>SRSE01000798.1:4211859-5615813 GCA_005024645.1 Planiliza haematocheilus
GGCATACAAAGTGCAAAACTACAAGCATGTACTGTTTTTCTTCGAACTGAGTAGTCAAACATGTAACAACTCAAATACACAAACTAAACACACAAACATGCTCCAGAATAAAATATTGAAAAGTGTCACAGACACCTGGTCAAATGCTCATGTGATTCCCAAAGGAAACACTCTGGATAAACTACTTCCTGTGGGAGAGGGGGAACAAATGGAGGCAGTAGATATGAGCAGAAAGATGAGGTTTATATGATGTCTTCTTATTGCAGAGATGGGATAGAGCAAGAAGGGGTTAAGACTCTGAGCCCGCAACCTTTTATCACACTGGAGGGAGACAGGGAGCTGAGAGGCGCAGAATGGTAAATATTTCAAGATGATAGGTGACATAAACAAAAGGTTTAGTCTCATTCCCACTTTTTAAGTTGCAAAATTTGGGGCCGGTAATTCATAACAGCAGCCCTCGCTGACACACTAATACGGCACAGAAGAATAGGTCTGCACATCTCAACGCACACAGGCATTCACACAAAGTCCCTCAAAAGCAAATCTGTAACCTTAAAACTCAGCAGTCCTGGTCATAAAAGCATTAAAGTTATTTGTTTAAGAAAATGACAGTTTAACTGCAGATTTACCGTTTTAATATTAATACGAACAACAGAAGGGCAGTTAAGTAAAAGATACACACTATTGAGAATAATCTGTCTTTGGTGACCTAATCATTCAAGGTTTCTTTGACATTTTTCTCACTTTATCACATCTCTCTCTCTCTCTCGTTTGATTGTTTAGACCTCTTCTCTTGATGTCTAACTTTTTGAAGATTTTTTTTTAGTTCGTATAAATGAATGACTTCCCTGTCTCCAAAGCTAGGCCTCTTCCCCGTCAGAGACATGGCACTTGGCCTCTGCTCCATGTCAGAGAGCAGTCTGTCAGAGCGCCTGTGAATGCCAGATAACCCTTTGATGGAGAGTACCGGTGGTTATTGTTGTCTGTACCTTCCACCTTCCCTTCCAACACATATGAAGATTTATTGAAGGAGAGGGCTGAGCAGCGGGAGTCTGCACTAACATGGCAGGCCACGATGGCAACAGGAAAAGAGGCAGGAAGAACAGAGGCAGGAGGGAGACACACCAGGGGGTGATGGGAACTCCTCTGACCTGCCTGTAGAGGACACAATGCTAAGGTAGAGCTGGCCGTGATTATCTGGCTGTTGAGAAGGACAAATAATCATCGCACTCTTCTTCCTCTCTAACAAAGGATGGGCAAGAAAGATGAAAAAAGTGTCTCTTGAAAATCATAAATAAAAAATTGAGTAAACTTCTCTCGTCTGCAACGGGAGGATCTATTGTAGTGAATATTTAAAAAGTAAAATTATGAAACAATGGATGTTTCACTGAATGAATGAATCATGAGTTTAGGTTTTCTAAAGCAGCAGCGTTAATCAGTCAAAGGTCAAACTACGCTGATAATGAGCGCTGAAACAATGAACAGACCAGATGAGGGAGTGATCCGTCTAGAAAATCATGAGGTAGAGTCAGCGTGTTTGAGACTCAAGGCTTTCTTTTATATCACGTAAAAAAGGCATATTCAATAAAAACAAATTGATTACTGTTGTGAATCGGGGAAAAAATGTGAATAACAGTCAGCGGAGTATCTAATACATGAACGTGGACATAACTCCACGACATAATGTAACAGAATTTAATCAATTTATCATTTTTACTTCCTACCGTTGTTTTACAGCACATGTTCTGGATATGTATGTAAATGTACTAATTGCTAAGATCAGTTCATATATCGCATGGCTTTAAAGTACACATACATAGAAAAATGCTACAAAAAAACAGAGGAGGAAAAAAGAAAAGCGAGATGAGATAGATCCAGACAGAAACAGAGGGACAGAGGAAGCACATCAGCGACTCATAGTGCCCTCTTCTGCTCGCAAGCTGTATGATATGGTTTTCCTTCTTTCTGATAAAGCAACTGATACAGAACAAAAGTCCTGCTTATTCATTCACAGACAATTTGTATTCTCATTTCTATATGTAATTAAAAATTGCGAGGAGTGTATAGCTAATATGCAGATCTCAAAACATCACTTCAGTCAGACACTAATGAATTCTGATTTTGAGAAGTGAGAAGCGCTACTCTATAAGCTTTGGGACTGTTAACATAAAAAAATAAATAAATAAAAATGGCTGCCATGAGCCAGCTCTGATGCATGCATGACCTGCAGGTCACATACAAAACTGGCTTCAATAAACCTATTGCAATAAAAAATCCCTCAGACAGTTTGCTTATTCTCAGTCACATAATCATAATACCTGCTTTAAAATGGGCATCAATAAACATAAAGGTGGTTACAGAATGATTTTTATACTCTTATGAGCTCTGTCCCAGTCCAGTAACAGCAGACATGTATGTCACATGGTGCAGCTGATTTTGGTTATATTTGTTCAGCAGAGAAAGTGAGAATCAATTAAGAAACTATTAACATTTTACTGTACCTTATAACATTTATCATTTTGCAGTGAACATAAGTTACTCTTATTTATGTTTTTTTTGCTCATGGTAAAAAATAAACACACTTTCATTATAAACTGCACTAAAAAATGGAAAATGTTTTTAGACTGAACAGAATGCGTTGTTTAAGTGAACCTTCATTGAGCGTGAGCATACAAAGAAACAATATCCTGATGCACTTGCAGAAAATGTTTACAGTACACCATGCGTATGAGTGAGGTCTCCTTCCCTGAAATGTTAAATGTGTATACAAGAAGCTGATGGCGACCAGACTTCAGTGGGGCTGTGAAATGATGACCCAATTTTAAACCCATATTTGATTACCTGGTTTTATTAAAATTGGATCCAAAGAGAGCCGTCCCCCATTTGAATTTAATGAAGGCTGTGTGGCTGACAGGAGGCTTTTGATTTATACACTGTTATTAAATCCGACAAGAGAGCCAGCCAGGTAAGCAGGCAGGAGGAGGTGGGGAGGAGAGAGAGAGAGAGAGAGAGAGAGAGAGCAGGACCCAGAATACTGGCCCTGCACCAGGAGTCCAACAACCGTCCTCTTCCTTTAGCCCACCCCCACCTGCTCCACTATGAGGAGTGCAGGAGCGGAGAACAGCCAAGGACACATGCTGTGTGGCACCCCTCTCTCACATCCCTCTTCCTCTTCTGATACCTCCTCCATTATTCATATTAAAATACAGACTGATGTAAAGATGAATAATAAATGCAGTCAACACAAAACAAAAGCTGGCAGACCGGTGCTGTCAAGGTGGTCACTTGATATAAATGAAAATGTATTGTTTTTATGTGTTCTTTCTAGTTTTAATAATGGGGTATTTCTAAGACACAACAAATTAAACATATTAAAGTTTCAGCACTCTCTATATTGGATAAGTGTAAATTCACTTTAGTTTATGTGTGTGCATAAAATATAAATTATATTAAAAGCAAAATGCAGCTAGATTGTTTTCATTTAAAAAATATATACATAAATATGAAATAAATCATAAAAAGTACGACTAAACGTGTTTTGTGGAAGAAACATGAGCCCTCAACGTTTCCTCTTTGAAACTTCAAAGCTAAGGAAGCCTGTCTAAAACACATCAGCACACTTAATGTAGGAGATCCCCACAGTCTCGGGTTATACCGCTACCACAAATCATTCACCTAAGCTAAAATGGAAGCCAAAACCTTTTATGACAAAGGCAGTGGCTTTCCGTGCATTTTCGTTCAGGGTTGAGAGATGATCACGTGGCACGCCAAAAGAATCGCCGTGCTACTTTCAGCTTTGAGACAGAAGCAGTGAAAGGCAGCGATTACGGCCTACGATGGCTATCAATGTTTTCCTGGAGGTTAGCGTCCAGTGGAAAGGATAGATTCCATAGCCAGACACGCTGGCTAGACATTTACTCAACATGGAGAGAGATACAGTATCATCCCAAAAAAGAAAAAAAGAAAAAAACCTGGCACAAATCATGACAATGAGAGACAAAAACATTCAAGGAAAAAGTCTATCAGATTTCAGCCCAGTGTGCCTCTTTTAAGAAGATTAGATAAGTGCCTTTATCTTTAAATGTGTTTTCTATAAATGTTGTCATTTATATCTAGCACTTCAGACAGCACAAATCAAAATGTCCTTGATGTTTGCTTAGTTATTAATATTAGGAGGATTCGTCATGCAGGATTTCACAATTAATATGGGTCCAACACACTGAATGTCTGCCTGAATATCTAATATAAAAGCAAAATGGGTGAGGATTGCATTTTGTTTTTAATGTTTTGCTCAAGCGGAGCACTGCTGTCATGCCTGCCTTTTTCAGGATGTCAGACAAAAAGAGAGGAGAGATGGAGAGGGAGGGATCCTGGAGGATGGGGGGAGGAGAGGAGGAGAGATGGAGGAGCTGCTGACATGCACTTGTCTCCAATCTCTTCGAATCCATTGCACAATTCATCTGCTTTGTCTCTACTGCCACGGCTGAGGACAATCAGACCAGACGCCCATTAGATTCCTCATACTGCCCCCCTATGAACCCCCCCCACCCCACCCCCCAACACCTTTTTTTCATGTGACATGCTGACTGAAGGAGAGGCAAGGCAATCCACAAGCGGGGAAATGTCAGGAAGGGAACCCACATCAAAACCATGTTGTCATGGAGATACAGTACAGTCCAGAAATTACAAACACATAGGCGCTCAGAATATACAGTACACACGGCAGCTTTACCGCGCATCCTGATAAATGCGTTTTCTTAGTGGTTTTTAGACAAACAAAATATACAGATGAAAAATCTGTCTGTCTCCTCAGATAGATTTTTTTTTTCTACAAAAAATATTTTCCTCTTCAGATGAATGTATTTGAATAAAGACAAAAATCTAGACGGATAAAGAATAATTGTGGTTTAAAAACTACCACACAATTTTGTTATAAACCATTCAGGTAATTTTGTTCATATAAATATAAATGATTTCTAGAAAATAGAAAAAATGTTTATGAAAAAGATGTAGAACTAAAAACTGAACTGTATTTTCTTTAACAGGGAAAAATAATGAATCCTCGATTTGAATTCACCAAATCCCATTTTATCAGTACATTCACCGACAGCAAAATGCTTAGTGTGGTTGTGTAAACGCTTCCACTTCAGGGAAATATTACAGCTAGGTCATGTGACCACTGTGCCCGTCCACAGTAGCCATTCCTCAGCCAATGGTGTTATCAGGCAAACGGCGTTCCTGGAACGTTTGGCATTTCGATGATCTCTACTCACAAAAAAAAAAGGAGGAAAGAAAAAGTGAAGAGAGAAAGAAGATAAAAAAAATGTGCACCTTCACCCCACTTGTTTAGGAGGCTGCCAGCACTTAGCTTCAGCTTTTGAACAGAACTAGACCGGCTATGCCCCAGTGCAAAAGGATCCTCCATCCCAACAGCCATATTCATATACTGCCAGGCCTCACTGGGGTCACTTTATTGAGGTTACCCTGCTCTGCACTACATAAAAAAGAGGAGATTGAAGGATATTAATGGTAAATGTGGCATAGTTACTGCTGTAAAACCCCTTCTTTGCCCTCCCTTTTTTCTTTGTTTGGCCAGAGGAGCTGAAGGCTTAGGGATAAAGGTACTGCTCAAATCATGAGACAGGGATAAGCCAGGAAGAGATAGCAAGCTCTGACCCAACGACAGAGCAGTGGATAATTAAAACACCCAGGGCCCCCGAACTGCCCTCATCCATCTCTCCTTTCTTTTTCTCTCCTTTTCTTCCTTCACTCACAGATTAAGCCTCTCCCTCCAACTCGGCAAACTCGCATGCACGCCCGTACACCGCCAGACAACAAAACATACAAGACGACACAAATGCATAGTGAGATGATGTCGAATTTGTACCAGTGCGATCCAGCAATTACTGGACCTCTCAGTATAACCCATAGAAGGGGAAGCGCGCATTGCTCCCGCTGTGGGATCTGTTTATTTTTCATTTGTAGATTTTTAAGGATCGTGAATGATTCCTGTTTTTATCTGATTACTCCCAGACAGTCTGCCTCCACTGGCTCATAAAAACACATAAGAACAAAATGGCACACAACCATGTAGTCCCTTTAATTTAATTAATGTCCCTCTGCTTTTGCTTCTAATACTGTTGTCAAAAAATATTATTTAAAAGATTTAGTACATAAATGAGTTGGCTTTTCAACTACAACATATTCATTCTACTTGGAAAAAAACATCAGTGACAGATAAACTGAGAGGAAATTAACCATAACCTGTAGGAAAGGCATGCATGCCAAAGAGAAGATCAGAGGGTTTCTCCACACCACCATGAAGAAAGAAAAAAGGACAGCCATGTCTGTATATCATCTACGTACATAACAACCAAGCACAACACAGGGCATGTGGAAGAGTGTGTATGTGTGTCTGTCTGTCTGTCTGCTTATGTCAGGTGATCACAATGTTCCAACCATGAATTGCAGCTGCTAGCCATGCTCTTGGGCAGGCCACACTGCCCTCTCTTGGTAGCTCTATAACAATGCTGCTGAGAACAGAACAGCAATTAGATCATCGGCTCCATTCTTTTCCTTCTTACCTTTCAGGAAATGTAACACTTATAGTTTGCATCGTATGCAGCAGTTAATGCTACTTCCTGATGATTTACTCTTAAAAATATTTCCTTTGCTTTTATATTTGATGAAGTGTGAGTGACTGAGCGGGCTGGTTAAAAACAGAGCTGGCTCCATATGTCATTTGTGTGGTCGTTGACCTAGCACGGAAAAGCTGCACAGCGTCCTATGAACCGCTTGTGAATGAGGATGTGTGAAAGCTGTGCCGTCGCTGGGGAACAGCGGCTCAAAAGGACCCCCACACATTGCCCAGGCTGAAGTCATTACCAGCAAGCCTTTGATTTCCACATGCAAAAACTCAGGTTGAGGACCAATGTGTTGCTCCCTTGGAGCACAGTTTCTACGGAGTGTGTTCATGCGGCACGGCTGTCTGACCACGCAGGACCATTGGAAAGACAGAGGGCAAAGTGCTGGCACTGATGAATTTTAAATGTGTTGAAGATGATTTATTAGAGCACTTAAAAGATCTGTAAGATGTCCTTCACACCCAGCTCACCCTCTAATAGACCACAGTTGAAATGATGCCGTCCTCACTAACCATGGCACTGTTTACAAAGTCAGACAGATTTGTCTTTCACCTCTATACAGTATACTAAATGTACTATGAATATAGGGTTCATAGCATTTTTCTTCAGTTAGGGTGCAATCAGTGTGGGAGGAGACCGCTGTCTGCATGTGTATGATTTTGTTAGGGTGCAGCTAAAGAGGCCAGGAAAAGGGTCAAAGGGCGTGAGAAAAAAATCACCTGCTGTTCACTGATCCGCTTGGTCAACTGCACAATTTGTCTGGCTTGCGGTTCCTTTTTCAGTAGCTATTTTGGAGGCTCACACAAACTAAAACAAACTTGAAGTACACATGGTGAAATGGCAGTTAAACAAAACAAAAAAAAATCCCAACAAGCTTCTCTACTTTCTGGTGTTGAATTTTAAAATCACTACATGTTTCTTTCTAAGCACTGTGCCACACTTTAGGCATACCAATCTTAACGCATTGTCTCCTAGAGCACCATTGTCTATTTCTATTTTGTTTTGTACACACATTCACTATATGCCAAGCATCAGTGTCCCAGTGAGTGTATAGACGGAATTATTATTATGCAGTTCAGAAATAAAATTAATTTGGAAGTAAAAGGGTCATTTAAAACAAATATATCTTTTTCAGGTTGTTCATTAAGTTAAACTCTCAGCTTCACTTGTTAAAATGAAAACACACACAAAAAGAGACAAACGCATGGAGAAATGTGACCATAAACTAAAGGTATGATTGAAAAAGAATTGAAAAAATGACATGGACACAGACTTGCATATTTCTTCTAGAAGTATAGATTCTATAGAGTGTGAACTAGACGTGTCTCTACAGAATGAGTGTAACCTATTGGCATCTACCAGCCCTCATGGTATGTGCTGGCAGTCAGTAATGCAGTTGCCTGTACACCTGACTCCAGCAGAGAGGGTTAAAGTCAGCGACAACGGATCTAGCAGCTTTAGTCCCCCAGAACAGCCAGCTTACACAGATAAGTGGGCCAGGCTGGATAAGCCTCACTGAAGTATTCTATTACAGTGCCAATTACCCCTTGGTAAATAATATGGGGATGTAGAGGAAGCTACTGACAGGAAGTGGAATGTGTGCAGAGTCTAAAAAAATCTTACTTTCGTCTGTTTCTGTAAATAACATTTGAAGCTGCAGACATTTTAATGTAAAATATAGGAAAGAGAGAGAGAAAAGTAACAGTTTATTGCTTATTCGTTATGGTATGCCTCAGGATATTAAGCAGGTGATCACAGCCAGCAAGTGATTCATTATCTAAGCCATGTGCAGCTAAGCCCAGTGTGGTCAGGCCCAAGCCAGGCCCTAGCTGGCTGCTCTTCAGTGCGGCCTGACCAGCCTCTCACAGCAGACACCCAGAAACTGGATTCTCTAATAGGGACAAATTGGCAATGTCTGTGCGGGCCGGTGCTGTGTGCTAGGAGCTGTGAATTGATAGTGATGCCTAATGATCCCCCTGGGTAGATCAATACCAATAATCCTCTTTCCCGCCTATCCTCCTCATTGACTATAGAGAACCTGGAAGAGCTGGGGAAAACTGCAGCCCAGAGTGACAGGGCCAGGAGTTCAAGGCACGGGCTCCAACTCTCACACACACAATCAAACTTTCACTTTACACACAGACAGACACACACACACACCGGGGGAGCATTATCAAAGAATAAAACAGACACAGACGTAGGCATTTTGTCACCTTTCTCGGGCAGTAACATTATATTTAAAGACCACAGACGAGCCAACCTGAGGATTACACCTGCACATTTGCAGACAAGCAAACACACAGTTGGACAAATAAATACACATGCACCTCCCCACAAGCACCAACACTCACACATGCACCAAATAACCGACAAACTGTGCGAATCAAATCAAAGCTATCCTATTCTCATGTACTGGGTGATCAATATTTATTTTCCCTTTATGCATTTATTAGTGCGTTCAATTTCACTGGCCAGGAGGGCCTCCTTTATATCAATTATTTGTAAAGCACTGTAGCCACAGGCTCCCAAAACTTCAATTGAGATGTGGTTTGTAACAAAGCAAATCTGTTCACTAATGCAATTACACAACACCACCACCACATGAAATATATGATGCCACATTATTCATTTTCTGCTGCAATATCGGAAAAGCATTTGTTTAAAACACCACATATTCAATATTTCGCTGGTCGTGCTGTTTAATACTCAATCATAATTCACAAAACTGAGCTTTATTTATCTGCACAATCGGCAAGTACGAATTAAAACAGTAATTTGGTTTTTGATATTTTTGCAAATAATTATTTTATGTGTGATTAAAAGAAAATCTTAATTTACATAGGGTTTTGAGAGCAAATGTTTTAAATATATATATTTTTACTGAAGACAAACAGGAGAAGCTAGCTAGGAAGACCAGGATATGTTCAGCAGTACATGGGTGAGGTGAAGCATACAATCCCAATGGACCAGTGTGTGTGTGTGTGTGGGTGTGTGTGTGTGTGAGCATATAAGTGTGTGTGTGTGTATAAGCTCTGCAGTCATAAAGCCTCACATCACCCTCTTGCACCCCGTGGTCGGCAGCTGATTACTCCCACCAAACACATCCATACACTTTATCCCAGCTGTCACAGTGCATACTCATTACCCCCTGCACCAGCCAGCTGACTCCATGCGGCCACACCCGCCTGGACATGGCTCCAGGGCCACACTGGGGACAGCTACAAATCATAAACTAGAATAATACATTTACACATTTTGTCTTCTCCATATTCACCAGTGAGATTTAAAATGCTGATGCTTATATCTCTGCGTCTGCGATTCCGCCAGCAACTGTGAATACAGTTTTGTTAAATATCTTTCACCTCTTTATCAAACCTCTATGATTATAATAATTCCATCGCTTTACATTTTAAATACAAAGATCCATAAATTCTAAGAATACGCCACGCATTATGATGTCTTCACTTAATATTGATTTTGGTGTCAATCACATCAATTGTCCGAGCTAAGCAAAACTGAATCTGTGTGGCACGTCTCAAATCAATAAGAGTGGAGTGAAGTAAGGTAGTGTAGCGTGAACAAAACAAAGTTTAGTGAGATGAAGGAGATATCTATCTCCTCAATGAGACAAGACCCCGTACTGCCCTTGCCCTCGGTGAGGCAACTATCCCAATTGTAACTGGTGACTAAAGTGTGTTTGAATGTGTGTGTAGGGGAGTTTCTATCATTGCTGGAGTGGGAGATGACAAGAGTGACACACTCCAGCTTCTGTCACACAGTAGGTGTTTCTCCATAGAGACCCAGGTGTTGTGTCTCAGATCTTTTCAGTTTCATAAAAACACGGCTTCAGCCAGTGCATCAATCGATGTTGTACTCCATACGCCATTACTGTTGCCACACACGGTCGTTTTTATTGAGGGTCATGCCAATTTACAACAAGAGTTAGTAAAAGATATACCACATATGGAGCTTATGTTTTAAGAAACAACTTCAACCCGTGATAGTGAAAAATTAGGTGGAAAAGAGAAACAGAGCAAAGAAGAGGTGGAGCTGCAGCCATCAACCAAGAGCGTTCGTCGAGACACTGTCAACGGCCCACAACTCTTGAAACAGAGATCTTCAAGACTGCACAGCTGCTGCTAAGAAAGGGCAGCAAAAATATTTTTATATTTTTTGTTAAAAATTACTGAAAATTGTATTTCTATTTTACTTCCTTTATAAACTACAAAATAATATATATTAATTATTTTGATTGATTTACCACAATCATAAATCATCCAAAATTTAGACTGTTGCATCTACACAAAATGAAATAAAATATGGTGCCTAATTTACCATGCTTTGTACAGGAAAATAGTAGTAATGTGAATGTCAAAGGTATGCATCAGCATACCTAATATGTAAATATAATTAATCACATAGAAAAGATGTCATAATCAAATCAAGCAGAAAATGTTATTTCAATCAGAATTCCACGATGAGTTGTAAAATAGAACTCAGGCTCTCTTCTGCCTTTCTTATTTGTCCCTGGTGCCACTGTCCTTGCTTCCCACTACAGCAACGTGCAGGGCTTAAACAGGAGCATTTAATTCATTACATCATTATGTCATCTCATACTAATCTGCGCAGTGGCCTCCACTGCTTTGACATGCAAATGGCTTAGAAAAACGTCTGGGGAGGTAAAGGGGAGGAGGGAAGGGGGCAAAACAGCAATCATCACGTCTTGTCAATGGGGTGAAAATATGCCCTGAAGCTGCTCTACCATTTTTTTCCTCCTTCTCTTTAACTGTATTTTCTATCTGTTTTTTTCTCCCCTCCCCGGCTCTCTTCTTTTTTCTTTCTATATCTTTGTCAGCGAATGCCCCAAACAAAGCAGCGGCAAGATCACACCAAACGCTTGCAATCTGTTGAGGATCAGGCTCCCTACGGAGAACATATAAACAGTAAAGCGTGTGGCACACACTCACGTCGAGCCTCCTCCCATTTACACATGCCCCTCATCTGCATATTCACAAAAAAAGGCCCCTCTGGCTTTCCCTCATCAGCAAACCCCTCCCCACGGCCTCATCAGCACACGCCGCTTTGACTAAGGAAAGGCAGCCGGGCGGGCAACGTGTGCAGCCTGGGACCACACATGCACATCGAGATGATACACAAATACACACAAAATGCACAAAATCAATTTTTGCCCATGCTGTATACAAATGTGCAACGGCAGAGTAAACAGAAATCAGAAAGAGAGTTAGTGAGATCTGGTGATGTGAGCACTGGCCGTGCTCATCTAATTTCCACCCCTCCTTCCTTCCCTCCCTCCCCTTCTCCTGCTCTCCTCTCGTCTCTCTCTCCTCTCATCATCAGGTACCTGGTGACGAGCGGCCCGTGATAATCCACAGCCTCTAACCAATCAATCAGCAGCATCGTAATCAGCAGCGTAGAGAGGGAGAGAAAGAAAAAAGCCCATAACTTACCCTGGGTCGCCTCCAGTCTGCTGAGCACAAGTAGAGGTCTGGTCAGGGCTTTGGCTGCAGCTAGTAGCTCAATAATTCTATCCTTTAGCCTTATTTTTTTTTTTTTTTAAATCTAAATTGATATATTTCTCTGCATCATAAACATGAAACCAACATATAAGGCTTTCCCCCTCCCTTTTCCTATTTCAGTCTGATTCTCACTCTACCTCTCTCTCTTCCTCCCTCACTCCCTTCCTGTCACTCTCTCTCCCTATTTCCCTTTCTCCTCCCTCAGTGTCTGCCTGTTGCAACAGTGTGGACATATACACTCTATACAGTGAGGATATATATTAAGAAGCATGCATCTCTGTGCAGAAGATAGAAAAGGCTCGCTGGTGTGATATCCTGCAGATCTGCTGGACCCTGTGTGTCTGTGTGTGTATGAGTTGGGGGGGTGGTGGGAGGGAGTAGAGAAAGCAAGGGAGGGTCAAAGCTAAATGTTCTACAAAGAACAGGGGGACCGAATTGACTTTTTTTTCCCTTTGAATCAAACACATATTCCCTCCCTTCTCTTTCCCTTTTATTCACCCCAACCCCCCCAACTCCCATCTTACCCCCACCCCATACCAAACCGCTCTCCTTCTTCCCCATTTCTGCTCATAGGCATTCCCTCTCCAGACATCAGCGTCCTTTGAGGGGGTTAGCTGTCTCTAGGAAGAGGAAGAGGTAACGCCGCCTAGCAGCCTTGTACATTTTGCCTTGAGGGTGAGATAGCTGAAAAGCCATGTGCTATCATCATTTTTTAGGTGTGCAGGAAAAGTAAAGACAAGAAAAACATACTGGTTTTACACAGCTCCCCAAAAGATCTGATGCTGAATTTAGCATAGGATTACACAAAACCTCTCCTCTGAACCTCTGAGCAGAACCCCCATTTCTACAGACTCTGTGATTCCTCTCCTCCCCCACACCAAAGAACGAGGTGTAGAAACTCCACACAACCTGCAGCTATTGCATGGCGCCTAAGTTTAGTTCTACAATACAGCTCAACCAAACAGGCTCACAGAGAATGAAATGGAGCAACATTGTAACTGTTCAAGGAGTCTCTCCGTGGAGATATTCCTAAAAGAGTGCACATGTGGTGTATTTTTGTATCCCTGTACATGCATAGAGCTGTGTCTGACTGTCCTGTTGTTTCAGGGTGTCAGGAGAAATACTTGAGGGCCCCGACAGCAGGAACCTTGTACACTTGGAAGGCCCTGCTGACCTCAAGCAGACACGACCAGGGTGCTGGCTAAGTACTAAAGTATTGCGCTGTGAGGGAAAACAAAGCCCAAAAGAAATATAATGATGCCCCCAGCCCCCACCCCACCCCCAAAGACTCATGGGGATCCATGTCTTGGTTATATTAAGGTAGTGGTGGAAGAGTGAAAGGGAGGGTTAAAGTAAAAAGGGAGGGGGGAGAGGGTCTGTTGGTACCCTCAGAGTCCTATCCTGTGCTCACTGTTGTTTTATTAATCTTGTGTATTTCTGCGGCTGCAGCCCGCAAAAACCCTCAACTGTGAGTCTCCTCTGCCCTCTTGACCCACATACCACACCCCTCCACCCAAATCCCTTCTGTCAGTCCAAATAAATACACAAACACATAAATGGTGCACGCACAAATCTGGAAATCAACTCATGATCTTTCTCTTTCAAACCCAAGCAGATAACTTTGCATTCTTTCCCCCCTAAGAGCAGAGGAAGGCGGCCATAGGTGAGTTCAATACAGTCTTTGACAGCTACTCAGCACAGAAGCACACCGTGTAGACAAAGACAACGCCACAGTACCATCCAAAGGGATGACTAGTGTGAGTGAATGTCCTTATGAAACTCCAGAGTAAAAACAATAGAGAAGTAGAGAACCTAAAGTGCACTGGTGCACCACGCTAGATGAGAAGCCTCCATGTTCTCAATGAGGAGAGACAGAGAATTTACGCAACATGGCAGCGCTGTGTTGTAATGCATCAACCCTACTGAGAGCAGCACTGTCACTACCACTCTTCATCATCAGCAAGAGCAAAACACCAGCCATGCATTGTCTTTGGGGCAAAAAATGTGTGTATGCATGTGTGTGCGCGTGTGTGTGTGTTTGCGAGTTGTGCAGTGTGCAGGCATGCAGGAGTACATTTATGTCCGTATGTTTGTGCGCGCGAGTATGCTGTGTTTGCGCGGGTGAATGTGTGTATATGTGTCCGCCTCCACGGCATCCATATTAAACAGTTTTGGAGGTGACTGTGCTTCCCTGGATGTCATGAATATAAGAGAAAGCATCCATCTTCGTGGAATACAATTTCACAGGTAGTGACAGTAAAACTGACTCTACCCTCTGACTGCAGACACAGACAGAAAGACACAGAGGGTGGATAAAGGAAAGATACAGAAATACAGACATAGACAGACGAGGCTCCCAGACATCTTCTGATTTTCAGCACATTGTTAGGTTATCCAGCTGCATCCCATATTAAACTTAGGCGGTTATGTTCTCAATTGTTAAAATCACTAAGGGCTAACCGCACTGATTGATTCAACATTATTCAACGCATGCTGACCTTATTGAAGCCACAGTTTCCGTGAAACGGGCCTAATATCTGTTCCAAACTCATCAGGGAGACAGATATTAGGTCACTTTTCAAACTCCATCCCAAGCTTAGAAAGTAATTACAGTTTAAGCGATGCATGGTCCAATCCAAGCCAAGATATCTGTCAAATGTCTGAAGCTGAAAAAATATATACTTGCTAAAACAAAAAAAATCTGATCAAATCTTAAGACAAAAAAAGTCATCAATCACTGACCTCATTGTGGAGGCACAATTTCAGAAAGAAAAAAAAAACTCACGACAGTCACACCTTATTCCAGTTAAATAGCATTAAAGCACAAATAGCGCACATAAATGATCTACTTTTCACATTTAAACTGTGTGAGCCGCCATTTCTAATTAATTACCTGATAAAAACACATGCATGTCTTCATTTACAGAGATTTTTCATTAATGGTGTGAAGGTGGAATTGCAGGTGGGAATTTGCACAATTATACCTGGTGTATTACTGAGTATAATTAATCTCATTAACTAATCAGGGGGAATTCTTCCCGTCTTACATGAAAAAAAGTCAGAGTATTTAACACTAAGCTAATTATCTTAATCATGTGGCAGATAATGAAGTAATTAGGGCAATTAAATCACAATTAACACCTTAAGAATAAGTGATTATTTCATTCACATAGACATGTATGTGTTTAATGGAAAGGACATGAAATGTGCTTTATATTAAGTGTAAAAAAAATAAAAAATGACATCATGGACACAGCAAAAGGCTATAAGCAATAAAATTAGCTGAGGAGAAGTGTATGACTAATGGTAAATGACAGCTGTCTGAGAGGCCATCACTCTTGTTTGAGGATGGAAGGAGATACCCCTTTTGTCACAGCCAATCATTCCAGCCTTGAACATAAGCAGGGAAAACAATGTCAAGTTCAGGTTGAAAGAACAAAGAATCGAGAAGGCAGAAAAAATTGCACCAAAAGAAACATGGCTCACATATGAAAACAACTACAGCTGAGCTGACAAGCGGCAGAGCCCAGATGCAGAGAGGAAAACCAGTGATAGTAACTGGCTCCTGCCATCTGAGAATCGAACCAGGAGGAAACATTACAGTACACACTCCACTTTCTTGTTGTCTGCTCTCTTTACCAGCATTCACAAGAAAGCAAGGCGTCCCTCCTACCATGCATGTCTAACAAAACATTTTCGCCAGCAAAGAAAGCCTTGCCAAGTCCATGCAAAGAAGATTTTTTTTGGGACATAGTGTTCCAGTGTTTCTCATTTCTCAGCCATGTTTTCTTCTCTGCTTCTCTTGTTGCTTTTGTATGTTGGTACACGTCTAAAGCTTGATTTTATGGAGACATAGATTTTGCCTGTGCGTGCATTTGTGTTATTCTCTAGCCTGGGTTTGTGACTCTGACCACTGCATTCGCTTCAGCGGCCATCTCCAGGAGTCACCACACGCTCCATGGCCATGAGTTGATGAAAAACATGAGTGACAAGATTCATGGCTATCAGAGCAGCTGATGAAAATGGTAAGGCGAGAGGAGGATTCAAAAAAAAAGAACCCCCCTCTCTCTATATATTTTTTTTTATTTCTATTCAAAGAAGAGACCGAAGATGAGGAATACAGATATGTCAGGAGACGGAGAGAGGGAGACAATAAAGAATAAATAAACACACCACCGCCTCCTTCTGTCCCTAAAACCTAAATGCCCCACCTACCCATGTCAGGGTGAGACTAAATAAAATCTGATTTTATCTTGGACACTAAAAACATTACAAACAAAAATATTAAATAAATTAGACTGTATTTAAATATACAGGGTAGGAATGTGAAAAATATATAATTTGTAGAAATATTAAATGACATCTTATTTTTTGCTATTTTTTAATTTATTCCAATTCATTTTTTAAACTGAAGGTGAAAATGTAATTAATTATGATAAATTAAAAGAAAGTCAACAGCAAATTCCTGCTCTTAAATAAAGTCAAGAAATGTCATAAAAAATTAACAAAAAAAAAAGATATGATAATTAGTGTAATTTCTTGCATTGAGTAAGAGATAAGAGATAATACTGGAATATTCTCTGCCTTTGTTGGATTATTTAGATGGTGGTTTTGACTGTTTGGTACAGCTCAGCAATGATCCCATCATGCTTGACTGCAGACACGCATTTAGGGATTTAGTGTGATCGGGCTGTGACTTTTGCAGTTCGGCCAGTGCTAAAGCATAACAGCCTCTTTCACTTTCAGCTCCCTCAGCGGGGTCATCTGATTCCTACCAGATGCATCTGTACATAAAATCCAGCATCAGACTCGACAAGGGAAAGTTGCCGAAATGGGTTTGAATAAACAGCCGAACCTATCAAAATAAAATAAAAAGCACACAACTAAGACGTCCTAATTTAACGTAATTTGGATATGTAATGTACACAAAGGTTCTGTTTTTTTAATGAAGACGTTTTTTGTTCCACAATAAATTCTAGAAACTTTACAATATGCACATACATTTATTTTATTTCTTTACCATAAAATAATCTGTGACATTTTTTAGATTTTATGATTGGAAATACCATATGTTACAAAAATATATTTATGATCTTTGTGTACACTTTTATTACTGAGTTTAAAAAGGTGTTTTATCCACGTGCAAAAATGATGCCATGAAAATATTGAGATAACTAAGGCTGTTTCATGACATCATCAAACCGTAAAAACGGCACACGTCACAACACTTGTGCTGCAGCCGCCCGAACTGGTGCTTCAGCAAGGGCCGAGGGGCTCCAGGGACGGCGGGAGGAAATGGCTGCTGTGTTTTTTTGAGAGGAGGTTAGCAGAGGGGCAGGCTGGATTCTGCTGTGGCCCAGATTTTCTCCAATCCCTTTTGTCCGTTCACTCCATGTTTGAGTGGCTTTATAGAGAAATTGCTTTTATTGTGTCCACTCAGGAAAACCAAAAGCAAAAACACCTCCAGCATTCAGTCTGAAGACAATGCTCACAAAAGCATTGAGGAAATGACTTACCAGCCAGGATCAGAGTATCAACAATGTGCAGTAGATTTGCTCTGCTTTTCTAAATTACATCTTACTGTTAATGACTGCATCCCTCACCACAGGTTGCTCCTTCAAAGCAAACTTTCTGAATGTGTTATGTATTTCGCCTAACATTTTCTGGATGTCAGTAAGCAGAATTCCTTAGTGCCATCCTGACCTACTGTTTGGAAACCGAAGTTAGCACACAGGCACGGCAGTAGCTTCACTAGGTGAATGAGGCACAGAAAGCAACTAGTCAACTAAACCAAACACTTTTAATTAACGCTGGTTTGGGTTTTTAAAAATATTATTAATGTCTCAAACTCTTAATTTACTTCTACATACTAAAAAATACTCATTTGTATATGAAGGAAATCATTTTTAAACAAATTATAATATAATGTTGGTTGATGAAGAACAAAACACTTTTTTAGAATTTAATCAACATATCTACTAATTTCTATAGATAATCCCTGGTATGTCTTTATTCTGTTCTGACACGTCCTGAATCTAAAGAACATTTACACATCTGAATAACACTAAGGACATTCATTTCCAAGTAAGTCAGGGGTCGTACTGGCTTTCAGCAGGCGCTGCACATACAGGCAGGTTCCATTACTTCTACATAACTATGTCGGACTCTCGCAGATGGGAATCTGCCAAAAGAACATCTTGCAGAAAATAAAAAGGCGAGTACTGCAGGTGAAGCCACATTCGCTGTGTAATTCTTTAAACTCACTGAAAGCTTAAAAACAACAAGAGGGGGAAAAGGAAAGAGAGAAAACACTTCTGATATTGTTATTTCTGTATGCATTACATTCTGTAAATTGCAAAATCATTGTGAAATCTAGGTTCAGGGCTTTGAGTCTGCACACATACAGACGAAATAGGGGCATAAAACTGAAGCATTACCATTCATGTTATTATACACTAGGTTTCCTATTTCCTTCTCTTGGATGAGCAATTTCAATGGCTCTTCTTCCATGCCAGGAGCATTTGTGAACATAAATGATAACACAGGCTTTTACGATTTCTGTGCACTTCCTTGTTTTCTGGCTTTAAGAAAACCATAAAGCCCTGCATCTGTATGTGTTAAATGAGGTGTGCAACAGCCACACGACTGTATGTGCGTACGTATCTACGTGCATGCGAGTGTGTCTGTGTGCATGCACGTTCAGTCACTCTCACATGTTTGAATATGTGCTAAGGAAGTGACAGACTGAAGCTTCATGATGGGGGAGGACACAATGTGGTATTTTTTCTATGATTATTTTAGCGGAGTGACCTGACGCCATTTCATCACGGACATCACAGACCCCAGGAAGACAGCCCAAGAGAGATGCAAGATGCTTAAGGATAGCAACTGCACCAACAAAACGAAATGAGAAATCAGGGAGGTGCAGAGAGAATGAAGAATGAAGACAGGAAGGGAAGAGAGGATGGGAACTTGACAGAGAAACAGAAAATGATACAGGAGAGGTCTCTTATTAATGCCAGTCCACCAGTCAATGAATCTAAAAAAAAAAACCTCAGTGGTGTTGTAGTGCCTACGTCATCCACCTGTCCTGTGTCCTTTTCACAAAGGACATGAACATACACTGGAAGGCCATATGCACACTTCACATTGTCAGCAACAAAACAGACATTAGCATCCTGTTAATTTGCAATTCACTGACTGTCTAATGTTTCTGTTCAGAATCAGCCCACAAACAGTTCACGGGCTAGTTGGCCAGTTGTTGCTATAGTAATTTCTTGTTGATGTTATATTGTGCATCTTTTAATGTCTGAAGGATGTCAGGGTGAGGATGTCGACAGAGCGCAGGGTTATCCTTGGGCTTATCATGTCAAGCAATACAAATTCATTTCATATTCATCAGAATGGTTGTTCTCTGCGGGGGGTTCATGGCGCTACCTATCCCACTCCCCCTTTTCTCTTTGATTTGGCTCATTTGAGCAGTGCGGTCCCCGGCAGCTTGTTAGAACTGCCACCTCGGTGACTCTGCCCCCTGGATGGAAAGAGAGAGGGGGGAGATGGCAGAGATGGAAGGGGTGCTCAGAGGGGTGTTGGGGGGGGGGGCAGGATGATAGGTTGGGGAGGCCTACCCGAGCGCGCTTTCACAAGTCACGGGTGAGCAAGCAAGGTTCAGTGAGTGGAAACAGAGATAACCTGAACGAGGCACACCATCTACTGGCTAGGCACAGGAACTGCTATCTGCTGCAAGGGAAGAGGTTGAAGAGAGAGCGCTCCCATCACAAAAAGGTCAATAACATAGTCTCTTTGTCTATTGTTAAAACTGCAACTGTCCACATCTTCTGAAATATTACAATACTCAACTTGAAGCGATTCCAGCTGCTTCACTGCCATGAGTGTTGTCACATCTGCTAGAAAATCTATTATTTCGCACTTCCAAACCAGTTTGTCTGAGAAGCCACAAACAAAAATCCACGTGCATGAAAGCAAAATCACTGAAAATCAAGCCATTCAGAAAACGGAACGAGCGACATTCAGAAGGGCGCTGGTCCTTTTTTATTATTACTGACAAGGTGGAGAAATAATACCTTCAGGTCAAGGGACAAGAGACTTAACTGCCAAAATTGCCCATAATGGTTCACATGTGTAGCCTGTGCCTCAATTTCGCTTCATTTTATTTCAGATGCTCAAATGCAAACATTCACTGGACATGGGCGACAGCGAGATACGCGTTACGTCTGCGGCTGCTGAACACAGGCTACATGGGAGAAAATGAATTCATAAAAAAGCAGGATCATTGTTCTTCAACCTTTCTATTTCCCAAGGTCGTGTTCATTTATCACAGCAGGGTGTGCAGTAGAGACTGGACAAAGACTTGAATATGTAATGGCAGGTACAGAATAAACAGCATAGGGTTTAAGGATGAGGGGCACAGCATATTCAGCATTAAGACTTGGCCTGATTAGATGTCCAGACATGATATAACCTTGGGGACCTGCTAGCAAAAAAAAGGGGGGGAGAGCAGAGGGAGGGGTTAAATGCAGGCACAGGCAGACAGAAATGCACACAGACGCACACACACACACAAGAACACAAGAAGAAAAAGAAAATGCATGAAGAAAACCTACTGAGAAAACATTTTCATTTTCTTCCATCTGCACATATATAAAATACAGTGAGGTGCCATTACTGAACCCATAACTGCCCTCCACCCTCCTTCTCTTCCCCCCATGAAAAAAAATAAATCTAATTTTCCCATCCCTGCATCAGAAAACCCCCTCTACACACACACACACACACACAGTAGCCCCACCCACCCCTGATCACGGCCCACATTCAGGCTCCCCCAGCCCCTCCCATCTACACACTCATAGTGATGCACCATTTCTTTCTCTAAGCAAGGCTCCATTTTGTAATAAGTTCTGATCAGTGTTTTAACCAATTTACATTCAATCCTGAGAAAATGGTGGAAGACCCTTGGCGGAGGAGAAAATGGTGGGACTCGAGTAGAGGAGCGACGCACAGGGGAATAGGAGTATATTATCAAATTTCCAGCAGGGATTAGTGTGAATTTATAGTTGCTGTGTGATGCTGTGAGTTTTGTACGGTTGCGCACCTTACATGTTTACGGCTGTATGTCACCGTGTTCACAACTAAGTGGCCCGAAAAAAAAAATCTTGCCTTGCCTTTTTATTCTGATTTATATGCAGTCGCAAAACCTAAGTATTAAAGAGACAGGTGACAATGTGAATCTATCGACATGTTGAGCTAGCTGATAGCAAAGAGGATGTGAGGAAAACAGATTGTAGTTTGTTTTCAGCATTCTCTGCCTTTAAATTGGACACATACACACTAATTCCAAGTTCAAAATGAAAGCAAATCCTTTAAAAAGCTAAAGGCCATGGCTTTGAATATGCATACAAATGCGAAACGTGTCCCCCTGAAAAAGCTCGACACTAACAGCTTTCTAAACTGGTTCCTTCTTTTTAAACTGCCCAGACTTGGAGAGAGGAAAAAAAAAAAAAAAAAAGTGAAGATAGGTTTTCTCCACAGTCAATCGTGTCACATTGAGATGGAATTAGCTATTAGCTGCTGATACGCACTGTGGCAGATAATGGATGTGGCCATCTCTGGACATGGTATGATTAAGTGTGACCACAAGGGCAAATAACGTGAAACTATTACTAAAATACAACACAGACGTACAATCAAACAGGAAATCCTGTGTAGCCCTGTATTACTGTGTCATAACCTCTTGGCTGTTTTAGATACTGAAGCATATTTCAGCCACAATATGCAAAAAAAGAACATCAGTATATGATATATCAAACCACTCAAGACAGCTAATCCAACTCTGCATATTGTATTTTCTTCTTTGAAGTACCATAGATGTGAACGGGAAGCAGAATGGAGAGCAGAGCTTCCTAAGGTCCGCAGCAAGCCATGAACTCTGTGTTAGTGACCAGTTTTGGGGGGAACGTTGATTGGTGGTTCAAATCACTTTAAGGGCTGGAGAGATAGCCAAGTTAATTACAACATTGCTGAAGACCGTTTTTTTTCCCCCTTGAATCTGAATAAGTTTTTCATTAATGGTGTCACAGAGATCAGCAGTTATCAGCACCTCTGGAGAGATAGCTGGGGGGGAAAACAATCACTGATTCTTTCACACAATTTCACCATCTAATTTCCGACCATGCATTTTGGAACAAAATTAATTTCCTTGGCTATCTAATAAATCAGAAACAAGTGATTGCTGTTGGTGCCAATCCGGGCAGGCACAATGAGATCTCTCCGCTCCGTTCTGACAGAATGAATTGCGTGTCCCTGCTGAAGCTGAGACGCGTCATGCGGACTGGGCTGTAAGTCCGTGTGGGATCTCCCTCTTCAGCCATATCCTCAACATCACACTCACTCTGACTCTCATTCACACAAAGGCTTCACTCCTCCTTTTATTAGAAACAAAGTATAGGCAGCAGTGCTATATTCTGATTTATATCTGGAGTTATCCTCTATCATTCCACTACGCCCTTGCTAGCCATATCTTCTATGATTACACTTATCAAGCTGATTGGTTTAGAGAACAATTACTCACTGTGTATGCTTAGATGTGCACCGAATTAGGGTTATATTATTCAGCAGCTTATATGATCTGCTCTTTGCTATACATTATACATGCAGCATCTTGTAAGATTCAATGCATGTTTTCCACATGGCTTACCCCTGAAACAACAGGGGGGTTTGAAGATAGGCTATATGCTAAAATGCCTCAGGCTATCTTTACATGGTTATAGAGCATAAAGAGTTGGAATGCACACCCAGGGAGATGAGGGGGAACGCCGCACACACACACATACATGAGCAAAAAAATACTACAACCATCACCGTCTGCACCTTAGATCAAGGGGTAGTCCCTGAAGGTAGAGCCTTCAGAGAAGTTGGGGGCAGGGTGGAGTGGGTAGGAAGGGTTAAACGATGGTGTTGTAAAACATTTATCTGCTTCAGATAGAGCGTTAGATAGGTTGAACCTCATCCCCTGCCATTACAGAATTACCCTAACTGCTGCCATAGTGTGGCTGAGCATAGAGCACCGTGCCCAATCCCTCTCCGCCATCCTATTGATTTTCACACCCTGAGACAGTGTGCTCCCAAAGGGCAGTAAATTATAGGGCGTTTTACAGGGAATTACACCTGCACCGGAAACTTTACAGGGATACGGGTGTCACGGCCCACTCTCACGCTCACACAGACTACTGTGAGAAACTGGACATGGAGAGCTCTATTCAGTCATTTCAATCACACGCATTAAAGCCTGCACTCACACAACCACATAAACAGAGGCTACTACTGTGACATTCAGAGCAAAAGAAAGACATTTTCTAAGCGTATTTATATCGTATTCCACCTTTACTACCGGCAGTGGAGAAACTTTAATGACACATGAGAAGAGTCTTTGTCTAGATTTGAAATAAAGGTATTTCAATAACATTCTCGTAACCTGTAATTCCTCCAGATCTGATTTTAGAAGTTAAGCTTCATTGCAACAAACAAATATACAAAGAACAGATAAGGAATGATGACAAAAAAAGTCAAAATATGAATATGAAATGAGAAGCAGCACATGATCAAATTTGTTTTTTTTCCAAAACAGAACCCAAAATATACATTAGATTTTTTTTAAAACTGTAAGTACATATAATTTGAGTATTAGTTTTTCCTGTTTATATTTATGTGTAAGGTCTGTATAGTGACCGTTAACACTCATTCAATCGAAGGCAACCCATAAATGCCTGAAACAACACTGAAACGTTTGCTGGAAAAAACAGACTTTTGTTTATGTACCGTACCGTTGATAATTCAAAAGGCTACTACAATCCATCTCCTAGCTCAGAAGACAACTATGCAATAGATGGGAAAGGTATGATGCCAAGGGGCTATCTATATAGTGGTGAGAGTAGGTATCAAGGAAGGAATTGCAACTAATAAAAGTTCCTTAACTCTGCAACACTTGGATATATATGGTTCCTTTTCATTTCTTCTTCAGCTCCACTCACTCGTTGTAAAAAAAAAAAAAATAGCCCTCAACACCAGCACTCACTGACCTCAGGATAGCCCTGCAAACATGAAAGACTCTTTATCTGTTCCAGGTGTGGGCTGACTCACGCTGTGAGTGTGTGTGTTTGAGAGAAAGTGAGTGTGAGAGATACAGATGTTTATGTACATGAACCGATTCGAGATCCACATGCAATTTACTAAACTAAAACAGGGGAGCAATACAAACTCTCCATTAAGTTCCTCACATGTGAAAGCAATAGGACAGCCTTGTACACAGGCTCTGATCAGACCCAGAACTATGCATCCAGATGGGCTGTGTGTCTACACAGAGTTGAGACAGACTGCAGTTCACTCGCAGCATCAGAATGCCTCTCAAATACATCTCAGTTATCCAGTGTGATTAGATTTTCCTTCCTGCATGGCTCCCATTTGATTTCATCTGTGACAGAATAGAAAATATTGCCATGCAGCTACATAAGAGGATTGCAATGGGTATAGGCCTGTGAGCACAGATGTTAAAATAGTTATTAAGCAGTGGTAAAATATCTGAATATGTGATGCACAGCACTCAATGAGCTGTTATTGCAATAGCACCTGCACAGGTCCACATGAGACCAAAACACCAAAGAAACACAATCGCAAAGATACACAACGGACACACAGATGAATACAAACATGCAGACTGGTGCTGAGCAATTAACTGCTCAGTAGTGACCCCCAGCCCTTCCCCCGCCCCATTCTGTCTGGTTTCAGGTTAAACTTGACCCCTCACACTTGACCTTTGAGGGCTGAGCTCAGTGCTGGTTCGGCAGAGAGAGGCAAAGGCACAGCTGTGAGGGAGGGTCCATGGCAGGACAGACTCCCCTCTGACAAAGGGAGAAATTCAATTGAAGCATATTAGTGTCCAAGTAGTTGAATATCACTCACTCTAGCTAACTGGAAACATCTTTTCTTCTGCGCTCAAGGCAGCTTCCATTAACCTCTAAAACAGTGGGAGGGCCGGGGTTGGGTGGGTCAAAGAAAAAAGCTCTCAGCTTAAACTTTGCCAGCACTTCTCTGCAGTGCTCTATTTTTAACCTCTGATACATATTGCTCTGGTCATTATTTTCAATGTTTCTGTCCTGCACTGTCAAACGCCTTGCAGGTTTGATGTATGAATGGTGGTCCATCACTTACATTGTTCCCCAGGACAACCAATGAGTGTGTGGTTCCCTGCAGTGGGCCAGACAAAGACAGATAGATGGGCCTGGCTCAGGCCATAGGTACCAAGGGACACTTCTCAGGACAGCTTACAAATAGGACTGAGAGGGAAGGGATGAAGCTGAATAAAAGCTGATACTCCACAGAGCTGCTCAACCCATAACTGTCACCTCTGCAGATAGAACAGCCATCCTAAATGAAGATAAACTATCGATCCACGGAGTAATATCTGGTGTTTGGTAAGTCCACAATGACAAGAAGTGTTGCCACAGAAAATATTCTCATGCTATTTGAATATTGATCTCAGTCGTGACAAGTCGACTTCACAAGCACGAAACAGAGAGGGTTCAGGAGCTGGCTCCCACTTCACTCCGAGATGCTTTGTAACAAATTAAAAACAAGAGGAAAATCATACTGAAATTGGGTCCCATCTCACTGCAACAACCCTCCACCCCATGCCTTTCCCCCCTGCCATCCCCAATGTCTCTTTTCTCCACAATCAGTGTCAGAAGAAGCAGTGAGGAACGGTTTGTGAGAAACACTTATCTAGCACAGCGGCAGAGCCCTGTTCCTACACCCTTTATCTCACCAGGAGATGGAATTCAATATACAAAAACCCCATCATGCAGCAGCATCACGCCTGTGCTGGGGATAAGGGCAGGGTTGCCAGGTAATTGGTTGGTGGTGGACGAACACAAGGTTTGAGACTACCCGTGGAGGAGTGGAGATTACAGGAAGGGGTGGAGGGACTGGGTAACTGGGAGTCAGTAGGGGGGTGGGGGGGT
Source organism: Planiliza haematocheilus (assembly GCA_005024645.1). NCBI lineage: Eukaryota > Metazoa > Chordata > Actinopteri > Mugiliformes > Mugilidae > Planiliza > Planiliza haematocheilus. The sequence continues at coordinate 4,238,074 of SRSE01000798.1, forward strand.
GCTTCTTGACAATCTTTCTTCGCATCCCCCTTCTCCTCCATCCACCTATACGTACCCCGCCTGCTCATGTAATCTACAGCCCCACAAATGTACACATGCGCTTGTTGGTCGGTGTGTGTTTTTTGGTTGTGCAACAAATAACAAAGCACGTCGAGTGTATTAGTACAGCCCCTATGTCACAACACAAAATCCCTTTCGAAAAAAGAAAAATGACTCTACTTTGTTTCTATTACACAAGTTTGTATTTTGCATTTTCTGCGCACACATTAATTAAGAAAAACCCTCAGATCCATGACATTTAAATTAAAATTAAAGCAGATAATGTCATAACAAGGACAGAATATCATTATGGAGCAAATATAATTTCTTTCATTTGAGATAATGTAAAAGGGGATTGGAGGGTGATGATCCTGCACATGCAGTGAAAACAGCAAAAGAGGGAAGGCACACAGGAAATCCACCAGCACACCATTTCCCGTTTTTCCAGCGACTCCTCGAGATAACCGGCATAGTAGAGGGAGAGATAAAGGAACATGTGAGCGAAAGAGAAAGAAAAAGTCATTTCTCTGATTTATTTATGATGCAATGAAGGTATGCTGAACGCATCAGAACATGCAGCAGTGGTCATACTGTCAAGGAAGATGAAGTGTCTTCATAGTCGACTGAGCGAAGAGCAAGGAAAAGAAAGAGGGAGAGAGAGAAAATTAGAGGGAGAGAAAGGAGGGTGGCTATACTGCAGAAGGGTGTTAACCATCTCATCTCTACCGCACCACCGCACTCGCCACAAAATGGCTACTTCGTTCCTTCTGACGGCCGGCACCAGGAGGGGGGCCATCTGAACCACCGCTATCTCATCTCCCACCTCTGTAGCCTATTCTTCAGCCTGAACTATTTCTCATATTTATGGACTGTTTTTGTACAACACTCTGCTCAGTGGCTTTTTTACCTGCACAATTTTATACCAAATGGAATCTGTTAAATTATTTGAAGCTCATTTAATGTTCTAGTAAATCATTTTAATGTTATGGTAAATCACATTCATTTTAGACTGCCATCTGACTATGTAGCAACAGAGCAAAATTTTCATATGTAGATTTTGTCAGCATCAGGAGCAGAAGGTTAGTATGCTGAATGGATGTACTTGAAGAAAGAGCAGTTTAGATAGAAAACTGTATAAAAAAAACAACAAACAAAACAAGACAGGCACCTTTTCATAATATAACAATATACTTTGGATTTGCATACAAAACGTTAACCATATATGCAAGGGAAAACAGTGCAGGTAGTGCTGCCTAAAACACAGGACAGGAGCTCATGTCCAGGACAACATCCCCCTCTGCAGGCAAAAGGAACACAATCACTCTCCACTTAAAAACTGCTTCATGAACTAAGATGGAACCTTGGAGGCCATTTCCTTCATTACTTTACATCTATTTAGTGTTATTCCGTGTCATTTTGAAGACCATTTCAAACAGTCCACTCTAAAACACAGAAACATGTTGCTTGGACAAGCAAAAGGGGCCAATTAAGCATATTGTCAGGGGTTACAGATGACTGTACATCATTCACTTGCATTCGGCTCTACAGGTAGGCCTAATTGGAAATGTTGATGAATATCAAAGGGAAAATAAAATCCAGCTTATTTCTCCTAGTCTCTCATTTAGTCTATCTATTCTGCCCTCACAATCAGCGAAAGCAGAGCAAGCTACAGCTGAAATTGCTTTGACACAAAATGATTTTATGTAACCAGAAACCTCCTTCATGTACTGCACCAATTAACAGGTCTTATCTAGCAGGCATATGGAATACTAGTGATTAGTGGGCTATAAAAAAAATCAATGTCTGCAGCTTAAATGAAATAAAGCTTTACAAATGTCACATATTCACCTAAAATAGAGAGTTTTTCAAATTAAAAGTGGACCTGAATGTCCATATAAGCAAGAAGGGTTTTTTGATTTTCATCATAGGAGCCTCTGCAGCTTTCTACCTCTAAACCAAAATCATTCTGAAATATTTCTCTGCAAATGAAAGCACAACATACCTTCTGATTTTTCAGACTGAACATCATTGACAAGAATCATCAATGGTTCCTTTTCAAAGTTGAAAACTACAATCAATAAATGATATATATGGTAACACAATAAGCCTGACATTATTATTATTCTGCTCAGAAAATTAAGAAGAAATAAATCTGTGCTTATGTGGTATAATTTTTTTACTACAATTTATCCAGCGATTGACCTGGCACTTTCCTTTTGTGTTATGGTCGACTTTGCAGTTGAGCCTTTGAATCAACTGATGCTTTAGCACAAGCCCCAACTCCAAGGTTATTTCTTCAGGATTTCCTTTAAGTTCTTTAAAGAAGAGCTGGCATTTGGAATACATATTATACATAAAAACTCAGTCAAATAAACTAACAAAAGTTAGGAGATCAGCAGCATCAAAGCATTCCTGGGCTGGCTCAAACCACATGATGAGCCTTGTGTCTTTGTGAGCAGAAGCTCGTAGATGTTCAGCACATTTTAGAGCCTGGCTTTAGGTTTTTTCACAAGATTATCTTTTGGTCTTTGAAGCCCAGAACCCACCTGCTTCAATTCCAGCAGTGCTACTCCTCTGGTTTCCAGGCTGTGGTTCAATTGGTCAACATAAACATCACCCATGAGCCCTACCCTAGGGGGAATTCCTATTTATTACTGACCAAAGTCTGTGCAGAAGCCCCGAAGAGATCTTCAAAAAACCACTGCCGAATATGCCCACTATGAAATATAAATCATTTGGGAGAGTTGCTGGAAATCTGAAATAATTCTATGTGTATAGATAAGTCAACATTTGATAAAGTTAAGTTAAAGAAGAAGTGACCTAATTGGCCTTGAACTATTATTAAAACATCTAATAATGTTATAAAATGTATTTATTTTGGTATTTGTTTTCACACATTACTTACACATAAAAAAATAAATTTTATTGGAGCCCTCTGATGCTCATCACACCGACACTGCACAGAAACATAACCTATTTACATAACAGTAGCAAAAGACAAAAACACACATCTAGGGTACATAAAAGTCTTATTTCAAAGACGGATGTACACATAAAAACAATGATATCATATCTGAACCATGCCTTCATAGCTGCTGAATTGGAGTCACTCTGAATCACAACTTACGAGAAGAGAAGTAAGCAGGTAGAGGCCTGAATGAAAAGGGGTCGCCTTGCATGCTACCTTCAAGGAAGGATGAATAATAAATGGGCTGGCAATGGACACAGAGAGGTTCTATCAATATTTTAATACTTTCACCTCTAATTTCAGACTTACTCTTGCAGATTGCCACCAAAGTCCCAACGCATATTCTTAATTTTCACTTAGGGAGAAAGTAGAGTGGAGGAAAACAGTAGAGGTATTTTTCAGTGAATCATTCCGAGTTCAAATCTATGAGGAGAACTTATTACCATTATTTGAAAGTAACTGAAATGAAAATATATATTCTTTGAAATGCATTCTGCAGAACAAAAGAAATGATCTGAATAATGATCACATCACTCTGAATAATCTGATGTAAATGAATGCAAACAATTAGTCTCAAGGAACTCAAACTTTATTCCTTTAACTTTCGTGCTTGTTCACTTAGGTACAAACTCTGGAGGCAAATTAGATATTCCTCTGTCAGGCATTGTGTGCAAATCCTTTTGTCGTCCCCTCTCTCATAAAGTGTCGCTGTCCTGATTACCCCGCAGTGCGGTAGAGAAGCAAATGGGTGAGCAGCAATGGGAGGGAGCGGGGTGGGAGGTACGCGAATGAGATGCTCAGTGACCCTGCCACCATCACAAACCACCAGTCTGATCTAATATCCTGACTGGCTGAATGAGTGGGCGGCTTGGTACATATCAGGCCAGCTCTGCCCAGCTGTAGCTCTCATTTAACCACCAACCAGTCACTATTAAAACCAATCATATAGCATCCAACATAAAATTACAATGACTGCTATTGTAGTTTGAAGAGGTTGAGGTTGGTATTCCCCTACATTTGTTAAATTCATATAACTCTGCAGTCTGCATTGGATGGTGCCTCTATGAAGAATAGCAAATCAATATTCAGCGCACTTGTCATTTATTAACAGAGGAGATCTGGTTGGATAATGATCACTGTACAGGCATCCAGAGACAATTCTGTGGAAACAGGCCATTAAGTATTGTAGAGACCATAAAGAAGAGAAAGAGACTCAGATGAAGAGTATGATTATTTGTCAGTGTCGCAGTCTCCTCAGATACTACAAAGCTCCTCTCTACAGCAAAGCCTGTCAGTCAGATTTGTCCATGTACCGTTGTGTTCACTTTCAATCAAGCAGCAACTGAGATGAACTTAATTTTTTAATTCAGCACACTTCTGGAAAGTTTGTTTCATGCCCACCCGCTTCCCTTAACTCCACATGGCAAGACTAACTTGTGTACGTGTCGAGTAAAGGGTTTGTTCAGCCAAGTCACATAGATTCCAGAGACAGGCCTATGCACTGCTGCTGAGGAATCAGCAAAACGGACAGTAGAACCAGAGACCGACTGCATCCCACGTCTGTTCAGATTAAATGAGAGGCTGACGATGTTAATTAGGCAGAGTAAATTTACATCAACAAATTATGTAAGTAGCTACAAGAGTAACAAAGCGTGATACCAGTTAAGTCACAGTTTGGCAGGCACTGCCCTGCCACTTCAAGCTGATGTGGCCATGGTCGATCAAGCAGAGAAGCCTCAAATGCCAATTAGACATGAGTGGGTAATTGTGTCGGGGGGGCTGGTGGCACAAGGGAGTTTGTTACAATGTCCTGAGGCTCTCCGTGTTTCCATCCTTCCCCGACATAGCAAGTGACACATCCGAGCTCTCTCTGCCTCTCTCTCTCACACACACACACACACATGCAAAAGGAATGACTGTCTGGCTAATAGGAAAAGACAGAATTTAAAGAAGAGATTTCAGGAAACACACTTTTAAGCATTTTTGATACCTATTTATAAAAGCAGAGACACTTGGAGTAGACAGACTCCCCTATTAAATAAATGTACATTATTAGTCCAATAGATCATTTATTAAACAACGACAGGAACATCTGACTTAGATTTTAAGCATCAAATCCTCATCTATTGTTGGCCTAAAGGTCCAGACACCTCACTGACGATAAAAAAAATAGTATGAACGAAGGCCCACTGTGGTAGCGCCTCATTTTGCCTGTGTCTAGGGCAGAAAGCTGCACTTGAAGCCATATGAAAGTCTAAGGCCAACAGCACACTACCATGTCCAATATTGCCCAATACACAGCCCAATATTGGCCAACAGCCAATGTGAAAGGGCCCTCTTCATACAACCCTAATGTTAGTCCCTGCACTACTTTTGTGTTTATTACCAACACAACTGCCTTCGTTTGTGTTTCATTAAGTATGTAGCTGAGTGACACACTCGAGTCCAATCAGCAAAATGCAGCAGAAATTCAAGCCGTCATATATTCTACCAAAAGAGCAGGAGGCAGGCTTTAGTACATACAAACACATGCACTCACAAACTCACAGTCATAAGGACATGAGCAGTGTATTTGAAGTAGAGTGTGTTTTAAGCCAAGTGGCCCTAGTGGTGGTGAAGGTCATCCACATAACTGAAGTGCTGGTCTCCAGCTCCACCTGTTTACATGTGGAAGTGTCTTTGAGCACAGATGTGAATGCAATTAGGGGAAGAAAATGGAAACAACAGTTTGTAGAAGTGTCTGTGGACACTATAAAGTATGTGATGTTTATTTAGCCTGACGGTTTCTGCGCTTTGTGAATACTAGTAAAGTCACCTTTAAACTCGACAATATTCAGCGTTCAACATCTCTTGTAGACCCAAGGAAATGATTATTTCTGCAGTTGTAGATACAAACGTCTGTGGCAGCATGTAAACAGCCATATAATAGGTATAAAATGTGTTTATTTCCAAAGTAATGATGTTTTTTTTTTGTTTTTTTAAAGTTGATAGTCAGGTATATTATTAGAATGACTGAGTTTAATAAGGGTCCTAGTTACTCGTTGCTTCTCTGTGGTGTTAAATGTAAAAGCCAGTGTTTCTCGTCTTTTTTTCTGAAGCACTACTGGTTTCCATCAAGCCCTGGCTGTGAAGACCTCTCTCTCCAACTCGCCCTCACAGCAGGTCTTGGTAGCCCAGGATGCCCACCCACATCTCCACATTCTAGGCTGCTCTTGATTCTAATTGGCTCAGACCAGTGTTATGCCTCTGTGATCCCCGCATGTTAAAACTCCCATGGTAACGTTCTCTCACCTAATGGCCGCACAGTGAGAGGCATTTTCAACCACATTACCTCTTATTGAGTTACGGAGCCCCATCGTTCCAAATAAGACAAATTTAATTGATCCAGTCTATAAAAATCTCTGTGCCACTGTGAAGGACCCGTTTCTTGGGTTTATTTATTTATTTATTCATTCTGTTTTCCCACTTTGGAGAGTGAGGCCCTGCATGAGGTGTAAGGAATTAAGTTTTATTCTGCTCCTTGTGGTAGGATGCAGAGGAGAAATTCAAAGGCTTCAAAATTAGATCAATGGTCTCAACAATCAATCAAAGGCAGGGTTCCTCAGGTGTCAGCCTTGGTTGTAAGTTCAAAATGAACCTTTAAAACAGCAGGTACAGAGTCCACTCCTAAGTGAAGCATGTAGGGGGGACCCGAGCAGTGCAAAGAGCTAATAAAAGAATACAGGCACAGCAAATGCAGGCACAGCAAAGACGTTATATTACATTAATCTTATTCTTTATGTCATTTCTGATACACTCTATCTATATTCAGTAAGACATTCTGTAATGCTCTAAGGGGAGAAAAGGGCATTTCATTTTCAGATCGTACAAAAGATGTATTCAATGTATGCCAGACAGAGCCAGTGGAACTGACAGACTACAACCATCAGCTATGCGGGTTTTAAAGTAAAAAAATTACTTAGAAAACTTTTTCATAAAAAGTGTGTTTGTGCCCTGACTTTCACCCATCACACACATAATTCTGTTACCATCTACTGAAAATACTGAGCTCAGCATGATACTTAAGTGATTAACCAAAATAAATATTATATCCAGTGTAAAAGCTGGGGATTGAATAGAGCTGAACATTAAAACACTGGCCTTAAACTCGCCTGTTGAGGGAAAAAATGTGATAATAAGGAGAGAAACAGTGGGCGAATACTGAGGTAATCCTACCAACAGAGTGCTTCCCCCGTGAAGGATTTAACTATTCCCAGGAACTAGATAAACCACATATTATATTGCAGAGCAGAACACGTATTTTAGTATGTGTGTAAGCAGTACAGGTAAGATGTGTGTATCTCTGTTCTAGAGGGGCATAACCTCTGTCGGCTGGTGATGAACATGGAGAGGTCTGCAATTTGCCGAGGAGGATTTTGCGCCTTAACATCTTTTAAAAGCAGCTCAATTAACTTTCTGTTCATTAATTCCGTTTCAGGACATATAATTAATTTTTTCAACATCTGAAAAAAAAAGAAAATTCTATCAGTCTCATTTTACGCATGATTACAGTTTTAATGAGTGATGGTCAGTGTTATTGCTGAGGTTAATCTCTTCCTAAACGCTGGTAACTGGGTTAAACACTGTGGATAAAGCTCAAGGCTAGTAACTGAGGAAAGACCTCAAAAAAGCAATTTGCTTTCTCTTAAAAGCATTTTTACGCATTCACATATTTGGGAATACCATCAAGAAATTAAGAATTAATTGCCTATTACATACTTGTGATTTATCAAAAGCCCATATTCAATCTCTTGATGGATTTCATTAAATGTTAAATCAACCTATGATTGATCAAAAAAATCTTCTTAAGCCACTTATTAAAAGCGGTAAAAAAAAATTGTGTCTCAGCTCATGCTTGAATTTGCAATTTCTGAACTTTGAACTCTCCGATTCCTACAAGAATATAGCTTCATTTAGTACAGTTACTATTTACTGTCATCATGCCAGTAATCAAAGTCTGTATACACGTTCTTGTGAAACGGCTTCATCCAACATGCAAGTCCATCAGACTCGGGTAATACAACCACAGGCAAGCTCAAAATGTGAGGATTCTCCAAAAATCTTTTATAGTGTGCAAATGACAAAAACTCATTCTGTCATATTCTATCTCAACTTCATATTCTTTGGGCGGGTCTCCTTGGTTCCCTCATATTTTGGAAGGGAATTATTACTTTATTCCAATGTATACAACTTGTACAGTTAAGTAAAATATACTTGAAATCAACATTTAAATGCTGCTACAAGATGAATACTAATGAACTTTAGAGGGATTGTTGGAAGAAATTGGGAATGGGGCAATTAAAGACTGCCTGAAGCAACTTAACAGAGGACAAAGCACACAGTCTTTCTAATTAAATTCTGTGGCAGACACCTGGCCTTTCACCTCCTCCTCCATTTTCATGTGCTCCCAGGTGGCAGTCATGAAGAGGAGCATCTCACAAGCTTCATACTCTTCTTCTTCACTTAGGCTGCGAGAAAAGCCAATCTTATTCATGGACAAACGCTCCCAACAGATCTAATCAGAGGCGGTGGACTCGGATCATTGAGTAGATAGATATCACAGTTACTATTTACCACACATCCCTGGCTCCCACAGGATTATCCCAGGGCAGTATATCTGACTCAAAGTCAGCAGCTAGTGACAATTCAGACTAGGCTGAGATCTGCTTTGAACTTTTGAGAGGGCCTTACTCATGTTTCTGCTGAATTCTCAGTGCAGATGATCAGAAATCTACAGGGGGTAAACTATGTTGGCCTCATACGTACATCAGTCTAGATTTAATGGAGTTTTGTGTAAGTGCTCCCACACCTGCATTCTGCTATAAACACCACACACGTTTGGCACAAGCGTGGAGAGGGTGCAGGCACAGTGCTTGCCGATTAGAGGGAACACAGAGTACAGGATAAGTGAAGCCTCACAACCTTGCTCTTGCTGGGATCTCTTAGAAGTACAAGACAGTGAGAAGGAACAACTGTCAAAGAGAAGCTCTCTGGTAATGGTACGGAAGTTAATAAAATGAAGGCAGGTAATGGAAATTGGTTTTAAACCACTGGCCACATTCCTCCTGAGATAGAGATGGCTTGGGCTAATGAACACTGACAGCCTATTCCACAGCAGTTCCACAGTTACAGCACATTCATCTCCAACACCTCCACCCACCACCAGGACAAACCAAAGTAGAGAGGATAAAGTTACAACTTCAGACCGATTAGCTACTCCCTGTTATCTAGTTATTTAACAGCCAATCGAACTTGAAGGTGTGTAGTGGCCGCATGGTCCCTCTCACATCGCATATACTGAAAACCCTCTCATTCTGTACAATTACTGAGTTCTGCTCAACCCAAATGATAGCCTTTACTTAGCAATAAACACACTACTGAAAGGAGAACCATTTTGGTGTGCCAAGGTTTTGTAACTAGTACCTACTCTAATTATTGTCCTATAGAATAGTATTCAATAGGATAAACATTACTTTTGTTTTCCCTTGTGTATTGTTAGAAGTGATGTACTGATCTGAACAGAGTGGATAGGATGTGTGTTGTATCCAGCCTTTATGAAATGGATTACTAATTTATAGAACCTACATCTTCAGTGATTTTGATATAAAACTGTATCATGATTTAATAACATAGTGAGGTATATACTGTAGATTTGGGGGGGGGGAGATCATGGTATTGGATCTGTGCTTAGTGTCAGACAATGCCGAGATTAGGCAACAAATCCAGTTAAACGGATAACAAAAAAATTCATCTTACACAATTTCTACATGAGGAATGTCACAGTCATTTTGGTGCAAGATTGGAATTTCCACACACTGTTCATTAGTGATTAGTTCAGACCTTAGGTGATCTATTTACCATGGTGATAACTATTTTTAGACATTTAACACTTGGGGCTTACCTAATTTTTTAATGAACATTCTTAGGGTTAATTGCGTTGGTGCTGTTGCGTGATAGAATAAGGGCAACCATGTCGAGGAGGAAGAAAAGTCCTCAAGTGACTCTTAAAGTTGTACAATGCTTTAGCAGGCTGTGATAATGCAATGAAATTATGGCTTCACCAACATGCCCTCCATATAATAAGACTAACAGCAAGACTATGATTTGTCAGGGCTTGTAGAAACATTAAAAAAAAAAATATCAGTTTAAAACATTTCTAGGACACTAGTTGGGTCATATTTGTAGTCAAAAGCCACCGTATCACAAAACGGCTTTGCAGTTTGCATGGAGAAATGAATACAAAGATTGCATTGATATGTAATGTGGGAAATGCGAAGGAAAGAAGTGAAGGGATGAAAATAATCAACATCTTATGCCTAAACAGTACCCAAAATCTCACAAGACAGAAAAGGAGAGAGGGGTCATAGATCAGACTTTGAAATACCAATGGCCACTAATACTCCCAAGCATCCCTCCTGCAGTGGACTTGCAATATTACTTCTTCTGTTTCTGTTCCAAATCAATGTGGAACCAATATGTTATTTACTTCTCTCCTAAGATAGGTGTTCTGCTCTGCTCACACAACCTGTCCTTATTTGTGGATGGCTAAATCCAAGAGTGGTGAAAAAAGGATATGTGGAACATGGTCTATGAAAGTACATTTCAGCATCTGAAATATGTTTTCTCTCTAGTTTTTGCAGTCTATTATTTATTATGTCAATCTGATCTATAAGGGCTGAAAGTATATTTACTCTTAGCAAAATGCTGAATTTATGGACACATTTATTCTCAAAACTCAAAATATCAATTTGTTAAGAAATGACAGAAAAACAACCCAGTCACAAAATATTATCCTTCAACAAGACTAGACACTTTGTCACAAAATCATTTAATTAACATCAATATAATATCCTTCAGTCCTTATGTTTCATCGTGTATGCAGCTGCAGAGAGTGGCTGTGTTGATAGACACAAGAATAGCTGAACATTTTGGCGCTAAGCCCAGTAGGTGGGTGTAAGTACAGACAGGTTCTTTTTCGAAGGACGTAATGCATGCTCTTTCATGATTCTCTTGGTGATAAGACATAATCTAAGATTCCATACTGATAAAGGTCCTCCTGCACACCCTAGTGGAAACACAAGGGGAATGTTTGAAGCCAGTCCCCTGTTACTTGAAGCATCAGAGAAAGAAAGAAATATAATCTAGTCCCAACTCCCCTGAACATTTATAAATAAAATATCAAGTAACTGAGACCCTAAGACAATCCCCATCACGCCACAGTGGCACGAGAGGCAACCGTGGCTGAGCATGAGGAGGGCAGTCAGGAGAAAGTTTAAGTCCCAGTGGTGTTTGATAGTTATATTTAATGAACTGGTAGCAGGAGCTGTTTCGCTGGGTCCCTGTGCCCCAGGTCGGCCCACACTCGACCAGGCTCAGCCTTCAGAGAAAGGTGCTCTGTCTAATCTGGCTTCATTTTATGCCTCTTTAACCGTGACCAATGTATTTAAATGGCTGTTTCTTTGACAGATGCTCAGTTCAAATTATTCCTAACTGGAAATTTGTAGGAGTGATATTAAATATCCTTGAGGCCAGGCTGCCTAAAGAGAACATAGGAACATCAAAAGGCCAAACACTTCAAAAACTAAAACTAATGATCCTAGTCCACCTCCAGGGAAAAGGAGGGCTTCAACTTTGTCCGCCACCCCCCTGGCCACAAAAAACATCACTTCTTTAAATGGAGATTTGACCATTCGCACAACCCTACTGCCACCGCTACTACTGCTGCATTTAAAAGGGATTTAACGTGAAATACATAATGTATATCTCCCTATCACTGAATCCACAGGGGAGCAGTTAGGGTGAATATGCACCATCTTATCAGACATATCTAGTCCCGTCTTTGCAAATAAAATCTACAATATAAGCCTACAAAATCAGACACTACAGAATTTCCTCCCTTTAATCTGTACTCTAGCGTGCTGGGTTTTTTTTGGCTACGTCTTCAGAGTATTTTTATGTTTGCTGAGATCACAGTCTGGCTCTGCAGTATAGTAAAGTACTCACCACTGAAGAAGCTTCACCATCACCACATGGCCGCTGTATGTTGGGAAAAGAGAGAGAGGGAAAAAAGACACAGTTAGAAAAGAGAGAAACGACGACAGCAGGAAAACAGCTGGCAACATTCAATCTCAAAGCCTGATGGGAGCCGACGGCAACAATTAAGTCATAATAAACTACCCAACCTACGGCCGTTAAGTAGGGTGACTGAACAGACACACCTGGTCGGATAGGGAAAAGGTACCCGGGGTGAAAGAAGTGACGGGGCGGGAAGCAGGAAGGGTAAAGCTGACTCACTACCATGACTACAACATACATGAGTGTTTATTTAACCTAATACAAAGTAAGGATCAGATGCCCCAAAAAGTACTTCATCCTTTGCACTTTCAAATTAGAAATAGTATCATTTCCTGTGTCAGCACAAAGTTTTCAAGGGTTCATTTATAACAAAGCCCACAATAAATACTACTTACTTGCTTAAACGGATGGAACGAATGGATAAAGACTAAACAAAACATACTGTAATTAATAAGTGATTAATTATCACACGTTTGTACCATCTGACTATAACAAAACACTAGACTCTTTTCTTTTTTCAAAGAACATGTCATATAGTACAAACAGAAAAAACTGATGCAGTGCTTTAAAGAGTAACTGTTTCATATTAGCCATTCTGAAATATTAACAGTGAAATGAGCAGGCACGGTATGCTAGACAGCATTCTTTTTTTCTAATGAAGTGCTTTCTTTCCCAATGAAAGTCTATACTTTCTTTCTGCAGGCTGTGGGGCTAAACAAAAAGCAAATGTTAAACTTCTGTTCTGTAAAGTCATGCCTGGCTTTGAAACCCAAATCCTTAACTCTCTGGATCTAGAATCACTGACTGCTTCATGAGTCACAATGAATACCTGTACGGATTAGGTCAAATAATTTATAACCCAACTATTTTAAACACCATAGACATGTTTCCACTACAACAGCCAGAGAGCTAATAGAGTCAGAGTGTCTGACAGAGACATTTAAGGCAGCTACTTTGAATAAACAGAATATAGTTGTTTCAGTGAAACCTGGTGAATGAAGAACCATGACGACTAGCCAGTGTGCTAATATTTAGTTAAGAGATGCCACACAGAGACAGACTTAACACAATGCATTCCCCAGGGTAGCTCCCAGTCAGTTTTAGGTTTAAACAGCTCAAATATAAATACAGGAGAACATGTCTCATTTTGAGACAGCCAAGGCTCTAACACAAAACAGGGAAAGAAATCTGACTGAATTTCAGTGGGATTTTCTGTACACATATTTCACTACCAAGTCCCCTGTATATCAAGCTTTTTTAGTAACAATAAAAACTGTCTTCTAGCTACTAAAAATACAGAGATTGGTTATGAATGTGTTCTATAATTTCACACTGTCCCTTTAAAAACCTTTTGTTTTTTAGTTTGTTGACAGCACAGAAAGAAACCTACACTGTGCATCACTCACTGAAACTTTGCAAACACTCAGTGAGTGCACGCTAAGCCACAAGTGAGCATCAGGTTCTTTCTGCCAATCATCTATAATTCAGGTCTTTTCAGCAATTTAAAGCAGAGGCAGTTGGCACTCATAGAGTAAAGTATTTCAGCAATATGTCCCCGAAAGAATCCGAGCTCTCTGGGGCCATGAGTCCAAAAGGCTTTGATTTCATCCAACCATTTAAAGTCAATCAATTTGATGGTCAATTGTTGCAAACTCCTGACAATTTGAAGGAATCAGACTTGATATGTGTACTGCTGAAAACAATACGGGGCATAGGTATGCACAAATCCTAAAGTCAGTTTCCTCTGAAGGAAATCCATTTAAACAAAAATCTTAGCAATGGCTGGCTGGATGTAAACCTGTAAGTATTAACCTGGAACAGCTGTCCTCTAGCCCTCAAGAACTCCAGGCTCCACCATCAGAAGAATAAGCCCACAGTCCTGTTAGCCACATGCCGCATGTATTTAATTTTCAACATCTGCTGGCTTCATGCTTCTATGCTTTCCATTCCCATTGCACATTCTTCACAAATTCAGTAGCTTCCTTCTTCTGCTTTTGTAAATGTTGTTGATTGTGGAAGCCATCCATGTTTACTTTAAATCCCAGGCCATTTCTGAGCCAGCTCTAATTGTCTGCAGCTGTTCACTTTGCTGCTTTACTCGGCTATATTCTTTGGACAGAGGCAATATTTTTACTGTAAATTCTAGATTTACGAGACGTAATGCAACATAAAATAAAATGCATGTGACAACAAGCACTCACAAGATGCAGCATAGTTTTAATCATAATATTTTCACTTTATTTAGAATTATCACAACTGGAACACATGCACTAGAGACAAAACATATTTATGAAATAAATGTTTTTCGTCTTTTTTTGTAGTCTACTTGTAGACACCGAGTTGACCTCTCGCTCAGCCAGAACACTGAATAATGACTGGGTGAACTAACACGCTGTCACTTTCAATATACAGCACGTACACTACACATGCTTTCATTTCTTGCCAACATCCCTGTTCTCTATAGAAAACGCCACCCTGGGGACATGATCTGTTCAAAACTTTCTGCATTTTACTTTGATTGTCAGGCTCTTGAATAACATGTTTATTTATCTTCTCATGCCTCTAATGTCTGACTGCAAAGAGTGAAGAAGGAAGTGAAAGAAGGCGAGGAGAGAGAGAGAGAGAGAGAGAGAGAGAGAGAGAGAGAGAGAGAGAGAGAGAGAGAGAGAGAGAGAGAGAGAAACTCTTACAGCGCAGTCAGCTGCTCTTTGCCTGAGGACCTTGTCTGCTCTCACCTGCTCTGTTTGGCGGCAGTGTAACAACAAATTTTACACCGTCTGGGACACAAATTGGCATTCTGAACTCTGGTTATTCCTCCAGTATAATCTAATTAAAAAGACACTGCCGGTGGGTGAGAAATCAGAGCATCATAAAGTTTGACAGACAGACAGACAGACGGACATAAAAGTGTTTGCAATTTCACAATATACTGGGCACAAGAGTAAAACTTCAGAGCCTTGCTGGAAGAGGTTTGAGCTAACTGAATTAGCCCAACTACACGCTCTGTAGCAACTATACGCACAACGTTAGGTGCTGAAATAAGATTCACCATATTTTCAGCTTTGAAGTCCGTCTAAAGATTTTGAGACTGACGTTAGATGTCATGCTACGACAGGATGAGTGAAGTGGTTCCGTGTGCAGAAAACGTGTTTTCATTATTTATTTTTTCAGACCATGACTAAGTATAAGGTTTTGTAGTCACATTTTCGTCGGAATGTTTTCAAAGGAACAATATGAAACCCATACAGGAATCAACAGCAGAAACATTTTATTTCAAAGGAAAAAGTCATAAAAATACACCGGTCAATTTGAGAGATCCCCATTTCAAAATCTGCTGCTCATCCTACAGTCATCATTTTAAATACATTTTAGGCAGATTGGGTGAGCAAGTAATGTACAAAAGGCACGCACACAAGCTTGTTCTAGGGAAAAAAAGGTTAATCATACAGATATTTGCATTCTTCAGACAAGCCTCTAGCTAACCTGACAGATATTATAGAAGGAAACTGAATCACCTGCTCGAAGACAGAAATGAAGATTGGAGCAATCCCAACATTTAAAAGAGTGGCATTACATGATGTGCGGAATATCAGTTATTCCATCCAGAGTCAGTTCTGATTGAGAAAATACATAAATGGTCCAAATAAAACAGTGTAACAATCAACCCAGGCTGACTCCCTGGATGTTGCTGCTAAGACCAGCTTCCTACTGACAAACTGTCAACGTCTGCTACCTTCCATTGCCTGCACTGGTGTCCCATATACTTTCAATGAACAGCTAATTGTTAAAACATTTGATAAAACATGTTTACTATAAACTGCAGAAAAGCCCCCCTCAGCATTATATTTAACCTGACCCAAAGAGCCAGGATTAACCTGATAAAGCCTACCACAGAAAGTAATTTTCTATGTAGAAAACCAAAATATCTCCACTATATTAATTGCCAAGATACCATTTTAAGTCTGTTGATCGCATAATTGTGAAATCTTACACAAAAGCCATGATTGTTGTCAGACCCACAAAGTATTTTTTGTGCTAGCGAATTGCTGACATCTGTATCTCAAATCATTCCAACCACTCCTTAGAAACTCCTGGCTCAGCACCACTCAGTTTGGCTTACAGTGTGTGAAGGCTTTCAAAATGATTTAACAAAAAGACATTTTGTTTAACCATCTGACATAGCAGTCCTGGTAACATGAGAAATATATCTCCAGTGTTATGGACGGAGAAACCGAATCTCAAGCACCATTAAAGCTACCAATCAGTAACATTACTAAAACTCATGAAACAAATACTTGTGCCTCAGAAGCGGATGAATCTCAAACTTAGAGGCTCTCAGTACTCCAAGGAGCGTTACCAACATGTGAACGCCTTCCAGGAAAGGTTATTCTAAAACTAAAGAGTAAAAGCATTTGTCCCTCAAACTTTTCATCTCTGAGAAAAAAATCTAAATAAATGTGACTATAAAAACACAACTGTAAGTGAGACAATATATTATAGCAATCCCACAGCACAATGTGGGATCTCCGAAAAGACCATAAATAATCATACGGTTCTCCAAAATGTCAAGGACAGCTGTGTGAAATGTTAAAGGCAATAGTCAAACAAGGCAAGTAGGCCAAAGACATTTTCTATACTGAATTAAACGCACAACTTCACAGAGCAGGATACCGTAAATCCTACTTATCAGGAAGCATGAGACAAAGGCTGTCAACGTAAAGAGGAAAAACCTGTCTAACATTTTCCATACGAGACAAATGGGACCCCTGCGATCGTCTATATAACGACAGCAGTGCTCTTATTAGGTGCGTACAGTTGGACAGAGGGGCTGTTTAATTTCAATACCAACTTTTACGGGATAATCAGATTTGACCTATATTGCATACTATGCTCTTTTGTGAAGAAATCTGAAAGCTTTACTGAGGTGTGGCGCATTGTCGAAAAGGGGAAGCACCAAAAATCAAAAGTCTTAAAAGTGAGTACATATTGTTACATTACGATAATGAAGTGAAACGTAAATACTATCATGTTTTCTCATGTGATGTCCAGTACTTAACATGGTAAATGGTAAATGGCCTTGCTTTTATATAGCGCTTTTCTACCTATTGGTACTCAAAGCGCTTTTACAGTCAGAGACACATCTACCCATTCACTCACACAAGCACGCACACATTCACACACCACATGTGGCACATTCCGGGGATCGAACCGCTAACCCTCTGGTTCGTGAACAACCCGCTCTACCTACTGAGCCACAGTCGCCCCGCCATGTTAATGTAATCTGATCTGAGACATCAGAAAAAGATTTCAATTCCTTGTTTTCAAAAGTAAATATATTTAATCGGCTAGTCTTAATAATATATGTACTGGTAAGATGAGCAAGTTTTCAACCAGCTGAATTAGTTTACAAGGACTAGAAAATGATTGTCTGGGGTCCACAAACCTTACTCCTAAATTAGAAAAGCTGGGGTCGAACATGAGATTTGGCATTTAAAATGGTTGTGGGATGCTAAGATGGGGTAATAGTAGTTACTCTAGGCTGATGTAGTGAACATGGTACACAACCTCGAGATAGCGGTTGCTTGCCGGTAACATTAGTCACAGAACTGTAACAATGAAATGCTCAAGTTCCCACTGGACCCTTATCACAAATAGTCACACTGTGAGGTCACCTTCCGCAAGGTCAAAGTGAGGAATGTCCACAGGTTACATGCAAAACAACATTTTCTTTGATACTGGAGCTCTTAAATGTAAATACCTACTGCTAATATGGAATCAGCATTCGTGCCATTCATGAATCATCTAAAAGTAAAACAAGTCTATAAGAATGGCAGTGGTTGAAAAAGCATCCAATTAGTGGTCACAAGAGGAATTAGGAGCAATGAGGGAATCTAATATACTGCTTTGAACCCGCTTCTATAAAACCACAAGTTATTTTCTAAGCCAATTTAGGAAGCCAGAATATCTCACAAAAGCACACTCTCCTGTAAAACACTGGCCTTCAGCTGATGGAGAAAAAGTACTGAAGCACCACAAATAAATCGGTCATTTGTCCAGAACAGCAACAGTTGATAAGATGGATACATTCTCTGTTGTCTTTTAAGGAAATTTGCTGCCACATTCAGTACAGAGTCACAATACAGAGCCTCACATGAATACATATATACAGAGAACATCCACAACATATACACATTCATATAGCTATCAATCAGGCATGACATTATGACCTTCCTAACATTGTGTAGGTCTCCCTTGTGCCTCCAAAATAGTATAAAATTCATGCCATAACGTGGTCATTGCCATGCCAGGGATCTTCATCTGCAACCAGATGGGAGCATTGTGAGTGGGTAAAGGTGGTGCCTAAGGTCATGTGTTACAATGTGTGCTCCGAAGGTGATGGCTTCGTTTTTAAGGTCTGACACACTGGGTGTCGGGAGGCCAGTGGCAAGGAATCTTTGTTGGCAGCGTTTGTGGATGTCAGCAGTGTGTTGTTCAAAGTTCAGATAAACTCCCACAAACGTGATGAAGATGCTTCATCTGTCTATTATTTGCCTAGTATGGATTTAGATATGAAATATTTTGGTCAGCAAAGAAAAATATTGATGAGTTTTGAATTTGTCTGGTATCCGCAAACCCTTTTTTGTGTCTTTGTCACTGTTAACAAATCTCACTGTCAACATAGGGATGGATCTTCTTAATCTTGGCAATTTGTTTGAGAGCCAAAGTATGTAAGTAAGAAAAGTGATTCACTTATTTAAGAATTAAAATGTTCCTGTATAAAGCTGCAAACAAGAATTTTAGTTGAAAGCTGAACAAGCAACACTCTCCTTATTTTTATTGGAAGCTAGTGTTGTATTCTTAGAGCTTTAGGCTTGACCGAATATGCCGAAGCTTAACCAACTGCTATCAGATCTCCTTTTGCCTGGCAGAGCAGCAACAATAAGTACATTACATTTTTTGTGTAGACTGCATGAATATACATGTGAGAAAAAAAATGAATGTAATTGTGTCATTTGCCAACCACCAATATCTTGCAGACATTGTATCCCTTTCTTCTTTTCATAATTTAACATGGTAAATTTCCGGAGAGCCTAATGAGAAAGAATGAAAGAAAAGCGAAGCATGAAATGGCTACCGGGTTTAGTCTCCTTGCCATTCTCCTCAGTCTATGCTAGCAGAGTTTTTTTTTCTTTTTTTTTTATTAATTTTATTTAATTATCCCACAAAGCTATTTTTTACACCGGCCGTTCTCTGTCTGTGTCCTTCTCCCACTGTGTGAGTTTGTAATTTAATAAAGCTTCATTTAAAAGAGAAGTTGATTAAAAAATTAAGCTCCAGTGATCACCCGGGCCTCAGCCCTCCCCATTTTATGAAAAGATCCAATATTTCATATTATGAACATGTCGGGCAGAAATTATCACCGCAGGACAAGTTAATGCTTTCCATACAATCATACGACAATGACAGCAAACCCCACAACGGAGACTGTTTCAGTAAAATGTGGAAAATGACAGGAGTTGAAATCATTTCACTCCTTTACTGTAGGTCAGAGGCTTTTTCCTCCTTTCCCGTTGCCCCCTGCTGCCTGTCTATCATCCAAGTGTTAATTTTTTTCATTTATAATTCATACTTCTGGCAGCAGGTGACTGCCAAAACTTGTCTTACACAGTTGTATAGGAGATCTCTTACATTTCTACCTCTTATGAGTGAATGATGACACTATACTGCAACAGTGGATTTAGGAGAAGGAGAAACTCCAGCCTACTGCCCTCTGTTTGGTTTCACTGTAGAAAATTGTACAGGCATTCTAATTACTTATACAGACCCTTTGAAATACAATCTCCTTAAGTCATCCCATCTGTGCAGCAAAGTATACACATGCACACAAAACCCCACTGATATAGAAAATGTGCAAGCTGTCAATTCATATCGTTAAAAAAAAAAAGAAAAAAAATGATTAAATGTAATATCTACACTGCAGCTTAAAGCTAAATACCTTCTCACTGCTGGAGAAATATAATCCACACAATTAATGCTTGAAAATTATAGCCTGGATCTAGTGGCAGTTTTGAACCATAAGTTATTGATTTGGAAATGAAAACCTGTACTCTTCAAGGTTAAATCCAGTCCACCCTCATTACTGCTCTGTCCTTGAGAGGCCCGCACCAGGGCTGCTGCAAGGAGTAGAGAGGACTGCTTTAATGAAGGTGAATTTAATGGGATTTAATGTAGCTGGGGGCAATGGAGCAGCAGAGATATGGTTTTAACAAAGAGCAAGGGACCAAGGGTACAGCCAGGAGAGCAGCCATTTTCCCCTTCTTTTTATTTATTTCACATTTGGCTGAGCAGAGTTAAAAGCACACCACATTTTCTTCTGACTCAACCCCAAGAGTCAGTGGTTACATTTATGTAGGCAGGACAATGCAGGCCTCTAGCTTTCCATCATAACGGTCACACAGATATTGTATAACCTATCATTTGAACAGGCTGGAATAACCTGTCATGATGCGGTTCATCAATGGTTACCCATGTAGTGTGTCTTTAATTTTTTGTCTATTCATGTTTTCTTACATTTGACTTTTTAATGTTTCAAAAATCCTCCTTCTGTAAGAAAAAAAGAATCTAGCGTGTACTGAAGGTAATGCGAAGGTAATGCGATTCAAGATAATTTGATGATGCAGGCAGTTTTCCCTAAGATATCTTTAGGGAGCCCCGCAGGGATAAGAGTTAGAGATTTGATCATGCATACACACAACTTAGTAAGGTCTATTCATTCTCTCTCTCCACTTACTGCTGCGTGTTTTGATAGACAAAGCAATGGCAAGATAACATGCTTCTCCAATTCACCACTGTGTGTGCCTTAGGCTCCTTAGTGAAAATCTTTAGGATAAGTAATGTCCCTGCATTTTTTTGTTGTTTTTTTTTCATTTTCATAACCCATTTTTTCTATTAATTGTGTGGGGCTTTCACAAATACCGGATTCCATTTGCCGCATGCAGTTTGGCTCTACAGTTGCGAGGTCATGTACACATGGATCTGCCTACAGCTTTTGTATGCTTGATGTGAACAATGTGTGCTTTCTGCAAATAACATTAAATGGTCCGCTCCTACAGTAATAATACCCCATAAACATGCCAAAATCTTGAAAAGCAAAAACCAAATTTACTTTCATACCTGCTTCTGAAACCCTTTGCAGTCAGTTCTCTTCCTGTTTCTCTCCCTTCCTTCTTCCGTCCCTCTCTGACACTCTGCTGGCGAATTGACAGTGAGCTAATTCACGACCAGAAAGAGAGAGAAAGC
Source organism: Planiliza haematocheilus (assembly GCA_005024645.1). Classification (NCBI taxonomy): domain Eukaryota; kingdom Metazoa; phylum Chordata; class Actinopteri; order Mugiliformes; family Mugilidae; genus Planiliza; species Planiliza haematocheilus. The sequence continues at coordinate 4,259,495 of SRSE01000798.1, forward strand.
AAAGATGTAACTGCAAATGCCAGCGCTGTGACATAATTCATACACAGCATTGTTATCTGTAACAATTCTTAATAATCACAGCGGGCAAATGGCTAAACTCATTACTGATCATTGCTTTGCCTTCCTCTAGCACTAGATGTAGTATAAAAATAAACTCCTCGTCCTGCCCTCAACATAAAAAGCACTTTTATCTTCAGCATTTTCTGCCCTAGTTGAATATCACTCATCACTTCATTTTTAATGCTGAATCACACCGCGCATACAACACTGTAGGTGGTAGGATTCATAAAAAAAAAAAACTTCTCTGCAAGATCAAATAGAGAGCACATATTTAAAACACATATACCTAAGGCACATGCACCACCTAATTAAAGCAAGCTTTTCAAAAACACTAAGCCTCTGCCAGGTCCACCATATGTGGAGCAGAGGGCACTAGGAAATGAGGAAGGGGCAGGGGCTATCCAGTCTTTTCCTGCTCTCCTGCTTTTTTTCTGTCCTGAGACATTTGAGAACGTCTACAGATGAAGCTTCGCAAAGTTTGAATGACAGGGGTACTAAACCTGCATCAAGAGTTGCTAACAACTCACCATGGAGACAAACCAAAAAAACTGGCTAGCAGAGCCCTTATTATCTGTGTCCCTGTCTCACGTTAAAGTTCTTCACAAACCACATGAAGTGTGAAGTAACTCCAAATAAAGTGTCACTTGGTAATTATTTTCTTCCAACTTAATGGTCAAAAAAGAAGCTCATGCAATCTTCCGTTACAATACAAAATGGATTAGTTGATAGTCATCTGTTTGAGAATTTATTGGGTAGTGCTGATAAAGTGATTGAAAGGGATCTAATGTTTCTGAGAAATCGTCTCTGCTGACTAACCAAAAAAAAAAAAAAATCCCTTCCAGATTTCTCTTTTTCATCATAATGCCAACTTCATCTGTAAGTGAACTTGGCGAAACTTGTCAATGCAAGTTAATTTTTCCAAATTACTAAAAAGCTGTGATAGCTGTAAAACAAGCCAGGCTGTTCACACATCTGCATTTTCCATTTAATCTTTGACTTTCATTGGTGCTGTCTGTAATCCCTCAAATGTGACTAATGGGAAACATTAAATACAGGTTTGGGAACAAGTGGTTTTAATTAAAATGCTGGTTCACAGAGGACCTTGGAAAAGGGAGTTTTTAAATCATTCATCACAGTACCTCTTTTGTTTTTCTTTTATTTGCAGTTATAGACACAGACTGTGAAACAAAAAAAACATGAAATCAGGAATAGAATAACCAGATTCAACCACAGTAAAATAGTTTGTATGACATTTTTCTCCATTGATGCCTTAGAAAAAGCAAATATTCTAAAGATACAGCTTTAAACAGTTCTTAACCCTGACACACAAAGGCCTAGCACATTTGTAGTTTGTAGGGGGCCCTATTCACAACAACGAAAGTCTTTAAAACAGATGGGTGGCATATAAAACCATCTTTGGAAAGCCACACAAAGGCTTTATTAATTCTGACAAGAAAAGAGGCAGAAAGATTTCTTCGTTTAAACCATTCTCAAACTTCTGTGAGCAGTAGTCTGTGCTCACCACATCATACCTTCCTTAATCAATAGCACTTCAAGACATTCAAGGTCATAGTGACACCAGGACCTTTTAAAGATATCACGTAAGAGCAAAATCACCATGACAGCACTGACTTTAACAGAAAGTAGTCTGAAACACTGGGCTTTGATGTCAGCAACCAAAAAGACATTTAACCTAGTCATATTCTTTGTTAGGTTGATATTCATTTGCAAAAACTGTTCATTTGAGTCTAGCTGAACAACTACTTGAAAACACAAACTTAGAAAACGGTTATGGAGGCGCAGGGAAACAACTTCAAGTGGCCATGGACAATTTGTTTGAAGTATATGTCATATAAGGAGTGTAGGATAATGAAATTCATCTGTGTTTAGATTGGATCCCCACCGGTTTTGTTTCAACAATATATAGAAGATGCAGTACAAGGTAAAATAAAAACACGGTTCCTCCAGGACTCTGGTACCACGTAACTTACACAGAACCAAGAAAGGTTAATATAGAACTAATACATACTATATAATGCGCAGTGTGCATTTTAACATGATTTGTATGATTAGACACTGTGAGTTTATTAAATAAACTAGAGCAAACTGCATTCCAATGTAACAGTAATGACGCTTTATAATGTCCCTTTAGCACATTTGAACCATTTGTATATTCTTAACATGATAGCTTCATTTGTGAACACTCTGAGTGACAAAAGCTGCACTGACCTCTTTTAGACCACTAGGTGACAGGAAAAAAAACTCACAGGAATTAGCCGAAAATTAACTGAGTAATTATGCAATAAAGTGCAGCATTAACAGGTGCAGAGTTGCTGCCCAATGTTTGTGGCCACGTAATGAGCATCTGGTTCACTTACCATATCACTTCAGTCTGGCTTTCTGACTCAAACACTACTTTTGTGTTGTTTTTATTATATGTTGGCGTGCTAAAGGTCTCCTATGTCTTACAGTGTTGTTGAGGTGCCTCACTCTGCTCGCTTAATATGTGCTAAAGTTTGTGAAGGCCTCCAGCCTCGTGCAACATTAATCGTGTGTGTTTAACTAGCATGTTTAACATCATGAATTTCCAGATTTTAGCTCAACTCTGAAGGTCTTGTTGCAGTACTTACTGGTGTCTTGAAGACATGTTTTCCCAACATTTTCCAAACGACCAAAGTTTTCCGTCCTGTCAACGACACGACGAGTTTTGTTGTTGTTGTTGTTTGTTTTTTTCTTAATTGCGACTTGTGCTTCAAATCCAAGACGACAGCCGGAAGTGACGTTCACCGCGCACGAAATACGCTGGTATTAATGGTATTAACGTATAAAATAAATAACCTGATAAATTTATTTTGTTTTGGTGTCATATTTTTTTCTTTACATAATATGGTAAACAGGATAGCCCGGAGATCATTTTTGTCTATTTCTCTTGAACAGCTTCCACCTGTAACTTTGACCGAAACTCTAAAATGTAAAGCTACATTTTATAATATAAGTGGGACCAGAGTTGTTGAATCTAATCAGCAAAGCAGCAACATATAATAAATACAAAAAAACATCTGTTTACACATGGGAGGAAATGATTTATGTACCAATGTAACAGGACACCAAGCATGACGGGTTCAATGTGTGTCACTAAAATGTAATGGCACTGAATGTGTTTCTAATAATGAGTAATCAATGAATATTAAGTTCGATGTTACTTAAATAACACAGATCAGTCTGACTGATGTGTACCTGAAACAGAAAGACATGTGTGAGTTATTAGAAATGAACAAAACTAAACTTCATATGATGCTTGTATAATTCTTTAATGTAATACCTGGTGGCATTCTTAATACCATACAGCAATGTGTAGGTCTTAACAGGAGCTCTTAGTATTTATTGAAGTTTTATGTTACACTTTCAGACTAGAAGTATTTGCATCAGAAATGTAGGTGGTTTCAACGTTTAACAAAAGACTGTGTTAAAATGGCTTATTTTTGTGCATCTTCTTCTTCAGTAGATAGAAGTTACCCAGATAAAGTATTTTTTTCTATCTTCCTATCATGTGGTTCTGTAGCTCTAAGCCTTCTAAAGTTTCATTCTCTTCTTTTCGGGTAACGACATCCATCCCTCAACTCATCTGTAACAAAAGAGTTTCGGATGCAGCAAAAGACAAACCTCTCCTCACCCATCTGACGTCTGTAAGTGTCCATCTGGAAAAGCCATTGAAACAAACAGGTTGCAGGGGCAACTGGAGGCTCTTTCTTCCTCTCCAAATGCCTCCCAGACCTGGTGGTGTCTATGACAGGCTCTCTCCCGGTGAGCTAGCCTCCATGATGAATGGCCACCTTTCCACTCTTTATCGCCCCACTAAATCATGGGCTTACCATGCTTTTATGACCAATTTTTGCTGCTTTGTTTTACTTTCCCCCCTTTTTTTGAATGGCGCTCTAAAGGTAGTGGTTTCTTTTTTGTGCTGTGCATCAGAATAATCTTTGAAGGCTTATCATTGCATTGGTATTCCGGTGGAGATTTGAGATCTTGCTGTATTAATCAAATTCACCAAGACAAATGTGTCAGACCTTGTTTGGACGGGAGAACTGCTCCACAGAAAATTCTCTTATCTAAAGACCAACTATTTCCAGAATATTTTATTTCAATCATTTAGTGTTTTCCACCCTGTGTCAGCTATGAAGCACTCCTGTGTTTTATTTCTGCTGTAATTCTGGAAAAGATAAATTATTCATGAGAATGAGGGCCAGACTTGGACTTGATCAGAGCTGAGAGATTGACAGACACGCAGCATCAGGGCAGGGGAGAGGCCCTGAGAAGAGACTGAATTCTTTTCATCTGAGGTGTGATAAATTACTTGACAATGGAGTTTGCTCTGTGTTTATGACTGCCTTAGTCTCAATGTGCATGCGTCTGCCTTTAAGACCTGCATTCTGTGATGAATCCCCAAGACAGCTAATGGTGTTACTTTGCTGTTTGCGCACATTTCAGGTTTTAATATTTCATTTTTACAAAACAAACTGAATGTGTAATGTTATTTTACTTTTGCTAGTGTAATACTAATATATTAAGTTTAATCTCAAGGATAACAAGTAAAATACTTGTTACCAAGTCTGTTCGTTCCCTTATATATTATTATTTTGATTCATTTTTTATCATCTTAGAGTTTTGTGTAAGGTGGGCAACACATCATTAGTCTTACCATATATAAATACTTAAGGCATGTTGTGTTGCTGCACTATTTCAACTTCTTGTATATGGCACCCCATGTGTTAATTATAGAAAAGAAAATGTCATCTATGATACATGTGCAAACATTTTAAAGAACAAGTTACATGATGAAATGTGAATCAAATTAATGAAAAAAAATTGCTGTGCGGCATTAAATGCAGGGCATGCAGAGAGGAAAGTTTAAAAGAAAAACATATTTGATTTAAGACAAGAAACAATGATTGAACACATTTAATTAATCTAAAAATGCACCAACAAACTCTGCCTATTGTGTGCTGATTAAAAATAAGCTGTTGACAGTTGTGACACTTTAAATTTGTATCATATAGTTGTATGGTTAAAGCCAGCAGTGATTAGGAAAACAAACAAATGTCAACCATATTATACAATGTTATGTGTGTATATGTTGTGTTTTATAACTGGATGTTGCAGTGTTTGATGAGTCTTTGGGTTCTGCACAAATTCAGATTTGAACAGATGTAGTGTACTTTGTCTCCCCCTAGTGGACAGATAACTCTTTCATAAACTGGATGATTTCCTCCGTCTGTCTGTGGGGAATTGACATGCACAAGTGGACAGAAATAAATGTGCGGAATTTTGTAGCAACTGATCAATATTACATTCGGTTAAAAGAAGTACTTTCAATTAAATTTTCTAGAGCCGAAAATCTACAATACCTAATATTTGTCATGGTATCAAATGTAATTTTTGGTTGATATTTTCAGATATACAAGAGGCAATCAATATTCATGTATCACTTTTAATCCTTTTTTGATATAATCCCATGAACCACAGAAACCCATTCTGCTGCTCTCTTACGACTTGGAGATTTTTATGATCTATCAATCACATAAACAAAGCTTGAGCGTGTGAGCCACTGGCAGGGGAGGTCTGACCTGCGGCCTAGCATGACATTGAAGGAAGGAGTGCTACTCACCCAGGAAATCCCATTACACCAAAGTATGATGGATATCAGTACTGGGGAAGCTCATATGTGGTCTGACATATGATTTGTTATAATTTGTAAAAAATTGTGTGACCATGTTCACCTTTATCCCTGTCTTTCAGTTTTTCAGAATGCCCACATATACACTCATATGAATACTTGAAATTTAAAAATGCATGTCTGTATTTGAGATCATATAAACAGTACCAAGGCAGAGACTCGCCTGTTTGAATGAAATTACATTTTTATGTAATTCTGAAGTCTGGATTTATATTTGGATTCTTGCATCTAGGAGTCTGGTATGTAACATACATAAGCCAGTCCATATGGTTCAAATGCAACTGAATGTACTGCTCTTACCATGAAGAGAATGATTACAGACGACTTCAATTGGTTCCAGAATAATTATGGATTTCACAGAAATGCATTATATGGTTTTTGGAACGACATCATGTGTGTTAATTTTCCTGAACCTTCAGCTGTGACTTTACCACACAGCCATACAATTCTGCATGCTCATGTTATCTGAATCAAAGAAGTACAGATTAGCTTTATATGTAGTAGGACTCCGGCTCTGATCAATAACACCAGAGATATGATGCCATGCTTATGTACAAAGGTGAACAAAAGATTAAAGTCTGTCTGCATCATGCAGATAAATTACTTTTTATCAACAACAGGGAGACAAAAAAAAAACACGTCTATCCACTGTAGGCAAATGTCACCTGTGTCCCCTGCAGAGATGCACTGTGTTGTATCACTTACCTCAAAACTAAAACAAAAGGTTAATCAGGCACCGTTCCTTTCAACAGTCTCCCACTCTCTTTGTTTGTGCTACATCACTCTTCTGAGCCATATTGATTGTTCGAGGTAAAAGAATACCATGAAAACTTCCCGCTTAAATTCAATAAAGCGTATCCTAGCATGCAACCTTTGGGCTTTTTTTTTATTGATTCTTTTTATCACATTTATCTTCCCTAATAGAATTAAAAAAAAAAACAGAAACAAAAAAAAAAAACAAGACATGCTGTAACATCAGGTCCTTTTCACAGGTCATATCTATTTGCTATCCTCGCAGTGAGTCTTGTTTATCTGTCTCTGAACTTTCCCCTTTATATGCTTTACCGATAAGAAAAAAGGTAAACAGTCACTGGGCCAACTTTCAGTACTGAGAGGTCACTGGAGAGGACCAACCTAGAGCAACACACCGCAAGAACGTTAGCAGCAACTCTTTAAAGATTAACAAAGACTACCCAAAACTGTGACGAAGGAGTAGTAGGAGAGGGACTGTGACCTGAGCTGAATGTAAGATCTGGAAGTTACAGTTGATACTGTTGAAGCTTTGCCTTACCAAAACCTCGGAGCCACGTCAGAACCATGAAGCTTACTGGGGCCATCCTTAAACTGGAGTACGCTGACTGCAGCACAGATGCAGAACATTTAAGCGACATCATGCTGATACCACTACAAACAGGTATGATGATGAACAGCTTCAACTAAATCAATATGTTTAACACACCTTCTGACTGTCATTAGATTTCACTGAGAGATTTGTGTGGGAGTGATGTCCGGGCTCCAGCGGATGATTATTTTCATCATTATTTTCATTTTGATTTAATCAACTTGGCTGCAACAATTAGTTTTTGTTAGTATCGACTAAATCCACTGATTAGTTCTTTTAAGACCATCTGGCCTTGTAATGTTATCAAATTGAGCACCTAGAATCAGGTAATGATTGGCATTTCTGCATTCAAATATTTTAATTCAGGTAAAAAGAATAATTATAAAAGCTTCAAATTCATTTTTTTGTGGTTTACTGAGTAATTTCAGGTCTAAATCACAAAATCAGTTTCCATTCCGATCAGATTTCCATCATAATCTTCCTTCGCCCTCTGTCTCCATGCTAATTAGGCCTCTGTTGAGCTGAATCAGGCCCTTTCCACACTGGTTTAAATGAAGAGGCTTTAGCACCAGGCTGCTCTTCGAATCCAGATAACTGCGAGGCAAATGTATTCTAATCTCTTAATTCAATCTAACTGATCTTTGACCACAGAAAGCATTTTCCTTGTTAAATCGAAATCCCTAGTTGCCTCATCTGCCTAAACGAAGTATGCAATTTACAGACATTATAGCCTGGGGTCTGTACAGTACGTGCGTCATTGCAGGAACACTGTACCAAGAGCGTGTGTTTGAGGGTCAGCGCCTTTAAAGAGAGAATCCTGCAGAAATCAAACACTGCCAGGGTAGAGCAGCATGGAGGGAGACTGTGTGCCCAGTGTAAAATTCGCCAGAGGAGAGTAGCGGACTTTGGTTTGCCACTGACCTCTAACTACTTTAATTAAATGGGGAATTTCCTCTTCCTCTTGAGTAATAACTAGCAGAGCTCCTCTGAGGTCCATGGCATTTACAGAGCAGTGATAGCTCTGCCTATAAACCTGCTTTTATTAACATCTCACCCTTCCTGACAGACCTGTGAAACAGTTCCCAGACAATTCTGATTAGGTTAGAAGTTTATAATCAACACCCTCCTGCAACATTGCAGCCGTGTGCAAGATCATTTCTTTCTTTTTTTTCACAGAGGTGGAACAAGGTTCGTTATGTGTCTCCACTGATGAAAAGGATCATGTTTGCTCTTAACAAAGTGAATGTTTTCTGAGCTAAAATGAAAGACTTGTAGAGAATCCCTCATGCTGACAATTTGCACATTACAATGTCTACATTTACTCAAACTTCCCGTATGTCATTGTCTGCTGACTTTTACTCGGCAGATGCTGCGGTGTCAGCACCCACCTCATCTCTGTCCCAGTGTGATGGAGGTAAGACTCCGTGTTCCATATGCGCTGACAGAGCCACAGGTAAACACTATGGTGCATCCAGCTGTGACGGCTGCAAGGGCTTCTTCAGGAGGAGCATTCGCAACAACCACACATACAACTGCAGGTGAACACCATCATGCATCCTTCTCAGTACAGCATATTCTCCTGCACGAATGCTGCATTTACTTTACAATAAATTCTTCATGTTACACCAAAGGCACTCAGACTGGTGTTGAGATTTTTGAACAGGTTCCAGTTGAAGGGAGAATCATTTTGTGGTGCTGAACTTATCACACACTGTGGAGTAGGGTGAGATATACCTAGGAATGGAAAAACAAAATGAAGGCTGTGGTCATACCATAGCCTACATTCAGTAAGAAAGGAGGAGATTAGTTTGTCTCATGAGCAGTTGATGAGTTGAGATGTGCGTCGCAGGCAATGGATTCTGTCAAGTCGAAGTGTGAGGGCAATCACATCATTACTAAACCTCAGACGATTCGACATGTGGTAAATATTAAAGGAGGGCTCCACTAATTTCCCACATCCAGCTGTGTTTACAAGTCTTGGGAACCTAACAAAAGTTGCACAAAGCCTTTTGTGGCTACAGAGGGAAACAATTAAAGTCTGATAAATGATCACATGTGATGTCACTGGATGTCATAACACATTGTCTGTTTGAAGACTAAAGATTAGACAATGAAATTGACATTAATGGAAATTGAAAAATGAGGGGCAGATCTAAAGAGCAGGGAACTTAGCAGACCTCTGGTGCCAGCTCCTCATCTCTGATTGGTTTATATACTTAAAGCTACATTAGCCGCTATGGCCATTACACACCTGAATCTCTGACCAAACTGTCAGTAGTCAAGTTGGTTTTAGTAAAGAAGAAAGAAACGTGTGCAGAATAAAATGTGAATTGTAAATGTATCTGTTTTTCTACTCCATCAGCTTGGATCATTTTGAGTTAGACAGTGTAATATAGGTGCAATGCAGATTTAGAGAACTCATCGAGTCGCAGAAATGCCTTTAAAAAGGATTTACAGTGCAGCATGGGTGCTTATACGCGAGTCATTTTTTTCCAGGTTCAACAGGCAGTGTGTTGTGGACAAAGACAAAAGGAACCAGTGCCGATACTGCAGACTGCGAAAGTGCTTCAAGGCTGGAATGAGAAAGGAAGGTCAGAGCAAATATTTGCTTTTTTTAATTTAAAACAGTTTGCCTTCAGGGTCTAAATTAAAAAAATGTAAATAAAACGCAACAACCTCCATAAATGATGCATATACTGTACATTTAAGATGTCTGAGACGTCAGCTTTTCATGATTAGTATTTAAAACATGTCATATCTACTTAGAAGAAGAAAACAAGGAGATAAGTAAAGGAAAACAATTCTCCTTTCTCGAGGAACATTGTGCACATCACTGTTAATTTTTATATACGCCTTTATGTGGATGCAGTTAGCGTTATCTTTCATTGACTCCCACAGATTAGCAGGGAGAAAGAGATGCAGTCAGAGGAGCCTGGTCTCCACACATGAATAATTAACATGCCTGAGCCTGGGCAAATATTTGCTTTGCATTTCTTTTCTGGAGAGAAGTTGCTCCCAAACCTCTGAAGTGAAGGCCAGGGGTACAAATTTAAATGTTTACTTCTCTAATTTGCCTCATTTGCATAGCATACTGTAGTAACAGCTTCAAATTAAATCAGAAGTTCGGCACAAGTAGAAAAACATAAGTAAAGCATTAAACACACCTCTGACATACTTTCATTTAATACTTGACCTCTGAGCACACGATGTGTAACTGTTTACTGCAACTCCAGACTTAACTGATGCACCACAGAAGATTCATTCGGGCCATTGTCATGCAGGACCATGTCAGGGAAGCACAGAGGGACGCTGCTGCTTCTCCTGCTCTCGTTTGATTAATGTGCTCCTGATTGGCTGCTGAGAGGACACCTCTGATGACTGATTACTGTGACACTTGGCCGTGTTGTCTGACTTTGTCGAGCCATGCTGGAACCATCCAGATTGCTTTGTTTCCAGTGGCTCTTGCAGACGGGTCATCAACACGTGATGACATCTCCTCTGCTCAACACAATCTGGCATTCAGACATCCACATCTACTTTAACTGCTGCTGGCAAATTTGAGAAGCAGTAGTCGACAACAGAATGTCAAATCAAAATATGTCAAATCACGATCAAGCATAACCTTCTACAGGTTTATTTGAACATTCGTCAAAGTTTTGCCAATATTTCTCATCTTCTCCGTGACTGAACTACCAGCTTTTTCCTGTCAGATGTAAACTCTGAGTAGGTGGATGAATCAGAAGAAGAAAGAAGAAAAAAGTTGAGAGAAAGTATTTATACTCTCAGCAAAATATTTCAAATTATAGATTAAGACGTTTCATTTGCCCCAAGCTTCAACACTTGAATATGCAGAGAAGGAGACTTCTACAGACTACTGGAAAAAAATAAGCTTTTTATCTAATTTCTACCACATTTCCTAAGTAGGCAACATTTGGCACAGCTAATACTCTCGTGAACAGCAACTTCAATGTCACAGAGGACAGAGGGACTTTGTGGAAGCGAAGAGTAGGTTGTTTCTTTCGAGAGGTGTTTGCTGCCTAGGCGAGTTATAAAAAAAAAAAAGTGCAGGAGTAATGTCTGGAGAAGCCAAGAAACTTCTCTGATGGTTGTTTCCTCTCTTTAATGTCCAGCTGTTCAGAATGAGAGAGACTGCATCAACACGCACAGAGCCAAAGGACAGACAGTGGGCACTCTGTGCATCAGTGTGCTGCTGCGGGCGGAGGCCAGCGTGCAACAGGTAAATGCACTGCTGCTCAACATCCCAGATGCAAAGCTGTGTGACAGAAATACACATTTTGTTTTGTATGTTCCACTCAAATGATCCCGTCTGTCTTTCTGGAAATCTCATAGATGAAGGTCAGAAATGGAAAGATTTTAGACAAACTCAGATTCAGTTTCTGCTATGTATCTGCAGAGGAATTTCTAACCATGGTCTGTTTATTGGACCACGAGGGTGTGTACTCTGTTACCTTGAAATATATAATAACATCCAGACATGTGCTTTTACATGTTAAGTATAGAAGAGTGCCAATAAAAAATGAGACAACTGGAAAATGAGCTACTGTCGTGTATGAAGCAGGCATGTGTTCTCATCTTGCGGTCTCCATCAAGCATTATATTGAACAAATCTATAAAAAAAGACAAACCCATCTCCTCTGCCTGCCTTGTCTTGCCTTAACTTTCACAGCTCTCCAAAGCACTCACACACCTAGCGGCGCCGTCACCTTCCTCATCCCCCATTTAGCTCCCGGGCCACATACACACTCACATATCTCACCTAAGGTTCATTTCCACGCCGCCGCATCACCTGAGCTCGCTGTGAACTAACATTATACTTTGCTGCTCTCAGTTCCCAGCGCTGCTCTCACCTGCAAGTCATGATATCAACACCAAGAAGACAGCCTGTGTGGGAGACGTGTTTGAGTCCATGAAGCAGCAACTCCTCCTGCTGGTGGAATGGGCTAAACACATCCCAGAGTTCTGCAGCCTCCCCATAGATGACAGGGTAGGACGAGCAGTGAAGACCTCAAGAGCTTTCCTTGTTACTGGCATTAAGAAATAGCAGATGACTTTTACATTTTGCAGCTGTACGTGATATATACATCCCATGCATGTCTGTTTGCAGGTAACCCTGTTACGAACCCACTCTGCAGAACATCTTATTCTAGGGGCAGCCAGACGCTCACTACCATACAACAGCATCATACTTCTTGGTAGGGCTTTTTATTTGATTAAACTGAATGTATTTCAAGTATTGCATGTATCAAAAGTAATCTTTGCACTAAAACATCCTCATGTGAATTGTGTTTTTTATGTTTATTGAGCAGGTAATGACTTTGTGATCCCCATGAGTGGAGCAGAGGTAGAGGTGACCAGAGTGGCTTTCAGAATCCAAGAGGAGCTGGTCAAGCCTCTCAGAGAGCTGGACATCTCAGACAAAGAGTTTGCCTGCCTCAGAAGCATTGTGTTCTTTGCGCCAGGTCAGTCCAGCCAGTCTGTGAGAGGGTAACTGTACATTGTAATTTCTGTTCTGATTCCTGCACCAGACACAGTATAATAGTAGCTTTGCTTGGTGTTTTTAAACCTGCCGTCTGAACAGTCTGGCATGGATTGTCATTTCCGTACTGGCTGTCAAATATCAGTATTTATTTCTTGCACATAAGAGCAAAATCTCATTGTGTCTTATGGACAATGCATTTTTCTTGAGTGGATTCTTGCCCTTTATTTCCACTCTGCTCCCTCTTCTTACCCGTGCAGTACCTTTGTGTTGCAGACTGTCCAGGGCTAGAGAGTCCTCAAGTGGTTCGACATCTGCGTTTCCAGGCCCATCTTCTGTTAGAGGAAGCGACCTGTGAGCAGCGGGGAAGGTTTGGGGAGCTCCTGCTGATCCTGCCTCCCCTGCAGAGTGTGGCCTGGCAGATGGTGGAGACTCTCCATTTAGCACAGCTGCTGGGTGAAGCCAGAATGGACAGCTTGCTACTGGAGATGCTGCTGGGGGAGGGAACAAAAACAGAACCAGGGCTGTGTACAGGTAGGACAGTGCTACGGTATTAATAAAAAACAAACAAACAAAAAAAACAATTATATAGTGTGTGAAACATTCAATAGAACTGCTCTTGAATAAGGATCATGATCAAGATCAAGACACTTCATACAGATGTCCTGCTAGGTTCAGTTTGGTGATCTGTTCTCTTTATCACTGATCACAGTTTCCTCTCTTCCTTCAGGCGACGACCTTACACAGCATCAACAAAATGACCTGACAGCTTCACCGACTAACTTCACCTCTGTGATTTCTCACGTTTCAACATGTGAGCCCCTGCAAATCAGTTCGACACAGACAGTCTTTGACTTTTTAACACTGTAAATGCTGTTATTCCATTTACTGGTCTTATCGAGCCCACTGGTCTAACACGGAAGAAACAAATACAGTCACTTAAACACTGACTAGATGTCACCTGACATTTGATAGACATTAAACCCTGATGTGCAAAATGCCAAGGCTGAAATCCCTCTGTCTCACACAGCTCTTACAAGTGGATTCCCTACTGCCCACACAGACTGGCACTGAGGTGCACAGACACGGAGAAGCTGCCAGTGAGCCCACGACATACCAGAAACACCTGTCCACGCCGAGAAACGCTTCAAGAGAGCAACAACAATTTAACCAAGGAGTTGAAGGAGAGCCTGACAGAGAGCATATAAATGTTGAGACACAAATGCAGTATCATTTTCACACATGCCAATATTTGTACGTACATACAATTACCAACTAAATATATGTTTTGTTTCCACTCAGTGTTGTTCATTTGCTGTTGTGACCCGAATAAAATGTTGAATTTCATATTACACAGGAGCAATTGAATCAGTGGGCATTGGAACTTCCAGCACATCACAAAGATGCAAAATAACAGAAAGTAAAAGCTAAATCTGGAGAGAGTGCAAAATAAAGGTTTTTAAATCTGAAGTTTAAAACTGAGCATGATTCCCTCAGTGCAAACACAAAACAGTATGCCTTACTTCTATTTCTCTTTAACACTGATAATACTGTAGGAAATGTCTGTTAAGTTCAAATGGAACTTGGATATTTTTCTGAGTGGAACCTTTTCTGCACAGGATGTCGCTGAGGTGTAGAGGCCAGTGTTTGTCAGCAGAGGGCGCCAAAAGCCTGTACTGAAACACATCTGTTGGCCAAGTGATTCTAGTGATGTTCAACTCATCATTGGAAAGATGGAAGAGAAAAATATAACTGTTGATCCAAATTTGATAATCACAACATATTCACTTGGATATTTTGCTTGAAGAAAAACCATGGTGTAGAATAATAAAAAGTACATTTTCACAGACACTGTCCTTATGTAACCAACAAATACTTCAAGTACTTCAACTTCAACTTTATTTGTTTTCTACTGAGAATAACTTCCTTAGAGACATATTGCACTTTTTATTTTACTATATTTCCCCCCAGCTGTAGTTTTCTTTTACATTAGCAGCATATTATTATATAAATTGCAACATTTAAATGCTGTTAATACATCAGTAATAATAATCCAACTGTATAACATGAAAAAATAAAACAATGACAGAGGCCGCTTAAGTGTGTAAATAAGGTTTGTAATGTCAGACTTTCACCTGTAAGCAAATATTTCCTAATTATGGTGTTGCTACCGTTACTTCAGTAAAATATCCCAGTATTTCCACATCTGTAAAAAAAAAATAATAATAATAAAAAAAACAATCTACACGGTTTTATGTCTACCTGCTGAATACCTTTCCTTGATGATCTGTTAAGGTTATTGTTGTGATGTTCTGACATGATGAAGCTGCAAGCACTCACCATAACTTGACAGAACTTAACTCTGCCTGATGAAACTCTTGACCTTCCTATCCTCTCTCTAACTGCTAGTACCGTTTATTTTGTAATCTTAATTAATAAATCCCTACGAATTAAGAGAAAGTAATCATTCCATAACTCTCATCTAAAACTGTGGGCAACCAGATAGAGAGCAGAGGTTTTAATCTGCAGTATACTGATTGTTAATTCCTCTGTTTTTGAGAGTGAGAAGCTGTGCTTTGCTGATACTGAGGCATCACAGCAATCAGGATACTCTCTCCATTTGACACTGTGTTAGGTCTGTGACATTTAGCCTGCACCTAATAAGCGGAGGTCTTTGGTTATATAAAGCATTACATAATACCATAAAACTATATCATTCAGTGTAATGAGATACAAAACAAAGCTTCTACTCCTCAGACACTGGACATCTTCACAAAGTTTACATTTCCCTGACAGCATTAGAGTATGTGCTTGGCTTACACTGATGTCAGCTACATAACAGCTACACTTCTTGCAAGGAAGACATACGGCAAAGGAGGACGAACTGTTGTAGCAACGGAGCACTGAAGAGGCCAACACAGAGGGGACAAGGCTTCTGGTCTCTTTACTGAAAATGTCCATATAAATTATAAATGTACACTTCATTTAGGCTTCTTCTTGATGATATTAAATAGCCAGTAGTATAAAAACACGTGTAATATTCATTTAATTTATTGAAGCTGAATGTACTGCTATCACACGCTCACTGGATGGACACGCCAACACATTTAGCTGATAATAATCAGGAATGGAGAAACAGAATAAATAAACCAATAAAGTGATGAATCATTTATTAAAAGTGACACTTTTTGAATCTAAATACATATGTGTGTGTTTTAGCTGGTGTAGCAACACACTAAAAATACTATTTTGAAGTGAGAGAGGCTCTGAAGCTAAGTAATCTTCTTTTTCTCCACTATGCTACAACTTATCCTTAATATTTTTCTGGATGATAAATTAGTGGATTACATCAAGTGGCATGCTTCAGATGTACACACTGTAGAATTTATAATTTTAACTCAGACAAGCTGAAAATCACCCATAGATTTATTTGTACTGACCTGCATTCAGCATCAACAGGAGTGGGAGGACTGAGAGATAAACTATTTTGTCCTGTAGGAGGAAACTTGGAAACAAAATCGGGACTGGAAAAGTTTGCAAATGGGTATTCCCCAGTGTAAACACACCGTGGAATCCCTCTCTTTAACACCACAAAAAGCATAGCATCATATGTGATCTCGAACCAAACCAAAGTTCCATTGTTTATAGATATATATCATGAAAGTAGGACTACCTCACTGAATGCAGTCTAAATACATGTAGACCTCAGTGTCTCAGATTTTTACTGTCATTCATGAAGGGGGTAAGTTATGAACCAGTGGTAACTGGGCTGTTCGTTTTTGGCTAAAGTTTATGTAAATTGGACATCAAAGTTAGCATTTTCTTTCCAGCTCACTAACTGTTCCTCAGATCACGAAACAAAACATGTTTACTCAGCCGGCACTCACTCTCACATCCACTTAAACTGTTAATTAATCTTTTAAATAGGAACATGAGCTACAGGAACACGGGGTCTTTGTTACTCTCAGGTTTCACTATTTGTTACTGTTAAAAGGTTCTCAGTGCTGTAATGTCAGCTTCCTTCCCAGGGGCCTGCTGTGAGGCAGTCTATTGATCTGTCAAGCTCAGCAGTAAGCGCAGTGATCAGGGTTAAAAGCTGAACAGTTGTCAGTGTCATCCTCCACATCCACAGTGGAGGGACTCCAGAGGCAGGCCTTTTGTCTCTACTAATAATACTACTACTACTTATAATATTAAGAAGAAGAATACTCTCTACTTATTTTTTATCTTTCTGCATCACAGACCAGCGGTTGTTGTGTTTCAACCAGGAGATTGTCAAATATCTTGGAGCATGGATTTCTGCTGAGGTGTAAATATTATCCACAGTGCTGGCCACATACCTTCTGGATTCTCCCTGATGATGGCCATGGCTGTGTCACTGTATTATTTGATTTTTTGACTGTGCTAGCATGGAAAACACCAGGGAAACACTGACATTATCACATCAAAGGTTGTTAAAATCAAATTTGTATCCAGCCAATTTTTGAAATGTGGGATTTATTAACTTTAACAATGTGCACCACATGAAACAAGAGCATTGTAAACGGAATACTGCTTGAAAACCATCTTTCCAAACATGCTAAGAATAGAATAAAGGACTATTGTGCCTAAGCAGTATTGTGTAGACAGACTCCAACAGCTCACAATAACAATGGAAAATATGTTACAGACAGTAGTTGAGTACCTTGTTACTATTGTCAAAGAATCTTAACTTTATACAGAAACGCTGTTAAACTCACTTTCCAACTTGTGACCAGATTCCCTCTTTGAGAATGATGTTGCTAACTGGAAGTCAAGTCTATTTTTTGAGTGCAGTATTTTTGGTATTTTTATTTTTCTTTCTAAGAAAATCAACTTACTATGGCACTTTGCAACTATACTGACCTAAATAATAGTTCCAACTGACATAATAGAGGCCATCTGAGAGAAAACAGAAATGGTGAATCAACCACATCTCGTTTCCACAAAGGTGGTGGTAAGACCCCAATGAGCAAAATGATACCTTATGGTGCAGAAGCAGTACGAAAAGTTTGTTAATGATTTACAGGGATTTTCCATGTTCACCCCCATACTGCCTTCCTCTGATTGTCTGTTTAACTCATATCACCTCCAACTGAGATACACCCACTGAACATCTTCCGCTGCCTGGTATTTTCATTTACAGTTTACTCCTGCACTGTCAGTCCAAATGCACAGAGAAGTGTTTTTAAAACTAACTAAAATACTTTTGTGATCAACAGTATCTTTCACATGATATTATAAAAGGTAAAGCATGGCTAATGAGCATGCAGTTTCCCATAGGTCTCACATTTTTTGCCGGTTTCATGTGGGAATTTATAAAGGATTCACACATTCACACCACAAAAGTGTTCCAAAACCACATACTTCCCCTGTGCACAAGTCCACATGTGTGAAATGTTTCCCACATTGAATTTCACATGTTCAAAAACACACAAACATGTGGCGTTTTTGCAACTACGACATGCATGCGTATATTTTTCTGTGTGTACAGTACATATTCCTCCAGTAACATGTGTCTTTCTATCCAGTCTGGCTAGTGTGGTCCACTGTCCAGATGTTTTCACGGCCTTCTCAGGTAGCGCAGACGGACAGCAGTCTTCTTTGTGTTATGGATTTATTACTAGAAACCGCTCCACCTAAATATAGCCGTGCAGGGAGCTGCTCTCCCCTGTGGTATGAATTTCAATCAGGGCTCCTGTAAGGAGACGTAGCACTTCAAGTTTGAACTCCTATGTTATAACACGAGCAAAAAAAGTTAATCTAAATAGAAGAAAACACACAAGAAGTAGCTTTTTTGAAGTACAAATTGCTGCCATGGTAGGAAAAACTGGGCAAGATAAGGTATGCTGTCAGCCGCTCACAAATCATCCTCTTGGAGACAGTCATTTTATACCCTACGTTCATCAAAGTACATACATATAGTTCAACCCTCAGTCCATATTGTTTGCAGGCTTACAGACTGAGCCAGAGCAAGAACAAAAGGAATGCCTGGTTTGAGTGGTCATAGAAACCCAAGTGTACTGTACTGTCCAATAAACCTTGTGCCACTTAACTGATGGAGGCAAACTGGGCTGCCACTACAACTTCAGGCTTCAACAGAACGCCACTCTTAGATCAGTGGACCTTAAAGTGCAACTATAAAGTGATTCTTACCGAAGCTACACAAGCACAGTATGTTAAAAGGTTTCAAAGCCCCTTTATCTTGAATAAGCAAACTTTGACTCAGTCTGTCATGAGATGTCTGGCCTCTGTGTTAGGTATATATAAAGTTTCACAAGGTTCTTATGTGTGCAGACGTCTTGCAGTCCACATCCCAGAACTAAACAAACTGTGGAAACATGGCCTTTCTGTAGAAGTCTATTTGAAGAGAGACGACCCAACAAGTCCAGCCTATTATTAGAGGTAGTTTAGCGTGGACATGCCCCATGTGAAGCTATGGTTCACATGCTGTGTTAATCCAAATGCCCAAAAAGGTCATTTTAAACAGCACCTCATGGCAAATGTCCAGATGTAATCCTAAAGTTCCCAACCCATGACCTTTTAGGTTGTCGCTAAAAGATAAAACGTAAGAACTATACTTATGAAAGTCCCTGAGAATATCAGTCACCCATACTGCAGAAAACGAACTGAGTCTATACAGCTTGATATACTGTATCATGATGCTGAAATCTGATAGAAAAGATCATGACATCATCATGATTACTAATTGTTTCCATAGCCTTTGCTGAGGTATCAAATAAAAGCAATAAGAAAACTTGTAAACAGCCGCATTTGTAAACAATTACAGTCAAGACAGGAAGACATTTCCGCTCCCTTAATAAACACTACAAATGGTGAAAGCTGTTGTTGTGCATGGGCAGTACTTTTCACACTATGACACTAGCTATGTCTCTAATAAAAACGTAACAGGCACAGAGCTTGCAGTCCTCACCAGAGCAGCCTCTAGCGCTCTAAAGTAATCCTTGTTTAGCACACTTCAGTTCAGTTGGCCACCGCCGCTGTGTGGACCTGTGTGGTTTCTTTGGCCGAGGGAATTCTGGCCGAGGGAGTTCAGACAGAGAGGGGTGATGTGGGGACGCAGGAGCAGCTGTGTTTGCTAGGACAAGGCAGAGATGTGTGCTGAGTTTCTTCTTGCTGCATACCTTCCAAGAATTCCACAATGCTGAATTTTGGCCAGAGTAAGTCCAAAGTTGGGCAATACACACACAAACACACAAAGAAAGGGAGAGAGAGAGAGAGAGAGACCGTCATTGCATTTCTGTGACAGACTTTTACAAGTGGAAGCTGGGTGAGAGGCAGCAGACCATTGAGACTGCTAGCCACCGTGACTCATGGGAGCCCTGAGAGCACCTGCTTACACAGAGAAACAGAGAAACTCAGCTGGGACCAGACTGCAACGCAACTACTCACAGTTTGGTTTCTGAGAAGCATACTGTGAAAAACACTGTGTTGTGCAACAAATGCAGCAATTAAAGAGGGTACAGATCGGACCATTTGCAACATGTGTGCGTGATGTCTTCCAGTATGTGCATTAGTTCCCCTAAATCAACGTGTCATGTAAATTTATATCTTGGTTTGAGAAGGCTTCCAGTCTGGTCACTGGCTGTGGATTTCTTCAGTGTCAGATATGACAGAGCGAGGATTTAAACTTTGTGGTCTGGACTCATCGGGAAAAAACAGATGGAGAACAGACACAGAGCTGAACAAGCTGTGTAGTTATTGGTCTTTTCATCCCAGTAAAACAGGATTATTAAGTCTACGTAGAGGTAAACAACATGTGAACGCCTCTCTAACTGTCATTATTCTTAGAGCAACATTTTAATGTCACTGGTCAGTTGTAGAAATGCTTGTTAGGATCTATCCATGCTAACGCGTTAACGGTTCTGTTGCCAATAAACTAAATCAAATATAAAAATATTCAACTTTCTGTGACCTTGTGTCCGCTTTAGACTAAAATATCATGGCCTACAGTACCTTAGGATCTGGCTTACCTCTGATAACTGTCCTTAAACAAACATACACACTGTACAACCTGATTCACTTCACGGCCTCCTTTCAGCACTTACCGATGCCAACATCAGATGGTTACCAACGATTCTTGGACGCTTAACAACACAAATAAAAGAAAAGCAAGGCTTTATAGGCTGCAGCACACTTCAGCTTAATCTTGTCTGACACTTTCTTAAACCTGGAGCTACATCTGGCCAAAATCTGGAAACATGTGTCGGACCTGTAGCATAAATACTACAAAAAGGTGTCATACTCCGTGTTAATCTGTTTACCCATTTGGAAAAGACTGCATTACAGATGAGGAAAGTGCCTTCCGTTTACAATGTGTCTCTCACAGAACTTGACTTGACATTTTGTCTGCAGCGCAGAACAAAACTTTCCACAAAGACGTGTCTTTGTCCATCAGAGGTTTTTCCATGTGTGCCTGATGGCTTGGGACCATCATCTAGGAGCTTAGGCTGTCAGGATGAGTCATCTTCCGTGTCCCATCTTCAAACAGATTTTATAGCTGTGCAGTCAAACCATGTTTCTTTAATTACTACTGTATTTGATTTGGATATGTTCAGCCTTTTAATTGTTGAATTCTTTTCATGTGTTTTTCTGTTTTTGTTAACTGGTTATAAACATCTCTAAGGTGGCGCCAGAAGAATTTATAATGGCAGTCGGGGTCGTTTATAGTACATCGCAGGTACAGCGGCTCAAAATCGTGCAGGTTCAAATTATTCTTGACTCGTTATCTGGACCAACCTAGTTTTTCTGCCTTCACTGCTGTGTTATGTAATCACAGTGATAGATTGTACAGTGATAAAGCACATCCTTGACAAGAAAATCCACAAAAGCACAAGAGCTCCAAGTACAAAATAAAAATGTTCTTTTCCCTGTGAAGGACAAACAGCTGTGGAGCAATGGAAACATGAATGCAGGAAGACGATGACAGACACTGAGAAGCAGACGCGTGCAGTAACACAACCAGAGCAGAGGAACGTGTTCATCATCCATGTGTCAACACTGGCATGAGTAGTAACAAACCACTTGTCTTTTTAATTCTGATTTCACTGCTTTAAATGTTCCTTTCTGTTTAACTCAGTGCCAAGTAAGTGCCTTCGTAAAAATAACAAATTCCAGCTAAAAAATCATTTGTGAGCTTAAGTGCGGCTCACAGAGAGACAGATAATTGTTATGACTTCAACAAAATAACATTACTGAGAACTTGAAAATGGACAAACTGTTAAAGAGGTTCTGTTGCTGTACGTAACGTCTATTTGAAGGCTTGCTCCAGGGGTGTCAGACCTTCATGAGATTCATTTCTACATTTATGTTTGTCCTCTGCTTCCTTTGGTCATGGGCCATACAGTCGTTTGTCTCATCTCCTGAGGAGGAGAAGCCATGTTAATCTACTAGGGCTTATCAGGCCACGAACAATATCTCATTTCTGCCTCTCGACCGCCCAAGTGATGTCCTGCAGAGTCTCATCGGTGTCGATGCTCTGAGGAAACGTCATCCTGGTCTAGTACAGACCCACCTGTGTCAGCGTCTCAGGTTAATTGTCTCTATGGGAGATTTTCTATTGTTTATGGTTGGAAGACAGAGACATTTGTTAAAGGAGGGTTTGAATATGATTTCTTTCATTGCAAGAACAGAAGCTTCTGGACATGTATAGACTTCTGTCATCAAAACAGCTGATTATGTTATGCCGCATCTTCAAAGCTGCATGTTTCTTATCTATGGTTCTGGCCTCACCATCCTGACCAGTGTTCATTCCCTACAGTTAACTTGCTTACTATACCTCATATATTCATTCATTACAGCAGCCAACTGACCTGTAATATACTGACACTGTTCCATGCCATAAATCTGCATGAATCTCCACTGTATATCCACTAAGCTTTCTACAACTTAGACTATGAATAAAGGTTTGTCCATTTGTTCTATCTGCCATCAGTCTATGTATGTATCACCTAGTATTATTTGCTCTTGCTGCAGGTGCATCATCTGGATGCATTTTATCCGTTTGCTTCTGCCACTTTCTTTCCTCTATTACACATCTCTAACTGGTTGGCCTTGAGCAAAAGGATCACCCCATAGGAGTCGGGTTCTGCTAAGGGTTTTCCCTTGTAACCATCGCTTAGTGCTTGCTCTGGCAGTCACAGACTTTGGGTTCTATAATGCCTCTTGAGATAATTTGGATTTTTATGAATAAAATAGTCTTACATATCCACAAATTAAGCCCCTCATAGATATTCTATTTATGTACCTTCCTTACACATCCACCAATCTAATAAAGGTAATAATGACATTAAATGTATGTTAACTCGCAAAAAGCTTGTAAACACTACTACTTGTTCTCCAAGATCAAGTTTGTTTATCTGAACAGCAGTTAATTCTAGTTGTATTTTCCTTTCTTTGGAAATTATTTTTGGATTTATTAATTTCAATTTTGTTGTGATCAGTTTATGTGTTTGTTATTATTACTAAAATATGCTGTGATTGGTATTTGTCCAAGTTAAGATTTAAAAAGCTGAGAACAGGAGTTCAAACACTCCCCTTGGTTTTAGTTAACTATAACAACCTTGATGTGGACTGTGAGTATTTTCCAGGTCTTAGAAAGAGCATGCTTAGCGGGTATGCCAGTTCTCAGGCAGATGGGAATCAGATGGGCTTTGCTATTCTCGGTGTTCAACTCTCCTCCTCTCCACAACCCTTCAGCTGAGGCTATTTTTCATTTCTAAACATTTTACTGAAACCTGCTGCTGCCTTTCCTGCTATGAAGTTCATGTCAACCTCCAGAGCCAAGTAGTTCACCACCTTGCCTTCATCATCATCATCATCATCATCATTCCGTCCCAGTCCCACTAAATAGAACTACAACATTAGAAATACAGCAGTGGAATGAAAACACTAATAGAACGATATAAGCCATGAAAACAACTCCCTGTGGCCACAGTGAAGGAGGAAGACATGGTTGGACATTAGCTGAACAAAACACATTGCATGTTGACTTGTCCTCTTGAAGCTGATATGCGTCAGCAGCTGTCATCATGTCTTCAGGCTTATGTCAGCAGTTTTATCTCCCACTTGCCACTCACTCCAAAACAGACAACGCACCAACCAGTGAGTAAGTTGGTTAACTCAAACGTCAAAGTCCGACCACTCCCAAAATATAATTTATGGTTCGTGGGGAGACAGAAACATTTTCGCTGCGTTATTCCCCCCTTAGACGTTGTGTCTGAACCGGATTTCAAATATAACTCCACTTGCAAACACGGCCATCCACCCACTATCATAATTGGTGACTATAAATTACAGAATGGAAAAGAGAAACATTTCTGGTTTGTGTTTTATACCATGATAACATATTGGATGGCTCCCTTAACAAGAAACAGCACATGTCAAATGAAGTCCAGATACAGCTAGAGAAACATTCCTATAAAGTGAAAGCAGTTCATTGAAAAAAAGCATGCATAATTACACAGACAAAAGCAAATACAACATACATCACAGCTGTCTTAACCTAATGTGTAAACCTAACAGCAATGTCGATATGAACCTAAAATAGGAAGACAGATATTTAAATGACTCCACAATGGCCCACATACTAGCTCTGGAGTCTTTCACTGTTTGTGTAAAAGAAGATAAAATCTGAGAATTGTTAAAAACATTGTTAAAAAAAAGAAAGAAAAAAATTGTTCTTTGCAGCACCCGCCAATCAGCTGTTCATACTTTCGGGGAAAAGGCCACCAACGCTCAACATTGCCTTTTCTGTCTGGGAACCAAACCTTTCCCAGAGCCCCTGCGGTACCACTGCGCACAAGGCAGCTTAGAAGGGATTTTCAGAATCTAGTATAATAAACCCATCACCACAAGCTGGGACTTGGGCACTGAGGCCCAGGCTGACATTTGTCTTGGCATGAGTTGTTAGTGCCAACGTTCAAGCACATCACCCACTGACATCAGTAACATGGGAAAAGTGGCCTCATGACATTCAAGTAGATGCTGATGATTCAGTTTGGACCCATGAGAACCCATATTAATAAAACAGGACTGGCAAAGGTTCTTGTGTACCGTTCCGCAGCAGTGGAGCATTGGTGTCTGAACATCCAGCAACATGATGTCTCAGATGTTCACCATCATCGACTGTGTTCATTAAAAATAATTTGCAAAATACAAAAGATCCCTCACTAAGTTGGCTGTAATCAGTATAAAATGCATAATTTAAGCACTACTTAACCTTATTGCCCGTTAATGGAAAAACCATGGGAATGTGGTGGAGGTCTCAACTCATTATTCACCTGAGTGTGCCCAAAGCAAGAGAGTAGACAAATGCACTGTGAGGAGAGCCACACACTCTGTTTTATAATCTCCCCAAACTTCATTGTCTAGAGCCTTCCTTCTCCACCTGTGATGGATGCATCCACTGAATGCTCCATAATTAATGGTCTCTGAATTAAGCTGAGGTTAGCAGTAACCGATTCATCACATAATCATTTTTTCTCAGAATTGGGAAGACGTCAGAAGACTCCAGGGATAGTTTTCCATACTTGATGGAAACACAAAGTATTTGTCTTTCACTCTTTAAAAAAAGTGCCTGACAGAACCAGGGAGGGCTATAGCAGTGATTTATCACCTCCTCCAAGACCCAACACATTTTGTACTGCAGTATGTGACATATGGAGTGGGAGGCAGTGGCGTTATATAACATAAGGAAAACAAAACACATTCACTGAAAGCATACTGTGAGAACACCTGAAAACAATTTAGTTTCAGCTGTGTTGTATGTAACTTAGTGAGAGGAAGAAATTCCGCATTATATGTTTGGTGTCTGCACTGATCAGTCATAGCATTATGCTCACCTTCCTAATATTGTGTAAGTCTCCCTTGTGCCTCAAAAACAGTTGTGTCTCATCAGAGAATGGACATGGGCCTTCTGAGGGTGTCATGTGCTATCTAGCAACAGAATGTTATTAGTGGGGGCCTTTGGGTCCAATAGTTTGAGGAATATCTGTGTGGATCATCCCGCAGATACTTGATCAGTTTGGTATCTAGGCAATTTGGAGGTCAAAACCTTGTGCTGTTTTTCAGTGTCATTGCTATGGGATGGGGTGCCTAGTCTGGCCTTCGTGGGTGGTACATGTCTAAGTAACGTCCACATGAATGTCAAACATTCCCCAGCAGAACAAGATGGTTAATTATATTTTCCTTTTTGTCAGTAGTCATAATGTTATGCATGGTTGGTGTATTTCCATTAAAATAAAATAAATAATAAATAAAATATAAAACTTCCATTGTCATTTTATATTCATAGGAACTGACAATGTTTAAAATGAAAATTCAAAATCATGACACAAACGTGGGAGTTAGAGGAAGAATACAATGAAACAGGGTGACAAAAAAAAAAGAAAGAAAAAACAGACTATTAACATCCAAAGACTGGAAGCACAGTAGTCAGAGAAATGGCAGTGAACTATATGGGAACTATATGTAGGGTGTCGATGCAAGTGACTGTCAGATTACTGGTAAGATGTGAAAAGATATAGAGTATTGTATTGATATGCCCCAAAACATCAATCAGGATATGACTGTTTTGACATGTGCAAAGAGGCTCTGCCCACGGTGGTTGTGTTTTCAGCAGAGCTACAGTCTCCAATGCTTGAACTGTTATCTCTATATTGAATCCATTATTGAAACAGAGCTGACAAAGCAACTCAAACCAGCTAGCAACTAGCTAAAGAAAAGGCAACTGGACTTGTCTCAGGTCTGGATATGCCATGACCTAATTGACTGAGGATTCTCACAGACATCTTGATTATCACCCCTCTCAGTCTGATGACTGAGCCAGTCTAAGGTGGTTATTTGAGGCAATTTATTTTCTGACTGGGCCTGTTATTCAGATCATTAGTGGGAAACTAGAGACCATGTAAACGTAGCTAAGGAAACACAACAACAAGAGGTAATGACAGAAACTGAGACAGT
Source organism: Planiliza haematocheilus (assembly GCA_005024645.1). NCBI lineage: Eukaryota > Metazoa > Chordata > Actinopteri > Mugiliformes > Mugilidae > Planiliza > Planiliza haematocheilus. The sequence continues at coordinate 4,286,129 of SRSE01000798.1, forward strand.
GACAGGAATGCCGTCATGGCACAAGGGCGCTGAAAATGAGCCAGTTCTGCCGCTCTGAATTGTTGCCTTGATGAAGAAGAAGGTGCACTATTGTAAAGAAGAACATCATAATTTTATGACTGAAAACATCTCAGTTAAAGTTTTTCTTGTATTTACTTCATACCAGGAAGAGCAGCGATGACACCCACATTTGATTTTGCACCACTGTTGATGCACGCTGTCTCACATCTCTGTTGCTGAAAGGTAAATGTTTATGCGTTGTTTTCATCATCGCTGTCAGTATATTAGACTGATTAGACAAACTAAAAGCCCACAGAAGGATCATGTCAGTTTCATCCAAACTCTGAACCTCTCACCAAAAGAAAATTTTTAGTTCTGATGAACCATCTTCTCCGTTCCTCTTCTGTGGTGCACTGGCTGCGGTCTTCCACGAATCCTCTGAGAATAGAGCTATTTGAACACACAATAACTCTGGCAATCAATCCTTGTTTACTCCAGCTAAACTTTCCACTTGTCCCGCTGTTCTACTCAGAACACATTGCCAGCAACAAATTGCCAGCAAGCTCTTCTGCTACTCATTCAATTCATATAATCACCAAGCAAGACAATAACCAGCAAAGGAGGAAGCACAAAAGAAGCATCCATCCATTACCAGCATGCGAGTATGTGTCGGCTCCACTGTGTGATCCGGGAAAACAGCACTGGGCTATGAATAAACCCTCTTTATATTCAGACAGCATTAACGAAAGCAGGTTGACAAATATTGGACTAATGGGAACCCTCTGAGGGAGGTCATCAAGAGGGGAGAATGAGGTCTTTTACCAGACCTCAACAGTTACTCACTGTGAAAAGGGAGTCGTGACTCACTGTGACACTTACTGTGAAAAGTGAGTTGTATATATCCTAGAAGCAATGCATTTTCTAAGAAATACTGACAGACTTTATCCATCACATACAGATCAGGTGGACACAAAAGTCAGCGGTCAGGCTGCCCAGAGGTAGTTTAAACAGATAGTCAAAAACTTGAAAAAAACAGAAAAGGTACAGAGGTCCAGCAGACAAAACTCAGAATATATAGACTAGAAAAGTCACAACAAGAAATCACTCGAGGAAGAAACTGGATGAAACGCTATGAAAACCTACAAGAAGATCTGGCACAAGAGGAATGGGGAACACAGCTTAAATACACGAGGAAGAGGGAGACAATGAGACACAGGTGAAAGACATTAGGGCGGGGAAAGCAATCACAGACAGAACTAGACAGGAAGACAGACTTCAGCAGATTCAGACTACAAAATAAAACAGGAAGTGACAAAAAGAGGACAGAAAAGTGAACTTAAAAAAATAATAACAGACACTAGGTGGTCCTGACACAATCATTACAAATGATTTTTAGCAAGGCTGCTAGTTTGATGACATGGTTACAGAAGATGAATGAACGAAAATTGGGTCATGTGTAACTTTCATGTAAACATGTGCCCAAAAGATTCTTTGTTGAGGCTTTTATTTTGGAAAGTAGTTGGATTTTTTTTTTTTTTTTTTTTTTTACGTCACAAAGACAACAGTTGTCTTGACACTTACTCACCATGAATAAATAAATGAATCGTTGGAGATAGACAAAAGTAGGTCTTCAAAACAACATGTTATGGTTTTATAACCATATACCACAAAACCCTGACTGTTGAGAGAGGCGTATTTACACACTCTTGTGTTTGATCAGTGGTCTCTGAATCTTTAGCACACTCTTCCCAGAATGAAAGTGCGTCACGAGAGAGGAAGAAAAACTGCCTGTGAGACAGTCAACACAGAGCTCATGGAGGTCTTATCATTTCAGGCTATTACATGGAGCCTGTAGATCCACCAGGGCAGTGGAGCTTTAACTGTTCCAGTCCGCATTGGTTGACTACACACCATCATCACAGATTCCTCATCATCTCTCTGACAGACAGTCTTTGTTCTCTTACTTAGGGTAGCCTCCTTCAGAGCCAAAATTTAAACCAGTTCCTGAGGGAAGCCAGCCAGGGATTCACTGCGGTGGCTCTTGTGCTGAGAAAAATCAAAGTAGACAAAACCAAAAAAAAAGAAAAAACAGCAGTGGGGATACATTACTAAGTAGAGCATCATTGAATGAATTTCCCTGAGTAGGTTGGCAGAAACAGAGCATGATGATGTCACTTAAAATTCAGTGTTTTAAGGCTTTGTAAAAGTATTTTAGAAAGTCAAACCTTAAATCCTACCTGACAGAATGATTTTCTGTTAGTATCAAGAATGAACGGCTGATTGTATTATGTTTTATTATGTTTTCCCTCTGGAGAAGAGAAAACTATGACAGCTGAGTTCTTCTAGACGTAAAGAAAAATAATCATCAATGCATCCCACTGACATGTCTGAATGTCATGGAAGTAAATCCTATATAATATTAAAAATAAAAGTATTAACCTCAAACAGTTGGACCAACAAAAACAGCCGTTTGTCAGTGGAACTGGCTTCCCACACATCTTGGACAAAATGGGACGTCCTAAAGAGCTTAAACTGGCCAAACTGTGAGCCTATTGCTGATGTACATCTCTGGCTATCTTGCACAGGTGTGGGATGAGAAACGACCCACTGTGAAAGATACGGGTGAAAGCATGACAAAGTGTTCCTGGCTGCAGTGATTATCTTGGAGCAGAGGAACTATATGAAGCAGTAAAACTAAAAGCGCATCAACACCATCTATCCAGTTCATCATTATCACAAAATAAGACCAAGAACAACATCTTTCAGAAAGGTAAAGGCTGGGAGATTCCAGCCAAACACTCCCTGCTCAGTTAGTTATACATATATTTACATATATTAGAATGCGTCCATAAGAGGAAAGTGTGTGTACAACTAGTTTGAGAGGGCATAAACAAAGGACGACTCTTAACACAGAAGATACTCTCACACTCGGGACTATTACTAAAGGACAGGAAAGAGCTTCCAGGCTGGTGGAGGCAGTAGACAGTGAATCTGACTGGCGATGGAAAAAAAAGAGATCTTCACTAAACCTAACCCTAACCCAGAAGATACCTCATCGACTAACGCAGAAACACTGTGAAAATCAATCTTTTATTAGCAGTGTAACCTTATGAACACTGCATATATTGAATAAATTATGTGAGAAGACATTTTAATCTATTAATGCCAAACACATTCTTAATGTTTCCTTTGGATTCATGGCTTTTGGTAAAGCCTCTGCTGTCTATTTGCATCTACAAATCATACAGTATTTTTATGATGACCAAGCAGGCTAGACTGTATCATAACACCATCTCTCTGCATTGTCTCCTTTGAAACACGCAGCATTTAATTCTAATCCCTCTATATCATTCCTCCACACAGGCCAACCTGTCCTAGCCAGCTTTCTTGAAGCTACGTGCTGCTATAAGCCCCTTCTGACCAGAAAAATATAAGCACAATAGTATAATAATAATAACAATCATATAATTTGGACACATTTTTCTCTGGTGATCAAGACCCTGGAGGTCCTGACTGGTGTATATGAGCTATACTGCAGTAAGTTCTCATCATATCTTCCAAAACCTCAATAATAAAATTCACAATATTCCGTTCTGGTAATTATACTGTTAGCATGGCCACACACATGGTTGTCCCACTATAATCATGTAAAATTGTGCACGAAAGCACAGTGGCTCAAACTTCAGCAGAGCCTATGACTGCTATTTGATACTCAACCAACATGTGCCAATCCATTTTCACACTCAACAAAACTGGTGAGAACTGAAAGACGACGTGATTCAGCGACCGAATTCTCATCTCCGGGTGCTGAGTTGAAGCTGTCTCAAAACCACAAACTTCAACCTGATGTTTTAAAGAAAGGTCAGGGTATTGCCAACATCATTTGAATTCATCAGGATTGTGAATGTCTGTTTACAATTTTAAACCAATCCGGGTTTAAGGGCTGGGTAAAAAATCCCCAAACCACTAGTGTCAAACTGCTGCTTCAGGAAAGGTATAGATTAGCCTTGTCAGTAGAATTCATGGCCAGGGCACTTTAGAGAGTTACATCAAATCGTTGAATACGTACAGTAGTTTTTGAGACAATTCAGTAGAATCCAAAAACGTAATCTTTATGCCAAAGCAAGAGGACACAGTCCTGTAGATCCTCTGGAGACTGTGAATGCCTTGCTTTGAATTCTGTTCTGTAGTCTGTCTGCATTTGCAAATATGTCCAACAAGATACAGTGAAACAGTGTATTCCTCAGTGATTGTTGTATTTATGTGACAATTATGTAAAAATCACTCTTATCTTATACGGATGATAAAACTTTAGCGTTTCATTGTTTATGGTACTACAGAGACACCGAGGGGGCATTTTCTACCCCTAACAGCCACATGCAAACTATTACCAAGCTCTTTATGTATCACTAACTGTTTTTTCACATTCAGCTAAGCTCATTTGATAAGTTTTCTGAAAGGACTATTGACTCTTCGGTTCCAGAAAAGTGTTAAAACAGTGGTTTGGCTTCACCAGTGCATCTGCGTGTTTGTAATGACTTGTTGGGATAGGCGGTGATGCAGCTATTTTTACAATCAAGCAAACCCAAAGCTGGACTGAGCTCATGAACTTTTTCCCTTAAGGCAGTCAGGGGATTTACAGGGTGAGTACAAATCTTTATCTCCACTGACAATGGGAGTAAAACAGTCATCACACAAGCCAGTTGCAGCTGTTTATCAGGAAGATGTCCCAGACCTAGTCCAGTTGCATGGAACTGCACATCTGCCTCTAATACAAATGTATCAGAGGTATGAAGAGTTATTAGTGCATCCGAGATTGATAAGGACTTTCTCTGTCATTCTCCTTTCTGTATCCAGTGACCTCCACCATGCCTTATTCTCAAGGTAAAGGAGGCATTTATTAATGGTTTGGTGACCCTAGCAGCTAATTCAGACTGAGAAATGAAAACTTCAGCCTTGGAGTGGAAAATTGCGTGGTTATGAAATTTAAGTCTGTGGATTTCTTTCTTTCTCCCACCCTTCATAAGTTAAAACCCTGCTGGCAGACAATACAATGTGTGATCCATGAGAAGTGGTCACTACTGTTTGTTGCTCCACAGGAAGCAGAGCCAGGTTATGAACATGGTCAGTGATATTACTCCAAAGATAACGGACCAAACCTGGGTGGCCTGGGTCTGAATTTCATTCATAAATTACACAAATTTTAGCCTGATGTTCTGGTGAAAGTACACTTAATACAGCAATGAAATCTTGTTACAATGGCTCTGTTGTTAGTTTTTAACTTTGGTTATTCATAAAACTGAATATGTGGGAATCCATATTTCTTTTTCTTTCTTCTTTTTTTTTTTTTTAATGCATTCAAAGGCACGCCACATAGGTGAGAGTAAAACACTGTGTATTCTGGTTAGTTCTGCTTTGAAGCTATGAAACATTGTACGCAACAAGGTAGCACCTTAACCTGCTATGAAGGGACAAAAATGAAGACTACCTTGAAACATCTGCAATGGATTTTGTAAATACCAAGGAATATGTACACTGGCATGGTTAAGACAGACTTTATTTTCAGATTGTGCAAAAAATATAGAACTCATCCTATCCTGTATAAAAACAATACAGCCAAGACAACTGAAACAAATTCACACATTTTAATCATAATCATACTGATTAAAGGATGATTCAAAAACAAAAATAAAAGTATTTACAGTTCCCATAACTTTACAAAACGTTTAGTATTTCCCATTAAAATTCCCATATAGACCTTAATGCTTAGCATAGCGATAGGACTGAGGTAGAATAAAGAGACAGGAAGCAGGAATAAACTTAAAGAAATACATTTTTTTTTTTTTCTTGGCTTTCAATCTGAAAAATACTTAATGAGATCTGTATTCTCAAGAAAACCAACAGGCAGAGCAACAAGACTCAGTGGTGCTACAATGTGCCTGGTGTGTTTAAGGACCCCAACTGCTGTCCTGCAACACAAAATGGTCTTTACTTCTGTGCATTTAATGGCATTACATAAATTACTGGGAGATCTAAATCAGTACCGGTGTCTGGAAGACTAAATAAGTATTAATCAGTGTTGTACCAAACACAACAGTGTCTTGATTCAGTGTAACGGTGTCAATGGTTCCAAAGTTCATAAGACGCAGTTTGACGTTACAAATCTTCAGCACATTCATCCTTCACAATGTGGTCTGGTCTCTTAATAAAAAGCCCTCCCTGACCTTGAAACAGGTAAAACATTCATCAGTCTAAGGTTGGTAAGGGGGAAATTTAGCAATTTGTTGTGTACAGAGATAAGAGAAAACAAGAAACGAGGAAAGCACTGAGCAACAATAAATATAAAACTGGATATTACTGCTAATTATTATTCTAAACACATCTGCTGACTGTGATTGTACCTGAATAAATCCACAACACCGTCACCATTCTGAAGGCCCATGTCCAGCAGTTCTCCTTTGATTTGCTCCACATGCTCGACTATCTAGCACACTGACCTGTACTCACTTTCATTTACCACACCACTCCCTGTTGATTTCTAGTCTACCCATCAGCTGAAACCTTCTCGCTCACAACCAGCGCTGCACTTTAAATACAATTTAGACTTAGATTACGCTTCACAGTCTAAACGTTCAGAAGTTAAAAAAAAAAAAAAAAAGCAGGTTTGCAGAAGACAGCTATAATATAACAATCTGAATAGAACACGCTAATATTTCATTGTACGTTAAAAAATGTCATAAAATATTATATATTATGTACAAAATGATTAAATACAGTGTGACCAGTATACATTCCTGTGTATGAAAGAGCAACTTATATTTGTACTAAGAACATAATGTAAACATAATGTTTTTTGTAAAACATGTCTAAGTCAAAACTTGCAGCACCAGCTGTTCATTGGATCATAATATATATAAAGAGTCTGTATTCACAGATTATGGATGTAAATAAGGAAAATAATAAAGGCCCATGACATTACTACATGACTGGATGATACAGAATGACTTTCTACTGGGTGACTACAGTTATAACTGAGGGGGAAAGGTTTCTGATTCCACTGAAGGCACGGAGACAGATGGATAGACGTGGCATCCAACCTGTGGGCACCTCCTGTTCTTCAAGCCGCAGCTGAGGTGACTGTGTTGGTCGTTTGAACGCAAGTGTCACTCCCTCACAGTGAAGAGCCGAAAGGAGCCTCCCTCTGTGTTGGTTTTGCTGCAAACACACGTGACAACATGTAAATTAATACTAAATGTGTTGAAGGGACACTCCGCTAAATTCAGCATGTTGCATCTTAGTTGGTAGAATTCTAGGAAAGGCATAGGAAGTAGGAATTACAACTACTTTGTATCCTGTTCCCATTTTCCCTAGTGATTGGCCAGTTTAACGTAATCATAAATAAAATGTTCATTTTGAATACTTCGTCCAGAATCCTTTTCCGGCAAAGACTGCCTGAAGTCTGAAAGCTACAGACCTCACCAAAGAATGCCAGGACTTTACAGAAGCTGTCTTTAGAAGTTATCTGTCTGTGGGTCTGTCTGCTTTTAGTTTTGTCTCCAGCAAGTGAAATGGACGGTTAATTGGGTTGAGGTCACTGGTCGTCTTCGCAGTATTATACGGTACATTCTCTATCTGTTCTGTGAAGCACCCTCCACCATCGTTGCTTCATTTGGCTGAATCTGAGCAGGCATATTTTTTCTTCCCGTCATTCCACTACAAGTTGAGCTCAGCTTGAGGCGTCCAAAGAATGCTGCTCCAGAACTACTCTGGCCTGAGCACATGTTGTGAGTTTCCAAATGCAAATCGCTCCAGACCTTTGTCCCGCTTAATCAATGAATGAATAACAACGGAATATCCGACACCTGTGCATGAAAGTGATTTTGAGCCCAAGAAAATAAGGGTCAGTGCATAAAAACAGCTGTAACTCTTACGCATTTCTACCGATACGGGTGAAAATGCCACTGAATTGAAGCTGAGAGTCTGCTCTTTATATAACTGTGACTTTACTATGTGTTTCGATAAAGAGCTAAAAAGGAGGCAAAATGTGTCAGTGTCCAAACTTGTAGACTTGAGTATGCATCCTTACAGTCAGGGGAATTGCAAGAAATAAACTTGCTGAGGCAGCACAGGCCAGAGTTACCCTTTTATTTTGTGTGCAGCTTTAGGATAAGATAGTCAGAAGCCCTTTTGTCCTCCCAGCAGCTAAATGCAGAATCATGGTGCTCACAATATCTTTGGAAAAAAAAACCAAATGGCCCTGGCAGGATGACTCATCGTTGCCGTATTTCTGAGCCTGACTTTTCCAACTAACAGTGTTGAACTTGATGACTGTAATTAGTTCATTAGTGGAGAGACCTTGAAGCTCTGCCATGATCAATAATCATGATAGGCCGGTGCAATTGGTATCCGATCGCAGATAATTACCCGTAAAGGAAAGCACTGACTAAGTGGCTGACAGCATTTCCATCCTCGAGTAATTGGATAGGCTGTGATTACTTCCCCAGCAACGGAGCGCAATCCAAACTGCCCACCCTGCCATCATGTTGGCACGCCGACGCACTCGCAGACATTTATTGACCTCCTATAAGAATGCCCCGAGTGAGGCCTTCGCAGGTCTGCATTAGATTTCATAGAATCCAACTCGGATTGTTTTTGGCAACTCAGCACTTTGCACACTCAATTGAAATGCCTGGGCAAAATAAGCAAAGATCCCATGTGTGGCCCTTCCACACACCAAACCACATCATTACTCTTACAACCCCATATGCCAGCAGAACTGGCCACTGGGGCTTCCTTGCCCGAGCTTAGTCCACTGAGCTTGCCACAGACATGAGAGTGATTTGAGATACATGTGCAAGCAGAGAACCCACAACATGCAGTATTACAGCAGACATAAATCACCATGGCACATAGTGAATAAAAGTACCAAACATATGCTGTATTATCTTGTCATAGCTATTCATAATATTTTTATCGTTTTGGGATTTTAGACAGACTAGCTTGTTATTTTTCATTCTGACGTGTGATTCTGGTAAATACACTCCCACAGTACTTACTGATAACTAACATTACAGCTAAGGAGGCTTTCAGTTTGACAGCAGAAGTTGTCACACACTATGTTTAAAGATGCATGTTTCCATATTTAGACATGGCTTCACGAAAATATTATACAGCAAATGTTCAGGATGTCTGGATTTCAAGCTAATGTTCCTGTGGAACACGGCTGGAATTATCTGACACAGCGTCTAATCCATCTATCTTTGTACTTTTGGTAACAGTTCTGGTATGGGGAACTTATAATTAGAATAAAAACAGCTGACAATAAATACATGAGTAATACCTTTCAGATTGGATGCCATTTTTCAGTACCCCAGTGTAGCTCTTTCTCTTGTCCAGCGGCAGAACATCAACAAAACCGCCGTCTGGTTTGATTACCCCTGCATGGATGGCTGATTTACAAATGCTGGAGTTCTGTAAAGAGAAAATATGGACACCTTTTATGAGACGAAAAAAACGACCTCTTCCATGCACGAATACTGTAACAGTTCTCTTATTCTCAAATAGATTACAAAATATATTCTAGTAAAACACAGACACGTGTTGGTTTACAGACACACACATAAGGAGTAGAGCCTGTGCCAGAAGTCTGGCTCCAGCACAACAGATCATAAGCTCTTATCAACAGTCTGGAGTAGAATCATTCATTCCTAGTCCAAACACAGATCACACTGTCCATACACCCGGCCAACGATTCGGACCAGACGGCTTATGTCTCATGTTTAACCGACATTCAGCTTCCACACCACTGGAGAACCAGTGGCTGAGGCTGCAAAACATTCCTTGGCACATGCTACAGGGTACATGAGCAACAGCAAACTGTGCCCCACTAAAAGTCGTTAAGGGTCAGTTTCACTCAAGTTAAAGCTTCGGTAAATTCAACACTGACCTCGTCTGACTGTGTTGACTGGCAATTTAGGCCACAATAACTTTCACACTGTACATCTGATCGGTTTAGTCTGAAGGGTACTTCTCAGTAATTCACTGTGAACATGATTTGGATGACTTCATTGATGTGATGATCTAAACCAGCTTTCCTGGAGGTATTTCTTTCCATCAACTTACCTCTGAGGTCACAGCCACTTAGTTTGAGATAATGTTTGAGTGAGCCTCTTAATGGGCAGGCCCCACGCAGCATAACACATCCGTATTTCTTGTGGCATACTGTTACTCCTATTCTCCATGATTCAAGCGCTTTCCATAGCTACCACGTATCCTAATCATGCAGCTGACCCCAATAGCTTTTCATTCTGTCTGCACTAATAGCTCATAAATAAATAAGAGAAGCTGAAGATTCATGGGATGACTGTAAAAGTCAAAAGATACACATTTAAAAATGTATTGCTTACATCTGTGTAGATGTTGTTTCCAATTACAGGCGACCAGTAAGAAGGCTGAGCCTTGCAGTCGGGTGGACAGAAGACTCTGAGAAAGACGTCATATTTAGCATTTATAAGCATGTTGCAATTATTCTTATAATCAAATCATAGGTTATTATAACAATTCTATTTTTATTGCTTTATTGAGTACCAAAATGTTGAATGAGTGAAGGTACCTTGGACAGTGTGAGTATGGTCTTTTGAAAGGGCAGATTTCAGCCACTGTGGTGTAACAATCGACATTAATTTCTGTCGCAGAGAGAGGAGAGAAAAAAAAACACTTAAAATTCCCTTTATGTGTTGGCTGACGGGGGCTCTACATGACACAGAGCTCTTCTGAAAATCATAAAAACTGCGCTCCACTTACCCTCCACTTTAGCCACCACAAAGGCGTTTCCAGGTTTGTATTTACTGGAAAAGACATCATAAAAAAAATCAGGAACACTAATGTTTCTGTAGAAACATTTATCATTATTGCGCAAAATGTGAATCATAGCATAGCATCGGAAAGTGAGGCTTTAGCTTATTTCACTGACTGAGGCCGAGCAGAGATGATGTCTACCTGAAAGACTCGATGCCATTCTTTGTGGCTCGGACAAAGAATGGGAAATTGTCCTTCCTTGTGATGTCGACCAGTCCTCCATTGTTGTCAATGACGCCAGCGTGGATAGCAGCTCGGCAAATGCTTGATTGCTGAAACAATACGAAGGAGTAGAAGGAGTGAACATTTAATTATGCATTTAGAAGATGAACTGATGCGGGGTGTTTGTTTCATGCAGGAGAAACTCACCACATCGTAGGTGACAGTTCCCCAGACTTTGCCTTTCTTATTCAGACAATTAGCTGGACAATTGTATCTGCAGAATCAAAAATGAGTTGGATACTAGGGTGAGCTGATGTTGGATTTTAACTGTATGACAGATGAAAATGAATAGGAAATGTTTTATGCATATTCAAAAAATAAACTGACCTGTTGCAGGTTGCTCCTCTGCACTTATCACGCAGTCTAGTCTCGCACTTAATGCTGTGAGCTGCAAGAACAACAAAACACATTAATAAAAAAGTACAAAAAGAGTGTTTAAGGTTGTTTTGAATCATTCCTCTTAGCTACCAAGATAAGTATTGCTGGGAGTTTTTGAAGATGGCGCCCTGGGTGACGCAGGCTTAGATGCTGGTTTCTTCGGAGTGACCGGTTTCGGTTTGGGGGCAGGTCGTGCGGTGGTGCGGGGCGGCAGCGGCACCTGAGGCTTCTCCACCTCATTCATGTCCTCGGTCTCTGAGTGCTGAGAGTCTGTAAAAGTGCAGATAGTTTGAGGTCAGCGACATGTTTGATGTTAAAATGAATGCATGAAACTGTGCGGGTTTGCTCGCCTTTGTAGCACAGGTTATTTCTACACCCTCCTCCGTAGCTGGGAGGACACTGGGAACAAGGGCGGCCATGCTGGTACGGAGCCTCTCCAATCCAGTTGCCCCTGTGGAAGAAATGAACAATGGACAGTTTGACTAAGGTGGAAATTAATCATCTTTGCCCATGGCCAACACTCCTAAAAGTCATTAGTCCCACAAACTAATAAAAACAGTCCTTGTTGTCTCTCAGGCAATTACATCCTGTCTGGAAAACAAACGCCTGCTCTGCTCTTACTTTCTTTCCCCGTCCTTCATTATTGTTTTTTCTATTCCCACTTCTGGAAGAAATATAATAATTTGGCACCAATATGTCACATAAATGTCTTACGCAACTAGTTCTACATATCTGCAGTGCAAATACATTTGGAGCACATACTGTAGAATATGTCAGCCCTGTAAAGAGAAGTAATATAAACAAGAGTCCAGAGGTGTTGATGAACACTAGACCATGGAGGTAATATTGATCTTACTTTGGGGAATAGTTGCACACAAGGTAAACGGCATTCTCCCATATTTCTCCCCACACGTTCATCCTTGGACACGTGTGCACCGCGCAGCCCACTCGGCTAGTGGTCGCCCAGACCAGCTGTAAAAAGGGAAATAAATAAATGGCCAAAGTTAGCACGTGAAATTGCTGAATGAACACGAACGTGTAGCAGAGCAAGCTGCTGAACTAATGGTGTGGATTTCTTGCCCACTTTCCTCACAGCAGAGGAAGCGACTAAATTGGCAGTTATAATTAATGGGGCCTTCGGGACTTCCAGGAGCGCTTGGTTTGTTATTCTGCCCCAGTCACATGCTCGTCACATGAACACGGTTTGCCCACTATGACACAATCGTGAGCATTGTCACCATCCAGTTAGAAAAGTTTTTAATATCTTAACTGTAAGAAACAGCGTTCAGTGTAGCCCCAAATCTGTCCATGGTCAAATAAAGCTGCTTAGAGCTTATTAAAAGGAAATCTGCTGCAACAGTGTTGCAGATGAATGATGTGCCATTTGAAGGGGAATACAACACAGCATATTCCAATATTTCTCCACACTTTCCTCCCTAACGTGTGCTCTCCCTCCTCAGGAATGTTCATCTTTTTCCTGGTACACTCAGAGGCCACTGGAAGCAGTGAGTCAGTACATACACCGAGGAGTGCTGTTAGTCCAGCACAATGCACTCAAATGTAGTTATGGAGCATGACTGCCTGGTCTGCAGATACATCAGCACTACCAGCACATATAAGAAAGAGACAGGGTGATGGTGCTCAGATTTGGCACCGTTCCCTCTTTATAGCTACTTCAAAAGAATTCAGGTCAAGCAGTGAAGGATGTCTGGATATGACCACCAGATGACAGAGCTCAGGTTTCAGGGTGAAGGCACAGGGAGGAGTCTGGATGTTTCAGTAAACTAATGCCAACAGCTACAAAGTAAAGTCTTAGGGGAAAAGGAGGCTGTGTCAGTCATTTCTGGCTCATTTTCAGTGATTTCTTCATTTTCTCATCTTCTCTTCTCTCCGTTCCCATACTCTGCTCCATTAGTTGTCACATTCTTTCAGCTTCTTAGAATAATGATCAGTAGCTCATAACACGTTAGGAAGGTGCTCCTTTAAAATAGTCGGATTCAGAATTTAGTGAGCAGCAGACGATGCAATTAAACTATATGATTTGTTTTTTAATTGCATGCATTTTTCTTCTTTATATAAACATGGCTCCTACATTACCCACAATGCAACCCAACCACTGACTGACAGTGCAGAGACGCAGAGAACACAAGCCCCGCTTCTTTCATTCATCTCACCTGGGTGTAATGGGTGCACATGGGCCCAGAGCAGCGATCTGGACACCAGGGGTTGCACTCTTGAGGATAGGGATAGGTGTAGTCTTTCACCTCATCGTACCAGGCCTGGACATGGAAGGCAGGTGAGCGGTATCTGTAGGGCCACGCACACATAAACACAGACAGATAAATAAGCTCAGTCACAGGCCATCCAGGGTAGCAAGGGTAAAAGGGAAATGTCCGAGGGAGCTTCCAGGTGCTTTGGCTAGACATGAGAAACACTGCATGAACCCCACCCGCTCCTCCTCCCCTCCCCTTTTCGGTCCTCAAATGATGAGTCTGAATTTGACCTGGCACACAGAGCAGTAGCCTGTTCTCTCCATAACAGAGGAAATCAAATCAGGTTGAAAAGAAATAATCACGGCAAACCTAAACATGGTTCCTCAGCCTAACAAATCAGTTCTGGCTCTTATTATAAACATCTCTTTTTACGGTATTGAAAAGTGCTGAGCTTACAACTGGAGAGTAAGGGAGGGGGACTGGAAAAAAATGACTCTGCATCAGGGTTTCTGGCACAGGAAGAAAAGAAAGGAACAGGGAGGGAGGATGGGGCTGTGAGAATGAGAGCAGATTCCTGGAAGGGCACCTGCTGTGATAGCCATACACTGTTATATACAGAGGCTTACTGTCTGCTGTCCACTCACACACACACACACACACTTATTCATGCAAACATCAACCTTAATGTGACAGCATCACCTGTGCTTGCCCTTCGTGCATACAGAGATTTCTCAAAAGAAGAAACTGAAACAAATAGATTTTTGACAAAGAATTACCTGCTGCAAAACACTCAATTACTATCTTAAGTAAACGGGAAATGCTTTTTTCTCGCTTATTTGATAGTGGCGACAGACAGGAAGCACGTGTCAACGGGGCCTGGCGTTTAAAAGGATGCTGAGATATTTCATTCAGGCCCAAACCTGCAGAATAATGAGCGGCATTGTCCCATCCCAACACTCATGCCAGCTAGTACGGCTATTAAACCCCTTGAATGACTGAATGATAACAATTTGAGATAAGACTGCAAAAGTCTGGACCTCACTCTCTTAATCTGCTTTGTTAAAGAGATTCCTACTGCATTCACATTTAATAAAATGGACACTAGTAGACACACAAGTTAAACGGGATTTTATTGATTTTCTTTTGTACACCGTATAACTCATTTCTCACCAGTCACATGGTCAGTAGCAACAATTTATAAACCTATATGCATTTATTTTTTATTGATACTGAAGTGTAGATACTGCACTATGGTGCAGCGGTTAGCCCCGACTCCTCACAGAAAGAAGGTTCTCAAACCACTGGAGCCTCCTGGGGCCTTTCTGTGAGGAGTTTGCATGTTCTCCCTGAGCTTGCGTGGGTCTTCTCCGGGTTGCCCAGCTTCGAGCATGTTGGGCTGATTCTAAATTAGCCGTATGTGTGCACGTGACTGCGAATGGTTGCTTGTCTTGGTGTGTAAACCCTGTGACAGACTGGCAACCTGCCGAGGGTGATAGCTAGAGTAGGCTCCACCCCTTCTGCAAAGCTCAAGAGTCCCTCAAGACGATATAAAGTAATAATAGATAATAAATGGATGAACAGAACTCAGATATTGTATCAACACTGGTACAAAACACAGCATGATGCTCTAATGTCAGTGATCCATCCATCCATCTATCCATTTTCATCCACTCATCCAAGGTTGGGAATTAGTGGCAGTGTAAGCAAGGAATTACCACTGGCAGCAGCCTGTTGAAGCCTGTTGCCAGTGGTAATTATATAAATTGTGAAATGAGGCTGAGTAATTGTTGTTTTAACTTGATATCAAAAATCTAATCATATAAATTACAGTCTCAGCGTTTTGATTCATACATATTGCATACTACTGTACTCAAACTACGTGTGTCACTGTGTCTCACCTGCCCCAGTGCACAGCCAGGTTTTGTCCAATAGACATGAGCAGGTCGTGAGGTCCATGGTCCCACTGACACACCTCTGCCCAGTGAGTGGCAGAACGCTCCAGCTCATCGTCCCAAACCTGCAAGCATGAGACAAGTTTCTTAGTTGTACTTGAGCAGGAAGACTCTGAAAATCACCTGCTTAATAATCCACACTATGTTCTTAACTAATCTCAACCTGTTCGCGGCTTCTGTTCTTGCACTTCCTTCCTTTCCATGTTAACTGAAACTGATCTGCACACAAGTAAAACATTAACCTTAGATGGTGACATTTGAGCCGGGCTGCTGGCGCCTGGCCCTGGTCCACTACAAATCTCCAGCAATCACAGCTGAATTATCCACATTTCCTGAGAGGGATTCTTTACAGCGACGGAGAGGAGGGTGGAAAGCAAAGAAGACACCTGACTCCCAGTGCGGAGGGGGCGCTGTGAAGGGAGCGAGGGCTGCAAACAGCATGGCCCCTCAAAATATATCCCCTCAGTAAATTTCCAGCCTTTTGGTGGTCGGTAAAACATGCACACAGACACCACTGTAACCCCGACACCCGTACACTGACACAAACACACACACACTGCTTGTTCACTGGAATTTGAGAGAGCAGAGTAAATGTACAGACACTTTCCTCCACACCGGAGACGCACGCGCCACCGCTGATTCACCCAACTTTATGTACTGAGTGTTTTTCAGTAAATGTCTGTGTCTATGTCAATTTGTCTCCTACTGAATGCGCCATGCAGTCCCTTAATATTTCCTTTATAGTCTTATTCTCTCTGTCCTCTTTTGACCCAGCACTCGTTCACCCTCCTGTGTTGCAGGTAGGACAGAGTCAGCATTATTATCCTCCCTGTAAAAGAGAGGCACAGCAGGCTGGCCATAGCTCACCATCATGACTGCATGTTTCCAGCAGAGAGAAAAGTTTTTTTTTTTTACAGCAACACCACTTTTCTGGGCAAAATAAAACCCTAATTACCAGCCTCATTTAAGTGCTCGCTGCTGCTGAAACATCAAAATGAAGTTCTTTCTGTGGTGAAGCCAAATCTTAAAGCTGCTAAATGTTAACTGTCTTCTTTGGCTAAGAATAATAACTGTGGCAGTGGGACATGTCTCACCATGTACTCCATGTTTGAGGCAGTGGGGTAAACGCCTGCCCTCAGCTTGTTGTGCAGCTGGAGGATCTCCTCTCGATCGGACCAGCGGATGGCTCGTCTGATCCTGCTGCCAGCTGTTTTGTTGGAGCTGTTATGGTCTGCTTCCTCCTCGTAGCGGCTCAGCAGCTGCCTGAGCTCCTTGGAGTCAGGCAGGAAGAGGGTAGCTGAGTCCCTGACGCAAAACAGCACGAGGGAGAGGACTGGGAGCCAAGTCTCGGCAATGCAGGTCATTCTGACTCCTTAGCTGTCTGAGTTGTGCTTTCAGAATACAACAGGCAGCACCTTTGGCTTGAACGCAGATACTCCAGCCCAGATATTACAACCTGCGGGGAGGAAATATTTATTGAGTCTTTCCTCACTGTGTGAGTCAACAAAGTATAGCACAGATTACAAAATATAGGCGTAAAGATTATTGAACTAATGCAAGAGACACTTCCGCTTACAAGGCTGTGAGAAAATCGATTACCCATTAAAACGTAAACCTGTTATTTTTCTTATAGGATGGAGCAAAACATATACGTGGTATTCTGTAAGTCTTTCTAGTCCATCCCTTGCATTTTGTTATGTTACAACCAGTCGTGGCACAGAGTCATGGTCTGCTGTGATGGCGAGACTAAACAGTAGACTTTTTTTCTGTCAGTTGAGCCCGTTGCCAGTTTATGACTGTTCATTGGTTGCACTAATAGAATCTGATGCAATTTCGCAGAACTGACTTGCAAGAAGTCCTTCCCCTGAGAAGATTGGGATGTTCAGTTTAATTTACAATTCATGGAACTGGTTCATTTTGAGTCTGGAGGAGTGGCACCGTAGTGGAGTGCATCACACGGGACCTCCTCGTGAATGTGAATGCAAATTTCACACCGGATCAACTAATCATCTCCTCTCTGATGAACAAATCATAGAGTCTGTTGTTAGAGTCAAAGGTTTGTCACATAGAGTTGTGGTTTGATTAAATCTAATATTTTCCAAAAGTTCTTTTAAATTAAAGTATGCTTCCCCTTTCAGATATCATGAAGCATTTAATTATGCAATATACTGAGAGAAAGTTAGGTCATGATGTCGACATGTCTTTCTGCAACAAGTTGTGTCATTATACTGTTACATTATCAATCTATGAGTGACATCCTGATTGCCAATGCAAGTGTCATAATAACGCAGTAATGCAGGCAAATACTCTGTAACCCATGCTTTCTGATTATCATCATCACAGCTTGAGTTTCTCTCCATCCTCATCACCCGACGCTCTCTCAGTATTTTCTAATCAAAGTGAGCTGCAGGGTCAGACACTGAGGTAAGCTTTCACCCAGCTTTTTGGGTAAAGCACTGCCTTACCGACTCATCCAGGAGCAATATTGTGACTCCATATCTGACCTCTGTACGCAAGGTAACAAGCAAGAGGAAAGGTGTCCAAATTTAAATCTAAACCAAATACCTCACAGTCACAAACCTTTAAAAGGAGAGAAGAGCACTCAGTGAGCGTGATTAGAGAAAAAATAAACCAAACTCTAGCTTGCACTGGTTGCTCTTATCCTGGAATCCCTTCACCTCTTTCCCTTTGGCTAAAAAGGCAGCTTGAGGTCTGGCACCGGCTCTGTGTCAACATGCTGTGCCAGCTCTGGGCACTGTGAGCCAGCGGGCAGCAGAAGCACCACACCCTACTCCTTTCCCTGTGCCCCGTCTTCACACTGTGCCTCTACCAGCTTCTCTGTCTGGGGCCTTCTCATGACTATCATGAATTTTATACCACAGTGACAGACAGGGAAGAAGACTCGGACATATCCACATCTTGTCCATGGGAATTTAGGTCTGCTGGGTTCCAGTCCAGTCCAGATTTAAAGAGGCACTGAACTCTGTTCCACCTCAACACGAGGAAGAACGTAAACAGCAACTCATGCTGTGATTTACACACATTTTTTAAAGTTGCTTGCTAATTAATTTAAAACAAAGATCCATTTAAAGTTTGGCACCAGTCCAGTTACTCATTGTATGGTCTGCCCTTTTAAACTCTAGAATATACTGTCATTCTTCATTGCACACATGCAGCATATGTATAATTTAAAGTTGCATTCACATTGAAAAATAAATTTAAAACTTTGCTCACACTGTGCAACAGTTATTGCACTGGAATTTCCACAGTGAAGCTGCAGACAATGAATGGCATAGTTTGTAACCAACAACTAAAATATCACGGCAGCTGCAGCTCATACTGTGATGAGTGATGTGGACACGCTATTTAAACCACAGCGTAGCTTAAAGATCCAACACAACAAGAAGCAAATAAATGCATCCAGTGTCTCATCTTTCTCACCTCTGTCTCCTCAGTTAGTATCCGGTTGCTTGGCTATTTAGAAACAGCTTCCTCGGCGCGCTGGAGAGCTGTATTATTCCCTTATGAGAGGAGCGGGCTGCTGCTTCTGCTGCTGCTTGTTGGCGGTGTTCCTGGGCCAGATAGGAACCGTGTAACTCACGAGCAACTCCGAGCGCCTTATATAGAGAAGGAGACCCCTCAGGACCAGAGGAAAAAATTACTGTCTCTCCTCACTCCCCCGACTCGCCAGCCTCCCTGAAGTAGGCTATGTTCTTGGCACAAAGCGCGCCGTGTGCGCAAATTGACGCGCAGCCTGTTCGAAGGAAAACTACAAATGCTGAAAATCAAACGCGTCAGCGGCTGGCTGAGGTTATATCGCCGTCACTGATTCACGTTCGGATAGTTGGGCAGTTGACCCAGATATGCAACTTGGGAATCAGACTTTAAACTAAACGTGGGTAGCAGTGGATGAGGCCAAATGCTATAAAACAAATCATGTTATATTGAACTTTCTGATAAGGCCCCGTTTATACAATTATTATTGTGGTTTAATAAATTACTGGTAAATGCATCGGTTGCTAACGCTTTATGGATCAGTTAACCCAACTTATCCAAACCATTATAAAGAACATTTGTAACATAATATATCTACATTTTTCAGTTTTGGGGCTGATCACCAACATGTTTGCATCCTATTAGTTTTTGGTCTCTGGTCTCTCTAATCTTTCAGCATCACATTCAGAAACTGTTAACAAATGTTACCATTATGTATCAGCTCTCCTCCTTAGCTTCTGGAGTCTCCTCACAGGCATCAGAGGATCAAAGGGCAAACAAGACAGGTGTTTTTAGGTGTTACAACCAATGAAACAGATCCTAATAAGATTTAGGTTGCTCCAACCACCCATATGAACAGATCTTTAGAACTGTAAACTGAGACTGTTCCACCAGCTTAGTCTCATTCGTACGTGGAGGTCTGATAATCCAAAGCGGATCTGTTTTGGAGAACCTGGAATGAAAACACTAAGATTTTGATCTCGGCCACATGAAAGGCTTCATCAGCAAAAGCACTTCCTACGACCTGGAACAGAGCGGGTAAGAAGAGCTGGACTACAGTTGCTGGCACGGAGAAATAAGGGTCTCCTGCTTAAAAGGAAAAAAAAAAGAAGGTTCAACGTGTGTCACCGTTGTATCTCCTTACCGACCCTGCAGAGGGGCAGCTGTGCCGTGACCCAAATAGTTCACATTTTATTCCATCATGTGCTTGATTTCTGCCTGAAACATCTCAGATATTTACAAGATTGCGGCCACTCACAAGGAATGCCAGCAAACTGAAACCTCAGACAGATTTTCTTCCCCGAAGGACACTGCCAGCTCTGGCTCTGAACTCTGTAAAGTTTAGCAGGAAGTCTGGCCCATCACGCATCGGTTTTCTTTCTTAAGCGTCTTTCAGAAATGCTAGTGAGGTCGGCCATTCTCTGTAGGGAGATGAAAACACAGAAGTTGAAGCTCTTAAGTGAGGCCAAACAACCCCAAACACATGATAAACTAAAAAGAGACGCTTTGCTTTTATCCCTCTTACCCCTGGCACCACATGGCACCGGACGACTCTTCACTGAGTGAAATCTCTTTGAGAGGTTTGTTATCAATTCCAGACCTTCTATAAAAGCTGTATTTCAATCTAGTCGCTGATATTTAAATGCATCCAGATGTCTAATGGAGATCTTGGCCCACTTCTAGCGGCAATATGAGAACACTATCGAACAAGTGTGTTATCTCCTGTAGAGTCATCATATAAAACAGAGACGCAGTTAAGCCAGATCCTGATGATATTTGAGATGGCCGAAGCCATCATTACAGATAAAACCATATTACCATATTACTTGACTCATTTGACAATGTCTTTGCATGTTGACATCCAGTGTGCTTCCACTCTCGTATGTATCCTCTCAGTCATTCATTCATCTCAACCCTAGTTTTGAGATTCCTGACCACGTGAGAGCAGGTGTGTCACGTTTCTTCACTATGTGCACCACTTGTTCCTGTCCTGGCTGAGTTACCTCAGCAGTTGGGAATGAACAGACTGGGTTTCTGGCTGTCTTACCTCGGTTTTGGGCAACTCGAGTTAAAGACACAGCTGCGTGCACACACGCACGCACACACGGCAATCAGGATAATACCATCCAACCAGGATGAGAGGTTTTCTGTAAATGCGTAAAAGATAATGAGGATACTCAGAAAACCAATTATACTCAGAGACCGTGAAAACGTCGTCATGAAACTCGTATTGTTTGTCAGCTCATCAGAGCAGAGGCAAAGATAAATAGATTCAGAGGATCTAGATGAGAGTTTTGAGGTTTTAAACAATGCTTCTGATTTCAAGAACTGCAGACTCACAAATAAACCATATTTGCTATTTGCTGAAGTTGTTTTCCTCCATGGTTTGTCTGTTGAATCATTCCTCCACTGGATTCTTTTGTTCTTCGTGACTGAAACAAGAGCATCCGGCAAATAGACACAAATCATTGGTGCTCGGTTTCACGCTTATTTCTTGCATCCTTAATGAAGTCTTTCATGTTTGGTTTTAGGTCAGATCAGAAGCACATCTTTGCTTGTTTTGCTCCCTTTAAAATGTACAAGTTTTTCCCAGACACTTTAGTACCAACTCATCCCAGGATGAGGGTTTTCTTCTCATAAGCGTTGCTCATTACTCAGCTGCATCAACCCAGATATACAACTGATTCCAGGCCAAACAGCTCTGGGGTAGCCTCAGTTGAAGACAACAGGAGGATTACACAACTCAAACATCCCTTTCTTGTTTACTTTTCAATATTATATAACCATAAGCAGGTGGGACGCGAGTTTTTCTTTACGTGAAGATCGAGGGGAACAACCATCCACCACACACACGCAAACACACACACTGTATGGTGGTTGGTTTATTTGGACAAGGAGCTCGTGGAGGTCCTTGAAACCCTGGCTGCCATAATGTTTACTTTCCTTAGGAACTGTGCGAGTGCTGGAGCGCCTCTAAACAAGCCGCACAAAAATGAGATGCAGAGGGGAAAAAAAAAAAAAAAAAAAAACTGGGGGAGACTAAATGAAGAGACCATATGGTGTGAGAGGCTGATTATAAAAACAAGCCGGTGGGAGGATCGTAATGAAACAGGAAACATAAAAACCACTGACAAATACGGAAAACCAGGTTTGTCAAATGTACAAGATGAGAATGCCGTTGAGGGGACCTCGTAAAGTGAAGCTTTAGTGATTTGTAGCATGTTTAATCACAGACTGGCACCTACAAAGTACACGACAGTCCCTTGTTTACCTGCTTCAAGCAAGGTTGTTCAAAAACATCAGTGGCAACATTGAGGGCACTTTGCCAGTCACTGCATCTGGAAAATTAAGATTTGACCATCTTAGAGCCAGTGTCTGAAACATGAATTAATGAAATAGTGCAAAAATAAAAAATAAATACATCATGTATCTTAGTAAAGAGTCTACCAGAGGTGTCCAAGACCTTCCACATTAAGTGCTTAATAACCACAGCAGGAAGGGATGTCTTATATTTCAAAAACCTTCCACTGATGGATTATGATTCATACACGCATAGCTTAAAAAGCACAAATCGCAGCTGACATTAGGGAAATTTGGTAGAATTAACCGAATCCAATGACTTGTTTGCTGTCGAGTCGTGGCGGTTTTAAATGGCCGCCTCCTGTCTACTGAAGTCTTGACTCATTAGAGTTGTTTGTGGAACAGATGGATGTAACGAGGATTCATCGTTCTCATCTGCCTCTTGACATGTGTTAGAAATTTGTCGCCCCAGGAGAGCACCCAGTTTTGAGGTTGCTCATCTCTGCTCTGAATATTTTTTTAAGACAGTCAAACAACAATCTTGTGTTACAGAAAAGTAAATTGTAGTACGACAGTAAAACTATTACTTGGATTTTTGGGCTGCAGTGGATCCTACAATATTATGGCCATTTAGAGGATTGGCTGTGTTTAAAATAAAATATACCCTGCGGTGTTTCAACAAACCACTAAAAGCCTTAAAAAGGACCGTGCGGAGGAGCTGGCTAACGTATACACGGCCAGCATGGATCCTAAAGCACGGCTGAAGCGGACACTCGCGAGTATAGGTGGTCAATCGGTAGGTAACCAAACATGTAATCATATCTTCGGCTGTGCAAGGCGATTTTGTAGTTGCCCTCTCACACTAACAAGGAAAATGCTTGATTGTATGTTTTAGAGCAAAGCCACATTTCAGTGGATGGCCACGCTATAGTCAGGATGGAATAAATAGTAAGGAATACTAAAGAGCAAGAGAAGAGAGAGAAAAAAAAAAAAGCCTTACATGGCAAATTTTTCAATGATGGGTCTGCTTCCCATTAAAACCGAGCAGAGGCGAGCTGAGCAGCTGCCCTAAAGAGCAGAGAGGCGGGCAGCCAGACCACGGGATGGGATTTACTACACACAGTGTATGTTGACACACAAGGACAAGAAATCAATTAACAATGTGCGGTAGACCAAGACTCTGTGGATCATTTTGTTGTTCTGGTTTATTGTGCACATTATCCTGTAGGCCAGTCCACGGTGTAGAGGCTGCTGAGTTTTTTTTTTTTTTTTTTTAGCATTTACTGTATCATAAGAAAGCCAGGTAGTCTTTTGACTACGCTCAATTAGCAAACTGCTTTTAGCACAATCCTTTATTTGAACAATAAACAAAATAGAATGCTGGAGGCTTAAAATTAAAAGACAGTATAGATTTTGTTTTTAGGTCATTATCCCAACAGTTCCCAGCAGACAATAGTGTTAGGAGCACACACTGAAGAAAAGGAAAAAACATTGTTGAAGCATTTCACCAGCACATTTCCTGACCAGCTGTCAGAGACCGAGATAAAACTGTACAACAGAAAGCTCAAGGTGTCGGCTTTAAAATCCCCACCTTCCAAAACAATCTTTGAAAGCTGGGGAAGAAAATATGCAAATCAACAACGAACAATTTGTGCAGAAATGACTACAAAGCCGGCAGGACAACTGAACTACAGTGGAGGTTAAATTATGTGATCAACGTGCCATTTCATGTGTGCGATGAGTCGCAAACTGTGATGAGCCATGCCAAGACATCGGATGGAAAAGGCAAAATAAAGTTGGAGTTAAAAACTTCATGGAAGGCAGAAGGGCCTATGTCATGTTGTCCTTTGGTTTAGCTGGGGAAGGTTTCTGACTTCGAAACCCACAAGAAACTACACATTTATGCTAAAAGAAAAAATGCAAGGAATTATTTAAATCGAATGTGTAAATTGTAGAATTTAATTTGAATCTGAGAGATTGAATCTACTCATAATTTGTAAACTTTCAAGTGAGTGAAAAATGAATGTTAAATGAACTCAAATCCACACGCTGCCTCTAAAATACAGGAAATGACTTTGTACCTTTTTTGTTAAACTGAAGGTGGAAAACAATCCCACTGTTGTTACGAGTAATATCAACGCTTGAGAGAATAGTGGAACATTTGGATTAAAGTTAGCCTTAATTATGTGGCAATACTGGAGCTTTAAGTGGTAACACTGAAATTCCGGTGGTTGGAATGAAACGAAAAAAAAAAATTGTCAAAAGAAAAATGACAAAATGGAAATAAATATCAAGCAAAGAACTAGTTCAATTTTATTTGTCGTTGTGCTTTAGCCTGTGTAATTTCGTTTCAAACACAAATCCAAATGCAAGCATATTTTTCTGAGGGGAGCGAGAGCATTAGGACATCCAATAAATGATCAATGACAAAAGAGGAAAAAAAAACAACTAACATTTTAGTAACTCAAACAAAAATCATCACAATCAATGAATGATCAAATAAAAATAAAAAAAATCAATGTCTTCAACTAAAGCAAACACTATCTCCTTTTGTGCGCATGTCCAGGGCCTTTATGAAGCGCTTAGCACAGATGTAGTCCCATTTCCCCTCAACACTCAGTTCTCCCTCGACTGGGAGGAATTGCTGAGCCACAAAAGAGTAAATACAGAGGTGTCAGGTACATTCCCTTAACTCTTCACAGACATTAGACTAGCAGTTGCCGCCTGATTACGGTTAGACTCGTACACCGAGTGGAAAAACGTCACACACTGAACCTAAGGCAGCCCCCGCTTTCTGCTGAGTTGGGGGGATAAGATGGGTGGTGTGGCTCAAAACTACACTGATAAGCCACCAATACACAGGTGGAACCTTTAGACAAGAAAAGACAAAACAAAACTGAATGGAGAGAGAGAAGGAAATGTACAAAGGCAGGTTTTGCAGTGGAATCTGTCTTGATTGGTTGCCACATCTCCAGTGCAAGAACTGAGTCTAAAAACTGGCACAGTCCTTCAGGACCCAAACATGTTTTCAGTCAGCTAGATCTCTTTATTTTTTTTTATTATTTTTTTTTAAACTTTTTTTAACATTTGAATCTAAATATTTGTAAAATATGCATTTGCCTGTCATATTGTAATCAATCTGTTTATACTTTGTGCACAGAAGCTTATTTGTTATTAAATTCTAAAGCGCATTAATATTTTCTTTAAGATAGGCCTTCTAAATCTAAACCCAAATACCATAACGAGGATCTCTCAAAACAAGGAAGCTGTTCAGTTCCCCATTCAATGCACCACCTATCTTTTTTTTTATTTTTTCTTGTTTTTGATGGCTCAAGTTGTACCTAGATTTAAAAGCATCATTAAAGTGAGGAAATGGAGGAGGGGGAGGTTGGTGGTGACAGAGAAGAAAACAATCTGGGATAATGCTGGTGCTGGGCCTTTTCAATGCACAAGTTCAAATAACAGGCTTTTAAACTGCTGCAAATTCATTAGGCCGACAGTTCCCCTTTACTAAAAGGCAAACACTGATATATCTAGGACATTTCCTTAAAAAAAAAAGGTCATTTGAACAAGAGAATTACCCCAGCAGTCCACTTGCAGCCTGTGGTAGAGTGAGTCCACTGTTCGCTATCTGAGCCAAAGCTCGAGGCTCAGTCAGAGGTGAGTCTCAGGTCTTAACGTGTAACCTCAACCCCACCTCTGTCTATTCAACAGTCTTTCCTTGCTGCTTTTAAAGGAAAACAAAACAACAGCAGTGGTGCACAGAGAAGAGAGAGCAGTCACAGGGAAATCTTTGTGAATGCAGCTTGCTTCTCTTCTTCTGACAAGAAAAAAAAAAAAAAAGACAAAGGAAAAAGAGGTGTTGGAAAAGCTGGTTCTCAGGAAAGCGGGAACAGGAGGGAAGAGGAGGAAAATCTTGCAAGAGAACAAGTTGGGCAGTGTTCCTGTTCATTAGTTTGGTGTGTGTTTGTGTCACGTGGAGATGTACTGTCAACGAGTGCATTTTGAGCATGTATGTTCCGTGTTGTGTGTCTGTGAATGTGTTTGGGTATCGTGTGTGTGTGTGTTGGGATGCGCGTGTGTGTGTCTACAGCAGGTCGACGCGGCGGTAGTACAGCAGGTAGGCGGTGCGCTCTGCAGTCTGCTTCACCACCTGGTACTGGTGGATGACCTTCACTGCTTGGTCGTCAATGCGCAGCCAGCCGTTAAGACCAATGTGGAAGACATCCGTGGTGTAATGACCGCCGGTCGCACTGTTTCCATGGTGATAGACAACTGGTAAAAGAGAGAGAAGGGAAGGCGTTATTTCTTATCTATGACCCATGTTTAGCTTAATTTCATTGTGGCTGTTTTAACAATTTATTATGATCCCCAAGTACTTCCTGATAGGGCCACTGCCAACTAGATGTACTGAGGTTCAGCGATTCCCCTTGGAAGAATTGTTATTTTGGTGGATGAAAAAATGACATCATCAATTCACTCAGTGACAGCAAAATGACTCCCTCTGGAGCTGATAAGACGTGACCCAAATATATAAACAAGGAATAACAGACATACCTGCAAAGAGCCTGTAAGTTCTTTGGCCTTTCACAACTTTGCCTCGTACTCCAGAGGACAAGAGATCTGAAAGGAAATAAAGGTGATGAGACCAAGGTGTTCTAAAACACTGCTTATACTGATAAATTGCAGAAAGTTATGCAGCTCAACTTGAATTACATTTTCTTTGTGTCAATGTTAATTCGTTACACAGCAGAAACACTCATGAGTTTGAAGCATTTTAGCAGCTTGAATGGTAGGAACTGAAAAACAGCAGCTGCAGCCTAAATCTGAACTTTAGTTTATGAAATGATGAAACCGAATTTCATTTCCAATCAAATGAAACATATGGGGTTTACAAAGTTTACTAAAACACTTATTCCTTTAACTCTTGAGTTCAGTTACTTCTTTCAGCTTCACCTGAGAGTGATTTGGCAGTCTGATTAAATCAGTGTGACTTGCAGCGCCATGGTTATGTGTCACCCCCAAACTGGGCAGACAGTGGTTACGTGATACGTAATAACTAAATCTACAGGAACACGTGATTTGAGTGCTTTGGAAAAAAATTATTGTTAGCATCCCTGGATGCTGCATGAACATTAAACATACAATGTGCATCCACTTTCCACATAGGCTCTGTTCATGACCTGAATACAACAGTGTAATGTATGTATGGAAAGTTACTGGGTCAAGATAAAGGTGCTCAGTGGAGTATGGGTCCCTCCATACCTTTGCTGATTTCCAGGTCAACAGGGTATTCAATGTTCTTGGTCAGTTTCTGGCAGCCTCCTGTCTTTTCAAACACAAATCTCTTGAGATGGAGCACCAGCACAGGTGGCAGCTCTTCCAGAGTTACCCTCCGACTAATCTCAATCTGGAAGCAAGCACATAAAGATGTAGACAAACAGTTAGAGAATGTACTGTGATAGTAATAAAATGTAATTTAAAGAAAGGACTGCAGGCTCACAAAGTTTTATTTGAAACTGTAGACTTGAGATCAAATGAAATGGTAAACAAAACAGGAATGAACAAAACAAGCACAGAACAAGAGGTGACAGTTTGTTGGAATTACAAGCACATGGTAAGCTTTTCAAAGCAGCGACTCATAAATCACTTCGTTTTTTGGCCTTTAAAAGTACAAAAGACGACAGTCAAGCAGTAGACCATTTCTTTAGAATGACACTAACAAAATGATAGGTTTATCGGTTTTTAAAAAAAAAAAAAAAAAAAAAAAAACTACAAAGATGCCTATTATACAGCTGGGGTGCAGATGTTTCCAGCACCAGTTCTTTCAGCTTAATGTTCACAGACCGAACAGTTTTCAGATAGTTTTCCATTTTCTTTAGTAGTTACGAGGGCTGTACTGGAGCACAGAAAAACTATAATTGTATTTGTGAAGAAACTTCCATGAAGATTTATGTGTTTTATATTTTTACAATGTGTAAGCAATGTTCTTCTGTAGTGCACTGATTTATTACGAAAATCCCAAATATCACTGAGAAACACAGTGAGACCCAAGATCACATAAATAACCAATACAAAAACAAAACTAATACATTCTCATTCTTACTTGGTGCATTTCCAACTGAATAAGTGCACATTTTGTACATACCTCTTGCTTGGTTTTAGATGTGTAGCCTTGGACTGACTCACGAGCCACCAAGGTCTCCAAAGCCTCCTGGACAGTGCGGATCTTCTCTGACTGGATGTCCAGCTGCAGAGTGAAGAAGGGCTGCAGAGTGGCTGACTCTTTAGAGTTTTGTTGATACACCACCGATCTGATGAAGAAACGACAGTTAGAACTTCTGAAACATTACCTCGGCCTGCCACTGAGACATAGCTCAGAAAAACACACAACGTACATGGCACCAAATTTATTACGATACAATCATCAGCTATTTCCTACCATTTCCTTTAGAAATCAGAATGTATTAACATCCAACATCTGACAAAGAAAACTGAAGAGAAAATACATGTTATCCATCATGCAAAAACCGCTACAAAACGACTTCTAGACCAAAGTGTTTTCTAATAATTGTTGCAGAGTTGACTCTTCAAGACTAACCCATTACCAATTACTCTAAAAAAATAAATAAATACAAGTTTGTGAATAACAGCCAAGCTCAGCGGGCACACACCCACACACCCACCACTCTCTGTAAACATACACTCGTGTATTCTAGTTGAGCTCTCTGGGCACAACCGTTTCTGAGAAAACAGTCCTTTAAGACGCCAGCACTGTGGCAGACCAGAACCTCACAGAACATATTATTTAGGCAGGCAGCAGCCGCACAGGTTCTTAACTTTCCAGTTAGTCTGAAAGTTAAGACCTTTGTTTGTGGATGGGTGCCCCATGTCTTGCTGTCGAGACTTCTGACCACAACTAGCCCACAGTAGCTGTTATTCTTAAGGACTGCGGCATTTGTTGGAAAACTGGAGGCGGATGGCCGATTTGTAATGCAGCTGGAGAGGTCAAACGTTTGAAGCTGTACCATCATCTCTGAATGTTGGTATAGCCATTGAGCTGTGACATACAGTTTCATCACAATCTTTTCCTTCACATCCCATTCTTTAGAAAAACATCACCTAGTCTGTCCACATACCTGATGTGTCCACCAAAGATATCAGTGATGGGTGTGCGGACAAAGTCAGCTTGCCGAGTGATGGAAGTCTTATTTCTGGGACCCACTTGCTCCCACTCATCCTCACTACCTTCTTCCTCCTTATCAGCAACATCTTCCTCTACACCTGGCTGGGACTCCGGTCCATTGGGTGTGGGAGCTTCTGTAAAAATAAACGTAAAGTCAAATTACCAAAGTACTTCAAAGTGTTCTGAAGTGACCTCGAATGACAGTTAACAAAATTGCAGAGAAGTCCATAGCATGCAAAGAGTAACTTTAA
Organism: Planiliza haematocheilus; assembly: GCA_005024645.1. Taxonomy (NCBI): domain Eukaryota; kingdom Metazoa; phylum Chordata; class Actinopteri; order Mugiliformes; family Mugilidae; genus Planiliza; species Planiliza haematocheilus. The sequence continues at coordinate 4,315,983 of SRSE01000798.1, forward strand.
GAGTTTGTAATATCATGGTAAAAGTTGCTTACTCTCTTCCTGAGGCGAGATTAGTTTTTTCAATGCCAGCATCTCCTCATGCAATCCATTGAGCGTGAACCCAAGATACTCCTCTGCATCCTCTTGTCGGCCCTGCAAACAGAGAATAAGGGTATCAGCACCAATTACAGAGAATGCCTACTCTCAAATAAAAATGCCTGCATGCAGACTTGAATGTTCACATTCATCCATTCATTCATTTGAACAGACAGGAGAGTGTGGGCAGTAACACAGGATGAGATTAAGCCTCATTAAATAGCAAAAAACAACTTTTAGCATTAGGTAATTTCTTTCATTAAAACTGAATCAGAACTGAGTCAGCATGAAACACATGAAATTTGCACAATTCTCAACCAAAAAACGTGAGTTAACAAATAAAGCTCTCAAGCACTGTACGTTCCAGGGGATGTGCATTCAAAGTGTGATCATTAAAAAAAACAAAAAACAAAGACACATCACCTTGACACACTGCTTTAATGTGAAAATGTAACACATCATAGCTTACCTTCTCAGAAAGACTTGACTTGATGAGAGTTAGGAGTTTGTATATGTAAGTTGGTTCAAAAGGTACACCAGGTCGAATATCTTTTGTGACCTTATCACCAACACCTGTGGGCAAAGTTAGAAATCTTACATCAATGGTGCCGACAGAAAAGGATACCACATGTCTGGTCATGCTGCTTTCACACCTTACCTTGCTGTTTGGTTTTAGATGGCACAGGCATATTGTTGAACTCATTCACCAGCCTTACACTGTCGGAGAGAAAAAATAAAAAATTATGGCACAGTACAGATTTTAGAAATCTGATAATCCTTAACGTCCTTAAAATTTCACTTAAAATGCCTAAATAAGGTATAACCAGAGCAAATCTAAAGCTGTTTTTAAATCATCAGAGTATAGACAGGGTTTTGGCCCTTGTAAAAGACAACACTCCCAGAATCTGTGTTACTGAATGTGTGAATGAATAGGAAAAAAAAAACACTTTCCAGCGCTGTGTAAGATGTGTTGGCACATAAACAGGAAGTTAATCCTGGAGTTATGAAAATAAGCGATGGTCCACAGACAGGCCTTCGTAAGGGCAATGGGTTACATGTGCTACTTACAAGTTGTCTAGCATTGGTGTAGAGGTACATGGTCTCTGCGTTTCAGAATGCAGAGGAATGGACTTCATCAGGTGATACATGGGAGGGCATGCAATCAGGGCCTGTAGGGTCTGAGTGTTCAGAGTTAGGGAGGAAATCAACAGGTAGAACAAGCGGCTTTAATATTTATAAAATCTGATATAAGTAGGGGAGAGAGATGGTCATAATACTGGTCTTTTAAAGTTTTTTTTTTTCAAACTTCCCCATGAAATACCCACAAAAAATATTAACCTCAACTTAGTGTGTATTGGCCAATTGGGAAACTGTCTTTCATTTTACAGGCAGAGCTGGAACTCAAAGTAGCACTGTATATGGCACAGCATATGTAACACTATTTATACTTTGTGCCATTTGCTTAGCAGTGATATACACGAGCAAGTAACATTACAGCCAACTATGTAAACATGAGGAGTTGGCACAGCAAAAAGCAGCGAAAGGATACAGCGTTGATATAGCACCAGTTTCCCTTGTTGATCAGTCCTCTCGGCTGCAAAGACACTGGTTTATGTATCAACTTCACATTCTCAATAAGTTCTGGGGATTCAAACAAACACAATGTACTTAAACGGGTAGGCCGGCACAACTGCAAAAAAACAATAAAAACCCACATCAATTTTGTGACTTTTGATCACAGTGAAATGCATTATGTCAAATCACCGTCTCAACGACAAGTAGGACACTTTGTCATTTCATCAAATGTTCCTTCTTCTATTCTCGCCTCGAGTGACAACAGCTCAAGAGGCTGTTTGAATAAGAGGAAGAAATGCTGTACCACGCCTAGGAAGGGATGCTGTCATTCAGAAACACAGCTCCCATGGTAACGTGGACATAGGTTTACACAATGCGTTTACAGACAGAGAAATCACTGAAATGGCTGTGCCCACACCCCAGTGACAAATACAAATTAATCAGCAGTGTGTTCAAACGTATGCATCTTTTCCCTGCAGGTACTTGGGTCATTAATGCAATTACTGCCTTAAACAAGATATCAGTATAAACACATAGATAACTTGGCTTACTTTGGAACAACAATTTTAGACCAATCCATTTAGACCCAAACTGCTAGTGGACCATATTGACTCTTCTCTGGGGTTGGGGGGTTGTGTGGTAAACTGGATCTACACACTGCACTTGAATGCAGCATTATCTTACAGAGAAGCTTTTACAAGCAACTCTCAACAGAGACAAACATGTGTGTTTGTGTCAGTTTTGTAATTATACCTATAACTATGCTATGTCCACTTAACTATATGATGAAAAAAGTGTGTGTGCTGAAGCTTACTGCAAGTTTGTGGACTTTTTTTGTTCCATTTCAACAATTTGCTTATACAGACCATATAAAGAGCCTTTCTGAAGGCTCCACACTGGTGCATTTTAAAGCAGGTTGGTTTCTTTTAAGCTCAGATGGACTAACCAACATCAAATAAACACATTCAAATAAAACTGCCTGGGAACTAAATGTGCCCAGTACTTAATAGCGAGGAGACATTTGCATCTGTCTGCAGTCATAGTCACAATTACAGTCTTTCTATGGCACACCATGGTCCCACAAAAAAAAAATTTAAATAAATAATACAACCAACTGCTGCTTTGCGCTGTATGTAATTCCATTGGTTCCACTGATTTAAAACACTGGGTATTGACTGATGGGCATCTAGCTACAGAATTTCCATTTCTTAAAATACTGTTTCTGTAAAATGCACACTGGATCCCAGCTTGCATATAAAACATGCAACTATATTAGAAGCGCTAACTATGTAAACTCGTTTAAATGGATCTCAAATCAGTGTCTCTGAGGACAACTGTTCAGCAACTCACACGCATAAATTCATTCTAATCAGATTCACCTAAAAAGACAAATCAGATTATGGGTCGACTTGATTAGACAAAAAAATGTTTGGCAGAAGAAAACACTTGGCATATTTCACCCATCTGCAAGCTCATAAATAATATTTCAAACTACAAACTAATACTAAACCGTGTAAGTTAAAATAAACTGATCCTTCAGCACATGCCATCAAAGCATATCGTGTTTTCTAGACTGATGTGATCAAAGACATTTTTTAAGTAGTTTCCTTGTCTTTTAGCTCAAATTAATATTTCGCTTTTTAGAGGATTGAAACTGTGACACAAATATGTAACACAACACAAGAAAGTGATCAGAACTGTAATGTGAAGATGTGAGAATTTCTTAATGCAAAGCAAATTAAATTTAATAATATTCCAATTAAATAATTTGAAATATGTGCACACAACATGCACTTAAAGGGGACACTAAGGTCTATTGTTCTACAACATAACAAAGGACTAAGGAGAAAGAAGCCGCCTTCCCGAGCTAAAGCTTTGTAAGGAAATTATTCTTTTGCTCCCTAGGTATAAGGTTTACAAGCCATTCCTGGCCTCCTTCTAATAGTGCAGAGTAATGATACACAAAGGCTCTTAATGTGTGACAGCTATTCTGGATGTGGTACCACCATCTAGTTTTCACAGACTTGAATGCAACATGCCCTTACGTGTTGGAGACGGACCGCTCAATAACACTTTACTCAGTGGAGTCGGCATGAAAAACCACACTAGACTCTACTCTTCCTAAACATCCAACTGTTTGAAAGTGTATGCTCACTTAGAAACAAGTGAACTAATGTCTCAACATTGCCACCAAGTGGAGAAGAGTGAATTTAGCCCTGTGAACATATTTCTTGCAGCAACACATTTTAAACATGACTTTTCCCAGTCCTAACTCAGAATCTGTAAGCTGGACTATTTTTTAAGATATACTATGAGCATCTACGAATAATACCTGCAAGTTTAGGGGCCATAGGATCCTCTGATACGTGGACAGGACTTTCTTTTACCTCCCCAACTTTCTCAGGCTGCTCTGGCATAGTGAGGGAGGGAGACGCAACTTCCACAACACTCTTTACCTCTACAAAGGCCTGAGGGCCCCCGGGCAGAGGTTTAGAGTTGTGAAAGAGGCTAGCCCAGGATTTGGGAAGATTGGCAGTAGGTGCAGCTGGAATTGCAGGCAAATGTGCCTGCTCTGTCACTACCGGCTGGGCAGCAGAGTCCAGGACGACCTGCTGAGCCTGCTCCCCGCTCTCACAGTCTTCTTTGTGTCCATCTGCACTGACGGGAGTATTAGGCTCTACTAGGCCATTGGCCACCCCGCTATCTGCTACCTCCCTCCCCTCTAGTTCAGTAGTAATGGAAGTGATGACAGAGGATGTGGCCACAGCAGCTGAGGGAGGAAGAGGTGATTTGGAGTGGGGGCTGTATGGAGTATCTGAAAGTTCAGGGCTCTGTGGAGCCAGATTATCTGGCTGCTGATCTGCAGTCCTTGCTCCCTCTGTCATCCCTCTGCTTTGAGAGGATGAAGAGGAGGAAGTTGCATTGTTGCCATCTGATAAAGAGGCAGCTCCACTTGTTAAGTCCAAAGAAGAATCATCAGGGCTATCACAAGTCCTCTGATTGGTAGCGGATGTCGGGGCAAACTTGGCTGCTGCCACAGCAGCCGTTGATGTTGCCGCAGAGACAGACCCAGGAGTGCAAAGTTCAACCCCTGGCAATGCCTTACTGTCCACATCCTCAGAATTGTGGTGTGGGCCACCGATCGCATGTCCGTTAACCAGCGCTGTCACAGGCGTTCCATCTGCTGCGCTGGTGTTGCTGTTGTTGCCAGCTGATGGGTCCAGGTAGCTGTAGTACCCCGGCGGTCGCTTTTTCTTTTTCTTTCTCTCTCGCTGTCCCAGGCTGCCAGGGAGTCCGTCCATGTCCTGGCAAGCCTGGTGATTGTCCATGGCTGAGGCCTCTGAATCAGGTCCATCCAGAGAGTTGAAGTGGGTTCCATCTGGGACATCAGCTGCTGGAAGAGCTGTCTGTTGTGCCTTTGGCGCCGGCTGGCAGCCCAGGATGAACTCTGGAGCTTGTGGGTTGAGGGTGCTCGACACTTTGTATAGAGGATCGTTCACTCCAATGGGCTTGGAATCCATCACCTCGTCAACACCAAACTCAATGCGCTGATAGTCTTCTGCTGCAGAAGACATTTCAATCAATTAGAAATACAGAAAACTGTATTAAAATACAGCCTCAACCCTAAGTATAAAAACAGATGTTGTATTTTATCTTTGCTGTAGATGTTGATGAAATATATTTCAGAACAACCAAGTCATCGCTCAAGGGGGTCGTGGGAAATCTGACAACATTAGAAAGACCAACAAAAATAAAAGACATTCCGCTGGAACTATTTTCGCCAGCTAGTGTTTTGTCTGTCCACAATCACATTTCCACTGGGCTTATGTGAATGCCACAAGTGGGGTGAGTCAACAATTACAATTAGGCCCTGCGAGGAGTCCTGGGGCTACAAATTCCACAATTTCACTTACGTATAATAATGATTTTCCTTTTCCAATACGTCAAAGCCAGTAATCAAATAACCAGTCTTCAAAAGCGGTGAACCAATTCTGGTTCTTTATAATGTTTTAAGTGTCCTGAATTTCATTCTGTCCAATTAGCATAGATTAAGATGCTAACTGGTTTCCCTTTGAAATTAATCCAACTGAAACATGAAAGGTATAGAAATAAATATGAATATGTAATATTGACAACTACTTTGTACTGGCTTTGAAACTAAAGCAAAACAGGTCATTTGGCAAATTCTTGATAAAAACCTGTAAGAATGAAGGACAATACTTTATGTATTTTAAACTATACATAATAAAAAAAAAAAAATCTCTAAAATCAAACAAATTAACAAATGTAGGTTTTCCCTATTTAACGAATAACTAGACATTAAAGGAATGCAATATAAAGCATGTTTTGTCTTATTTGTGCACTATATTGCATTCCTTCAAAGTCTAGTTAATAGCTAAATAAGAAAAACCTACAATTGTTTAACAAATGTAGTTTTTCACGATTTAACTAAAACTATACAATAAAGGAATGCAATATGCACAAATAAGACAAAAAGTGTCTCTTAACAGACTCCATTTAAGTGACATATAAACCAATTACTTATTAAAAACAGAATACTTTTGTATTTCAAAGGGTCACTAACTCCCTCATAAATAAGGGAGTTATAAAAAAACAATGTAACAAATGTGTATCATTACTAGAATACAAAAAGAAACATATGGTTAAAATGTGTTGAATGGCAGCTTAAATTGTGTATTATTATGCAGTGAGAGGCGTAAAGTGCAGAGGTGAATAAACAGGAAACATTAGTAAGTGCAAATCAGAAAAATCACTGTCACCATGACTCAGCCGATTGGCCACTCAAACTGTAAGCCCTGATGTTAAAAGGGCATTAAATCTCTCCTCCTCTACTGTGATTAGAGGATATTCTGTTAGTGCCACTGAAATCACACTTCATTACTGTAAAATGCACTGAAGAATCTTAATAATGTAAGGTATACAACATGTTAGCAACCACATAAAACCCATAGTAAACCAGTTTTGATTGTTAGATCATACAAAAGTCAGTCTCATTTTAGTTCAACTTGGATCCCTGCAGAAGTGAAAATACTTTATATGCAAGAGAAGGTAAGATACTTTACAGTATCTTGAGCATGCAAAGCTCTACAGATTTTACCAACAGGCAAAAGAAAGAACACAGGCGCAGAGTTAAGAAAGCCACCAGTTTTGGAAACCTGGATTTTCAGTTTTACAGCAAATGCACAAAAAGCTAGTCAAGCCACAGGGTGTCAGACTCCTCAACTCACCGCAAACCTGCAGTCCCATAGACTCCATAATATAAGGTACAGCAGGAGTGCAGTAACTTCCTAAATAATCAATACAAATCAAGGTAAGGCAAATGTCATGTGCAAATAGGTACCATTTGAGAGAATGGTGGCCGCTATAACATTTTTAATGTGGTGGCGCAAATTTTATAGGATGGAAATAGTGTTCTTGAAATAATGACAAGGCCAAAATCTACTGGAATGTGTGATCACTCATTGCTAAACAATAAAAAAGGCAAATAAAATGAAAGAAAAAACACATAAAAGCATCTTCCTGCCAGGCAAGTCAGGTCAGCTCAGCCTGGGCTTCATTTGTACACGTTAAAGAGCTGCTGTGCTATGAAACACTACTAGATGTCATAAGGCTAAGAGGAAAGTTAGCGTAGGATAATCTGATGGTACACAATGTAAAAGAGAAGATTAAAATACATTTGGCCACCAATGAAAAGTACGTACCAGAAGACTGACTGACGCATGGGACTTTGTCATTGAACGGAGGAAGCTGTAAAGACACAAAACAAAAATCATGAGTTAATGAACCAGTATAAACGTTGGAAAACTCCATGATGAAAGTCAAGAGAAAAGAATACATTGTTTGAAACAAAGATCAAAATAAAATCTGAAACTCAAAGAACCACATGTGGCAAATTTATCATATACCATTATTATAATAACCATTTAAAGCTTAAACCAGCTACATCATGTTTACTTAATGGCGGTGACCTTTGCAATTCCATGTTTTGACCAAGTCTCGGTTCCTCATTGCTTCCAGTCAGTTAATATCTGAATAACCAGTAGAGGCCACCAGAATTTCATGTCAATGAGCTACAATAGCTACCCATTTGATCATGATTTATAGGAAAAGCACCCACTGTCAATTCATGTTCTTACCTCGACATAACATCGTGGAGTCACAAAAAACTGATTGATCTCATCAGGGCTGAATTCCCCGAAGATGTACTGTGGAAGGAAATCAACAGAATTCAAGAATTAGTTAAAAGAAAGACTGTCGTGTACAAAAACAAAAAACAGCTTTCCAATTCAAAATTAAGAAACAGATCTTTAATGTCATGACCCCCGCACCCAAAACAAAACAAAACACTTCAGGTCATACATGAGGAGAAAAGATCACATCACATCATGATGGGTCCAATGACAAACACGTCGATGTTCCACCTCATAACTGGCACAGATTCAAAAGGTGGTGTCATTAGATATCTCCATATCAGGGATTGCACAACATGAAGCAATGAGTCATGCAGCGTTACACAGTCACTTGCCATTTCATTAGGTACACTAGTGAATGAATTGTAGGTAAGAGTGTGGAAGTAGTTGAAACAGTGTGAAAAAGGTGGTGATCATTTTGGAGGATGTAGTTTGTGGTGCTGTTGAAGTGGAATTTAGACTGGAAGTGACAAATATAGGGTCGTCAAAATGTGTCTGTAAAACGCAATCTGTTCGGTATTACCACAAACCAGTCCAAAAAGGAAAACAGATTCAACAGCTGTCATTTATTTCAAATGTAGAATACCATAACCTTCACGCTGTTAACATTTAGTGCACGGTGCAGGTATGTTATATTAGAATACACTTGTTTTCACTAGTGTACCTAAAAACTGACAAGGGAGTGTAGATAAACGATGAACCCAAACAGCATTCATTGATTCCAGTACCATGTCCTCTTAGTGAGGAGATTATCACAAAGCAGCCCCATCACCATAACTACTGTGTATCAACCTTAGTCAGTTGACCTTTGTGCTTCAAATTTTTCAAAAAAAGTACAGATGCAGACAGACTCTTTGCTTACCGTTTCTTCTTACCTCAGCTAAATATCTAGAGTAGTAAATAGTCAATAATTAAACGATCACTCGGTCACCGAGTCGCTAAGATAACGGCAAAAGGGTGGACTGGATGCATTCTAAGCACTGTTTAATGACTGAGAAAGATACTCAGTTATATTATAAAGTCTCAAAAGCAAGAAGCGCATTGACCAGTGGCTGAGTCAACATTTTATCAAACATATCTGCTCAAGTACAAGATTGTGTTTTTAGGGTTTGTTTGTATATTTTATGTGTGAATATGTGACAATTGTGGAAGGTGAATGTGTGACAAAGTAACTTTAAGCCAGTCACCCATTTACTTTGCTGTAGAATAACTAACTAGGATACATCTACAGTAAAATCTGAGAAAAATGGTCATGTCACTGTTATCTGTTCAAAAGACATGTTGTAAAAACCCATTTACTGTGTAACATAATCAATTACTAATGGCACTGTATTCACTTAATCAAAAATGTGCTGCTTTTCTTTGTTTTACATGATAACGTACTGGATATCTTTTAAACAAGTACACTGATTAGTCTTCACTGAAGTCAACTAATCAGTAAACCAATATTGACAGATCAGTCTAATGAAAACAATACTTACAGCACTAGACAACATTAGGATATGAAAAGGGCCTGAGTAGTAATTTTTACCTAATTAAATTACAAACATTGTGACTCAGAGTCTCCTACACATAGGTTTCAAGCTTAGACTTAAGAGCTACAGTAAGTGGTTGTGTCGTATAGGTTCCAAAAAACCTTCTGCCATTGCACATAACTCCGTCTGCACTCAGGGGAGTTGGGATGAACCCCCATAGTCAATGGAGTACTAACGAGTCAATCAACAGGCAACACTCCTTCCATAGAGTGGAAATGGTTATTAAGACTATGCCGTAAGCTATGTAGTGGTGTTACACCCTGACAGATGACTCTCACTACTGCAGGGGAAACACCACGTTCTACCGACCCAAGTGTCCATCACGTGCGTGGACAACACAATGAAACTGAGGAAAGGTGACATGAACTCACTAGCCATGCTGTTAATCCTCTCAGTGCAATAAACAGTGGAACGTGAAAGGGTAAGCACAGAGAAAAGAAAGTGCAGCTCAAGCATATGTAACTCTTTGCAAACGAGGCCCTACGCGAGGGCCCACATTGCTGAAATGGCACTACAGGCGACAAACAGCCAGCTATAATCCAACGGCCTCAGAATGGCTAATACAATCACAACAGAAAGAATGTCCCTTTGCTTCTTTCTGCAGGCGTGCCACACGTACCACACTAAGCTTCCCTTGCTGTTCGTTTGGACTGTGGATTACAACAAATTGGCCATCTGTATGATTTCAGCGCGGTTTAATGACGACACCACACACGCGTGCACACGACCACACACACAACTGACCTATAGGAAGGACTGAGAATATAAAGTAGTTGCTATCGTTCTGTGACTCATAGTGTGAGTATGTCCCACAAGTTTCAAGAATGACAATGCAGAGTTGGATAATTATTACTGATGATATTTACTTCCAAGACTTTTCATCTTTGACCAATATTTACAGAAGCGAGGCACTGAAAATACTATTTTCTCCATGTGGAGCCAAATGTGAATACACAAATCTTGACATTCTTGAGTGTTGTGTCCAGCAGTCTTACACACAGCATTGTTAACAGCTGAAGCAACGCATATTTTATCTGGATCTCCATCACACTATACACAAATGGGTGGAATTTCCAAATACAACTGAATTATCTAGATAAGTGTGAAATGTGACTTCTACAATGGGACCAAAACTGATGATTTGTGTATTCCAACCACAACCACAGGCCTTACTCTGTTAAACTGGTATGCAGAGTTATTAATGGACAACTTGGCTGAGCATGAAAATGCTACAGCACAAATACAAATAAGGTCAGAGTATTTTTTTAATGAATCTCGGAGGAATGCCTGTTACGCCTGCATATTGATGTGATGTAGTAACAGAGTGACACAATGATTACAAACCACAAAACTAATGGAGTATGAGACTGGTAGAAAGGAATTTATTCTGCTAAATACAGTTGCTTACGTACAAAAGCAATGGCCCAGCAATGCAACTATGAGCTAACATTTTCAGTAATTGTTAAGGCAGGAAGTCATAACACCTAATTATTTTTATTTTTAAATACCGGCTACAGTTGGAAGATTACCCCTGATATTAATTATTCCAATGACAATTAACAATGCTACTTAATAAGTAAAGTCCTCTCTGCAGTTACCTGTAATCAAACCCTCACCTATTCCCCACTGACTGGGAAAGACGGTTTTAGATAAGTGCTTATTGAACTTTAGAGTTAGTTTGTGTGTTCTGTCATTCTGTGACACAGTCAATGACTGCCGGCAAAAATTGGCCAATAAACATAAAATGAATCAGCAACAATTTGGATAGTCAATTAATTGCTTGTCATACTTGAAAAAGCTAAAATACTGCTTCCAGCTTATCAGATATTTTACATTTTCAAGCTTTCTGACAGCGCAAGACATTTTAGGTCTAATGGTTCATTGAGAAAATAAGCTATAATAATAACTAGTTTCAAAATAATTTGGTGGTGTGCCAATTATTGTGACATGCCAATTTCAAAACACAGAATGCTTCCGGATGAATGTGTGAATGGCTATGTTTACATGAACACTAGATTTCCATATTGAAGTGGAATAAAAGACCAATCGGAATAAAAATGCTTAATTTACCCATCTCACTCAGAACAGCCTAAACCAACTGTATCAGAAATCCACTTTGGTATTCTCTTCTTATTGAACGTATTCAGTGTTATCAATAAAGTTATATTTAAAGTTATATTTCTTGCAGGCTGGACGTTCCAGTGACTAGAATCACTTTGGGCATGCCAAAAACCATGTAAATGGATATATGCTATCAGGTCACTGTATTTAGTGTCCAAACACTAGTCTGATGACGGTCTGATTTGTTTAGTGTGCAGTTACTGGAAGAATCACGCCGACAATTCCTATCCCATTTTCATATTTCTTCTTCAAGGGGATTTAAATGAGATGTTTCAAGAATAATGATGTCCCAATAACAATTTAAAGTTACAAACCTCAAAGCTGCACTAAGCAACTTTTCTTTACTACAATAAAAAGAAAGAACCTAAATGTTTTAAATGTCTATTATTGCGTATTTCATCTCTGCAGAGTAAACATTAATGTGTAAATTCTGGGATGATGATCTGACTTTTAATAATTTGGTGAGTTAAGATAAATAAACTGCAGCTGCCACATTCAAACATTAAGAAATGTCACCTAAATACTACATATGATTGCTTAACATGTTTTAATAGTATTTAGAAGACACAAATATTCTAGGAATGCTACAGAAAATTAAATCAAATCAATCTTCATCCCCAGTGAAATGTCACCAATAATGTGTGTTCAGCTTCTCACAGTGGAGCCCTTTGGAAAACCGTAACTTGCATATCTACAGCCACATTGGGCAACCACAGTTCAAAGACAAACTGTTTCATAACTATCAGGATCAAAACTGATATTTATAAGACATTTTTGAAGACTTATTTTATTTATTTTTCAAGACTCTGCTAACAGTCTTCTGAATAAGGAGCTGCACTGTTTGTTAACTGTGCACAGCATCTTTGATTAGTAAAATATTTTATCCAGCGAGATCCCTCACAGCAGCACAACTTCAGACAAAATACATGGCAAATATTATTTGCAGAAACAGTTGAAAAACATGCATGAGCAGAGTATTGATAACCGTTTCCAGAATGACCTGTTTGCGCAGTTTCAACTCAGAAGCGTGCTGTCCCCCTCGCTGCTGGTATGGCTTGTTCTGCCTCCCATTATTTGCACTACCTGTTCAGCAACTTTTCTGTCTGCTGGATCTGATTAACATGATATCAGTTCTAATATTAGTCTTCTCCCCTCTACTCCTATCATATTATTTCCAACCCAGCAGTAGCATTTACCCACTATGGCTACTGAAAGGAGTTTTGGGGGAAAACCAACGAAAAGAAATAGTTGACAAACTTCCAAATCCCCTGGGCAACTGTCATCAGACAGTGCTTGCCCTGGACAAGCACTGTCTAGCAACACTCAATTTATACCCATTATTTTTTATATTATAATCATAAATGACCAATCAAGGCAAGAAAAAACATATTGGCCCTGTTTTGTCTGCTGACTGAAAGCAAATATTCCAAAAAGTTTCAAAAAAAGGCAACTGGACTTGTAGTTTTTTTTGTTTTTGTTTTTAGTAGCTTCTTCAGTTCAGAACTGAAGAAGCTACTCGGATGAGTGGTGTCCTTTTTGAAACTTTTTGGATTATCATGACCTGGACGACTGAGAACCTTCACAGACAGAGCAAATATTCTTTGTACAAACGAAGCGGAGATGATTTTCCCCTTAAGCTTTCACTTTTCTGAAGTGTGAACCAATAGAATTGCTCAATTTTGAAGACAGGAAGAAGTGTAAAAGCATGCACATTTAAGTCTTCAGTGAGATTTCCCTTCCTTAAGTCGTTAGCCATGTTCCGTTTCTCTAACTACTAGCCAAACGTGTGATTTCGACACAGCATATTACCCCAACTTAATGTTTATTTTCAAAGTGTCTTTTTTGTTTGGTCTCAAGTTACACTTTAATTCAGTCATATGTTGCTAGAAACTTCAGACCTGGCACGTCTCTGCATGCATAGCCAGATCTCAAAATGGGCCTTCCCACATGACAGCTAGCTTGCACAGAAATAATACTAAACTAGCCGAGTTATCTACCGCCGAAGTTCAGTCTGGCTCTGTAGCAACGCGCACACATTAGGGTGCAAGCTCAATCCTGCTTCTAATCGTTTCTATATCAACTATATATTCGCTATCAACGAAGGCCCACACTGTCGCATTTGTATTTAGCTAACCAGCTAGCGAACTGACAGCAAAGTGTAAGCACACCACCTGTGCAAAGCTGTTAGCTTGCTAAATGCTAAACGAGTAGCTCCGAATTGTCATATGGACTCTTACAACCGCTTAGAAACCGGAAATTCTCACATGCAAAATATTCCATAAAACCGTTATCATGCTTCCCAATTACCCAAAGGAAAACTAATCCGTTGTTATAATCAGTTATGGAAATATGGTATCGAAGAAGGCCTGCCGCAGCACAGAGCAGGTGGGCCATGCATGCACGCAGCAGTTTTCTGGCACTTTTCTCTGTGAAATAACACATGACACTTGCGGGATCTCACACATTTGTGTCACTGATATACAACTCAGCACACTTTCGTGTCATTTAGCTTAAAATGGTTGTTATATACCTCAGAACTGCAGCAGAAAGTACCGCTGGCTCATTTGAATGGAGGCACCTAGGGCCTGTTAGCCAACCATGCTGGTGGTGTTTCAATGAGGCTTAGGGGGGCATTAGCAAGCACTTTTCACTACTTACATTTTCAATGACACGACCAGCCAAATGATTCAAATAACAACACACAACGACCCAATATGCTGCTATAATATGTCATTAGATGTGGTCAACATGCTGTACAAACGAGGGGAGGTCGTGAGTTTATAAATAACAGTTACACTGCGATGAGCTGGAGTTGTTTTGCAGGCTAATGTTAGCCAGCTAGCTTAGCTACCTGGTTGCTGTAAGAAGCCATGCTCCCGGTGAGATTTTCTCTCCTCCGCTGACAAGATGAAAACTCTCCCGGGAAGATGTTCAACGTTTGTAACGACAGCTACAGAATATGTTCTACTTCGACGTCATTGTCAGTTGCCCAACGATGTCCTGGCAGTTGAAAGTTTTGATCCGTGTAATGCATCAGCACTTCATGCTGCTTGCCTTGCAGTCACCGCCATTTCCGTCTAGCATCTTCCTCGCCTGCTAGCCAAACCAGCGCGCGGTCGGTTGTAGTGGCAGCGTGAGCTCAAGGAGTAACGGCAAATACTTCCGGTGGTGGTTGATTTAAGGACTTCAGAATAAAAGTCTTCATCTCGCCACAGAGACACTTGGTGTGCACATCGATAAACACATATCAGAACTCACATTACAGACATATTCTGTAATGTCCCTTCTTTAAACATAATTTCATCGTCTAAAAAGAACATCTTAATCGTTCAACTGAAATGTTATATATTAGCAAACAAACAAACAAAACAGCAACCATAATCTTGAGGGGCATTTGAAATTCTGAAACCCAGTTGCTTGCTTTTTCCGTACAGCTCTAGGGCCGTACTCGGGCAATTAAGATCACTAATAGCCTAATTTACTAAAATGCATTTGTCCGTCTCCAAATAGATTGCATTTTCATCCTGTCACATGTAGATTTTCAGCTCTTTAATCTTTGTATTATCATGACTGAATACAGCCTACACAAACATTTAAGTATGAGCCCCGTGAAGGATGACAAAGCACGAAGTGAGGAGCAGTCGCTCCTTAAAGTGACATTTATATTGAAATGAATCTGTGCCTCGGCGGAAATGCTAAAAGTAATGTCGCAGATTATTGCCACGCGCCATTGACTGAAGCGTGGCCGCGTGCGCCCTGTCCCTTCTTGTCCAGGTTGAGGCATGAATCAGAAATTTTACTTTTTGAAAATTTCGCAAAGTGAAACTAATAACATTTATAAGCATTTAACGTTTCTGTGTTGTTGTTTCTTTGTTTTCAGACTTTTACTGTTGAAGCTGTCTGTGTTCTACGAAACACTGAAATAATGTTGTGTTGACCATTTCTGTAATAAACACCACACAATTAAATAAAGAATTTAATTAAATTAAAAATATAATGCATTTCAATGTTATGTTAGCTACAGATTTCTTAACACGCTATAAACCGCTGCTGGAGAGTGATTTCATAGGTAGTGGGCGTGGCACAGCACAGGTGCAAAAAGGAGGAAATGTCAAACCGGAAGCTGGGATGGGCTGTTATTTTCTCGGTGTAAACGAAAACAAGACGAAAATAAGGACATAATTCGAAGGTAGGAAACAACAAGTGTGTTCAATGTTATTCACGAATCAACAGCCATTTAGGTGAAAATGCTGAAACTTCTAAACTGGGATGTACGTTGCTGCCATTAATGAGACACGTAAAAAAAATGGTTTGCTCTACTTTTATGTTCATTTTGATTCAGTTCACATTTCATACATCTGCCTTTGGGCCCCAAGATTATCACAGCGTTTTGCTTTGCTAGACACTTCATGAATGAGGGAGCTTCTATGGTGTTCACCCTGCCATCAAACTTCATTAAATAATCCTCCATGATGCTTTGCGCTTGGCTGTGATTTGTACGTCTGCTTGTACAGGCACGCAAGCCAACTATCCAGTGTGTTTATTGGGAGTCTTTAATAGGATTCACGTCAATAAACTTCTTTGGCCGGCACAGGACGATGCCAGAGAGGGGAAGACACCATCAGAGGAGTGATGTGTATGCAGAGGACAGGAGCGGGAATGAGCCCTATCCACACAATGGAGACCATTCTCTGCATGATAGCCAAAGAGGCCACAACCAAAAGCCTAGAAATGTGGACGAGAGAGGCTCTGCTGGTGACAGGAGGGCCAAAGACAACAGACAGAGGGACATGACAACTGCCTCTCACAAGGAGCCACCTGTTTACAGAGACGACGACCCTGAAGGACCCTCGAGAGTGTAAGAGATCATGGACAGTACTTTCCATAAACAAGGGCTAAACGACTATGTAATGTCGTCCACACAAAAATAGAGGCTACCCTTGGCACTGATATGCAGCTTCTTTATTTATATTTTAACGTAAACTTAAATGTTTTATGCAGAAAGAGTTCATTTAACCCACTAAAGAAAATGTATTGTGTCTTTACAGGTCCAGAGAGACTTCGACGTATCACTCTGAAAGGGAGTACTATGAGCAACAACACAGACAATCACTTTACAATTTCAGATATGTTTTGACCAGTCGAGGTGAGTATGTTTATGTTCTGCATATTCTGATATGTCTGTTATATTTTTTGCATCGAAGCCCGTACTGTATTTTTTTTTTAAGATGCCCCCAAATATATAGTCAGTGTTATAAAATATATATTTATTAGCTACATACAACTTATATGTTATCGCAGATGTTGATTTACTGAAAAGTGTACAATACATTATCATTTTAAGGGCTTGGTAGGAACAAGTACAGACGTTTTCATGTTGATTTATATATGTAGTATCATGACAGTTAATCAGCAGTTTTCTCTCAATTAACTGATTTTCTAAATATTTGTACAAAAAAATTGTGAGGTTCTTGGCAAAATTCCATAATAGATCAGTTTCTTATTTTATTTTTCATGGTTGTGTCAGTATTGTGTTTATCTTGTGTCTTACAGGTCTCTGCCAGCTTATGGAGCTGTTTGTGAATCTGTTGATTGTGATCTGTGCCGGAGTGCCGCACAGCAACAATGGGGGTTACCGTGACTTGGCCAGCCTTGGTGGGGTTTACTACTATTACTTCGGGGGAGCCAGTTCCTTCACTGGAGCGGATGCAGACAGGGTGAAGGAGTTGGACCAGCTATTCCATCAGCTCAAGCGGCCTCCATACATCTTCACCATGGCTTGTGCTGGGGTTTTAATGATCTATGCATGTGCCATGCTTGGCCTGGGGATTTTCAGGGTCCCTTACCGCTGGCTTCCTGTGCTACTGGTGGAAGCTCTGCTGAATGTCCTCATTGGCCTTGGCTACATCCCTGCGCTGGCCTTCTACTTCATTAAACTGCAGGGAACCTACAACGATCCAATCTGCAAGGAGAGAGAGCAGATGTACAAGAGCAAAGGGCACCAGGGCTTTGAGTGCCAGTTCCATGGTGCAGATATTGCAGGAGGACTCTTTGGGGTGCTGGGTGTTTTTGTATTCATCTTTGGTGCAGTGTTAGCTGTCAGAGCTTTCAGGTCGGTACGAGAGCTAAAGAAAGAATAAGCGCAATGAGGACACCAATTTTTAAGCAGATTTCTCCTCTTGTTTGAACAAAAGTAGAACAAATTTCCTGTGACACTCACTCTTTTTACATGGAACCTGTTTACAAGCTTATTGTCAACTTTGTATTGTGGTGGGTAAAAGGTTTCGAATACATTACTTATTTTTTTATTATTATTTTTATTTTTTTACACTTTTCCATTTCGCTTACATTTACTTACATTATACATCTATGAATGTGTACTCACAATAAACTAAAGGTACATAATTTATTTTATTAGTCTTTATTTAACATTATTTCTGCAGGAAAAAGCAACAATAGTATATGTCCATTAATTCTTTATATAAGTCAGTTGCAAAGATAAACGGCAACTTGCAAAAATAATATCAGTCTTTGGCAGTAATGTTTAGAATGATATTGTCAGAGGTGTTGCCTAGGTACAGAATCGCTGCTAGATTCACAAGACAACTTCTGTTAAAAACCTTGATTCTTTGTGCATACCTTAGGTCAGTCCAAACTCGCAAAATCTGACACAGGGTACAAGGATAGAAGGGCCCCCTGTGACGTCTGTGGAGTATTGTGTAATGTGCTGTGGGGCCTTCATATATTTAAGGGGGTTATGGTTGTCATTGCAAAACATGCCAAATGGTAGTCATCTGGGGGCCCCAAACAATTGCACTTAGAATGTCATTCTCAGCTTTGCCAACAGATGGCAACTACTGAGTTTATACTAAGATATTACCCAAGTGGAACATTATTGCCAAGTAGTGTTCCGCATTTCTTCTGATTAATTTTAACAATTTGTGCACTGCTTCTGTGCATTTGGGCTAATCGAAGAGAAGAAAACATCTATGGAAAACGTAATCTACCTCTTCATTATAGCTCCGGATTTAAAGATTAAATCAGACATTACATCTTATCCTGACTCAAAAAGGTCATTTTGACACTATTGGTATGAAATCATCATAAAAATGGTGAGTAAAATGGACACGGGACAAAAAAAAATCACAGTAGAAAGTTTTATTGCTACTTGGCTTAAAGTTAATAAAAAACAAAAACAAACAGCTTGTTTGCTGAAAACTAATGATAGCAGCATTTAAAATAAAATAATGACCATCTTCCACTCTCAGAGTTCAAGGGAGTATAGTTATGTCTGCAAACGGCAAAAGTGCTCATTGTTAGTTGTGATTCTGAATAATAAATCCGCTTAGAATTATTGAACATCAATTTTAGCATCTGCATGCTTGGAATAAAAACCTAAAAATATTAGATATGTTCCATTTTGTACAAATAAATCACATTTTGTACGTACTCTTATGTATTCATGTCGACTTATATTTAGGGCATGCTTTCAACATTAGATACAGTTATAGTTTGCACCCTCAATAGTACCGTAACAAGTTTTCTGTGGAATCCCTTTAAATTCTGTAGCGGACAGGGAAATATAAATTTGCATGAAACAATGAAGTACAAAAATAAACATCAGCTCCTTGGCATAGAGAAAAAAAAAAATATTCAAGCATTTCTTGAAAATAACATACAGAAAAGGAATCGTGAGATTAAACGATGGCTACTTTGGTCACATGTTAGACAACTGGCACATCTCCCATCAGTTTCATCCAGTATTCACGCAGAATTACACTCAGTCCATTATTCACACAGGCATGCATACACTTACTGTATGTGTGCACTAAAGCTTTGAACTACACACAAACACAGACCATTTGCAACATAGTTGTACAGGGAGCTTGTTAATTGTGCAAAGAGGAAATTATCCCTTACAGATATTAAATCAATCAGCAGTTTAAAACAACACGGTAGCCAAACATACACACCCTTCACTTTGGTGTATGAAGGGATTTATGAGTATTGTACTACCGGACTCCTTCCACTAATGCATTAAAGGGACTATTTTAAGACAAACTGCACCCTGTGCTCGCTGTTCCTGTACTTGTGCATACAGTCTGCATACATGCACACCAATGAGTATACAGATGGACCATTATCCAAGTATACTGAACATGTATATTAAACAGGACAGTGGGTGAATACATGGCATCATCCAGGAGACAGACGGTGAGGGTAGAAGTGTATAAAGAATGGACCCAGTTGGTTTGAAGCAGCAGTGCAATGCAGTCCCAGTGTGACTACGAGGAAAACAAAATAATAAAACTATACTGCCAATCAAAAGAGAGATGCAACCTACAGACACAACCCCTACGTACAACATACATACACACACACCAGCCGATATTCATTTTCAGACATATGGAGAAGTAGGATTCTTTTAGTTTTAGAGGATGGAAAAACAAAGCGCTCATATACAGGTTTATATACAGTAGACATTTGCATATGTTACAAGGTAATTCCCAAGCGCTGCTGCAAACAACATTACCTTAAGAAAAGTTCAATTTCTCCTCTTGGAACTTGTTAAACATTTCAGATATATTATTCACAATCATAATCTGTCTTAGCCCCCCCACCCTCCCCCACCTTCCCCGTGGCAGGTACAAGCTTCAGTGCCCATTGATATTTCACTGTAATCAGTCCAGATGTCTGTGTGCGAAAGTGGAGTCCCATTTGTTTGGCAACTCAGATGCTGTGCAGTCTGCAATAAAGTATCTGTAAATATATCTTTAGCCTTATAGATTTCAGAACAACAACAAAAAAAAAATAGTTTAATTTCTAAATAAGCACAATAAGGGCAATAATGCTTCTAGTTAACCATCAACAACAGTCTCCATTACATATCATTATTATAAAGGAATCTCAGAATACATCTACAAGTATGACAAATTGTTAGGGATTGTTATTAATTAATGTTAGAATATTTAGTCACTATTTATGGTGATGTTAATAGTCACATATAAGTTCAGGTGAGAAAAAAATCTGATGTAATCGAGAGCCAATAAAAACACAATTAATTAAACAAGAAACATGTATCACAAACACGCCACAATTGCCATTACCTCACCTTACATTATTTCCATTGTCGGTGCGTTCTCGGACAAGAGGTGATGCGTTGGGCAGAGGCTAGCCGCAACAATCCCAGCACACTATGTTGATCAATAGCTTGTATATTAAACTCAAATATACATAACTGTATATCACTATTTTCTCTGTACAAAGTGCCTTTAACAGTGTTTGTTCCTTTCAAAAGACAGAAACAAGAAAGCATTCATTCTCACACATCATTTTAAGGCTTCATCACTGATTCTCAGTCATTCACACGGAGCGACGGAAACAACACTGTCAGAGCTAAAGACCTCAGTAGCAAACGTAACACGAATGGGATTAGTGTTACTTTAAGGCTACAGGGGAACACTGAAAGGTCCAGCTATGCAATAACTGTGGAATCCCCAAACTGCACCACTGCCCACTAGGACCAGGAACCCAAAAATATACATCTAATGTAAGTAATCACTGGTAATGAGTAATTACCCAACTTTGGCCTCAGTCTAACCACAGCAGCCCCACAGAGCTGCTTTCTCTTTTGGCACAAGGTGGGAATGTTCAGTACTGGACAAACCGTGGTTTCCAGGACTGCATAATATTTACCTGAAAATTCAAATAATAATGTTTATTTTTGCTAAAATAAATATGACTAGACCTCCATTTATATTACAATAATACGATGATACAGTGCTGCTGAAGTACTGTATGTGAAAAAATATTACCTATTCTTATAGTACGGGACTCACCTGGTCTGTTATTATAGCAGTACGTTAAGTTGCTTGTGCAAAATATTTAGTAGTCATGTGAGCTGAGTTCTAAGTAATCACTGCCTTGTGTCAAATATTAAATATATATATATACTATATTCAAATATGTGTAGGTGAAAGAGAGGGCTATATTTTTATATCTCAAATTTCTGTATTTGTGCCACACTGACTTTGTGACACCTCATGGACACAGACCAGATCTTAGATAATTCAATGTCAGTTTGGTTTCTTGAATATTTAAAAACTCCTAGAACACCGCCTGCTTGTTTGAGTATAGAGCTGAACTGAAAAAGAATTGCTGAGAGGAGCCAAATCTGACTTAAGGAACATGGGCTGATGTTTACGAATTTAAAGCCTCCAAAGTCTCAGTATACTCAGTTGTACAATCGTGGAGATATTTCCAAACATACAGTACATACAAAAACTGTTTCCGTCCTTCATCTCTTTACAGTACATTGTGTAATTCATGAGTTTTGTGGCCTGACTGGTTTGTTCGAATGAGTAAAATTAGATGATATTCAAAATTCCAATGATCATAACTATGAACAACAATTCATGACTTAATTTAAATGAAGCACTGATTTTCCTTTTCATCTAGTTTTTAAGGAGACCGTCTGATCATGCACAGAATATACTGCTCTAAGGATTTTTTTTTTGTTTACTTCTACAACATATTAGCTCTGTACAATCAAACGACTGCATTGGCCTAAACAGCGATACTATTCAATCTCAATGTCAGCAGCTCAGCTGGCTGCTTGTTGTGAGTGTGTACTATACCATTTAGAATTGATTTGTCCTATATAGAAGGTTCTATACATATTATGTGGGACTGTTAAAATTAAAACCCAACCCAATGTTTCTAGCAATGGAAATGCAGTTAGTTTGTCGTCACCTCTTTTAGTCCTTTGTGTCTGATGAGCATTTACACTGTCTGATTTCCTTTGTAAGCCACAGGTAGACGAGGAGAGCAGAAGCTGTACCAGCTGTGGTCTCTATGAGACACTGTCCCTCCTCCACATTTAACTAACACGCTCAAACACAGCCTGGATGTGGGGAGCTCAAGGCTGTTTTGTCTGTAGTAGGCACTTTTTCAAGTTTCAGTCACAGGGCTTCTCACCAGGACCTGAGAGACCACAGAGCCCCCAGAGAGATTTGACACGATCTCTTACGCATCCACCAGATTGCTTGACTTTCCAGGTAAAGGGAAATGCCGCTGACGAACACACGAGGGGTCCCGTTTCAGGTCATGCTTGTTTTTGTCAGTAATAGCCAGCTGTCCATTTCACAGCATCATGTTATGAAGTGGAATCTTGGTTTCGCCCCTATATTCTCTTGGATACTCAGACCGTGTGCCTTTTTACCTCACATTAATGGCACAGCATCACTTAGTAACTTTCAGGGTCCCGCTTGTTTGGCTTGTCCTCACAAAAATCTGAATGGCAACTTGAACTGGAATATGCCACATGTATGAGAAAAATCTTATCCCAGAATGGTTTAACCACAGAATTGCAGCCTCATGGCACTGTGCTGAGCCCCCCTCTAGAGGGCAGTATCATAGACTTCCTGGTGTAGGATGGGAGTTGGGCCCGGACCAGGGACCAGGTTGGAGGGAAATGAAGAGGGATGTGGGTGATCCCACACAGGATCTTTTAAGGAGGTGGGTGTGGATGGTGCGGAGGGGCCTGGCACTAGTGGGCTCTGGCCTCTTAGCTGCTCCCTGACTTCTTGCTCCAGACTAGGAGGCACAATCAGCTGATCCTCTGGGTCCTGCTGTGCTGGGGCAGTGAAGTAGCCAGACTTTTTCTTAGGAGCCTCTAGAGCAACCTCAATGAGATTATGACTGTCCTCAGGGGCCACCACAGAGCCATTGGACATCTTCTTCGCAAAAAGGCTGCATGTGGAGGGAGACTTCTTAAGGTCAGCAATCTCTCTGCCACATACAGCTAGAAGACAGCCGTTTGTAGCGGAAACCACCACGCTGTTCTGTCTGCGCATTTTGCCATTGCCATAGTCAGTGCCTCGCTTTTCAAGGTCCAAATCTTTAGGGGTTTCGGTCGCCCGGATTTGAAAAGCACAGCAATGAATATCCACCTCCACTTCTAACTTGCTGCCATTGGAGATAACACCGTCAAGCGGAGCTTCGTCATCACTGTCCAAGCCATTGTCAGACTGGTTACTTGAGAATGTAGCACAGGAGGGCTGCCGCTGGAACAGACCCGGATGGGTACCCGCCCCAGTTGAGCCTGGCACCATGATCCCACACAGCGTAGTAGCAGGGTGAATGCTACAGCGTCTCTCTGGGCGGGACCCAGGGCCAGAGGATGGGTGTTCATCTGAAGCGGTGGAGCCTGCCTCACTGCCCACCTCTGAAGCCGATGTCTCACTGCTGAATTCAGTCACAATACCACTACTGGATGAGATGTTGGCTGGCTCACCGGGACCTGGGGTCACAGACACAGGAACAGGGCCAGGAGCGGGACCCCGTGGTTCAATAGTGGAGACCGGTGGCTCACAGGTGCAGCTGTCCTCTCCAATACGCAGGGAAACCACCACAGCACCGATGTTGTCCTTGCAACCATAACTCTGGGCGAGTGAACACAGCTTCTTGGCAGCAGCGCGTGGATCTTGTACAGCCTTCACAGTGCACACAGCCTCCTGGTAGGACACTCGTTCAAACAGGGAACGATTCCCCAGGATCAAGAACTCATCTTGGGAGCAGAGAGGCTCAGTGTGTACCCAGGGCTTTGGAAGCACCCAGGGAGAAAGATAAGAGCAGCCCAACAGGCGGGAGCAGCATGTCACTCCACTCACCTTGTTATCCTACAAAACAGAAGTCCCACACAACAATAGATGAGTGTATAGCTTAGTAATATTAACACAATAAGGGCAGCATATTAACACTTGACCAAAAGGTTAAAATCAGGTACCCTGCATGCAGGTATCTGTTTATTACCTCTGTAATTATGGCTTTACTGAGCTTAACCCTGTCCATCTCCTCGGTGCAGTGCTCCAAGCTGTAAACCTTAGAGAGAGGTACAGGCCGTCCATCCCTGCACAGCACTGCTTGGCAGGTGCCCACGTTGGCAACAGTAAGGCTGAAGTAGCCACCTGGATCTGAAGTCTCACGGTGGATGTAACACAGCAGGGCAGAGGCGCCCAGTTTCTGACCTGCCATACCTAGTTTCCTGTCCCACAAAAGCAAAGCTGCTGATAAACTCTTATAATCAATGCATTTTTAATAAAAGTCCAACATTTAAAAAAAAAATCTGTCTTACCTGTGCGACGTGATAAAAGTGTTGCACATATACACACTGTCAACGCTGGAGTGCTGCAGCTCCTCGCACAGCACATCTCCCATGGTGCACTGCAACAACCGAGGCACTTCCTCATTGCGATCGCCATCAAAGACACCATAGCAGGCTTCCACACTGTCTCTGAACCGGTCTACAGCCAGCACAGACACACACAACCTGTCCCCAACCAAAACAAACAGATGATTAGACAGCTCCCTGCTGACAGCTGATAACAGACACTGCTGT
This sequence comes from Planiliza haematocheilus, assembly GCA_005024645.1. Classification (NCBI taxonomy): domain Eukaryota; kingdom Metazoa; phylum Chordata; class Actinopteri; order Mugiliformes; family Mugilidae; genus Planiliza; species Planiliza haematocheilus. The sequence goes on from SRSE01000798.1 coordinate 4,340,900, forward strand.
GTGGGTCCCTGCAGTCACCAGGAGTCTGAAGGAGCAGCCAGGCATACTATGTTCTCAGCCGGTGATTACAGCCTTTAAATCCAGAAAACCTATTAGGCTCTGCTGCCCAAAAATACCCACTGACCGATGCCATTGATTCAGATATTGACATGTTGGTAGACACCTCTCTGTGCTTGTTTTGCAATATCGAAACAGAGAGAAACACTGTATATCCAATGCACCAGATCAAGTTTTAAACAGTGAGTATGTCCTTGACAACAGAGGACGTAAGCTATAGCTGGGCCACTCATTTGGACCATAAAAACTGACTGATTCATTTACTAGTCACAGAAACACAAAGCAGTACACACTTGTTCCTCTGGCCACTCATCTCAGAGTATCCGTGGTTCCATGGTGTGGGGGCACTCAGTGAGTCTCCAGCCGTCGTTGTGGATTTCTGGTCTAATTTCAGGGTGGTGATGTGACTAAAATAAAGACAGGAAAGGAACATATCCTTCCAGCATGTGTCAGGACAAAAGTCAAGCTGTTTGTGCTCCTGTGTTAACTATACCTGTAAGAATTTGAAACGGGATCCCGTGACTCACCTGAAGAGATTGAGTGTTTTGTGTTCCAGCATCAGGCTGCTGTTGCCTGTCAGGTCCAGCTCTTGCAGAGTGGCTGGCAGAGAGTCAGGCAGCTGGATCTCAGTCAGCTCATTGCAGCTTAAATCTACAAGCTAAAGACGCACAAAACATACACCTTCGCTGAAGACAGTTACATGCACGCTGTTCAGGTGAGGCAAATAGAACCAGAACCAGTCTGACCTTGATCTCGGGCAGGTTGAGGATCTCTGGAAAGACAGTGATGTTATTGGAGTGTGCTATGAGGGTGTGCAGTCTCTTACAGCTGGACACAGTGGAGGGGATAGTCTTCAGCTTGTTGCCACTTAAATTTAGCTCTTCGAGCAGTTCCAGCTTACTCAGCTTACTGAAGACACACAAACATTAAACATACAAAAAAAAAACACTGGTAAGCTGGAGGAGCAGAACACATATTTAATTTACACCAATCAGGCATAACATTATGACTACCTAATATTATGTCTCCCTTGTACCTCAAAAACAGTTGTGACTCATCAGAGAATGAACATGGTTCTTCTGGGGGTGTCCTGTGTCCGGCAAAAGAATGTTGTTAGTGGGGGCCTTTAGGTTCTATGGGTTTAGGGGAGGGCGGGGCTTCTGTGGGTCATCCCTCAGATACATGCTCAGTTTGGGATCTAGTGAATTTGGAGGCCAGGGTAACATCTTGTCCTGTTGTTCATGTTCTTTTTTTTAGTTGTTCCTAAACCGTTTTTGTGTGTGTGCATGTGTCAGGCTGCATCCTGCTGGGTATAGCTGCTGCCATCAAGGAGTTTCATTGATAACACTGGGTTGGGTTGGTTTGGATGAATGCCAGGTCCAAAAGTTTCCCAGCAGAACATTAGATTGTATTAACATAGTTAAACTTAGGTAACAGCTAAGGGACTGAGAAGGTAGAGTGACACACCTGGCAGGGAAGGAGAGTAACTGATTGTAGGCGATGTGAAGGATCCGCAGGTTCTGGTGCCCGACTAGCAGAGCGCCGCAGTTCTCGCTCAGATTGTTCCCCGTCAGGTAGAGCTCCTGCAGCGTGCTGAGGCTCTCCTCTGATTGGCTGCTGGGAGGAATGCTTTCCAGCGCATTGGCTGACACATTTAAGTATTTTAGGCTGTGATGGGAGACAAATAAATATGAGAAACATGTTAAATTAATTAGGACTGCACCAATTCCTTTCATGATTACGGCTGGAGAAGCCAAAAGTTTGAAGATAATTGCACAGATGATGAGGGTGGGGTCAGAGTAAACAGACAACTGGAGATTAAATGTTATTTAAGTTGGCCACTGCTTCTTCACTGAACAGGACAGTGCAGTAATACATGTAGATGACTGAGGTGTCATTTTTGCATTTCTATGGCGAGAGAGGTTTAACAAGATTTCAAGTTTTCCAGCATCCATTCTTCTTCTTATGATTGTCACAAGGGTACTCTTAAACACAAGCTGTTTATTTATAATGGCACTGATTTAGATATTGTTTAACCTGCACAGATAGACGGCAGTAAATTAAGCTCCAGCAATTCTATTGTAATTGGTGCTGTTAAAGGTTTATCAGCGCATATCACACACTGAACAGTAATAAAACCAGCTACTTTGACCCATTAAAGAACGAACCTTGTCACGCTGTTTCTGTTTGACACACATTTTCAGCACAAATATGAATATGTGAAAATGATTAGTAATCAGCCTAGTTTCAGTTTCGTGCAGGCTTAAGAGAAAACTTAGGCTGTACAGTTCTTAAACAACGTACAGTTTCAAGAGGAAACCCATAACACACAAATAAGTGACTAACATTATGTCTCTGCATTAGAGACAGAAAAATGCATTAGAGCATTTGAGCGGCTAATGGGTGTTAAGTGATTTACCATACAGGAAACAGCAGAGCAAATGAAGCTCCAGTTACAGACTAGAATGGTCCATTGATCTTGACCACAATCCCTTCATACAAGCTAAACCTAAAACAATGAGGTGTGTGTGATACAATAACTACCCTCTGCAACATCACAGCAAACACACAGCGAAGGGTTAAAAACAGATGATAAAAAAGCGCAGTACTATAAGCAATAATGAGGACACAATGGGACAGGAGGAAAGGGGTTGAGACACTCACTTTAAGGCCTTGTAAAAGAGACTCTCCGGAAGCTCAGCGAGCTTGTTGTGCTGGAGGTCTAGGGCTTCCAGGGGGACATGGTCAAGTAGGTCAGGCACTCTCTGCAAACGATTATTCCCCGTCAGCAGCTTCCGCAAACTCAAGCTGTTCAGAAGTCTGTTGGATGCCAGATGAGACATTACAGTGCAAGATTAGGATGAGAAAAAGAGACAAGGAACATTGTCTCCCTGGGAAGAGGGGCCGCTTCTGAATGAGTGAATATTTCTTTGAGTGATTGTGATGTTTACCAATCCATTCAGTGATCCAGCACCAAAGTTATGAGAGGATACAGTGAATAAAGTTTTTTTTATTTTATTTCAAAAGCTGATTCTGATTTTTGATTCTGATTCAGTGGAATATAAGCGTCTGGCAGCGAGTGCTGACACTCTACAGCACTACAGTATGGTTTTATGTTGAAACCACAAGACACACAATCTTCCACAAAGAAACTGATAGCAGCAGTTATTATCAAAATAATAAATACATATCAAAACTAAACATTTATATGAGCATTATGTGAAGCCGTTTTGCACCCATGACCACATGCAATGTGACACCTGATCTTTTAAACGTGGCGCAGGAATGCCAGCAGTTTATTACACAAGAATGAATAAACTGAAATTATTCAACATAAATATATGGTTTGAGACCACTGAAGGTTTGGTATTAGCGACAAAAAAAAGCAAACAAAAAAACCCAAAACAGAATAACCTGGAAGGAAGCTCAGACAGGAGGTTATGTGTGACGTCCAGCATCTCAATTTTTCGGCAGTCACACACCCAGTCTGGAAGGTACTCCAAGAGGTTCCTGTCTCAACACACACAGACGCACACATAGAAAGACACACACAAACACTCAAAGTGAGCAGAGTTGACGTTTCGCTTTTAACTGTAGGAGCAAGCTGCTTGGAAATCACGGCAAACAAGAGGCCCAACTGATTTGCTCCAGGCTTATTTAGACATGCAAATCATCTGCATCTGAATAAAAACTGTTCAGACAGTGGTGGAAGGGGCGTTAACTGAGAAACTTTACAGATGTTTCTTATATTGGCAGCTGGGGGAAGAGTGAATTCTTTACAAGGGGAATTCAGTCTAACATTAAAACAGACATTTTAAAGCCTTCATCAAGAATGTTTGCCTTATGAATAGGTTAGCACAGGAATAGGTAATATTGATTAGCTAGTGGTTATTGATTAGTTTGTGGCCTAAGATTGAGGGTGATGGGTTTCTGAAGTATTGCTACATGCATGCCCAGTTCAACTCTTTGCGTGATTATGCAGCAAAACTGAGAATGTCAACAACATGGCCCTCTGTACAGTTGTCCCTCACCTCAGCCTCCAGGGCGGTTCACAAGGACACAGCGGCAACACTAGGGGAGGAGGCCACTTTCTGGAGGTCCAAATGCCAACTTTTACAAAAAAGGCCTGTGCATTCTCTATGAGCGCTGGACTATGCACAATGCCCAAACGTAGGAGGGGGGCTACTTTGAAAAACAGACGTGCTAAGCTTTCCAGAATTTACTCTCGCTACCTCAGGCCACAAACCCACCAATCACCACTCCTAAGTTTTGAGCTGACATAGATCCATAGTCATTATGGCAAATAACATGGAAGTCAAAAGACCAAATTGTTGATGTGCAATCCCTTCATTTACCCCCCAGAAAAAGGAAATATGGCAGATTACAAGCCACCTGGAGACCACAGGTACTTTATGGTTGTTAGATATTCACTGTTGAATTTAATATTTAGGTTGAGCCCAATTAAAATGTCACATAACTTGAATTTGTTACCATTATGATAAAGATATTATTTTTAGACACCATAGCTTCTTCTTATTCCCAGGAAGAACTCACTGTGATAGGTCCATGTGCGTCAGCTGGTTAGGAACTGGATAGATGTTGACCGTTGTGAGGCCTGTGAGAACATAAAAGCACAAATCATTAACTGAACATCTGGACCATTCCTATGCGTGGGTTATGTGACGAATGTACCACCAAAAGGGAAGGGCCTGAACACAAAAGAATTCACACGGGACAATAATAACAAGGTAGTTGACGGTCGGTTTGACTCACGGTTGCTGCTGGCGTGAAGCATGCGCAGCGTGAAACCGCTGAGTGTGAGAGTCCCCAGCTGGTTGCGCTGGCAGTGTAGAGTCTCCAGGTTGCAGACGGAGCTCAGGTCGAGTGAATCTAGACAATTGTCCCGCAAGTCCAGCTGGGTCACCTGGCTCACTGCCTCTAGACTCTCACTTTTCATCCACTTCAGCCCATTCAGCCTACATTTAACAGAAGGAGTATTAGTATTAGTGGTAAAGTAAATGTTACATGCAGGGAGCACAGTGATAATGCAGATTGATGTGGAATACATAACTAAATAATAGTGGTTTGAGTTTGTGGCTGTTTGCTAAGGCCCTGAGCTAAGATCAAGGCCCATCCATCGTGTTAATAAACAACAACTCCTGTTTTATGAGAACTGCTGGGAATCAAATTAAACCACAGATGCACCTTGCCCTTAGAAGTATAGCTATTACTAAACCACAGCTTAACTACCACGGTGGCGTTATTATCTGGTGCGGTTAGAGCAGTGGCTGCTGGTCTGATCTCCAGACATGTAGTAATCAGTAAGAGGAGCTTTTCAGACACTCTTTCCCTGCAGTAGAGGTCCCCTTGAGCAAGACAATGACCACTCAGCAGCTTGTGGTGCTGATAAGAGGCCAACAAACACCTATGAATATCGTTTTGGGTATCTACCAGGTGTGAGTGTTGGTGCGGAGCAGGACAAAGCATTTGTTCTCTGCAAATGTAGAATCTATAAATAAAATGTTAAATAAGAAGGCGCAGCTTAGAGGGGTGTTGAAAAAAGCACGACTACAGACATTTATCTTCCTGTCAGTGATGGAAAAAGAATTAAAAAGGATAGATGGGAGTAGAGAATTATTTTCCATCTGTTCTCATCGTCAGTGAATGACTGACAGTGATTATTGGGTTCTTTAAATATTAAATGCTGATATAATATCATCCACACACACACAGATATGGGCTACTTAGAAGAGGAAGGAAACAAAAAAAGAGATAGAGACGAAGGAAGTGCAGGGGCCAACAGCTGTTTGTTCCCTGACCGGCCTCTTACCGGAGGTCAATGTTTTTCAAGTGGCTCATTCTGACCAGAGTGCACAGCTCCAGACTCTCCACTCTGTTCCCAGCCATAGCCAGCTTGTCCACCGCGCTCAGCCTCTCCAGCACAGCAGGGATGTGAGAGAAGTTGTTGAAGGAGAGCCCCAGGCTGTTGAGCTGAAACAGGCTACCCAGCTCTTCAGGCAGGGAGCTGAGGTGGTTTCCATCCAAAGACAACGTCTGTAGGCTACGAGATAAAAAGCACAGAACAGGAGAGTTTGGTTTCCTTTTACTTTAGAGAGTGGTTAAAATAGCTGCTAGCATTCTATGTTAAACAGAAAAACATGCACAACAGAAAACAGCATTATATAAAATGTGTAATTAATGATTTCATAACATTTTATTATCACTCTTAGCTTATTAATTAGTTTGCAGTGTTATTTTCATTGTTTCATCTATATGAAAACTTTAAAATTCAGTTCTCCATTTACTCCATGGTTTGCTTTTGTTGATTGCAAAAATGAAATTTGGGCAGGATTCCAATGTGCGGTTGTCTGCGCAGTGTAACTTTCTCCATCATCAACAATAGAATTTTGTGTGTAATAATAGTCATGCATCTGAACTGTCCTGCACGTGTGAGACGCACCTTTGAAGGTTGCCTATCTGGACGGGAATGGTCTGGAGACTGTTGCAGGAGAGGTTGAGTTCAGTTAAGGTGAGGATCTCACACACACATTCAGGGAACACACCCAGGCGGTTGTGAGATAAGTTCAGGCTCTTCAGCTGAGAAAACCTAAAGGGAAGAAGAAAGAGAGCGCAGCATGTAAGACATTTAAAAACACCTGCAAAAACATTTTTTTTTTATATTTGTTGCTCAATTTTTCAAACGATCGTCTCACTATGTCGTAAAGGACACCAACGTAGTTTGACATGTCTCTAGCACTTGACACAGCACAAAAGAAGAAGTTAAAAATCTACATATAAAAACACAGAGAGGCAGATTTTCTTCAGCAACACAGAAATCAAAGTCTGTGATGTTGACACTATAGGATCTCTCCCCACAGGTTCACAGTGGGTGTTTTGTGATGTTGCTTGTGTTTCAAGTTTCCACCACGTCATTAAGATGATTAAAAAGCCGCAGAGTTAAGTTGGAGTGTGGCGGGCAAAAAGGACTGTTAGTGACTCGGATCAGCCAGTTCTAAACAGCCTGCTACATTTTATGAAGATAATTTACAGTGTGTTTGTGGTTAAAAAGTGTTGTCAGCTCCTCCTAAGGTCTCAGCTGGGTGTTCTTGATAAAAATATATCCTACGCATCAAAACGGCTGTGTTCTGTACTGCATGTGCACATCTGTGACATCCAAGAGACTGGGGTGTGATGAATGAAGCTGGCCCATGCTGCTGCTCGGTTTATTTCTTGTATTTTACTGTAACTCTTCAGCCCCCAGGCGCTGGAGGTGTTGTGGGGTGGATTTACGTATTTATACATTGCGCTGGGGGCACTTTTAAGGAGCTGCTTTAAATCTCATTGTACTGTGTATAATAATTTTTTTATAAGAAGAATGGAGTACCAGAAACTCAGCTGTTAAATGTGTATGTATACATCTTCTGAAGAAGAACTGAGTCCTTTTATAAAACTAGGTACTTGGTAATATAACACAATATACAGTAGACACATCCATTAAACAAATAAGGCTTGATGCATCTGGCTAAAACTAAAGGGACTGAAGGTCTGTGAACATTCTCAGTCATCAAGGACATGGTAATCCAAAAACGTTAAAGAAAGGGAACTGGACTTGAGTTTCTTGAAGATGTTTCATCCAAGTAGCTTCTGCGGTTCTAAAGGACTGGTGGGGAGTTGTGGGTTAACCCATCAGAAACTTGGTTTACTACTAGTATTTTTTTGGGGGCAAAAGGGGCCAAAGAAGAATAATAACAATGAATGTATAATAAAGCCAACTTAAATATACCCCAGTGCAGAAATGTACGTGCAGCTAATTTCCTGTTTTGCGTCATACACAAATGGAGCTCACGCTGTCGCCGTGCATCCGACATAAATGGGAGGGAATCATAAGCTGTGTGAAGAGCAAAGGAGGCACATTATAAGCTTACATTAAGAGCATCCCAAAGATCACATCAAAATATTTGACTGATACCGCAATGTAGCTGGAAAGTTGGTGAGGTTGATGGAGTGAGCAATGTGCTGCAGTTGCTGTGCTAACTGTCAATATGTTGGAGCTGAATAACAAAGTTAAACTGATGTTACTGACAGCAGGAACTCTTTTATTTCAAAGCCCTGAACATTTAAATAACATTCAGCTTCACTGACATCCACTCTGAGGCCAGAGCATGGCCTCAACAGCTGAGGTTGCAGCAGGGAGGCTTTCATGTGCTAAAATATGCCATATTGCAAGACATATCCCTAACACCATGAAGACATAATCATGTGCTCTCCAACTGAATGTGACCCCCCTCTGGCCTTGCAGGAGCAGTGTAGAAGTCTTAGGGTGGTGCAATGGTTCGAATAACTCGATAAGCCATGGATGTGAAACAGCCCACAAGATGTGAATGGGTTCGTCTCTAGGATTTAGAACTTCTCACGCCCCAGGTCAGAAGCCACAGCTTCTGAGCCACAACAAGCATTGGAGGCCGGGTTAGAGTTTATTTCAATAAATTATATTAAAAAGGAAAACAGCCACAAAAATGAGACCCGGGGCGTTCATCAGTGTGCGTTCTCGTCTGTGCTTGACACATGTATCACCTCTTGCTACCCAACAGTTCCAATTCAAAGTACACCCAAGTACAGTCCAAATGCCCAGCTGTGGACTTGTCCTGCCTACTTCATCAAAGACACCCTGGGAGATAATTTGAGTGGACCTAGGATAGTCAGGTATCCCAGAATGCAGGCGTCATCATGCTGCTGTTCCAGTTACAGAATGACATGTCAAGTCTGAACTACTGATAAATGCACCTGCTGAGCTTCGGCAGCACTGGTGGTGGACCACCATAAAGGGTCTTGCGCTGCCAGGGGGCCGCAACACGAGAATAAAAGTAAATTTTGTGTGATTACCTGGGGAGGTTGAGGAGGCCGCCAGGTCCCTGGAGGCTCATGAAGTTGTGTCGCAGGTTGAGGTGGGTGATGTCCTGACTGTAAAACAGATACTCAGGCACAGTTTCCAGACTGTAGCAGGACAGGTCGACCAAGCTTACTGTCTGAGACACCACCTATAGACACACACAGGTACACACAGACACAGAGGGTTAAGTGAGAAAAGAAGACGCTTTGGTGCTAACAAGGAGCTCATTCCAAATCTGAAACCACACTTGCAGCTTGTTGGTGTAATGTATAGACCAAAAAATGGTAGCTCACATTTTTTTTCTTTAGTATTTATCCTCAAAAGGCTTTGGGAACTAAGTTAAAATATGGGCAAACAGGGGAGACGGCCAGTGGACTGTGTTGGAGGGGGTGTGGTGAACAGCTAGCAGACCATTTTCATATATTCTGGAGCTGCCCAGCTATTCAGCCATATTGGCAAAAGATCACGCAAGTAATACAAAACATTTTTGGTGATGAAATTAATAGCTCCTTTGCTACAATCTACCTGGGTAATATTGCACCCCATATATTGGGGCGAGACAAATATCTTTTAAAAATACTATTAGCAGCTAGTAAGAAAACCGTAACTCGTGGCTGGCTGCGGACCGCACCTCCGACAGAGTCAGACTGGGTCGATGTTGTGACTGATATCCAAAATATGGAAAGGATGACCTTTTCGTTAAATCTACAGACTGATAAATATTTGCACTATTGGGAAAAATGGATTGTGTACATGTCCGAGGGCGACGCTCACTGAACCATCATTGTATTTGTAACTCCACCAGTATAACGTTTGAATGAATGTATTGTAGGTGACCAACTGTTTGCTCTATGTTTTTCTATATGTTGTCTATGTTCCTTTTATAAAAATAAAGTACAAAAAAAAAAAAAAAAAAAAAAGGCTTTGGGAACTTAATGATACAAGACCATTGAGAACTGAACCTCCGTGGCTTCCCCATCAGCACAAACCAAACCTAATCAAGAAAACCAGCATGCAAGCACCTTGTGCCTTGTAGTAAATCCGAAATAGACTAGCAGGCTCCATTTCTTTAAACGCAGTATATTTGCTGAAAAAGCAACTGTAAGTAAGCACCAAGCAGCCTTGTCAAGGATGTTTTCACACAGACATCCTTCCAGTGCAATAAATCTGACCTTCAGGGAAAACCACAGTGGTCATGAATTAAAACTGGGACATAAAAATTTTAATTAACCGGTTGCAGAGAGATTGGATCAGTCTTATTCAGTCATACACGGAGTTAGCATTTTATTATGTACTGTACAGATGGGCAATAAATCCTACCACTGGTCATTTTTGATAGCACAGTCTTTGTTTTAGCACAGTTCAGCATCACTGCTGAGCATTTGGTTCACATTATTTTCTTCCAAAAATGAAAAACAAAAAAAAAATGAGACAGTCCATCATCCCAGAGATGACTTCTTTCCAGGCTACCTATCAGCGCTCGTCCAGTCCAGTCGGAGGACTGTCTCCTCCATTTACTACAGGCCTGCACACTGTGCAGCAACCTAGAAAATGGGGCGGCTGCTCAGCAGAGCATGACATCACGTCACTGCTTTTAGAGACGGAGACAGAGCTGCTCGTCTCCCCACCAACGATTCGTCTGCCAGCCACTTAAAAAGGAAAACAAAAAATAATCCTTCTTTAAAAGACTAAATAAGTGATGTGAGAGTGGATGATGGAAAGAGAAAGTTACAGAGATTTGCTGCTTTAGATGATTTGCTCTGTAATGAAACATCGCGACTGTGAGACATTGTTAAGAAACATGAGTTTTAGTATTCAGTGTTGTTCTTTGTCCTCTATCAACAAGTCTGATTATTTCCTGCATATATGAGTAACTAGGACACTCAGCAAACTTGACCAACTATCACAGCTGACAGCTAAACCTGCAGTATCTGTTTAGTTTCTCATTTGATGTTCTGCTCTCTAATCTGTCTCTATACTCCAGTATTCCCTCTCATCCTGCATGTCCATTCTGCCAGCACAAATGCACTTGCTGACTCCCTCTCCCTGATGCACACACACATATTTTCAATTTATGCAGTGTAGCATAAACACTGGCCCGGATCCACCAAATACCTTCATCAGTGGTCTCCATAGAAACCTCTGGTCTAAATCCCAGCCTAAATACAGTGCTACTCTAACCCAGTAATCCATACCACCGTGGTAGAAAGAGATCCTGGACTTAGCATGAATCTGCAACTAATTGGATTTTCTTTTTTTTTCTCCTGTTGGCTTTCTCTGTCCATGGCTAATTGTATGCTGGCTCTGCCTCTCTGGAGGCTCTCGCAGAGGCTGTTCATCTCCAGGAAGGAGCAACGGCACAACAGCTATTAATTAGGATATTAGAGACAAAGCAAGTTGAGCAGTACAGAAACCTTTTTCTTTGATGAAGAGCTGTAAAAAACTGGCAGGATTCTCCAAAAGACACACAGTGTACATAAATGTACATAAATACAAAAATAAGTTTGGCTCATTTAGGATTCTATGATCCTAAGGGACTTAGGTATAAAAGCTGCCTTCGTAGAGCCTTCGTAAAAAAGATCTCATCAGTCATATTCTTTTTTGAAGTAAAAAAAAAAAAATCAGCTATCTGAAAAGTCGTTTGATATTCGCTTAATGCCCATCTCTTTTAAGATTATGCCTCTGTGGAGCCAAGCAGACGCACTCAGACCGACCGGCAGTCTCTAAGCAGGCGGAATACAGCAGATCCAACACTGAAATTCTGATTTAAGAGCAAGTTAAGATGGACCAACTGGAAACAAACAAACTGCTGCTGAAATAAATCATGACAGATACATACTGTGTAATGCACACTCACAACGGTTTGTCTCTTGCTTACTTTTGATGCCTGCCGGTGCCATCGTTGGTAATCTGCGAGTGTGTCAAAGTTGACAAAGTATGTCTGGGCCTGTGATCCGGCTGAGCTGAACATCAGACAGTGCTGCCTCCGCTTCACCTCCTCCACCTCAATACGAAAAGAACACAGAGACACAAAAGAGGACAAAAACAATCACTGGGCATTACATTGATGATATTGGTATAAGCAGACTTTGGTTTCCTGTCATCTTGATACATGTTATAATGCGTTTGTTTGCAGCATCACATTCAGTGTAGTCGTATCATTGTCCTCCACTTCAGGGATTCTGGGTCATGACTTTCTGAGTTATGACATTACTAAAGCACTATTCACTTCTGCTCCGTGACAAGCTATCAGGTGGAAGGATGACAGCAATAGCACAATAGCTATGGTCATATGAGTTTCTGATGAGTAACACAACCACAAAAGTTCCTATTTGAACTCAGCTCCCTTTTAGAACTGAAGACTTTGATGAAACGTCTTCAACAAACTCTACAGGTCTAGTTGCACTTGTTTCAGTTTGTGCATTCACTGCAGTTAAAAGTTCCTCTGGTAAATTCTGTACAGCTTCTGCTTAAAATCTTGTTGTAGTGTAGTACATATGATTATAGTAGTTATTCTGTGTGTCTTGTCAGCATATACACCCATCAGACAGAACATTATGACCACTGACAGAAGAAGTAAATAACATTGACCATCTTGTGACAATTCAGTGTTCTGCTGGGAAACTTTTGGACCTGGCATTCACGTGGATGCTATTTAAACATGTAGCACCCACCTAGACCAGACCAGACACCCCCACCCCATAGCAATGACACTCCTTGATGGTGGCAGCCATCCCCAGCAGGATGTAGTCGGACACAGGAACACCAACAAAAACGTTTTAGGAACAACTCAAAAAACATGAAGAACAGCAGAAGTTGTTGACCTGGTTGTTGACCTGGCCTCCAAATTTGGCAGATACCAGGCCCCTCCCCTCAACCCATAGGACCCAAAGGCCCCCACTAACAACACCATGATCTGGATGACTGAGATTTGTGCAGACATATAGCATAGTCATGTTGTACTTTAACTTCTTTAACTTGTTGGATGATGGGCAAGAACAATCCAAATGGATATGACCTCTTTCTTGCCAAAACCTGCCGCCCACCGCATAAGCTAAGCTCTAAGGTCCAAGGTATAACAATGTTCTGTCAAAGGTCTCTATAAATGGGATTTCTTGACAACAAAAAGCTGAATATAATGGGTCATGGTAAGGTCAGTTTCAGAAATCATTTGCTGTGATGTCAACCTGTATGTTTTTCATTTTGATGACAGATTCCTGCATGCACGTCATCTTTTTCAACTTCATCCAGCTGTTCAACCCAGCTGCTGTGTTGTAGATTATCTACAACAGGGCTCCACCCTGAAGGAAGCAGAAATGTGTCTGACCCACTCACACTGAACTCTCACCTTTCCCCCCACCAGGGGCAGGATGTGCATCTTGCCAGTCAGACTGTCTTTCACAGAGGCCACGATCAAACAGGTGCCACAGAGAATGACCTGCCGCTCTGCCCACTTGTGCAGTTGCGTCTTGCCCTTCCTGACGCTGAATACGCCTTTCAGCAAGGTCCTCTCCTGCTGGTCTGCATTCACTGGACGCTCTGAAAGAAAAAGCCCACACACAAAGGTTAGCGCAGATCCAAAGGCATCCATCTAATGCACTCCCACCCTTGTCGTGATAAACAAATTCAGCTAATTAATAGCAAATGCTCTGCAGTTGCAGACTGGATGAAGTTTCCAGAAAATGAAGTCATATAGTTACTCATTAGGTCAGCATGATATCACCTATAGATTAGTCTTCTCCTTGGTGTAGTAATGCCAGGAACTTACATCAGTACTTAGGATGGACACAGCCCTGTTAGCTCATATATCACACATCCGAGTAAATCAGCAGAACGACACATCTGATCTTACAGCAAACGCCATTATTTTACAATCTATTGAATTTAAGCCACATTAGAGTTCTGCTGTTCAACCCAGTTGGGCAGGTTTCCTCTCTTCTGCTGTTGTAACATAGAAGAAGTCACAGTGATGAATGAGTCATGGATTTGTCACATTTAACTTTGCTCAGTTTAATCTAATTATGCCAACTCGCACAGCAGGCAGCCTGAGCTGGCCGATGCTGAAGGACACATCAGACAGTAGCCCTCCTTTCTCTGCCAGGCTTCCACTACACTGAGGTTAATGGTAGGTCAAACAGGCACAGAGGAGACACTGCCTCAGCCTCCTGTCCTCCGTTGTTTCATTTCCCTCAAACCAACTTATGCTGCCTCCCACTCTCACTGGCTCTCGCTGATAATTCTTTCCTTCCCTCAAACTCCTTCTTCTCTCCACCTCCCCTTTCACTTCACAAGGGCATCCAAACGAAACGAAAGCCTCCGCGTGTTTTTCTTGGCCAGGAAAACTGATAATGAACAAGCAAAGTGCTTCTGACAAACATATTGGCTGGCTGGCTGGCAGATCGATAGCAATTCCTTGGGTGTCCCCTCACATAGAGAGAAAATTACAGACACAAAAGCAGAGCGGGTCAATGAGGGGCAGAATGGAGGCTTCAAGTACTCGTATTCTTCTTTACTTTTTCCGTTCACATAGCTTCAGACAAGAACACTTGCCACACTCACTACAGTGCGCATATCAACTCTCTCTCTCCAAACTGACACAAGATATCAGGATGCTTTCTTTGGCTTCACAGTACATCACTGTTACGCTGAGCACATTTTGAAGAGCATCCTGCTTACGTGCAGACACGGTCACAGTTTATGTTCTGAATATCCACAACAGAAGACAGATTTCATAAGCCTCCCAAGAAACTGCCAGAAGTTGTTATAATCACAAATAATCTCCTTTGTTCCTATTGTTTAAATGTAATGTTTAATTGTGACTGTCATTATTGTCATTATGTCATTATCAAGCAGATAAGAGGAAGAACATGACTTATTTATGGTTCTGTGTATTAGCTCACAACTTAAGTACTACTTACTCACAACCTGCCCACAATCAGTCATGGTTGGTTAGTTACAGTCTTCTGCTCTAGCTACTGAGATGAAAAATGCGCATGTGATATGCACGGGCGGAAAAGAAAATGCATGGTTTCAGAGTGTCACCATTCACATGTAGGCACTTTTTGCCTTTTTCCATATCATTGCAACCACCTGCCTGAAAATCATTACCCGACTTAAGTCCCAGCCATAAAAACGCCAACTTCTAAAACAAACACACACTCTATCCCCTGAGGTCGATAAGTTGCTAGGGCAACAGGTTGTTCAAAAAAATCAAAGTCCAAGCTGACTTTGTAAACCTCCATGTTGTTTCCTGCAACCTCTCCTGCTCCGTAGACACCCGGCCGACTCAATCCCATCCAAAGATGACGAGTAATATTGACCATTTCCAGCAGCTCCAGAGGAGTTTGGTGACATGTTGTGAAACTCTAAGGAGCAGGGCCACGGACGGCCCACGCTGCCTCCACTACGCTAATCATCCTCTGATGTCAAATGTCCTCCTGGGACAGCATGACAGATAAGACAGGCTTCTTATCTCTCCGCTGCTCATCTTTAAGTGTGGCTGCAGCCTTCACCCAGAAAACTCTGTGACATCTCACGTCACGCGACATGTTAGATGAACATCCCAAACAGAAAGGGGGAAGGGAAGGGAGAGGCGACAGTGAGCAGGGGGGGAAAAAGGAGCTGTGAGGAACGTAAAGGGTGTCGTATAGGATGTGACTGGGTGATAAAAACTACAGCAGGGAGTGATCTGATGAAGAAGAACAGAGTGGAAGGCTAGAAACAAAGTAGTAAAACAGAGGCATGAACAGCCCCTTAGAGTGCCTGTTTCAGTTACTATACTTGTGAAGTTGTCTATTAATAATATTTTATTATTATTTATTCAGTCAATTATGACATTTGATGGTCGATTGTTGTAGGAAATTTAATGTCATTCACTGATTTTAAATGCTTTTTTAACGAACAAGAGAACTTCCCATGTCCGTGTACTCGATGAGTACTGAAAAACAGCAACACATAAACATGCTAAATTTAAAATGATGCATCACTGCGGGAGTGACACAGAATCTAAACAAGTGCCTTTAGTCAAAGGACAGACACGGAGAAAAACTGCACCTCTTTTGCGTGGTCTGTCGCTCCTGATCTTGGTCAGGAGGTGTTTATAAATCTTTTATACACATATCAGATTATTTCAACCGCCGAGAACTTGAATACAACAGTTCTTGTATCCCAGAGCTTTTTTTGTGTTGCTCAAGATTGCATCGATTGCATTAGCATGCAGTAGGGGGCCAGTGGAGGCGGAAACACAGTCTGATTTGACTCAGAACAGCAAGCTCTTTTTGGCAGCAAATTCAAATTCTACCCACCACCCAGATGCCTCCCCTTGGTGGTCTGTGTTTACCACTATTAAAAAACAAACAAACAAAATACTGAAACTTTGTGCAAGAATTTGACTTCTGAATAAATATGTTATTGTGCATTGTGCAAAAAACAAATGGAAGACAGAACACTGAATACAGGTTTTCAATAGAGACATAGCAGATCAAGTGGTGGATGTGTTTCATAAGCCATCTCAGCATGGGTCTGGGATGAGAGACCGTCTGCAGGTTTAAAATGGGAAAGAGAAAATCCTTGGGAGAAACAGAACTCCATCACAGAAATCGCATATTACGAGGAGCTGGCAGGAAAACACAGAGCTCCTGCTCTCTGCGGTGCTCTGCTGCCCTGGGCAATTCTGTGGAAACTGGGATCTGAGTAGAATTGAATTTTTCTCTTGAATCTCAGTCCGACTGCTTCTCCTCTCTTCGTCCCCGTAAACCAGCTCTGTCCTCTTTAAACCTTAAAAGGAAGATGTAACCCTGAGCTTGATGATTTACTGTGACTGCAGACTTTCTGTTGCTCCAGGACATTATTATTTTGACTCAGACTGAGACACTGGTGCGCCTCTCACAGCTTAGGGCGTCCACCGTCTTCATTTAGCTTTCATTTCCGTTTGTAAATCAGCACCAGTCAAATCAATAACTTATTAGGTGAGTTCAGACCGCTCTCACATGACTTATTTCCTTCTGCTCTGACCCTGACAGTGAGCCTAGGATGAAGTATGCACAGCAGCTTCAGGTCTCTAAGCTCAAAGATGTAAGAGATCACCCAGGCAGAGGTGGAACACGGCCCAGGGGACAATCGCCAGAGATTACAGCAGGCTTCATCTGTGCTGCAGCTGCATGGGCCAACACAAAGAACCACTGGCTCTCAGGTCTCCGCGGTTGTTTTCACTAGGAGCGTTTTTTATTAAGTCAGTATTTAGAAATGTTTACTCCCTTCTTCATGTTTGTTTTAATTTCGCCTGTGCACCACAGCAGAAGGGTGTGTACGGGGACCGGAGGGTGGGGGGCTGGGGGCAGAAGAGTTGAGAAGATTTGAGACAACATTTCTGAGCGAGTAAGACAGTGGCGAAGTTTAATACATTACCTGCCACATTGCACTTTGAAACACTTCAGTGGCTCGAGAGGTAATAAGGCCGTGGAGCAATGTGATTACAAAAGAAACTCACTTGAAACTGCATGGGAACGCAGGCAAACGCGGAGAGCTGCACGGCAACAGACAAAATGAAAGCACGCCTTTATATTCACACGTAGATTTCATTATGAAAAAAAAAATATCTAACTCTGTAACCCTGTGCCCGTCAGCCAGGGACCAAAGACCAAATCCACACATACAGCCCACATACAACGTTACTAAGGTAACAAACATGGTTATCCTGTGCCAGCACCAAAAATGTCATTCAGTGGTGCTGCTGTATGATCAGAGAACGTCCGAGGTTCATTTTATGAAACCTGCAACATACGACCTGTGGCTCACAACTAGGCCTGTCACAGTGAATATTCTGATTACCATTATTTGAGCTGACCACACTCACTCTGGATAATTGTTTCTAGTCCCCTGAATTGTCCATCACTATTTCCACATCACCGACTACCATTTGACGTTTGAATGATGCCCTCTCACTTAATTCCATTATCAATATGGCACCTAAGGAGAGAATCAGTGCCACTAGCTGTTTAACATAAGGCACTTAACGTCTAACAATGGTGACAGTATACAGCCCAAGAAAAGCAGCTGTTCAATGCGTTTGATAAACAAGCATCTAAGCAAATACTGCACCTTCAACAAAAGGATAATTCAGTTGTTAACCACTTATTGGTATGACAATTAATTGTCAATCAATTGTAAATTTCCTGCTTGCAACTGAGAGGCGACTGAGATTATTGCCTCCTCTGTTCATTTGGAAACATTTGAAGTCATGCATCTACAGTTACTCCTTGACCACGTCTACAGGCACCGAATGGACAAATTAAATTGTCCCTTTGCCTTTAGCTGGGCATTAATAATGCCTGAATACCACTCATGCCTTGTCCCTGGTCCTCTTTTCCCATGAGACAACAAAAAGAGGCAGGAAGTCTCCAAGGGGCCTGGCTAGACTCAGTGTGGCCTGACCACTGATAGTAGCCAAGATCTGACCAGTTCTCATGTTGTCAAGAGAAAAAGAAACAGTTGGCCACTGGACACATAAGGAGGACCGGGAATAACTGAGGCCACAGTGAGCCTAGCAAGAGTCTTACAAAACAAAACACAATATAAAGCCTGCTTATTGCTCAAATTATGCTCTTGGTTCTATTTACAAAAATTGAAACAGGACACCATGAGGCTTTAAGTAGTAGAACTAGCCTAGGATTCAAAAGTCTTCCAACTGAGAAACATAAAGTTCAAAACCCAAATATTAATATTTAATTCTATAAGTGCTGCATTATAGATGTGGGAGGAAGTACATGTGAGGCCCTTCGATGTTGTGGTTTACTGAGTCTTCCTCTTTCTCTTGCAGAGCATTATATTAGCCGTTCTAACCCCAAACATAAGGAGTTCCTCTAACTCAGCAGGAACATCAGTGGGTTTATTAAGTGGAAACGCTTTACAGAATATCGCTCACCATTTACCCTTAATGGTAAAGCCTTTAGTTGCTGCTCCTGTATGAATACCTTCAGACCACGGTACCAACTCAAACTAGGAGGGCTGGAGATGAGTGAGGTGTATTTAGATACATTCAGGTATACACATTTGTCACTGGATTCTCCAAAGTCACATCCATTCTGGTGCTGCATTAATCACATTGACAGGTACACTTCACTACAGTCCTGGAGTCAATGAAGCAGGATGAAGGATGGTCAGTCAGCCATCATGAGTCCTTGATGGGTGTGTCTTTATTGTATCCTTGGCCCTGCTGAACACTAGGGACAACGTCAGAGGGGCACAATACTAAGAGAGATTGACCTGAGCTTTACCCAGCAGAATATGCTAAAAAAAAACAATGATGTAATAGAACTATTTTTGAATTTTCGGATCCCTGTAAGTCCGAGTATATACCAGATCAGGCGTAGTGAAAATAAGGGAGGACAGCTCCTATGGTTGAGTACTCACCACTGTAGAAACGGATCAAACAGCTCAGGTCTGAGTTGGCGGCTTCTTGCTGCACTCGTGCAGAGTCTGCGTAACCCATAGACACCAGGTAGTCGTAAACCATCTGGAGTGGACGCTCAGAGGGGTCAAGCCTCCTGCATGGCCAGAGACAGAGAGAGGTGGCATGACAATGCACAAATAAATATCATCTTGCTGTTAAAAAAAGAGAATTTGACCAATCAGACTCGAGGAAGTACAGCAAGGAATAAAACATCTCTCAACAGCCTCCCACCCACTAAAGCATAAACCATGTTCAATGGGGCAGCAGGCCAAGCTGGAACCAATGCTGCCAAGAATATTACCATAATCAGGATAGCAGCGTTTATGGTTTTGAAACAAACTGGAATTTGACCAGACCAAAAACTGCAAAGACAGTGCACTTGTGAAAAATCCCAAAATGTAATTGGTACTGAAACTGCACCTTCAACAGTTTTGGAGATTGAATAAGACTGAAATCTGTACCCCCCAAAATGCTTTCATACTATTAGAGCATAGCCATTCAAAGTTTCATCAGCAAACTGAACTAGGTGCATATTTATGTACCACAATACCCTATATGTATTGAACTGTACAAAGAAGGATGACTAATGACTTTAAAGAATGAATGATAACACTAGAGTCCAGAGCCCCTGTTCTGATACAAGAAACCTTTCACATACAGTAGATGCTTCCTCTCCGCCAATATGAAGGAAGTCTTGTGCGCACAAGAACAAAAGCTAAATGACACTTTCACTTTCAAACTAATAAGATGGAAACTGTCAAAACAGCTCACTCAGCTAATCACTACTGATGACTACTGTGAGACACAGTCATCCATTTTAAGGATTTTAATTTCAGTTTGCAGTTCTTTCAAATACGCCATAAAGACAACCAGTTGATGGCAATAAAGGTTATTCACGAGTGTCATTGCTATGGGTTGGGGGTGTCTGGTCTGGTCTAGGTGGCAGGTACATGTCTAAGTAACATCCACATGAATGCCAGGTCCAAATGTTCCCCAGCAGAAGACTGCATTGTCACAAGAACTGATAATGTTATTTACTTCTCCTGTGAGTGGTCATAATGTTGGGGCTGATCGGTGTATAGAGATGACTGCACATCATTGCTTGTGTATACCCAGTCAGTGTCATGTTGTTATGTATTGCCAAGTTAGTTAACGCAGTGTTAACTGAGTCTATGACCCCTCTAAACAAACACTTCCTTGTGTTACAGCTTTGTCTTAAGAACAAGCTGATGCAATATGTTTCTCAGTGAGCGTAACACTCATTCTTAAAAAAATACTTACTTACAAAACAGTTGTAGAAGTTTGGTATGTTGTGACAGTGTTTTTTCTTGGTAGATCATTTTGACATTTTGCACTGAGTGAAGGAGGAAGACGGAGCAGCCACACTGAAGAGCTGCTGGCTGCCCACCTCACAAGTTAACCAAGTCCTATCTCTGCACCTTGCTGTGTGCAGATACATGATGTACGCACATGAAAACAAATCGTAGCTACACACTGAATGATGAAAGAACGACAATTACTGCCAGACGTCTTTATTCAAAATTACGATAATGTGTATTCTTGCCGCATTAAACTATATTTATTGTAACCAACTGTGACTACAAATCTCACCAAATGAACCAGGAGTGAAATGTGTTTCAGGTTTTTCTGTAGCCAGGGTTTACAACGCACAATCAGTTTCAACATACCTTTCTCCCGAGCAGTACTCCTTGCCTTATCACCCTTAAGGTCAGAAGATAATGCTTCTGCATCACTTATTTGGGTTGTACCTGACTGAGCTGCAAAGGTCACCTGTGTTTACATTTCTGAGTAAGGAGCTCAGTGATTTAGGAGGCCTGTGGTATCAAGCTGCTAACTCCCCTGAGAAGAGCCAGTTGATATGTCTGGGAGCCTCCCTTTGGAAGCGTTCTGGGCATGACAAACTGGGTGGAAACTCCGGGCATACCCAGAACATGTCGGAAGGATTATATATCCCACGCGTCCTGGGAGCACTTAGGGAGCCCCCAAGGAAGAGTCTGTTGCTGGGAAAGAGAGCTCTGCACAGCTTTGCTCACCCTGCTGGCACTGTGACACTGACCAGGAAAAGTGGTTCAAAAAACAAACAAATGAAAGGATGAATGTCCATCATCAACTTTAACCGCCTCAGTAAATATATCTTAAAAGGGGATTTGTCCAACTGAAAATACAAGCAGGAAAGAACCCAGGCCAAGTGTCACAGCGTGCGGCACGTTGCTACAGATTATTTAAATACAATCACAAAAAAAAACGCTTCTGTCATTTTCATACTTCAAACCCTTGTGCTGTCAGTGTTTCAGAAGCTCTCTTCTACAGCACCTGTATCTATGATTGATTGCAATAATAAAAAATATTACACACATGATTATGTAAGAGGAGATTATGAATATGATTTACAACATGGAGAGAAAAGATAGAGGCACCTGAGGTTAAACATAAATGGAGTACTAGTTCATGTATTTCCCATTAACGTTCTGAAACATAACCCTAACATAACATACCCTGACTTGCCTTAGTGTGCCGTCTCTCTGTAAGTAATAAACAGAAACCAAAGTTCTCACAAGCTGCCAAAAGTCTGTTTTTTAAAGTTGAGGACATTAATATTGAATTTAAATCCACCTGGTCATACTCGCTGGCAGACTGCAGTTTAAGAGCTTTACTGCTGAAATATAAAGTGAACCAACAGAGCCCTTCCACGGGCTTATCAAAAGCCTTTCAATCATTACCAGTCTGCACTACTCTCCAGTGCCAGCAGCTTCCAGTCAATCCAAAGAATTAGTTTCACACCTTTAGCCTCCAGTCATGCATCTAGATGTACCCATGGCATCATGGTAATTCTTTCCACACACATTTTGACACAAAGAAAAGGAAATGATTTTTGGCAATATCCCACAAGGACAGAATAACAGGCTATAAATCACTGAGATATAAGCTATAGCTGAGCCCTGATTTTAAACTCTCCTATCAAATAGATTTTCCACAGAAAGTAAATGAGGGACGAATTCCTTCCTGGCCACGCATCAGTGGAGCAGCTTTTTATCCTTTCACAGATAATTAAGGGGTCATTTGCTATTTGGGTCTACATATGTCTTATGGAGATGACCGTACAGTCTGTGATGGGGTGGTAGGGCTGCGGTCTTCAAATTTATTCAAGCTTTTTCAAGGTGACATTCTTTTTTTATTGTATATTTTTTAATTTTTACATACAGCTATATTATATAAATGGCAAGGAGAAATGGATATTTATTCGGGAACAAAATGCTTCTGATTTGCCTCAGCTAGATGATTCTATAAGCCATTACACCCATTTCAGATGTGTTTTGTGAGAGATGCTAGAGATATGCTTCCATCTGAACTGTCTAAACCAGCTGCATACCAGCTCGTGTTTCACTCGCAATATACTCACACAACGATCCAAAGCATCTTTTTCATGCTTTGCGTCATTTTCATTTTTAGTCTTTCAGTGCATCAGTTTCAATCAGCTGTGAGCTGCAGACTGCACAGGGATACATCAGTGAATAGATTGAAACGACACAGCCGTAAGGACTGGAGGCGTGGGTTTGTCATTTCATAGAAAGTGAAGCAGATTTAAGCCACCCTTTTATGAAGAAACTCCTCTCATAGCCCTTGACTAATAAACCACTACCCTACAAACAAACATATACAGTTGGTCTCTGAGCGGGCATCTTTCTACAAATGATATATTATTCCAAAGTCTGGCTCAAATACAGCGGACAAAAAGACCAGTCAAGGCTTGTCACAGCATTCTCTTACCTGACTAGGTCTCCGTGCAGCTGAACGTAGAGTCCCTGTCCGTCCCTCTGAGCGCACAGCTCCTCCACAGTGGTGCTGGTGGAGCAGAGTACCAGCTGTAGGTCTGTCTGAGGTGTGGAGGAGGCCTGCGGGCCAGAGGCAGGTGGCTGGGGGTCCACCGTCCCGCCATACAGGCACACGCAGCCCCGCTGGGTGTCCCCCTTTAGCCAGTCGCGCTCCCGTGATCCAAATCTGGTCTTTCTCGTCACGCAGCCTCGACTCCCGTTCCGCTTCATGTTGCGCTGCTGACACAGAAACAGTCTCTTTAACACGCAGATTGTAATCAGATACGTGTCAACATAACAGCCAAGAGGTGCCTAAAGAAGGTGGTTCAAAATGTGGTGCCCACCCTGCTACGCACAGTGCTCACAATAACCCTACATCTGTGCTGGTAGTTACCTGAATAAACTCAATAAGTAACTAACCTCATTACTTGTGGTTTAAAGCTTGTTATCAGACTTAAATGTACACTTCACTCTACATTTTTTCTCTGTAGCAGCACTGTCCATAGGTCTGCATTGCTGCTGGATGTGCTTCTCCCTAATCACTTGTGATGATGTTAGCCGGATGTGAGACAGCCTAATGTTTTCCTGAAAAATGATGCAGCACTGGACTATCTAAAACCGACATTTATCAGGAGTAACGTTATGCCAAAATGATAACGTGTCAGCAACACCAGCTGCTTGTAAAGTTTGTCCAGGATCCATCTCGACCTCACGCGTCTACCCAGAATATACACTGACTGTATATGACAGCACACGTCTGGACATCATCCAGTTTGGTGACTTGCTTCTGTGATATTCAATGAGCCGTGGAGTTAAGAGTAGCAACTGTCATACAAGGTTTTGGTTAGTTTAAAAACAAATCTTGATCACAGTCTGCCAAAACCACAGCAGCTTTATCAAAATAATATTAGGAATAGTTACTTGAAAAATGATTTAATGATAAATTGTGCATCAAAGTTATTTCCCCCTATTTAAAGGAAATATTTACATGACACATCCTTTCACTATCAGCTGCAGTTTCATGTCAAACAGGAAGCTACATTTTTATACATTTACAGCATTGATCCAGAATTTAAAGCAGTGAGGATGTGGTCAGAGAGAGGCCAGTTTAAACCAAGCACCTGTTGGGGGAAAAAAAAAAATGCTTGGTCACAGAGAAAAGAGCTATCTACCCTTTCCCTTGTCAGCTACTGCCAGCGTGTGAATGGACTAAGCTCGGAGCTGCTGCTGTTCAGTCACTCAGTGGTCGACTACAGATGTAGTGGGCAGCTCCCAGGTGTGGGTGTGTGTCACTGTGTGAATGTGTAGCAGGCCTCGCTGACTCAGGAGGAAGTATAAATATATAAAGACACGACATGTCTGTTCAACTCTGGATGAATAAATTCACATATTTGTCAATGATTGACGGACGTCGGAATGTGATCTGTGTGCAAATCCTTGCCAGCTGCTCATGTTAAGACGGAAAAGTACTGACAGAAATAAGCTTTAACACTACGTCAACACTCTCACAACATATGTGAGCAGCAACACTGAATGGAATCCCGAGACAGATCATAAAATATGTTTAATACTTGCATATTAAACATATTTTATTGCATATTAGGGAATATAGCCTCTTCTTTAAAATACAGAGCCCAGTAAGGCACACAGACTTGGATTCCACAGCTGAGATTTTCTCTCTCTCTCTGTCCCTGAGATAGCTGGGGACTTACATGTCATTACACATCATGAGTCTTGCCCTAAAATATTATAAACTGTTCAGCAGTGGGCCTTCCTTTACTACAATGTATGTGAGGTCTGTGGCTACTACTGGGCACAGTCCCCACTGAAGGGTGATCATGCACAGATCAGTCATCAATTAGAGAATATCAATCACTTCCAGGCGTTACATAATGCTGCCAGGATGCGTTTTAATTCATGCACTTTGCCCTGTTTCAATCACCCACTGCAGTGTAAGCAAACCTACACACGCAACACAGATACGTGTCGTGTCCTGTTTGAATCACCCACTGCATCGCAGGAACAGGACCCCCTCTCTTATGACCTGCCTTTAGCACTCGGATCCCCGTTGCTGCGTGAGCTCCGGGACCACTGCGGCTGCCGCGACCTGCAGTCGGATTCAGCCCCGCCTGGTGGACCACCGTGTCCGGCTGCCTGTCTATGCAAGCCCCGTTATCTCCGACATCACCTCCCTTCTTGGTGCCCGCTTGGATGTTAGTCGCAGCGACCGCCGCGTTGTTGTCCTCGTCCTCCATCGCCATGTATGATCCCCTAGAAAGAGAGACAGAAACAGAGCGCCGTCCCGGTGCGCGACTCGTAAATTCCCACGGAGCGGTGAAAATTCATCCTGTGTCGGTGCAGCGACGCCATATCCCGACTAATCTGACTGCTGTCAGACAGGCCTGCCGGAGAGCTGATCCATAAACATTAGGTGGGCGTGTTCAGGCTATTTATTATTCAAGAGCCGCTGGGCCTTTCCGAGGGGAGAGGCTTCACTGTGATAATGATGGGGCGAGTTAAACCAAACCCTTTATATATCTTTAATCAGTCTGTGTGTTTAACCAAAGATAATATGGGTTTCTCCTCGTCGGCGCTGTCTTTGGTTCTCATGGATTTAACCAAACAGATAGAAAAAAATGAATTTGTGTATGTAATATTTCTGGTTAATCTTAGACAGTGTAGTTAGCTTTGCACCGCCACAGCTAAATCCACAACTAATTTTTGGCCAGGAGCCCTGAACGCCCCCGAGTTTAAAACATATTCACCGATCAGCCACAACATTAAAAACACTGCCAGGAGAAGTGAATGACATTGACTCTCTTAACTTTTAGATCTGGCATTCATGTGGATGTCACTTCAGACATGTAGCACCCATCTTGACCAGACCAGGCACCCCCACCCCATAGCAATGACACTCCTTGATGGCAGCAGCCATAAAGAACAGCACAAGGTGTTGACCTGACCTCCAAATTCACTAATCCCAAACTGATAAAGTATCTGTGGGATGATCCACAGAGGTCCCTGTGGAGACCGGCACAATGTTAGAAACATGGTCATAATGTTATGCCCGGCGTATAGCAGAGCTGCCAATTGATTTAACATTCACTCTGAAATCCTGTCGTGAAGTAAGGCCTATTTAACAGCTTTTATAACCTTGTAGGAGAGTCCACAAGTGTTCTCAAGTGTCCAGTGGTGACTCTGGACACCACAGACAATGTTAGGATCCAGGCACCAAAGCAGTTAGGCAAGTTCTTTTAATCATAATTTATTTACCCTTGTGCTTTTCAAAGCCAACTCTGACACTTTATCTCAAACCTCAGTTCTGCAGAGCTCCATTTTTTTTCAATATTCATCAGATTTCCCATACTTCTTAAAAACAGATTATCTTGAAGCCATAGTTAACTCTAGTGAACAAAGGTTAATCTTAAACCACAGATGGGGACGCTCATTAAAAGACGCTATTGTTCATTTTACTTGTCTGACTGAATTCCCTCGTTTATTGACACTATCAGAAAAATAAATAAAAATTAAGAAATTAGGTGTGGATAAGTGTGGATAATATGAAGAAAAATTTATTCTGATCAAATCTCTATATGTGGCAATGTGGTAAACGGTTACTGAATGGAAGCTGAATCCATTACGGACACTTAGCAATGCTTGTCATCTATTGGCAACACTGACAGTGATCTGAACAACAGCTAGTGATAATAAAGGTGATAAACATTTCTGTATAGCCCCCAACCCAACCAAGAAGACAAACTACCATAGTTCAACTAGATTTTTGACTTTTTATTCGCTTGATCATTTTCTCCAACCCAAAGACAAGAATACACAGCATAAATTGAAAATATCCCATTTAATAGTTTACAACCTCTCGTCTTAAATCATCACTTCATATTTTCAGTCCGGCATTTACACTCACCTTGAAGCTGGCATACAGTTCAACGCGTCAAACTGGACAGTGGAACTCATGACTTCGCCTTCCCCCAACAAATCAGATACAATTTTGCTGTCAGTCGGGGAAGGTCTTTAGGGGGAGGGTGTGGGGGTGTGTGTGGAGGGGAGTACAGGTTACAGATTTTGTTCTCAAAGTACAGTCGATGCATTCGTTTTTGATTCAACAGGGAAAGTGAACGTGGTGGTAACTCAGACGCTCCTCCAAGCCCTTTACACACAGGATTCAAAACTAAACAAAAACCAATTCTCCAATTAATTCAAATGACAGATGTGCACTTTCAAGACCCTCTTAAAACAGCATTGTAAAGACTACCTGATCACCCTCAAATGTTACAAGTTAGAACTGACCCAGGAATATGGCGCGACAGATTTTACAATTTGAACTTTTCTTGCGTTTCAGAAAAACAAAGAAACCCCGTCCCAGGTCAAGAGTAGAAATGGCATTATTTACACTGGTTTTCACATGCAGATCAGAAGATGAAAGCTGAAATTGCAGCCAAAACCAAATAATCACATCCTATGTCAATTAAAAGACACATTGCACACCGTCACGCTTCTTTCTCCAGCATACACTCAGACACTCACACACACATCACAGAGCACACCGCTGATAGGTATACCTTTCCATTTCTTTTCTCGTTTTAAGTTACAGTGTCCAGAGCGCTCACGTTGGGTTCATTTTCCATTTGTACATTTTAAACTGCATGAATTACTTGATCATCGAACAAAATGATCTGTTGTGATTAATAAGGGTACATACTGGTTGAATAAGATAATACATACAACACAAACAAAAAAAACATTCAGGAATAGATGAATGAAACTTCCTTTCCTCATCCCAGTCAGACTTCCAGTTTGCACAGCTCCCCCTTGTGGTTGTTAGCGTGTAGCACAAACTTTCCCCAGGTTTGTCGAGGTGTTGGTTAACCAGAGCTGGATTACAAAGTCCACTGCCTTTTACTGTCATATCCTGCCCTAAATTTGCAGCCATGTCAGGTTTGATTCAATAAAACAGCGTGGGCTCGGATCAATTTCGCGTGATGTGTTACAGCATCACCTTTTGTTTCGGAGACTGCAAAGATTAAGTGAATGTCGTGCCATGCAGACACAAATAACTTCAGCGATAAGCAACTAAAAGAAAGAAAGGAAACCAAAAGAATGCACCATATTGTTCAGATCCAGGGTCATACATATTTGAAATCTCTTAACACACTCATTACCTGCTAAAAACCTATTTAAATCACAATGTGGGAAAGAAAAAAAATAAAAGAGTTACAATGAGTTCTAAAAAACTGATACTATTCGTGGCCTTGCTTGCTTGCTTGAAATGATGCTTTTAGGAAGGTGCAACATGGCAGACGAAAAGGTAACCAGGCAACTAGAAGAGAGCAAACACACCGAAATCAGAAATCACAGGGGGCATCATTTCCTGATGCAGTTTGTAGGTTGAAGAGTGTTTAATAGATGTGAATTGACAAGTGCACGTAAGGCCAGAAGGAAGAGTTGCTTCTCAGCAAAGAAAGCTGCTCCTCATCTTCAAAGGAGGGCATACATGAGGTGACTGAGGGGAAGCAGATGAAGCGAGGTGCCACTTCTGCCGCTGTGCAGCACTGTGCTTCAGTTTCTCAGTAGTACAGTACGTCATTCAGACAACATCTGTTAAGACAGACTCAACCCTCATTTCAACATCCCAAAGAGCCCCACCAAGTAACCTGCTGACCAGCCAACTATCTTTGTAAAAGAAGATGACACATCTGATCATGAAGGACAAATAGTAAATTAAATCCAGATCAATTGCATCCTTGTAAGATTTTTTTTCTTCTATTTTTTTTTCTTTTTTTACATATATGCATACAATTATACTTTCTAGCTATTCTTTTAAGTCTTCATGTGGGTTTTATTTAATCTGATCAGCGTTCGTTTGTTTTACAACTATATACAATGTACAGGCAGCAGATCATATATCTTTTACAATGAACGAGTGATGATACAGGGAAGTCTCAACAGACTGATGTTGACTAGATCTATTTAGACAATATACATTGTGAATAATTGGAATTTTTAGAAAATGGCATCTAAAAAAAGGATGAAAGATAGTACAAGAGACAAAAATTGTAAAAGCCCTCAATATGTACAGAAAAAAAAGCCAATATAGCATTTGTCAACAACAGAAGAAGAAGAGGAAAGAACAAAAGTTAAACCGAAATAATTTTCTCCATATACACATATCATAGCTCAAAAATATTTCCAAAGCTAATAGTCTCTCTGATTTGGTCACAGAAGTTAGAAGATAGTGAAGCATAGTGAAAAGAATTATAAAGCCCGACTGAACATCCGAGGACGTCAACACAGCATCGCAGGTTAAGTAAGATACAAACTACTGTTAGTTTCTCTCATGCAGATGCTCCCCTTGATTGCAATTCAAGACTAAACAAAGCGGTCTACTGCCACTGAAAGTTAACAGAAAAAAGAAAGAGAACATTGTGAGGTATTAAGGTTACCGTCCCCGACAGCATGGTCAGAATTCTGATTCGGAGAAGACGAGAGCAAAGAAATCAAAGAGTCAAATCATCAAACAGTCACCACAGAACAACCTGTTCCAGTACCTCACCAAGTGATCCAAACTGACATTTCAGTGTTTGTTGGTGTTGGTGTGTGTGCGCGTTGGGGGAGGGGGTCCTTAGTGATATTTGAACGACATTCCTACTTTTCTCCTGAAACCTTCATGCCAGCTTATGAAATGTTTACATCTTTTAGCTGCCGTTATCTTTAGAGATTTCCTTTGTTTGCAAGACTTGCAGGAATTTATTTAAAAATCTGCCACACTGTAAAGAAACAATCAACATGTAGCAATAATTTATACTTTTGTCAAGACAACAAGACATTTCTGTGGATATCCACGCGGGCCAGTATTAGTGGGTGGCTGATAATTAACGTATTAGACAAATAAGTGAGGAAATTCTAAATTCTAATAAAATTAAGTGATATACCAACTCTAATCCATCAGGACCACTTCCCTCATGAAAACATCATCATCACACAAGCAGACTTGCAAACAGAGCTCATATGAACCCAATGCTTCAGGGGCTTTTATCTAGCTAAGTCAGAAAGGCACATCACTTTGATATCAGGCATAAATTAAGTCAAATTACTGCAGAAATAAAACATACTGTCACAAAAATAGTGCCAATAGTAATGAGTGTCTCCATCAAAGAAGACATGAAACAGAAGGAGGGGGAGGGAAAGCATTCAGTGCATGTAACTACATTCATAACAAGCTTAATTTACATGTATGTGCATATGATGACCAAGTTCAACCAGGTTAAACAAATCTGAAATGTAACTAAATTTCAAGCCAGACTGAGGACACAGATGCAGAAAGATTTCAAACACAGATTTCAAACACAAACGCAATCAATTTGTTTTCAGATAATGTTCAGGCCTGGATTTATTGTATATCCATCGGAACGAATGAACGTCCTCAAACTATGCAGAACAATTAACCGTTTATCACACAGATCTAAAAACTGTCACTTTACTACAGATGAGATGAAAGCTCTGGGTTAATCCGAGGATGTTTTCTTCAACTAACCACAGATGATCAAAGAGGGCTGTTCTCGTTCCAATCATAGTGACAAATCAAATGTAGACGCCGTCCTATAGAAACATAGGATAAAAGAGGCCTACTACCGGAATCAGAAAATCCCCTTCTGAGTGATTGTGATCTAGACGATGCTCAAACATGCTTTAAGCAAATTAATGTAATTCAAAATGAATACAACTCTGACAAGTTATATCACTCATGAAGTGGAGGATCAAAAAGAGGGTGATTTATAACTGCACTGAACAGATATTTCAGAGGTTTTTCTGCTGCCATCGTGGGACTGAGGGTTCATATAAAAATCTGAAGCCAATCATAAATATCAAAGGAGCAAAGTGTTTCAACTGCATTTTAAAATAAAACTGGTTACTGAAGTGCTCATAGTGGAACACACTTGTTCTCTACAGAGACCTGAGAGGTAAGGTGTACCACAGTGGATGGTGTGCATATGTGCTTTAGTGGATGGGAATGGTGCTGAGCAGAGGGTGCGTTGTACTAAGCATAAAGACTGTGGAAACCAATTAAGAAAAAAAAAGAGGAGAAAGTTCATTGATTGATATGTTTTTCCCAATTATTCTCGTGATGTCGATAGTCAATAGGGTCTTCGTAACATCTGTATTTTTCTCCTGTGTTCAATGCTCTGCTGCTTCCCATGCAACTCGAGGGCAGCGGTCTGCAGTGACGTCACAGGGGGATCCGTTGGAAGAAAGGTGGGAGGTGAAAGGAAAATCGTTTTCATAGTTCCCTTGGTGGGGCTTTTAAGAGCAATGGGAGCAGCTCATCACTGCCAGGACTGAGGGGGGAAGTTATTAACCTCAGCCAGGTCTTGCACAGCCGAGCCTTTGTGGGTGTACGTCAGCTTGATCCTCATTCGTAGCTGTTGCTGAAATTTTGTGAGGATGATTGTGTTTATTAAAATTCTTACAGATCACAAATGTCTTAGACATGTGACAAGTGTGCAAATAAATAGCAAATCTGACTACATAGGTTTGTGTATAAACTCACCTTCTGTGGGTTTAGAACTCTGATGACCTGTGTGACAGTCCCCTGGTTGAGTGCTGGGACAACATTACTGCTAGGGGAGAGGAGCTGCAGCTGGAATGTCTGAGAGACAGATAGAGGACACACTATTAGATGAAAATTTAATGATATCCATGGAGAAATGAGGTCATTGCAACAGTTTAAACTGGGGATGCTCGCTTTGATCAGGCACTGATCACAACTGATGTTCAGTTCAAATGCCTTAATTACACACAGTTTAACCATTAGATTAGCTGACTGTAAACTAGGTAATGTGGGTGGGTAAAAGTCATGCAAACGTCATTTTAATTGCCTGAACCTCTGTATGAGCCTCCTCTTATTTATGGATTATATCTTTTTGTTTTGCAAAATGGAGACTGGGATGGTGTCACTGGTAGTATGGTTGACATAAGATTACTTTCTTCAGCTCCTAAACACAGTCATTTCTTGCTGACATAAATCACTTTGTAAAATGCAGCAAATTGGTATTTCACTGACACCGAAGGCTCCTTAAAAACATCAAACATGTCTGTCAACCAACAGAGTCTGACCTCAGATACTGTTGACACTAGACACATCCTGTTCTTAGAAAGAAAACTATATACTACAAAGTATATAACAAGAACATGGACATGAATTCATTAAAACTATTTCCCAGCATTTTTTTTTTTTTTTTTTTTAACACAAAAAGTCAGGGCAGTGTTAGCAGTGTTATCATGTTAAAGATCTGCATTTACTATAGTCATACAGGTTTTGTAGTCCACATTGGTAGCATTGTCAACTTACTGAGTCAGCCAGCCATGTAAAACCACTGGAAGACTGTAGGCTATTCAGTAGCTTCACTGTGAGGCTACACTAAAGTGAAGTGTGCTAAATGGAGGAAGGTTTTATGTTTGAGCCACATAATGTCAAACCTGCTTACCTTTGGTACTGCAGCCTGAAAAACAAAGTCGGTCATGTCGGCCTCCGTCGAGTTGGATGCATGGATGGTGATGACAGCGACGTTTGGGTTGGGATTAGCTCTCTCAAATGTAAAGTCTATCTTTAGACCATTCTTGTTGTATGCCGTCATAGGAGGAATACCTATACACAGATTTCAGGGGAGAAGATGGTCAATAGATTTACAGATATGACCAGTAACATTTTATAAGATGGATTATGCAAATCCCAGAAAACAAAAACTCAACGTCCAGGATCTTAATTACATAAGGACTATAACACAAATTACTCTGTATCTGGCAGTGGATGGATGGTCAAAGGGAACAACAGACTCACCTGCAGCTGCAATGTCATTAAACATGGGCTGTGAGGAGAGGCCATCCAAGAGGAAAGGAGGTTGGGAAGTGGGCACTGAAGGAGCAGGAGCAGGGGCTGGACCGCCTAGGAAGAGGAGAGCAACACATCAGGGTTTGAGGAGACACTGACACATCCAAGTAATATATATGAGTCACCTCTTCCATCCTCATATCATAACACAGAGTCATTTACAAAGAGATGCTGCAGCATCGCTAAAATCTGTTACCAACAGCTGTTAGTTGTCACACAAATTCTGAACAATAATTGACAATTATAACTTCTGGTTGAGTGGCCAAAAGGTCACTAATCCACACTATGATGTTAAAATAAACCTACAGGAAGACATATTCACTTTTCATACTAAGACCAAGTAGGAAAAGTCAAGGGTTGGGAATCCCATTCACAAAACATGTCCATGTTTTGTTCTATAAGGCATAAGAGAAGAAAGGGAGCATCCTACCAGTTAGTGAGAGGTCACCCAGCAAATCAAGGAGCTCTCCACCAGCTGAGGCAGGCTTGGTGGGCATTGTGGTCTGGATTACCGGCACATCATTACCACCCAGCAAGTCTAACAAATCATTAGCCTTGGGAAAGAAGACAAAATGTTTTAGAATATGAAATACTTGCAATGCTGCATATGCACATATGTATACATATATCCATTTACAATAATACTACAGAATAAAACAGGTTTATTGTCAATTACTGACCAACACAACTCAATCTTGCGAAATAGGTAGTTAGGTCATTCTGTATTTGTATGTTCTCGATAATAGAGCGTGTACAGCTGCCCTCACCTGGTTGGCTGGCTGGGTGACAGGTGGTGGATGTTTTGGTTCCACAACAGAGGGCTCTGTCTCCCCATTTGTCTGTACAATCTCTGTGGGGCCATTAGTAGCAGTTTTCTCCATAATGGGCATTCGCTCTAGGAGAGCTGGCCTATTGTCAAAAAACATGAAAGGACAAACGATGGGTCAAACTCACAGCTTTTTTTCTTCTAAATTTACTGACTGATACAATGTAGCTGTGGCAGATGTGATGGCTGTAAATGAAGCACTTTTACCTCATGTGGTCGTATTTCTTGAAAAGGGCATTGTACTCGACAGCTCTCTGCTGAAGTTCCACATCAATGCTACTGCCATATATGGAAACCACCTTCTTGATTCGGCTGTAACAAAAAATGTTTAAATGTTACAGGTGAGCAGAGGAAAGAGGAAAGGTAGCACTGGTTATGGATGATGTACTTTACCATATTGGCATCCAGATATTTGTGTAGCATTACATGTCACGGGTCGCAAGTGTCTTCAAAAATGGCATTGTTATGGTTTATAACCTTAAAAGCATAGTATTAACAATAGGCATACAGTACTGTCTGTGTATTTATAAGGTCGTGAAATATCAAACTACAACCACTAATTGATGGATGCCTTCTGACAGTTGTTATGCTCATGCTCTGGTTCTACTTTAAAGTCATCTGACAAAACCAATTCCTCATCAACCACAGGAGCATCTCATTTGCAGAGCTGTTGTCATTAAAACAGCAAAAGTCTCAAAGAAAAGGCTGCTCGGAAATAAACTTGTAACCCGACTGAAGTGTCATCATGTTACGTTGACAAAAAAGTCACATGGACAAAACTCTGTCACTTTCATATTGAGTAACAAGATATTGAATCAATGATTTTCCACATTTTAACAAAAAGCGCTGTTAACAAAAATGTTAAGGGAATACCAGAGAGGCGACAGGGCGGAAGCAAAAGGACATGACTTACTTTACACTGGTGAAGCGAGTAGACAGCTTCATGATGGCAGTAAGGGAATAACCCCGAGTCACAGGTGTAGACAGGTTGGACACTAGAAGGCCTTCCAACACATCCAGAACTTCATCCTCAGTCACCTTAATTCAAAAGAAATAACAGAACAGCTCAAAAAAATGCTGACTCAGGGTTTATCTTAGGTTTGTGTGGTCTTAAATTTGTGTGTGGTGTACCTGAATAGGCTCCTCCTCCTCACACTGCCCTGACACTAGCAGGTCCCCATACTCTCCTATGCACCAGGACGCAACCTGCACTAGAGGTTGCTACAGAACACAAACAAATACATGTCAGCGTCTCGCGCTCCTTTAAGCTAGTTTGAAATGCAGAGTCTGCAGTAACTGCAAGCTTCAAAGACAAATATGTCCTTCATCTAATAATGACTCAAACAAGAACTGCTCTGACCTGTGAGATGTCCTCCAGCAGCGCTTTGTAAAGTCTCTGAACGGTATAGGCATGCATCTCCACACTGTTGGTGATGAGCTGGATGAGGTTGGGAACAGAATCGTCTCGCACATAGCTCCCTGCCTATAAGGAAAAGCAGAGACGTCAATGTGGGATGAAGAGTAACTTTAAATATGTATTTGCAGATATGTTTTTGGTAATGTACATACTGTTGTCAGGACCCTCATAATGGTGTCTATGTGCCATCTTTTCGAAGGAGCATATCTAGGACACAAGGCACATATGGATTAGTCCGAGAAAAAGAGGTTAAGTTCTATTAAATCTATACAGCCAGGAAACAAATGCTGTCAGAAAATAAATGGCATCAACATAGTCTGTCAGACGATGGATCACTCTTTTTATCATCATACAGCATTTCGATGTTTAACATCTCTGTGGTACCAACAAACATTTAGCTTGAATACGAGAGTGTCTTGTATAAATGCATCCAATTCACACAAATACAATGGCTTTAAAAAGCTCCTATGAACTTCCTTGCAAGTACAAAACACACAATTAAATTCTGAAATCTTTGAGCATGACGTGGGCAGAAACGTTGGGTTTTGAAATGACTACAAAGTAGTGTGTGGGGGTGACGTACTTCTCTGCGGCTAGAAAGACTCCTGATGCACAGTCTGCTTTGAATTCCGGGTCACAGGAGTCCAGGAAGTAGAGCAGCTCCTTCATCATGCCTCTAATGTTGTTGCCATTCACCAGGGCAAAGCTCAGCTCCATTGCACGTCTACACATCAATGGGGGGGGGGGGGGGGGGGGGGGGGGTAATAATAATAGTAATACCAAGGTAAGAAACAACATGGCTAAATAATGGGTTAAATTGTAGTTGTAGTAGCAATGTCAATCACCTCTTGATGGATACATCCAGGTCTTTTAAGCAATCCACGATGGTGCTCCGATGCCTCTGCACTGCGTTGTGGTCTGTTTGTACCGTTTTTAGTAGAGATGTCAGTGCCACATATCTGGAATAGCAGAGTTTAAGAGTATTCATATTCTTACATAATAAGAGAGAGTTTAAGTAAAAGATGTCATCAGCGTTGGGGTTAATTATTACATAATGGATTTTAGGATTCTTCTAAGCCTTCAAGATCAAGTACAATGAATTATTTACCTTATATTTTTGTCATTGTTAAGAAGGAAGCGACCTAGTATGTTAATGGCCAAGACCTGTAAAAAACAAAAGGTATTTAGACAGGATAAAAATGTTGCTATCAAGTTCCCTTTAAATTAAATCAACTCACCCTCAGTCCACTTTCAGACTTGATGTCCATTATAGTCAGTACGGTTTCGTACAGGATTGCATTGCCTACATTTTTACTTGTCTCTGTGTTCGTTGCAACCTGCAAGAATAGAAGTGATGAATTTGTCAGAATAATACTTAATCCATGAACTTTGACATCTAAATAATGAAATATTTGTGCAGTCTTACCTGTGCAAGAATGTCATTCATTGCTTCACTGGAGTCATCATCGCTCTTGCCTAAAATCCGCAGTAGTCTCAATATCCTCACCTAAGGAGTGAAAACAACAGTCCTGTCGGTTTAATGCATCATTTATTGTTGGCCACGGTTAACTTGGCAGTGTTACTTTGATTTTACACTGGAATAACTTGACCTACTTTAACTGTAGGTGTGCTTAACATGATTAACTAAACTCCCCGTTTAATAACAAATGATCAACACCAAGAAAATATCTTAGCAAAAAAAGATTTAAATACTGCATTTTTATTTTACATTTCTGTCTTAATGAAACAACCAACTCATAAAGCTGCATTCACATCACAAGCTCTGATTATGTCTTCTTGTTGGTGGGATGAGCTGAAAATAGAGATTACTGAATTTAAGTAAAAGGAAAATGTACCTGCAGGAAGGGGTCACTTATGCCCGACACATCATGCTCTGGAGAGTACCCAGACATTATTAGGTTCTTCAGGATTCTCACCAACTGTGGAACCAGCTATAAAGACCAACAACAAAGGAGAAAAGAAGAGGTGTCACAATATTTAGTGTGGATCTATTAAATAATCTACTTCTCCTTGGCA
This sequence comes from Planiliza haematocheilus, assembly GCA_005024645.1. Classification (NCBI taxonomy): domain Eukaryota; kingdom Metazoa; phylum Chordata; class Actinopteri; order Mugiliformes; family Mugilidae; genus Planiliza; species Planiliza haematocheilus. The sequence goes on from SRSE01000798.1 coordinate 4,378,314, forward strand.
GCATTTATTAACACTGTTCTTCATTAAGATTTAAAGTTTAGATTTTCTCTTTCAAGGTGGCAGCCAAATTCAAGGTACTGAGAGGGAGAGTAATATGATTAAAAAAATGTGTGACAGAATCATACATTTTATGAGGTTATTAAATCAAAACCCTGATTGTAAATAAATTGGGTTAGAACATGACTTTGTGATGTACACTGTCATTTTCCCTACACGACTAGGGTTTAATTAAATGGCAACAGAAAATACATATATGTATAGGATTACCACAGGATAATATCTCATTACAATCGATACTTCCTCTCCAGAGCTTCTAAAAGGTCCTCAAAATATAGCCTTTAAGGAATACTCCAACATTTAGGGAACTAGTTTGTCATCTTATCAAGCATTAAATAAGAAGACTGTGTATTTTTTTAGGTGTAAGATGTGTCTGGTGTAAATAATAAAAAAAAGAAGACTAGCAGCAGGGAACATGATTGGTGGATGAGCTTCACTGTGACTCGCCAACAACTTGTTGCATGTAAATAAAAAGGTTTGGAGTTTTTTTTTTTTTTTCTATGGCCTTTCTTTCTTTTTTTTTCCAGAATGCTCCCAGGATTACTCCCCTTTATACCAAACCATATCACTTTACAGGAAGCACGGAAATAACATGGGAATAAATCTTCACTATTGTGACGACAAACAACCAACCCCAAATGCCAGAGTGGAATTTTAAAAGAAATATATCTGAAGGATGACTCCACAATAGTACTTCTGCCAAACTCTTCCTCAGAACCTCTCCACAACTATACAGGCCCAAGACCGGCAGTGAAATAATAAGCTTCCCCCTTATAGCCTCACAGATAAAGTGAAGATCATCTGTTCTTGGTGACAACACCTGAGGCAATCATGTGAAAACACCCACCCTTTCAAATAAACAGTGATCTAATGAGTTGCATTTTAGGCAAATAATGACATTCAAAACAATAGTGAGAAATGTGTCTGACAAATGGACCAGTTTTTTACAATATTCAAAACACTGACAGAGTAATGATCACTGTACAAGTTACAGAAATTAAAATTCTAAATTAAAACACAACATGACATTACTCAACACAAATCAGGTTACGTTTGAGGTGACTGTGAGGAGTGATTACTATTTACAGCATGCACCAGCTATGAGAGCAGAATGTACTCTTACCTTCTCATTCTAACACAATGCAGGAATTGTAACAAAGACAAATGACAGAAAAAATATGAGGTAGATGTTAGGGAGGGGAAATTGGAAATCATTCACTTTCAGAGAGTTTAAAATAATGTTCAGATCATGAGCATGAGGAGTGGTGCTTCTGGCATAATTTGGTTACACCTAGAGAAGGAGAGGTACAGTAGCAGTTGAAATACAAGAGGAAAAGACAGTGGTAGGAGATCAAAGACTAAGAAATACTTTGAATGTAGCGGAAACCTGTAGAGCAATCCAAACCTCAAACAGTTCAATATGTTTGTCTAGCTTAACTCTAACCAAAGAAAATGTGTGCGCAAACGGAGAATGAAATGTGACGTGAGCTAAAGACAAATGTATAAGTAATTAAACTACTCTAAGTAAGAGATTCTGCTTGTACCTTTCTGAAGTGGGCCAGCATGTCAGGACTTCTTTCACACATCTCAGTGAGAAGGACAACTGATGTATGGAGAACACCTGGGGAAACAGAAAAAGTCTATTTGGTTTGAATGAAAAGTCAGCAGGAGTTTGATACCAGGCATTCAGAAGTGTGTCATTGATACATTCAGAAATACAGCAAGTAATAGTAGGCTTATGCAGCACAGTATACTATATATGTTATCATACAGTGGTAGTTCCCTACAATGACCTTTAAAAGGTAAACACTTTCAACACTTTCCCCTTTCAATTATGAAATCATCTCACAGTAATGTTTTTCTTTCACACAAATGCATTTGATTTGTTATGGGGCACCACAAGTTGATTGGGATTCAACGTATTTGCTGAACAACGCAGCTTTTCTTTGTTGTTTTGTTTTGTTTGTTTGTCCTCTGTTTTATGCAGCCCTTGTTTTACATATCTTCAAAATTATGCAAAAGATCTTTTTGCGACTACCAAGCCTGTTCAGTCACACAGAAATCAGATGTCAAAAAATATGCCACAGTAGAACACATATGATTAACTGAAGTGGACATCAGATGAGAGTACCATGAATATGATTCAGGGCTAAACATTTCCCAGTGACCTGATCTCAATGGAACAAGTCTCAACACACCGAGGGTCAGCAGTGGAAAGCATTTGTGGGTGAGCTCTGATGCCAGACAGCTATAAATACGTCCTATTATGAAAGGTGGTGAAACCAATAACAGAAGTCACGAGAGAACTTGTAAGCATTAATTATGTTGGTGTTTGCTGGAGAAAATACATAGTATGATCTGTGGTCTAATTACTACAATTATGTATAGTTAGAAGTTCAAATCTGATATTCATGTCTAATAGTAGTTTCTGACTATTCCTATTTGTGTATCTCATGGCCATGCCACAACATGCTCCAATTATATATGGTGTCCTTTAAAATACAGACAATAACAATCTTCTGTCCTATGTAAAATAATCACTACGGCATTTCTATGCAATGTCAAAGAAGATCAGGTTGTTTCAGCAGCTACAGAAAATCTTTTCCTTTGGCATATCCCCCATATGTGGAGGGGGCAAACCAGGTTCAGAGTTTATGACAGGCTCATTAATTCCATTCTCCTCTAGAAAGGACACTACATAAAGGACATCAGCTGCCCAGTTGTTCTGAGACGAGCACTATGAGTAGCAAAAAATAGGGGGAAGTCTGTCTTTGTGGAGAACAATAACACTCCCTCATGAACCAACGACAGCATCCTGACAAACCGTTTACACGTACCGTGGTTCTTCTCGCTCAGCAGGTTTTTTGTGGCTGGAAGGAACATTTCCATGAGTTCTGGCACCTTCCTGATGACATGAACTGCACACAAAGCTGCCTGTCGACAAATATTTAAATGACACTGTTTAACATTTAAGACAAACTTTCATTTCTGAAAATTAACTAAGAACACCACAGAGCACACACCTATTTTTCATCTCAGAAAGTGCAATGGACTTAACATTCTTCAGGTATTTCTTTAAACATACAGCAAACAGTGAAGCTTACCTTTTTCCTCAAGTAAGAGTTGGATGTTTTGAGCAGCTTCTCTACCTCCCCTGCCAGGTCACGACACATTTCTGAAGAACCCATGCAGCCTAAAGTGCACAAGGCCAGACCCTGGACATATTGTGTGCTGTGATTCAAATCACTGGCGCAGGAGAAAGGAGTCAGATAAGCGATCGAAACACAAAAATATAAACACAATGAAGAACTTTGAATGCTATAATACACAGTGGCATATTTAGACATGTCATGATGACGAAGGATTTAGGAATAAAGAAGCAAAACGTTTCATGTCTCAGTTTTAATCTTTCTTCAAACACTTATCACTGTGTTTGGGAACAGCAAGTCTTGCCACCACTTACTTCTTAATGCAATTTGTCATTAGTAGGTGGACATCCTGCCTCTCGTCCAACAGCAGCATAGCTCCCAAATAACCTATTCGTTTATCAGTGAACTTCTGGGACGCAATCAGCTTCAGACACTCCAGCTAAAAACAAGACATTGTTACTCAGATATTTGTGTGATACTATGACATCATTGGAAAACAATATCTTCAATACAGTCTTTCTTCCTCTCATCATCTAATTTACCTGTCCAAAGTGTGCCGGATAGCCCAACATGTGCATATAAAGAAGCTTTGCCACATTTCTGCAGCGGTATGTATTGTCTTCCTCTCTGAAGGACGAGCGGATAGCTGCACACTCTTTCTGGATCATCTCACGCTCCTCTGCCTGGGTCCGGGCTGTCCGGATGGTCCGGATCAGCTCCCGCAGTCTGATCGGGGCTGGCATTCTCTGGAAAACACAAAAGAAAGAAAGGGGTTAGTCAAAAGACTACATAATGCCAAAACTCTAAAATGGAAAAATGATGAAAACTGGCAGAGACAATTAAGGTCACTTAAACATGTCAGAATTTATTCATGAATATGGACCGCATACTGACCACATCCTAAAATATGATCAAACATTGCAATGACGACGATTTCCCTTCACAAATATGACTAAGAGCATTTAAGTAGTCTTACATGTGCAGAGGCAATGGAGAGTAGCAGGTGAAATTCAATTCCCTCACAGAGAGGCTCCTAAGAACACACAGGCTTTAAGCCTTTAAATATTTATAAGAAGCACATGTTTAGTTGGGAGAATAAAATCGTATGTCTCTATGTTTAGCAATTACCCAAAATTAAATTTTTACCCCCCCAAAAAAAAGCAAAAGAAAACAATCAGGCAAACAGACTCAATAGTCACAAAGGTGGTAAAAGACAAATCTGTCTCATCAGGAAAAAAAATCTTCAACTTAAACTCAAAAAAATAAAGAGTAGAACAATATACTTAACGGAATATTTTGAATAGTACAGAGAGAGCATTTATGCATAGCTTTTAGAATATGTCTGCAAATCTCTTTAGGTCTTTAGAGCCATTACACTCTGTAATAGCTTGTACAGTATCTTAAATGAACAGGCTTTCATAATCATCAAGCAGAAAGTGCTATGACAACCGTTTGAGTGTGAGAGCGAGCAGGTTGTTTTTAATATGCAAGACAGCCTCAGTCAGCTTCTTAATTGGACTGCAAGATTATTTTAAATTATGACGACTAGACAAATTTGTTTCACACGAATAAAATCATTTTAGAAATTCACTCATTCATTCATCTTCTGTAACCGCTTCGTCCCGTTAAGGGTCGCGGGGTCTGCTGGAGCCTATCCCAGCTGTCATCGGGTGAGAGGCGGGGTACACCCTGGACAGGTCGCCAGTCTTCATTTTAGAAATTTCATCAGGAAAAACAATTAGGAAATGTAAATTCTCATGCACTAGGCCAGTAAGATTAGACTGGAGAGCTATTAGTGGTGACCCTTAACTTAGAGATAGGTACATTTTGTCCCCCATCTCAGGGAAGCCTTTTATCTGGTAGCATACAGAGCATAATTAAGCTGCTACAACAACAAAACAATGCTAATTACCTGTCTAGCAAACACATTTTCTCCATCTAACTACCCATTGCTGGAGTGGGTGTTTGGTAGAGAGGCACACAACGAACTTTCATAGAGGAGACAGGGCAGAGACCCTAAATAAATGACTATGTAAACTAGTAGATAGCATTGCTGACCCAAAACGTCTCTCATGAATAATGCAACTCATGTAGATGTGAGACTGCATCGATAAGCACTTTATAAAAGCATGACTTCAACTCTAACTGAGTAGTCTGTCCTTGGTTTTATTATCCAAGTAAAGTAGAGGATTTCAAGGACCATACATCTCACAGGGAACACGTCACACAACATTACAGATACGTTTACACTGGCTGCCTTACTATGTACTTTTGTCAAGTGAGAATGTATGTATGTATTACAGTACTGACGTCTTCCTATGAATTTGAGAAGTCATTTCAAAGGACAGATTAGAAACTGGCTATCAGTCTGCTGATTTTTTTTTCCTTCACGGTTTCCAACGGCAGTACAGGTGACACCAATATGCAGACTAATGCTAAAAATAGATTCATCTTGTGGGCCTCTTCACTGGTTACATGGTTAAATATGTACTGTAAGCTTTTGATTTATCCAGTAATGCTGAGGCCATTGTTCTCACTGAAGCCCCGCTATAACATCTATAGAAATATTACTAGCTGAAGATGAGGCCAGAGCGCCTTACAATGGAAAATCAACCCTGACTACTGTTCCCATGTGACACACAAACTAACCTAGCATTCATTTTAAATCTAGCTTTGACATACCCAGTTTGCATTTGACATTATACCTGTATTGCTTAAAAGATGCTATATTTAATCCAAATGAAAAAAAAAATCCCTACCCATTATTACCAACCATCACTGATGCGATGAAAAGAAATCCTTTAAAAAATATATATATATATATGCCAGTCTACTGAAGGAAATAAGGACCCAGACATAGAAGGAATGAGGGCATCCTTTGTTGAATACAGTGGAGGTTTGTGGAGAATATAAGAATTCACTGTGATCAAAGAGGAGTGGGGAGGGTGGTGGCTGGGCAAGGCCAGACTTTAATAAAGCTAGAGATCTACTGTCTGTCTTAACACCTTTTAAATTACCTGAACTGAAAGGACCCAGTGTTGGGCTCCATAAGTCACAGCTGCCCTGCTCTTGCTGTGCTTATAATCAAATGTGAACACTTTAAAGAAGGTAAATCCAGCCTCTGCTGAGATCTGATTAAATTACATTTCCTCATTCTTAGGAGTTGTAGAACAACAACGCGTTCTTCTACAATCCAAACTCAATCTATTTTTCATTTTCCATTTACTTAGCATTTTTATTGCCACTTCTGAGAAAATTGAACGGTGCGTCTAGTTTAACAGACAACAACATTAGATGTGTGAGACAGTCTAGAGGATGAACAGTTGGGGAGCAGCATAATGTTCAGCTCAGTGTAAGTGGAGGTATCTTGCCCAGGTGTGACAGTTGCTATCTTTACATATAACTAGGCAATCAAAATAAAATCCACCTCAATCAGAGCTGATTGGCCTGATCCAGCTCTAGGAATGTTCAATCAGATTAAGAGGGGGTGGTGTAAACATTTGATAAGCCGTTCAAAAGAAGAATATGAGCTTGTAATAACCTTGTAACTGTTGAGCCAATTGTTTCTCCATTTGGAAGACAGATTTTCTTTTCTGTGCATGTTTGCCCCACTTAGGGAATACAACAAGTCTCCAGGAGGGACAGAAACATAGCAGTAGCAACACAGTGGTAGCAAAACAACAAATGGTTGAAATAATATGTTTGAAAAGATGAACAAAGCTAGATTTGATGTGGCCTGTGTTCTCGGGAACGTAGGTCCACCTCAGTCATCTTCTGCTAAATTAATTTATGATGTCCATAAAGTTAGGAAAAAGGCAAACTTCTGACAGAGTCGACGATCCACAGCAGACAGAACTTTGTACGTATGTTATATTCGAACTGATGTTTTGGGTCATTCTAAATGCATATATTGTATAAAATAAGTTTATGTAGCATCCATGACAAAGAAGTTAAAGAGCAGATTACAGTACATTACAGGACACCTCACCATGACAAAACAATGAGTTTGACGGCATCGTATTTTTAACATCTCTGTGCAGTCACCCACTTGGAGCTATAGTATAATAGCTTGACATTTTGGGTCGTACGGCTAAACATACATCCATCACCAGTAATTATTACTGATCATGCAAGGTTATGCCAACAAAACCAAACCGTGACATATAAGCAATGTTCTCACTTACACACATCTCACTTATAATAGCATATTCAGCGTACATTGTGAAATGTTCATAACAAGCGTTTCCCCTCTTGAGAGTTTAGGAGGCAGCCTAGATCAGCTTGCAGAGCCTGACAACCAGCAACAAGTGAAAAGCATGCCACACCTACCATTTTCCACAGGGAGCAGTAAACCTATCCACTCTGAGAAGTCACCCTAATAGTATCAATAAAACTATAAGTACAGTTTAACATGGTTTAAGATTACTAACCAACATGAAGACTGTATGCTTAGAGGGGATAGGCGCATCCTTTGTTGGCAAAGAGTTGTGCAGTTAAACTACACACACGCTTCTCAGACAGATCTACAATGAAATATAAACAGAGCTACCACTGGTGAAAAGCACTGCACTGCACTGTTTTTGTAATCAGCTATGCACTCAGATGTTATAAATGCAGCAATATCAAACAAACCACACTATTCCTTATTTCAACTTTATTTCAACCAAAAAAATCTGCATATTTACATAGTGACAAATAATTGACGTTACCAATACTCAATCGTGAGCAACAAAAGAACAGAGAGATTGTGTAAGCTTCTATGTTCATAGCCTACTTCCAAAATGCACATTCAAATGTTGAGTCCTGTAACTCAGTGGAGGGTATAGAATTTAAAAATAAGTTTTTCAGATATCAGATTTCACCTTCATAGTTTTTCAGATTACACATTTCAGCCATCGTGTGTTCCTCCTACCACCCACCAAGGTCGACTACATGCACACACAACATGAATGTATGTGAAATTACTTGAAGTATATGCTCAAAGTCTAGTGGTCAGCTGAGATGGCAAAAAGCCATTACTTAGCTAAATTTTAACTGTAGAGGCCCTCCAGTTCCTCAACAGAAAGGATCAGATAACGAAGGTTCAACAAAGAACTAGGCTGAAAACCAGCTACTGATGCAGTCCTACAACACCTTCTCCACCACTGACTTTAATGTGATGAAATGAAAAATATGGAAGGCTGAGTAGTCACTTTCCATGTGAAATATGCTACAAAGGCAGTGTGTCATTCGTGAATGTGTTTAACAGGGTGTGATAATCAACTGTTATCCCTGCATTTGAGCCATATAGTCAAATGTGTTTTACTTGAGTCACTGCTAGCAAAACTAGTTAAGTGGGTTTCATGTATTTAATTACTGCCTTGTTTCAAGCATCATCATCAGATTTTAACACCATGTAATTTAACATCAGTATGACAACCTGAACAATTAAACCAGAAGGCCAGCGTAAGTTTAGTGACATTTCATGAAAACTTCCACATATAACTAGCCATTACAGTAAAGGTGCGTTTCCCCTCACTTCTGACTTATATAACAGACAATATAAAGAAACAGAGAAGTTCCAGAAAGTATAGTTGTATTATTGTGCGCGTACTCCCACATAGCGGAGAAAGGAAAAACTGAATGGAGGGGCTATATCAGAAATGAAGGGTAAGGACAGCTTGGTTTGCAGATGTAGTGGTGTGGAAATATGTTAATCTGACTTTTACATCATGTCATCACAGACACCAATGTAGTTGGTCCCAGACAGCTTGTCAGTGGTTCACAATATGGCAAACGCATACTACTTTCAGTCTTCCTAAAGAAGTTTTCCTGTGTCGGCATAAGAAATGCAACAGATCAAGGAACAGTTAAGACCTCAGGAGAGCTGGGTTCACCTGCATTTGTGTAAAGTATGTCTGCTCTATTGTACAAACAACGAGTGGGGCACTACAGAAAACTTATCTGACAACTACATACAGGAGCCACCAATAGTGTACGTCACACTCATTTGATCACTTCCTACTTGCAGCCGACTTCCTTAAGCTACAAACTGTTCTATGAAAACAACTGTCATTCATATGACCACGACACATTACTAGAAAAAACATATATCTGGGTGCTACACTAATATTTAAGGTGCTGTCAACTCAAAGTTACACTCTTTCGAAACTATAGCAAAAACCGACTCCACGTCTTCAGCGCACTAAGCTAGCTATCGTTAGCTTCCTGGATATTCAAATGCAACGTTGACTTAAGGCTAAAATTTTACCATTTAAATGTTAGGCTAGTCTAATTTCATTACTAAACACACAGCCCAGCGACATATGGTCAGTGTTACTAACAGAAAAGACACATTTCAAAGCCAGCTAACAACGAGCTAACCCTAATATACACTGGTGTCTTGAGAGAAAGGGCAAGAAATTAGATTGACACTCTAGCAGTAGCTTCACCTTGGTTGACATTATTTCACGAAATTGTAGTTAACATCAGTAGCATTACACAACACTGGCGAAATGAAACCAGAGGCCATTACACCTGACTCTGATCGCCGATTGATCAGGACATGATGCAGTTTAGGCCTTCTTGAAGCATTTGGATTATCAAGCTAGCGAGTCTGTGGCGTTAGCTAGCACCTGTCCATTCGTTTGTTTCTGTACTACCTGTTCCTAATACTATCTGAAATAAATGCAAGGGTTAGCTGCGTCGTCTAGCTAGAAATATATAAAATTGGCATTACGTGTTGTCACGATGATTGTGACAGAGTGGACAACCATACAGCATATAAAGCTACTGAGCTTCACATCCCTAGCCCAGCAGGTTGTTAGCAAGGCATGCTAAGCATGCTAGCTAACTTAGCTGCTGACAGGCACAACCCCGGTGCACTGAGGGCTGCGACTTCCTATGCAGCGCCACAGTGAGAGTTGTCAATGTTGATACAGTCAAACCACGAATAATTACTTACACGCAACTTCATTTTAAACATTCCTGCCGACAAATTATTCTGAAAATGTACTTACTAGCCGTAATGATGCCAGAAAATAGCTGGAATCTTCTCTATTAGCAATGGAGGGAGGAACACACTAGACATGCAAAATGGTGGCTACTCCAGCCTCAGCACATCTACCGCAGGCGGAGGGATACATTGACATATCCCAGAGGTTTGTGAAAGAAGCGCGGACTGAGTTTATCATCAGCGTACACTGACGCTAGCTTGTACCAGAGGACTTCATCACAATCTGTACCTCTGCCAGAGACTCCCACCTGATATGCCAGTGTTCACTGGACACCATGGGTAATAGTTGAATTATGTCTTCATGAGCGGTGTAGCTAGGTGACTGTCCTATAAATCCTTGCTATCCTTTACTAAATTCTGTCTGGCTAGCTTGTTCGCTTTCATCGCTCTCGCATTGACTATAAATGTTAGGCTTGTTAACGTTAGCCAGTTAGCTTACGTTATCTCATTGATCTAATTTACCGAGTAACAAATAAGTGTGTAACGTGACTTTCGGGTTGCACATTAATGTCTGTCACTTGTCACTCCCTATACAAATGAGAATTTCATGACACGACGAGATTATTTTGTTGAGATGGCATATTTTCGCTTAACCTTGCGGAAGAGTACATTTTTACACTGCCAATGTCGTGCTGCGGTCAGTTTACTCGTGGCAGTCAGTGATGACGACTACATGCAATGTTATGACATTAGCCGTCCAGTGGTTTGTAGCACCATCTAGTGGTGGTATTGCGCCATGCACGAAATTGTTCTGTAGGTTGACACAGCCCAGATCATTTCCACTTAAAGATAGACTTATTCATACTAGAGTACATTAATACATTATCTCCCAGTATTATTTGATCACAGATACCGTTCATTAGCATGTCTTTGTTTTAGCCATTAAGTACAAATACAGCAATTCCAGTTGTTTGTAGTTGTTTAGCACCGGTGTTGCCATTGCATGTTTTGTCCACCAGAGAGCACTTGCAAGTTTAAGTGTAAAATTACCTAGTCAGTGCACAACTTGGTCATAATTATTTAACCACTATATAAAGAGTCCATGTTCAAAAAACAAATACTGGCCAGTATGTTGTTATCAGATATATTGTTAGTGTATTGTTTGTGTTTATTCCTTTCTCTACATTGAAGAAAACATGTATTGAAAACAAGCTGACATACACAAACAAAACAGTTTCTTGAGGGAGCATGAATTATGTTTTGAATAGAAAAATTGGGCAGCAAATTCCAAAGCATTTTCCAGCAGCTTTCATTTTTTTCTCTGTATTTATCAAAGAAAATATGAGCTTGCAGTGGTGGAAATGGATCTGTTGACATGCACATTTGTGGTTGTTATGTCATAATGATTTAAGCACTTTCAAGACATATTAACGCTTAACATGACGCTTCAGTCTTGACCTTCAAAACACTAGCGTGATGAAAATGTGTTTGAGTCCACTTACTTGGACTATTTAATATATGTATACTAGTGATAACAAATGCATTATGATATGATGGTCTCACACTAAATCCCCCTTCATGACTGTTATAATATAATGAAAGGGGTTGATATAGCATGAAAATGGTTGTAATTCAACTGTAACTGATCATTTTGGAGGCTATAATTTGTAGTGCTGTTAAATTTGATTGACCTAAACCCAAAGGTGTTTCATTAAGCCTATCCCACTGACTTAAATGGGGTTGTCAAAATAACAGAAACACAAACCCCAGCCTCCAAGATGCAAACACGGATGGATCAGCAAAATAGATATTCTTGTATGTTCCCTAAATTAGACTTACATATTTTTCTACATGGTCTTTTTTTTTTTTGGTCTTTTTTTTCCCCTCCCTCATTACTTGAACGCAGCATAGTATGTTTAGTGTGAACTCCCCGTCCCGTCACATCCCACAATGCTGTTCGGCGTGGCTTCATTGCCTTTACGTTAGAGATCAGCTGAGCTCGTGCACCGCTGCAGTGAGCGCACGGCTGCCAGCGGCTCGGGATCGGAGCAGCTCGGGGCTGCTCGGCGTCTCTCTGCTAGGGCTTGGACATCATTTTAAAAGCGACTGGACACGGGGATTTTCTAACTGAAACTGCAAGAATGTGACTCTTATGTGTACCCGTTTTTTAAAAAAAAAAACAACCCGTAAACGGCCCGATTCCGGTGGTCGAGTAGACCATTTGTCCAATCATTTTTTAATGATTTCGTTCATCATCTGTTCCCTCAGTGCGGAATACACCTGGACTGTTTAAGGGGGTAACCGTCCGGATTGAGGAGATTCCGTTTTTTTTTTATATACCGGGAGTGGGCAATAATATGTCCAGGCGAAAACAGACCAACCCCTTCAAAGTTAACTGTAGGTATTTCAGGTATTGTCTGTTTCTATTTGACGAGTTATTTGTCCATGTCACGTCCTTTATCCCTGTGTACTTTGGTTGGTTTACGGGGAGTATGTTTCATTGTTTCTGTGGCGAACCGCATTAACAGTGGTTCAGCTTTCCTTTCCCTGTAACGAATTCATACTGATGTGTTGTGGCAACACAATATGCCTCAGGACTTTAGTGAATTATGTGTGATTTTCTTCTTTTGAATTCACTGACCTTTTTGCCTAGTTATTCAGCCATAGTTGTACATCTTTGAACAATCGGACAGAAATGTAATTAGCAGTGAATTGAAATCAATCACAGACTCAGTCAGTCAACCAATAAGAGAAAATGATAGTAACAGGCATTATGTTTGAACGAAAGCTCATGTTAAAAGTTCAGTAGTTACCTTAATGCTGTTGTTTTGGAAAGACAGCATGGCTGTTACACTCATTTGCCAGTTCATTAGGTACACTTGTGTAAATGAATGCATTCTAATATAACAGTCCTGCAGTAAATCATAGCTTCAGTAAGGTTATGGTATTCAGCCTTTATTTAAAATAATTAAGGGAGCTGTGGTTTAATTGAGTTTTCATTTTGGAGGCTGCAGTTTCTTTTATTTTTTGACCACACCGTTTTCATCAGTGGGCTTGGATAACAGAAACACTTGGATATTTAATTCAATGAACATTAACAGCATTAACACATCATCCAAAATGATCAAACAGCTAAATCGCCACCTTTACACTGTTTCAGCATAAACTGACTGAACATTTAAAACACCTATAAAGGAGATTTAGTGCAGGACTGTTACATTAGAGTGCATTCGTTTTCACTAGTGTTCCTAATGAAATGGCAAGTGACTCGTGGTCATCACTCTGATCTCATCTCTTGCAACACAACCATGTAAATATCCCTCCTTTCAAACCGGTATGTTCTCGTGCAGTCCTTCAAAAGGAGCGTTGCGTTTGTTTGTTGTTTTGTCTGTGTGTAAGGGCTAGTAGCTAACCACATTTCTGTTTTGAGATGTTATTTCTGCAGATTAGCATCCCAAAAGCGTGCTCTCGCATTATAAAGGGTGATCAGAGAGGAAAAGTGGTGGATCGGCAGCCTGTTGACTCTTGACATCTCGGTTTAAGTGCAACATTGCAGAAAACAAATACAGAGTGCCCAAACAGAGTGACAAAATATGTGCTGTTGCCTTGAAGTTTAACAAATGTCTTATTTTCTTCCTTTTATAGAATTAAGCATCTGCAGTATTTCTTGCTATTCATATATATATGTTATGATACTGATTAACTTCTGGTGGTTGTTTCCTCAATGTGTAGTGCATTTGGGCAGTTTTCTTTAGAAAGACTTTCCTGCACATTATCAATAGCATACCATAGTAGAGCTGAAATTCATAGCTGATTTTATATTTAGCTTTATTTACAGTTATCATGATTCTATGATGACCCCTGATAGAGATACGTTGTTGGTGTCTCTGGATGAGACAAGTGTGACTTTTGACCCTCTGCCAGGATCCCTTGTTGGCGGACAGCATGCTGCCCTCTTAAGTTCAACAAGTCTCTGTCCACTGAAGGGGATTGTCCCGTGTAATCTACTGAAGCAATGCCTGGCGCAGCCGTCTAAAGATAGTTTGTTTAAACTGCTGTGAAAATACATCTCACACTTATTTGGATTGCGGTAATCCCCATGTGCTAATGAGCTCATTTGTCACTCTGGAACTAGTGCTGGAGTCCAGAGAGGGAGGTGAAAGCCCTCAAGAGGGCCTAATACGATCACGCTGCCATGCGCTGCGCATGCAGTGACAAATGCTGTAAAATTTAGTTTTAGACCGACAATCCCAACGACACCCGTGTCACTGCAGTGTGAGTTCATGGTTCTTCTGTGCACTGGCTTTCCACAGCTTTACCTCGATTGTTTTACCTGTCTTTTCTTGTGAGGTATGAAATTAATTGCATGCACAGAGGCCCCCCTCACCCCACCCCCCACCCAGACAGACAGACTGACAGACCAGACAGGCAGGGAGACAGTCTGACAGGCAGGCGGGCTCACACACACACACACACACACAGAATTCCAGACAATAATACAACAGTGGTGTCTGTCTAGCTATGTATGCTCCTTCTTGAGATAGATTTACACAAAGGGGGGAAAAAGTTGCATTATCTCCAAATGAATTGGAGGTGTTGCAGTTTTTTCTGCAGCTAATATAATTTTATAGAGTCGTTATTACTTTGTATCAATAAGTATTCTAGTTATTTCAGGATTTTTTAAACAATTCAGTCCAGTTTAACAGCACCACAAATGATCATCCAGTTCAAAAGTTTACATAAACTAAACATTGTAACACTCATGCAGGGAGATTTAGTGGAGGTTGTTCTATTAGAATGGATTAGTTTTCACTAGTGTACATATGTGTATACACAAACAAATTGCTATTATTTTCAGCCTGTCTGATGTTTGTGGGTACTGTAGCAAAGGCGTTTGTTATTTGTTCATATACTTGTCTGTCTATGGACTGATTGTGTCACCCCAGTAGCTTCACTCTCACAGAACTTCACAGGTGAGACCCAAGCGAAAGCCGAGTTCGGAGAAATCCGTTGACAGACTAGCATAGCTGCTTGTGTTATCCGACTACGTAAATATTACTCTTTGATGTGCTTGTCAGTAAAACTTTTGGTTGATGTCAGGCGCCAAACTAACCTGGGAAATCTTTAAGATAATTGTTTGATCACTTCATCTTTTCGGTTCATCAGGGTGAGAATTGATCAGATGTCTGGCCCACCGTCCTCGCTCTCCTGTGCGTGAGCACCGATGGAAGACGGGGGCCCCAGTGCTTCCTGCAGATCCGGGTGCTGTTGTGTGCGCCTGTGTGTCCGCATATGTGTGTATGTGTTTTGGAGGGGACGACGGCTGAAAAGAAGAAGGAGGGGCCTTTGAATTCAACAGGACCCCCATTGCTTGGTGTTTGAGTAGAGTTTTGGCATTCTATCTTTTGTCTGTTTTGTTTTGTGCGCTACCCCTCCATCACCCCCCCCACCACACACACACACACACACACCTCTCTTCTCCCTCTTCTGTGTGTCTGTTGGCTGATGAGTTTGTCTCTTTGTCTGGATTCAGTCAGACACTGCGTCACCTCCTGCCTACAGACACACAGACTCAGAGATAACATCACAGTGGCAGAGACTGTGGGAGGGGGGAGGGAGCGAGGGAGCAAGGAGAGACAGATGTACAGACAGAGCCCTAGTGGTGGGGGGATGGGTATCTCTCACACATCAATCACTGGCTATGTGCCGAGGAGCCAGCTTGTTGTAGTAGTTCATAGTTCAATACTCCGACCCACTCCACCACTGCTAATGAATGCTTGGATAGCTATGGGAAAAGTGCCCAAACTGCGGTCATATACCAACTTCTCACAAGTAGCCAAATAGCTGAATGGCAAACCTTAAGATGACACTGTTTTCCTCAGAGAGAGAGAGAGAGAGAGCGAGGGAGAGAGCGAGAGTGTAATACCTCAGGATTGTGATGAGAGCTGTAATTACTTCTGTCAGTCTCAGGTAACTGAAGTCGGGATGTCTATCCCATCTGTGGTCTGTGTTAATGGAGATGGAGAATGCAAGGGATAAAAATTGCATTTTAAGCTCTCATTAATTGTAGCTATCTGAAGTGGCATGTTCTTATGGGCGAACGCCAGAGGAACGTTCGACAAAACTGTATCCAGTGAAGCAGTGTTGGCAATTTAATACAGGGTCACATGGAATAGCAAGAGAAGTGAAGGGATTTTATAGCACCCTGCATCCAAAAGTGCTGCTATGTAACAAAGAATGGCATCCAAGGGAGTGAAATGAGCCACATATGGGTTGTCATGGTATGAAGCTTTATCCTCCCCCTCAGATCCGATGGTATAGATATGGAAGTAGTCAGAGCTACATATACGCGGGGAGGACAGAGGGCGAGCCAGGCTGTTCATTGTGTGGGTGGTACTGAGAGAGAGAGAGGGAGGGCGAGAGAGAGAGAGAGAAACACACTGGTAGCTAGGCAGTTAGCTGGAGGAAAAGAGTGCAGGCTGCTTCCCCCGTGGGACTGCAGCATGGCTGTCGGAACAGCTAGCATGTATCTGCGAGTGTATATGTGTGTGTGAAAAAGTGGGGGTTGGGATGCAAATTAAGTTAATGTGCGTGCATTTATGTCAGTGGCTTAGTATGCGTTGTGGTTCATTGTCGGAGGGAACCAGCAAGTTCTCCACCGTCCACGTCTTGAGCGGATCACACAGGTCCAAGAGAAAAATGTGGACTTGCATCAATAATTTAGCAGCTGCGATCTTCTTGGTGAACTGTGTTGTTTCACATCATTTTGTCTTTTATTATTATTAATTAAATAGCTGTTGTTGGATCACAAGATCCTGGATGAAGCAAGAAAACGTCAGCTATAGGTGAATGCACCAGTGTTGAAAAATGTATACCATCTTGTGGTACACTATGACAAAAGATCCTGTATCTTTGTTGCTATGGAGATAACACAATGTATGGTAAAATGGTGGCTTCTGTACTAAAATCCACGTAATATAGCGACATGTTTAACTCCAAATGTTATTTGGAGAATCTGTTCCTCAGAAATAGAGGTGGTGCATTCTTCATCCATTGTCATTTATTTCCGCATTAAAGGGACCAGTACACAATATGGTGTTGCAAAATCCATTGATTGTTTTTCTAATCAGGGCATTGTACATGCTGTTATCCCCCTCAGCCTTAAACCCTGTCCATACACCAGCTATTCCCTCCTTGGTCCTCTCTCTGTAGCTAACAGTTGGTCAAAACCAACCCTATTGTTTATTAGATTAGATTAGATTAGATTCTTTATTCATCCCAAACTGGGAAATTTCTTTGTTGCAGCAGCATTCAACTCCATACATACATACATACATAAAACAAAAGCTAAAAATCAACAATATGAGCAAATAGAGAACTATAAGAAGAACAAAAAGTATACACAGTATACAAAGTATAAGAAGTGAATATTAAAGAAGTGTTCAATTAGTATACACAAGAAATATATTATCAGGTATTACAGGTGGATATTGAAAAGAAGTGTTAAATTAAATGTCCAAGTGTCATCTGTCACACACAGATGAGGAGTTGTACAGACTGATGGCTTGGGGTAGGAAAGATTTCCTGTAGCGTTCTTTGAGACAACGAAGTTGTCTGAGCCTTCTGGAGAAGGTGCTCCGTTGTCTGTCTATTGTGTGGTGGAGAGGGTGGTCAGGGTTATCCATGATTGATAACAGTTTGTTCAGAGTCCTCCTCTCCACCACCGATTGAAAAGTGTCCTGTCTGCAGCCAATGATAGACCCAGCCTTCCTGATCAGTTTGTTTAGTCTGTTGGCATCACTGGCTGTGATGCTGTTCCCCCAGCAGACCACAGCAGAAAAAAGTGTGCTGGCCACAACAGACTGGTAGAAAATCTCCATCATCTTGCTGCACACATTGAAGGACCTCAGTTTCCTCAGGAAATAGAGTCTGCTGCAGCTCTTCTTGTACACAGCTGTACTGTTATGTCCCTCCCAGAATGTGTCAGAGCGGAAACATGAAAATATTGATAGTGCATGGACGGAGCTAGTGCTTCTTGTTTCACCTGGTGCTCCGTGTCCACTGTCAGCACGGTGATGTTGGTCGTAGGACCCAGAGTTGTGGACGGAGTTTCCTTACGGTAAACATTTGGGAAACTGTGTGTTTGCTTTACTGTCAATCAGTCATAATATCAGTCAGTTATATGGTTGTGACAATGCTGCTAGTGTCTTTCTTCGTCTGTGCCCATTTATTGTTAAACTTGTTTTAAAATTCTGCTTGTAACAGAAGTGAAGAACATAAGTCCTCTGACTGCATCCCCCACTATTTCTCTTCAGTCACAACAGCTCATTGATCTCCCTGGAAACACATATCTCACTGCCTGCTGCTGCTGTTGTTTTTTTTTTTAATCTCCAGGGCCATTCCACACTTCAGGCATCACAGGACTCGGGCATACTATTAACATGGACGGCAGGGACGAATTCACTGAAGACAGTGAATGCTGCAGCAACAACTCCCAGGAAGTCCAAGGGCAGGATAGCCTCTCAGGTACAGGATGGAGGCACGGGACATGGAGGGACTGGATGGACACTGTGGGATCATCCTGGGACTGACGGGTGTTAGTGAGAGTAAGCCCTGCTCTCTGTTCTGTTGTCTGTCTGTATTGATAGGGCTGTGTTTGCCTCCATAGAAGACAGTGATAGTGACCTCGACAACCACGGTGAAGACTCGTCCTCCAACACCTCTGCAGACGACCACATGACCACCAAGAGAACGCCGTGCCGCCTGCAGAGAGCGGGAGTCAAAGAGGTGAGGGGGCTGACACTGAAACAGGAATATTAGGAACTACTTCCATTTCTTTATGACCGTGCAACCCCATCTATTTAGCTTACCTAACCATGTCTGCACAGATCTCAGAGATAAACGCAGTTTCATTCTGTCTGCATTACAGTTGTATATAAAATGACATAAAGCTTGATTTGATTAATTTGAAAATACAGACATTGTTTCAGCTGCTTGTACTTCAGTGTGCAGACAGATTTGTGATTTAAGACTTCAGAACTATATGATCATACAGAATGAATTATTTATAGACCATCTGATCACCATGATTCAGGACAGGCCAGCTCTGTACGAAGGTTTGTAGCTCCTAGCCTCCTAGCTGTTGGCTGTGGTGTCTGCGGTGTGTTCAAGTGCAATGTGAGGCAGTGTCTTTGATCTCGGTATGTCCATACCTTAAAATGAGCTCAGTCTTCTTAGCATCTTTGCAGTATTTTTCTAAGGAGGGACAGATTATGGATTTCGTAAATCAGAAAAGGTACCGTCATGCTGTCAAAAAAAGAAAAGTGGCATGCCCTTCAGTTTTATAGATTCCTGGTATGAGACAATATGTTTTCTGCCTGGACCTTCTGCTTGAAAATGTTCTGTGTTTCAGCTTGTATTGAGTCACATCTGTGACAGCACACAGCATCGTGCCACCGTTAGTGAGTCACTCGGTCTTGTGAGAATTTTGCTCAGTCATACACTCAACACATTATCATACACTAGATAAGATGCTTCAGATGGAAACATGTAAAGCTAATAGCAACCTGACAAACAACTGCTTCAGTTTACTACCTCGATTACACTTGTCAGGAGACAAACCATGACTGCTACATGAGGCTCAAGTTCATTCGCATGTAATAACTCAAATACTGCTTCAGTCTTCAATCTGCTTTTAGAATTATTATCTTAATTGTCAAAATAGATGTATATCCAGTCATTTCAGTTGTAGACATTGTAGCATGTGGCACAAGTGTTGCTGCTAAACTGTGTTTTAATGCAGCTTGATTTTCCTCAGGAGAGCGAGGAAGGGGCAGACCTCAACAACTTTGTTTGTCCTCTCTGCACGCTGGATTTCAGCAGCCCTGAGAAACTCATCTCCCATGTCTACCAGGTGAGAACTACACAGCCTCAACAGTCCTAATTCAATACAGTTTGAAAACAAAGCAGTGTGCTCACAGCCATCTAATCTAGTGCTTAGTTTGTCCCGTAATGTTACATGAGTCCTTTAGTTTGCAACGAAAACAAATTAAAATCATCGCCATGAGCCATTCAAAGCTGATTTCATACAATCCTGTGGTAGTTACAGTTCAAGTTAGAAGAAAACTTCTGCTGAAAAATCACCAATGCTCTCTTGAAAATGCTCAGTTCACACGGGTCCACATCTTCATCTTGTCTCTTTAACTCTTTAACCTGCACTGATCTACATGTTCCCCTACATGTCAATCTATGTGACGTGTTTTAAGCCGTAGCTGTGAAGTCACTGATTTATACTTTACTTCAGGATTTGCAGAATCCACAGCATCAGCACTGTCAGATTTTTAAAATGGCAAACAAAGCATGTTTGTGGTCCTTGACTAAATGTGACATACAATGCTTATAGCATGCATCTTTGTATGCATTACAGCCTCATCATGGGTTTAGACTGAATCTTTAGCAATCGTGAAATTAAAAGTTGAAATGAAACGCTGATTTAGCTATAATCGACCGACCACAACAAAAAGTAGACAGCTATCATCTTTTAATGATGGCGGGCTTGGGTGTCGTGTTCTTAATCTTCTGCTGCTGTCTTTAACAGCACACGACTATGATGAGCAACACCAAGAGCTATGTGTGCCCAGTGTGTGGGCGAGCCCTGAGTTCGCCTGGCTCACTTGGACGGCATCTTCTCATCCACTCCGAGGACCGCCTCTCCAACTGCGCTGTCTGTGGAGCACGCTTCACAGACACCAACAACTTTAACAGGTTTGGCTCATCTCTAATGTAGCTCTCCTCTCAGGTTTTTAAAGACAGTTTTTATTTTTTATTTTTTTTATAAATGAACTATTTGGGCTGTAACAGTACTAGTTTCTGTACTGTTACAGTGCTGCATGTCAACTTGGTTCACTTGGTAATTGAGACAAGGTTCTGACACAGCCTCGACACGACGCAATTCAGGAAAAATGAGATTGGATTTCATTAGATAATCATGAAAAGTGGAGCATCAGCAGCGAGTGTGGCCATTTACATTTATTGCTCTTCTGAACAACCTGTTAAGTTTGATAAAGCATCTAGGCTATGTATAGACAGTGCATATATAGGTAGGTAGGTAATGTATAGGTACATGCTGCTGCCAGACGACTCTTGAATCGGGTCAGGTCAATAGTAGACTTGTCGGTCTGTGGGTAATCTATGCTTTCACTGCAAACAAATCGCTCCAAGGAGCAATTTCTAACTAGTCTCAGCTCAGTTGATTTTGAGGATGGAGTGTCATTGCCGTGTTTACACCTGCTGTTAAAAGGCAACTGGTTGTGAAACAATGTCCAAGGTGTGAAACTAAGAGTGGAAGCATCCTCTGTGTGTGTGTGTGTGTGTGTGTGTGTGTGTGTGTGTGTGTGTGTGTGTGTCATCATGGCAAATTATGTTCCTGTAAACACAGGCAATATCGCAGAGGTGGTTTTGAATACTTTTGTGGGTGTTTCTATGTCTGTCTATTTTTCAGTATTGGTTTTTTTTTTCCCAACACAATTGCATCAAGATATGGTCTCTAAACTTTACATTACAGTTCTCCACTAGAAAGTGGAGACCATAACCAAGGCTGAGTTTGAAGTAACGTCTCTAGTGTTTCTAATTAAAGGTTCAGTAACAAGCACACACGCAGGCAGGTCAGAGCCAGAAGGAGAAGTTGTTTTCACCGATGCAGTTTAATTCCTCATAGAACATCAAAAATGATTTTAGCTGGAGTGTAATGGGATATAAAAAAATAAAAAAATAAATTGCAGTTCAGAATAATCCTTAAACGACAAATATTTAGCTTGTGGAAAGATCAAATTGAGCAATCTAAAATTAGTTGTCTGAATTTCTCACAATAGAGCAGTGGTTCTTTCAGTATGAGAATAAAGCAGAACACGAGGCAGGAATAAAATTAGTACTGTAATAACAGATTAATGTAAAACTTGCATGTTGCTTAGCAACTACCATTCACCATTACAAAAAAACAGCATGGTCAGAATGTATAGGTGAAAGAAAAGCCCCGAGAAGCCGTAAAAAGAGAAATGTCATCAACTGTTATAGAATCCAAAATGTGTGTTAACTGAGGAAAGATGCATCTTCATTACTTGATGTAAATCTAGCCAGCTGTCATAAAGCATCTTAATCTGACACACATTTTCTGGTGTTATGTGAAATACAGCCGCCTCCTCTTATTCTGTGAACAGTGGGCTGAGCCTCTTTCTCAACCAGCTAAGGACCACCGGACACACTGTCTTGTTCATCTTTGTGATAAATAGTTTCAGGAAGTGAGTAAGTTGAAATGAGTCATCTTTCTCCATTTGGACAAAATGGTTTCAAATCATGTCAGTGATAGCAGCTTGATAGATGAAGCTAAAATTGCTTCTTCTCTAAAAATATGTGACCATATGGACCAGGTTGTGGTACCAAGCTGTTGGCTAGTGGCTGTCAAACTGATGGATCCTCGAATGCATTGATATCACCAGTAAAGAACCACTGTATCAAGGCTTTATGTCTTGCGAGTTCTTTTACCAAACTGATCAGTGTCCTATTTTCTCTTAGGGAGAAACTTAAGGATGTCCTCGACACAACCAGGATAGATGTCAGCTGTGGAAGGGACTCTTGTTCCCTGTCCCAGTCCCTGTCCAGCAGCCCCATGAGCAGTCCAGACCAAGGCACTCACTCGTGTCATGGAGCAGGTCCAAGCCCCAGTTCCTGTCAGGGTCCTCGCCCATGTCAAGCGCCTGAGCCCAATCCCAACCTATGTCAAGCCCATCGCACCTGCCAGGGCCCAGGCCACATCTCAAACCAGTGTCAAGGCCCCAGACCATGTCACGGCCCAGTCCTGGGATCAGGACCATGCTCTGGGCCAGGGCCGTGCACAGGCTCTGACCAAGGACCCTCCTTTCCTTCACTGCCCGACAGTCTCCTCTCTGAAGGGCCATCGCTCGCATCTATACCTGATGCTCTTAACTCCTCTTCTTCAGGCCTTCCCCCCATCCCTGACATCTTGAGCCCTATGCCTGTGTATCCTGCGGGAGTGCTGCTGGTATGCAACAGCTGCGTGGCCTATCAGCAGTTAGTGGAGGCCCAGTCGCCGATGCGAAAATGGGCTTTGCGGAGGAAGAATGAACCCTTGGAGGCACGCTTGCAGCGTCTAGAGCGTGAGCGCACAGCAAAGAAGAACAAGCGGGCGTGTGAGACGGAAGAAGAGAGGGAAATGAGGAGGCTGCGGGACCGTGAGGCCAAGCGCATGCAGAGGATGCAGGAATCGGAGGAGCAGCGAGCACGCAGGCTGCAGAGAGACAGGGAGGCCATGCGTTTAAAGAGAGCCAATGAGACACCAGAGAAGAGGCAGGCCAGGCTGATCCGTGAGAGGGAGGCAAAGAGGATCAAGCGACGCCTGGAGAAGATCGACCCTGCTCTCAGGACGCAGATAGAGCATGATCCTGCTGCGATGGCTGCCCTCACAGCAGACATGAGTCTGTTTCAGTTCCCCTGCCCTATGCCTGTCCCTTCCATTGATAATGGTCTGTTCATGAAGCTGCCCTAATTGGACCAGGCTACTTTGGGGAGAGACCAACTGGCTTCTAGCAGCGTCATTAACCTCTGCACTGTGCCATCAGGCTGCCATGGTCGCAGTGAACCATTCCTAGCTGGTCTCCTCTCAGCTTCACACAAACTGCTCTGTTAAATACAGCAAAAACTGATTCAGTTTCTAATTTATTGCAGTCTAGAAAACCTTGGGAACAGGGTTGAGAATGTTTCATGTTGTATGGATGATGACTTAAAAGCATGTTGTAAAGAGATTTATCTGTTTGTCAGCAGACCAGCAGATTTGACGCAGTTCACTCTAGTAGGAGCAGTTCTTCTTCCTTCGTGGAAAGAATCTTTTGCACATGGACCTCCAGTGATGGGAGTGGGGACTTTGTAGCCACAGCCTCCTCCTTTCTGGTCCACTCCGCCAGCCCAGTGACTCGGATTTACCGGTAGCTACACCTCTCTCTTCAAGCTGCCTCCGTGGGTCCCTGGGAAGTTCGTGTTCAGTCAAACTACTACCTCAGCTGGCGCCACGGTGGCGCCCTCTGTCCTGTGGCTTACTGCGTTCCAACTCCAAGCTTCCAAAGCTCTATATGTACTGTACACTACTACAGAGGATGCAGGTTGTTTTCCTCAGTTTCTATTTATCATTCAGGCACTTTAATAGGACCCAAACATTCACGACTGATTTACAACATGTATTTAGAGTGTTGATTATGACATTTCCTAACAGATAAACTCTGAATGTTTGTCCTATTGAACACGCCCAGTGTTGAACAACATTCCCCTCCTGAGTTGTGCATCTTAATGCAGCCTCCTCTTTACATGGTCTTTGCCAAGATTTGAATCACTTATCTTTACACTTGCCAATGTTACTTGTGTTTACTTTCTGTTACAGAACTCATGAAAGCTCAGTCTGTGCTGCTGTTATTGTACTGTACTGTACATTAGTTACCTCTTATATACAGTATTTTGGGCTCATTAAGTTGATGAATATTGTGCTAAAATGTTCTATTAAGTGGTTTTAATGTAACAGTATCTGCTACGTTACCTGTTGACCTCAGAATTTGTCTCACTACTTGAATTCTGCCCACAAAGATGCGTTTGTTTTCCTGATATTGAGTTAATTACAGTATTAAAATGGGTCATTACTGTAGAGAACCATACATAGATGATGCCACCTCTGCTTCGTGCAGCGTCGTAGCATCCACATGCTTTGTAAGGCTGCAGTACTTTCAAAATGTGTTAACAGTACCCTGTACGTTTTGATTATTTTTTGCAAGTCAGCAGAAACATATTTATTGAGCCACATAACAGTTGGAAAAAAACAAAAAAACAATAAGTTATTTCACCATTACTGAGCACTGAGGCTAATCTCACGAGACAGACAGCCCTCACCAGGGGATTTTATTTATCTATATTCATCAACCTCATTCCAGCACATATTTATGCAATATGATGTGAATATATTTTTCTTGTGAAAGTGTTTGGGGCAATTTTGTTGGTATGAAATTGTTTTAATGTTAAAAGATGCGAGGCCATATTTGGATATCCCTTGTTTAACTTCCTGTCTGCACTGTTACCTCCCAGTTTTCTTGACTTTGCTTCTCCAGATGCAAACATTTACAGCGTCACATGAGCAGTTTCACAAATATTCTGCGAAGAATATCAAGACGAGGACTAGTAGTTTTTCTGTTTGAGTCACTCCTAGACGAGAGTCAGTCTACCTGGTGGGCGATAACTGTTTGTTAAAGTAAGTTAAATAAAAAAATATATATAAAATATGTATATATACATATACATGGACTTTTGGTTTTATCCTCAGAGGCTTTTCTAGGAGTGCATCAAACCTCTATGCAACAGATGTGTTATTTATTAAGGGAAATTCATTCACTTTTCACTGAAACTATGCAGAATCCAACTTTAATTTAAACAGATTTCAAAGTAAAGAGTTCAGCTTCTCAGGCAATTAAACTCAGTGAGAGGGCTCAGAGCCTCGATACAGCACCCTGGTCCATAAGATTCATTTATGTCATGTGATGTGAAAGGTGTGTGTGTGTGTTTTTTTTTTTGTTTTTTGTTTTTTTAGAGACATCTTTTTTTCTGAGTTTCTCTTCCTAGTTTAGCACATAAAAGCAACAGGGTCTTACTGCCATCCTACTCATAACACACTACCAAGGGCAGATCAGAGTTCTCAACAAAGGCTTTAGGTGTCGTTTATTTCTCTCCTCTCTGACTATGAATACTGGGTATTCTCAGAGGTTGCTCTTTGGAATTGCTGTTACCCCCCTGCAGTGGAATAATGGGGCAGAACACTTCAGCGTCTGTGGTCTGACGTACTATCGCAAAAGACGTACTGTGGACTTTCCAAGCAGTACTCTCCGTATGGATTAGGGAAGCACTGCATGTCGTGAAACTGCACTTGTCCTAGAATGGTTCAATATGAGCTTGTGTTCTACTGTTAGTTTATGCCTGCCTGTTTTTTACAGTTTAATCAAAAGATATTGTTAAAAAAGAAAAAAAAAGTTGGCCTTTCTATATAAATTCTATCAGGATTTTCTCTCAATGTCCATGTTTACAGATTAAATCTCTCCGAACAAGGCCAAATGAATGAGCTAACTGCTAACAACAACAACATACGAGTTGTGATATCAATGCATTGGAGCTGGATGGCACTTTGGGGACGCCATCCTCTGTTACTGAATTAACAGGTGTACAGACCATGATGAATCCTGGTAAAGAATGTGGAAATAAACATTGAATTTATTATAATGTTAGTGTCCAGCATTGTTTTTGTCGTCTTTGGTTTTTGTCTTCATATTCCCAGACACACAGTTGTCCTTAAAGTCCCCCTGAAATGCTGTTTATGTGTATTTACAGGTTTCTTGGAAAAACAAAGCTAGGGAGGCCACTCCCTCCACACAAAGTTCAGCCTGTTCTGATTGGACAGAGCAGGCCCCGCCCCGCACATTTGAGCTGAGAGCATAGGCTTTACTAAATATGGACGACATTGTTCAAACTGATGCCAGGATTCAAGAGATATGGGGGGTGTTGACTTGTGACTTTGGAGCCTTCTTCTAGACTTACTTGCAGTTTCAATAGATTAATACTGCGCTCTGCTGTTGGATTTTACACTGCACTTTTTAATGTATTTGTTTTTCCTACTCTCATAGCCCACGGGACCACTTCACTGAGTGGTTGTCATGGTAACGTGAACAGAAACTACCATTGTGTACAAAAGTATTTTAGTTTGGGGTGCATCTGCTAACATGGAGGGGGGTGGGGCTTATGACATATTGGGTCAAATGTAGGTGACACATACAAAAATACATGGCGTTTGATTTCACTGGGACAATCCAATGCTATGAAAGGATCACGCTTACTGCTGCAACTTTATACAAAGACGCTGCTACATTAATTCTCAAACCACCAGTAAAATGAAGCGCTAAAAATAACTGCAATAGAAGAAAGACAGCACACAAGTTGGATAATTGTTTATATTTATATTTGTATATATATATTTATATATATTATATTGTGTTTACTTAACAAACATGATAAATGCAATGTCTCCAAGTTAGCTGTAACAATAAAAATACAATATCTTTGTGTCCTTAAAGTACATAGAATTAAAACAGCAAAACAAAGAAACAAAAACCGCCCTAAGTAGTTCACAGAGAAATACAAATATACAGTACAAATCTATTTTATTCAAAAAGGGTACAAATAAAAATGCAACAAAATAGAGATATTAATGCTTTGTTAAATTCAGGTAGGTGTAGGGTATTCTAAGGGAGCACTTTGGGTTGACAACTCTAAGGCTTCTGATAAAGATCAATACATATTGGTACGGCCATACGATATTAAAACTCACTATACAAAGTTCATACAACCTGGATTATACTTGAGGATTGGATGTTACATTTACATAATTGCATATATTTTGCAGATTTAGGCATTTCAAAAAAGATGCTGTTTATCATTTTGTTTTTAGATCATTACACGTCACATAAAAAGCAGTGTCACCTTGTGCAGGAAAAAAAGTACAATGTCAAATCTGAAAATACACAGACTTCTTTAAAACTTTGAACCGTTCTCTGATTTAATTCGACATTGGCAACACCAAATCCGCCCCAGTTTCACCTTTGCACTTCAATACTGGATCAACAGGAAGTTCTCACAAAAATCCAGACTAGAAATGTCACAAAACAAAATAAACCACCACGTTACCACCATTGGAAAGCTACTGGATTCACGCAGCCTGCCCATCCGTCTCGGTTTATTCAAACCCACCTTTCTGCTGTTCAGACCGTGGGACAGAGCACGAGACACCAAACACAAGCCATCAATTCTAGGGAATAAAAACTACACACCTTGTGCAACAACACTAAAAACAAGTAATCTGTGCATGTCTATCTGTCTCTCCATGTGTGGAATTAATGGACTGGAAGTGCAGAGAAGAGCTTCCATTTATTCCACTTCCACAAAACAAAACAGGAATTCAAATGTTATTTAGTATGAGCATAAAGAACGTATTAAAAATGTAACGGAACCAAAAAAAAGAAAAAAAAATAGAGTTGCAGATGTGATGAATGAAACATCTGGGGCCTAAAGAGAATTCACTGTCACCATTTGAGACATCTAAATACGAATTTCTGCCCATAAGAAAAGACAAGAACGTCAAGGCTTGACACGTCTGATTTGCTCTTGTACAACCTGAAAAGGGAACACCGAGACTAACAGAAGCGTTACTCCATTATTTCAGTTTCACACAATTGTATAAAGCAGAATTTAAGGCATTATCGACAAGCATCATCAAAGCTATCTATACAAAAAAAAAAAAATACACCTATCTACAGAAACACACAGCTGCTGATTTTTCCATGATTTTGTGTGCTTTACATTTTGAAACTCTTCAATTTACCAACGGATTTCCTTTTAAAACACTGTAGGAGGGCATTTAGTGCAATTACTTACAGCAACAGACTATCAGTAATGTGAGTAAGATTCATTAGACATCTTGGTTTAAGCAGTGCTTTCCTGCCGCACACTTCTCAAAGGAGAGCGCAAAAAAACAAACAAAAAAAATGGTCACTGGCAGCACAGGATGGTTTTGCTGTGAGAATTAACAGGAGGTAAAGTCACAGGTGGCACTGCTTGCACCATTTAAATCCCATCGAATGCTTCTTGACCTAAAACACATGCTGAAGTGGTTTGGCAATCGTGCCAAAATAATGCAGGACAAACGTCAACATTTCAGTGACACTCATCTTGAGTGATTTGGCTTCAACTGTGCGGTATCGTGAAAAGAAGACAATAAAGGTTACTGATCCATCACTCAGTACGGCGCCATACAATGATCACTGAGCATAAAATGGAAAGTGGAAAATCGCTGTACTGAACTCCTACACAAGGGTCACTTGAAAAAAAAAAACAAATCCTATACCCAGACATTATCAGAACAAAATGACTGCACCAGCCAACCTGCCCTGCTGCCTCAAACAGCTGTACTTAAGACAACAAAGAGTACAATACTGAGTTTACTGCATAGGAAATACCAAGACTGCGTGAAATGTTTTGTGTATTATGTATATTGCTTACAGCATTTAAAAAAATAAAAAAAACATGGTGAGTGCTCAATGGCAAGATGTGTTAACAGTAAATTATTATTATTATTTGAATTTGGGTTCACCTCTCTTCAATGTAAATAAGAACTAACCTGCCCATATGCATATTAGAATAGTTGATTATAGTTATTCAACCTGTCCATACGTGCTGTAAAGAAATTCAATTTTTCAATTTTAAAGGACCAGTGTGTAGGATTTAGTGACATCTAGTGGTGAGGTTGCAAACTGCAACCAACTGAATAGCACTCCATCTTTCCTCTTTCCTTAAGCTTGGTTTA
The DNA here is from genome assembly GCA_005024645.1 of Planiliza haematocheilus. Taxonomy (NCBI): domain Eukaryota; kingdom Metazoa; phylum Chordata; class Actinopteri; order Mugiliformes; family Mugilidae; genus Planiliza; species Planiliza haematocheilus. The sequence goes on from SRSE01000798.1 coordinate 4,407,907, forward strand.
CATTACCGCAACGGGTCTACACAGAGCCTGTGACGGTGAAAGAATTTATACATGTGTGCTGGTTCGTTACATTTTGTAATTTAGCAGCCATGGACTGCCTGTGTTATTTCACACAATGGCTTTGTATGCCGAGTTTGAGAATTTGCTGTGCTTGTGTGGCCATTCAGAGACGCGAACAAGGAAATGCATTTTGGACCAATCACACTGTATCAGCGTTATAGGCTACAGCACAGATGTACTGCTCAACTAAAAATCAGTTCAGTTATAGAAATCAACAATTTGTACTAAAAAGATAACAGTGATTACTGTAATGAATTTAAAAAAATGAATTAAATCCTACACACTGGTGTGGTGACGGGCAGTTTGTGCAGAGTAAAGTATTAGAGGAGCACAACCGAAGCATGGGCTACAGAGAGGGGCCTAACGGTTCTTAAAAAAGCCAATAAACAAACTTGACCCTATGCGTAGATTGAACTCTGACTAGTTTACAATGAAGAAAAAGGGCAAAGCTCAGAGTCAGTGACTAAGAAGTTCTTTGTTCAGTCTTTTCCACGGCAGAGGCAAAGTCATAGGACCAAAAACAGCCTAAACATGGAGTATCCTACATCATCAGTTGTTCAACGTTTTGTCACAGAACAGCAGTGGACATCTACAACAGGAAGATGTGCATCTGCAAAGCTCTGCGTAGCACCAGTGTAGTACCAATGTGGAACCCAGGCTGGACCTTCTTGACATATTCTATGGCATCATTCAAAGGTAAGTATTTTAGGGTGAAATTCCATCTTTGGGTGTCCCTGCCGTTTACTTGCTGTGCTGCAGGCAAGGAACAGTGACTAAGAGCTGAATAAGTTGGGTAATAATTCCCTCCAAGATGCCCACTGCTGAAGCCTAATATCAAACATTACTGCACAGAAAACTTCTGAGTCTCACTCTATTAAGATTGCAGTAACGTCAGAGAGGAGTCTTTGTACAGCCACAATGGACAGGAGGAATAATCACAGCAACCATCAACTCTTCACATGCATAACAGATTTGTCGTATGACAGCCTTAGAAATCAAGTGAACCCATTCTTTAAAGCTGCTCTGGATGACAAGCCACAGGATGACAGTCTGCTAAGTCCAGTCTCATGGCCCCCTCTGTCTGCTGATAAGAAGGTAGGCTGTATCATCAATGAACCCTGAAGAGTATCTGGGTGTGATGGACAAGCTAGTTTGAAAGTTTGGAAGTACAACACCAACACACACAACCACATAACTAACAGATGCTCCTTTCTGCGCACATCCAGAGAAACGTTAAGATATCAGAGAAAATGCATGAAATATTCAAAAGTGACTGGAAGTTCTGCCAGAGGGAGAACTCGAAGGCAGAAAAAATAAAACCTGTACTGAGCCATTTACACTATCTGATGGGAATGTCTGCACGAGGAATGTTGTCCAATTACAAGCCTCTGATGATTTTAAGTGTCTAATTGCACTTATTTTGAATTTCACCCATGGATCCTTTTTTTTTCTCAGTGACAAAGATTAAAAAGTTATGTCAGAAGGAAGAAACTGCAGCATTCATCTTGGCTAATTTGTAAACAGAGTTAGAAATGCAAGTCAGTTTTTTTTTTCTCTCAGTATAAAACACCAACAACAATACTTCAAACATATTCCCTTCATTAAAAAAAAAAACTACTGTGTTTCCTATTTCAAGGTCAGTGTGAAATCAGTGTGTGACATCTGCTATGTGCAACACAAGACAACCTTAAGATCCACTGGGTAAAGGAAACCCTAGCACAAAAGCAAAGGATCGCAAAGTTTAAAACAAAAGATCAGACTGAAACTAACTTGTCTCTTCTGGAGAAGAACTTCAGTAAATCAGATCCAGAGATGGAGGAACAAAAGACAAGCAAGTTCATCTACAATGGTTTCTGAAGGAAACGACCAAAGCCATGCTTTGTACATATAGAACTACAATCAATCAAATTTACACCAAAATAGTGCATATCCTTTAAATGTTGGGCCAGAAGGGGTGAGATCTCACACCTCAGAAGTATAGATATGCAACAGCCCGTAGTGGGAGATTCCTGGGGAAGGGCAGTACGAGCAGTAACGGCCCTGTTTTGCAAAAAGAACTATTGCTTTCATTTGGTAACTGAGTAAAGGCCAAGTCAAGTTTAGAACAGAGATAGAACACCTCATCACGTGTACGCAGGGTCCCCCTTCAAAGAAATGTACTAGACCTTCCTCTGAGTCTGGAGTCAGCCAGTGACGTGACAGGGTTATGTCTCTGGTTCATTCCCACAGATGGCTTTGGTGATGACCAGCCAGTGCCTCTTCCATTAATTACACGATTTAAAAATTGCATTAAAAGTCATTGGTCTGATTTGGAAAGTCCTGAGGTATAGTGAAGACAGGAGGGTGTCGCTCTGTGAGGGAAATTATTCTCTATGGGGGTAAAGTTTAATAAAAACAGGGATAATCTCATTGATGACACCGGAATGAACGACATCGCTGATCATGGAGGAGAAAACATTATACAAATCTGCTGCATTTATGCAAATGCACACACGCACAAACACACACACACACATTAGGGCCCTCAGCCAAAATCAGAGGGCATGATGACAGTGTGTAATGAAAGCACATTTTTTAGGAAACTGATTGCTGAACAGGTAAACTGATTGATTTATCACTATTCGATTGTAAGACAAGTGGGACATGCCACACTTGGCCTGAGAGAAGATCCCAAATCTTGCCACTGAAAAGGAAGGAGAGGAGAGAGCCTCTCTGCTGACAGCAGACGTATTAGACTCCTGCCAGAGAAGCGTAATGTAACATACAATGACAGAGTCAACAGTGCCGACATCTCCACAGGAGCTGCTGATGTCAGCAACTCTGATCCTTTTTGGATAAATGCTTTTGATGGACACAGAATCTTAGGAGTTGAGAAGATGAAGGATCACTGACTGAGATCTTTTTAATACATCGGAGCCCACAGAGTTGGTAGCTCCACTGTGCTACACACTCATCGTTTGTAGTCTGTGGTCTTCCATAGCGACAGTCTGGTCATAAAGCAAGCTAGAGTGTTTTAAATGCGATGGTAAACTCCAAGTTTGGGTATGAGGAAGTGGAGACAAAAAGAGGGAGGGTAGAAGAGAAATGCAGTGTGTGAGGACTATGGTAGGCATTTCATCAGCTACATACTTTCTACTCAGCTTTAAACGGCTCTGTCAGATATTCACTTCCTGGGAAACCAAAGCCTTGTATCAGTTGGCTGAGTGATAATTAAACCCAACCAGATCTCCTCACTGCTAGACAATGATCTCGTCTTGTTTGTATGTTTCAGGTGTGCAAAATCTCAAACATTCTGAGGCTACATTCGCACTATTTTTTTTCCTCTTTCTCTCCTCATCAGACTCATTCTCACTCGTGGTAGTCTCCTCTATCGTTGCTACCAAATGTGATGCTACTTCCCTGCATTAGAGCGCCCCTCAATGGACAGTTTGACCTCCTGGGGGATGAAGGAAGGCCTTGTGTGGCCAGAGGTGATTATTTGAGGACGCGGCCCTTCGTCTCCCTTCATACTGTATCTTTGGAGGCCAGGTGAGGACCAGCGCCTCTGAGAGCCACCTGCAGACTGCATTGCTCCCATCCCTGCCTCTGCGAAAGGAGAGCTCTCTGTGTGCAGGTGGTAACTGCTCTGGCTCCTTGGATGCTCTACCATGGTCCTACTTGGTCTGATGGGCGATTCAATGTGCCCAACAACCCCCGAATGTGTGGCTTCCTCCTTCTCAACCACATCTTTCTCCCCATCCCTCTGTCTTTCTCTGTGGCTGCGGTCCATCCTGAAATGAGACTGAGCCCGTGACTGCTGAGGGGCAGGAGGCCCCATGAGCTGGTGAACAGGTCCTGATGTAGAGTTGGTTTTGCTCAAAGTCCTGGACAGGTGCTGCTGCTGCTGTTGTTGATGCTGCTGTGAATGATGGTGCTGTGGTTGTTTCTGCTGCTGTGGCTGAAGCTGCTGCTGCAAGGTAATGGACACACACATGTCTCCGACTTGAAGATGATGGCAGGCCAAGCCATAGAGCTGGGCAGTGCGTTCGGGGCTGCAAGATGACCACCCCTGGCCAAACACAAAAAATGGATGTTCCGGGGGCACGTCAATGGTCACTTTGCTCTGCTGCTCCCCCACAGTAAAATGAAGTGACACAAGGCCCGGTCTCTGTTGGCTGGCACGGATGTCCATGACCAAGCTGGAGTCTATCTTAAGCCCCCCACTCACCTCTGCACTACGCACAAAATCCTGAGTCTGCAGGTCTTCCACACGCTTTAACTCCCCAGTAGCCAGCTGAATAATTGCCCCCTTCATGAAGTGTGATGGGTTGCAAGGTGTTGATGTAGGAGCGAGGCTCGAAGCTAAGGCCTGAGCCACATCTGCTGTAGGCTGGCCCGGAGGCTGCAGGGGAAGCTGTTGCTGTTGCTGTTGCTGCTGTTGCTGCTGCTGGGCTGTGGTTGGATCTGCCCTTTCAGGGAGGCACACTCTGGCTGAAGAATCGGAGGCTTTAAAGCTTCGGCTAGGGGAGGCCATGGTGGTAGAGGCATGGCTGGCTGAGGCATCATTAGCCTGCCCTGGGTAGTGTTGAGGTGGCTGATGCTGAGGGTGATACTCCAGAGGAATAAGGACTGGTTGCCCATTGGCAAGCATGACAGCATGGCCTGGCTGTCCTGTTTGCTGCTGGAGACCAGTCACTCTGTGATCACTGTAACTCGCTGACTGGGTCGTGTATATAGTCCGGCCAGAACTTGTGCTCTCTCCATGGAAATCTCTGGCTCTCTGGCCACCCTGAGAGAGGTTCAAGGGAGCAAAGGAGACCTCCTTCCGCACTCCACTAACACCTTGGCTAGAGGAAGCCAAACGACCAACCACTTGCTGCACCTGGAAGTTGCAAAAAGTAGCATCAGGGGTTAGTGAAACAACTTTCAGTTTGACTGAAACACAGAATACACATTTTATAAGCCATTCAAAAGTCTTGCCCCAGCAGGCCCTTTTTTCAGCATCTAAGCATGACATCTATCTTTGGGTCAGGAAATAAACACACTTTTACTTATAAAAAAACTCAAGCCTCAACTTCTCTAAAAGCTTTAAATTGGCATCAAGAAAAGAGGCACTGAAGGCAACATGCAGCATCTCCATGCAACAAGTTGCAACTAACCACGGTTGTGCATGGCCCTCTTGTTTTGAATCATAGCACACAATAAAGGAAGGGAGTAAAGTCTACTATACGACATTACCCAAATACAGAGGTGCAAATATGTGACACTGATATAATATAAAATGTAAATGATGAGGCAGGTTAGCAGAATAGCTATTGAACTGACTGAAGATAAAATTACCACAGAAAAGGGTCACTATGAATCCTACGATGACATTTAAATACACACCAAAAGACAACTGTGATAAATAATGTAAAGGAACTTGTTATTTTTACAAACTAAAATCATAAATTATATGAAAGTTATGTTCAGTACAAGGTTTGCAAAAAGTTCTATTGTTACTATTCTATTCCTTAATTGACATTATAGACTTATCCAGAACTGCTGCCTTTTAATAGTGCTCCTGCTAGCCATGCTGAAAAATGTGATATGCAACAGTTGTCATTTTAGTAGAAAACACAAAAATGCAATGCAACATGGAGCAATGTTAAACAAATAGGAAAAGGCTATTTAATGTGTAAAACTAATACACATTTACATGGCTGTTTATATCACTGGTTTACAGCTAAAAGGGCATGTCGTATTAGGCCGTCATATTATCCATCAGTGTGCCCTACCTCTAGGTCGCTATCTGGAGTACTGCGCTGACCAGGTGAGCTTCTCTCGTCCAGTCTTCGATTCTGCAGGACTTTGTCTTGGCTATGATCCTGTGTTGCAAAGCTAGGGGTTACCTGCGACAGACGTGCGTTTCTGGCAGTGTAGGGAGAGTCTGGTACAAAATCTCTGCCCCCATGCTCTTTATCGCCTCCGTTCATCTCTGGTTCATTCTCCTGTTGTGAAGTGTCCCTGGTGGTAGGAGCAACCCTGGTACTCTGAGGGTGGTAAAAGACTGGCAACCCTCGAGAGCTGAGCTCTGTTGCAGGCAGGACTCCGACGGTACCAAGGTGCTGCTGGGCAGCTTGCTCTGAAGGCAGCATCAGCGGGACACCACTGGAAGCTGCAACTTTGGCAAAAGTATGAGCAGATACCTGGGCCTGGGGAGGAGGGGAAACAACACCTTCCTGTATGACAGATGGATAGGGAACCAGGTGGGACACAGCATGGGGCTGAGAGATGGCGCCTGAAGGAGAGATTAATGATCCCGGGACAAAGCCAGGGGGTAGAGCGTAAGGTACTGCTGCATAAGGGGAACTAACAAACTGGAGAGAAGAATGGGGAATCTGGGCATAACCAAGCGGAGGATAGGGAATGCCAGGATGCTGCATGAGAGGAGAGTGTACAGTGTAGGCTGGAGAGATGTGACTTAACACTGGGTGAAGACTGGTTGGTGAGTAGTTAGCAGATGGAAGTGCCACTTTGTAGAGCATACTGTACTGGTCAACAGGCACTGCTGGTATGCCATCAGAATTTTCCACTCCATAATGAAGCCCTGGTTGAGCCCGCAGCCACTCTCCAGATGTGGTACCTCCCTGAGTGTCACTGTTGGGTGCAGAGTTCTGGATGGAAACCACTTCATCTTCTCCAATGCCACCACCAGCACTGCTGCCAGCACTTCCACCACCTCCTGCTGCAGTCCCACCTCCCCCTGTCCCGCCAGCTCCAATGCTGTTACTAATTGGCAAGTGGTCCCTCTTCTTAGGAGGCAGGCACTCCTGGTTGCGCTCCTGAGCTGGTTTCATTGCAATCGTCTCACCAATCAAGAAGCCTTACTGTACTGCACATGAACTAAAACTTGCAAGCCAGTCAGCCCGCACAGAAACCAGTTCTGAAATCACCTGGCTGACCTCATCTGCCAATTCACCTGAAAACAAAAAACAGAAAAGCATGTCGTCTCATCATATAAATGTCTGAATTATTAATAAGCATAACAAAGTTTTAGCATGTGAGAGAATTATATTATATAATATGATTGTATTAGATTACCTTGAACCACAGAAAGTATTATGGTCACTGTGACTCAAACTTTTCAACCTTGATACGACTGGCAGCTGATCACAGAATAATATCATATGCAAAAACTGCAACATATTAGTATAGAATAATACGAGTACTGATTCCGATCCCTAATTTACAAACTTTCTTTTCTTAACATGCTTACTGACCTGAGCCTCCAAGTAGTATTAAAATTGTAAATAAACAAAACATTTCCACACTAACAATATCACATTCATGTTTTATGTCAGCTTGGTACACCTTTTCACTGAATCTATATGGTGTTTAGACAATAAAATATTTAATAAATTAACAGAAACAGGTTGATAAACATGAAGCTAACCTGATGTGACACATCTGGACACTTTCCGAGAGGTCGATTAACTCAACATTTTAAATTAACTTGCAAAAGCTCAATTTTCTTTAAAATCACTCAATGATCCAGACCCGATTTTGCACTCAGCAAAAGCTGTTCTGAAAACTGTGTAATCATATTTCCTGAAACAAATCAATGACTGCCAGCAGATATAACCATTTATTTAATGAATGGTGTTATTTGTAAGAGTTATCTTGCTGTTACCGCTACACTTCAGGGTAATTATGTTCACCGTTAGCTGGTGGCTGACTTGGCTAAAGTTAGCTAGCTACTTGAAGTCACAGTTTTTCCGTAAAAACAAATACGTGACGTTATGACACTTCGTACGCCAACACTAAATGTAGATATTGAGTTCAAATGATGACTAATGTTGTATGAAGGCCTATGGTTGTCGTTATAGTTTATTACAAGTTACTAGCCAAGAGGCTGGCGCTAGTTAGCTATATGGCTAACACGGCTATATGTAGCTACATGAACTCGAGTCACATCTGCTCACACTTAACATGGCAGTACACGAAAAGTCTATAATACACATATATGTTTTGTCTTGTGATGCACACGTACCTCCAAATGTCATCGCGAACGGGCGTTTCTTAAATGATAATTAAAAAAAAGTTGATATACGGAGGGACAATTGAAGAAATCAAGGCTCAGGAGTCAAGCCCATTTCGAAGGCCAGCAGAGGCGCTCACCAATGACGTCATCGCGTTTATTCAATTTCCTGTTTTTCTTAGCGAGCACGAATGTCTGGCACGCGCACGCCGAAAAGCGGTAAACTGCGGTCTCTCTTTACTTTTAATATAATGTATAATTTTCGTTCATTCATCTTCTGTAACCGCTTGTCCCGTAAAGGGTGGCGAGGGGGCTGGAGCCTATCCCAGCTGTCATCGGGCGAGAGGCGGGTACACCATGGACAGGTCTCCAGTCTACCACAGGGCTAACAGAGAGACAGACATTCACATGAACATGCAAACTTCACACAGGAAGGCCCCATTCGGCCTGGATTCGAACCTTATGTGTTATTTTATGGATTATACTGATAAGTAATATATTTACTATATCAGAATGCCATATATAAGCGTTTCTGTAAAACACCTCAATAAGTTCCTCATCATTACATTGTCATTTAGTGCAGTCAACAGGCTGTTTCCTACTAATGTAGTACTTTAGCTAAACAAACTTTTAAGAAGCAATAAACACCTTGTGGCCAACATAAACCGAAAGAATAATGTTTTAAATCTAGAAAGTGTTTTTACTTGAGAGGAACAAATTGCCAAAGTAAACTGGCATGCAGTGAACATAGTGGTTCAGGGGAACAAGGAAGTTTGCCTTGTTTGTCATCTAGTTTTGAGTCAGCCTGTGACTGTAGAGAAAACACGCAGGTGTGGCTGCAGTGACAGAAAGCACCTGAAAAGCATCACAGGCAATTAAAATCCTTTTGGGGCCCAAAGCAGATCTGCAACAGGCTCTTTCAGATTTTTCTACATGTCACAGCAAGTAAAGCGCAGGTGTAAACTATCCCATTTAGGTGTTCCTTTAATGTGCATGGCTGCCTTCCAGTCATAGTTAATGAGACACTGCAATGAAATGCAATCATTATTAATGTTAGAAGTTACAGTAACTGTGTGTGTTGTCAAAACGTCCGATCTGGTCAAACTAGGCAGAGTGGATGTGATGTGACTTTTTCACATTGCTTTCATTTTACTCATTCACAAGTCCACTGCAAATATATATAAATAGTTACCCTCTGCTCCAAATGCCACATCTTGCATTTGGGTGAAGCCTTATTTAAATAACAATCGTACATTTAAAGGATGAGGTTTACTATACACAAGCTCTTTTCTAAAAAAAAAAATATATATATATACACACACATACATATATATATATATATACACACACATACATATATATATATATACACACACATACATATATATATATATATATATATACACACACATATTTTTTAATCTTAATATTCAGTTTTCATTTTTATGCATTCAAAACTTTAAAATCAATTTTCTCACCAATTAATGGCTGTGTATCTACAAACTAGATGCAAAACAAGTTCAAACACGTGTTTTGTTAGTTTGGAAGGTTTGTGCACATGTTCAGTACACATGAGCCGAATTAAATCAAGAGTCCTTTCCTGCTGTGATCACTAACTGGACAGAAAGTCAGTGTTAAAATTACAAAATTGTGACTCCCTTTGTTGTCTTTTCTCAGATTGCAACAGGAGTGCAATCTGTGTACTGGTTTGACTTTGGTGAGACCAATGAGCTTACCTGAGTATTAGCCATATCGTTGCACATTTGGAGATAAGTTTTCCCTAACCTTACTTGTACAAATAATGTTCAGCTGATATCCCAATAACTAATATACCTATGAATTCATAGTTTCATTTTTATGGAATTAAACTTAAGGTGCATCATAAAATAAAATAAAAGCCATGGACACCAGGAATCTCTCTGGCTCCTACTCAGCAGGTAAGTTATGTGAGAAGAGCTTTGTTTTCTTCTATCATGTTTCATTGTACCAAATGTGTACATGTCAAACAAAGACAAGGTGTTGACTTGTTATATGAATTCTTATCATATCATGAACCATGTCCAAGTTAAATAAAAGCCATAACACAATTTCATTTGAAAACTACTGTAATGATCGGTTACAGGTACACATTTGAGCCTTATTTTCTGTTAAGAAAAAAAAAAAACCCAACAAAACAGCTTCAGTGCAGTACCTCCAAATTTAACTAGATTTACAGAATTGGTCAAAATCCTCAGTTTTCAAAAACTAAAATAAGTCAATAGATTTTAGAATATAGTTACAAAAATGGTCAATATTCCCAACAAGGCACAGAGGACGTGCAATAACAGCTGCACCCCTCTTAGAGAACATTTGCATAACTGAATATATACATCTGCTGCCAATCAATTTCAAACTGTGCTAAAGAGGAAGCACAGCCATCATACAATCTCAGCAGAGTGCAACATTGTTAGTGGGAAACGCACAGAATATAAATATATCTCCATAAAATATAAGACTAAATCAGGATAAAAGATATTTAGTACCATTAATCAAAAATATTAATTGAAAGATTTTCAAGCATATACAGTATTTATAATATTTGCCAGAATTATATTCAACAACCTATCCTATATACTAAGTAAAATGTGCAATTAATAGCATTTAGGAGAGCAAGACTGCACTCACATTATACACTTTACTAAAACACCTGAACTAGTTATTGCTAGAGAATCACAAGTTCACCATATGCCATTGCTGGATCAACACTCCTTTGTAATAGGACAATAGAACAAATATGAAGTCTGTCCAGTGGTCTCATAAGCAGAATTACAAAGAGTTTGACAATAAATGCTGCACTGTCATGTTTAAGACATTGAGATTTTACACAGTGATACTTTCTTGCCAGTTTTGAAGGGCACTGGACCAATTTTCCCAGATGTGCCTCCAACCAGTCCCTAGTTCAGCTGGTTGTCTACATCCCAGGGAGATATTTTTAGAGTGTACATATTCCAAAATCTCCCAAGAAATTTCCCTAATGCATCAATAATGGCCAGGAGCACATTTATCTCACTATTAGTAACCACACTGACAAACAATAACCCCAATTCTTGTTGTTTGTCTATTATAATAGTTTATGTTGAATAGAATTATCATGACAAATAGGGACACACATACAGTATGTTCAACAATGATAGTTAATTCTATCAGACACTCAAGGCTTTTCATTCTTCACTAACACTACTGCTTTAGAATGGACAACTCGCCTACATTATCAGATCACTCGAGACAGCTGGTATCTACAGGTCTTATTGCTAATGATTTTATGTGCTGCCTTAAAACTGCATCACCCTCACTGTATGAGAAACTTTAGTGCCTGAAATCCAATATACTAAACTAGGAACTGGTTTGAGTCAAAGCATTTGTCTGTCCCTTCACTTTCAAATATATATACCCATTAAGCTGCTGCTAATCTGACTAGCTTCTCCTTGGTGCCTTACCAGAAGGCCTATATAAAAGTCTCTTCAAAAGAGAAGAGGAACTGTCTACCACAGATTGAATTCCTCACAACTCTACTTCCCCTCAGCATCACCTGTATTATGTTACTAAAAATATAGGCCCTTATTGCTGCTTCAGAAATAGTAAATCTGCAAAGTTAGACCCTGAAATCACACCATCTGCTACGTAGCGTGACCCCGCCAAACAACCAATAAAATAAGGGCACTTGTAGCAAACAGCAGTAAGTTTGTGCAAGGAAAAACAAAACAAATCAAAAAAAAGCACCCCATTACATTCAACCAGGCCTGATACCTAAACTTTTAACCACATAGTATAAAACTTGTTAGCAGTGTTATTTTCTATTCCTCTTTCTGGAAAAAAAAGTAAAATTTTGATGAATTTTGCTAGAAGGCACACACTATTCGAATACTTGGAAATCAGAGTTAAACGAAATGCATCATTGCTGCTGCAATAAAATTGGGCATTTTCTAATCTTATATATCATTATTCAATTTCAGTGAAATCTTTATGACCGATTATAATTTAAAGAAAAGGGGAGACACGCATACATTATTGCTTTAAGCCATCTAGGGAATCGTATGTAGATCTTAACCCCATAGTAAAACCTCAGACAGAACTCATTGTATGGGACAAGTAACTCTGAAATCAGAGCAGTTAGTTCAACAAACGTTTCAAAAAGATGCAAGATGAAGAAGACAAGAAAATGCATCTATTGTAAAAATAACAAGACCTCACAGTAACAACTTACTGGCAAATAAGATAATAATGCTTGAAAACACAAGGATTCCTCAGCTGTAATAAACAGACCTTTCTCACAACAGCCATTTGACACAGTAGCAAAGCAAAGGTCACATTAATATAGGTTCTGTATGTAAACAGAACAAAACCTTCATTAATGCAATTAGAAAGCAAGTGTTTCTAGTTATTTTCATATCAAAGGGCCTGCTGTGACACAGATGAAAATTAGAAATTACCTCAGATTTGGATGCAGCATCAATGGCGCAAATTCTAGCTTATAAATAATTTAAAATCAGAAGTCTATAACAGCGTTTTCGGTTTCTCAGTTTTCTTCCTAGTATTTAAGAAAGAGGTAATAGAAAATAATATGATTAGTTGTTACCAAAACCTCTACCGGGCCCACATCCCTTAAAACCCCACATCCTCAGACAGCATCATAAGCAAGAGTCTCTGTTGAGAGCCAGATCTTTGCCCCATTCAGAAATTTACTTATTGGTGTCCCATAGACAGTGCGGCGGCACAGGTTTCCAGCTGGGGTGAAAGGAAAAGAAGAGGTAAGGCAGTCTGTTGGTGTAGGGGGGTCATCTGGAGAACTGACTTTAAAATACATTCTCCTTTGGTCTGAAGGGGGCCCACTTGGGACTAGCATGTTGCCCTGGCTGGGTGCCTTGTACTGCCTGAGTTGGCTCTGCAGTATATCTATTTCATCAACCAGTTGGGAGAGCTTGTGGAAGGCGGTGATAGGGCCACCTCTGGGAATGCAGACTTCAGGAACCCAGCGTAGAAAGAAGAGCTTCCAGAGAACTACATGTGATGGCATGAGCAGTGGAATAAGGATGCCCTGCAGGTCGGCAGGTCGAGAGAACCAGTCCCTGAAGAAGCGCTCTGATGGGCTTTCATCTTTCACTGGTGAGAAATCAGGCTTCAGCTCTGACACCAGAGAGCCCCGCCGGGGCAGTGTATCTTCTCCACTCCTCAGTCCATTACGCACAGATGCTGTAGCTCCACGCATTGTGGAACTGTAGCTTTTCTGCTACAAGAAACAGACAAAATTGTTTTATTCTACATGACATGGCCATATTGCAATCTCTGTAGCTTGCCAATTCACATGCTCATGATTCCATAGTAAAATGTTCAACTTGGAAAAACAATAATTCTTTTTTTTCTGAGAAGAAATCAACAAAATGTCTGACAAAATACAAATGTGCTAAAACCATAATATAATAATAGCATGTACCGATGACAGTTACCTACACATTATTATTATTATTAATGGTATATGCTTTTTATTTGCTCTCTATTAACCTTAAATAAAAATTAGGCAAACACCGTAATGAAGCCCTGACAATTATGCAATACATTTTCCTACTTGCACCATGCACACAAAAAACTGTATACAGTGTGGTCATACTACTCATACAAATGTTTAACACACATTGTCTTAACATACCTTTGTGCGTCTGAAGGTTTTCACTTCCCCCTTCTGAACGCAGGCAACTCCTTTGCCTATATACATGGGGTTGTTAAAGAGGGTTTGATCTTTGGTGGAGAACTGCTGTGACCACTCCCAGACAGGAGGGAAATACACAACCTGGTCTTCTCCTTGAGGGATAGCTTTAGTCTTGGCGAAGTCCTGAAGATTATAAAAAATAAAATAGACATTTTTCATTATTACTAGTGTTCGCTATGACATGCATTAAACCTTATTTTACTCAATGCATGAATCAAACAAAAAAGGAATATAATTTGCTTTTGTCAAATGTGATGGTTACTTTCCTGACTATAAGCTTCGTGTTCGTCTTTCTGCATTGTGTTTCACCCTTTTCTGCCAAATGTCTGGCACACACTAAAGGATCTTATGTCTTAACATAAAATGATGAAACTAAAAAATGATGCTATTTATGTTACAATCACCTGAATTCTTTTTATTCTTATTAAATTCATGCCGAGGTATGTTCGAGATTACTTTTGCATTTCAGGCACAAGTTTATTTAAAACAAATATCCAGTGTGTTACAATTAAATAAATATACAAAGTGTATAAATGTAGAATCAGAAATGTCTGTTTCTCACCATCAAGTGCTGAGCACGCTGTTTGGGAGAGTTGAAGAGGAAAGTACTGAAGAGGGGGATCCACATGCTGTCACTTAATACAGTCAGATAGGTCTCTGTGAACTCAAATGCAGCTGGGTACTGGTTCATCATCTGCCACACGCAGTCCAGGAACAACACAAACAGCGGACACTTGACAGAAAGAGAACAGAGAAGCAGACAGCAAGAAAGAGGAGCGTTACAGGAAATTCACGATGTCAGTTCTCGTAAAACTGAATGACTACAAATAAATTTGACATATACCTCCTCCCTGTAGTTCTTCTTTAAGTGGTTGCATCGGTCTAAGAAGCGATGGCCAGCCATCACCCACTCCTTCTGCACCAAACTCTGAAAGCCAGTGAGGCTGCGATAGTGAGGGTCCAGCATGAGCTGCACCAGTGAGGACACTACACAGTTTAGGTCTCTGTCTTCTTCCTCTGTACAGGTGCAAAATGAGAAACAAGGCATTAAAAACATTTACTTTACGAGCAACAGTGTGAGAAAATAATTTACATCATGCAATATTATACTTTTATAAGGTGCAATACTTAATAGTTATTTGTGAGACACAAATGCATTGACGGTTTCTTTCTCTATAGTGAGTGATGTCATATGTGGTTCAGTCAGGCAAAGAGCACAATGTTTTTCTACCGAATGACACATAGTAATGCAGTACATCCAGTATACAGGATTAAAACAGGATTACATCTCATTACTCACATCCACCAAAGTTACTGTATCTATAGCATGTTAGCTCCTTGTGCTCGTTTTTGACATTCTGACAGATGCCGCAGTTATTCATTCTTATTTTGTATTTAAAGACAACATCCTCTTTAATATATCATAAATCATGGAGCGCTTTAATTTTTCATCTCTAATATAAGAGTGTCGACCACAGAATGCTGTTGCTCTACAACTGACAGAAAGAAAAAGAGTTTACCTTGGAGAACAACCGGGGCATTCTTTCCTTCCAGGTAGTACACTATCTCAGCTGAGTGCCTTAAAAAGCTCCTTGGATCAGAAAAAGAACACATATTAGCTGACTTTGAAAAACTTGCACTACTATCTTCTGAATACAGTTCTTACATTATTTAAATCCTTTCATGCGTGCCACCTTAACAGCTCAAAACATCAGATAAGCTCAAGGCGAGAGATGCTAAGTCTTAATAACCATGCTGTACAAACGAGTTACTGATCCCATGTGTGTACAGTTGCAAAAAAAAGTATGTGAACCCTTTGAGATTACGTGGATTTCTGCATAAATTGGTAATAAAATGTGTTCCGATGTTCATCTAAGACAAAACAATAAACAAACACAGTCTGCTTAAACTAGTACTGCACAAAAAAGTACGTTTTCATGTTTCAATTGAACACAACATGTAAACAACATGATGCAGGTTGGAACAAGTATGTGGGTATCGCAAACATCATGGAGTTGGCAAGATCTTTTAATGTTGGCCTTAATGTTGGCCTTTTAAAAAGTACTACTACTACAGTGATAGTACAGGGATCATGTGTCGTCAGTTTGTTTACATACCTGACGTACTCCAGCCATCTTGAGTTTTCAATGGATGAAAGCCACCTTTCTTCAGACTCCTCAAAAGGATCTGCACAATCAAAACCGTCAAACACCTTTACCTATAAAACCTTAAACATACCTTAGCTAAAAGGGAATTAGACTGCACAAAAAGATAAATACTTGTAGCGACTTTATTTACAATTAAAGGTTGCAGTGGAACTCACCTAGGACACAGAGCTGTCTGATTTTAACAAAAGCATTCTGGATGTCCTGGATGTTCGGCAGACACTTGTCCAGATCTGACCTGAAGACTTCACTGCGCTGAGGGTGGCTTTTTGTGATGGCCGCGAAGATCCTACAACAACACGTTTATGACTGGAAGTTCTCTTCAGTAATAACAACTGTTCATTAATGAAAAGCCTTGTTTTATGTCATAAAAACATTACATTTAATTACATTAAGCTGAATAAAGCTGACAGATCTGCATTACCTCTCAATCTTCTTCTGCTGCAATGGATCAATTATGCTGGCCATGCGGACAAGAGCACCCCCATTAGGGTGATTCCAGCACCAGAGCTACAAAGAAAAAAGAAGAAGAGAATTATAGGCCAATATATATGTGAACTGAAATGGATAACTGAAGTATTCTAAAGTTTGATAAACAGCCCACATTTTAGATACAAGACATGGTACATATACTGACAGGGATGCGGTTGTCAATGAAGGATGACGAGTACTGCTTTAGATCTTGATCTGCTAGAGAAGCTGGGACCACAATGAACTCAGGAAGACTAAAAAATAAGTTGAAAGGAAAACATGGCGTTACACATGAATCAAACACAAAACATCATGGCAAGGCATGGCATGGCATGGCATGGCATTGGACACCTTGGTACTGTAAATAACTTGTTAGTGCTGGAATTGTTTGCCTGTGCAAAATATCTATCCAAGTGTTTTTAGCATTGGTGGTTTCTGAATCAGTTTTCATATAAGTATTGTTTTAGCCCATGTTGTGTGTGTACAATTTGGCACAAACTACCATTATGCAATCTTCAGTCTTTTCGCAAATTACAATCCTCTCTTTAAAAGCCACCATGTCACTACCCAGCTATGGTGAATAGCATGAACTGCCCAAAACAGACATGCATGTTACACAGTTGCTGTTTTTGACACACCTCAATGAAAGAGCAAAAAGGCACATAAGTAAATTTAGTGTCTCCAAAAATACTTCAAGTGTGTATAGCATCTGAGGCCAACTAGAGCTACAGACAAGCTTTTCTTGCAAAAGATAAAATTATCTGACAACCTTGCTGAGATGGCATAGTTCTCATTGATGGAGCACACCCGCCACTCTGAAGCTCCCGTTCTCTTGATCTCTCGATCCCAGTCAGCTGAACAGCCAAAAATGGGCGTCTGTAACCCTGCTCTTGGAGTGGAACCATTAGCTCGTTCACCTGGAAACAGAAACACATTTTGATTTCAGAATCAGTTCAATTTGGAAAATGTCTTATGTTATTAAATGTTTCTGTCAAAGTATTAAAATAGGCGGCGATTTAAGAGGTTAAGAAAAGAACGAGAGGCATATATGCAGATAATGCGGACAGCACTGTTGCATACAAAATAAAGATTTGTGTGTCAGTTTAAGCAGGACAAAGTACAACATACTTACATATATTTCTACACTCACTTGCCAGTTCATTAGGTAAAAGAAACTAATGCATCTAATACAGTACTGCACTGAATAATATCTTCATGAAGCTTATGTTATTCAGCATTTGTTTAAAATTACAGAGGACTGTTGATCTAATTGCATTTTCATTTTGGAGGTTGTGGTTTTTGTTAGGGAGGAATTTGTGGTGATGCCGATGAAGAAGAAGCACCAGAGTCCTGTATGTCTTGTGCCTGAAGGAGTTTATTTAGGCTTGATCGAGGCGAACAGAAGATTCGTTATCACAACATAAGTGCATGAGTCCACCTCAATTCTAAGGGACAAACAGTAAACTCAAAGTCTGATACTAAGAGGGTGGACCGAGGCAGGGGGAGATGTGTCAATATCCCATTGGTTATTGTAAATAAACATGAAGATAAGGATTCACACCAACTAGGAAATACAAATTGTCAGACAGTGACAGAGGACATTATCACCTAACTCTACAGCTGTCTGTTGACAGCCAGACAGTGAGACTGAAGACGCCATAAGAGGGACCATGGCCTTGGCATGTTCCTCAGAGAGAAAATAGGGCAGATACTGGACCCCAGCAGTAGGGAAGAGAAATTATTCTCTAACAATTTTTAGTACTATTGAACTATATTGTGTTTTACTGACACCTCTGACACCACCCTGTATTGCTCATGGAGCTAGGATAAGTAACAAAAATACTAGTGTGTTTAATTCAATCCAGAACCACAAACTACATCCTGCAAAACAGTCATACAGTTGAATTACCACTTTTCTTACAATGTTTCAACATAACCTGAATATTATAACCTTTATGAAGCTAAGATTGAGAGTAGGATATGCTCATGCTTCATGAAGAAAACAAATGTTTATTAGAAAACAATAGTTTACATTAGTGTACCTAGTGGACTGGGAAGAGAGTGTATATTGTATGTACATACAGCAGTATAGTAAGTATATTATGTTAAGTGGTAAAATATGAAATTCCTAGTAAGAAATATGTTTGAGTACCTTTAGTTTCATGGTATCGTCGTCCTTGATACTCAAAACCAAACAGAAGTTGAAGATCAGCTGGATGAGAATAGTGGGCAATAGCAAGGCAAACCTAGCGTACAAAGACAAAATATACTTTTATGTTATAAAGAGTGCAATACAACACATATTGGAAGATGCAGCAGCCGTTTAGTTGCCTAAACTACTCCCTGACCCAAACACAAGAAAAATAAATTAATAAATAAATGTCTGACAGCTCACTGCTCTGGGTTTACAGAACTGAATCTTTATGTGGCTCCATTTGACTCCATTTGACTCACACAAAGCAGCCCATTCAGTAGTAAAGCTGTGAATAACACAAGAGACACAAAAGTGTGTGTGTACGTGTGTGTGCGTGTGTGTGTGTAGACAAGGCAGCTCCCAACTCTGTAATTTCCTATTGCAAAATACACCATTATAGGCTGGCATAATTCCATACATCACAAAAAAAAAAAAGAAAGAAGTGAGCCCTGTTTAACGTTCACACTGTAATTACACACATGGCGTCTATAAATAAGCTCAAAAGGAGTAAGGGAGGGCACACATTCTATTTTGGTGCTCTATATACAATCACACGTTCTGTTATTATTAATGTTCTGTCCTATGTATTACACTACCCACTAAAGTAATTTACAGAAATATGCATCTCCAATTATTATGTAAACGGAGATTTGCCTCTGAAGAAATATGGTGTGAGTACATGTTGGGGAGCTTCAAGTTCTCCAAAACCTACATAAAAATTGCTCCCAGATGACATGAGCAGATCAGACACACAACTGTGTCCATTCAGACTCATGT
Source organism: Planiliza haematocheilus (assembly GCA_005024645.1). NCBI lineage: Eukaryota > Metazoa > Chordata > Actinopteri > Mugiliformes > Mugilidae > Planiliza > Planiliza haematocheilus. The sequence goes on from SRSE01000798.1 coordinate 4,427,316, forward strand.
ACGTTTCACCGATACACTGTAAAGAGTGCAGATAGAAAGAGCTCCTGACACATTTATTTCAGGGACTTCTATAGACACCAGATTTCACAATGTTACATGCTTGATCATTATTGTTGGCAGTTTTTTATGGTGGGTTAGTTTACTTATAAATGGACACATTTTCAAACTTTCAGGTTAATATTTTTTTAGTTTTTTTAGTTGAATTTGTCACAATGCCCAGGTCTTAATTAAGGTTTTTATGTATGGCTGCCAAAAAGTTCATCTAACCACATATATAGCCAACTTGAATCCATCCAGTCTTTCTGCATAGGAGATGAGTCACTAAACAATCAGGAACAAATTGCGTTTCCTTTGCCTTAAACGGGTATTGTTCTCAATGTCCCTTTGTTGTTTGTCTTACGGTTACAATGTCAATGCTTTGTGAGAGGTAATCAAGCCAAATAAAACTGAGGGTGACAGAGCAGCACATAAATGTTGGTGTGACATAAATATCCTTGTCACTAAGGAAGTGGCCGCGGCAATGAATGGGAGAATGTAATGAGAGCACACAGCCAGGAAAGGAAAAGTTTAGTCAGCAACAGAGGTTTCACCAGACTTTTTCGTTGCCGGTCATTTTGACTGACGATCATAAAAATCCCATCATAATCTATTTTAACCTGTCCCTGTTTTTTTAAATGGTAACAATGCAATTCAATAGCATTGGTTTTTCATTAAAATTCCATTAACTTGAAGTACTTCTTGACTTAAAGGTTAGGGGGGAGAAAAAGTTTGGGCTGCCGACACGTCTTAGACTCGGACCGGGGCTGGTAGCGCTAATTGCTCTTAGATGGCACCATAGGGTTGAGGTGCTTCGGTGGTATGCAAACTCTTGTATTTTGCACAATTTGCACAAAAATTCATCACTTGTAGCAACGTGCTTTCATCCGATTCCTCCATTTTTGTAGCCATTAGCGGCATAGACATATACATATATACACACGCTGTATACAGTGGTATGAAAAAGTATCTGAACCTTTTGGAAATCCTAACATTTCTACATAAAATCACCATCAAATGTGATCTGATCTTTGTCAAAATCACACAGATGAAAAAACAGTGTCTGCTTTAACTAAAACCACCCAATCATTTATAGGTTTTCATATTTTAAGGAGAATAACATGCAAACAATAACAGAAGGGGGAGGAATAAGTAACTGAACCATCACATTTAATATTTTGTGGCCCCCCTTTGGCAGCAATAACTTCAACCAGACGCTTCCTGTAGCTGCAGATCAGTCTGGCACATCGATCAGGGCTAATCTTGGCCCATTCTTCTTTACAAAACTGCTGTAGTTCAGTCAGATTCCTGGGATGTCTGGCATGAATCGCTGTCTTGAGGTCATGCCACAGCATCTCAATGGGGTTCAAGTCTGGACTTTGACTTGGCCACTCTAGAATGTGTATTTTGTTCTTCTGAAACCATTCTGAAGTTGATTTACTTTTGTGTTTTGGATCATTGTCTTGTTGCAGCATCCATCCTCTTTTTAACTTCAACTGTCTGACAGACGGCCTCAGGTTTTCCTGCAAAACATCCTGATAAACTTTTGAATTCATTTTTCCATTGATGATTGCAAGTTGTCCAGGCCCTGAGGCAGCAAAACAGCCCCAAACCATGATGCACCCTCCACCATGCTTCACGGTGGGGATGAGGTGTTGATGTTGGTGAGCCGTTCCATTTTTCCTCCACACATGACGTTGTGTATTCCTCCCAAACAATTCAACTTTGGTTTCATCAGTCCACAAAATATTTTGCCAAAACTTCAGTGGAGTGTCCAAGTGCCTTTTTGCGAACATTAAACGAGCATCAATGTTTTTCTTAGAAAGCAGTGGCTTCCTCCGTGGAGTCCTCCCATGAATACCATTCTTGGCCAGTGTTTTACATATAGTTGATGTGTGCACAGAGATATTGGACTGTGCCAGTGATTCCTTCAAGTCTTTAGCAGACACTCTCGGGTTCTTTTTTACCTCTCTGAGTAGTCTGCGCTGAACTCTTGGCGTCATCTTTGGTGGACGGCCACTCCTTGGGAGAGAAGCAACAGTTCCAAACTCTCTCCATTTGTAGACAACTTCTCTGACTGTCGATGGATGAACATCCAGACTTTTAGAGATGGTTTTGTATCCTTTCCCTGCTTTATACAGATCAACAATTCTTGATCGCAGGTCTTCAGACAGCTCTTTTGAGCGAACCATGGTGCACATCAGACAATGCTTCTCATCAAGACAATTCTTACCAGGTGTGTTTTTTATAGTGGGCAGGGCAGCTTTAAGCAACTCATCAGTGATTGGGCACACACCTGACTTCAATAGTTTGGTAAAAATTGTTTCAATTGCCCTTTAAGTCTCCTTAGGTAGAGGGTTCAGTTACTTATTCCTCCCCCTTCTGTTATTGTTTGCATGTTATTCTCCTTAAATATGAAAACCTATAAATGATTGGGTGGTTTTAGTTAAAGCAGACACTGTTTTTTCATCTGTGTGATTTTGACAAAGATCAGATCACATTTGATGGTGATTTTATGTAGAAATGTTAGGATTTCCAAAAGGTTCAGATACTTTTTCATACCACTGTATGGTCAGCTGAGCTCCGACGTGTGCATCAGTATAACTGGTGTACCCGTACCAGGAGATCATGCACTGATAAAAGTTCCGCAATGTTTGGAATGCAAACTGTGACAAGAGTCAATTAATAATGTCACTCGCCACCAAGTGGTCAGGGGCGTTAATTGCAATCTCTCAAAATGACAGATGGCGGACCGCCATCTGGTCAGCAATAACCAATTGTGGAATGGGCAAACATAACTAAGAAAAGTGAATGGTTCAGTCTGAAAAATTAATTATTCGTGGGTCTGGTCTAAAAAAGATTCTGTGTGCAGAATTTGATGATTTTATTTTAAGACAAATAAAATGGGGCTGGGTGGATAGCAAATATCCATGTTTTATAACACCCACAGTGGCCTAATATCCTGATATTGCAATGGGACTGTTTTTGTTATTGTATATAATCTATTAATTAATGCTGGAAATATTTTAAAGAGACCCCCCCCCCCCCCAACACCAAAACTGAAATTAAAGCAAATTTCTACAAGTGTTCCTTTCACTTACCTTTTTGGCACTATCAGGTCCAGCCTCATCAAAGCAGAACCTTATGACACGCAAGTCTTTGCAATACAGAATGAGCTCAGAGGGGTTGAATTTCAGCTTCTGGTTTGAGCCCAACACTTTCTTCTTCCCCTTTGTATCATTCACTGAGAGGAAGAAGCAAAAATATATATATTTACGAACACAGTTTATTAATTTGTAAATAAAATGTTAGAGGTTTTTTTTACAACCTGGACCTTACTTCTGGAATAAAAGGACTCCGGACTCAACAGGGAATAGCCCTAGCCTATCACAACAAAATGTTGGTGAAATGAACGAGTTTCACGGCAGACAATGTGTTATTTAGAGGCTGCACCAAGTAACTCCCACTATATGGATATACGCAGTGCTCTGCTGGATCGAAATATCTTGTGAACGACTCCAAGTGACAAAGTTATATGGGTGAGTAAAAGATTGTATTTCATGACAGAAATAAGGTCCAGACTGTACAAAAACGTAATTCCCCCTTAAGAGACAGAAGATCCAATTTTAAAAACATGCTGAGAACCCTAAACCCATATCTCTGACATGGATAAATAATTACATTAGTGCTATGATATGTGGCAGAGGCCAGAAAGAAAATCCAGTTATTCTTCTAATACTGTAATTTCAGTCAGTACGGATCACCAATTATGGTGCATTAGGAATGTCCTACAAACAAGGGCCACTCAAGAACCAATTCTGAGCGGTGAATTCATTAATTCAAGTGGACAGCAATAACTCTTGTTATCCCTGTAAGCACAACAAAAATCAAAAATCCACCAGTGAGAGAGGCATTATAAGAAATTTATGAAACACTAACAAGCAGAACAAACTTGCAGAAGTATGAAATGTGACTCCATAGCAGTCAACCCTCTCATCCCTCTACAGCCACATACACAAACATACTGTTTGCTAGGCTATTCTATTGAATGACCTACAAACAAACATGGCTAAAACAGTTGAGCATAATAAGACATTTTAATCAAGTTTAGTTGGATTGTAATAGATATTAAGCTTGACTAAGACTAATCAGCCTGACTTAGACTAACCACCCCATTCTAAATGCCTGTCCATGTCTGTGCAAATCTCACAGTGAAGTACTGTCTTTAGTTGACCAGCTCAAACAGGTCAAAAACCAGCTGGATAAAACACAACCTCGTGCTCTATCAATGTAACACAACAAACTTTGCTCTGGGCAGTTGCCCTTGTGGTGTCAGCAATCAACAGCAATGAGAAATATAAACAAAGCTAATCCTAAGCCAGACTGCACTTCCACTGAACACTAACTTTGCTGGGACATCACTCGTTATCAGATTGCTGACCAGGAAAAACAACAAGCGACACCAGCCACCCAAGATCAACATTGTCAAAAATTAACGAGGAGTAGACTGAGCCCATCTAACTTTAATTCTCAGTTTTGCTCCGTGTGGCACAATGTTATGATGCTCTGTGTTTGTGCCAAAACAACTAACTGATCAATTGTTCAAAGACATTAATATGGTTTAATACCATAAGAAAATTAATAATTTGGCATCTTGAGATTTCTGTTTGAAGTCAGTAGTGAATAACAATAGGAAAACATGCAGAATTAATCTCAATAAACAAATAAATAAATAACAGACATACCTGTTACTACCTGCTCCAGACAGGTGAGTGGGATGTCATGATCTCCAAGCAGTAGGTGGGACAAGTGGGGCTTCCGATGTAAAGAACAACAACAACAACAAAAACAAAAAAAAAAAAAAAAAAAAAAACACCCACTGTTATTTACAAAACTCTCTACGAGTATAAAAGAATAGCAGAAGTATAAGTCGTCCTGGTATGTTCCGTGAGTTGCAGACTGAGCAATGATTAAGTTCCATTTTCTTATCACAACAACAATCTGCTGCATTGGTGGAAATGACGTCTGTTCTCTCACTTCTTGTGCGATACCACTGACAATATAATACAGGAAAGTGCACAAGTTTTCCTTCCTCTTTGCCAGATGTGGCGAACATACAAATGAGGCTGTACAGCAAGTATTTAATCTATTCAACAGTATGCTGGGGGACTAAAAATAAATAAATGTACAAATGTAAAGATACAGTTTAAAAAATAGATTTAAAGCCTTGCTAAGAACTGTTTAACTAAGACATCAACACAAGTACCTGTTTATGTAGGGAATCTTGAGAGATGAAGGAAACCTTAAAGTTGGTGCATATCAACTTCCCCCAAAGGTCATCCTGGTTGCCTTCATTGCTGATGCATTTCCTCACAAAGTTTGCCTCATTCACTACTATCTCTCCTGGTGACAAACAGATGAAGAAAAAGAGTGGTGTAAAACCTACAGCAGATTGTTACAGTTCATAAAAGCACACAGAAAAAGATTGGAACAATACAGCAAAGAAAAAACCTGAGTACTGTCTAGAAACAAAAAAAAGAAAGTGGTTCTTGTTTTCTTGTTAACGTGCTGAGAAGTGGTAGTTGCAGTTCTTTCCACTGAAACATTTTCTAGACTGAAAATTGGTTAAATGGATTTTAGAACATTAATATATGAACGAACAATATTAATTCTGCGATAGCATTTGTGCGTATCTGTGCATTCAGAATACCTCTTGTATAGACCATTATGAAACTTTCTCACTAGCATTTCCTTAAATTTGAGCTCGTTTGTTGCCTCTGCATTGGATCCTGTAGTTGCAATGCAGCTCCATTCCAACAGTAGCCATCTCTATAGTCAATGCTGTAGCTCAACATCCACCTCCTCAGAAACATAACCATGTCTTCTCATTTTTGTAAGTTGCAGTGATTTCAACAAAAGCAACTGCTGATGAACATTTATTAACCCAAACAAGAGCTGGTTAGTTCCAGTCACCACTGTCTGAAGTACAAACTCAACAGAGCTAGCTTTAGAAAGAGCGTCTCCCAGGTAAAAGCCTAACTATTGACTACACTGTTGTCGGGGAACAGAGAGGATTTTGTACGTCAATACACACTCAGAGATTGTAGTTGTACAGTGCCCCTCTAGTTTTTCGGCCCCGATCCGATACCAGTCTTTTCATATTCAGTATAGGCTTATTCAATCCAATTTTAAATAAACAAAATTTCCTCACCTGGTGACTCATAAAACCTTTTTTTTTTTTATCTTACTTGTATGCGCCTAGATCATGTGTGCACAATGTGACTGTATTAAGTCCAACAAATAGGGTCTGTCAATGCTAATGTAGCTCATACCTTGGCTACAGAAGCTCAAACAGATGGTGAAAACCTGTTTTCTCTACTACAGAAATGTGCTGGTCATCCAACGCCATAAACTCCGCAATCGTATCTGTAACATTTTGCTGCCTCGAGAAAAAAAAAAGTGCTCTGTGTTTGTTGTCGTTAGCAGTTAGCAGTAATGAATGATAGTCTCCCACTACCACCTCTGTTGCAAAATTTACAATTTGCTGTCAGACTGACTTCATTTTCCAGATTAAAATCCGTCCATACAGTAGACATCTTTAGTCACATGATTTTGATTCATCTTCTTCAATTTCAGGCAGTTGCGACGGTAGTCAACCACTATTAAAACAGAGGAAGACATTTTGGCACTAAAAGGATGTGGTTTTGGTTTATGGCAAACCTAAAATAAATAACTACATTGGGCTTGGCTGAAGCCCAAAACCAATCCAGTCGTTACAAGAATGACTGGATCTGCTGATACTGATGTTCCAATACTGATCGGGACATCCCTGTCACAAACACTGCATATGGCTGTAACGTTTTATTAAAATAAAGACAATTAAAATGGGTGAAGAAGATTAACCAAGTCTTCACACTAACATTAAAAATAAAAAAAAACTAGTTCAACCAGTCTAAGGCGTTAACTCCTCAAGTGTGCACCTATTTGTTTTTTTTAATTCATATTTCTATTTTTATTTAGTGAACAGTAAAAAACAGAAACGCTTAATTTATGCTGACATACATGAAACACAATGTTTTGTGATTTTCTAAAAGCAGAGCAGACACTGTTTTATATCGGTAGATATGCAACCCAACAGGAGGTCGAAGTCACATTTTTAGAAACCTGCATCTACAAGGCCCCACACGTTGTCAAATGTCTGTGAACACAAGCGGAACTGTGACTGCCTTCAGGTCTGCCACATGCAAGTTACATTACAAGTGTTTACTTCAACTTTAGGGTAACAAGGCAACTTTTTATAAACCATTTTTATGAGTAACATGACCCTTGCCCCTTCACATGATCACAAAGTGATTAAGGCGTAGACAAGAACCCAGCCATAAAGGTTGCCCCACAAATGTTTAAATGATGTGAACTGGGACAGCAGGGTGGAGCCCTACAGACAGTCACTTCAAAGCGCGGCCTCTGAGAAACCAACCGAGACTGAACGTTTAAAAACAAGGAAGCTGACCATGAAACCTGTTCATCTGCTTGCCGCACCAATCAGGAGAAAAAGGCAACAACAAAGTGGCAGTACAGCAGATCAATTTAAGTCACTATGTTCAACTTGACCTAGGCATAATACTTTAAAAGAGGACATTTATTGAGGCACACCGGCAAAGAGTGTGTCATGCCACTCCTGTGAGATCACCAAGTGCTCACAATGAAATCATTAAAATGGAGGCTCCCCTGTTGTTAAATAAGTAAAGTTACTCTAAAAACACTTTGGTGTCAAAATCAAATATGCATCAGTGGCACAACTTTAAAACTGAGTTTTTAAGTTGTTGTTTCCTCTAAAACCGTCACTTCCTATAATTGTCAGAGGCTTAAACACCACAGTGACAGTGAGGAAGTGTGTTGTAAAGAGCACCTGGGCTGACCTGGAGCAGGGAGGGTGATGTTTCACTGGTAGGGTGAGTTTTCTAACACCTAATAGGCGGTTTAGACTTCGCAGACACCTATGCAGACACCTACGCAGAGCCTTTGCCGTAGCTGACATACACCCCTCCAGAAATGGAACACATCGCAGCGACGCATAGTAGCGTAGTAGCTTCTCCATCTCTGCAATTATTGAATTGACTGTTTTGGATCAATAAATAATACCTAAAGCATGCAAGAGCTCCCAACAGACTTGTACTGATTGGTTTAATTTATTGATGAGCAATCAAAAGCAATCACCGATTTCCAATGCATTACTTCAGAAAGATTTTCATAAAGAAAAACACAAATTCCTTTTAACACATGATTCATGCATACATATTCTGTGATTTCACCGAATGCCTGACATGTAGTTTAGGAAATCAGGAAGTGATGCAGAAGCACCGCTGTGGTTGACAAGCTGTAACAAAGCTTCCCAAGCAGAAATGGAGAAACATAAGGGTCCGCTGAATAACAAGCACAGTCCCAAAGCCCCACCAGACAGCTCTCCCTACAAGAACAAAGCCACCTGCATTCACTGTTGATGTGAACACAGCTACCATCAGAGGTGTTTAAAATTTCTTGTAAAAATGCATTATGATCTAAAGGGCTGGTTGATGTTATGAATTTTTTTTTTCATGAATAATAACCCATTGGCTCATCTGTCAGAACACTCTGATAGCTAAAGCTGCAACACAGCAGGTGACACTGGAGATACCTTTGTCTAGATTTGAGACAATGGCTAGAAAAAAAAAACAAAAAAAAAACAGCATCATCTTTGTTTTTTGTTCAAGCCGTCTAACAAGTCAATGCAGTCAAATAGCCATTAGTTTCGATTGTAATTTTTCCGCAAGCTACTCAAGTTTATCTCAGTTTATACCGATGCCACATTTGTTCAAACTTCTATAATATATGTAGAGAAAAACACAACAAATGACACAAGACAGGAGTGGACGACACAGTGAGAATTTGGTTAGTAAAGGATGTCCACACACTGTTCCTCTGCTACCACAAAGGAATTTGGGATTATTTGCATTATCTTGTGCAAGAGTGATGCATGTTTGGCTGAGCTAAAATGCTTAAAAGACTGGTCTAATAAAACACTATGTAAACAGGACAAGGATATGAAACGGGCATCATGTATCCTTTCATTGGCAAGAAGGACAAAGAAGGTAACACCCTAAAGGCTAATTTAAAGTACTGTGGGACATAGACGCCGCAATCTACGCACGCAGCCAATGTCTGTGTGAGCCATTTTTACTTGTGTGTTCATCAGTGTGGCTCACTCTGTAAAAACACCACTCAAATGGTAGTGGGCACTTTGTCTTTTTTGCCAGTTAAGTGATTCTACTTCCTGCTTCACTTACTACAATGGTGTCTGAAACTTTTGGTGAAATGTCGACAAAATTTGGACAAAGAGGAGTCATACAAATGTTTGTATCCCCTAACCTCCTCAGTTAACTCTTCCTCAATGGTTCATCTTTATTGCTCCAAAACAATCAATTTGAAAATTGTGGGGATGGAGAAGCAGCGGGATATATGCCACTACCACCGGACCAGCTCTTGCGGTCTGTGTCGCAGCGACGCGTAGTTCCATTTTTGGATAGGGGGAAATCAGACTACGGTGTTACGGTCAGAATGGGGTCTGGGTTGTCAGCGCAGCTAGACCATCAAATGGATGCAGAAGTCTAAATCATCTATAATTCTCTACTGTACAAGTTTGAAATGTCCTACCTCATCACTAGGGTTGCTACAGACAAGCTTTTAGTAAGAATTGAACCCAATACTTTTGAGAACGTGTTCCTGTCACACTTCACTGTTCTGAAAAAAAACATCATCAACTCAAAACCAACTACTGAAACACTTCCCTACAGCCGTTTAGCTGGAGCTTACAATAAAATGTGGCTTTATCCAAGGTAGATGCAATAATCAGTCCTAACAGTCATTGTCATTAAGCGTACACTGAAAACAAAATGGAGATGTGTGATTAAAGAAGTCTGGAAGCAGGCTGCAGACTGAAGACACAGCTTTTTAGTTAATGACAAACAGGCCAAGTACAAGTCTGCTGCTTAGTCAATGATGTTACCAATTTGCACACAGAATAGGAATGCAGTATGTGAAACACTGCCTAAAAATAAATAAGTATTTAATCTAGCTGTTAATATAACGTCTACATGGCAAAAATACTACACCTGCCTTCAATAAAACAGACCGTTCTTGTTTAGTGAAAAACGTTCTTCCATGCCAGCCTATTCTTTAGGATGATACGTAAAACAGACTTACCTGGAAGTAACTTGGGCTCCAACTTTTTGATAGGAGGTTCAACAGATTTCCTCACATCAGTCTAGAAAACAAACAAATATATTCCACATCAGAGTTAGGTAGACACCACTTCACTCGTGAGATGGTTAATGAATAATGGAAATAATGTGACTGCAAGGGGTAGAGGTAAAAAACTGCCATTCAAATGCATCTTGGCATCATAAACACAACATGAAAGGTAAATTTCTTCAAAATGTAAAACCAATGAAATGAAGGGACTTGTAATATTCCAAAGACAGAGGAAAATTAATGTTGCATTAAACATTACATGCAGTGACAAGATGTCTGGTGTGGGCTCTGTTTACCAGAATTAGGTGTCAAGCATACACAGCAGTCAACTAATGGTATTTATACTGGGTCCTCCAAAAAATTTCACAGGCTGTTTAGGTACAGGATCTGTATAGATACTTCATTAATCTTTTACAAATGGATTCACTGATAGTCAATGGAGAAAAGAAAAAATACTTGACACCAAACAGTACACAACTCTTGGCCTTGGCCAGAGAAACATTGGTTTTATTTGAGTTGCTCCAACAGTGTATGTAAGCAAACACTTTCACTCTGAAGAAATGCGTACACCTGCAGGCAAAACAAGCCAAATAGAAGTCCATACTCTTATACGTGACGCCAAATTAAAACTGAGTAATCACATCTCATTTTCAATTAGTTGTCAAGACTCAGTATAAGGTTGGAGCTGGATGGACATTTTAATCACCAAGTGACATTTCACCCGATTTGTGCGGATACCAAGAAAATGCAATGTGGTAAAACGCCTCTCCATGTTATGGCGATATTGCAAAGTCGTTGCACAAACTAAAAACTTGTGCAACGATAAGAACAAAAACTAGTGAAGCGTGCTGCTGGCTCTTTATGCGCTGTTTTGCATTTAGTTAACTTCAAGGTAACGCCAGACTGTATCCTGACCCTACGCCGTTAATATCAGCCATAATTAAATACATACATACCGGTACAGGTGGAAGATAAGACTTGAAGGTGGGTTTCGTGGGTCTGACAGAAAACATTGTTTATGTCCGCCCTCCTCTTTGCGATGTTTCTAAACTGGCGACTGGCGAGCGGTTGACTGCTGCCAGTAGAAAAAAAAAGCACCAAAAGAAAGCCTCCAAGAAACTTTAGGTCAGACTTTAGCCGAGTTAATCCAAGACGACCGTCCGTAAAATATTCATCGACACAACCAGGGCGAACGACGGCACTCCTCCATTTCGATAAGCAGTCAAGTAGCAGATTACGCTTGCTGGTTGGAAAAAAAAGTTGACAGAAGTTAACGTTGAGACGTCGGCGTTAGCTTGGTTAGCTAGCTAGCAAAAAGTACTACATGAAGTTTATAAATGTCGTCCCCACGCAGAGATAAAACTACAAACAAATTACAGGACCCAACTGCGTGTCTACATTTTCTTTACACCTGTTACTGCGTTGGTAACCCTCGGTGACTTCCTCAAAGGCTAACCAATTCAGCCAAACGCAGCGCCTGACGCTATGAAGGACTTAACGGCCATGTTTATAAAGAGCCGAGGTCCCGCCCTACTTCCGGGCTGCACTCTTCAGCCGAATTTTCACATGAAGACTTTGTTTTATCAAACTTTCTGTAAAACTGAAACACGACGGTTATCCGCTCTACATACACTCTTGGCAAAATTGATATAGACTTGCGTGACAGTAAATAGTGACAAATTAACGATATAATAATGATTAGTTAGCATACACGAAGTACGCCACCCATGGACTACAACTCCCACGAGGCGATTAACCTAGAAGTCTGTGACCTAGTTTTTTTATTTTACAGTAGCTCAACTTTATTCCGCAAAACATAGACACTTTCATGTGAAAACAAAGTCCAATCATAACACTACTGCAAATTTACAACGCCATTAATATGTGTTCATCTCATCATTCAGAAGTAGTATACTTCACATTTGATTCACAGCAGAGACACACTGCTTTTATTATTACCCACTTGTCTTGTTGGTGTCTTTTTGTTGACTTTGGCTAAACACAATTTCACTGTACTGTGTATAATGGCCATGACCAGTGGTTTTTAAATTGTTAATTCATGGAGCTATTTTTGAAGCCAGCCAGATGACTTTCAGATTAAAGTGGTTGACATTCAGAGGTAATTAGATACCTGTGACAGGCGGTGGCAGGGGATGGGCAGATGAAGGTGCTTGATAGGCAGATGGAGAATGGAGTGACAGCAAAGCACAAGACAAAGTAGGTAATAATGTCCATTCAGCCACTTCTCAACCAGTAACCATATTCATCTAACGTGCCAAAATGTGTGCCAGATACCATCAAATGCTAATGGTATGATAAAAATATATCCGATATTTTGATTAACCACACATAACCGAAATGAAGCTTTCATAACCCAAACTATTTGTATGAACGTATGAATGAATGGACAAGTTTTTCTTTTTTCTTTTTTTTTAAACATCTGCCTTCTCCTTCAGTGTCCATAAGGTGGCGACAAGACATCACACCAATATAAGCTTGCAGTTGATTGTCCCTACAATCATGTTTGACTGTTACTTATCACATGCGCCACTGTCACCTTCTACCAATACAGGTGGAAACATATTGTTTAATCATCGTCAGATGCCAAATACCGAGTGACCATATTTAATGTACTGGTACGTTTACCTCACTGAAATGCATGCATGGATGCTCACACAGACACACACGCGCACACACACTCACACACACCCACACACACACACTTTTGTGTCCATGCCTACAGAGGCAGCCTGTTAGACTGGTTACACCCAAAGACTCGCCTCACCACTCTACATCATTTCAGGACAAGCCTCAGTCTGGCTGGAGACTGAATGTGAGAACGGGATACGTGCCACCCACTAACACTACAGTTTAAACATTAAATGGAATTCGGTATGGAGACAGCCTTTCAAAAAATGGTAGAGCATCTAAACTAAAGAAGAACACTGAAGACATTTGGTTTGAAATTAAGTGATTATTTTAAATGGAACACGATAAAGGAAAAGAGCATTTAATATTGCTCTTTAAAGGATGCTATGCTATGCTCTTCATAAAGGTGAACTACACATATTACATAGGGTTAACATTTCCACTTATGGCCACCACATATAGTGGGAAGAGGCAATGATTTGGGCTATATTTAAGTGCAGTCTGGAGTTACTTATTCAGGAGTATTTTCATGTTCTACTAATTTGCTCTTTTGATTCACTGGAGTCAAGACATGTGTACTGTAATCTTTGCTCCACTGCATTCATTTGATCCTCTTAGAGTGTCACTCTGCTAAAGTGTCACTCTGCTATGATGATAATGATTTCTAAATGATTCAAATAAAACATATTAAAAGAAAATTCAGTCTTTCCAGCAGTCTATATATGCTCACTCCACAAAACATTAGGTACACTATTGATAGTGCACTGCAACATTACTAAATCCCCTTTTGTTACTGTAACAATGTCAGAAATACATTCATTCAACTGTATGATCATTTTGGAGGATGTTATTTAGACTAGCCCACTGACTAAAATTAGTTAATTAAAATAATAACAACATGTATCGGTACAACACAGTACAGTTAAATAATACTAAAAACCACATCCTCCAATACCGTTGCAGTTATTTTAAAAACAAAGATGAGATAAGAAACTTTTATTGTCACAAAACCAGCAGGCCCAAAACAAGAACAACAAAAAATGTCATTTTGTTGTTTCAGCAAAAATAACCAAATCAAAGCTATAGCAGCAACACACAAGAATATAATTGAATACAATAACCTGAATATAGGCAATTAAGAACCCAAAAGTTCCTCATGGTAAAATATCAGTAGCTATGATTAAATACTATACCTTAAAATAGTTCAGGCCGCATTATCCGTTTCTTTGACTTTTAATAACAATACGTTGCACTTTCACTATAAAGTGAAAAAAAAATCACATTCATTCTGTGTGTGCTTGTTCAGCTCTATGAGGAAACTGATGCTGAATTGTTTTTGTCCAGTTGAGCTTGGTGACAAAGTTGCGCATGCCCAGTTGTTTCGCTCCCAGTAACTAATGAATAATTAAGTGTATCCCGCGTTTAGCGGCCTTTTGATTGGACAACGTGTCTCCGTTTCCTGTGTTATGCTTTGGAGTGGAATTTTGAGCTCCGTGAGTTACCCTCCAGCTCGCTGTTAGCTCTGCCGCTGTCAGTGTACAGAAGGACTCCTATCTGACTGCACGATGGACGGAGGACGCCGCTGAGGAGCCGCATCCATGCTGTCCGGAGTTTCTCGGGAATATATTGTGTAAACTTGGAACTTGTCCTTTGGCTTCAAGTTACTCAGACATTTTTTAAACGCAGTGTGAACTTGAGTGTAAACACTGAGGTTCGCACAAATACTGGATCGCGGGGAATACGACAGAGAAGACTGCGACTGTTGTGAGGATAGAGGATGGTGAGTGATGTTTCAGTGATCGAAATATTATTCGTGTTACATTATCAGATATTAATCCACAGATGCTACTGACTATGCATCAGTGTGACTGTAAAAACACATAATCACCCAGAAATATTCCGTTTGATTACTCAGAATTGAATTGAAATGAAGACCTTTATCATTTAGTTTTTTGTCATTACATAAATCAAAATAACCATTTCGTTTCCACACGTTTACTTGACAGGTTGCCTTTTTTGTTTTAATGGGATAAACTGTAAAGCACTTGAGCAAGTCTTTAAATTTCCTTTTTACTGTGCCATATTCATCATTGACCCCACCATTAGTAACAGTCACCCTGGCTGTTTCTCTTCTTCATCCTAACAGTTCCTTTGCATTGAAGATAATTAGAAAGTACTGACCCCAAGCAGCTGAATTTGACTTATCTGAGTGACGCCCAGTGAGATGTCATTTAAAAACATTAGTCTGCTGCGTTAGGTATCGTCCTATCTTAAAAAACCGGTTAGTCTTGGATGGATAGGCAGCCAGGGAAGCATGTGTCAGGTGGAGTGTGTCAACTGTGTGCGCATTTCATGCAGACAGGTTTTTCCTGGTTTCTGAATGCCATCCCTGCAGCAGACACACCTACAGCAAAGTTATGGAGGAGGCTGTAGGGCCTCATCTTTGTGTTTTGGCAACAGTTCCTCAAGTCTGTCTTTAGTGGAAGGATTCCCACCTTGGCTGATGAGCATAATCATTTCATTTGATTATTACAGTCACTCTTGTATTTAGAAATGTGGCTGTCTCGTGGATTTTAGAGACATAGTGTTAACTAAATATGTTTGTATGTGACTCTCACAAAAAAAAATGTGAGTTTGGAATACTTTGATTATGGTTCTACTTTTCGTTAAAGGGATAATTTCTTCCCACGTGCAGTGTGTTTCATCCACTCAAACCTGTTGCTTTGTTCACACTCTCACAAACAATGTGTGTTTAAAACAGGTAGGACTGAAACTTGCCAGCATTCTGCCATCCCAAGTGTTGTATTGAACCTGTTGGTAGGGTTGTCCTGAGAAATACTGAAAAGACAATGATTGCATAATATACGATCAACACAACAGAGCTTGATGCTTGTGCTGTGAAAAAAATAATGTTTTTCTTTTAAAGTTTGATTCTTCCGCTGCAGTATTTTTATGGAGAACAAAACACACTCATGAGTTTAATGGAGCTGAGGGATAAAGCTTTACATCTCAACTTTATATTCGAGGTAAAGGAGAGTACCAGCTCATGTAGACAGTAAAAGGGAGAGAAAATAGTCAGATTTTCATCCCAACTGTCTGGAATAGCAGACACCAGCACCGCTCACTGGTTCCCTCTCGGCCAGATGCTGAATAGCAAGTCACTATGACAGCAGATGGTTTGCATTAGCTTCTCCAACAGGGAGGTGCATACTGAGTAACCCCCCTCTCCCTTCACCTCAAAGCTGGCGCTCTATTTTCAAACCCATCGCTGCTGTAGAGATTTGCTCTGGAATTCAAGCCCTGCGTCTGAAAACAGGACGAACACCCATTCTGCGGACCTGGCGAACTCGTTAGGCTTGTCGCTGTGGTTCAGTAGGCTCACACACTCCTCTTGATCAGTTCCATACGTCTTTCATACAAAGCTGCAGCTATGTTTTCATTTCTTTGCTGTTTGTGATGGTGGAGTGTCAACTTATTCTACCATTGCACTTGTTGTAAATCATCCTGGAGAAAAGAAGCTTATAAATGTGTTGAACACATTGTAAATTCAAGTTGCCAAACTGTCATATATTTAAGCACGTCACATATCAGTGTGCATTTACGCCAAATCTGGGTTTACTACTGTCTTTTTTTGTGTGTTTTTAATGGAAATGCAACATTTCCAATACTTTTATTATTTAATCTTTAGATTTATTGCAAACAGATGTGGCAGTGTTTCTTCCTGTTTTAGATTTTGTTGCACATGAGCGTATCCAGTAGTGAGACTTGTTCATGCAGCAATAAAAAACCTTTATAGCCTTCTACAGTAGACATAGATTTCTCATATTCAGTCATTTACTGGACCACTTCCAGTGTCTGCATAGCTGTTAGCTCTGACATATTAAACACTGACGATATGAGACATGGTGGGATGATAACTTTGGTTTTGATTTTGCAAAAAAAATCAGTTAACCATGCCTGATATCTAAGCATTTTTTGCTGAAACAAAAGACTTGATAAGCATTGTCACTTAGCAAAAAATGATATTTTTCTAAGTGTGTGTTGACAGTGTGTTGATAACACAGAGGCCTGTAGTCATCTGTGAAACACAATATTCTCTGTGTAAGTCATTATGTTGATCAAGACTGAAATATCAGTATTTGACGTATTTTCGTGAAGTGAATTTTCATGACTTGAATCAGATACACTGAAGACATTTGGAACACACATTTGAATGAATGGTAATCAGTTTGGGGAACCAGTTAACATTTTATCCCAAGCTGTACTTTTTATTTAGCGCTAATTAGGCAATTGCTAGAATGCTGTCAGGCTAAACACTTTTATGTGCTTAATATCATCACAGCATTCAGAGTTTAGCATTTAGTTCAAAGGACCACAGTGCCCACATGCAACCTCACATCTCACATAACTTCCTAAATTGTCAGTGTTGATGTTTACTTCGGTTTGGGTTTGCATATTTCTACAAGCTTTTTGAATTTTAGTTTGAAATTGTTCAGAGTTGGTGGTTTTGTTGAATCTCTGCTTAACACAGTTGCGCTAGATAATTTCTGTTATTTGATCATGCTTTCCACCTTATAGTTAGACCAGACAACTTCTCTTTTAAAATGGTAAAAAAATTATAAAGTAGGATAGTAAAAGATAAATTAACTAAATGCTGATCTGTGTCAACATAATCTTGTTATGTCCTCTGTTGTACGTTCAGGTTATTTTCCTCCTTCTTAGATCATGAACCAAGCAGTGTCCTATTATAACTGTCAATTTGCATGCATATATGACTTCCTTCTTCATGGACAGGGGACAAGGACAGGCTCTTGGACCTTCACCAAATATGTCTAATAGCTTCCTATTGTCTCATAGCAACCAGCGTCGAGCAAGTGATCCATTCGCTGACCTTAAACTCTCACCAATGGAAACGTCCTTTGTCTTATTACTGTTTGCAGTAGGTGTGTCATTTTGATTGCTGTTTAACCATATTTACTGTACTGGAAAATAAAATAAAAATGCCTGCCCTATCAGAAAGTAAGACTTGTGGAAGCTGGATGTTCCCCCTGACACGTCAGTCATTCTTAAAGCTCAACTAATTTGAGCACAAGAGTTTAAATGTGTAAAAAGGATGTTCTTATAACGTTAAAAGGATGTCAACAGAATATCTAGTTGCATATTTCTGGAATAAATCATGTGGGGGGAAAAAAATCACATCTCTAGACAAGAACTAAGGAACTTGAACTGAGTCAAAGTTTTTATAAGGCTTGTCAGCTGTTGTATATTTAAAGAAAGACATGAACTGACTGGAAACAAAGTCAGAATTAGCTGGTTTGAATTAGTTGTCTTGTCTGGCACATATCCCATGGCAGGCCTGAGTCACTGCATTTCTCTCTGTGGAATCGTGTATTTACTGGAGTGTGAAAATAGCATCCACTTCAACGTGCTGATCTTCCTCAAACACTAGTTTTACAGTGTACGTTGCAGCTAAATGTAATACCACGAGAGTGTAGATTTGCATCAGTTACAAAACAAAACGTAACTTCCAGTCAGTTTCGATCCCTGCTAGCTTCTCTGGAATGGTTTGCAAAATGATTAAACTCCCATTTATCATATGCATACACCACACCCAATGAGCCTGAGGGCCACACCTGAGAGCTAAATATGCAGGTGAGACCTTTTTTTAGTTTTTAAAAAAGATTACCGGCAATGATGATGTCACGCTGACATCACGGTTCCGGTTTCCGTATTTACGAACTAGGTGTCAGAAAAGTGCATCCTTGTTCTCAGGTTAGAGCACAGGGTTGACCTTATCTCACTTTGGGCAACTTCTCACCATATCACGAGACACCTTTGTCCACTGTTAGCCTTTTGATCTGTAGCGGCACTCTACTCTAGATCAAACTGTTTTGGCACCCAGTGAAAGGATTTCTATAATTTAGTGTGTTTTTCAGAGAGACACTTTTGTTCGGCAAGTTAATCTGTTTCAGTAGCGATGTTAGATTCACAAAAGAAACAAAAGCTCTGGGATATAACCACAGTGATTCAGCTGGAAGCTGTCTTGCACATCTTTAGTGATCTGCTTTGTTCCTGGCAGATGTATGATAGTCGTAGAGAGTAGCTACTGTAAGTTGTTTGTGCTGATACTAGAGGATATTTCTGTCTGTGGTACATTATGAACTGCTGGAGGCATTTCCGTGTAACAAGCTGCACAACTGACAGACTAAAAGACATGCTTGTTGAATTGCTGCTATTAACCACATTAAAAGATTAATCCTTTCAATACCAGCATTGTCTTTTTCACCTCAGGTTATTTGTCAAAATTCAAATTAGATGCACTGAAGATTCTCCTTTCACCTTCCAAGAAACAGTGGCTGAACTAAAACTACTTATGAGTTGCAGGAAACAGAAAACTCCACCAGTTTTTCTTTCTGCTATGTTGTTATACTACATCTCTGTCTCAGTTTTAGATTAAAGGTTAAGTTAGGGTACATGTCAGTTTAGATTTCTTTGATTAAAACGCGAGACCCTGTTGTGGCACATTCATGACTTTGAAACAGTGGATAGTCTGTTTACATTCAACCACTACCAAGGCTGGTTTGAAAAGAAAATGCAGCACTTTGTGACACGTCTCCTGTCTAGGATTTCAGCGGCGTTCCACCCTAAACCACACTGTCTTTGATATTATATTTTATTGGCACTCTTATTGCTGTTGTCATCCAATTATGAGACTGGTTCAATTTAAGATGTCTAAGATCAGCAGCTCTCACGTTTCCACTGTTTTACTGTACTCGAGGCAGAGTGCTGCTGCTGAAAAGTTGAGACCTTGCGTGGTTCAGCTTGAGATGTGTCAAAAGTATCTGTTTACACTCCATCATTATGTCCTCTGTCTCTAGGAGGGGCAGTGTTCAGCCCTGCCCTGCAGCCACAGTATTATAACATCATCACAACCAGTCAGCTCATGTTTCCAAATTTGTGCAGAATAATATATTTCTTTTTACCCTTTTATGTGACCTCAAACAGCTCCACTCTGTTACAGTGTGAGAAGTCCAAACATGGAAACTCAGGACAGGCCTGCTGGTTGCATTATTTACCGTGGTGTCCAAATTACCACCAAGTGTTGTCAACATTCAGGTTGTGAAGTGCAAAGATGGCTCGTGGAGTCTGCTCACCTTCTGCTGCATGTGCAGGTGTTGATCATTTGCAGGATAAACAAAATATTCAGTATAACTCACATTTCCATGCGTTTCACATTTCCTGAAGGTGCTATTCAAAGTGGCTTTGGCGACAAACCTTTGCATTCAATTTTTATTGCCAGTGTGTGACGATAAATTCCAGGTCACTGCAGTTTTTATTGGCAACACAATACTTTACCAAAATCTAATGAGCCTAGGTTTGCACCGCTGCAGTGGCCGATTTCTTGCTCCACTGGGTGTTTAAGCTGTGAGAATGGCTGGAATTGTGCCGGTGATTTATGTTTGAAAAGGGAATAACAGCCATGTTAAGACTCGGTGTGTAGTTACATCTGTGTCGCAGCCAGTGGGTGTGAAATTTGACTGAAGTTCTCAGAGTCTGAGGCTTCTCCAACTGACTGTTAGCATGGGTATGTTAATTGCTATGAACAAAAATGCATTATAATCAAACACACTCAAATCAAACCTTCCTCATGCACGCAGTCACCCCAAAGCCAATCTGTCAACTGAAATTAGCAGATGAAAAATAGATGGACTTTCCCTTAAATGGTAAACTAAAATTAGCTATATATAAAAAAAGAAAGCCAGTTGCATTAATATTTGACTGCACCTCAGTAAGTAATGTCACAGCAGGTGGTTGACTTGGACAGATCGACAAAAATCGATTTGTTTGTCAGATGCCATTTCTACTTACTAGAAATTATTTTGGTTCCATTATTGGTATTCCACAGATTTAAATTTTTCTGGACATTTCTGAGTAAATATTTTAGTATGTGAGGCTGGAGGCTCTGTATTTCTTCCGATAATTGGAACAGACCTTCCAGACATTGCTCATCAGTCTGTTGGCGGGTGAAGTGACACATTGTTGCCTTTATTTCTCCTTCGTGTTGTGTTAACCAAGCGTAAGTAGGTGTTGAAAATTTGCATCTGCTTTAACGTGATTTTTACGTCTTTGACACTGTGCACTGTAATGTAGCATCAGAACTTGGTTTTAACCTTGACATCTATGAGAGACAATGAAAATCTAATCATGAACAGTACCTTTTTGTGTATCTCCTTGAAAATGTTCAGTTTGGCGGGAGTAGTGGTTTTCTGCTTTGTGACATTCGGTGTGGATTGACTCTTTAAGCGGGTTTCAGCCTCGTGCAGTTTTCAAGATCACTTTAGTGTGTGTTTGTGTTCAGATCTCAGTATGACCTTAATGAGCATCCCATCCCCCAGAAGTTCAGACCGGTTCAGACTGTCTCACACTGAGGGTCATTTCTCATCTGACACCGCGCAGACACACTCTGCTTCTTCTCCTGAGTGTCTACCCTGCCTCTCGTCATTGTTTATCCTCTCTACCTTGGAAAGTCCAACTGTCTCGGTCAGCAGTTTTATCTGCATCTGGCCCGATTACACAGAGTGACTGATCTTGGACAAAGTGCAAACGTAAGCCACAGAGACCAGGTGGAAATGCTGCTTAGAGAGATATTTCTCTGGAACTGTGTTTAGTTTAGATTGAACCACATATGTTTTGGATCCCAGAAAGGCGACAGTGGGGAAAAAACTTTCAAAATTAACCCACATGTTACTAGTATTGTTTGTTGAATATTTCCTGGCTTCCTTTGGCTCTCCATTTGGTAACTGAAATAGTATCCAGCAGTAGTACTGGACAAAAGAGTGACTCATGGCACAAATATCAATAGATGTGTATGTATATGTGGATACAGTTCTTTACAGCATGCCTTTTTTTCTGAAATGTACTATATTTCTTTGCTCTTGCTATATTTACTTACAAAGCAGACAGTTGGCTGCCTTTTGTTACAATAGAGTCCACTGCTGTGTGAGGAGGGGCTCAGTGTACTTGTTGGCACATTCACGAAGTCTCAGAAATCTGATTACTAGAGTCAACATTAAAAAAATGAATTGCATTTATAGGCCTTTTGAGTTTTAGGAAAAAATAGATTTTTTTTTTCACTGACTTTATTCTCTGGTTGGAGAGTAAAGTCTTCCCGAAATGTATCAACGCATCAGTGAAAATGCGTTTTCCAAGCGCTGGTCGTTCAGAGGCACACTTCATTGCCGTTTGACTATTATTTGTTTATTATTATCCTCATGGTATACTTTGAAAAAAAGTCGCCAGTAACATAAGGAGTGCATGATTTTCAGTTAATGGGCTCAAACACACAAAACCACTGGAATGATGTTTGAAGTCTGCATCAGCACTGATATGTCTTTGTCAGAATATCATGCATGCAGATTTGTTTGGTGGTCGTACTGCTCTGCAATCCATGTGGAGATAACTGCTTTGTGAGGTGCTGTCGTTATATCTTGGAACTACCTCTGGTTGCTTTAGCTCGTGGCAGTTGAGGAAGTAATGTGTAATGAAGTTGTAAATAAAAAGTGCTGCCATAAATAAAAGTGATCAGTGACCTGCTAATGATGTCGGGAGTGATAGGAACTTTCCAGTCTGGTTATTTTAAGTTTGACAGCTAAGTGAACTTCTGTGACTTGATTAAAAAGTGTCCATCTGAATCAGGAGCTTTGATTAAATCATTTAGCTTGATGTTGCATGTTGTTCATTGGGTTCTGACTCATCATGATTGGAGTTATCGTTGCTGATGTGATTCAGTGTGGTTAAACTATACGTCACTGAGTCACTGCTGCCGTTTTCATTTTTCCGCAATCAACAAGTACAAAGTGGCTACTCTGGCTGCTCGAAGACAGCCTTTATGATAGGACTGCTTTTAAAATATGCCATTTCAAAGCAGTATTGACTGTATGAAATCAGGCCAAGCAAAATGGTACATGGCAGCACTGATCCTAATACTAGCTAAATACCTAAAGGCTTATAAGATGTGGGGTCTCTCCTAAAGCAGTGTGCTCCGAGCCTAAAGTCATATCCATCGAAATGCTCAAAGCATTTTCCTCCAATCATGCTTAGTACACGAGCCACAGTATTAGTCTGTAGCACCAAGGCGGCTGTATTCTTAAGCTAGATTTAGCCTCAGTCAGAGGCTTCAACTAACATATCCTTCAGTTGTACTTGATTAAAAATGCCATTCCCACAACCAGTCTAAACTAAACCAGTTTTTGCTATAAATAAGTCTCAGTATTTTATTTACCTTCATCCCTTGTGGTCGGCTTTACAGTGTCAAAGTCGTGCCATTTCTGAGGACTTTTAGTACAGAGTGAGCAACGACTTGAGTTGCTTCTTATTTTTAGAAGAGAGGAATTCGTTCTCTTGGCTTTCTTCCAGATTTGGCTGAGGGCAGAGCAGAAACAGTCCTAACACATGGAGGACTGTGTGTCAAGCCCTAGTGTGGAAAAGGAAAATGGTACAGAAAGGAGAAATGGGGGGAAAAGTGCCGCTTATGATACTGAATCAAACCCAGCCATTTCCTGTAGCCCAAGCCAGAGCAGCACAGCACTCTCCATATATGGTAATGGTATTTTGCATGAAGGGAAAGCCTGGACTTATGGATCAGGACTGTGTTGTAACTCCTTTGTGTTAACTTCTAGGAAAGGGTCTGGTTCCGTTTTGGTTTTGAATGATTATATGTGACGAGAGGAAACTGATCAACTGCCTCCGCTGCTTTTCTTCATACTCCCATTATTAACAGTGTTGTCACAGTGTCATTTGTTCAGATCTTTTTATCACCGTGTGTTAGTGATGTCAGATCTCATTTGTTTACTGCGTCTGTGTAATGCTGTGTGTAGGAGGAAGTCTGTGGGTTCCATGGTGATGCTGTTGTTATGACCACCATGGACTTCACATTAGGCCAGATGTCCCTTGTGTGCATTCGTGTGTCTGTGTTTGCACTTTTGCGACATGACTACCACCGACTTACACTTGGCTCAGATTTCATTTAAATTTTGTATCAGAAAAACAGACAGCTAAATAATAAGATAAAAAGCTAAAATCCATCATACAGCGTTTTCCATAAAAAAGATAAGGAATTCAAAACTATATTCAAAAGGAAGTTTGTGTGATTAATGGATCTAAATGGTTCTTTGTGTAACCAGTAAACCCTGCTTTGTGCATGATTTATGTTGTTTTAGGCTGTACTGCTGTACTGCTAAACCAATAAGTCCACGTAGCTTTAGAAGCTTTAATAGGACTGCATTGATGAGATGTGACGCTCAACAGTGGCTACAGCTGTAAAAACAAATACAGGAGTTAATGATCAGCTTCGTGCTCGCTGGGTTATGCTTGTCAAAATGTACTGTACAAAGAAACACTGAAAAAGTGGCAGATTTGACGTTATAAAATGTATATCTAAATCAGTAGCAGCTTAACCAGCGTATACACACAAGTGTCTGTAAGTCTATTTGTAAACCTATGGAGCAGCTTAAAGAAGACTTTCATTGCCACTGGTTTAAAACCTGGCACAAAACGGAAAAACTTTTAGAGGAAGTGAACTTCCAATCAAGCACCGTACTACAATCAATAGAGTGTAACAACCTTCGACCCCTGGCTGATGTACTGCCGCTCGGCAGTCAGCGAAAGAGGAGTGCGATTGTTTCAGGCACCTCCCAGATGTCTTTGTGCGTATGTGTTCAGCCTTCCTTCCCGGTGCAGCTACTCCCACAGTCCACTGCAGCAAGTAAGAATATTTTCTCAGTCCGCTTGGCTCATTAAACAAGGCCTAAGTCAAAACACATGAAACGATCATCAGAATATTTGACATTCACCTCCTGTGTCTCCAGATTATTACCTCTCCCTTCTTGAATGAGCATACTTTCATTCCAGACATAGCAGAGAGTGGTTAAATATAGCATGTTCAATTATTTTCACTTTGCGGTTGAGTCTGCTTCCCTGCTGGAGAGAAGGTCTGTCAAAGTACTACTTTTAGTAAGTAGGTGGCAGCAAAATGACAATTACTTCCCAAATAAAAAGGACACTTGAGTTCATCAGTATAAAATAAGTTATTATAGTGCTGGATCTCTGTGTAAACATTAGGCCCGGACAGAGCAATGTAAACTAATGCCTATAAATTGATTATGATTATTAAGGATCGGTCTCTCCCTGGTTTACTGTAACTTACTGTTATGTACTTTTCCTTCTGTGACATGTCCTAAAAACACTTGGAAAACTGGCTGCTGGAACATGTTCCACAATTTAAGCCTTGTTTTGTCTTCCCATCAACCATGCAGCTTTTGCCCTTCATTTGACTATTTATGAAGCCTAAAACAAAATGCATCACCTAATTCTGTGTTACACATATTTAGCAACGAATTACTATAAATTGTACACTTCTTTTTAGAATCCATGGATAGTAGACGACATTTATATGAAATAATGTGATATAGGAACATTTCAGACTGGTCAAATCTGAGCTAAGCCAAGGTTTCGGCTGACTCTCCCTTATTGCGTGGAATATTTGCTTAAGATAATATCTAACAGCATGATGTGCATTATTTAGTGTCTCCTCCCTCCTACTCACTCTACTTTTGTCTGCTTTGTAGAAACAGCACTTGTGGAAAATCTGTCCTTCCCAGAGTTTCCTATCTGCAGCTCTTCTTGAGAATTGTTCCCTTATCTGGAAGCATTTTAAATGTTGTGCACATTTTAGTGCCCGCTGACAACTACTTCAATTACCTTCTTCACGGCATGTTTACTGCTTCAAGTCAGATATTCGTATTGACATCGGCGCGTCATCGTCCACGTCGCTCTCTGCCGCCAGTTAACCGGTGTGATCTGGAGAATTAATCAAGCAACAATTTGCTCCTTCCCTCCTGAAGGGAAATACACGATGAATTAGGCAGAGAAGCTGTTAACATTCCTCGCCATCTCCCAGGCTATGACTGAGTCTGTAAAGTGGTTTTCATTTTGCTGCTGTAAAGAATAAACTCACCCTGGAGGATATTAAATGCTTCTGGCCCTCCCCCTTGATACAGTAATTTAGAGTTAATTACTGAAATCACAATGACTTGACTTTCCACTGTTTCATTTTGTACTGTAGCGTTGCTGCTTTTATTTCACTTTTATTCACACTTTATGGTGTTTGTACAGTGATTGTTTTCTAAAGATGAAGCTATTTTGTGGAAATTGAGACATATTGCTTTGAATTATATCTTTTTTGCATTTAGACTACACCCCACAACCCTTCAAAATCAAAAGATAAATCTGATAAAGCAGAGTGCAGCTGAGGTTTAATGCCTGATTCCGGTGCAGCCACTGAGAAAACAACTGGAGCTTTCAATCATGTCGGGATTTTTGGAGCACTATTATCGCAGAGTACAATTTGATTTAAAAGCTGAACTTTATTTTTGTCCCCTGAGCTAACGAACAACGCTTGCTTGTAGTTGTAGTTTTTTCATATTTTATTTTGTCTTATTCAAGATGCCTTTACTCATGTCTGGTGTTATTTTTGCAAAAACATATTGTTCATATCTGTTCACTCCTTTTACTATTAATAATGTATCTAGCTGTAGCGGCATCACTGAGTGGATTATTTCTTTCCTTTTACCGTACTATTTAGAGCTGAGCTCCTCTTCCTTTTCCTTCACTTCCCCACTAAAGCAGGAGGAAGTCAAGAGTTAACTTCTGTGTTGACTAATGTGCTGGACACTCTCTGTGGCTTTGAGTGATTCTCCATCCAGGAGAAAGAGGCTCACTCCTCGCGGCACATTGTGACCCTCGTCAACAGTAGCCAGACAATACTGACTCATAGCACATGATGGATGACCTCAGTCCTTCGGAGACTCCCTCGGCTAAAAGAAAAACAGGGATTTATGGAGAAACCAGAGTGTTAGCATTAGCACAAAAAAGTCGGTTCAGAGCATCCTTAACACTTGGACAAATAACACCAAGCACTTTGGGGAATCTGACCTTGCAATATTGCAAAGTAAACATGGGCTCACCCTGTTGCTGGCAACACAAAAAAGTGCACATTATGTGTTTTTTGTTGGAGTGATAATAAGCATTTTCCCATGAATTCCCCTTTTGTTTGATCTCTGAACTTTTTGATAAAACCACAGAATTGTACTTCAGCATCTGAGTGTGCTTTAAAGCCACCATTCATTTGCTGTGACTGTGCAACACTGATATCATCTCATTGTGTCTCTCTGAGTGAACTAACAATTGCATGTTGTGTGTGTTTTGTTGCAGGGGAGCCGGGGGCACTACCGGTACCACTGGCAGAGCCACAATGTCAAACACAGCGGAGTGGATGACATGGTGCTGCTCAGCAAGATCAATGAGGACGCCATCGTGGACAACCTCAAGAAGAGATACATGGATGACTACATCTTTGTATCCTTGGCTCACATTTGCAGTTCTCACCCCAGTGAGGAATAGCTGAGGCTGTCTCATCCCTGCTATTCCCAGAATAGCTGAATGCTCATTCACTGTGACATATTAGCTCTGAGTAATAAGTCAGTGTTAGAAGGTGACACATTCTGCCTGGTCGGTGAGCAGGCAGGAAAGAGGCTCATTGTGCGTACCCTCACCCAAATCCCGCCTTTTCACCAAAGTCAGACTTACTCTATTTTATCTCACTTTGGTGCAAAATGTGAAAGAAGAGGTGTTAGCGAGCAGTAGCCAGTTACACCATGGAGGAAATCTGGAGCCTGTTTAATCAGAGCACTGCTGCTATCTTTTTTGAGTAACCTTTTTTGGTTGTGGCTGCTGAGACCTTTTATTTTTATACAGGACGTGGTACAAATGCTAGGTTTGGGTTCCTGAAGTGCCATGGCAGTACAAGCATACACACGTAAGCTGTACGAATGAATGAATAGCCGCTTTGAAAAGCATTGCTGAACGCTCTCAAAGCAGCTCATTACATAAACTTGGTCCACGCTCTGGCAGCGATCGGGATTATGAAGTTTAGTAAATGCTGGCAGTTATAGGTTCGAAAGCTCTGAGTCAGGCCTTTGATTTGGGTCAATAAATAGCCGTAACTGTGAGGTCTCCCTGCCAAGGCTTTGGGTCACTGTGGGCCACCCACAATAGCAGCTTTATTTGCCTTGAGCTGCGTTTTGGCTTCAGGGCATAAAACCTCAGTGTTACATGGCCGGTCTATTCTCTGTCATTTGTAAGCACTGGATGCTTATTTAGGCCTGATCGCTAAATACTCCACTGCTGCACTGTTGCACTCTCTTGACGTCACAGTAGCCAAAGATTGAGTCATTTCTTTCCCCTTACAGTTTTATAATTTTCTGTCAGTGTGATCTTTAACACATCAGACATACATCGGCCCTGTGCTTATTTCCATCAACCCTTTCAAGCAGATGCCATACTTTGGGGACAAAGAAATTGAGATGTATCAAGGCGCAGTAAGTACATCTAAGCTTCTATTAAAGAATAAACCATTGCATACAACTTTAGAATCGCTGATGTGTTATTGAAATCTGAAAGACAGAGCTTTTTCAATGAACTTGGTTAGATGCAGTGCAAACTTTCCAACGAGCAGGCCCAGATGTTGCTGTCAGAAACTCGATTGAGCCAGTGAGGAGGCTTGGCAGCACCCTCACAGAACAGGCTGTTCGAGTCTTCGTCCTCTCTTGGCCCGGCCTGCAGAGTGTGGGCTTCACTCCTTAAGCCAGGAACACACTGAAAGGCTTTTAAAAATCTGCTAATCCCAGCATCACACTTGGTCACTTTAACGGTTGACTTGTACACGAGTTCACTGGGTTTACATGTGCGCAGTTAGACGATTCGGATTTGCTTCCTGAATTTAATTGTAAAGGCACAAACTTGGATGCTCAGTTGTAGGGTAACTGGTTTGGAAATGTTTTTTGTTTCAAGGATCAGTACAGACTGCCAAAGTGAGATCAGTGTATACATGTATTAGAATGATTCTAGACATCTTTGTTAAGATACATTTGTTTTATTTTGACAAAAATTCCCATGAAAAGTTAGTTTCCAGCTTTGTTGCCCTCAGCTATGTGGTTTAATAGAAAAACGCCTCGTATTTCCTAAAAAAAATAAATAAATAAAAGTCTGGGCATTGAAGTTCTCTAGCGAGTACTCACAGCAGCAGAACACCCATATTTTATAACGCAAGAATGTATCGCCCAGTGCAACAGCGTGACTAATTTATGTGTTGTTAATTGTTTTGGTTTGGCTACACTGAAAACAGTCCTTCATAAGGCAACATTGTGAGCAGTTTGCACTCACTTGGCAGTTCATTATGGAAACACGTGTAAACGAATGCATCCTGATATGACGTTCCTGCACTAAATGTTAGGTTTGTGAAGGTTACTCAGAGTTTCTTTAAGATAGCTGAGAGAGCTTTTGATTCAACCGTGTTTTCACTTTTGAGACTGTGGCAGCACGTGGAGCCTGTTGGACTGTACTGTGCCGGCATGTGTTTCTATTATTTTGACTTCTATTGTTTTTCAAATATTAGTCAGTGGGATAGGCTAAATAACAGAAACTCTTTTGTGTTTCATTCAATTCAGTTTACTAGCAAACTACATCCACCCAAATGATCATGCTGTGATCACCTTTCAATTAACACCTTTCCAGTCTCAGTAACAACACGTCTCAGTAATAACTGTATATACGTAAGCATTATAACATAAGTGGATTTAATTTAATGCAGGGTTGTTATATTAGAATTGTTTTTCACTTGTGCCCCTAATGAACTGGCAAGTGACTGTGCTTGTTCTTTTCAGATTTGTTAACTCCGATGCTGTGTCCTAGAAAACCTCTCACTTACCACTGATTTTAATGAAATCCTTTTATCGACTCTCAGGCTCAGTATGAGAACCCTCCTCACATCTACGCTCTGGCAGACAACATGTACAGAAACATGATGATCGACCGAGAGAACCAATGTGTCATCATTAGGTAAGACTTCGAAATTATGATCATTCTTTGCTTTCTTTACGCATCATGATCTAATGGGATGTGACAACCAAATAATGTAACAGCTCCCCAAAAAACCTTTAACATGAGGTGAATTAGTTGTTTAGTTGATTGATTATACAAGTTAAAATGTAAACTTGTAACTTTCAGCCCTTTGTATCAGTGTGTCAGAGGTCGGGATGTGAGAGAAAGGCAGGTGATAGTAATCTGTGCAACGTGATCTGTGCGATCACAAAGCTGAACCGCTCCGTAGGTCATGATAATAGACAGGAGGGGAACAGGAGAACAGACCTAACAGGTTCCACCACAATATTCAGTGCTGCTTAGTGACCGAGAGTGACGTGCTTCTATGGTATTTCTTCATCATATCGTTTTCAGCTTTGGTGAAATATAAAATATAAAAATGTACCAAATACCCAAATAGAAAAACAATCCCTATTTAACAGCTGGATATGGCCTCTATTAGCTTAGGACAGGAAACACAGCAGCTGGAAAGCAACTTCCTGCTTTCAAAAGAAAGAACAGAAGCACACCTGCATGAACCTCGGCTCAAAATCACTCACTCCCTAGATTTAGGGGATTTTTAGGTACTTTCACAGCCTGCTGGAGCTTACTGATTAATATTTTTGAGCTGCAAAAAAAAGTGTGTTGTCATGATCGCAGCTTTTTCCAACGGTCCAGTCATCTGAGCAGCGTGGTTACTTTAGTGCTTACCTCATGACGAATGACCCCTGCTTCAGCACTTTCGCCCGTTGTTTGGACAGCCAGCAGTTGCTCATTCGGTTCCTGCATAAAGCCACTGAGGTGGATTTTGTGATCAACTAAATCAGCAAACAAAAGCGTGGAAGTGGTTTTTATGATGAACCAGGTCTCGGTAAACAAAGGCCGCCGTGAACTGCTGGCCGTGCAGTGTGGTCAGCGTGGTCCTGTGTTAGCGCTCTTTCACTAAGGAAATGTGTGAATAGATGACGAGGAAGATTCAGCATAAAGTGGTCGAGGGATAGAGGAATCAAAACATCGCAACTTTTTTCATTTGTGCATCAACAGTCTCACATCTGGTCTTACCTCAAATGAGACCAGGAGGCTTGACTGTCTCTCAGTTTGTGTTCCAAAGCCGGCTTAACTTTGAGTCTTTGTCAGGTGAACAACAGCTCCTGAAACCTAATCCTAAAAAAGCAGGTTTATTAAGTGTTTTGCTGGTTTAATCATTTTTTTTTAATTACGGTCAGTGAGATTTCCACAGATGACTGTTCTTTTCTTTTCATAGGTGCCAACAAAGCAAGGTGCTGTTATAATTAGACCACTTTTAAGAGGACTATGGGTGTTTTGAGATTACCAAGTCCCTTTTAATGAGTGAAAAATACAGGTTTAGTCATGGGGTGTTAGTTACATTACCTAACAACTTTTAGGCAATTATACTGTATATCGCATTTATTTCTTTTATATACATCCTCTTTGTCATGGGTAAGCCAGGAGGACACAAATGAGGAATCCAAGGTTCAGGCAGAATCAGCATTGTATGTTACAGTCCAAGGTCAAAACCAGAAGTCACACGAGAAAAGGGCAGGGGTACAAAAACGGTAGGCAAAGCTCTGAGGTCGGAGGAACAATACCAGGTCCAAACTCCAGGAATCAAACAAACAAATTCAGGCTTGAACTCTCACACAAGGGACAATACGATCTGGCACGGGAAGAAAGGGGAGTGGAGCTTATACTGAGTGAGAGGGGGATAATTAGACACAGGTGAAACACATTAGGGCAGGGAGTGCAATCAACAAGGGGAAGTTAAGCTACCCGAGACACAGGAACACGTAATCCTTCAAAATAAAACAGGAAGACACCTGACAAGAACTCGAAACATAACAGAAGAACTGACGCAGTCAGATCCTGACACTCTTTTGTTTTTTAATCCTCTATGAATGTTCATATGTTTGAATTATTTAAACTAACCACTCCAATTTAACGAAAAGAGGGTAATTTAGATATTCTCCCTGACCAGTTTTCAATTGAATTATTTTAAGGCCTTCACTCAGTGTCTGGTGACAGCTTAGGTGGCATGCCATGACCAATATATGTTGCTTGCTTATGTAATGACATTTCATCCAAGAGCAGGGTAGTCAAAGCTTTATCTGTGTAGAAATTGTCACACGCTACTTGTCACTTCTTGATCCTTCTTTAATGAATCAACTGACTTTTGGTCAGTGAGTTTGACATCGGAGTTTGCAGACAGTTAATGAAGTACTTGCAGCGTTTGGGTTCTTATTTCTGTTTCTGTTATTTTCTTCTTCTCGTTGGACCTGAGGGCAGCGGTTGAGTTGTTTTAAGCTAAATGAACAGTTGTATGTGCTAGTTTAAAATTACACACTCAGCTATTCAAATATGGTTTTGCAACAACTGATGTCTGACTTCTGCTCACAAGAATCTGCCACCAAACCTGCTATCGCCCCATTTGTCCTCCCACATGTACTGCAATCTTTGAAATCTCTCATGGCATCAGTACTCTTAAGACATGGAAGGCATGTAGAGAAAGATCATCTGACACATTTTTTGTGTCAGTCTTGACTGCCACATGCAGTCTGTTCCCTTCCCTCTGCAGAGCTTTACTGAAATGATTTAATCACTAACACGCTGTGATTTCAAGTTGTCGACCATTAACTTGGACCTCAAAACAAATGAACAGCCTTCTATTGATTGAAAGCATAGAGAAGTATATGTTAAGGTCTTGGTCTCGCAGAAGAAATCTTAAAAATCTTCTTGAACATACTGCAGCAAGTTCTGTGGGAATACAGTAATTGGATGTAAAACCACCAGCATGAGAACTCTGTGCTGACAGTGCATCCTCCCCATAGCTCAAGTCAGTAATAATTTATGAAAGCTAATGTTTAAACCTCCTTGTGCATTGTTTAACTCATGTCCTTGTTTGGTTAATACATGTCTGCGGAAGTTAACAATGCCTTCAGAGTTTGAGCTGTGCAACAATGAGACCTGCCCCCTTTGGAGGCTGAAAATGGGACTCAAACTCAAACTCAAACTGCCACAGCTTGTGATTAAAATAACTCTTTGGATCATAACTGACGGGAGGAGAAACAATGCTCCCGGAAAGATATCAGGGGGCTTTTCTGAAATGAAACTTGGCGTATCACTTTGTTGTTGCTAAATTTCTAACTGTGCCGTGAGGAAGCAGACAATGCTGAAGGGTCTGGTAGAGGTATATAGGGGGATGGGTACAACCATATAGAGACTCCTGTGTAACAGAGTTGCTCCCATGACTTCCTCTGGCAGCTCTAACAGTCTGCAGCTGTGCTTCTCACCTAGGCTTTTACTAACCTGACTCTACCTTAAGGCGCAAAAAGAAAAAGGAGACTCCGCTGTCACCCACCGCCAAGCCTCAAAAATAAGTATGACCCTGGCAAAAAGACAAGTGTAGGATGAGGGGAGAAAATATGTAAACAAAACAGAATAAATGTCCTCATTGGTCTCCAGATGAGTTGAATGAGTTACAAAATTGCACAAAAGATTAAAAAAAAAAAGATTGTATACACATGAACAGCAATAACTCTTGAACGTTTCAAACACGCTTAAACATAATCCATAACATTTTCAATCATCTGAATGAAGAATCCCTGAAGTCCAGACTGAAAGCGCGTGGACAGCTACCTCGCTTTTGTTTCTCAGGCTTTTGCACAGTCCTTTTAAAATAAAATCGCAAGTTTTTTTTTTTTTAAAGGGTTTCTGTCAAACTGCATGGGAGACAAAGTGCCTAGCTGTACAAACAGTTGGACACTTGGTTATAAGAGGCTTCAGAGAAAGCGTGGGTGTGACTTCAGGCAGTCCAATTACTTCTCAACTTTTGGCACAGCATGTTAAAAGGTCAAAATAATGCACGCACAGTTCCTTCTATACTGATGTAAACCTACTCAAATTAAAGATCAGACTTGGCTCTGGACCTCTTAGTAACTCAAAATAACCTCAGTGTTTTGTGAAAAACAGGTTTAAGCCTTAATCAAAAAGTGTCATCTGGTTTCAGGAAGAGAAAAAGCCCAAATCTAAACAGTCAATACAAAAAGTGTGAGTCCCTTAGTCTTTTTTTTTGTAATGAATATGGACAACAACCCATTTCTGCATGAATCGCTCAACTCGATATCTATACCCGGATGTCACATGCTATCAGATGAATTTGTCTCAGAGGTTCAGATTGCCTGAATGACAAAACATGTGCTTAAAATTCTTTATCTGGTTTTCAGTGGAGAAAGCGGAGCAGGAAAAACGGTGGCAGCCAAATATATCATGGGCTACATCTCCAGAGTTTCAGGGGGTGGACCCAGAGTGCAGGTGAGCGAAACAGATTTTTCTGCCGCGGACAGCATGTGAAAGATGCATTTGACTGTTTGAGATTTTTGTGATGCTTAGATGCAAAGATTGAGCACCATATTAGTAAAGAACATCAGGTTAGTATAAAAACCAGGACAATTTCTAATATTTGCTACACATGTTTAAAATCAAACAACCTGTTGCTGCTTCATTCCTGCACTTACTCCTCCCTCAGCCACAGTCTTTGTCTTATCATCCTCATCCTTCATAGCCTATTATCAGCCCATCAGCAGCCTCTTACGTTCGCCCAGCCCCCTTTAGCCATCTGGCAGCCCCCCTCCCAAAGAAGCAGATGTCCAGCTTCTAAGCACGATAAAGATCTAAAGTTTGATGAGGAAATGCCTTAACCATGATGGCAGTGGGATTTTTTTATCTAATCCACTCAGAGCTGCGTGCGAAGCGACGTCAGAAATCATTTTCAGGCTTTAGATTTAACACTGCTGTTAATCTGAATGGTTAAACTAATTCCTATAACTGCCCAGCATTATTTGTGTGTTTAGAGTCGTACAGCATACAAAAGCGAGTTACAAAGATGACTCTCTCTGTGCTTTTTGTTTGGACAAATGTCGCCCTTACAGCGGATGCACACTGCGTCTCCTCTGTCTTCAGCATCACTTCTCACTCCCATTGTTGTACACATTGTTCAGCACCTGCATTCTTATGCACTGTGTTGACGATGGGTTCTCACACATGTGTGAAAATAGTTTTGAAAAGATGCTGACCTGTCTGTCATTTCATATCATATCTAATAATGTTCATGCCATGTTATGACCTCCATTCTTATCTTTCGACCATTTGTGGATATTATTAATATAGTAGTAGTAGTAGTAGTAAGTAGAAAGTGCAGTGTTTATCTTTTCCTTTCAAGAGGGAATAGGAACAACAAAAACTTCCAAGAAATTCCACCCACCTTCTGCAAACAATAATGGAAGTGGGAATATCTCTGTCTGCCGTACTGATTTAAAACTCATGTGTTTCTGACATACACGCACAGCTCACAGGAAAGATAATGTCCTCCAGACTTTCTGTGTCTGTCTCTAGATGTGCATTTGAGTGCACGTGTCTATGTGCACTCACGGTGCATTGTAGTTTCTGGGTGGAAATTTCCAGAGACATACACACCGGTGCGTCGTTAGGGTGTGAAGTGTGTGTTGTCTCTACCTGCTGTACTGTTGTCTGTTACATATCTAACAGCTCATTGGATCTGTCTCCTCGCAGCACGTCAAAGACATCATCCTGCAGTCCAACCCGCTGCTCGAGGCCTTTGGCAACGCCAAGACTGTGAGGAACAACAACTCCAGCAGATTTGTAAGGCTTTCATTTCTCAGCTGGCCTCTCTGCTTTTTGTGAATCGCAGCGCTAATACTGTGGCTCAACTCATGACTGACTGGTTTATGTTCAACAGAAAAATACACATGAAAGTCAGCTGAAAACATGAGCATGAGATTTTAACACTAGTAAGCAACTTCTCTGTCCCAGAAGACCACATATGTTAAGGACAACTTACTGTGAACTAATTTGAGGACTCAAGCGTTTTGTGGCACACCTTGGAATCCAAGCTGAGAGTTTTGAAAACAAAGATTTATAGTAGAGGCTTTTCTTTGTGTTTTCTGTTCTATTGCATGGGGCAGCAAACCTCGTGTGTGTCCTGGTTAACCAGAATTGCTGTAAGGACACACTGTACAGAAATACACACATGTGGAACCACTGAGACACATCCTCTGCCGCTTACTAAGAAACTCGGCCAGCAAGAATGTTAAAATAAGAACAAGCTTGTTTAGAAAATGTATTTCCCCTGAATTTTTCAGTTTCTTGGTCAAAGGTTCCGATTTGCATACAAAGCAGAAAGATATTTTTAGGTCTAGTTTGGCGCTGACGGCCTGGGATCACTGCTTTTGAAGGACTAAGTGGTGTTACTGCCCTCAGCTTGACTGGAGCAGATATTACATTACAGGCTTGTCTGGAGACCAGAGCAAGACAAAAAGCAGGATCAGATTTTTGTATAAATGCACTCACACACCACAAGCAGCCCTAGAAACGCCAGGTGCCAGCATTTCAGACTATATAGCTCTGATGTCTAAGCTTTATACTTGCGCACTAGAATACTTATTAAAATGTGTGCTTTGATCTATCAGGGGAAATACTTTGAGATCCAGTTCAGCTCAGGTGGCGAACCAGACGGAGGGAAAATCTCCAACTTCCTTCTGGAGAAGTCGCGCGTCGTCATGAGGAATCCTGGAGAAAGGAGTTTCCACATATTCTACCAGGTGAGACTTATTTTTCTCAGAGGGAATGGGACATGTTGGGCTTGTGAAAAGGGGCCTGTGAGGGAATTTCAGGACAAGTTGGATTAGACGTGCCATTTGGCCGCAAGAAGAGGGTCGATCTGTTTTTGCTGCACACGGCCCATAGTCAGTGGAAAAGACTTGTTCAGCTTTGACATCAAACACAGATGAGCGCACACAAAATGTCTTAAAGGGAATCTACATATAAAGACACACGTCTATAACCGCTGCATGCACCATTTACCACTTGATTTCTGATCTGTAGTTGATAGAAGGAGCCAGCGGAGAGCAGAAGAACAGCCTGGGAATCACAAGCCTGGATTACTACACTTACCTCAATCAGTCTGGTTCCTACAAAGTGGACGACATCAACGACAAGAGTGACTTCCATGAGACAATGGTACAGTCAGATTCCTTCTGTTTAGCTGGCAGTAACACCCTCAGTGTTGTTTGTGTTTGTCTGTGAATGTCATACCAGAGTTAATGTGGCTCACAGTCTTCTCTTTACATTCCTCTCTCTCTCTCTACCAGTACTCCTTTGTTTTCTTTTCCAACGATCTCCTCCTGTTTTTGTTTACAAGTGAGACCGCAACAAGAGTAATTAGAGGACATGAGCTAGGTACCACAGGAGTGAGTAAACCCACACTGCAGCCCTGATTTAGCGTGATTTTATTTTTCCTCTGCTTCCCCAGCATGCCATGGATGTGATTGGCATCTCAGCGGAGGACCGCTCCATGGTGCTTCAGATTGTAGCTGGTGTCCTGCACCTGGGAAATATCACTTTCAGAGAGTCGGGCAACTACGCTGCTGTGGACAGTGAGGAGTGTAAGTATAGGCTCACACAAAGCGGCTGGACGTGGTCTAGTTTAGTGCTCAGGTATAGGTGGCTAAAGCAAAGTCTACATTTTAACATTTATCTGGGACAGATGGACAAAAATAGACTTTCCAGCTTTAACCGGGGCACAGTTTTATTTGCTCTGACAATCAGTTGCTGGAGTCTCGGAAGAGAGGTAAAATGTGGATGACAAAACAACTAAACTCTTTATGGAAATCCTGTCATTAGTATTGCAGTTATTCAGTCATAAACCAAAGTTTAAACAGTTTTAAACTTTTATTTTCAACTAGCTAGTTGCCTAGACATAAAGTGAAAACTTTGACTTGGTGCTTGATGATCACCACAGTCAGAGAGATTCATCCTCTGCCTAACATGAATGTCTGTAAATGACATCCAGCTGTCCACCAGTATTTGCTGAGATATTTGTTCGGTTTGTTCGTATCTGCTCAGTGGTGATGATGCTGCTATTCAGATTAAGACTGGCTCATGGTAAATCTTTTCTTCTCGTTCTGGAGCTTTCTCCTCCTCTTACTGTCCTGAGCTGCCCTTCTTGGGTTGGTTTTGGAGAATATTTCTCTCTCACCACTTTCACTCCCTAAAATTTTATTGTGTTAATGCAGGACTGCATCCAGCTGTCTGGACTAATCCAGGCCACGCTAGATTACCAGAAAATAAAATGCTATTATTGAGGATCTGAACGTTTTTCGTCAGAGATGAAAACTACTTGGAAAAATACTTTTCCTTCTGCTCTCTTCCCTCTTGCCTTCTCCTGCTTCATTGTATTCGTCTCTCCATTTCTCTTTTTCTTTATTTCTTTTTCATGCTGTGTCTGCATGATGCATATGAGAGTACAGTGTACAAAGCCTTAGTCTGTTTTCCTTCTTCTGTGCTGTAACTGCAGATATTGAGACCATTGCTCCTAATATAAAGCTTCACCATCTTTAACTTGCACACAGTAACAAGAATCAGTGCATCTTCGCTCGTTGAAAGAAAGTTGAGGCTAAATTTGACATTGTTCAGGTGGTGGGAACATATATTGATCTTAATATTGACGCATATTTACCACAACCTGAGCCGAACTAGCTGATGTATGCTAAGCTAAGCTAAGCCACTGCTGGCTGCAGCTTCATGTTTAGTGCAACTTTCAGTTAATTTGTAATTAAAGCATGATGGTCATTCAGGAAGTCCGTCGTCACCATTGGTTTTTGCATAACTTTGTTGTGGTAATGCCCTTTGTGCATCCGGGTGTTATTCTGTTAAACAGGACTCCCACCTCTGCAAATAAACGTGCAATTAACCAATGTCTCAATATGCTAATGTTTTCATTGAGAGCTAAGCAGAATCACTATTGGAGGAAGGAAGTGTTGAGTGACATTAAGAGGCAATGCTCATGTCACATATTACTGCACTGAATCAGCATGCTTTACAAACCTCTCTAATGACAGCATCATCCTGTTGCTCTCAAAACCAACTGCTGTTTTGACTGACAAATTTCCTGCAGGAAAACATGTGCTTATATTATCCCTGCTCCTACACCATGTGCAGAAAGCCTCTTCACTGCCATGTACGATCCATACAAACAATGACTTTTCCTTATGATTTAAGCAGGCATATGGTCAGTCACACCCTAAGTTCCCAAAAAGGGAGCTACTACAGTGGTCTGATGCATTCCCAGACGCAGTGAGACTGCAGGCCTGAGAGCTATTTCCTTTTAGGGGAAGTGAGTCACTGTAATAAGGCAGGGAGGGGCTCTCAGGGGACAATATCAACGCCAGGTCGGGGCAAATGATCTGTGGTGTGCTCAACACTTTTTTTTATTTTCAAGAGTTTGGTCTATGGTATTCTTCTATTTTGCATTCAGCTGTAGTTCAAAACTCGTTGGCTCTGGATACTCTGCAGGAGGATGTTTAGTTTTTAGCGGTTTAGCATCTGAATCACCCTAATTTCGTGGCTTTGCAGGCATTGTGAATATTAGCTGCAGCTATTGAGAAACTTTTCAGAGGTTACCAGTGGTCAATAAGACAAAATAGAGGTGGTTCTCTCTCTGGTATGATAAGGTTAGAGAACCATGACGTCCTACATGCTGATTTGCATACTGATTTTCATATTTTTAGGACGGCATTCTGCTTTCTTTATTTAGTTTATCAGACAGTGAAAGTACAGCCACGGTCCAATATAACAATAGTATGAGCTAAATGCAACAGTTATCATATATGTTTAAATAGATACCAGTTTATTTTCTCTGTCAATAATTAAATGTGTAAAATATCAGACAATATAAATAAGTACAAATAACAGTTTCCAAGTTTCTTGAAAATGTTTTGTTTTGTCCATCCCTCATTATAAAGTTTTTCAGTTTAAAATGACAAGACTAGACTGTGACAAGATAATCTCATTGATTTATGAAGTCATTATTACAGCTCAGAGGGAGAGTCATGGCTGTTATATCAGTGTTCGCAAAAATATACCTTTAGACTTAAATGGTCACATGATCTTTCTTCTGTCTTACAGTTTTAGCCTTTCCTGCGTTTCTGCTCGGGATTGACCAGAATCGTCTGAAGGAGAAGCTGACCAGCCGGAAGATGGACAGCAAGTGGGGAAATGCAGTTGAATCTATTGATGTGACACTGAACGTGGAGCAGGCGTGTTACACGCGGGACGCCCTCTCCAAAGCCCTGCATTCACGTGTGTTTGACTACCTGGTTGAGGTATGATTGCATGTTTGTGCTGCTTTAGAATTAATAAATGTGAAATATAAAAGCGGTGAAAGCCTGTCTTAAATATAAGTTTTGAATAATCCTTTGCTTTCAGTCCATCAACAAAGCCATGGTGAAGGATCATCAGGAGTTAAATGTTGGAGTATTGGATATTTATGGATTTGAAATTTTCCAGGTAAGTGTTTTTGGTTGTTTTGTACGCTAACACATGACTGCTGGCATTTTGACTATGCAGCAACACATAAATTAGATTAACTGGCATTAGCATTGAGTATTTAAACAGATTTAATACAAAGGATAAGACTAATTTATAAAGCATGTGGATTAAAGGCCATCTCCAGATTGAGACTGCAGACTACAACATGCTTTTCTAATCTGATTACTTGTATTTTGATGGGTACTTGAAAATGGACATGTTGTTGTATTATTTTGGCTTGCAAAGACCTTTATATTCCCACTGTCAAGGTAGTTAGCGTACATAATGCTAACATTAGCCAGTATAAATGTGATCTAATCTGCTCCTGCAGCTTTTTACGTATGTCTTTAAATTTTAAGGATTCCTCTTTGAATGCACAATGCGAGAAAAGGTCATGAGTGTTCTGGTTACTGCATGTTATTAGACAGGAAGATGCAGAGCACCATCACCTAGATTCATGCTGAAGGTCCATTGTATGTGCAGTGAACTGAACAATGTGGGGCTTCCTTTAATATCAAACAGTCTGTGTATAGCTCCCAGTCCAAACAAAGCCCATTGAGCTTAAAGGATATCCGTGCTCCACTGAAGATAAAGCTCACTCAGGCTGTATGGAGTTTTTTAACCATGTTGTCTTCATTAGAAAAATGGATTCGAACAGTTCTGCATCAACTTTGTGAATGAGAAGCTCCAGCAGATATTCATTGAGCTGACTCTGAAGGCAGAGCAGGTAATGTTCTTATTGCTATTTATTTTGTTTTAATGCTCTTATTCTGTTTCCTGCTTCTCTAAATGTATTCTGTTCTCTTTCCGTGTCTTGTAGGAGGAGTATGTGCAGGAGGGCATCAAGTGGACTGCTATCGAGTACTTCAACAACAAGATCGTATGCGATCTCATCGAGAGCAAAGTAAATAAACCATAAGTCGCAAACAAGCTATAGAAGAGAAAGTTAAAAACTCCTGCCAAGAGAGAACGATTTTTATTATTATTATTATAGAAAAGCTGAATTTGAATATTTAACCATCATAACACCATATAATAATCATGGGTGTGATCATATATTGAATATTTTGAGGTTTGATCTGGTTGGACAACAGACGAAATTAGAAAATACCAACCTTAGGATATACAACACTGCAGTAGAGATGAACAGAACTGGTAAAACAAGAAGATCAGAAAAAGAAGTTAATACATTTATATGTGATCAGATCAGACATAAACATTGTACACAAGCACACTCATGCAATTATTTACAAAAAATGAAAGATACACAGATGAAGTCCGACATGGGAACTGCAGGTGAGAAGAAGTATGAAACTCTTTAAATCAAATTAGAATTAGACCTGATATTTTCTATTCTATATAATAAATCACAACCACACTTTATAAGTCCTTGTATTAAGATTATGAATTATGTCTGTAATAACAAACAGGCCAAAGGCTAAAGATATAAAACAGATAAACTCGAATATGGCCAGTTATTTGATTTGTTTTAGTTTGGTTTCCTAATATTGTAAACTGAGCAGCACAAGTCCCTGCCAAGCTTCTGCTCTGTTGCCACGACTTGCTGCTTAACATCCTCAAATGTGCCGACATGCCTCTTAATTTGATTTATCTGTCCTACTGAGAGGTCTAATCCATGAAATCCACAACAAGGGCTTTAAAACAAGCTTCCATCTGAGGGGAGCAGGGGATCTGTATCGGTGCCTGACAGTTCAGCTCTCTGGATAATACACTGACAAGTTTACATGTGTCCTTTTCAATGCTGTTCTTGGAGTCTGAGACACTGTCACCACTGTGCAGTCTGAAGGTCACTGAAGGCCGGACATAATGGAGCCAAACGGCGCTGAGTGCGAGACTAATATTTAAGAGCGCCACTGTTAGATTTAGAGTTTCTTAGAGTTGCTTTCATGTCTCAATTAGATACTTTGTTAGAGTCAAAAAAGTGTCTTTTGATATTTGATGGATGAGATCAATACAGATAACAGGTTATACTATCAGAAGTTTCTCTGAGATATAATTATGTTTATTTTTTTCACATTTCTAATGGCACATATTAAGGCTTCAAATAATTATTTGCACTTTCAAATATCTGACTGTTTTGGTCAATAAAAATCCAAACAAAGCTTTTAAATTTAGTTTCATGGAAGACTAAGAGAGGAGTATTCTGTTCTATCGATGTACTCAACTAACATCTAACCTCTGGCC
This sequence comes from Planiliza haematocheilus, assembly GCA_005024645.1. Classification (NCBI taxonomy): domain Eukaryota; kingdom Metazoa; phylum Chordata; class Actinopteri; order Mugiliformes; family Mugilidae; genus Planiliza; species Planiliza haematocheilus. Next base: position 4,469,871 of record SRSE01000798.1, read on the forward strand.
TCTTTCTGCGATCCCAGAATCCCCCAGGTATCATGAGCATCCTGGACGATGTGTGCGCCACCATGCACGCAGTGGGCGAGGGAGCCGACCAGACCATGCTGCAGAAGCTCAGAGTCCAGATCAACACCCATGAACACTTCAACAGCTGGAACCAGGGCTTCATAATCCACCACTATGCTGGCAAGGTCGGTCTAAGTGCACATAGTGCTGCATGTGTTTTAAGGGTAGTCTGGTCCTTTTTGTGCACTTTGACACCTGGCATCATGTTGTTTCTGGGGGACAAAGCTGAAATATTTGCAACTGTAAAAGAATATGTCATGCATCGAGTCTGGAATAGGCAGCTGAAGGGTTAGGTCTGGAAATAGAAACGTCTTGAGATGATATTTTTTATGGTGTTGGTACAGGAGCTTTTCTTTCCCACTTGTATGATCTGTCATAAATACCAGTTATGCAGCTGGTGTTTCAATCCTGGAGTCTATGTCGTCATCTTTGTCCTTTAAAGATTTCCACTTCTAAACTAACATCCCTCCCGGCTGCACCTCTCTCTTCTTTGTCTTTTATGGTTGCAGTACCCTCCTCATTTGAAACATTGTCCTGGCCAAGGTTGTCCCGTGTCATTCTCCATATGTGTGGTGGTGGCCTCAGCCTGGCACACATGCCACAAGCTTAATGAGCCATGCCGTAAAGTCTTGAGGGGCTCCCATGACCCCGCTCAAAACATTCCTCCAGTCTACAGTATACAGAAATAACACGGTTTAATTGAAGCACTGGTGCCTTTATAAGGATGCTAATCGTAGGAGGTGTAAAGCTTGGATGTGAAACCCTTCATTTTCCCCCCTCCATAAAATCCAAGCCGCTGATCCGTCAGAATATCAGTTACAATTTTTTGTTTCACACAGGTGTCTTGTGCCATTTAGCTCGAGATTTGTACCAGTTCATCCTTGTCCTCTTTGATAATTACACTCCTTCTGTATGCCTCTCCTCCAGGTGTCCTACGACGCTGAGGGTTTCTGCGAGAGGAACCGAGACGTCCTTTTTACTGACCTCATTGAGCTGATGCAGAGCAGTGAAATGTAAGTAACTCCTGTTTGCACACTGCACCGACATGTGGCTCTCTGTAGCGCTCACTTGGAGGGAGTCTTCTTTTGTGATGCATATGGTTATAATTGAATGCATCTGAATGAAAGCTACAGACGTTGCAGTGCATCTGGGAACTGGCGGGACACGGCAAAAGTGTGCAGGGCTGGGTTACGTCGTGCACTCTGCCCTGAATCACGTCTGGCAGCCCATCATGTGGCTTACGGGTTCTAACCATTCTGCCCTTACCAGTGCAGGCTCCTTGCAGGGATGCGTTATGCAGCCTGTTGCCCCCATGTTATGGTTTTTTGGCCTTTTTTTGTGTCAAAGTGGCCATCTGTTCAAACAGCCTGTATTGTCTGAGTAACCCCCACGGGCCTCTTTTGCATGCATGCTTTTTGAGGCATGAAAGGAGGTTATGCTAAAGTCCCATTCAGACACGTGCTACAAAATGTATACTGCTAACTTGCAGACAAACAAATATGTGTACGTGTGTACACATGGATAAAACAATCAGGCACAGCACCAGAAGAAAGGGAAGCATCCTCTCTGCTCCAAGCAGCAGGTCTGAAAAGAGAGGAAAGCATTGACCAGTGGTGTCTGCTGGACAGTGTTAGCCCGCTTGTACACACAACCTGCTGGTCCTTTCTTCTGTAGCCAAGCCTCAAGTCAGATGTTTGAAACCAAACAAATATCAGTGTGGGAGAAAGCTAGAGAAAAAAGCCCTTTGAAATAATCAAATAATAATCGTCAAACAGGGATAGTGCGGAAGTGCGTGACCGCTTTAGAACAGACGGCTACATTTTTGTGTGACTTTTCAAAGGAAGAACAGCCAACACAGTTCATTAGTGGGGGGGCTTTGGGTCCTATGGGTTGAGGGGAGGGGCCTATGTGGTACTTGATCAGTTTGGGATCTAGTTATAGCCAGTTTTAGGATTTATTTTTGTGGTTCAGTACAGATTAGTTCAACTGTCACATTTTAGACATGCTGTCTCATGCTTTCTTTACTCTATCAAGCTCGATGAGAAAAAAAACATTTGACCATTAGTGTGTAGCTGTAAATAAAGCTCAAAAGTACAAACTGTTCCTCACAGAGAAACATGAGGATGTGGAAACTTCAAATATCTGCTACATGCTGAGCCACAGTAAGGCATCCTGGGAAGTAGTAATGATGATGATGATGTTATGAAACCGCATCTACAAATTAAAAGTTTAAGTTTGGACTAAATTGTTCCACTCCAAAATAAATTGGCCCCAGCACTTTTTCGGGAGGGAGTGTGGTTCAGCTCTGGTTGACCATGTGTTATTGTCCAAATAGAGTTTGTAGGAGAACGGAAGCTTTATACGCATATCTGTTTTATATGTTTTTAATGCTAGTCCTTTGTTTTTGTCCCTGTAAGTTTGTATTATCTCCCTCCTGAATATCACCTCTGGTTTCAGAAAGTTTTTCCTTTTTTTTTTTTTTACAAATAATGTAATTTATCTGTTAATGGGCATGGTCCTCTCAGGAAAAACACACCTCCTTTTACAAAATTAAAGACTTTAACGGGTTGAAGTTCACGTAATTTATTATTAAATTTCACATTTGGTAAAATACAAGCATTCATTCCTCTGTACAGCCGAGACCTTGGGGAGATTTCCTGCACAGAACGCTGTTTGTACAAACATGACACAGTGTGCACACAAACTCAGACCTTCCCAAGTGGTTCAGGAATTTAAACCAGTGACCTTAGTCAAAGGTCCTTGGTTCTTTAATCATTAACTGCGTTTTTGTTTTTGGTTTCCGGGGCAACCCTGTATTGTTTTCAGATCCACAGCACTGTGTTTATGTTGATACAAGGATGATACCAGCTTGTCTCTGTCAGTCCTAACCCAGTCTCTCCTCCTCTTCTCTCCAACAGTGCTTTCATCAGAGCACTGTTTCCAGAAAACCTCAACGCTGACAAAAAGGGTCGGCCCACAACTGCAGGCAGCAAAATAAAGGTGTGTGTTCAGTGCAGTCGGTGTGTGTACCAGTCCCTTTTCCTTATCAGGGGCCCCGTGTGAAAAAGTGTGTTTGCCCTTCAACATTCCCAGTCAGAGAGAGCCAATACTTTGGGTTATTTTAACCAATAACTTTCACATCATTACCTTCGTCCCTCTTATCATTATCTATGCTTTCTCTGTTTTGATGTTTGCTTTAATTCCTCCCTACAGAAACAAGCCAATGACCTGGTGAGCACACTGATGAAATGTACTCCTCACTACATCCGCTGCATCAAACCAAATGAGACCAAGAAGCCCAGAGACTGGGAGGAGAGCCGGTAAGTGACAGATTCACCGTAACCCGCCCCCAGTGTCGTCATGCATAATGCAGGAATAAAACAGTTAATGTCAGACACATTCTAAGTCTAAGAAGACAGATTTTTATTTCTGTAAAATAATTTAGAAGTAGTTAAAACATCAAATTACCTAAATAATGATAATATATATTTAAGATTACCTTAGGACTACCTACCAGTTCTTGTCAGGTATTCAAGATGATGTGAAAACCCATGTTACCAGGATTGAAGTTAAGTATGTGCTTTTGGTCAAACCACACCAATCAGCCAAAGAGTATCCTTTGAGGAACTGCTGGCAGCGCTGGCCATGTTTTATATTAATAAAAACATAAAATAAAATCATCAATCTGATGATATTATTGGTTTTTATTTAGATTCTGATAAAAGGGCAGTTCATTTAAGTTTATTCTTTACTGCCATTAATGTCAGTATTACATTGATGCTAACGTATGTTCATGTCCTGATAATATATTTTTACTCAACCAGTGAAATTCACTTACAAAAAGCAAACACTGGCTCATTGTTCTGATCTGTTTTTCTTCTTCTTTCTGAAGACATGTGAGACGTGTTTTCAGTTTCCCACTCTTTCTACTCTGCTCCCTGGTTTTGGTCACTGCATGTTCAGATACAGAGGGATTTTCTATTGTTTAGAGCCAGTGACCTTCCTGTTGTGAGTCGTGTGCTGGGTGGCTCATTAATTAGCACCGGAAACGCTGTTTTGGCAGGAAGTCTGAGTGTACTAAGTAGTGCTTAACGTCTTTGTCTGAGGAAAAAGTGAGCAAAAGCAGCTTTTTTGCATACAATGACCTGTTGCTATCCCTTCCTCCAGTCGAGTGGGACCTTTATGTGCTGCGGAAAGATTTTTGAATTAAAGATGATGTCACATATAACGCAAAGATGCAACGCAAAGATGTGACATTAAAATGATGGAGGATATGAAGTAAAGTAACTATAGTAACAGCAAGGGTAAACTTGATCATTTCAGTGCCACATTCAAAGTTAATGTGATGTTGATTGTGGGTTCCTTTTTTGTTTAGCGTGAAGCACCAGGTGGAGTATCTGGGTCTGAAGGAGAACATCAGGGTGAGGCGTGCTGGATACGCCTACCGCAGAATCTTCAGGAAGTTCCTCAACAGGTATCACGCCTCAGACTTGCCATGCATTTATCACCTAGGCCTTCAGTGACCTCAAGCCTTATTCAAAACACCTCTTAATACGATCGTTATGGCGCCACTGCTATAAAACCCATCAACATTATACGGATACGCAATAAAACAGGACATTGCATCATAGACGGGTATCTCATATAGTGAGATAAATGAAAACTCACTTACAACCGTTTATTTTAGTCTTCTCTCACCGTCCTCCTTTGACTCCAGCAACACATGATGGCTGAAATATGACTGGATAAAGCTCTAAAGCAAAGTTACACTGTCAGAAGCACCTCAGCTGAAACTAACTAAAATGTAAGTTAGTCATTTTGATAAAGTTTAGGCCAGCAGAGAAGGCTGCTACTGAGTCTCTGAAAATAGTGGACTGGTAAAACAAATGTTTGTAATTCCTGAATACCTTCAAATTAAAGCAGAGAATCTGAACTCGAAGCCCGTATTCATAATATAACCATTACTACATCAAAAAATGTTGAAACATACTGAATATGGATCTAACTGTACTGCAGATGGTGATCTCACCCTCAGCTTGGAGAACCAGGCTAGAAACAAAGCAGTGAACTGCTGTGGATGGCGTCAGCAGCAAAACATGTCAATACCACTTTAAGTGTACGCTATATTTAGAATATTATGACCATTTTAAGCAGACTGGGCTCAAGCTATGATGCAACGGTTCCACATTTCTTTTAGTCGTGGCTTTGCTTGTTAACTGTGTTACAACGTAAACATCCGAACGTACACAACTGAGATTCTGTATATGTGCTGAACCTCCTGGTCCTCAGGTACGCCATCCTGACCAAGGAATCCTGGCCAACGTGGCGAGGAGATGAGAAACAAGGCGTCCTTCATCTCTTACGGTCTGTCAACATGGACCAGGATCAGTTCCAGCTTGGTCGCACCAAGATCTTCATTAAAGCCCCTGAGTCGGTAAGTGTGTCATCTGTCTCTTCTTCAGACTCTCACATCCCCTGTAATACTCTGTGACAAAGCTTTCCAGTAAAATTAACCACGCAGCAAAAATTTGCTGGCCAACATATGCCAACACAGAATTTAATTTACTTTGTCATGGTCTCATGGAAACCTGAACACGCCGTTTTTACACTGAACACCATAAAAGGGCACTAGTGTCCCAAACCATGCTTGAATCCCTGTTGTAGGGGAGGAGACTGAACCTGACCCTTGTACCGCGTCAGCACTGAGTCAACACTGCTGTGAAACTAAAACACTGGTCCAGGCTGTGGTTGTGGCGTATGAGGTGACATCGTAAAGGCTTGTCTTTTTCCACCATAACTACTTTTTTCATGATTCTTATGAAAGCAGCACTTGTGTGAAGCCTGCTCCCGAACTTATTAACATTTGTACACATCATGCACGACCGTGGGTGCACGCGCACAGATGTATGTTTAGAAGCTCTTACACAGACATCTTAGTCTGGATTCAGGCCCTACAGCTGATCCTGAATGCCTTTACTTATTTATCGCCGCCTTGCACTGGCACAGCCCCCCATCCCCCACGCTGGCAGACTGAGAGCCCAAGTCACTGAGGTGTGCTTATGAAACGCAAATATCACACAGGGCGTAGCGCTGAAATGAGCTGCCAGGCTTCTGAAAACAAGCCTCTGTGTCTGATAAGACACTAATTAGCTGTGTGACTGAAGAGTTTTTTGGTTGGATCTAATAAGTGAAGTTTGTTTGACGCCAGGCCAGATGGTGCAGGAGTTGCTCCCTCAGAGTGACGATGGATGAACTGGTGACTTACTGTCTGTCAAAGAACCTACTCTCTGAGGCTGAGCAAAGACCACAGAGCTGTCATTTATATGTGAAGCAAAGTAATTAATATGATCTATTTTGATGTGGCATTCACAAAGATGAGATAACGTGCTGAAAAACGTTTCTGTTTTTATGGAGGACATCTTTAAATGAAAGTCATTTATTTAAATGAAAGTCATTTAAAGATGTCATTCATTGCATCACTTTGTTTTGCATTTATTAGCTGTTTAACATATATGAAGTGATTATGACACTATCATGATGTATACTAGCATCACTAAACACATTTTAAGATATTTGTTAGCAATTAAAACATTTCTTATGTTGTTATATTGAGGTATGATCATTCATTTTCTGCTCATACAGCAGCCTCCATTTATAACAGTTACTGACATATACATTAATAAACAAATCTATAAAAATTTAAATAGTGTAGAAATTATATGAATGGAAACTTAAAGGGTAACCAATTAAGTAACTAATCACACAAACGAATAATAAAATGCATCTTTTCTTTTCTTAATATAGTGATAACTCAGGTGTGTAGTAAAGATATTCGAAAGTTAAAACTACTTTCTTTTGGCCTCGATTAACGTTCCTGCTTGAAGTAAATTCATCACCAGCAGCAGCTGTTTGTTTTCACATCTGTCACACGGGATGTTCATTCAGTCTTCTGAGGCCTCAGTGATTCTGTGTTGTCACTGCTTCAGTCAGTGACTCAGTGCATTTCTCTGCTCACAGCTTTCGTGGTCAAAGCTTGATCGGTTGTGTTGTGTTTTTGGCTGGCTTGTGGTTCGCTCCTCTTCCGTCACACTGTGGCCACCGCTGAGCCGATGCCAGGCCCGTTGCAGAGCAGGGCAGGATGTTTAGTCTGGCAGTGAGAGGGCCCAGAGTGTGATTGCGTGTCAAGAGGCCCACCAGGAAATGACGTAGACTGGTGAGGAGACTGGTGGTCTGTTGGCACAAAGTCATCTCTTACTGATAAGTGTACAACGTAGGATCACATATCATGTCAGAATTTGTAAGATCAGTTAAAATGTGTTATTTTAAATATGATTTAAAATGAACTAATCAAAGAGACAGAGGAGCATTTATTATATACACAGGGTAAGGTGTAAGGTGAGTTGTTGTACAGCTGGACAAAAAATGGTATGAATGACACCCTGTAGCATATAGTGTGGGAGCAGAGCTGGATCAGTCTGTTTGAGAATGAGATCCGCTGCCCCTCTATTGTCTGGTACAGTGGATGAGATGGATTGTCCATGATGGAGAGAAGTTTGAGACTTCCTGTAGGGGTCTCTGTGATTTTGTGAAGTCAGGAGGTTGTGGTGGTAACTGGAACCTTCATTTGTTTTTCTGCTGTAGCTACAAAAAGGTCAGTTTTGTGTTTTGGAGCAGTGTCCAAGACTTACCTTCGGTATATTTATTTAAATACCATAATGCCACGCATTCAGTGATATGTAAAGTTGTGATCAAAGCTACGTTGTTGAGTTCAAAGGTCATACACGAATGTGTGATAATAAATGCCGTTGTCTGACTGCCATCCCTAAATACCATTCCAGTATTTGACCAAATCTGCAAGGTTATGCAATTTATGAGCAGAAGTGGATTAATTATGCAGGATAATATAAACAGATGTGATGACATGAGTTACACAGGACACAAATACATTTAATAACAAAGTATCAGTAAATTATTTTGCATTAAAGGGTGCATCACATCTCTCTTAAAGCAGCATTATTATCATTCCTAATAATCATTTCATTGTCACGTTTAAAGATCCTCTTCTAACTGAATGTATATTCTACGGTTTGTATTGTAGTACAATATTCCCTCTTTCTGTGTGTATTGAAGGGAGAGCGGCAGAGACTAATTTTTTCGCACAATGTGGACCCCCTGTCACTTTAAAGGCAGATTTTTATTCACAGATATTGTTTCTTCTTTTTCCTGGCTTATTTTGGTTCTCAGGATTTGATTAATTAACTAGTGGGATGTTTTACTAATGAGAAAACCTCACAAACTGGCAATAAAGTAGTAAAACAGAGGGACGTGATATGAAAAGAGCAAATCCTTTTGTTCATTTTAACCCGATCCAAACTGAGACTTGTCATGACTGTGTTGACTCACGCGTTAAATGGTCTGATGACAAAAAGCCAAGCTGATCTTCATTGTCAGTCAAAACCAGTAAAAATGATCAGCACGAATAACTTTGTGTATTCAACTGTACTCAAATATGTTCACTATGTTATTGCATTCATTCCTTCCATTCTCTGTACTGAGGTGTGTCTGTCTTTGGGTTTAATGGTCTGAGATTTGCTTACAGTATGTTGCGCTGGCTCTCTTGTTTGTCTCGACAGCTCTTTCTGCTGGAAGAGACAAGGGAGCGCAAGTTTGACGGCTACGCCAGGACCATCCAAAAGGCCTGGAGGAAATATGTGGCTCGCAAGAAGTACGTCCAGATGCGGGAAGAAGGTGAGTGAGGTAACATCTAACTGGTTCATCATCTACATGCCTCTGCCTCCACCTCTCACCACCTCTCTCTCTGGGGTTATGTAGCCTCTGACCTGCTGCTGAACCGAAAAGAGAGGCGGCGACATAGCCTGAACAGGAACTTCGTAGGTGACTACATCGGCATGGATGACAGGCCCGAGCTTCGACAGTTTCTGGGAAAGAGAGAAAAGATCGACTTTGCAGACACAGTCACAAAATACGACCGCAGGTTCAAGGTTGGTTTTCTTCAGTCTGTGGCCTTTGTTTTTTCTTTTGGGTTTGTTTTTCTTTCGGCTCAATAACTAAAAACACATTCATGTTCTGTTTTTCTTCTTCTGTCTCAAGGGAATTAAGAGAGATCTGATCTTGACGCCAAAGTCTGTGTACCTGATTGGAAGAGAGAAAGTGAAGCAGGGGCCAGAGAAAGGGCAGGTGACGGAGGTGCTGAAGAGGCGGATTGATGTGGACAAGATCTTGACGGTGTCTCTCAGGTACAAGGAGCATTTCGGTTCAAAGTTCGCTCGGATCACTCAAAAGAAGAGCCTGTACACAGGTCCCTTTCAGTTTGTACAGTGTGGTGCACAGAGCTTACGGCTTCTAGTTTTATGAGACAGAGTGTTTTGTTCCTTCACGTGTTTTTAATGGATGCTGACGGTAATTCAAGCTGGTGCAGAAGTAATTTTTTCACAATGCAGTCCTTATACTGTCCATATAAATACGGTGCTCGTTCCGTCTACATAAATCAACTTTAAGAGTTGCTTCCTGCTGCTGCACCACCCCCTGCTCTCCAGCAAATTGGCCTCCTGCTGCATTTTCATTTCAGTGCATTTTAGTGGGGCGATATCCTGCTACATTCAGCTTTTGCAGCTCATTGATAGTCTTTACCAAGAGTATGCAAATTAAAATAAAAAAAAAGATAGAGAAAAAATAATTGCAACCTTCACACCTCGACTCGACCGACTAGAATGCAGAACATCTGATCCATGTTTAGAGAGGAGCGAGGTGAACATACATCTGGCTAAAGCATACATGTAGAATCTGATCACGATCCGAGTAAATCATGTGTCCGGTTCTTTCTAGAAGAGGAAAAAAAATGTTGAAAGATTGAAAACACATGAATTTGACTCTGTAAACTTGTCCACTGCTTTATCTCAGAGATGAAACTCTGCATCACACATATGTGCGAGTGTGGGTTGACACCAGTAGGCAATGACTTGTTTCCAAAACAAGACCGAACGTCATGCAGGGGCCCACTATATAATCTGGAGTCATTGCTCTGCACAAAGCCATCAATCTACTTCAAAGCCACAGTCTGGATTTCCAATCACACAAGTTCCCGTGTTCCTGTAAATGTCTCACAAGGGACACTGAAAACATGTGGAGTATATTAAAACTACTTGTATATGTTTTCGCGTGCGGGCCCGACTGAAAGCTGTCCACATGGTAGAAAACGCTGCTGAAACAATACACACTCTGAAGCACGGCCGTGAAAGAATGTAGGTTTGTTTGCTACAGAGACGGCTACGAAATAAGAGGAACTCACAAACCTGTGAGCGTTTTGTTGTTGATGGGAACGCTGTTTAACGTTTATCAGTTGTGCGAGCATGTGGCTTTTGAGTCAGTGGGGTAATACGGACCAGGTGGTGCAATGGAGTTGTAAAAAGCTCATCAGAGGAAAAAAAAAATCCACTTCATTGGGAGGAACAAAGTATCCTTGTGTGGGCTATGGGCACAAGCTGTCTTCCCTCTTCAGATGTGAGCTCCTTTGTGAGGCTCTTGATGCAAATGTGAAAGCTGACTCTGACTCCCCATCTTCCATCAGGGCACCGCGGAAAGCAGAACAAATATTTTGCAATAGGGCGCGAGGGGCTGTGAAACGTCGTGTCTCACGCTGTGTTTTGTTCATTTCAGCACAATGCAGGATGATTTCTTAATACTGCACGAGCAAGAGTACGACAGCCTGCTGGACTGTGTCTTCAAGACGGAGTTCATCAGCTTACTGAGCCGCAGGTTCGAAGAGAAGACTCAGAGGAAGCTGCCACTCAAGTTTAGTAACACGTAAGTGAAATCACGCAACATGGTTCAATATGCACATGTAGAGTAGAAACGACTGACTGAAAAAACCTAAGTCAGTGTTTGAATTAATTCAGTAGCCCAAAGACCCTGATTTGTTTTAGCTTTTTAGAAATACCTTCTCTGCATTTAACCATATCGTATACACACTAATGAGCACGCTCAGATCAGTGTGCAGCCTCTGCCCACTAGATCACAACTTCCATGACATTGTGACTCAATCAGCTTTTCAAAAATACATTTTCAGCGATGTCCATCTTCAGCACAATGTCCTAATAATCCTAAATCGGATACAAATGCGGCTCGAGCGCTGAAAGCTTTGACCTGTGTCGTTCTCAGACTGGAGATGAAGCTGAAGAAGGAGAACTGGGGCTTCTTGAGCGGTGGCGGCACCAGGCAGGTCCTGTTTGTGCAGGGTCAGGGAGACATGCCCGTGCTGAAGCCATCGAGCAAATCTCTGCAGGTCAGCGTCGGCCCCGGGCTTCCCAAGAACACACGTGAGTATTGACTGACCCCGACATGCAGACGACACCTGTTCTAACATACAGTAGATCTGAGGCGGGGATTAGAGTCTTAAATGACCTGGACGTAATGACTTGAACAGGTGGGAGTCCTTGTAGAATGTAAACCGTTATAAGATTATAATCTGTAGTTTCACTAGCTATAAACTGTACCAATGTTATTTAATGAGAAAGCAGTGGTAGACAGCCTTATAATAGATTCATTGTGCTTCATTGTATTATGTTGACCCTCCTTGTCAATGTCCTGGAGTGGACAGAATGGATCAGATTATGGGACACAAACTTTTTCACGCATTTATAAAGCATTTATGATAATACAAATTTTTGACATTTTAGATTAACCCTAAGTTTGATGTCTTGTCGATCTAGATGCTGTTTGTATGTGTCACTTATTTGCTGAGAATCTCTCCCTCAGGTCCAACGAGGAAGAGTTTCAGTCAGAGTCGCTCCAACACGTCCAGAACGCACCACAACATCCCGGCACGAGCTGCACCGGGACCTCCAGGTACAGCAAACACACCTCCTAGCGCCTGAGCAGCTCGTCTTATGTCCGAGAGGGACGTGTGTTAACGCACAACATCTGATCCATGTGTTCTCTTCTTTAATTTTGTCTGCAGTGGCTCACCAGAACGGTGGCCTGAAAAACACCAACCACGCCGCTAATCAGAGAAACACGCAGCACCACAGTCAAAGGCATCCCTCATCCGGCAACTCGACGCGCCCCTTCCTGCCCAGCAACATCAACCAGCACGACGAGCGAGGCGGAAGCCGGCAGCAGCCAAACCTGGACTGTCTGAGAGTCCCCGATCAAGGAGCTGCAGGGTAAGGAACTGGCACAAGCAAAACCCATGAACTCACACAGTACAGAGAAAAGGGACCTTAGTATAACTGCTACAAAGATTGGTTTAGGCAGAATGAAAATACTATATCATATCTGTTGGTTGGTTTAATCTTGTAACAACTTGTTGTTTTCAGTCTCCAGTGTTCTTTTCTTTTCTCTTCTTAGACTCTAGGAAGGTGATTTGACCACTGTAGTCTCTAATTGTGACACTTTTAATGTTAACATCTCACAACTCTAAACAAAAAATAACAAATTTGATCCCAATCACACTAAAAACTGTGTTAGCCGTATAATTGATCTATTATAACCCAACATCGTATCATTGTGATTCATTTAGTTCAGGCTTACAGTCCTTTGGGATGAGGTAATTGCCTCGTTTTGTCTACTCTGCACAAATAAAGCTAGCTCTGCAGGACATTTGACTTATTGTGCAGCCTCGACATGCACTCGTACAGGGCCTCACCTCACATGGGCACGCACTAATTCACGTTCTTGTGTTTCTGTAATTTGACATAATTTGGATAATTTATTCTTTTGTAGTGCTGGAGACAGACGGCCAGCTTCAAATGGAGGAATGTGAGTTGGAGTGTTTGCAGTGTTTTGGGTGGTGACGGTGGTGGTTCAGGACTAGAAAAGCTTTAGGCAGCAGGACATACTGACGCTTCCTCTCATGTACATTTGTAGTTGTAGTTTGCAACTAATATTTCATTTCCTGCTGCTGACATAAGGTGGGATGTCCAGCTTGCCTCAGTATGTGTAGATCTTTCATCCTGCAATGAAAGAATCCTGACTGCGAAGCTTTTCCATTGGTACATATGAAAGCTGATCACTGAAAATGAGTATATATATAAATATATATATATATATATTCCTTTTCTGTAAATGCTGTGTTAAATATGTATGAACTTACTGTTTAGTTAGTTGGGTGTAGCAAATCACTCCTGTAGTCTTCTTCATTACATTGGTATTACACTGGTATTGTGGTTAAGGACTACTTGGACTATTTTAGTAATATATTATACAGTTTCGTTATTCAATAAATACAGCCAGTATGCAGATTTTAAAGGCATTGCTGACTCAAGATTAACGCTCTGCTCTGAGAGGCTTAATGAATACTTTTTGGTTTTAGGTCTTTGGCGCAGGCAAAGTGATAGCATGTACTAGATCGCCATCTTGTGGCTGATTTGTGAACATCTTTCCTGTTCAAACGAAGCCTAATCCACAGTTTGTGGTCGATGTCTGATGGGATTCAGAAGCAGATAATAATTATTTGCTTACAACAGACTAAACTAGAAGAAAAAATAATAAAAGTAAATAAAGAATAAAATAAATGAATAAACTGTAGGTTATTAGGCAGCAGTACAAGGTGGAGATTATGCATGCACTGGTATTTTGATGATGTCGCCATCCCACTCAAAAAGCTTGAGTTGTGTACTTCTGAGACACTTCAGCACAGAAAACTGCATTTTTCATTTAGCGCTTCTCTAGAGGCAGCTCGTTCTGACAGCAGGGTGCTTTCTCTCTTTGTCTCATGATACCTCAGAGCCCACAGGCCCTCAGCCAGCAGGCCTGCGCCTGGCGGAGGACGACCTAAGCCCGCGCCAAAGCCCAAACCACAGGTGCCCCAGTGCAAAGCTCTGTACGCCTACGACGCTCAGGACACGGACGAGCTCAGCTTTAATGCTGAAGATGTTATTGACATCATCAAAGAGGGTAAGCGCAAATTTTGCAAATACTCAAAATTTGTAAGGTAAATTTCTTCACGGTGTATATGGGACAATAATTCACTCATGTTCGATGACCAGATGCGTCTGGATGGTGGATGGGACGCCTTCGAGGAAAGCAGGGACTTTTCCCCAACAACTACGTCACCAAGATCTAGGAGCTGCAGGTTTACAGCGCGAGGCGGAGAGCCTGCTGCGTCCCTGCTGACCCTCTCAGAGCACGGGACGGGGCTTACAGTCACAGAGAGGAGCACTGTGAGACACTTCCTCCACTACTGCCTTAAAATGAATGAATGTAACCCTCGGTTACACCACCAGACCAAAAGATCGTCGGGCTTGAAACGAGGCTCTCTTCTCTAAAGACAAGAAGACTGTTTGACCCCAGGGTCTGTTTTCCTCCGCAGTCCCTTTGAGTACTGAACAAAACTATTTATTGTATTTATAGCTTTCTGTGTTCATTTATACTTCGCTGAGAGCTCATACGTTTTGAAGCGTTGGAATGAAATCTGCTGGGGACCAGGCTGTGATTTCTTATTCGGTTGTTTTAGTTGAAGCTTTGAAGCAAGCGTGGCTTTCTCTGCGTCAAAACTGAAGTGACTGCTGTTTTAACAGGAATATTTATTTCGGTGTAAAACTGTCACGACTTCCCAAGGAACGGACGCTCTGTAAATCACCACGCTGTGATTTTTAAATACCAAAGCTAAATGATTTTTATTTCTATTCCGTAAACATTAAAGCGGCGTATGACCTGGAAAACCACCTTTATTATATATAAATATATTTTTTTGTTGTTGTTGATTTTAAACTTCAGATCACATCAGTATATATTAGACAAACAGCAGTAGAGACCATGTATACTGTAACCTGAGCATGCTGTCTGTGGTGTATTAGCACTTTATTGGTACAGGTACTACCTTGGACACAGACACCGTCACTCATTCATGCCACAGCCAGTAAATCAAGTCTATGAAGGAACAGATTGCCAAGCTAGTCACTGAGGAGAATAATGTGTTTACGTAAAACAGGCATTTTAGATTCGATTCTGTATATGTGTTCATATGTAGGAGTATGCCTGTTAGAATATCATTTTTTTTGTATTTTCTCTTAACTACGCTGTTCTTACTTGCGTTTGATGCTCACGGGGCTGTTCAGCTGAGGCTGAATAATAATCACAGAGTTAATTTTCCTTTTTTTTTTGGTGAATGAAATTTGTTGACTTTTTTTCAAAGTGAGAGTTCATTTTGCTCCTGCTCGACTGTTTCTGCACATCCTTTGCACTGCTGTTGCATTACTCACACATTCCTTTCTTTTGTTTTGTTGTTTTTATCAAATAACCGCATTATGCTGTACTCGGTGTAAAAACTGCTGGGACCCCTGTCATAGAACTTGCTGCATCATTAAACATAGTTGGATCTTGGATGGTTGAATTCATCCTTGTGCAATACACAACAGTAGATGAGTCTTTTAATAAAGCTTGTAATGTGGCATATTTAACTGCTGTGTTTTCTTTTATTATCAGAGAACTCATTGAACGCGCAATGATCGATCTGATGTTTAATGTCACAGGTCATCAGACTCCTTATTCTTTTCCACATTTGTTAAATTTTAGTTACTTGATCAAATCAGATCAAATCAACAATGGTGAGGGAAATGGCTGACAGAACTACTTTTAAATAAGTGCCATATTTCTTCATTTTTTGGAATAAAACATAGACGCCTTGAGTCTAAAATCTGCTGATATCAGTATAAAAGCTAATCCCAGTGTAAACATGTTGCTTGTGGTCCTGGTGTCTTTAACACTTTATTTCTTGGACTTTTTGGTTTGACACAAATGAGGGCTAAACAAGAAGGATGGACTCCACTGATCAACCATAATATTATAACCTAATATTGCGTGTGCATGTGCCTCTTTCACCGCCCCAACAGCCCTGACCCTTCAGAGGCCTGTCTCACTGAACACTAGACCTCTGACGGTGTGCTGTGGTATCTGGCACCAAGATGTTAGCAGAAGATCCTTTAAGTTCCTGCAGCCTGTGAAGGGGCCCATCCATAGATCGGAGTTGTTTGTCCAGCACGTCCCGCAGACGCTCAGTGGACTGAGATCAGGGGTATTTTCAAAACTTTGAACTAGTTGTTGTGTTCCACAAACTATTCCTGAGCAATTTTTGCTTTGTGGCAGGGCACATTATCCCACCGAAAGACGCCGCAGCCATCAGGAAATACTGTTTACATAAGGAGGTGCACATGTTCTGAAAACATGCTTAGGTAGGTAGTACATGTCAAAGTAACATCCATGTGAATTTCAAGACACAAGGTTTCCCAGGAAAACGTTATATTAAGTATCACACTGCCTCTGCCACTTTGCCTTCTTTCTATAGTGAATCCTTGTGCCATGTGTTCTCCAGATAAGCAACAAACACACCTCAAAGTGTGATGCCTACAACCAGGCCTCCTTCCTCCTCTAATGAGCCTCGGCTACCCGTGACTTTTCCTTCCTCTGTATCGACCTCAGCAGATTGGGAACTTAGTTAGTCATAATGTTATGGCTGATAAGTGTACTTTACATGTGGCTTGCTGTGACACCTTCCAGCTGAGAAAGACATTTTATTTCATGCATGGCCACATGAGAAGACATATTCCATCTAAAGTACTATAAATAATAAAATGAATGACGACTGCATTGATGCTGCTGTGCAACAGAACTCCTTCTTTCTGCCTCTGCTGGTGGATCAGTGGCGGCGTGGCGTCCTGCAGCTGTGTAATGAACCACAAATCAATGAATTAATGTCCTAGATCAATCTAGCTTGTGAGCTATGAGGAACTTGGTATTTGGATGTGTTTAGAAAAAAGCCACTCAACAAAAGTTGTTTGTTGGACGGATCTAACTAATGGTCTATGTTCATACATTAACAGATCTTTGAAGAAAGACTTTGGTTCCAGTCTATGTTGTCCGTATGTGTTTAATTTCCATATTTTAGAACACTTCCGAGAAATGTGCTCTTTTTGATCTTGAAAACAAAGTAATATGTTTATTTATTAACTTCATCAAACCTTACATCTGGTTTACTAACCAGACATTCTGCTTGTGAACAAATCATGTCCTAAACATCATGTGGACAGGCCAGAAGACTAATGGCAAAATGTTTTGTGGCCAAATGAGACCAAAGTAGCAGTGTCTCTGGAGACTAAACAATCAGAACCTCATCCCGTCTGTGAAACATGGGGGTGGTGATGTCCTTGACTGGGTCTGTTTTGCTGCATCTGGACCAGGGCGGTTTGTCATTGCATTGATGGACCAATGAATTCTGAGTTATAACAACTAATACTCAAAGAAGATGTCAGGACACGTGTCCGTGAGCTGAATCTGAAGAGAAACTGGGTCATGCAGCAAGAAAATGACCACAAGCACAAAAGTCATTCTACAAAGTAATGGTTAAAGAACAAAATGAATGTTTTGGAATGACCAGGTCAATGTAATGGACTTGAAGCAGGCACTTCATATGAGTAAACCCACCGACATCTCAGAACTGAAGTGGTCTTGTACTGAGGAATGGGCTAAAATCCCTTAAAGCCACTCTAGGCGACAGATCAGCAGTTACTGGAAAGGCTTAGCTGCTGCTGTTGATGGACAAAGGCTCATGAGATACTGAAAGCAAAGATTCACTTACTTTTGCAAATCAAATATCATATTGGCCCACTTTCATGCATAAATGAAATGGTGATGAATTGCCTCACTTCTCATTTTTTTGCCATCAGATCAGTCTTTGGTTCAAACCAAAATATAAGTAGAATATGAACTAAAACCAAATGATGTGAAACAACACAACCTAAAATAGTGTTGGAACACATCCTACAAAATGTTTAAAGTGTTGCATTTATGCTCTAGCAAACCAAATACTCACAGATGTCATATGTAGTATATATAGTGATATGTTTAGCAGTTTCAAAACATACCTTTGAGTTCATTAAACGCGGTAAGACCGTATACACCACCATGAAATGAAATCGTCAACAACATTCACTCAAACATCTGACTCGGACTCAATAAAGAGTTATCCAAGTTTATTAATATTATTTTTTAAAACTAATATAAATCCCACAGAATATGATCCTGGTGCCTTTTAAGTCAACGAATGCATGGATACCTGCTTTAAGTACTGCATTTCAACACTCAAAATAACGGTTTCTCTCCTCCTTCTCTTAATGTTCATCAGAGTGGAAATACATGGCCTCAGCGCACTCATATTCACTACTACTCTCCTACCTTTTTCTCTCTCTTGTGCAAGTCTATGCGAGTGAATTAGTCAACAGTATTAGTGTTTTTTTTTTCCTTTCTGCAGCAGCCAAAATGGACACCGCTGCTCAACTACAGAGAGACAAAAGGGAGGGTGGCTAAAATGGTTTGAAGTGTGAGAACAAACGGTCTCAGATTGAGCTGTGTATTTCCCTCTGAACACACACGCGCGCACACACACAGGAAATTAAAAGTCAATGCCACTGCCAGTTATCGAATTAACTAAATGATCCCGGGCTGCAGGCTTGTGTGAAATTTCTTAAACACGTCTAGACCTGAGATCATCTCACAGAAACCCAAGTTAAGCATCGCAGGTCTGCAGGACGGGAACCCAACGAAACGAAGAAAAGATTCACAGCAGATCCCGACAATCAGTTTAGAAAGAACAGTCAAGACAGGGGTGTGACATTCTTCTTCTTGTTCTCTAAGATACATCAGATGTGGTGGTAACGGTGTTTTAGTCAAATGAAGGTGCTGGAGGGAGGTGTAATCGTAGCAAAGCATGTGCATATTCCGGGAGTGAGGTGAACATCGGAGTTTATTTCCACTCTAGAAATACTGGGTGTGCACTAATACAGCAGCTGATCTGTTAACATATTTCCCTAGTTAGGAATGTCTTGGTTTTCTTAACAAACATCTTTCACTAACAATCCACATCTTCTAAACATAAACTAATCAATACAATGATTGGTAAAATGAATCCTGCAATGTTGTTTTTTTAAACTGGATGTTGACATTCTATTCTAGTAAAGCAAGGCATTAGGTTTAGAGAAATGCATCTTTACTAGAGCAGCTATCCTCACCTGCAACTTGTTAGGCCGTATTAAGCCCACGTAATATGTGCAAAGAAATGCATTGCAAGGAAACATGCAGAAAAATGAAAATGACACTTGAGGAAACAATCGAAAGCTACATAAAAGCTTTATAAATACAATAAAATCTTAAACCCTTAATGGAGAAATCTAGCTGTTGTAGTAATATGTGATAGCTGGCACTCTAGGCTCAATGCTTTTTTGTCAGATGTTTTTTTTTCTTTTTTCTTTTCTCGTAGTAGAGCTGCGCAGGTAATTCATGCCATCTTTGGTTGACTGCGGTACTGAAGAGAAAATTAATATGATCTCAAAATAAATTTTCAACAAAAGGGTTGTTAGAAAAGAAAAAACAGCATCAACTCTCGGCAGACAACTGCGCCTCAATGTCCACTCTGCAGATGGGGCACTTCTTATTGGTGAGGAGCCACTGATCCACACACAGCTGATGGAAGAGGTGCATACATGGTAGGCGTCTGGAGGGGAAACGGAGAGGAGAGAGGCATGAGGATTTGAAAACAGAAACTGGGCTTACTCATACAGCACATCACACTTCCAGTCAGCTGGTTACACTGTCGTCCAGCTCGTCTCCTGCTGGATGTTATTGTAGGAAGCACAGCCTAATTATCCCCGTTGGTTTAAGTCGGTTACTATCACTAAATCAGCACCAAATTGATCCGGTCCTGACTGAACTGAAGGTTATGCCTCTGCCAACCAGTCAAGGTGCAATGCTTTTGTTGAAACTGAACTTTCGCTGGTTTATTGATGTGTATCACAAATGACACAAATCTAGAGAATTATTTCCAAGTAGAAACATAGTGTAAAGCTCCATCACCTCAGGTTCAAACCGAAAACCAATGAGCATGTGATGGACCTACAGACGAACATCACTTTGTCATCCAGGAGCAGTAAGGAGAAGGAGAAGCGAGGGTTTGGACTCATTTGTGTTTAAATTCAGTCATAATAAACACATAAATACTTGGCAATCACGCAGAGGAATAAAAGCATCCCTCCGCAGGGTGCCTTGATCCTTCATTATCACAAACGCACTGTTTATTTTAAGATGATCCCACAAACGGTACATCATCCTGTTGCTCTACATACTCACCAGCGCATCAAATGAACAGCTGAAAATAGACCCAAAGAAATGAAGCATTTGCTGCAGAGTAATATTTTCTGAAAAGCACTGTAGCCAGCTGTTTCATCTGTGGACTGTATAAAACACTGCCAGATTTATTTCTATAAACTGAGCTTGACGAGGCTTCAGTCATATTTAACAAACTCTATGTTTTTTTACTTTTATCAGGTAGAACTTATAACACAAGAAAAGAGGGACCGTACTAGCTGAGTCCAGGGATTATGGACACCGACATCTCAACGTGGGGGAACTTCATTCATTCAAATCAATGGATCATTTATATATAGTCAGAATATTTCTATTTCATTTCATTTCTATTTTTTTGATTAAAAAAATAATAAATATCTCTTTAGAAATCCAACAACTGTCACTTCCTTTTATGCCAACAGAGGGCAGAAAATCCTTTTTAAAAAACCTGAGTGAGTGCCAAAAAAGCAGCTCCATGAGGCTGGTAATTTTAAGGCACTCTGGGATTTTCCGCTGATTACCTGAATACCTTTGGGCTTGAAAAATAAAAAAAATAAATAAAAAATCTCACGAGAGACGGAGAATGCAACAACTCCGCCTGTCATCCCACCTGTCTTGGTTCGTAGACAAACACACACGCCCCGGAAAGCATAATTGAACAAAAAACTGAGAGCAATGAGCAGGACAAACCCCCAGGAGGGGACGCGTTTACCTGACATCCTCCCCCTCCTCCAGTATTGACAGACAGATGGTGCATTTTTCTTCTGTGTCTTCGTCTGCCCCTTCGTCTTCGTCTTGCTTTCCATGCAGCTTTCTCTGTTTGTGAGTAACATTTAAAAAGAAAAAAAAAAAAGTGACTTTTGATATGCAGCAACGATCAGTGTAAGTACAGCAGGTTCATTACAGATGGTTCACAAACCTATTAACTGACTCTGTAAAACATTAAACGGCTCAACTAAAAACACTGAGTACATTTATTAAAAAGTTAACTATGTTAAGAATAAACACTTCATCAAAAACAAACCAAAAAATAAAATAATTTGGGGACAGAGAGAATGGTCATTTTGTCCTTAAACAAAAAAAACAAAAAAAAACTGCATCTATATTAAACAAATCAAAGTTACTCAAATCAAAGCTATTAGCCGAATTCCCTGGCCCCCAAGACTAAGACTAACATCTACTGTACATGTGAGCAGAGACATGTTTCCAAATTGATTTGTTCATTATTTCTCACCGATTCTGGGGTTGCGTGCATATTTTTCCCAATAGATGCCCAATCTTCGGGGGTTAACTGTTGGTCAATGTCTCTCTCCAACACCTTCTGTATTGGGTGGCAGGGTGTTAGATTGCTTATTTAGATACATTTGGAAACCCCTAAGGAGACCTTTCCCCAACAATATCTTCACAGCTGCAATCTCTGGTGAAAGACACTACAGTATTTTCTAAATGCTGGTAAAACATCATTTGAAACGAGCACAAAAGACCACTAGGCACTCTGTCCCAGAATAAACTGTAACAGACATGCACAGCTATACACAGTACCTTCCAAATCTATTAAGCAGTGAATATGACACACACGCGCGCACACACACACACACACACAGTCTGACTAATCCTCACCTTTTTGTACTTGTGTGGGTAAGTGCACCTCTCTATGGTTCCCTGAGAGGCTCCTCGGTTCACAGTCCCCAGTCTTTCCTCTAAATGCAGCAGGTCCTGATGAAGGTGGTAAATTAAAACAAAAAACACAATCAGACTGACAGACACGTGCACGTTTGCTCTGTACAGACTGAAACTTGCATAAAACAGCAGCACATCTGGACAGTTTTTTTACAGACTAAAGCCCAGCTGTCTCCTTAACTTCTCACATGGTTTCATTTCAAAAAATGTCCCAACATATCACCAAAAATCAAAGATTAGAGAAAAATAGTTCAAAGTGGTTTTGTGTATCAGCACACACTCGCATGCCAGTTCATTAGGTACACTAGTGAAAACCAAAGAGAAATGTCTGTTAAACTGGATTGAGTTAAATACAAAAGTGTTTCTGTTATTTAGCCTAGACTCAAATGTAAAAATTATAGAAGCCTGTGTCAGTACAACACAATGCAATTCAATAGTAAAACAGTACTCTAAAATAACTGACAGCGCTGATGGTTCAACTGTGTTTTCCTTTTGAACAAACACTGAATAATCGTGAAGCTAAGATTTAGTTTAGAAGTGTTATGTCAGAATGCTTTTTAGTCATATAGTGATACCTACCTAATGCACTGGCAAGTGAGTGAATTACCGACTATAAGTGACCACGAATTTTCAGAAAAAAATAAAGAAATTAGTCACTAAGCCTGCACTGATTAGTTTCTTTAGTTTCTTTCCACAAGAAAGCTTTTTCTTTTCCTACAACAGCTGCGTGTATCTAATTTCACTGTGCATTTTGAATAAAAATAAACTAGCATTAGCATTGTGACGAGATCAAAACACAGAGTCAAGTGTTGATGAGTCAAGCCGTCATGAAATTATTCGAACTGGCAGCGGTGATGAATGAAACAGTAAGTGCTACTTGCTTATTTCCCTTATTTGTCCACGGTCTCAAACAAACACATTTATGAAAAAGCAGAAACTGTCCTCACCTCGTAGGTTCTTCCAAAGCCAGTCATTCTAGATGAGATGTACCTAATGTGCGGGTAGGTCACTTCAGATATGCCAGTGTGCTAAGAGGAGGAACGCAATGTATTCACAACACAGTCAGTTTGTGTATAATACAGTTTCCTACTTCTCAGGAAGATGCATTAACAAAATGCTACTTTACTTTAAAAACTAATGACATGTTAATATAATGCATTTTTATATATGTATAAAAATGAAACAACAATTATATAATAAAAACAGCATCACAAAGCGTTTGGCTATATTTGCAGTGGATGTGACTCAAGAATTCTGGATTTGTTGAGTGTGCACTTGAAATGCTTGATGAGCCACTATTAATTGCTATTGCATTATTCATGTGGTTCACTAAACCATCCTTGAAATAACTGATGTTATAAATAAGGACCCGGTGCCATTAATCTCAGCCAGGCTCCATACAAAAGTGGTTAATTTTCATGTGTGCTAATAGATGCACATGTGAGATCGGTTTCTCTCACCATGAAGGGGATGGGGAAGTGGTGCAGCCTTGGGGGAGGGTGGTAGTGGGGCAGGTGGGAGTGCAGGTGTCCCGAAGGGAACGGTGCCACGGTTACTCCAGTCTCGATGCCAAGCTCCCTGTTGACCAACAGTTCTTATTATATCCATACATTCTCCACTGGTCATAAAATAAAGGATTAGCTGGTATGAAGCTGCTGCTGGTACTGACCATGCTGTTCTCTGCTCAGGTTGGCGAGGATGGGAAGACATAGTTTGCGGCACATGGATATGGTGTCCATGGCCATAGTTTGGGTGCATTCTGTGGGGGTGCGGGGGAGGCCGCTCATGTGCTCGTCTGCAAAGAAACAGAACAAACAGGCTCAACAGAGAGCGGGCTACAGCTGCTTTGCACTAATCCGCACTGGACGGTGGAAGTACTCACGTTGGGTGCTGCATCATCCTACGCCTTTGAACCTCCATCCTCTGCAGCATCTCGTGTTGATGGATCCTCTGCACCGAAGCCCCCAGTACGGGCATATGGTGCGGCAGGGACTGGTGGTCAGTAGGAAGATGCTGGGCCAGTGGGGCACTTGAAGAGGAGAGGTGATGGGTAGACAGCGGAGGGGGAGGGGCAGGGGGCACAGCATGACCAGAAGGGTGAGATGGCAGTGGTGCATGAAAGGTGTGGGGAATGACATATTCGCTTTGTTGAGGAGGCTGAGGTGTGAGTTGGGGGTTCCCGTGGGAATGAGGACAGGCGGAGGAGGGCTGATGGTGCAGCGAACGTGTTAGAGAGCCATCTAGGTTTGGAAAAGAAGAAAAAGAAAATATGTGTTAACAATAACAGCAGTGGAATTCTACATTAATCTCAGAGCAGGGCCAAATCCAATAATGGATTGCCAGATATCTGTCAAATCATGGTGAAAGTCTCCTTAATGCCAGCAGACAAACGAATCAAGAGACGACGCATTTGCAGCAGTGCTTTAGTTATGACTGACATAAACACTCTCTCATTGACATCCCAAGATTTTGGCAAAATTGTTTCAGATGCCCACTGCGTCATCCTTTTAATACATAAGCAATGCTACTTGATGCAGACATTACTGTTTGTCCGAGCTGCAGTGAAATGAGGAGGAGTGTCAGGCTGAAGGGAGGTGAGCATAGGCACCAGCAGCCACTAGTTCTTAGCCCATACCCACTAGGGAGCCTTGACACACTGCTGAAATACATATTGAAATATTCTGAGTAGCAATTAACTTCTTCTGCCTGCTACAGTTCCCTCAGCACTTGGCACATTAACCATCAGTCTCTGTTAATTACTATTAGCATCAGGTTTTAGACGTGTTTGTGTTAGTACCATTCTACTGCAAATGTGTTCATTTTTCTTACATAGTAGCAGACGCTTGAAAAACTGACTTGAGAACTTAGAGAAATAAAAACGTGAATATATGTCCTCTTGTGCAGGATGACTGCGGTGTACTTACAAGACGGGTGCATGTAATGTCTGCAGGTCTGGGGTTGGGTTTGCGGCTGGGGCTGAGCCACCATGGAGGAGCTGAATGAATCCACCACGGTCGGCTGGCTGGGCCCAGGGGTTGCATGGGAAACATAAGCAGGGGGTCGTGAGGTGGAGCCTGGGCAGCATGGGTCAAAGGCTGACGTGCTGCCATGGAAACTAGCCCCGCTGTTTCCACTGCTCCGAACGCTGCTGTTGCTCAGATCCACTGGCAGAGTTTGCTGTGAGAAGAAGGCCGAAAGGTTAAAGAAAGAAGTGAGACAAACTTTGAAATGCTAAATGTGTCTCCAGTGAAGTGCTGTTGACATTAATTTATTCATTAGTGATGCATAGTGAGGGTTTTGCCAAAACAGAGGATGCTAGTATAGCACAAGATCACAGCAGGGCGATTTAAGAGTCGCTATTATGATTGTGATCTTCTCACCTCAATCATACAGTATTCTATTTAAGTCCGTGCAGAGTGACAGAATTTAATAACTGTTGAGTTAATTTGCGCTGTCCTCCCAAATACCTGTAAGATAACCTCAATAAAGTAATGTCGGTTAAGCTTCCAAAGTAAAATGAAACTAAAAGATGTTATATTGTTGCATTTAACCGTGGTGTCGACCAAACACTACACAATTAAAGCCATTAGCAGGGAGTACTGGCATTTACTGGTGTTCTCTGCTTCATGTACTAATATATGAACAACATGTTTGGTTTGGCTAGTGTCTTGGATACTAGATTAAACTTGGATACTCGGATCAAATATCTTGGATATCTTGACTGCAAGCAGTCTCCAACTACCTCTCTAACCGGTCTGAGTTTGGTCGATTTGTTCTGGGATGGCGTGTGACTGCTGCATTCACACCGGCCCAAACAAACCCGCATGGGGGGAACACTCCCAGTGTCTGAACAATGAGGTAAGTGTGAAATCACTGTGTGCTTCAAAACAATATTAAATCTGTCTGCAAGTGTTAAACAAAAGTGAAAGTGACCACAATAATATCAATTTCTTCAAGGCTGACAGATGCCTTAGTTTCCTGAAAATGTTTAATATCTATAATTAGGTGGTCATGGAAACAGGTCTGAGTAGAAACACTGCATCTTTGCGCAACAGTATGTATTTACTACAGTATAGTCGTACCTGGTCATGGTAGTGGGTTGGGTTGCTGCTACTACTGCTGTTACTGCTGCTGACTCCAGTGCAGGGGGCGGGCAGAGCAGTGGGTCGCTCCACGGGGCAGCTCGCCTCTTGAAATGGCACAGTGCCCGGTGGGTGTGGTGCTGGGTGATGGACATGATGGACAAAGTGGTGAGTGTTGCTGTGGCTGTGGCTGTGCTGAGAGCCGCTGGTCTGCTGAGAGGACGACGCCTGCAAGCAGCTTGAATGGGAGTGGCTCAGGGACAAGTGACCAGGGGAGGGGCCTCCGCACGGGGAGTGCTGCTGACAGCAGGATGGGAGTCTGGGCATGGCTGTGCTGGCGCTTTCTCCCACTGTACCTGACAAACCTGGTCTGCTGTCATCTGATGGGAGAAAGATATATGATTAGTAAAACAGAATGAGACAGCAGGTTAATATGTTTCAGGGCAGAAAAGGAAGAAAGCTAAAGATGACCAATGGAGACACGTGCCTACTACATATAGTACTGTGTAAACACTGATCACGAACTAAAAGGAAGTACCAGTCTGCCTCTATGCAAGAGCTGAAATTGGTCTACAGCATCTAATTTCAACATGCCATGTCCTGTCTTACCCTCTGTGGCTGTGCGAGCAGAGCCACTTGGCCTCTGTGTGTGCATACTTTCAGGTATTGAACCTGGGCAGCTAGTGGAAGGGCCTGGGGCATCATTGAGCTCTGAGGTAGAGGCATGATGAGAAGATGACGATGAGGACGACCTGACTGTTTGACTGTGAATGCTGCCAGAGGTTGTTGGCACAACTGAGAGATCTAGGGAGAAAAAAAAATGGGTGACAATTTAGAAAAGGCGAATGAATAATTGTTGTGCTTAGAGGTGGAGCTACAATACTACTATCATTTAACTCACTGAAAGGAGAGGGGTGTGTGCCGGGACCTGATTGTATGCATTTTCCCCCCACAATTTTTTTGCAAAAATGATACAAAACTAAATCATACAAATTAAATACAACAAACTTAAACATAAAAGGCTCTTACTGGTGCATCCAGGTGGACTATAGCATGTGGTTACTTGTCTGCAGAGGCTTAGTAGCCGAGTAGAGGAGCAGACTTTATTAACATTCCAGTGTGTTCACTCCATCTGCTTTTCATATTCACAAATTAATTTCCCCTCTTTCTACTAAGAAATGAAAACACTCTAATACTCAGTGCTCTACCACTTTGCCATCCATCACGGTGTGGGCTGATCTGACTTAAGACAAATGCCTAAAGCCATAAAAGCGGTCCACTTTTACAGAAAATACAGCGCTTGTATAAAGTGAAAAGAAAATGCAAGTGTAAATAAATATTGTAGTGGTCGGGGTTCATTTGGGTTCATTTCAATTTTCAATGCATAATAAACTTTGTTGAGTGACAGAGTTGTTACTTGTTCACATCACAGAGTCTGAATGAGCATGTGGACCCACTGATAGAACTATGCAGTTTTTATACGAACTGGGTTTCTGTGGCATCAGTCCTAGAACGCTGCAAATGCTGTCTACTAGAAATGTAATCAGTATAAAAAGATATCTAGGTATGAGTACAGAATGCTAAATCATGATCGGGGAAAACTGATGAGTTCAGAGATGAGTGCTAATGCAAACTGAATGTTTCCTTCAGTTGTTACTTCACCAACTTCACATTAAAATCACCAAGCAGCTAGACGAAGAGCTGCAGGCGGCACAGTCTGAGCAAGGTAACCAAGTTGGTGGTTTGCTAGGATGCTGTTTGGAAACGAATGCTGTGTGCAGCATAAAATCAGGTAATGGTTGCTCACAGAATATTGGTGAAAGGCCAAGTTTGGATTACTTTTGAAGGAAAAATTTCGATTTCTGTAATAACAATAATTCACAACTACTATGATAAAGACCATATTATTCTTACAGTTGGGAGGAGGAAGGCAACTAGAAAAGTTAAAATTATGCATAGTTATCCTTTAATCAGACTAGTTAAATGCACTTGGAGGGAGGCTTTTCTTTTTTTGCCATTACCATCTTCATCAACAGTGAGGTCCACCACCTCCCCAGCATTCTGACGCAGTGGTTGGATGACGGTGGAGAGTCTGTGACGTCCCCGTGGCTCTTGAAGGCGATTCTGGGAGCAACTGTTAGGCCAAATCCTGCCAAGACCCCCCACTGAGCGTGACCTATAGACAAAGAGACATAAAAAAAAAGGTCTGTTATACCACACTAGAGTGCAGGACAACCAGGAATATTCTCACAGCTCAGTGAAGCAAATGCTTCACAGCAGCGAGACACTCAAGAGTTCATTCCCAGGACAGAATCTAATGTACACCACTATCCTGGCCACACGTACACAATGGTACACAAGAAAAAACACAAACATTTAAAAGCCCTTCTCCACCCCAGAAAGCTCTAGTCAAAACAATAAAATAATTTGTTTTGGGAAATTAAGCCACCTCAGTGAAAGCTTCGTCAGAACGTAGTTGGCATGTTCTGCATTCATGACCACTCGACCACTTGACTCTAAATTCTTATTTCCTCCCCCTTTCCTTTTTTCTACATTTAGCTCAAAAAGTCTGCTCTTCTCCTGCCCTGCCTTTGGCCCTTTTCCTTCTCTCCCTTTTAATTTTCTCTCTCAAAGGTTTCCATTGCTCTTCCCCTTGTCCTCTGTGACTGGAGTGAGAGGCCAGGGAATAGCTACATTTCCCTCCACGGTGCCGTAAAGCCAGGTGATCAGAGGGAGGAGGAATGTGCCTGAGGGACAAGAGGCAAGAGGCTGTATGGGAGTGCCGTAAAGCAGGATACCATGGAGCTTTGCAGCTGGGGGATTTCACTGCTGCCAAATGAGAGATTTTGAAAAATACACAAGAGCAGTGGGAAAAGAATGTATCCAAGTGCCAACAGCACAGCCGAGATGTGTCAAACGTGTGAGTGGTTCATACCGATTAACAAACAAAAACACAAGATATTATTAGCTGATAACTCCTTTTTGGACAGATTTTTCATCGCGTGTTTGCTCAGCCTTTAGCAGCTTTAGCATGTTTATCTTCATAATATCCTCATGAAAAACTTTCCCCCTGAATCGAGTAGAAAAGAGGGCATAACTAATTGATGGACAGGAATTATACTCTACAATAAAAAACTAAAAAATCTACAATAAAAGTGGTGAAAAAATGTTTCGTCTTGCCTTTATGCTGTTAGCAACACTCACAGAAATATGAACCTGAATTATTTTATGATTCTGTGCAGTACAGAGCCATGATATCAACACTATGCATTTAATCTGGGATTAAATTAAGAAGCAGAGGAAAATTCACACAAGAACTGTAGGAAGTTTCAGCCTAAATAAAACCACAAGAGGAGAACTGGCAAAGGGTGGTCACAGCATAGACTAATTGGGTCTGTGTAATGAGCTTCACTGAAAAACTACTCCTGACTTTTCTGTAATATTACTAGAAACATGTACTGTATGGATTGGTTAAATGGCTGCTCTATTCTCAAAGCTCAAAAATACTCAATTAAGAGACAGTTGGCTTTGATCACATTCCTCAGACGTGTTTAAGGCAGAAAAAGTATTTTTCTCCCTGCTGTTTGTGATAAGGGGGATTCCCATTAGCTCATAAGGCCTGCATCCAATACAGCTTCCTGAGACGCACACTGCACAGTCCAAGAGGAGTACAGGAAGCTTATTAAGTCTCATACTTCACAAATTGATCAAGCAAACTCAATATGTAAACTTCCAAACACTTGTGGCTCCCCACAAATCACACAGCAGCAAAGGTAGTATGCAGAGGGAGGTACAGGGTGGTTGTAATTGGACAGCCACCTCAGCCCTTGGTTGATCCCAAGGAGCAGGACTTTACACTAGGGAGGAGTTCTTAATTAAGCAGACCTGGGATTATTTTGTAGATATCTGTTTACCACTGTGCCCCCCTGAGGGTGGGGGCAGATGCAAGGAGGAAAACAGTGCATTGTAAATATGAACACTATGGGAATGGGTGGCTTGGCAAAGATCAGGTTGTGCCAAGCCAAAGTACCTCTGGGATCAGAAAAGAGCCGAGGGCTGTGCTCTGCGGTAATGTAGAGTAAACTGCTGTGACTGATGCTATGGACAGCTAAGGCAGGGAGTTTGGGAGTTAAACGGGAGGGAATCACATTAGACAGGAGCAGAACTGTGTGTACCAGAAGAGTGGTAAACAATGTCAGACATCAAGCAGTGCACTGGCAAAATATTTACTTCATAATTTAGGATTTAGACAACTTCACAAAGACAGAATCGTGATGTGGTTTAAACCTGAATTTTACGAATGAGAATTAGATCAAAACCTCTAGCTACAGCCATTGCAGACTGACACTCTTCTTTTATTTACAAAAAATCAATTAGACACTATGCAAAACATTCAAGGAGCAGCTTTATAAGTAATCAACTAGTTTTATTTCATGAAAGACTAACTAAGCCAAAAGGTGAACTATGAAGCAGGCTTCAAGTAAATATCATGCAGCAAATATGGCAAAATCATTCAAATGGCATCAGAGTCATAAGAGCAAACTGACTGGTGAATAAACATTCGACTCAACATTCCCAAACAATACCAAAAAAGCCATGACACATTGTGCCGATACTGACATCAGCTGGACACAAACACACATTCATGCACCGGACCAGTGGCAGTGTGAACAAAGATTTCATTGCTCATTCTGTTGGCCTTTGATTCCCCGCCCTCCTGCTCCACTGCTGCCCATCCCCCTTCAGCGAGGCTCATCTCTACATTCTCTAGCGAGACAGGACATCTTTGAAAGTGAGCAAAGCAGGCCGTTTAGACCAGCCATGACATTCCATGCTCGGTGTAATCCCTCCCAGGAACTATTTCCAGATATTACTGATAGAGTAAAATAAAATGAGCAACAGGGACAGGAGTGATACAAAAAGGGATCCAGATGGAGGTTAACACAGAGGAAGAGGTTGAGGAATTGAGCAGCATAATCGCCTACATGAGGAATTAGGGGAGGACTGAGACAGGAAGTCGTATTATAAGAATGGGGAAATAAGATTCTCAGTGGGGTGTGGAAAATGGAGGTGGCTGCAGAGGATGACAACAACAAAATTTTCTCCAATTGCAAATATTTCTCAGTTGTTCTGGGAAGAACTAGGATTGTTAGATCTTTACCAGAAAATATATCATAGAAATCTTTAATTTATATTAACCTTTTGTTTGTTTGAAGCCACAAAAAACTATACACAACTAAAATTGTCCAATCCACAACATTTTTGTGGGGGAGGGTTAGTTTGGAATCGCTCCGTTAAGAGTTGATTATGCTCCAGTGAAGACGTGCTGGGCCATAGTCAAATCACTGTAGGAATATCCAAGTGCTTGTCGAGTTTTTTTTCTTTATATTGTTTGAAACACCCCAGAATGAAACTCAAATGGTGTGTTATCAGAATTGTATTGTGACAGCAATGGAGTCTGTCTGTGGTCAGGCTAACACACAACAGAAATTGACATAACTGGGACATCAGAGGCCAAAATACAAATGTTTTTATAAATGCTTTTCAGGATTTATAACTATTATTTGATCTGGAAATAATAAATAACTATTTTTACTTCTTGTGTGTCTGAATGTGTGAGTGACTAGCTCCAAGTGAGCCAGTGCCCATGAGACAATCCAAACTCTTTAGGCAGGTAACTGATTATCTTTGCAGTATGTGTGTTGTTTTTTGTAAGAGTTAAATAACAGCAGCCCTGAGCAGATCCCCTTAGAGTGATGTGGTTCCATGGCTATAAACAAGCAGGCATGCAGCTCCACTATGGCTGCATTCTCTGGGCAATGTAAGCAGAGCTATGGAATTCATGAGCAAAGCAAATCCACTGAAGCACCACACTCTACCCCACCCTGCGAGCAATTAGTGACCTGCATTTTCTCTTTTTTCAAGGTCTGTCTCAGTGGTTAAAACAGCTGACATACATTAACACAGCCACTGGCTATATGCTGGTTAAAATCTTGATACATTTACATAGTCATTCTGTAGGTTTACATGTAGGCTGAGATAATCATATTCTGAATATGAAAAAGGGTTATGTAAACACATATTATTATATTCTAGGTTAGTCGCTTTTGGGAATTTATAATTTTTTTTATTAAGATATATGGGCACGCCAATATTATTCAATATTATTATTATTCAAGTCTTTGGAGCAAGCAGCTCATTTAGTTATGCGCTTCAGTCAGGTTTTCCTACCACAGTTTGCATCACACTGCCTCTTGGCTGTTTACGGTCAGCTCTGTGCATTGTGCACAAACCAGCTAGCCCGGACCAGTTTGCAAGGTTGGTGTCGAGTTACATGCCCAACAGAGAAGTCTTCAGCAGTTGGATGGAAAACCTCACCTAGAGTGCCTTATAAACTGGCAAGTGTCAGTTCTCACCATGTTACAGAGAAAATCTAAGTGGCCTAAAACAAGAATTTATTGTGGCCAAATATCCCTGTTGAAAAGTGATCTACTTCAATAAGGGGACACTAAAGGTTAAGGTCATTGTCATCGCAGCTTTTTGACCTCTCCTGCTGTATCAGCCACTTTTCCTGTTCATGTGTACAATCACAAGTGTGACTTGTCCATGAAGACCTTAAACTCATGCAGTGGTGCTCAATTATAGGATGATACTCACTGTTGCAAGTAGAGAGAAGGCACACTACTCACTAACATCTAAGTTCACATATAGCCCCGTGCCAAAAACAGATATTAGCAGAGCAACATGCCAAATACTATTTTATAAGCAGTAAACAAAACACAAATAGACCAAGCAACAGCAAATGAGTATATGGAACGAGGTTCTTATGTTCTAAAGAAAGGGGAACCACACCGTGTAAAATTTTTGTCATGAGCAGCGCCCACTGATGTTATGGGACGTCAATGCGATAATCTAAACATGTTTAATAAAGTTTCATTTCATACAACTTCAAAAATTATTATGAGAGCAGAACTGAATGTGGCTTAACATCCAAGTGTATTCAACACTGCACAAGCCATACAACTCAAAGCTTAGTCATACTTTCAGACCCTTTCAATGCTTTCCAAAAAAATCTGAGGTGCCCACCTGAATCCATCTCCAACTATCTCCACCTCACTGTCTGTTGAGGTGACATTGATCTCTTCGCTTGCCGGGATAGCAGTGGCTGGAGCTGGAGATGCCTCGATCACCACCACATCTTCATCCAGAACACCTGAACACAGCAGTAAAAGTTAATACCTTACAGATCATAGAACAGAAACAAAAAGTATTAAAGCAAATCATATAAACTTCAGCGTAGAGTCCAGTCCACACCAACAAATGACTCCTTTGAATTAATGCCACCAAACTAATACAAAAAGAACCATTTTCATCACTGACACTGATCATATAAATTAGTTATGACAAACTAATCTGAGACAAATGCATAATTCTTCTCTTCTTCTTAATGGAGACAGCATGTGTGTGATGGGGGGTAATGAGAGCAATGTCTCTCTGAACACAACTCATGTGTGAGCCTTCTGTGTAAATGTCATTCCAAACTTTTAAGGTATAAGCAGGTGTCAGTCAGATATGTTTGTTTATTGTACCACTGTGGTGTCAGTGAGGTAACAAATCAATATGAGCACTGCTTTCACTTCAGCTAGGAGCAAAGGAAGACCAGAAAATCAAATCAGCTGAAGCCTGTGGTGGAAAGTGAACACATTTTAAACAAACTGATGAATTAGACGTTTTAAAGTGGCCCCTTGTTTACTTATTGTGTGTTTGTTTCAGCACTTTGTATGATTTTGTAGTTCAGATTTTGTTTTTGTGCACATCACTAAGTGACTTATAATTCCCCAGAGTGATTTCTATTCCAGTTGTCTCGTGAGAGCTGCTGCTTAGCACCCTCTGCAAGTCTAGCTGCCTGGCACTCTGGTGAAGGCTTCATGTAGTCACACAAACAACAACACCTTTCAAGCTGAAAGGGAATTGTTACCAGTCTGTGTGAAAATATCAAAAGGCCACAAGTGCTCACTTCACACAACTTGGCAACCACTTGATCAACTAGGAGGGCGTGTAATATGCTTCAAGCATTTATTTAGTGTCACTGATAGTCAGATGTGTGTTTAGACATCATTTTGTTGAATTCTATTTGATCTTAAACAACAATCTATCCCAGCAAGTCTGGTTAGGATACTGTTTTATCTGCTGCTCTGTACAGATGGGATAAGATCAAACTGTTTCCATCTCGGGACATTTAGACAGTAGGTTTCATCACTTGCCTCCTTGCTTTTCGCTGATGTAAACAAATGTCTTGTTTTTCCTCCGAGACCCACTGTTTCTATGCAAAAGCTGCACTCAACAGTGTCTGAGTTTTCTCCCACCTGCCTCGCACCATAGAGGCACAACAACTAACTTTCCATTCTCCCCTAAAGCCACAGCAGCAGATATACTAAAGCTAAGTGGCATGAGAGAAACACTACCTCAAGGTAGAGGTGGGGCTTTTCAGAAGACCTCATTGTCACTCGCCCAGGAATGAAAACATACATTAATAGAGTTTTACTTTTGCCCGTGTTGGTCTGCCTTAGCTACTGTATTCTGTGCCGAGCCACAATAACATGCATTTCCACAACAGCCTCAGAACAGGGGCTAGCCACACTCATGCGCTTCTTCTCTTCTTGGTGGCAGGTCCGATCATGACAGCCTCTCCCACATAGCCCTGTGTCCTCACCAGCTTATTTTGTGCATCAGTGCTGGAGACAAGAGCAAAATCTTTGTAGTTTTTTTTTATGTTCAGGGATCTGTTGTTTTGTAGCTTCTACCCGACACTCTGTGGTTTGGAGTTTGGTTTCACTCCTACATTCCTGTTTGTGTATTTGAAATATCAGGTTCTTTAAGGACTCTCTTCAGCTATAGTTGAAAAGTGCTCACCAATAAAGCCCCAGCAAAAATGAGAAAGCTTCCAATCATCACATTTCTGCTGTAGCCAATTAAA
Organism: Planiliza haematocheilus; assembly: GCA_005024645.1. NCBI lineage: Eukaryota > Metazoa > Chordata > Actinopteri > Mugiliformes > Mugilidae > Planiliza > Planiliza haematocheilus. Next base: position 4,504,803 of record SRSE01000798.1, read on the forward strand.
TTGTTACTGTACAATGATGGGAACTGTAAGTATATAATATGTATTAAGGTCGTTTGATTAAAGAAAACAACACTGACAACCTTTTTCGTTATTAAAAACTGTATGACAAATGCTGACCTCCAAAAATCACATTTTCTGTTCTCTGTTCTAGTATTCAGTGCATATTAATTGCACAATGCATAAATGTACTTCAATTAAAATATGTTAATACTGGATTGTGCCTGTTTGCTCCAGGCCACATGATTTCCATTATGCTGTGATGGCAGCCCTGTTTGCCTATTTCTTTTAATCCAGAAAGGAAATCACAGAAACCAATGTCCACATTGTGGTGTATGATTTTGCCTGCTCATGCTTATGAGACCAATCTAATTACAGGTTTGAAAGGGACCATGTACTGTGTGAATCATCTAAACCTTTCACTGACTGATTACTGATAAAATAGATATATATGTCCATTTTAACTATGCATGGCTGCTCCTGAGAGCTAAAACACCACTCTGTGCTGGTACAGTATTATACTATCACATGTTTATACCTCATGCTGTGCAACATAAAACAAGAACAATACAGAGTCTACAATGGAGCACATTTCTAAATTAAAGGGTTTGTTTTACCTGTGGCTACAGTAGCACTGTTGGGCTGGCTGCTAGTGCTGCTGACATCCACATACAGCTCATCTTCTGCTTCAGTAGAAGTAGGCGAGGACGAGTCACTGCTCAGTTCCTCACTGGAACTACTGGTGCTGTGGAGTAGAGCATACTTCCTACGTGCTATCACTTCACGTTTCTTTCTCTGCAGTAGTAGTCGCTCCTTTTGCTTCTGAGTCCGTTGACCTCCTCCAGGAGTCGTTTTCACAAAGCGCTTCCTATGCAGAGGCCGCCGGCTGCTCAGACACGGCCGCTTCAGCAGCACGGGCTCAGCCTCAGACCGCACCCATTTATGAGAGCGATTCCCCCGAGTTCGACCCAGAACAGGGCGCAGGTTAACTCCAGTGGCTGCTCCTGTAGTCAGGGCGGGAGCCTTTTGTTGGCCCCCTGTTGCTCCGGCCTCTCCCTCATCCTCTGAGCTGAGAGTGTCCGAGTCCCCAAATCGCAAGCTTGATGAAGGGGATGAAGCACAGTCACTAAAAGACGACTCATGGTTATGGTCATCCTCGCTGGGTTGTTGTAATAGTTCTACTCTGGGACGCTGAGGTGCCAGTGAACTCTCACTGATGTGGCCCTCTTTCAACGAGCAGTCTGATGGCCCTGCCTGTTGGCCTTTTCTTTTTCTGCGCCCAGGGAGGCTCCGTTCTGAGTCTCTGTGTGTCCCTGTGTCCCTCAGGGGCCGATGCCTGGACTCACACAGGGTTTCAAAATCGCCACCTCCCTTTCCAATCACTTCCAGGTTGTTAGGGAAGCTCTTGGCTGCCTCCATGGGCTCTGGGTTCACCAGTGGCTCCTTCAGATGCTCCTGTCTGCTGGCCGCCTCAGATGGCACCTCACTCTTCATGGTGGCAGGTCTGTCTTCACAGGGCAAACACCAAGTGCACTCACATTAATTCCTAGGCCTCTGTCCACTGCATCTTACAATACCTAGAATAAAGAAGAAAAGAGTAAGTGATACTCACCAAAAAGCATTTTACTTAAATAGAAGCTTGACTCATTAGCTAAAAAAAATATCTAATTAATTCATAAAATGTCATGCTGACAATTTTTCTATGAATAAATTAAAAGCAAGTCATCAATGGCTGGTGTAAGCGGTGCGTGGGAAATCCAGTCTCTAACTGATGAGACTGGAGTGTTTGTTAAGACAGGGGGAGCACAGGCTGGGGGAAAGAGAGGAAAATATGCAACAGATCTGCATTCTTGAAAAGGGGGAAACAGAGGGCCTGTTCAGACAATGCATTAAGATCTGATCACATAAAAGACAGGTGTGAACACCCCCAGGACAGATTAAGACAGCATTATAGAGATCTGATCTCTGACCACATTTGGGGGCGGTCTGGGTTGCGTGTGTCCACATTCCTTTGGTAGTGTGAACAATACGTCATTAAAGATCACCTATACTCCATAGAGATGCTCCTGTATCGTATAATTTTGCCTCATTTATTCAGAAAATAACACACGGCTGCTATTATAAATGATCAAATGAAAGTATTTAATATGAGTACACGAGTGTGATTCTGTAAATTATTTATGCAGCCATGCTGATGAGGAGCTACGTGCGGTTAAGTTACTTATTTATTCAATCACTGTGACTTTATTTACCTTTATTACCAGATTACTTTGCGTATGGAAACTTCCTGGGTTAGAGTTATAATCTGAGTTTTGTGCAGGTCTAGCTAACATCAGAGTGGATATCAATAAATGATAACTTAACATGTACCAAAGTCAGGATGCACACACATGAAACAGTGCTATTCTCGGTGCTGAAGCAGCCGCAGAGATCCAGATTAAACACATCCGCCGTTTCATTTGCATACAGAGCATGCAACTCAGATCGGATCTGGAGGGATCTTGGATGACCCAGATGGGATCTTAATGAAAGATCTGAACAGGCACAGAGATGGATCACTTTTTCCTCAATAGAGGGAGAATAAAAAGGAAGAGGAAGATTCTTTCTTGGCTGGAATTTGAGGTATTTCAAAGAGAGATGTCACCAACATTAGAAGCCAACACAGTGTTGCCAAATCGGATGATCCAAAATTACGACTCTCCAAATGACGAACAATTCCAGTCTAACATCACGTGTGCTGAAGCTACACCAGAACAATCAAACCCCTGCAGTGTGTCTGCCTCCTCTCTTTGACAGGTATCTGCAATTATCACCCTCTTCTTCACAGCGCCATAAAGAAACCAGTATGCTGTTTTTTAGGCTACACATTGAACATACTGATGTTGACTTCATGGACTGAATGATGCCAGTCACACATGAACTGAGGACAATGTCAACAGAATGAGGTCCAGATGTTGTCCCAAGTTGCCCTTTAATAGATGTAGCAGACAACAGGAGGCTGTCTGTGTCAGACTCATTCTGGAAATAATCCGGTTGGTTTAGGCGTGGGGTGGCGGCTGGGTGCAGAACGAGGAGGATTCATCCATAATGATGACTTATATCAATACTACGTGCACTGGGACATATTTCCAATACCAACAAAAGGGTGGAAAATAATATAAAGATACGCAGAAAAGAGGACGAAGCAGCCCCACTCAGTGTGAAGTCATCAACATGCTGATTCACTCTCTGTGAATTCTCTTCAAAACTACATGCTCTATTCAAACGTGGGCTCAACCGGAAATTACACAGATTCAGTACTAGGGAGTTGGCAGGATAATGCATGTTTAATGTCCGGCCTGATTGATTCAGACATTTGCTTGTCACATATAGCTCCCTTGTGTGCCGTTTGAAAAATGTCAGGACTGCAGTCCATGTGTGAAAAGGCCTTGAGCTACTACGCTGATTGACCGTATTTTCACTAAATGTAAAAGTCTTTTAGTTAGTATAGACAGTGGGAAAACCAAAATGATCAGATAACACCAGACAGAGGCTTTCATGAACTGAAAACAACAGCGTTTTTAGGAATGCCATCACAACACAGTCAAGCCCATCCAATAAGATAAAGGAACATAAATAATAGTGCATACCAATGCTCGTGACAAAAACAAATTAATCCTAAGGGGTTGCAAGGGCATTCCATAAAACCAAAAAAAACAACTGCAAAAGAAAAAGAAGGATAATGCAACATGAGAGGGAAAACTGTCAATGGACAGTTACATAAAAACAAATCTATAAGAATGCATCGTTACATTTTTTCTTCTTTTTTTAAGCAGAGTTTCCTAGTTATGCTACCCGCATACACTTCATGGCGTTAAATCATAAAAATATGTTAATTCACTAAGTCATTCTGCTGGTTAGCACCAATAAAGTCAGTGAGACCCAAGTCTGCAGATTAAAGACAGAAAATAAATTGCTACAGGCTGAGTCAAAACTAATGGATGAGTCAATACTCATGTGTTTGCTTCATTATTGCTTTCAGGGTACATATGAATCAGACTAACTCAGAACAAGGTCTCAAAGGAAACATCCATAATGAAAGTAATTCTCATGTTCCTGTCATGACTTTGAGAAAATTCAGGCTATATTTGTGTGCACTGACAAGTAAATCCCAGGAGAAAGACACTCCAAGTGTGTTGCACTGGTAACATTTTCACAGTGGTGTAAGGTCTCCCACAACAATGCCAAATTCCATGGTTTTGGAAATTTTGTCTACTTTGTAAAGTTTGTCTCCCTGAATCAATGTGTACCTTATGGTGCTGGGGAAGGACTTTCAAGGTACCTGATAACCTGATGTAAAGTAGTGGACTTTTGTGCAACACGGCCACTATGTACCACTCTTAACAGAAGCGATCAACACTATTGTGGAAATAATCACAAACAGCACTGCACTGTTAACTGGAGGTGTTGTATACTGTAAATGCAGTGAATATACTGTGGGTTTTATCATATAGTCAGATACACATAGTGCAACATTATGCACTGTGTGCATGTAGTGATATTACCCACCGCAGCAAGCCCAACACATTTCTCCATATGATGTAATCAGAAAACAAAATCACGCTGTTCGTCTCTTAGAAAATGATTTAGGAACATATTGTACCAACACATCTATGTGGCCATCTGGAAGCACGAGTGATGTAACACAACATAAGAAAATAAAACCAGTGCTTTGCTCTTCCACATTGTTTGCAGGGACCACACAATTTGCAGAATTAAGAAATATCACCCTTGCTTAATTCTGCTTTGAAAACACACGTCTAACTGCAAACATACAAATTTTATCTGCATCAAATCAAGCTTCATATAAAGAAAGCCTGCACATTTACACCAGAACATTTTACTCCGTTTGCCCAAGGTCAGTTGTCCAATCTCTTTAAGATACAACTACTGCTCAGACTTCTCCATCGGTCTGACATAATCTCTATAACACAACAATATCCCTTGTCACATTTGCTGCAGGGTTACTGTTCTTAACTGCAGTGGCATACATGCATGCATATGTGTGTAAAATGTAATATATAATGGGACACAATGAGGCTTACGCAGCCATTTCCTTTTACTAACACTGAAAAAAAATATATCATTGTGTTCTTCATTCACAACAGCATGCTGGCAATAACCTTACATGAAGATACAACTTCTGTGAAAGACAGCTGCTGGAACTGGGCTAGCAAGGGGTTGAATCCTGGAGGAAAAGTAAACTTATCAATGCTCTTTTGTGCTTGTATTTACAACTTACCGATAAATAAATTCAGATGCCACAAACAAAGATGTGCAATGACATGCATGAACTCAGGGGCCTCAGAGGACAGCCCTGATTGGAAAAAGCAACCCCAGAGCATCACTGCTGAATGACAATATTTTCCTGAAGACACCCAGATTATGGGTGTCTTCAAAACAGGCTAAAACAGAATTAAATAGTAGGGATTGCCAGTACAAGAATATGGATAAAATGGCAACAGTAAACCAAATCAAGATGAAGGACTGAGCCAGGACTGCTGAGCTCTAACGATAACCCTGTCTACTTAGAAACTGTGAAACGACTACCAATCACTCATCAGAAAAATTAGACCAACATATAGCTATACGTAGGAACATCGAGCCTAGGGGTACAGTTTCTACAACGCTTTACAATCACAATAAGCCCAGCAGCTGTCTGTCTGTCTGTCTGTCTGTGTGTCTATGTCCCACAAACGCAGCTGAAGTCACTGCGGCCAGATAAAGTCGTGTTAGTAGAAGCACTGAAACATAAATATGCATATGTTTGTGATGAATTATTCCTGTGGCGTATTAACATAGCCTAAAGTGGACAGTTAGCCATCTGGCCTGACAAATACTCCAGACAGAAGACAACAAAGACAACACGTACCTGGGTCTAAGTCCTTTTTTTCAAAATGTGCCACCGTCCTTTTTGTAACATGCGAGATGAAATCCTGTGGAAAATAGCGACAAGCGTTTAAAACCGGCATTTATCTAAATGTTAACCCTAAATGCAACTAGGGAGGCCTACACAGAACTCGCGACCCGAGGACGACGGTGGCTGGGATTGTGAAACTGACAACACAGTCCCGAGCTGAGCCGAGAAGCAAAATCGAAGGCAATGGGCCCAGGATGGCTACGAGCTAAGCTAAGGCTAGCCCCACTTTACTCATCAAATACTCGATTGTAATCAGCCATTTTGACTCGCAAATGAATCCTATCGATTTCTGAAAGGTAACACTTTCTCTCTATTATGTCTCTATTTGGTAAGATAGAAATGTCTCACTGTTTGCCCTCGACGAAGTTCCCATTCCTGCCTTCCGAGGCATCCACTGTTGTTTACCCAGCAGGTCGTCTGTGGCTGGCTCGCTATTGCTACAACACAGTCGTTGCTCTATGCGCCGAGTGGGGGCGCCATTTCCCCACCGGCCATGAACTACTTTACGACACTTTGCGACATCCTCGCTCAATTAGCTTTACACTTCAAAACGAGCCCGAGGGAGATAAATATTCAGTACCAACAAGATACTTGTTGTTTCCAGAGGACATAAGATTCCTTGTGTAATTATAGAACCATACTCATATGAATGATGATAATCAATGTTCAGGCAGCACTGGTGTGCATGGATCGAGTTCCTAAACCTTTAATTCATAATACCAGCGCGCCTGCTAGTGGATATAGTTTTAATAATCCCCAGATCCTCTCAAATTTGCAACTGCTTTAATTCAGTTTTCCCGAGTGTGCCTGCCACACCTAACTATTAATTACAGATGTATTTAATTCATGAATATATACCAATTACACACACCAAACATATATATTTATTTTTTATGAAATATAAAGGACTGGTAATGTTTTGGCATGACCAGGCAAGGTGTTGTTCAGCATCAGTGAGATTTCAAAGTGTATCTTATACCCCATGTCTGCATGTTTGGTGTATCAGGGCTGCAACTCACAACTGCTGGAACTTATGGCAGTGGAATGAATTTCTCTGAATGAATCTCTGGCCTGACTTTGCTGTGGACTTCAGCTCTGCGTTCAACACCATCGTCCCGGAGCTCCTCCACCATAAACTGTCCCAGCTCACCGTGCCCCCCTCCACCTGTCAGTGGATTACCAGTTTCCTGACCGACAGGAGGCAGCAGGTGAAACTGGGAAACTTCACCTCCAGCACCCGGTCCCTCAGCACTGGCGCCCCCCAAGGATGTGTTCTCTCCCCACTGCTCTTCTCCCTTTACACCACTGACTGCACCTCAAGGGACCCTTCTGTGAAACTCCTGAAGTTCGCAGACGACACCACCGTCATTGGACTAATCCGGGACGGCGACGAGTCTGCTTACAGAAGGGAAGTGGAACAGCTGGTCCTCTGGTGCAGTCAGAACCACCTGGAGCTGAACCCACTCAAAACTGTGGAGATGACAGTGGACTTCAGGAAGAGACCCCCATCACCCACTCCTCTCATAATACTCAACAGGACAGTCCCAACAGTGGACTCATTCAGGTTCCTAGGGTCCACAATTTCACGGAACCTGAAGTGGTCCGCCCACACAGACTCCGTGAGGAAGAAGGCCCAGCAGAGGCTGTACTTTCTGCGTCAGCTCAGAAAGTTCAACCTGCCTCAGGAGCTGCTGATCATATTCTACACTGCAATAGTCCAGTCTGTCCTGACCACGTCCATCACTGTCTGGTTTGGATCCTCCACCAGGCAGGACAGGGACAGACTGCAGAGAACAGTCAGGTCTGCAGAGAGGATCATTGGCACCGATCTTCCCTCCATCCAGGACCTGTACCGGTCCCGGGTCAGGAAGCGGGCCAGGAAAATCTCCACAGACCCCTCACACCCTGGTCACAAACTGTTCAGACTCCTCCCCTCAGGCCGGCGTTACAGAGCACTGTACGCCAAAACCACCCGCCACAAAGACAGTTTCTTCCCCCGGGCTGTCGCTTTAGTTCTCATCACTATGGCATCACATGGAATAAGTATGAATTTTCAGCTGCGTTCTGAATTATATTATAGAGATTTATTAAGGTCTGCTATTTGAGACATTATTGCATCAGTCACAGACCCTTATCTCTCTACTGACCAATGGCTTACGGTGCAGAGGTCATAATAACCAAGATGAAGCTATGGTAGTCTACCTACTTTGAGAAAGTAAAATTCTAATGCTATTAAATGAAAAGAAAAACAGCTTAATTTCACACATTAATGTATTGACTGAACCAAACACATGACAGTCGTTTGAAAATGGGTATTACAAGAACCGAAAGACATATATAATGTACAGAACTGGCGAATTATGTGCAAGGTGCAACTTCACAATTAAAAATTACTCATTGTAGTATAAGGCTTTAAATGCCTTTTTGTGATGTTGTTAAATAAAATGGGCCGTTGTGTTTTTGGGGGAAATGCTGTAAAATTAGATAGTGGATATGTGATAAAGTTGGGCTGACTTTTAAAAGGGAAATAATGAGACCTTTTGATGATGGAAACATTTTTTTTTTAAATTTATTCACGGCCTCAGTATCTTCCTTCCCAGTAGATGACGGTGCAGCCTTCAGTGACAACATATAGGAAGACAACGAAGAAGAAGCTGGGCAAATCTGTCTGCGCGCGCACGTTTTGGTAATCTTGAGGTAAAATGGCGTCGGGTGCCATTTCAACGGAGTCTAAAAAGATATCAGAATTAAGAGTTGTTGATCTTAAGTCCGAGCTCAAACGAAGGAATTTGGATACAATTGGTGTAAAGAACGTACTTCTTTCAAGATTGAGACAGGTAATTTAAACGAAGATAATTTGTAGTAAAAGGTTGAATGAGTTGGTGTATGCGATGTAAAGTTGCTAATGCTAATGTTAGCATTCGAGATTTCCTGTTAACTAGTCGGGTTATCAGTTTTACTGCCTGGGTCTTAATTTACTATGGAACCGCGCAATAAGCGGAATCTATTACATTTTTTTAAATGAAGGTCGTATTGAAATGTTAACGCATTATTTAAGGTTTTAAGGTTCGACTTGAATCAGCAGGGTGCTTGTGCAAAAAAAAAAAAAAAAAAAAAAACAGCATGGGGAAACGGACTCAACTGAACCTTGAAAACATTACGATGCTAAGACTGGGCCTCTAGGATCTAGTGCTTATTTTTCTGGTACATTGTTGCAACCCGTGCTGCAGAGGTGAAATGCTGCGTTTTTGTTAAATGCGTTCAGTTAAGTGAAGGTTTGTGTTTCAGCTTTATGAATTTGTTTTTCACGACGATTTATGTCACATCCAGGGTGTAAATCTAGTGTTTAACAAGTAGATTATGCCGGATGTATGAATCCTTGTACTGGCAAATTAGCTCAGTCGATACGAATCTATCCTCACACCTATGTTTATTTGGTGGTCTGTAAAATAGTGTTTACTGTATTAAAAAACAGTTAAAGAGCAGTCATCACGTACGCAGACAAAGCAAGCATAAACAGGGGTACAAACTAACTGAATTTACTGTAAAAAAAAAAATAGTCTCAGGATCATAATGCCCGTTAAATAATTGTTTTTTTTTGTCAAATTACCTTTATTAGGCTATTGAGGATGAAGGTGGTGACCCAGAAAACATTCAAATCCAGCTTTCTTCTGAAGCATCAACTCGCAAAGGTGGAAAAGCCAAAGGTAAATCTTGGTTTTGAGTCAGATAGTCCATACATTCTGTATATAAATATGTAAATGTGTAATTTGTCCTTATTTAATTCTTAAGGGAAAAAGGTGGAGTCAGACGTGGACACCATAGCAGAAGAGGATGTGCTCTCCAAGGTGACTGTGGCATGCATTTCTGTTGTTAATGTTTGCCACAACTCTTTGTGTCTTCCTCTTCTCACAGAGTTTAAATTCTTATTGAATGTTATATACAAAGCTCTCACATCTGTTATTCAGACGGTCTCACAAGTCACATTGAATATTATGAGTGAATTCAAAGCTACAAATTTGGTCCACATGGAAACATGGAGTTTATCAACATTTTACAATTTTCACAAGAAATTTCTCACCTAAAAATCAAAAGACTAGCTCTTCGGACTTATTAGGTGAGACTTGCTTGACATAGATGTAATATACTTTATAAATTAGATATGTATGCTACTTAAGAGAAAATACTATAAGGAATCCATGCTCTATGCATTGTTGTGACCAACTTTTGTTGCTGTACTTGCAACGGAAAACTTGGATTCATCTTAATGTTTTCTTTTCTAGGAAACTGAAGAGTATGAATCAGAAAAAGGTATGTATGCCGTCATACTAACGTCCAGTGCTAACATTAGCTTGTTTCTTTTTTTCAATTTACGCGTATGGTGACAGGAAACTCCTGGTAGAATGTCTAACCTATATTTAGTGGTATTTCATGCCTCTGCTAGCTACTGCACAAGCTAAGTGACAATATATTAAGACATGCATAATGGAGGAGACATCTCTGAAGAACGACTGAAGCTTTTTTGTTGTGCTACACATGAATCATTGGATCTGGATTTCCTTGATTTGGGTACCCAGCTTTCTCGGATTGTTCAAATTATTTAAAGACAAGGCCTGTTTACTTCTGTGGATTTCTCTTGTCTCTGGCATTCAACGTCTTGCAATCCCCAAGGAAAAGAGGGATGAATGTTCATAAGGTTTTATCATGGCAATGAATTGGAAGAAGCAACAGTTTGAAGGATTTGACAATCGTTGTACTTTACTGTTCTGGAAATACCAGTGACTGGTGTACTGGGTAGATCTGAATACTTCAAATCCTCTGCCATGGGAATCGGGCACCTAACTGCAGGTTTCATCTGATGGGACATCTATGAATGGGGTTACAATTCGGGTTAACTCAAAGACTGCTAGACTCTTGGAGAGGCCTTTTGTCAGGAGGGAACAGAAAGATCAAGAGACTTCATACATTTGTGGCAATCATCATCAAATTGTTGGTACCCAGCTAACTGCTACCTCAGCGTGATGGGTACTGGAAAAAGATCTCACGGTACATCCGGCATGGCCCCAGATTGGCAAAGGACAGACTGTTATAACCAAAGGGATGCACTTGTGGTACACTCGGTGTACGGTTGACTGGACACGTGTTGGAGATGATAATGGATGATGATCATATTTTGAAGACAAGATGATGCCATTAATAGAAGAAACATCAGAAGATTGACTTAAACTCACATGACGTTTCATGAACTGACCAGTTGGAGATGTAGTTTGTGTACTGGATGAATTGACTGAAGTTTCCCTCAACATCTGAATGTTGTCAAGGCATTCGTACAGAGAGATCCGACACATCACATAAAGCATCTGGAATTGCACGTTCGAAGTGAAAATGGCTCAAGAACTTTACATGTGTGACGAAGAGAAGATCAGCGAATCAACCCCCATTTTCAGTGAAGATTGTGTGTTTTGTGTCTCCCTGTGATGTCTACGCCCTCGATGACCATTAACACTAAATGTGTTTTATATTCTACTTTTTAGGTCGAGTAACATGCCACATGTCAATGTTAAAAGTTGTGTTTTTGCCATGTTTATCCTTATTAAATCCCTCAGATGTAACTGATACAGATGAAGGTAATCGTGACAATTCTAAGCCTGCGCCCTGTGAGGACAGCCTTGCTCACTCTGAGGCTGAGGCTGAGCCCGAGCCCGAGTCAGAAGTTGTGGCAGCTGAGGCTGATTCAGAGCCTGAGCCCGAGCCTGAGCCTGAGCCCGAGTTGGATGAAGACGCTGACCCAGAGGAGGTGGATGAGGAGGATGAACCAGAGATGGATGAGCCAGAGGGGGAGGCCAAACTGGCTGAGATGAGTGCTGAAGCCATGCATTCCTCTAAAGAAGCCGAGGACGATCACCTATCCGTCTCAATCCCAAATGAAGATGCCATCACCCTAGATGTTGATGGTGATGATCTCCTGGATACAGGTAAACATGTGAAACTTCCAGATCCAGAGGGAGAGAAAGGCACTGATGACCCAGAGGCCTCTGCTGAGACGGGCCTAGATGATGCCATGAAGGTGGATGAGATGGAGGGCCACAAAGACGGTAAGAGAGATGATGGAGCCAGAGGTGAGCCGAAGAAAGACAGAGACGCCCTGAAGAAAGCCGAAACGGGAGATAAAGAAAAGGAATCTGGGAAGAAAGGCCCCTCCACTACTGGGGCATCAGGTCGAGCAAAGAGGTTTGTCTTTCTATGTCAGTTCTTTGATACTACTTCCAAGTCCAACTCACTAAGAACGCAACATTGTGGGTAGCCTCAAGATTTTTTATTTTTTATTTTTTGCCATAAGGGAAATGTTCACTGATGTACCTAATCCTGCCATTTACTACTTTGATTTGTTTCTCTGAAGTTGGTTAAATTGTGACTTAACCAGGAGCTGAGAAAACAACTCTTACTTTGTTACTTTGACCTTTCCGGCAGTTTTAAAGCCTTTTCCAGTTTCTACACAAGGCAGTGTAAAAGAGCATTAGTCTCCGTGATGAGTTTTTTTTTTTTCTCGGTCAAATGATTCACTGTGAAGTTGAACAAACTTCTGAAGATTTCATTGGTCCAGGGAATAAATTGGCTGACAACCTGACACATCTCACCACTGGAAAAGCAATGAAGCCTTTGAGACATTGGTTCTGATCCACGACTTGCCTAAAGGATTATTTTTTCCCTCAACCGTACAAAATGTGTTGTTTTTGTTCCACTAGATGTATGCCTACTGACGTAGTGGTTTTGTTTGCCTTCGTTCATTTCATGTTTGTTGTTGCAACATTTGCTTTGTAGCTCTTCAAGAGACAGAGATGGAAAAGCTACAAAAGATGAAAAGGGTAAGATGTTGTACCAAAAACTACCAAAAGGACTTTTTCTAATAACTTACAGCTTCATTCTGTATTTGTTTTTATTACCCTATTATTAAAATATGAATGTTTTTCGTTAAACATCTTTATCAGGAGCTGTCGGCAGTAACAGCTGCTCTTCTCGTAACATATGGGTGAGCGGCCTGTCTTCAAACACCAAAGCAGCTGATCTAAAGAACCTGTTTGGGAAATATGGGAAGGTAAATCAAAGCATGACGTTTTTATTTTTAAATTGGTTGTTGCTTGTATTATATCTAAAGTTGACTCTTCACTTCTATACTCAGTTTCATAGAATAAAATTCTTTCCAACAGGTTCTGAGCGCCAAGGTGGTCACAAATGCTCGCAGCCCTGGTTCAAAATGTTACGGCCTGGTGACGGTGTCATCCAGCGTAGAGGTGACGCGGTGCATCTCCCATCTTGACTGCACAGAGCTCCATGGACAGCAGATATATGTTGAAAGAGTGAGTTTTAAGCAGATGCTAAGGCATTGATATATTTTTAATGAGACTCTAGTTGATCCAATACTATTATTTTTCAACATGCAAGAAAAAGTAAAACAATCGGGTTTACTGGCCAGGTACCCATACAAGGAATTTGTTCTCTGCATTGAACCCATCCATTTGTACTGACTGAAAGTCGCATGTCCCTGTATCATATGTATTTCACTGTTGCCATATTTCAGGCCAAAAATGATCCATTCAAAAAGGAGCCCTCAAAGAAAGAAGCAGAGGACAAATCAAGTTCCAGCAAATCAATTGACAAGCGCAGTTCCACAGGGATGAAACTGACGAACAAGTGAGTGACTGAGAAAGTTTAAATGTTAATCCTCTGCTGACTGAAGGCCCATTAACTGTTTTTGCGTTTTACTTGTAGAGCACAGCCATCCTACAAAAAAGAAGACAATAAACTTTCAGAAAAGGACAGGGATTTATCCAAGAAACAGGAGGCCAGAAGTATAAAATCTGAGTCAATGTCACCTGGTCCAGGACAAGATCCCCTGAAGAAAGATGACAGAAAGCATGGGCGTAGGTTTTAATCTTCTTTTCATCACGATTTCAGAGAATATAATTTAGTAATAAATTGAAATGTATGTTTGCTCTGTCTCATTATTTTTTCCTTTTTTCAGGGACAAAGAGCCCTGGCAAGATGGGGATGGTAGATTACACCAAAGGAGATTCTAATTTTGGTAAAATGAGACCTTTCAGAAGGGGAAAGTATTTTGACAAAGTAAGGAGCTTTATTTATGTTTTTAAAAGCTATGTCTTGTTTAATATGTTGTCAGATGATGTTGAATCTTCTATTTGCTCTATTTCTTTTTAGCCCTTCATCAACACCAATTTTCAGAGGCGGCCAAAGTGGTTGATTCCCCCTGAAGAGGTATACATTCCTTGATATACATTATATGTTGTGGTTAGGGCTGGGTGGTATAGTGAGTGTTTTTAAGATTGGTATATCTTAACTTGGCTCAGTAATTTGGAGATGGTTCAGATTTAAAGCATCAGCTGAGCAGCTTGAGAGTACCGGAAGCAAGTTGCAAACATCCATGATTCGTTTTCTCTAACATTTACAACGGCACTTCCACGCTGAAGCAAACTATGCTGCACAACTTAGACCCTTGTGCTGTACCCTATGAAAGTAAGAGTGACAAGTTGGTCTCGTACATATCTGTGGCAGTTGTAGGATAACATACACTTTTTAAAATGTCTCGTTGTGATCGTTAGCACTTCCTGAACAACAATATAACTTACCAGGTTTTTGCAATATTCATATTCGATAGTCATATTATCAAACATAGGCTCTTTTTAGAGAAGAGAAATGCAGATCAGAGTCTGGTTCTGGGAGGAAGTTATTTACGACTCCTTATCTGTTCCACTCCCTTGGTCACTCTTGGAGAGGGGAGCAAGTAAGTGTTTGGTATGTTTGCATGTGTGTGTCTCTGAAAAGGTAGAATTTGTAAATCACAAGCTTAAAACATAATAATAAACATAATAAAATAACATTAAGTCTTCTAGACTTTATCCATATGAAGTGAAAGTCATTTAATTCAGTCTTTGTAGTTCCCGATATCGCATTAATGTTCTTTCGATTTAGAACTAATTAGTCCAGAAACCAGAGTGGGGAAATTCCACAGGAGTGTAAATCTGTCTATTTTGGCTTAGGTGACGTCCAGAACCTCAGGAAGGTCTGATAGGTGGGCCTGTCCAGCGTCTGGACATGGCGCATTTATAGCTATAGGTGAAAAGGTTGATCTGTTAGGAGAGTTCGAATGCAAAACAACTACGTAAATTAACATTCCAGAGAGGGGGAGAATTGAGAGGAGCTCAGGTTCCTACACAGTGGAAAAACAAAACACATTTTGTTGTTTTTTGCTCTTACATTTTATCAATTGCACATTTGTATTAGTAGTTATGTAGCTGTGCATATTCTTTACTTATTTTTGTTTAATTCCTAGAGTGGTTTTATATAATAAATGCCAGACACGTATTTTCATAGCAGTGTTTCATGTAAATGTAAAGCACTCTATTAATGAGTCTGATTACATTTGTGGTTTTGTCTTTGATTTGTCTAGAAAACATATTGACATATCGATCGTATATTGCCCTTCAACAAAAAAATAGCAAGATATGATTTTTTTTGTCCAAATTGCCCAGCCCTGATTGTGGTATTTGTTTTTCACAGATGCTTTAAACTTTAATATCTACGTATTCCCTTCTCAGTTGGAGATGATGAAAGACAAACCACGACCTTTTATGAACAAGGGGGAAGAAAGAGACATCTTGCCTTTTGACAAGATGAAGGAGCAGAAGGAGCAGCGGATGCGTGAACGAATGGCTCGCCTGGAGCGTGTCCGTAGAGCTGTAGAGTTGCGCAGGTAGCCTTGGAAATTGAACTGTTCACACATTTAAAAAGTCCTGTACTCTTGTTTGTTGTTCTAAGATGAGCATTTTTTGGCTTTAGGCGGCGTGAAATTGCAGAGCAAGAACGCCGGGAGCGTGAACGTGAGCGCGAAGAACGGGAGAACCTGCTTCGGGAACGCCAGAGACTAGAGATGGAAAGACAAAAACTGGAAAGGGAGCGCTTGGAGAGGGAGAGGCTCGAGAGAGAAAGAATTCGTATAGAGCAGGTAAATGAAAAAATCCACCGGCTCCAGGGACTGCATCAGTTTCAAGTGATTTTTCTTTTTCTTTCTTTTCCCCAAATGTCACTCTGGTAGGCCTGCAGAACAAACGATATAAAAAACAAAGGTTCACTTTGTTGCTGTCGTTTAATGGAACTCTTAATGGTAGTCGGAGATGTAGCACCGTTTGCGTGGACACATTAATAGTAACAGCAAGTATTCAAAGTGTAGCGGTAACAGTCAGTCACATCTCCTAAAAGGGCTGTACTAACATCTGGTAAGACATAAGATGGTGCACAAAAAGCTGAGACAGAAGACAGCTAAAACATTTATGACATGAAACGGGAGTTTCCTTGAGCGAAATAAATTGTGCAGATTGTGGTTGCCTGCACCAGTTTGCAGCAACCTGCCTTAATAAAATAAGCCCAAAAAGTTTAAAACACAAACTCTGCAAGGAGAATACTATGGCACTCCTGTTAGTCTGTCTTGGCATCAATGTGATGTGCTAACCTGACAAGAAAGCAAATAAGATTGTGTCATTAGTTATCACACATACATACATATCATACATACATTTCTACTGCTTGTAATTATGGAGTGACATCCATGTCTCTTAACTCTTTTTAAAATGATCTCATTCAGGAAAGACGTAAAGAGGCAGAGCGCATGGCACGTGAACGCGAGGAGCTGCGTAGGCAGCAGGAGCACTTCCGCTATGAGCAAGAAAAGAGGAACAACCTCAAGAGAGGCCGTGAAGTGGAACATGGGTACGTACAGCTTTATGTCTCTCCTGTATTACTGTGGACCCAAATCTTGGGTCTCAAACATGGGCATCTGAATGTATGCATTATCCATGTTGCCTCCCCAAGCTTATGGCTCATTATATATGTCTGTGCTTAATGTGTTAGTCGGAGAGACGAGCCCTATTGGAACGGCACTAAGAAGATGGGGCCTGAGTCTGAGGTCCGTATGAACCAAGGTTCCAACTACAGCAGGCAGCAGAATCGCTTTTCAAACTTCAGTCCCAGGGAAAGGGGTCGTTTTCCAGATGCTGCTGCTGAACAGCCCAACACATATGACAGGTACAAAACTATGGGGGTTCTCAGTTTGTTATTAGTTGTAACACTGGGCAAATTTCAGAGTGGTTATGTCTGTGGCTCTCTACTGTTACTTTACTGTCATCCTAATTTATTTTTTTGTGAATCACCTTTTGCTTCTTCTGTTGTTCCAAGACGTAACAGGTTTGACGCTGAGCCAGAGGTAAAGAAGAGTCGGCCTGCTCCTCACAGAGAGGCCTCTGGTTTTGACCGCTACCCCAAAAACTTTGAAACAGTCCGCAGAGCTGAGCCACCTCCCCCTCCACGCACTGAACTACGGGACACCAACAGAAGGGACAGAGACGAGAGACGCCCTGCGCCCATGCATGATCGCCCTGTGGCAGCAAGAGCCACAATGCCCGGCATGTCGCACAACCGCCCACCTAGGGATGGAGGGCATGGATGGAAGAACAACGGTGGCGGCATAAACTCCAACAAGGGAGATATACGGTAAATAAAAAGTACAGATTTTGAAAAAGAATGATTACTAATGGCCTTTTAAAAAAAAAAGCTAACTTGTTTAAAATCTCATTCTTCACTGAGCAGAGGACCGATGCGTATGCGCACTGAGCGATCAGGCAGAGAGGGTCCGGGTCCTGCACTGAGAGGAGGTCCCCCAGTCAGCCGTGGAAGGAGCTTTAGTGATCGAAATGAAGGAAGGCCCATGGTGATGAACAGTCAGGTCAGTCTAACATCTAAGGTCATTTTAAGTCTTATAGAAGTGCAGGCAGTAAAAAGTATTTACCTCTGCTTTGATTTCTGTTGAGTAATGGGGAAGTGTTTTTTTTTTTTCACACTTTATACAGTCAGTGACATATTTTTCTTAAAGTTCAAAATAACACACGTAATACAGAATTACAGTGTGGTGTAAAATGAAATATGTAAGTCTTCAGTTGTAGCTCTCACTTATTTAACATTTCATAGAGACTCCTGACTCCAAATCTCTTCTGTCTGCAGCCATTCAGCTCTGGCCGCCAGGTCGTGGTGGAACGTCACGGCAGGGAGCAGGGATTGAGGAAGGAGTGGCACGGCGGATCGAGCTCTCAGGGTGGAGGTTTCCCTGATAATCGCAGGATGGGAGACACTAGGGGCAGCCTGATGGCTCCTTCCAGGTACACCAACTATCCCAACAAATGCTGAGAAAGCTGAATAGTGTACCTTTCTCTGAGCCATCTTAGAGATGACTTTGTTTTCTCTGCAGCCACTCTTCGTCGGGAATGAGCCGCATTGTACAGATAACCAGCAGCTCCATTCCCAGCGGTGGCACCGTCAGTGGATTCAAGCCCTTCAAAGGAACGCCGCGGCAGTTCTAGCTACAACCATTTTCTGCTACTGTAAAGCACCTGGAAAGACTTTTCTGAATTCTTTATTTTTAGAAAATCAACTGGTTTTGGTGGCACATTTGAGGCCATATGGTTGATAACACTATTTTATTTTGTATAGAAAAGTGTTTACCTCACTGTAGGGTTTTCCTGGCAGATCTGCTGTTAATATTAAACAACCCTGTGCACAAGTTTTAATAATGTTTAGGAAGTTATTGTACAGCCGTAGATCTTTGTAACAAGTTTTTGAGTGATTTTACGACTTCTCTTATTGAGTGTTGTATGTACATTTTCACTAGCCTAGTGACACTCTCAGTTTTCCTATGTAATGTCTTATTTTAGTGTATTATAGAACGTGAAGTGACAGGGATGTTTGGCTCCTTTGGTAACAGGTGATACTAGGAGTATTTTTGTTTTGTTCTGTTGGAAAAAGTCATTCTTGGTGTGAACCTCTTGTTTTGTAAAGATTAGTCGGGTTTACTGAAATGGTATCAAACTGTAAAATAGCCTGCAAATTCCCACCCATTGCTCATGAGTCAGATAAAATACAGGTGTATGTCAGAAATAAAATTCAACTTTCTAGTCTGTTACTGCAGGACGTTCAGTGTCCTGAGCTTGCGGTGATTTTTGTAACATGGATACTGTCGGGGAACACCTTGCTGCATCAGTGAACCCTGTGAAACGAGCAGGAAGGACTTGGCTTGTGGCATGCACAGTGTTTGAGAAACTGAATAGTGGACAGACACTTCAGTGTTGTAGGTGTTTGTGCCAGCTGTGACTAAAACATCACCTCGACTCTGAGGAGGTACCTTGTTAGTCTTTTGTTCAGTCATTTCAATACTATTTATTTTTTTCCATTTAATTTAAAAAATAAAAGCTTCCTGAACCTTCGGTTTGACCACTTCGACACATCCAGGACTGTCATGCATGTACTTGGACTCACATCGCACAATGTTTACCCGCACACCTGTTGTAACTGGTTGATGAAGCTTGATTAAACAACAATGATCAAAAAGTAAATGACACACTGACCCTGTTTGTGTGTGTGTGGTGGGGAAGGGCACTTTTCTGTCCAACATGATTTGACTGCTAGTTTTAAAATATGCACATGCATAAGTGCTTGGTGTTTGTGTGGCACTTGAATTGTTAGAGGCGATCTCTAAGGTCATTTATGAGGCATTAGTTCTCCTAGACCCTGTGAGAATGATGCTGGATTTGAAGTTTTCAAATCTCGGGCATAATTTGGATGTGTTTGTGTGTTTTTTGTTTCCCCTGCAGATTGGACTGCATATGCAATACTGCAATATGGGCAACTACTCACTACTACTATAGACATCTGCCTTTGTCTTTTGTGCACTGCATCAGTTAGAAACATTTATTTCACTGTTCACCATTTAAAAGCCAAAGATAAAAATATAACATGCATTGCTGTAAGAAGACTCCACTGTAATAATTTCACATAGTTTCACAATGTTATAGAAAACAAAATGAACATGAACAACTATTTATATGTAAAACCGACGGCTCACTAAATCATAACAAAACAGAGCAAAATGTGTTTCTTGGCAGTCTGCACCTGTTTTATTGCCTGAGTAATAAATCATAACTGCAAATGAAACAAAACATGTATTCATGGACCCTCAAAGCAGTTAATAAAGCAGATTTTCTTTTTGTTCCATAATTTGGCAATATAAAATCAAGCTCATTTCAAGAAAACAAATGTGTTTTCTTGTACAATAAATGCATATTTTAAAGTATAATTCATTATTCACTAATCTCAGTACAGTAATCCATTTCCAAACATACCAGACTCTAGCTGGAGGAACTATGTAATTTCTAAGTTGTATTACAAACTAAAGATCTTTGGTTTCTAGAGGTTTGATGGAAACTAGTCACAAGTGGAATGCTAATTCTAATGCTAACAGCGGACTAGACAGACTGCAGCCTCTGCACTTGTAGTAGCGCAATTATGAAAAACAAACTGAATTGAATTGAATTATAACTCAAATGTATTTCAACCAGGAGAGACTTTAAAGAGGAAAAACGGACTAATAGTATTAATTTAAGTATGCTTTATTTTATACAGTAGAAAGAATGATCTTTGGCTCTTAGACCCAGACAGGATGAAGATCACCAGACTAGAAGGAAGCTGATGGATGGATCTAGATGGAGAGTGTGGCGGGAACTTGAGAATTGTGGTAAACTGTCAGTTGCTGAGAAGGAGCAGGGTTTTGCCGTTGCTGTTGGCAGCAGAGGTGGAAGGAGAGCTGCTGTACTCAGCTGTTATATGCTGAAGGAGGCTGAGGACGTGATGTTGGGTGAATTGTTTAATTCAATTTTATTTATGTAGCGTCAATAACAATACAAATCGTCTCAAGATACTTTACAAAACCCGGCCTAAAACCCCCATTGCGGAAACAACTCCAGGTGGACACTGAGTTGGAAGATGGAGGTTTATGAGGTGAAGTTAGAGGTTTCACAGGTGGAAGGTTCGTTGCAAGAAGAGTTCTGTCAGACTAGAAGAGCTGCAGCTTATGTGATTGGAAAAGAAGGAAGAGTTGGTGGAGGCCTTCAAGAGTTTCTGGCAAACAGGGCGATGACTGAGGACTGATGGCCATTATTTTCAAGTGTTTTAGAATTAATTTAGCAGGACAGTAATCTATCCCAACAATTTTTTTTTTTTTTTGAAAGAGAGCAGGAAGTCAGTCAGTCAGTCATTTTCTATACCCGTTTAGTCCTGTTAGGGGTCATGGGGTCTGCTGGAGCCCATCCCAGCTGTCATCGGGTGAGAGGCAGGGGTACACCCTGGACATGTCGCCAGTCCATCGCAGGGCCAACATATATATATAACTTAGTTACTGATTACTTTAGGCATGACACTAACACGTTACATTACAAGTTACACGAAAAAAAGTAAGAGTACCCACAACACTGTTGCTGTGAGACATCAGTGCTAACCACCCCGCCACTGTGCCACCCCGTGAATGAAAATATTTAACCATATAACCCACACAGACATAAACCAAATGAACAACAAAAGAAAATATTTGACCCAAACAAATAAAGCAAATAAGCAAAATAATAATAATAATAATAATAATCAAACCGGGAGGAGTTGTGGCAACATGAGCACCAGTTCCAGTTGTGACAGAACGCAGGTGGAAGGGAACAGCCGAGCGAAGGGAGCTCAAGACATGGCTCAACTGTTACTGTCTAGTGGTGAAGGCAGAGAGCAGACGCCAGACTTCAAGACGCCAACAATGCTGCACACAAACAGCACGGCCAACCCTGCTACAGGTCACACTTTGATTTCCGCAACCGGAGCACGCTGGATATTGTCGGGTATATGCCAGAGAATAGTGTTTGCACCTACTGCAACTACTATGCAGAGTACATCTGATTACCCAGACAGATTACATCTGATGATACATTTTACACGATGGCCAGTGGGTGAATGATCCTGTTGCTGCTGTCAACAATCTGTGAAATTAACTCGACAACCCCCTGTATAAGGTTAAAATACCTGGGACCTGAAGAGGCCTTCTTTCTGCCCCCTATATTATCTCCCCCTATTTGTTCCCCTTTGTTTACTGCTCTTTTTTTTAGTAAATACACTAGACACCCTCTTGTGCAGTGATGTACTGGGAAAGTTCAAACTACCATCTGTGCCATTTTCTTGTTGTTTTGTGTGCCACCTTTTTTCACGTTGTCCCTCTCCTGCGCCTTCTACTGTGTGTGTTGTGATCTCAGCAAATGCCTCATTGTTTCTGCCTCTTCTGTCACAGTGTCACCTGATATGAGAAATGTGAAAAAAAGTTACGTTTGGAGACACAGGTGACAGAACGCTGTGGTCAGAGGAAAGAAAGGGATGTGCATGTGCACACAAATATTTCATGTAACATATAATTCCTCATTGTCTCAGCCAGTGGAAGGTGACAAGAACACAGAACACAAGAAGTCACAGAACAAATCACTATTTTACAAATTTTAGTAAAGAGTTTTAGTAAGTATTCAAATCTTCTTAATAAACAATTAAAAGCGACTGCGTGTCTGTGATTCCCTGTACGAGGGAATTTCTTACTTTCCTGTGAGCTGATCTCGGTGCTCCTGCTGATGACGGTTCTGTTTGTACGAAACTTGACCAGTGTATTCTGCAGTCAGTCAACAAGAAAAAAGAGACATCCCCGCATACTTGGATCAGTTTGGGATCTAGTGAATTTGGAGGCCAGATCAACACTTTGTGCTGTTCTTCATGTTTTTTTAGTTGTTCCTAATGCGTTTTTGTGTGTGTGTGTGTGTGTGTGT
Source organism: Planiliza haematocheilus (assembly GCA_005024645.1). Classification (NCBI taxonomy): domain Eukaryota; kingdom Metazoa; phylum Chordata; class Actinopteri; order Mugiliformes; family Mugilidae; genus Planiliza; species Planiliza haematocheilus. The sequence continues at coordinate 4,527,498 of SRSE01000798.1, forward strand.
CAGGCTGCATCCTGCTGGGGATGGCTGCTGCCATCAAGGAGTGTCATTGATATGGGGTGGGGGTGCCTGGTCTGGTCTAGGTGGGTGCTACATGTCTGAATAACATCCACATGAATGTCAGGTCCAAAAGTTTCCCAGCAGAACACTGAATTGTCACAAGATGGTCAGTGTTATTCACTTGACCTGTCTTGACTTGTTTAATGTTATGGCTGATCAATGTGCTTTGCTTTCTTTCCTGTTATTAAACATTAATACAATTTGATGTTTCCACACATTTCTACTGGACAGTGAACATCGTGACTGCAAAGCTCTCTGAGCATCGGTTGAAAAGACCAATTTACCAATTGGCAAGAAGTCAAAACTTTGCAGGACTGAGACTGACAGTGTGTCCACACTACAAAAGCAATAGACTACAAATGATTTAAAGTGGAAGTCGACGCTGGCAGCTGATGAACAAAGTTCCTCCAGTGCTTTCTGTGAGTGTGAACGGTTGTCTGTCTCTCTGTGTTAGCACTGCGATGGACTGGCAACCTGTTCAGGGTGTACCTGTACCTGTAACCCTATAGGAACAAGTGGTTACAGAAGATGAATACATGAAAAGTTAGGAAGTGGTTCGGACTCAAAACAAACAGCATCACACACAATTGATCTTAGTCTTTTATTATCCTGGTAACTTCTAATCAGGTTGAATGTCCCTTCGTCTATAAGGCATTTTGTTATATATATATATTTATATATATATCACCATATACAATATGTGACTGTAATGTGAAAGGCTACATACATTATTTGGTCATTTATGTAAATAGATGAACATTGAAATCAACACAAATGAGTAACCTCCCATATTCACAAACGCGTTCCTTTTCGATTGTTTGTCTTTGCGTGAAATATAAACATAACAGGCCGTACAGTGGAAATTATACTCCTGGGGATAGTGGATGATAACTTTTTTTTTTTTTTTTTTACTCCGCCTAACTTTTCAATCAACGCGACACATGCATCACTATGTAAAATCTGGGAGTTTGATATTGCAATAAAGAAAAAGATCTCCCTTTAAGATTGTTCAGCACTCTGGATGTGTGTCACTTACAAGAACGAACGTTTCCCTCTGCTACATGTACGTATGACAACACTCGAGCCTTAAGCAGCCATTTGTATTCTTGGAGAATATTGGTAAATGATGGAAATGAGTACCAGTTTTTAGATGTCTACATATTTTTTTCCATAGTGTGTAGGAAAACAAAAAAAACAAAAAACAAAAAAACGCATCTGTTGGCATCCATGAATCGTTTCTTGTCACTCATATCTTCCTCATCATCTCTGAGCCGTGTGCTGCTACTCAAGCCTTTGTACTGGTAGTCTGGTATAGGTGTACCACTAACCTGAATATATCAAATTGCAGCAAGTTCTATTGAAGTGGTACTACCTTTTAACAGATGTACTCGTTCGCTTTAAGCCAAAACATTTGAACAGCCCTTTCATACTTTTACAAATTCATGTAAATCACCTGGCATAAGAGCAACTGCTACCAAGATGAAATAATAATTATTTTGGCCATTATTCCTTTTTTTTTTTTAAAGGTACCCAAAAAACAATAGCACTCTTGCACAATTTATGTTCCGTAGAAAATGAGGTATGTTTCTTTTCCGTTAGTGCATATCAATGTAACAGTGCAAAACCAATTACGACGACTACATGTTCAACGATCACCTTGTCAAGAGACTAAATTTACAGCATTTGACCCACTATCACTTTCACAAGGCAAACCACTTGGAGACATTGAACACACAATATCCTTCTGATCAGTTCATCACAGGGTGAAGCAACCACATTACAACAAAAATATCAAATCCTGGTAACAATGATTAGGAATAGCAAGCTCATTAATGCACAGTAGTAAATCTGAAATAAAAATGAAAATGTCACTCCACACTCTTTTCACTCACACAAACACTAACCGACGGGTAATCTTCCACATCGAGCTTCCCTAAATGGAGTTTCTTGATTAAGCTTTAACTGGAATGTTTAATCAGCATGTTCGTTTGAAGGGCCAAGACGCCTGACCCTCCCCGCTCCCCCCAAAAATATTACAATTCAGCCAGAACATCTCCCATCTGTCTTTTTGCTTTCACCTTTAGGTTACATGTTATTAAAGCGGCATAAAAGCTACTGACGAGTCAACGGAAAGTGTATATAATAGTAATAACAGTGTTCCTTCACCCTGTCTGAGGTGTTCATCTATAGTCAGGAGCAGCTAATGTGTTTTAGTGTAAAGTTCAACAATGACGGTCTTAATAACATAGTGTTAAGTCCTTCAAAAGTGTCGAAATGTGTGTATAAATAGACTTAAAAGTTGTGATTGAGAAAGTGACTACAGGCCGAGGGACTGTGCCGTTACAAAGAAACATACCATTTGAGAAGACACCCTAGGATTCTGTACGTCCCTTTCAAAGAAAAGGCCTGAGAGTAGTTCTGATGTAGCTCGTGTGAAAAAAAAAAAAAACCTATGGATTGTCTCATTCTGCTTCATACACCTGTTTCTTTTTGTCCTATAAAATGTGTTGATGTGTTGTAAGGCCAGCCATCGCACGAAGCCCGTAAGAAAGGTTTCCCTCACAGTAGGTAGCCCGCTGCCTCCAGCGTGTCAATAGTCCTGTCCTGACACTGCAATAGTCCTCACTGAACAAAATAATGGAGACCGCTTCACAAGCGCTGCCGTCTCCATCAGTCTGTAACAGAAGGCTTAAGTCAAGGCATCCAACTGGAATGTATAGATAGAAAAGTTTCTCAGGAGGCAGTCCCATGGTACAATAATGGCACAAACCACTAGCTAAATTCATTGTGAGAATGCATTATGTGAATATGTACATCGTGTGAGTGCATGCTCGAAGCTGCAGTGAAATGTACAAAACTTAAACATGATAGCGCAGAACTTCAGTATCAATATGTGAACTTTCACTGTTAGGCCTCATTACCCATGAAAAACAGATGCATTTACCCTAAGCTGACACTTTAGAAGGGGCAAGAAAATGCGAATCTGACACTAATTCAGGGAGAACTGTGGAGCCAGTATTAAATCTACACAGTTACAGCCTGACACAAGACAGACTCTCATGATCATAAATAGATTAAACTGCCTGTGTCCGTGTTGACACAGATTACGAATCAAATTCAGGTTTGAAGAAAATAACAAACTCTATGTTATGAATGTTAACTGAATTCAGTTAAATTTCTCTTTAAAACGTGACTGCACACACCCACACTGCATCTCTTCAGGAAGCTGCCAGAGGAGACTTCTCACAATCCAAACTGGGTGCCATCTAACATAAATCTAATCTGCAAAGAGCTAGTTGTGTCTCATAAACAACAGACAAAATCTGACAGTGCTATCTGTAGTTTTACTGTCCCTAATGTAGTATGTTTTTTTTTTAGTGTGAACTAGAATCACAACATAAAAGACATTAAATGTCACAAATGTGTAGTTTAACTAATACAGCATAAAAGATTTGGCTATTTCCAAACTGAAACTCTGCAAGTGAGATACCACACGCCATTATACCACATAGCACACGTGTACTGTACATACCACACACATGACAACGAGCACACATTCATATTCAGACAGAGCAGAATACAACACTGCCATGCTCTGGTAAGGCAAATCTGAACAGGGCAAGTTGTGATGAGTACTGGTACGTAGCTACAGTATCTGGCAGCTATCTGGCATTGATTAACCCTTAGTGTTTCGGAGGGGACATGTGGTGTTACATTGATTTCCAACAGGCGAGAGAAAATCCCTTTCGGCTTGGAGAAAAATAAAAAACAAGACCTATTCCAAAAGCAACCACACATAACATAAATAAAATGTGAATCTTGGCATCAGCAGCTGACTTCAAAAAAAAAAAAAAAAAAAACTAAAAGCAAAACGTGGATTCTATATGTTTGATGCATATAAAAAAGCTTATAAGCTGCCCTACTGAAAAAAAAGAATGCAATGGAAAAGGACATATGAGAAGGTGACATTTTGTATCTTCATATGTCTTTTGCTATAAAATATACCACCCCAGATAAACCCCACATCACAAATATAGTGCACTGTGCAACTTGTAACAAAGTTTGGCCGACTCTACGAAAGATAAGGGGTAGTTGTAGTTGTTGTTGTAACGTCCCTTCCTCTGATGTCCAGGTTCCACTGAGGATAGAGGATAGCAGGCACCAGTGGTGTGGGAACAGCAAATCCTCCGTTAGTCACGTCTCTCCTCGATCACCTCCTTCCCTTGTTTGTCATCAAGTGGGGACTGCGTGTCGTGCGTCCATTCCGTGGAGCAACAAAGGCCGTCCCCTTTCTCACAGATAAGCAAATGCACAAGACACTCAACACACTCACACAGACACGCTGTATGTTACAAAATAACACATTTGTCTTTATCCTTCGATTCTTTCTTGGCTTTGCGCTCTCCGCTAGACGAGTGTTTTCCCGGACTGGGCGTGGACCCGGCTGCTGCCGCCGTCCCAGTGCCAGCTGCTGCTCCACCTGCTCCTGCACCTCCTCTGTCCACCTCGCTTCCCTCCACAGGCTCCTGCTGGCCCTGCTGCACAAACAGGGTTGAAAAGCAAACGAGAACTAATTTATAGATACGTATAGCACGAGCTACTTATTGCTACTTATAGACAATAGCTTTAAAATACACCACAAATGTCTGCTCATGTTTCTAGTTATGTGAATGTGAAAAGAAAGCAGTAGGAAGAAAGTAGAAGCAAGGGGGTTTGAGTCTGCCTCTTTGCTTGTTTTCTTTTCATTTTCCACATTCTGATTTTATATGCTCTTCAAAAATGTATGATGGAAAACAGCACAAATTATTGCTGGAAAAAATGATTCTTGAAAAGAGTGTGGCTGTCGTATAAAAACAGAATAAAATAAGGTCTGTTTTAATCATCAGTTTTTGGAGCTCAAACTCTCAGACGCAGACATCCATCTGTTTACAAAAAGGTAACATTTTCCCTCTCTGGTTCATTTAATGCCTCATGTTTGTTCAAACTCCTCCTCCTCCTCCCTCTCTCACCTGCTTCCACCTCCCTCCCTACCTGCGCTTGTGCTGCCGCCGCCTGCTCCTGCTCTTGCTCCTGGTAGTACTGCGAGGCTCGTCGGTCCTCCTCCTCCTGGAGCTTTTTCGCCAGTTCCAGGTCACTGATGCCTTCCGGGAGTTGCTCCCACTGAAGGTCCTGGCTTTGCTGCTCCTGCTGCAGTGACAGCGCCATCAGATAATCCTGAAAACGGATATCAACACACACACACACACACACACAGAAAAGAGTTGATGATTTATGTGCAAAGCTGTCGGTGGGATACTTCAGTATGAAGTTAAATGCTGGACGAGGCCTTTCTTCATTTCCACACGTTACTGCATCTTCTTACTTATTAACTGAGCCAACTGTGTCTGTCTTCATCAATTTTCCTTTGTAGCTGCTGCTGATTGTACTATTTTGTAGCAATTAACTATGGTGTAATTACCCAACTTGCTATCTTGTATTATATTCCGTGTTTTCTTCCTTGTATTGTGTTCTTTGTTACAGCAAAGATCCATACAAGTTTTCTCCAATATAACTGAATTATAAATCGTACAGAGTGCCCGAATAGGCCTTTCTTTTCAAGTCTATTTTGTAGATAAGGAGGGCTGGGGTAAGCTGAGTAAGCAAGAAGAATAAAACGCAATAGCCCCCTTGCTCTTGCCTAGTTTCTGTGTGTGGGAGTCTGGGCAGATATTTGACCTGCTGCTGGCGTTTTGACTGGTGTGCTGACCAGCAACTAGAGGCCCCCCATCACTGTGCCAAGTCCTATGTTACTGTTGCTAGGTTGGACAAATAATAACAATGTGTGTCTGCTTCCCATAGAAGAACACTGAAAACCCGGAATAAGAGGGTCCAGAGGTAACGCGACAGCCAACATTAGCAACTGTGCTAATTTTGGGAGACACTGGAAAAACGACTAGCCTTTTCTCCAGTTACGGTGTTGGGCTATTTCCTCTGCTGTTTTCTATAGGAATGGACCCTGTAGCCTAACAACGGTAACACAGGAGGTTGGTACATGACAAAGACCAATAAGAAGGCAAACAATGGGTCACTTTTTTTAGCAAGCTCTGTGTTTGGTCATCGATGAGTGAAACCAGTTGAAATGTCTTTTTCTCTTTATTTTCTTTCCTCCTTCACATGATGTTTCCTTGAATTTGACGTCACATGTCCTCTCCCCAGTCCTTGACTAATCTCTGTGCCAGTTTTGCGTTCCGCTTGAACTACTGCAGAACACTGATGGTGTTAGGAGGACATTTAAGCACATTCGGGGTAAATCATTACTGGTTCTGCTAGTCTTGCCTGCATCACTGCTCAGACCTGGTCTATCTGATCCTGCTGGCCACGGTACACAGTCTCCGGATCGGAAGGAGGCCGCAACCGGAACTCCGAATCGCAGAAGTTGCCATCTCCGTCAACGTTGTGCAGACTCTCCCAGACGACCTTCTCCTCTGTCAGGAAACCTTGGTCTGTAACCAGGAGGTACAGCTGGCCCTATGAAGCAACCACCATCATACAGGTTACGTGCAAACATCAGTGACACACCATATGTCGACAAAGAGTCTTACTGTTAGTACACCTGCAAAAAATCCTGCTTATGTGTAAAAGTCTGAATCTGATTGATTACTGGGGAACTTAATCTGCCATGACTCTTTGTCTGATGGTCGTGAGACACATACCTTCGTTGCCAATATAAGCAAAGTTGCTTATATTGGCAACGAAGGTGTACAAGCCAAAATAAAATTACACACACACACACACACTAACTTCCCCTCCTGTAGATAACAGGAAAGGTCTGCCCCGGCTGTAGTTATATGAAAAGCCAGCAGTAGGGAGGGGCGACTACAGATATGTATACATGTTACACATAAATATGCAGCTTTAATCAGACTGAAATGTGTCTGTAATGAATGCTATGGTAAAACACAATAAGCAGCCTCAACATTGACAGGAAAAGAGATGAGCAGAGAGCTCTGAAGAGATGTTTTTCTCAGACTGCTGCAAATAATATTTGCAAATGCCGAAAGGGAAGTAGATGTCACTGAAGGACTTTTGGAAGAAAATTATCTGTTAATTAAAAAACAGGAAATCAATTCAACTATTTCCACGTGAACAGTGTACAAAGAGGCTCTTGTTGACCTTTAAGAGTGAAACAGTAATAGTTACACTTGTCACATACAAACCACTAAAATATTCATTTATTCATTTAAAAGGTCAAAGGAGTCCTGACCCTTGTCACTGAATGTAAAAAGAAAATGAATAAGAAAATAAAAGCAACCAGGTATTTTTCAGTATTTACCTTAAATTTGATCATGGTGCTGAAGTGGTTATTCCTGAAAAAGACACAGAGCTCTCCCTCCTGTACAGTGGATGTGAGCTCACATAAGCCATGGTAAGTTAGCTGAGTGGCTGTGCTGTTCAGAAACTGCTCTGCAACGATGCCTAAGAAGACACAAACACACAGAAAAACAAAGAAGGAGAGACAGACTTAACAATTTACCAGCGATTTACTTGATTTATTTTTCTGAATATATATGTGTCTGTGTGTGTAAGTGTGTGTGTGTGTGTGTGTTAACTCATTCTACAAATATTTTCATCATACATCACTGGATGCATCATCTGCTCTATAATCGTGCAATGCCTGCTCATTTATGAACACAGGCCACTATTTTGTTGCAATGTCTGTAGTCACTATTTGAACTATACTGTCTCTCTGCTGCTGAAACGGTTGAGAGTTGCCATAGTGAACCCACTGTAGGCTAAGACAGAACAGCATTGAATTTGGGGCAAACACCCAACAAAAGGAACATCATACCAAGACATTCAGAAACAGTCGACACTAGAATGAGCCACAGTTTGACAGTAAAGTTGAGTTTTCTCAGCATTTAACTGAACTCAGCATTTAACTGAAAGTGCTTATAAATCCAGCTCCTTTTCCTTTGAGGTGGGTGAAATCAGCATCAAACCACCTAAATCAAGTCCTCAAATGCAGATGTACGACTGAAAGGAGTGAATGTCTCATATTGGTGCATCCTCAGCTAAAGTCTTGGTGTGTTGACTTGGCAGCAGCCCAGCTGACAGCTACTCAGGAAGCTAAGTGTTGAATGAGCAAATATTTAGCTGAGAAGTAACTGACAGCTGGTAAGAAACGTGTGAGCCAAGAAAGTAGGTCATTTGATGAGCAGTTCTGGTTTTATTTGCACCCAGTCTGTGGTTTTGATAAGAACATGTCTGCACCTGTAAACATGACGTGAATTTATCACTAGTGTTTCGCAAGTTAAATAATTTGCACCGAAGTGACCGACTTCTCTTTTTCTCTACTCTGATGAGCTGAAAGAGAAGAGATGGGAGACAGGAGGGAAGTCAGGCGGATCGGAAAGGAGAAGCAGTGAAGAGAAAGCACTCACCTTCCCCTGCCAGCTCGCTGTTGTCTGACTGCTTGCAGGATATTATCTTCTCTACCAGCTGGTTGTAGCTGCAGTTGCCCACTGCCTTGACAATGTCATGCATCTGCAAACAAAGATAAAAGCTGTGGGAAAGAACACTCCACCAAAGCTTTGGTGCTGTATTACACAAAGCCACAACGGATTTATACAACATATATAAGGGAAAAACTGGAATCGATTGTTATTAATTTAATTAATTTAATTTGAACTCGTGAATTCGTGAGGTTTCCAACCCCAACCTCTCTCCCAGTTATAGGTTAATAATTGTGATTCACGTTAATATCACCATATAATGTAATAAAACGAGATGTTCCATGTTCTCAGTCGCAGTCATCCAGGTCATGTTACATATCCAAAAACACAGCTGAAACACATGCGACAGCACTTGTTTCAGTTACCGTGAAGTTGTTTCCCTGCTCAGTTTTAAGTGACCAGAGGGGAGTTCAGGTTTTTATCTGTGGGTGCTGCCAACTATAAACTCACATGTATGATTTTTATTCATGAAAATACAAAAAGATTATTCTACAAGGAAATATGAATCTTAGATACGTAAAGTTAAGATATTATCTCAAGCCAAAACATTTTCTGCCCTGACAGGACAGCTCCTTACTGACTAACAAACTGAATATGTGGTTAGACAAGTTTCCTCTAATCTAATTTTCTTGCCAATGAAGCCAAAAAACACTTCAAATAAATAAAATAGAAGAGAGAAGCTGCAATAAATCACCATTAGTAAGTGAATAAATACTGGGGAGGAACTATGCGTATTTGTCTCTGTTTCTACAGCCTGATCAGACTCAGAGATTATACAAGTTGTTGACACTGTTAACTTGTGTAGGCCTATTATCTTCCCACACAGAAAACAGACCAGGAAACATCGGGAGAATCCGTAAAGCATCAAACTAAAAAAGCTGACAATGGCAATGTTAAAAACTGAAAAAAATAAAATAAATAAATCATCTTATTCTCAATGCTGGAGAAAATGTTGACCAAAATCTGCTAACACTCCTTAAATTTTCTTGTCCATGTCTTGAATTAAGCAATTTGTGCTTTTAAAGAAGTCTTCCACTGTGATATTTCTAAAGATCCAGAAGTACGTCAAGAGAGCTCTGAGAGAGCGCCGGAAAACAGTTTGCAACAAATCCTATTAGGAGAGTCCATTAAATGTATTACAATCAGGTCTAAACGTATGGGAACAGCTGGAGATGGAGCAAACGCATTAGAAAAGAGTTATAGGCCTTTATTAAGTTTATGTCACATACTCTCTCAAACTATTTTCATGCCATATATTAACACTCACTTGCTCTTTTAGTTCATTATTTAATCATTCCCTCTCTTCTCAGCGTGTTACTCAATGCATTTTTGTTTCACTGATTTGTTTTGTAATATTACATTTTAATGCATCAGATCTGGGTGTGGAGGCAGCTGAAATCTGGATAATATGAAACTGCCTGAAATTTGAGCTGCAGTGCATGAGATTGCTGAAAAGAAGATTGTGGTCTGTCTGAGGTTGCCTGTTAGTAACTTATAGTTCATGTTGAACCAAGAGCTGTGTGCACGAAGCAGCCGTCATCCTCGATCATCGTCATTCCTTTGTGTTTTCTCGTTTTAGTATATTTGTAATAAGTTACTGTGAAGACAGACTGGGATGAATCTAAAAGGCAACAATAAATCCAACTGCTGGTGTGAAAGCAGCCACAGGAAAATGGCAAAAACTGACAGGCAGAATATTTCAGTGTTCGTAGATGTGTTGAAGGTAGAGAGGAGGAGGGAAAAAAAAAAGAGTTTAAGGAGGGAAAGAGAAAATGAAGTCTGTCTCACCTGGGGGTCGACCAGCCAGCCGTGGTAAAGAGGGATGTCCAGCAGATCAAACACAATGCATTCTGGGGTGTACTCAAAGACTCGCACGCCCGTGAATTTAACGTTCACATCCAGACCCGTCTGCAGCTTGTGCAGCACGGCCATGGCATCACTCATGTTCTAGAAAACAAAAAGGATTCTGGTTAAAAACTCAAGTGGATCAGATTAACTACCCCCAAACATCTGCTGGTATATTTTAAACATATGACAGTGTAGTAAGCTGTATCTATTGCTCCTGGTTGTTTGCACAGTCGGCACAGGTGGAGCCATCATGGACTGATCTATATACATTTTAAATAATGTATAGCTGCTATGTCTACACAAAAAAAAACTTCTTTCCACAACACATTAGGTGTTGCTCTGATGACAACCAGCCAAGCTATAACCACAGAAAGTAGCACAAGTCTCTGCCAGGAAAACATTTGATATTACATTTCTGTGTTCCCTTGGCATGAAATGTGATACTTCCCTTTGATAACATTAGTGGACAGGAATACAACATAGTATGATACAATCCAATATTCTTGCAATAAGCATTACATTTGTTTGATTTTGGAAAAAATGTTGGGACATTTTTGCTTTTGATAGTTGATAGCAGAGGCATGAAAGGAAACAAGAGCACAGAGAGATGTGAGGGATGATATAGAACTTAAGTTCGATGCCACTGTTTACTGGGACAGGGGGTGCTCATCACTTAGACATGTAGCATCCACCTAGATCAGACCAGGCACCCCCACCCCATAGCAATGACACTCCTTGATGACAGCAGGCATCCCCAGCAGGATGCAGCCTGACACAGACACACACACAAAAACAGTTTTGGAACAACTACAAAAATACGAAGAACAGCACAAGGTGTTGACCTGGCCTCCAAATTCACTAGATACCAAAATGATCAAATATCTGTGAGATTATCCACAGAGGCCCAAAGGCCCCCACTAACAACATTCTGTTGCCAGACAACACAGGACACCCTCAGAAGACCCATGTCCATTTTCTGATGAGTCACAACTGTTTTTGAGACACAAGAGAGACCTACACAATGTTAGGAAGGTGGTCATAATGTCCTTAAAACATATACTGTAGATACTACTGAGTATAAATAGTTAATACGGTCAGTCGATGATGTTGTTGTTATAAAGTTAAGTAAAATGGACAGGCACAGTATTTAACTAGTCTTAGGTTACAGCAGTATGTGGCTCTTTACGTTTAGAGGATGTGAGATGATTTACTGTAGCAGCAGGTATGCACTCACATCACATTTTCACTATCACTCCTTGGTAAAACAAGCCTACCATATGTGCTATGATCCAAGAGGAATCTGTAATGCTCCATGCCATGCACCAAATAATCAGTGGTCTGTAATACAGATATAAACTGAGCTTCCTAGTGTAAGTTCAGTTGCTTCAAACCAGCAAAATAGCATAACACAAAACAAAGCCTGAGGCTTAAATATACCTGGGGCAAGATTACCGTCTTATCTGCCAGCATCCACTGAAGAAAATCTCCCCACAGTGGCACACATGGGCCATTCTGGGTAAACTCATTACCTCTGAATTTTAAAGCAGCAGCCTGGTCAAATGGTTGACTGCTTCCAGTAATATTCTGCCTCTCAGAGGTACTATGTTTCAAAATCTATTTTGATGTTATTGTGTGTTTTTGTCAAACAACAGTGTACTTACTAATGTTACACACTCTTAGAAAGCATTGCTTCATCTTGCTTCACTTCTCTTCAAACTTCAATAACAACTTTTCTCTTGACTCCTCAGAAACCTTTTTTTTTTTTTAAGCTGGGCTCAATACAGAGCTTTAGGGCAGATTCATCCCCAAAGTTATCCCTCTCTAGGCTCGGCGCAGTAATGAGGTCCGGACCTCAGTCAGCGCCGATGCCTCAAACGAGTTACATTTAGATAATTAGGATTTCAAATCTGGATGATTGCGTCAGTGCTTTCACAGTAACCAATGACATGGATGAGTCACAGAGCAGCTGATGTTGTTGCCAAGCAACGGTAAGCATACTAGCTCTCCGGCCAAATGTATGCTAGTGTGGTACTTGCATGCTAGACAGATTAATTGAGGGTCAAACATCTCACCTCCAGTTCTGAGTGGAACAGAAACCTAGTGATGGCTACGCCTCCCTCACCATCTTCACATCCACAAACATTTAGCCATATGCCACTGTTTCATCTTTAGGTTTGAATGGTGGTTGGCAAACTAGCTTGTGTTTGACCACCACCTACTAGACTATTGTGGCCCAATAGATTTACAGCAAATTGTGGCACTGCCATCTCTGTTTTGTTAACAACTGCTTCCCAGAGAGATCGTGTGGGGTGGTGCATTCAATGCTCTTGTAGTGTGGGAACGTTTTACATAGAGAATATCTGTGAAGTTTCTCCTGTGTGTGATATAACCCGATTTAAAATTTATGACATAATAATAATTTTAAAACTCTTTAAAATCTCTTTAAAACTGCAGCCTCAGCCCAGCTTTATTGTCCAGTCAGTTGCATAACAGCTCTTTATCATCTTACCAGTGGTTCCTATGTGTTTTATCCATGTCAGTGCCCAGAGACAGACCCTGATGTTCTCTAAAAATTATCTAAAAAAATGTTTTTAAAGAAATTGACTTTGTGTTTAAAGACTCGTACGCTCTCCTCATTAATGGCATCATTTGTACCGCCTGCACCGTGTTTAAAACTCCACCTAAAACCAATCTACCACTAGGAACCTGCAGGTTTAAATTGGATTGGAGTGAATTGGAATTTTCCAACACTCGTGTGGAGAAAAGCGTGATTGTGTGATGCTTTTTTCATTTTGTACAGATAAAAAAAAACTTCCAAATATCACAGAAATTATATTAAATTGGCCAATAATTGTAAAATTCTTTTGACTTCCTACCTCAAGGTGCCTCAAGCATGAGTGCATGTGATAGAAAGCTTGTGCTGTAAGTTACCCTGGAAATATGACATGGGGGAGGTTTGTTGTTTCTATTATTTGCTAAGCTTTGACTAGGTCTTTCTAAAATCTCCATTGGTAGAATCAAAAACTTTAAAGCCACCAAAAATGTGCACATATAGTAGAAATAAATCTGTTATTTTAAATCCGTTGAATAGACTAAGTTGTTTCCAGTATGAATAGCATCCACCCTTCAATCGTAAGTGAGTGATTAGGAACTAGAGAACCAGCTCAAAGATTTGAGGAAATACTTTACATTACATAAATGCAGCAGCACACACCTGAAAACTCAGTGAAACAGACTAATCCAGCGTTTCCCAGCTGGCTCTGAACCTCTGCTGCCATTTAACTCTGAGATCAAGATAAGCCTTGCAGCTGAGCCCTACAACTCTATTGTGAGTGTGTAAGTGGTTTCCATTTGATTTAAACTCTTGCACAATACACTACAAGAAACCAAAATGATACAACAACCACGAGATACCAGAACAATAAATCTGAGTCTGCAAAGTGAAGCTCTATGTGCTGTTTTTTTTACTTTAAACAGGGCCGGATGATTGATCATTACCAATGACTGATTTTCAGTCGTGCTATGATCATATTATTTTATTCAAGGGACTACTTCTATGCCAGGTGTAGCAAAAACCCTTCAAGAGTTGCCTGATATAAATTAAAATAGAAGAACACAATTCAGTGTGCTTCGAATCAGTTTGTTTCTTTTATACGTGTGTACCTAAATGCTATATTAATATTGCTGTCATTTCGTCTTGTTTTTCAAGAGCTATTTTAACCGTCTTTAGAGCCCAGTGGCGAGAGAAACACTGTCACTGAAAAACACATTTGCAGATCTTCCCAGTGAAGCGTGTGTAGACTCAGTTTACATTAGAGACACTATATGTCCCATGAGCTGCTCCGGCTTCGACACTCAGCATGGACAGCTGAGGTGAAAAGCCTACAGCTGGCTCATGTGCGTATGTGGATTAGGATGCTTATGAGCTGCAGTGATGGCAGGATTAGCAGGGCTGTGTAATGGACCATATCTCTTCACTTTAGGGCAGAGGCTCCAACAGCAGATGAGTGCTCGGAGATCAGATGACACTGCATCACTGACACTCATCTAGGCTTGTGTTGCTTTCACTACTGTAGTCTGACATTGGCACAGTACTCTGCTACTCTGGTGGGGCCTCTATGAGTTTTTACTTCACTTCTCAGTGACTAAGAGAAGGCCTCAGTGCTTTTCTCCCTCTCTGTTGATTTTCACCCAAAATATAACTAACATCAAAAACATGAGCAGAACTAATTAAACGGTAGTTGAGGGAATATCATACACAAACAGTGCCAAGATGAGGGCTTGATTCCCACAAGGATCTCCTTAACAAAAACATATTTTCACATAAAACATAACACGGCCAAGAATTTGAACTATATAATAAACACCATAAATATTTAATTAAAAGAAACAGGCCTTGCTTCTAGATTTAGAAGAATTGTCATTGCTATGGGGTGGGGATGCCTGGTCTGGTCTAGTGGGAGCTACATGTCTAAGTAACATCCACACTAATGCCATTTCCGAAAGATTCCCAGCAGAACACTGTATTGTCACAAGATGGTCAGTGTTATTCACTTCTCCTGTTAGTGGTTTTAATGATGTGGAAGATCAGTGTACATTTTGTGTTAAATTTCATGCCATTGCAAAATGAAAATCAAACAGTGAATTCTACTATTTGACATGTGCGCCCATGTCAGTGCGTATCTCATGGGTCTGCCTGCGGTCTATATACAGCAGATCTATAACCTAAAAACAAAAACGTATCAATCAGTCCAGGATAAAGCATTACATAACACCACGACCCATCAGTGGGAGCTGTAAATAATTAACAGTTTTCATGCTGCATTGTCCTACAATGTGGGTCACGCTTTTACGGATCCCTCCACACACCAGCAGCTGTCACTGCTCTAAATATTTACTGGATGCATCATCAAGCTAATGTCCTAGCTAATTTAGTGAGTCTAATGTTTGCAAAATCCTATCTAATTACAATACAATGCAGTGAATCCACTAACTACAGCTTAAAATTCTACATACAGATATTTTCTTTTGCAGTGGAGCAACAAATTGCGCAAATGTACCTGATAATCTGATAACTAAAAACCCTATGTAGAAATTAATTTCTGATCCTTTAATTGGATGAATACTGCCTCAGTTAAATCAGTACCTATATTCGTTTCCGTTACTAACCCATTTGGTGATCTGCTATCCATATGTAGCTGATATGCAAGTTTTAAAATCATCTTTGTCTATGACATCATGATCCAAAATTTCTGAGTTGATGTCACATTCACTGAATCCTGTTATGACTGTTATAACAGGAAGGGCGGAGGAATATGACTGTTAAAGTGTTCGTTTTATGTTGAAACAGAGTCAGAAAGGTGGTTTTCCACTCTGGGATCATTTTGGAAGATGGACTGAATCATACTCTAAAGTGTTATTTAGCCTAGCTCACCGACTAAAATAGGGTTGTCAAAATAAAAGAAACATGTTGGTACAACACAATACAATTCAACAGTAGTACAAACCACAGCCTCTAAAATGACTTGATTCAACAGCTCTCCAAGTTATAAACGCAGAATAACTTAACCTTCACAAAGCAAAGGTTTAGTGCAAGACTGTTACATTAGAATGCATTCTAGTTCACTATGTACCTAATACACTGGCAAAAGAGTGTAGAGATGCATTTATATGCAGAATGGATCTAAAGTACTCCTGTGGTCCAAAAGCTAACCACGGTTGAATCTCCCTCCTGAGATCCACTGAGACAAAAACGGAACAAAACAACACTCTCACTTCCTCAGCTCGGCTCGGAGTAAATATTTAACAATAGCTAAAGAGCAGCCGTGCAACTGCTATTTTAATCCTCATGCACTCCTGTGACAGATGATGTTTTTTAAAGCTGGATTTATAAATAGAATAACTTCTGTTATGAACTCCTGCAGCTCTTTTCATAGTCAAGACAAAGTCATTTGCATTTTCTAACAATGCTACGAAAGCAACGAAAACATTTCTCTCACATATTAAGAAGAGAAGAACTTTTTTGTTGACAAGCACATTCGCATATTTCAGATTTAATCCCTCTTATTTCCCAGTCTCCAGCATCCCACAGCCCCGCCCACTGGAAACTCCATGCACTGTGTCAACCAACCGCAACACTGACCCCGAGACGGCCAACGGATATGAGGACACCCACATGCAAAGCAGCTCCCAGGCCAGAGTCTAGGATTAGACCGCCATAATAACTGTGCATCACAAACTCTAACCACTCCCTCGCTTTAACTGTGTGTGCTGAGGACGCCACGGCTGATTTATGCAAGAGGTTGCATTTCAGCGCAACTTAAATTTAGAACGGCCCGAACGATTGAGCTCTTACGAGGAAACTGCACATTATTTTTTTTTTTACTCCTCTCTAAATGAGGGACAAGTGTGGCTTCAAATCATTCACAGATGTGCTGGTGCTCTGCCACGCAAGAGGAGAAGAGGCAGGGCCCCTCCCACACCATAGGCAGGGAGCGGAGATGGGAGGAAGCGCTGCCTCTCATCATGGTGAACACACACAGCCTCAGTAATAGCCCCGAGCTGAACCCAGCCATGCGTCTCTAAGCATTCACTGCCATGTGAAACAACATAATCTGACACTCTTGACCCCCGCTGTTCCGCCTTGCAATACACAACTTATGTAACGTATAGGGCAGTACGAAAAAAAAGAAAGCAAAGCTGCAGTTTTATCTGGCTTGCAATCAACCGCTTATTTCCATATTACAGAGCATCTGCTGACCTTCTAGGCTATCTCAGAGCAAATGTGCAAACCTGCTTCAGTATAAATATTCACAATACATCAGCACGATGACTTGGATCGAAAATATATCATTAACGATAGCGGGGAGAGCTGAAATATTCTCTGAACGTGTCTCCGACAAAGTGGGAGCTCGTGTTAAACTTGCACGCTGATGGTTTCAGCGCAGAGAGGGAGAGAGTGAGCTCATCCCAAAGGCCCCGCGCTGCTCAAGTACCGTGAACAGTCAGCAGCTTACTAATGCACACACACAAGCAAAAACACGCGGCTGTTTAATAATAAAATTGCGCAGAGAGTATGCAGACCTTACCTGCTCGTAGTTGAGCCGCTGAGCCTCTGATATCTCTTTAGGTTTGGTTTCCAGAATGTAGTCACCTACAGAGGAACGAGACATATGTTGAGGAGCTTAATTAGTACCACGAGTGAACCCTGATTATCACAATGAGCTCATAGCTTGTAAAATCTAAATGTAAACCAGCTTAACTGGCCAAGTGGAATACACATACAGGAAATATGTTGTCCGCATTTCACCCATCCATTTACACACACAGAGCGTAGTGACCACATTTGGAACAGTGGGCAGCCACACAGGGCTCAAGGGCACCTCATCCATGCACATAGGGGGGCACAGCTTCACCAGAGCATGTGTAAAGACCACAACGGATGCTTAGACATTTTTTCAGTGGTTTTGCACGAGAAAGCTGTTTCCCAGGAACTTTTTTTGAAGTATGTGGGATCAGTCAAGTTCCTGTCGGCTGTGGCACCCAAGAGCTTCTGTGGACTGGGCTCTGTAGCAGCACGGGCTGCAGCAAAGGGCACAGTCTGGCAGATGCCCGTCTCCTGCTGTTTCAGCACTACAAACATGTTGCTTTCCTATCATTAACACAGCAAACCACAGCGCAAGTCTTTGCAGAGCCCATCCAGACCTTACAGTGCATCATGTGTAGGAGGCTATTCAGAGAAAGCCATAATCACAGCTGACCACGGGACCTCCAACAAGAACCACATGTTTGTTTTTCTTGGTGTTTGTTTACCTTTCTTGTGAACAGTGTTATATTGTATACTAGTGGTGAAAATTTCACACACACTTGGAATGGAAGGAAATACTCACATGCCGGGAACATTGTATTGCGGTCTACTTCTTACTTTTAAAGCCCTTATGCAAGTATGTTTCAAAATGTTTTGCAGGCAATGATTCATTTATTAGGAACTGGCGGGAGTATCCTGCTGCATCGTCGACACATACTTTTCCTGAGGATCACTCAGAGGAATGCCATCGACCTCTTGTCATCAGCTTCATTAAGTAAAAGCAGCTACGAATGGGGAATAAAAATAAATGCTCTCATATGGATCTTGTTCAAACAAAATGTGTGGAGTATTTCCAGGGAACACTTTTAAGCTTTCTATCTTGTGATGAATGCCTTTTTACTGTAAGCATTGGTTTCTTCATGTTTATGCCTCGAACACTAACTGTCCAATCGTACACTTAACTTTACCAAGAGCAAGTAAGGGCCTCTTCTCTTTTCCCTTCATTAGAACCCAGGAGTTTGTGTGACCAACTTATGCTTTATAAACAGAGTGAAACTCAAAACTGAAGCACCAGTCAGGCTCTTTAAGTCCACAGCCAACTTTAATTTCACAAGATGTTTGGACTGACCAACCACCTAAGTGTTGATTGCCGTTTAAAAATGTCATCCGGCTAGATTTCTAAACTGTCACCCCCAGATAAAGATTGTAGTGCAAGTCAAGATTTTTTCCAGCAGGGGGCAAATCACCAACAGTGATTTGACCACAGTGTGCCCACAACAGGGAAAACCCCTTGCTGCTGTCTACTGCTGTTGAGCTGTTGAGTCACTCGCCACTGGTCCTCACTTAATATCTATCGAGTTCTGTGCTTCTGGATCACTGGCGCGCTTTATCGCTCAATGACCACCAACCACTTCGAACACCACTAGCACCAGTGTCTATGTGTTACAGCCAAGAAAAATCAAGATGAGGTCAGAAGAAGTCCCTGAACACAACACAGGATTAACTGTGTGTGCTGTGATTAAACACAAGGTGAACTCATCCTGCCAAACACAACACAATGGACACATCTGGAGGAAAGAAGGCACATTGTGATAACACTGCTCGTCTTTTTTTAAGTGTGATTTATAAAGATATCTGAAACAAACAAGGGAATGGCAGCAAGTCTGGTCTACACAAAGCAGTAGCAACAGGAGGAGCTGACACAGCTGAAAGGAGACTCTAGAGAGGACAGGCAGTTCTAATCAGATACTATGCCATAACATGGTGTGGGGAGGGGGGTCATTTCAGTATTTCAGTTGTGGATGGCAGGACACAGCCAGAGAGAAGAGATAGCTCCTGTTTCCTTTGGAGCAGTAGAAGATTGGCTCATAGGGGATTCCCCTGTTTTCTCTTCCTCTGTTGACTCTTCCTCTGTTGAATATATATATATATATATATATATATATATATATATATATATATGACCTTTAAATATGTAACCACTCATTAGAGAGGATGTGAAACAAGAATGTTTTCTGGGATGGTGAAACTCAGTGGCTTTATGGGCTGCTATGTTTAAAAGACTGGGCTCATGGGCAACACTTTAAGGTGGGGTTGGTGTGACTGTAAAAGCAGCCATACTACTGCAGGCAGGAAGTTTGTAAACTACAAACAGGCAATCACATGTGATTTTTTAAAGCACAAGACGTGGTGATTTAGTGAACTTACAGGATTTAATGTAATAAAGAGAACAATGTTCTTCTTCTCTGAGCAATGATAAGGCATTAACTTGCTCTGGTGTAATATGTTTAAAAGCCAGAAACACTTACCTAGATACTCCATTAGTTGCTCAGCAGTTATGATTTCCATCATAGGTGGCATCTTAACCTGCAAAAGAGACATATGGACACTCTTAGCCATGGGAACATCTTATAATGTAACATAAGCATAGCATGAATATCTATTGAATATGAATATGAATATCTATAACCCAAGTGCTACAGTGCAACAAAGACTAAATATCCCTTGTTGGAATTCAGCATGCATGGACCTGTTTAAGTAAAATCTTGCTGCAATTGAGACATCATATATGAACGTGTCTTGACAGAAATTGTTTTCAAGGTAAGTGCTGTAGAGTGACACTAAGATGTAGATACTTTATTGATCCCAAGGGAAATTCAAGTGTAGATGCTTGTGAACAATTAGCAAGTCTATATGAATAAATAAATAAATAAACACAATGTTTCCATCAAAATCTAAGTTCTGGTAGAGCTCACTGATACACTATGAAGTATATATATGTTTGAATCACATTAGAGTCCAGTTGCTATTGATCTTTGTTCATCTGTGAGCATTTACCTTCCATGCAAGTAGAAGGACATTCATAATTGCTAGTAATGGACAAGGGCCATTCTCGTTCTGTGTGATGATCGGGGTATTCTCCTCCCTCCATTTGATCCACTTAATGTGGTATATGGACTGGCCGGCGGCCCGGTCCTTAACGCACGCAGTCTTTGTCCCATCCGCCCCGTACTCGCTTTGCAAGGCCAAGGCCAGTCCTCTGTCCTCCAGTCCCTCGCTGTTCAGGTCGGAGCTGGGGCACGAGTTTAGGTTGGAGAAGGACTCAAGTGAATCTATGCTTCTGGACTCTCCACCGAGGCTGGGATCGAGGTCACTCCCACTCGGTAATCCCTCAGATAAGGTGTTATCGCTGGATAGCCCCGACTTGACGTTAGCCGTGATTGCATTGTCCGGACACAAAAGAGTCGGTTTGACAAGTTTTGTGGTTTCACTTTCTCCACAAGCTAAGCCATCGCCCTGCCCGTCTGTGTTCCCTTTAGCGGGAGGTGAGGACGGCCCGTCGAATTTGTTGTTTACTAACTTTGAGGCACCACCCAGGCTGTCTTCTGCAGCCAGCAGCAGCGAGTCATGCCCCATCCCGTTACTGATATGATCCCCGGAGCCCGTCCACGATCCGCTTGCCTCGGTGTCTTTCTTCATCTCCTCCTGCACTGGGAGCACTTCGACCACTCCTGGCGCGTCAGACTTCCCAGCAGTGGAGATGACATTACCATCGTTGGGAGCACCAACATTTGTGGTGCCGATATTACTACTAACGTTAACCAAAGTACTGAGAGGAGCCTCACTATTCTTGCATTTGTCCGCTGTTCCTTTCACTACGTCGACAGCCGTAACATCGCCCATTTCTCCCGCGATCGTGGCACACAAAGAGCTCCCGTCAGTGTCTCGATGCAGGTTTGCATTTTTCTCCATTTCGATTTACAAGCTATCGACAGATTTTAGCTAAATTGCAGCAGTAGCTTCGGTCCCAAAGACGCCATGACAACTCTGCGAGTGACGTCATCAGAATGAATTGCTTTCAGTCCGAGCGAGGGGCGGTAGAAAGGCAACGACCAGGCGGCGATGCGTTTGGGACGGCTCGTATCCTTCTAAAGCTTTTCGCTCAGATTCAAAAACGTGTTCCTCTTGCAACCTATTTTTTTTACCCCCCATGTATTTATTCACACTGTTTATTAACGTTATTTAATGACCGGGATAGCTACATTAGCTTGTTATATTTAGCTGATGTTTATTGATCCTTAAAACAAATTTAAATTAGCTATATCATTCCACCTAAACTCTTACATTGTGCACTATCAAAGCACAACGATGAGATATGAGTGCATGGTTATAATGTCTCGTTTAATATTTTGATAAATGAAGTAGCAGCTACACCCTTTTGTGTAGCCTTCAGTTGACTCTTTAAAGTGTTCTTTTTTACGAGGACTCGTGAATGCCATGAACCCGGCGTGGCAGTGACCGTCCTGCGTAACAGTGCACGCGCATTTGTGTGGCCATGATATTCTCGCGTAGTGGCAGTGAGTTCGAACGGTTTGAACCATAGATTGTATGTATTGCTTCAAATTTATATTTTTGGTGTCACACACACACCTGTAAATGGTAAATTAAATTAAATTAGAATATTTTTCCTCGCAGATTTGAACCTGTTAAAATCAGTCTCATGCTTTACAAGAAAATCCATACAGCTAATGGAGTTATTTGATAACGCAGCCCAGAAACAGTAACGTTTTAGATTCACTGGGTGGCAGCAAATACTCGCTAGAGCAGGAGAGAAGCATCACTTCTCTTCAGCGATTGCGGTTTAGTGCTTTACTGGCACGTCTTAAAATCACAGGTGCTGTCTGGTACAATAGTAAACATAGAGGAAGTGCTGATAAAAAGAGAGAGACATGGTTTGATGTGTTGTTTCGTTTTCTATTTTTTTTTTTTTTTTTTTAGAACAGTGTTAGGTGTGGTTCTCAATGGTACTCTCTGTGTAAATGATACAGGGCCTCTTTTGATTATCGGAATGCAAAAGTGTCCTGTTTTACTGTGACAGTTGCTGTTATTAATTTGAATTGGCAATGAGCATGATTATTTTAAACAACAGAGTTTATATCTAGTTAACTTCTGAAACAGCGTATTTGTTTTAAAGTTTGTTAGTACTTGCTTGTGGCTTGTGGGCCATCCTTGTCTCAGTGACAAGTGTGATACAGGGGAAAACGCTTGACCCGCTTTGGGTGCAGAAATATTTTTTAACCTTTAACTTCTTTCTGCCATCCTCTGCTATTTAATGCTTATTTAACCTTTGTATACTTCATTGCTGTTGTTTTCCTCTTCTCTTTATTTACCAGATGTGCATCATTGACATTATTTATTTATTTGTTTTTATTTATTTTATAGAAAAAAATACTTTTGAATTTGAATGTAAGTGACTTTGTCACTCTCTAACCTACAGTGGTATCCGTTCTGTGCCAGACATCAGGCATCTCGAATATGTCTGTCAGCTGTAATAGGATAATTATGGAAAAAAAACAAAAAAACATGGTTTCTTACTCAATAAGTATTCATAGTCCATTAAGAAATGCGCAAAGCTTTTACAGGATGAGCGTACTGTTACACACGACAATTAAATAAAATATTTTGTAAGAAGTATAAACTACCGGTATTGTGAAAATCATTGAAACAAACATAAATAAGTAATTTAAAATATCCTGTTTCTCTTCATGTAAATACAATGGAATCTTGAGTCAGTGAACCCGGAAGTCATGATATGCGGAAGTAAACAACGCGAAGTAAACGAAGTACGCGAACAACAGCTCGGTGAATGTTTACATGTTGGTAGCCGAGACATTTACACCACAGTGTTTGTCTAAATGGTGATTTAGAGGTGATTTGTGGATGTTTTTAGGTTCGCTCGATCTATGACCACAATAGTGGAAGGATGGGTGTGCCCTGGCTCTGTTGGCAAAACCCGCCGGAAGGGAGGAGGGCCTGTCTGTCGGTGTATCTGTCTGTCTGACGTTGCGCTGCAGGAGACAGGCAGCGCCGGTGTTTGTGATGGGAGCTAGCTAACTAGGAAGGGCGACTATAGCTTTAAGTCAAAGAAACGAAACAAGAGTCTGTCAGCGGTATCGCTGGATCGCTTAGCTTTTTTACTGGCACGACAGGGGATTTCGATATGGTATTTGTTAAAATAATTCTCATGCTTTGCGTCCTACAAGATATTACAGGTAAGTTTTCCACTTACTTACACGGAAAAGAAAGTGTTCAGTGATCGTCAGCTGAGCTAAGGCTAATCGGATCATGTAGTGGCACTCTGGCTATGTAACTTGCTAGCTAGCGTGCTAATGTTAATGGTAACTGTAGTGTTTGTTGCGGCTAACCTGTATTTAGTAGCTACCGTGCGTACCTAGGCCAGGTTAGCCAGCCATTATTGACCGGGTATCAGGTTAATTGACTATGCTTGGCAGATACAGGTTAAGTACTCTGGCAGAAATACGGTTCTTGTTTTTGACAGTTCCCGAGTGGAAGAATAACGTTATAGTTTCAACGTCTACAAACAGACATTTTAATGGCGATTATGTTGTTGTAGAGTCGGGAGTGCCCGGGATATTTACTCGCTGTAATGAAATTCAAACTAGTTTGACTCGAAGTTTATCTCGGCAAGTGAACGCCTATACAGCAGTTCACTTGTACTGTCGATATGCTCTGCTGCTGAACGGCAGCCAACTTTTACATTTCCAAGAAGCAAATGTAAAGCTAACTTTTCCATCGCTGATCTGTACTTACACTTAAACAAAGCTTTCGTGATCAGATTGTTTACAAGAGTGAAAATACCCCCAGCAGTTTCCTGGTCTTGACGGAAATTAGTCACAGTCTGCCTGTACTAGAAGTTCTGACATTATTTTTGTGAAATCACTCGGTATATGGTTGCAACATAGCTATCTTATAAAATAATAATAAAAAATGCTTGGTCAAATTTCAGTGTAGTTCATAGTTTCTATGTATCTAAACCTGTGTAATCTCTTAACATATAAATAAATTAATAGAATTGTCCACAGAGACTATAAAATAAAATACTTGCTGAATATATTTTCCCATTATTTCTATTTCTATTTCTAGTTTTTTCTAATTAAGGGGCTTTAACAAACCAAAAAGCAGAGACATTAAAAAAACAGCTTCATTTTAAACACCCTTTAAACAGAAATAAATGATGGCAAATACATTTAAACAGCATGAATGTGATCATATTCAGTTGCTGAATGTGTTTTAACCACTGTCTTGTAACCTGGTTACAATCTTGGACGGATGCTGTTCAGATTCAGAACACAACGACACAAGTTACATGCTTTGACAATGCAGAGTGGCATGAAAAAACAGGACAGAAAAATCAACTGGAACTTTATTACTGCTTTGTCGTATGATGGCACAAAGCTACACTGTGTAATAGACCATCTGTAGCAGGATTGCTGTGACATTATTCTCCAAGCTTCTCTTCTGCGATTACATACTGACTATATCCTCTTGGAAAGTTGTGTTGTTGTAGTTTTCCCACATGTTCCTGATGGGGTTATTCTTTGAAAGAATGTTTCAGTTGTGTTCTTTACATCCATTGACCAGACAGAATTATATTTTCTGTTCTAAGATGGACTAAGGGGCTGTGTTCACAATAACAAAGTTATCCTAGCAGTTTGTTTCATCCTATATACTAAACATAGCCTGAGAATTCATGTTGAGTGTAAAAAGCACATTGGAAGTCCTGTGTGGTTGTGTTTGGATTGTGAATATCAAGAATGCTGTCTTTCCTCTGTTACCACGCTCAGGTTTTTCTGGGGAAGTCAGTCAGTTTCAGATAAAGTAGGTTATCTCATTTTTGACTATGTTGCTTTTTCTTGGCTTGCTGAGAGCGATGGCTTGCTGGGGAGAATTTTCTTGAGTAATTTGCAGTGGTGCTTTGTTAGAAACTAAATTTGTCAGACCTAAGGCTTGGAGGATTCATCCCACTTTCTTACTGCTTCCCCCCGCCCCCAGTAATATATGATTTAAGGAGAGCCATTTAAGCTGCCCTGAGCTATGGGGTTCCTGAAGCTTTGTTAGCCAGCCTACCATCACCCAGCGTGCACAGTAAAGTGAGGCACAG
The DNA here is from genome assembly GCA_005024645.1 of Planiliza haematocheilus. NCBI lineage: Eukaryota > Metazoa > Chordata > Actinopteri > Mugiliformes > Mugilidae > Planiliza > Planiliza haematocheilus. The sequence goes on from SRSE01000798.1 coordinate 4,553,164, forward strand.
ATCAGTTGTGATCCATGCTGTTACCACCTCCTCGGTTCCTGTCAGTGGTTTCCTCTCTCTTGAGAATCACACTTCACTGGGTGAAACAGACTGAACTGAAATCATGATGATTTAGCGTTCACAGCTAAACTGTCTGCCAATACTTTCTCGGCTTCTGTTACTGCAGCTACCTCTTATTGAGGTAATCTATTTTCCTCCAAGTAACGTGTTACTGTCAGGTCATAATTCAGGACACTTTAAAATGAAAGCCGTGTTTCAGTCTGGTTGTAATGCTGACACACCAGTGGAGAAATCCTCCCATAGTATTTTTTGCATTTTTGAATGTGCAGTAGAGAAATAACGAGAAAAGAGAGATTGTGAATTACATAATACTACTTTCCCTGCCTTTATGCTACTATCTGACAATCCTATGATGGAATTGCAGTTGATACATTTAGTACATTTAGTACCGCTGTATAAAAAGATGGTTCAGTCAACGATGGCAGGTTTAAATCCCTTTAACTGTAAGTAAGGAGTGTTTTTCCTTTTAGACACAACTGTGAGTAGCTCTCCTCATGAGAATGTTTGCATATGCTTGTGTCCTAAATATGATTTAGTGACCTGCTTACTCAGATGCCGGTGTAGATGAACAAATAACATTCATCTTACATTACAACAACATTTCATATGTCTATGTATGATTACATTTTGTATTTTATTCTGTGTCCTGTGTGTATAGATTGCTTTGTTCCAGTTTTTAATCAGAGTAGCCCAGCCAGTATACTTTATAAAACTTTATATGATGGGGGTTATTCTGTGTTCACACTATGAGCGACAAAAATTACGAAATGGCCATGTGTGCCAGCTGCACTGTCGGTGTAGCCGCTAAATTGCTGCTCAGTGCTTTTGTTGACAACATTCAACTTAGGTAGCACATCACGTCCTTCATACAGGGAAGTTATTGGGCATCAGTTTAGTGCTTCAGATCTCCAGCTTCCAGTTGTAGCTTGTTGGTTTGCTTCTCTAGTGTGAACACAGCAGTTTTCTAAAACAAGCATAATTTTTGCATGTTCATACAAATGGCCTTGTAAGCTTGGTAATAATCAGGGGTGGATTATGCATGTAAAAATACTCCATGTGAGAAGAGGAATTTGCGCTGTAGTTTGCTATTATATGTAAGCAAAAATAAAACACTAGGTTAGCCTTACAGGTCTCTTCTGATGAATCAGCTTTCTGCTGTACAGTGAGGCATATTCATGGCGTTGTCACATCCTTCTGAGAAGGCTTGTCTGTGCAATCTGAGCTGGCTCCGTTTGTTCTTGTAAAAATAAATAAATAATAAATAACTTATTTCTCAATTAATTACCACGTTACTCTCTCAACCCAAAACTAGTCATTCTTTAGGCTGGTCATAGCTGGCACTGCATAAACTGTAGAAGTGCTGTAGAAGCTGCTCGTTGGAATATTTTCAAAGTGCATTCATGGACAAGTTGCTGCTAGCCTGGTACAGCCTCTAGTTGCAACTCCCGCCACACTGAAGTCTTACAGTAATGAACAAAAGAGAGCATTCTCAAAATACAGGAAAGGTGAGACACCTAAGTTGTCCCCCTTGCCTCTGGGAGTCTTTTAGCATCGTGTAAAGGTCCTCCATTGTAAAAGCTTCAAGATCAGTGGCAGTCCCAACCCTGTAAATAGAGCCCTTGTTAATGAAATCATTTTGAAATTCCATCTGAGTTTTTTAGGTGAGGAGGTTTTTCCTCTGACAGTGATTCCTTGGAATGTAGATTAGCATTTCAACAGCCTGCAACCATTTCAGTCACCCAGCTCACACAATGATATACAGTTCTACTGAAACACAAACTCAGTCACCTGATGTGCATCATGTGCTCCTCACTTGTGCTTTAAACTGAGCGCTTTCTTTGTGTTTGTGAAAAGAACAAAGAAAATGGTTAGGATGAAAGCTGGCAGGATTACCTCTGTGGGGTCACGGCAATAAGCCAAATAAGCCTGTTAAGCATGGTGCTTGTACTAAAGCTGGCCAGTATTGTGTAGATTCATCCCTGTTTTCCCAGCATGGCTCTAGGCCTTTTTCATGAAGACATTTTGACATGTCAGAGAATGAAAAACAATTATATGGATAATGACTTAAATACATTATGTGGTTCAGTTTCTGTTTGTGCTCATTGTTACACTGCAATAAAAAGTAATAGTAAGTAAACAAATTAGTACTAGTTGCTGTGACACTCCAAATGTCTGTTTTGTAAAAGGCTTATTGTGCAGAGATACTTGAATCAAGCGACAGGGAATCATTGGAAAACACCAAAGAAAGATATTGGCAGCAGACGTTTCTTCACAAATATTTATTTTTTATTTTTTAAGTACTTTATTTATTCATTTTCCTTCTTCACCAATATTAACAAGCCACTGAACTCTCTTTCAGGTCAGTTTGGAAACCCTTTGAACAAATACATTCACCATTATGAAGGTTTATCCTACGACACAGAAGCCCTGCACAACAGTCACCAGAGAGCCAAGAGGGCACTCTCTTCTCAAGACAGGACCGTGCACCTGGACTTTCATGCTCACGGAAGGTCAGCTCAAGTGCAAATACACACACCTCCTCACCTATTCTGTCTCTCTTATGGTCTTGCAACTGATCCTCTTTATCTGCCATCTGAATTTGTGTCACACTCCATGCACTCTTGTTGTGTACAGAAATGATTAATGTAGATGTTGTATCCTACGGTTTATGACTTTGTTATGATGTTTTGATATTGAAACCAGAGCTGCAGTTGGTGTAAAATGTAGCATAATGTCATTGCACTGTGTCACCGTACATAAATCTTGCAGTATTTGTAGGTCATAATTTTCCTGTGATGTTAAATTGCCTGATGTTCCTTTTGTATTAGAGACGAAGTGTTTGAAAGTTTAACTAACGTTTCAAGAGAATTTATTGATTTTGTATTGTGTAGATTTGAAATCGATAGATACTTGCCTAACTCAATCTTCTCTGGGAGCACAACTTGTCACATTACAGCCATTAAAGACTCTAAAAAGACAAGAATGACCATGTTACCACAACCTGTAGTTAAATCCTCCAGTTTCCTTTGACCCCTTGGCAATTGAGTCCCTTTGTGATCATTCATTTAATTGAAGGTGAATTTCAAGGCCGAGTTGTCTGAGTATGGATGTGTCATGGCTGTTTTGGCAACAGATCATATCGGGCAGTAATGCTGTTTAAACATGCCCAGATTTTCATCAGCTGAGTTTCAGTCATTTTGCGTAAAAGGAGGACAGGCTTCAACAGAGAGAATTTGAATAAAACATTTGCAAGTAAGCTATTTACAGCTATTTACACTTCATTATCCCTGACCTATTCATTACTTAATTAAGTAAGTAATTTCATACAGCATGCATGTACAGTATATCTAATATTATCTTTGAGTGGTTGGTGATTGGTGATTTTTAGGGCGACCCCAAACTAACGATTTCCACAGTGTAACACTAGCCGTTAATTTCAACGATTGGCTGACATAAACATTACTTTATAATAAAAATATACTGTATATAAAAGTAATTTTATTTTTAGACTGTGCTACATTTCAGAGAAATATAGAGCCACAAATTTACCCATTTAAAATATACATTTTTACAAGCATATTTCTAATTTTGGCCCCATAACTGATATTTCTGAGTAAGTGTCAGCATGATCCACAACAATGAAGTTAAAGCTGACCTCTCGTCTCTGTAGTGTAGTAAATACTGAAAGAAATGCACAATGCCAAGCATGTGCATTCCCCAGTTCTCACAAATTTGGATTAGCCTACTGTATTTTAGCACATATTTATCAAGACTATCTAGTGGCATGACCAGTTGTCATGCTAACATTAGGCTACTGAGATGTTTCAGATTTACGCCAATAAATGACAGTTGAACGTTTGCTTGTGTCACCATCACCCTCTCAAAAATCTGCTTTTGTGCTAGTCTGTCTGGCTTGCTCTGTAAAAACACCACCCAAATGCTAGTCGGCACTATGTCTGGTTTACCAGTCTGGTTCATTTTTGTTTCTGCTTCCTGCTTCACTTTCCACTTCCTGCGTCGCTTTCAACAATGGTGACTGAAACTTTCAGCAAAATTTCACGAGACATACAAATGTCTGTATCTCTGAACCTCCTCAGGTAACATTTCCTAATGTCTTCTGTCTGTATTGATCCAAAACAAATTGAAAATTGCAGTGATGGAGAAGCAGAAGCAGATGGAAAAACTAAAGGGAAACATGCTACTACCAAGCCGACCAATCACAGCTCTTGCAGTCTGCGTCACCACAATGCATAGTTACATTTCTGGGGAGGTGCACGTCAGTTACGGCACTAGAGTCTGCGTATGCTCTGCGCTGTCGCCATAGCTTCTGTGTCAACTCAGATGTCCATACTGCACATTTTATCCCAGACATCACAGCTTTGAGGCAAACACTATAGAAGTTAGAAAGGACCAGAGTCGAGATTTGAAAAGTTCTCCTGGTTTTTAAGGTGTGCAGTGATATGTTACATGGCTATGGTTTGTCTTTGGTCACCAACAGGGTGTTTTGTTTTTTTGCCATATTGAAGTCAACAACAATACTTTACCCCAGCAGCACTGTTTCCTTTGTGCTTCCCCAAGCCTCTCTGTTTTGAATGATCAGGTACTTGTCAAACAGATCCTGTGCGTTTGGGTTCCTTCCTGTAACTGCTGGCCTAGTGTTGCCTTGGGTTCAGTAATGTTGACAAAAAGGCATTCTTGATTCTTTATTTCATTAGGATTTTCCTTTTACGTTTCTTTTACATAAACTCAAAGCAAAACATAATGTAAAAATAGTTGTCTCAATTACAGCTACGGCACAGCATTTCCAAGTAGTCCAATCTTTAGAAAAGAGCCATCTGCAAGATTATTATACATACTGTAAATAAAATACAATGGCAGCTGAAGAGACTCCCATTCCTCTGTGAGACTTAGTAAGATTTTTTTTTTTTTTTTTGCTATTTAGAAAGGACGCTTTATTTTATGTAAATGTTTACTGACTTCCAGGAAATGGGTTCACTAACCAAGAATGAGACCAGGGACGTGCTGCTCACGGTATTTATGCTTTTTGTGGTATGCGTCAATACCAGTTTACTGTCACAACGCTTGTGCACATTTGTGTCAGGTGCTGAAACAGCTTTTCTGTCACATTCAGTTTGAACAGCCTGGTCTGACATGAGAATATTGACGGGATAACACTAACCCCTTTACATTTCCATTTAAGTGGAAAAAATATGACTTCCATTCTTAGTTTTTGAGATGTCATGGGCTGAAGCAAAGGATATGATGTGCAGCTATGGGCTTAATGATGTCAGTTATTTAAGTGTGTTTGATTGGGAAAACTTGCAGTTGCAGGCATCTGCAAAGAAAAAGTGAAAGTTAAAATATTACCGGCGTTGGTGCAGATTACTCAAATTCCCCGCTTTGTTATAAAAAACGAAATTGAAATTTGGTATGTCACCCAGCTCAAATGCTTGTGTTGGTGTGGTTCACAGTCTGAGCACACCAAATATACAAACAGAATCTGTTGTAAAGAAACTCTCATGGGTGCATCAGTACTGCACAGAATAATAATAATGCTGCTCCTTGGTCAGTGCTGAAGAATCACAAACATGCAAGGACCACACAGTGATATTGATAAATAGTTTAGACAACCTGTATGAAATAAGATGTATTGCTAAATGTTGCTAGTTAAATACATACATAATAGCCCCTCTGGCTGCAATGTGACAGCACTTTTACATTTGTATTCTGAAGAAAAACTAGTTTGAATTTTCTACGTCATGGCAGATGCAGTTTATCCTTATCTGATAGTCATCACAATATGATTACCATTCTACAAGCTAACACACCTAAACGTTGATCTTCACCAAATATCAGCTCTGCTGTTCCATTTGTGATGTGTTGTTTCGTCATAATCAGTGGGGTTGAGGCTGCCATGTTGAAATTAATGTTGCACGTTAATGTTCAATGGTCATGAAGCCCACATCTTATTCTTTACATTGTCAATTTAATGCGCCAGTGCAGTGTGTTCAAATGAAGTTCTGTGAAAACCAGAGGCAGGGCTGTTTGGCAGCATTGAGATTTGAAAAGAAGAGAAAAGCTTTCTTGTGTGTGCCCACTCACATGAATATTTATGGCCAGATCAGGTGACGGAACAATGCAGGGCACGGGGTCTGGAGGGCTTCTTTAAAGAGATGTGCCAAAAAAGTAGTTAACCCTTGACTAATGCAGTGCTGGTGGAAGTGACCCGTCTCACATTTGACTTTAGTATCTAATGTTCATGAGAAGTAATCCTTTACATTGAAGTATGAAAATATTTGACACAGCTTTACACCTGGGGCACAGACCAGGTGTCCTGGTGTAAGGCTGAGACACCAGCTTTAATGTTCCATTTGTAGTTATGGGTGTGTCTTAAGTGTGGTGGCTGCCTACAGACATGCTAATTACATGGCATACTTCAGACCAGTTTTTTGTGCATCTTCTTCTGCTTACTCCAGTAATAGATGTTTCGTTCAACCAAGTGTTTATTGAAAATGGTGACTCTCTTCCAAACGGTTTCGATATATGACTTCCCAGATGGTTTTCTGTAACAAACAGTGTCTCTGTAGCTTGTGGAGTATGTTCGAAGGGATGCTCAATCAGATTAGGATCAGGGGGCCTTGTCAGTGCCTTCAGTTTTTTTTATCCAATAGAAACCATTCCTGAGCAGTTCTTGTGCTGTGGCTGGGTGCCACTAGGCACATTCCTAACAATGATGTGTCTTCTTCTCTGAGTATATCTGATTAAAGAATGTTACTTGATCTTTATCTATTTTGGCTGTAACTCCACCCTTCCCTCAAAAAACCCAATATAGACCTAGAGCTAGCAGCTGGGATGTGTCTCATATGGCCTGGGCAGATTTCTTATGACTGTAATATGGACACACTGTGTTTTTTAAGAATAGAGCACATTGTGAGCAAACTGATATTTTTGATTAATCTTATATATAGCTTATACACACACTTGACAGTACACTAGTGAAACCAAAGGGATTATAATATAACACTGACACAGGCGACAGGAGCTGTAAAAATATTCTACTGCACCCCAAATGATGTCCGTGTTTATTTGCATACAGAGCATGAAACTGAGATCAGAGCATCTGGAGACGCATGTTAATGCCAGGTTTGAACACACGTACCTAAAGCTGGTCACTTGTGATCGGATCTTAATGCAAAGTCCGAACAGGCCCACTGGCATATTGTTGCCTTTATATAGGCACTTGATTTCTTGGTGCAGGCCTACTAACTGAGATGTGTATGACTGTCAGATCCCTGAGTCAGTATGATCAACATTTGAGGTATTTATGAATAATTTATCAGTCAGCTGCCTCTGGGAGATATGTAACACTGTCTTTATCTTAGCCCGCTCTCTTCCATTGTGTTGTCTGCCATGTTTATTTGTCTGTGTTTTTGTTTGGAACAAACATGTATTAAAAAAAAAAAAAAAAACTTTACAGTGGTGCATTTTGCTGGTCATAACTTCAATCGAGTTCATAAGCCAAGTCCTGTAACAAAACTATAAATGATGAAATTGTTCTGTTAAGTCAAGTGTGAACCAATGTGCTGCTGATGATGTAGAAACAGATGAAACTTGTATATTATGTCACATTTGTTCAGAAGATTGGTGGCAGTTTGAAACAGAGTCAGACAGGATGAATTTTCAGCCTCTATTTCTGTATTCACATTGTTGGTGTCAAACATTAATGGGCTGTAGTTGAGAAATTGTGACACTGGAATAAAACAAGGCTGGGGCCTAGGTTTGAGTCGTGGTCTAAAAACGTGGAGGGGTTGTTCACTTGCTTTATAAACAAGAATGACCACATTTCTTGGACACTGCATCGATTTCTGAGTTTTAACATTTTAAATGATCAAATGCTTTGTGAAACCATAATAACTACTTATGAACTCATCAGCGGCTATAACCAGTGTGCCATGGTAGTATTATGGAGTGACTGAGCTTTGGATGAGGATAAAGTTATGAGGTCATATTGATTATTGTAGGGGCTATTAATAAATTGGGTAAAGGCCAAGAACTGTAATGGGAGCGCCGAGTTTAATGACAGCCGGAGGAATTTATTCTACATCTGTTGCCAGATGTTTTCTGTGTCACAATGCTGCCTTCAAACAATAGCTCTTATTATAGACTTTGCACTCCATAAGTTTAGTATTGCTGCTTTCTTTTTTTCTTTTTCTCACAGAAATTTCAGATCTACAAATCTATTCAAATGGGAGCGGGAATGATGGCATAAAAATGTTGGTGTAGGTCAAAGAGTCATCCTGGAGGGAAATCATGGCCTGTGTCTGACCCTTGAAACATTATCTGCTTTCTAACTCTTTTCTCTGCCCACATCCGTCTATCTCTTGTACTTCCTGTGCTATTTTTATTGTTTTATAAGTTTTCATGTACTCGTTTGTGAAGTTGAGCAAGTACGGCTAAAAGTCCTTAGCTAGGAGGCTGTAAGTTGTAAACAGGTTGTACAAAGAACATGCGCATATCCTGTTTGACAGTGCCTTATCTCAGACTATATGAGGTGACTGCGTGCCTTGAAAACAAACAAAAAGTAATTGTATTACTAAAGAGAATTGTTTAGACTAACAAGGCGCTAACAATGCTAATTAAAAAAACAAACAAAAAAAAACTAAAATGGTCCGATCCATGAAGGGGCCCGGATGATGTAATGTTGAATCAGTTTTCTGGAGAAAGAATCACACCTTGAGACCTAACCATGTGACCCCAAAAGAGATTTCTTGTATGAATGCCCACTCATGTGAACGGCTCACTACATCGCCTCAGGTTTCTGAGAAACTTGTGGCTCATGTGCACCTCATGTGATGCTAGCTGTGGAAAATCCCCACCTTCTTCCCCTCCCATCAGTGGAGGGTGGAGTCTTGAAATCTATATAGACAGCCAGTTCACCTGTGAGAGGCCTTTTTTCCCCATGCCTGAGAACAAAGGAGCTGGCTGGCCTCCTCATTCATCTACAATTTGAGCTGTGTACTTGATGTAAGGTATCCTTTTCTATTCCACACACTCAGCATATTTAATAGTTAAATTAATACTATATGTTAAGTTATACCTTCTACTAATTTGAGCAGTATTTTGTTTAGATTGAATCTCATTTGTTTACTTGTTAGTTGATCCTTATGTTAGAGTTGTGTGGATTGATATTTGTTCTCATTTCAGATAATTTTTTTTTTATCAGAATTCAACCAGCTTAAACAATAAATGAACATAAATGGATTCCCTGTGTTTGTGCTATGTTCTGACCGACAACCCACTGCGTTGATCTACCATAACCCTGAACCAGTCACTCCTCACCTCACAAAACAATATTTTTCATGGTCCTTCGAGCCGGATAAAGATCAATTCAATGGAGGAAGCACAAACAGCACGACCAGCACGTTCTCATAAACCGCCTGCATACCTGAAAGATTATCAGACACAATTCTCAGGTTTGCCCTCAGTCAATCCCCAGCCTTCAAAGCCTCCTGATAAAATTATAAAGCCTTGTGCAGCTCCAGTGGAGAAGAGTTCAGCTGATCATGGCCGACCAGCCCCCCCTTCCAAGCCCCTGAACTCTGCAGAGGGAGAAGCTGCTAGTATGGACATGCAGGTTATGAGGAGAGAAATTGATCAACTCAGAGGTCTCATTATGCAGGTGGGAAGGAGTGTGGAGGCTCTAGGAGACAGGTTAGAGGCACAGCCATATCTTGGTGCATCCATTTCTCCTCATTTATTACCCCCATTAGAGGACAATGATGACACTGAACAAAGACATTGTGTCCCCCAGGGTTCTCCTCCTATAGTGAAAGAGCTGCGTGAGAAGTTATGTGAACATAACATTCCTGTTATCCATTGTGTCTCTCATCATCCCTCACCACCAGCACTAAGTCGTTTTTCCTCCCTTCCACCACCTTCTGGTGCTTTAATGCCTACTCCGCAGCCCGCAAAGTTGAAGTTATCCCATGCAACCCAAACCAGTGGTGGGCATTATGATGAGCAGCACTTAGACTTTGATGTTTCCAGTGAATCTACTGATATGCAGCAGTCATGTTCAGGAGTTTCAGCAGCTGTACCTTATGTTGCCTCTGTGGATTTGTCATCCAGGCAGCAGGAATATTATGAGCCCCAGCCTGTAGTCAGAGCAAAAAGTCAGATCTCACTACCCTTGCTAAGGGCACAAGACTTCAGACCAGCTTCTACCTCTCACCCTCAGCTGGTTGTTCCCCCTCCTCCAGTGACTTTTTCCTCTTCTAATCCTTCCTATGCACAGGCTCCGTATGTGTGCTCACAAACTGCCAATAATCCTCCTGGGCCTTCTTACCTGCAGCCCCGTGCCCCTTTGTACAGGCATCAGCTGCCTCCAGCTGCTCTCCCACATCCTCAGGCCATATCAGCTCATCATTGCACTGCTCCCTCTTCTCTGAATGTCCACAGTGCAGACACTGCTTACGAATCTCAGTTAGTTTCTCAGTATCCACCTCAGCAGTCACTGAGGTCACATAGAGCTTATCCAATTGCAGCCCCCTCTTTTCCTTACTTTACCCATGAAGACCCCAAACAGTTTGCAATGCTCAAGATGGCTCTTACAAATCTTTTACCTCATGATGAAAGTGAGCAGTTTAAATATCATGTATTGTTGGACCACTTGAAGTTGGACACAGCCTGTCACCTTGCCTTGGCCTATGCACATCACCCTTTTCCTTTCACAAGAGCTATGCTAGCCTTGCAGCAGAGATATGGTCAGCCACATCAGCTTGTCTTGAAGGAGATTACAGCCATCCGAAATCTTCCTTCTGTACGTCCTGGTGATTCCAGAGGCTTTAGCGACTTTGCTATCAGAATCCGAGCTCTTGTAGGCATGCTGCAGTCTCTGGAGAATGGTGAAGGGGATGCAGAGTTGGCTTGTGCATCTCATGTGCAGCAGCTTTTGGGCAAACTTCCTTCTGAGCATGTTGCTAATTATGCCAGATTTAGCCGTGCCACGAAGCCAGGCATTCCTTATAACTTGGTTGACTTTTCTAACTGGCTTGAAGAAGAAGCAGAGTGTCAAGCAATGGCCACACAGACACGTGATAGGAGAGGGCCCCTGGAGGAACGAAAACCTATGAAGTCTAGCTACTCAAAGCCTAGTAATCCAGTAGCTACTATACTTCATGGCACAAGTCATTCTCAGAGCCAAACTCGGCAACCTTCAACTGAGTCTGCTACACGTCGTAGCCAAACGTGCCCTTATTGTGGCATCCTTGACCATCACATAAGTGTCTGTCCAGATTTTCGTCAGCTGTCCAGGGATGCTGTGAAGAGATGGATCCAGGAGAAAGGACGTTGCTGGAAATGTGCTCGCGAACATAAAGCCGTGAACTGTGATTTAAAGAAACGCTGCCCAAAGTGCAATGGAAGGCACCTTGGAGTTCTTCATGAGGCTAATCGGCCACAAAGTGATTCAAGCACCTCTTGCCTCATTCGATCCAGCTGCAGTACAAGAGTCCTTTTGAAAGTGGTCAAGGTTCTGCTAAGTTATAGGGAGAGAAAACTTGAAACTTATGCAATATTAGATGATGGGTCTGAGAGAACCATGCTTTTAGCAACTGCAGCTACCTCTCTCGGTCTTGATGGGGCGGCTGAGTCTCTCATGTTGAAAACTGTCCGACAGGGGACTGAGACTCTCACAGGCACTACAGTCACTTTGAATATTTCCTCAGCAGCAAATGCGGACAAGAAGTTTGTCATAAAAGATGCTTTCACTTCTGAGAAGATGGCTCTGGCTCCTCAGTCTTATCCTGTGCATGTTCTCCAGAGATTCAAGCACTTGCGTGGCTTACCCTTCCAAGCTTTCCAGAAAGTGCAACCCCTCCTCCTTATTGGCTCAGATCATCCTCATCTTGTGTGTCCTATAGAACGAGTCCGCTTGGGTCCAGGGGGTGGCCCAGCAGCTGTGCACACACGTCTCGGATGGGCTCTGCAAGGACCAGCAACGCTCCCTGAGGATCTTCTTCCAACCTCAGATTGCTTGTCCTCTGAATCAGAAAGATCAGTAATTCAGTCTTTGTTAATCACGGGTACATCCCCTGAAGCTGACCTTTATCGTGCTGTAGAGAGACTGTGGAAAGTGGATGTATTGCCTTATCAAAGTGAGAAAGTCATCACACGTTCCAAACAAGACACTGAGGCATTAACTCAACTGGATAATCATACCATGAGAGTAGAAATAAATGGAGTTGCTCATTATGCAACCCCCCTAATCCACAAACCAAATGCCCCCAAACTCCAAGCTCCCAAGGAATCAGTCCTTCCTGCCCTTAGACGCACTGAACGGAAGCTGTTAAAGAATCCAGAGCAAGCGGTTATTTACAGTAATGAAATAAACAAATTGCTGGAGGCTGGATATGTGAAGAAACTCAGTTCTCAAGAAGTGGTCCAGAACAGTGAGTCATCATGGTATATACCACATCACCTAGTGGAGCACAATGGCAAACACCGCTTAGTGTTCAACTGCTCATTCCAATATGGAGGGAAGTGCCTGAATGACTATCTTCTTCCTGGTCCAGTCCTGGGTCCTTCCTTGATGGGTGTTCTGCTGCGCTTTCGTCAGCATTCTGTTGCCATTTCTGGTGATATTAAAGGCATGTTTCATCAGGTCAGACTGCGGCCTGAGGACCGACCGTTTTCTCCGTTTCATTTGGAGGGATATGAAATGTAAGGAATCAGTGGAGGTTTACGAGTGGCAAGTTCTGCCATTCGGGACCACATGTAGTCCTTGTTGTGCTACATATGCTCTTCAGCGACATGTGAGGGATGAAGGAGAGGAAGACGTCAAAACATCAGTACTGCAGTCCTTCTATGTGGACAATTGTCTGCAGAGTTTCCCTACTGAAGAGCAGGCCAGAAGTCTCCTTGACCGCCTTCGGGCACAGCTTGCCTCTGGTGGCTTTGAGATCCGACAATGGATCAGTAACCTCCCTTCAGTGGTTCAGCACCTCCCCAAAGAGGCTCGCGCAGAGAGTACTGAAATGTGGCTCATCCAAGAGCGCACTGACCCATGGGAAGGAGCCCTGGGTCTCATATGGTATTGCTCCTCAGACACCCTGGGATACAAACACAGACTGGTAAATTATCAGCATCTTACCCTTCGCAATGTGTATAGGATACTAGCTATGCAATACGATCCCCTGGGGTTCATCATCCCATTTACCACCCGAGCAAAAGTTCTTCTTCAGAAACTGTGGTCTAAGGAGCGAGACTGGGATGACCCCTGCCTTCCTGATGCTTTCGTGAAGGCCTGGACAGTATGGGAGGAGGAACTTCCACACTTGACCAGGATCAGACTCCCAAGGTGTTATGGACTCACAGAGGATCAAGATCCCTCAATGAGCAGAGAACTGCATGTGTTCTGTGATGCCTCTGAAGCAGCATATGGCTCTGTGGCATATTTAAGGATAGTGGACTCTAATGGACAGGTTCATGTCTCCTTCGTTATGGCACGTTCAAGAGTGGCACCAAGACGACAGATCACTATACCGCGCTTAGAGCTGTGTGCTGCTCTCACTGGAGCCCAATTAGCAAGGATGTTGAGGACAGAGCTGACTCTCCCCCTTCACCGTCTAGTGATGTGGACAGACTCCACTACCGTTCTAGCCTGGCTGCAATCAGAGTCCTGCCAGTATAAGATATTTGTGGCTCATCGTATCACAGAGATACTTGAGAATACTGCTGCTTCAGACTGGAGGTATACAGATTCAGCCAGCAACCCTGCAGATGACATTACCAGGGGGAAAACCCTCATAGAACTTTCTACACCCCACCGATGGAATCAGGGCCCTCCTTTCCTGTACTTACCTCCTCATCAGTGGCCTTTAAATCCCTCCTCACCTTCTATTGAAGCAGCCACAGAGTTGAGGAAGTCTGCCTTTTGTGGTACTGCTCAGGTACTGTCATCTAGAATTCCCCCAAACCTACTGCAGTTCCAGTGCTGGGAGGATTTAGTGGTTGGAACCTCTCAACACATCTCTTCATCCTCAGAAACAAATTCTCAACCCCCTGAAAGATCCTATGTGGAAACTCTACTCCTCCAGCATGCACAACAGGAGAGTTTCCCAGAAGAATATGCTCTGCTACAGGCTGAGAAACCCCTCTCAAAGCAAAGTCCCCTGAATAACTTAGCCCCCGAGTTTGATTACACCACCAACCTAATCAGAGTGGGAGGTCGACTGCGGAAAAGTGAGGATCTGGATTATAGTACTGTACACCCTGTGATCTTAGATCCAAAGAATCATATCACCCAGCTGCTCATCAAGGAATACGACCAACGGCTACATCATCCAGGCCCAGAGAGAGTTTTTGCCAGCCTAAGGAGGAACTATTGGATCTTGCGAGGGAGACAAGCAATAAGGAAACATCAACATTCATGCATAGACTGTAGAAAATGGAAAGCCAAACCTTTGATTCCTCGGATGGCTGACTTGCCATTATCTCGCCTGCGGCTTTTTAAACCTCCCTTTTGGTCTACGGGGATGGACTGCTTTGGCCCTTTCCATATCAAAGTTGGTCGCCGGCAAGAGAAAAGATGGGGGATTCTTTTTAAATGTCTTACCACACGTTGCATCCACATTGATCTTCTCTCAGGCTTGGACACTGACAGCTTCCTCATGTCTTTCCGCCGCTTTGTGGCTCGGCGTGGAACCCCCTTTGAGGTGCATTCTGACCACGGCACCAACTTTGTAGGAGGAGAGAGAGAGTTGCAGCAAGCCTTCAATAATCTGAGCCCTGCCCTCCAGGATCAATTGGCAAAATACAAAGTCCGCTTTCTGAGAAATCCACCATACGCTCCTCACTTCGGAGGAACCTGGGAGAGGGAGGTGAGAGCGATTAAATCTGCTCTCCGTGTGACCTTGGGTGGTCAAGTTGTTACTGAGGAAGTGTTGAACACTGTGCTTATAGAGGTGGAGGAAATCTTAAACTCAAAACCCCTTGGATATCTGTCATCTGATGTGTCTGATCCTGATCCAGTAACTCCCAATCTTCTTCTCATGGGGCGGCTTGAAGCAGCCCTTCCTCAGGTCATGTATGCCCGTCCTGACCTTCTGGGAACAAGGAGATGGCGTCACAGCCAGGTACTTGCTGATCATTTCTGGGCAAGTTTTCTGAAAAATTATCTGCCAGCACTCCAACTACGACAAAAATGGAAAATGGAAAACCCAAATCTCGCTGTGGATACTGTGGTTATGATTGTGGACCCAAATCTACCCCGTGCCTCATGGCCAACAGGCAAAGTCCAAAAGATTATCCCGAGCTCAGATGGAAGAGTCAGAGTGGCCGAAATAGCGGTAAAAGGAAAGACATATGTACGTCCAGTTAGTCGACTGGTTGCGCTTACGGAATACAAAGATGATCCAGACCCTCCTTCAACATGAGGATTTCCCTCTAAGTTAAATATGATTCACATATTTAAGGGGCGGCTGTGGAAAATCCCCACCTTCTTCCCCTCCCATCAGTGGAGGGTGGAGTCTTGAAATCTATATAGACAGCCAGTTCACCTGTGAGAGGCCTTTTTTCCCCATGCCTGAGAACAAAGGAGCTGGCTGGCCTCCTCATTCATCTACAATTTGAGCTGTGTACTTGATGTAAGGTATCCTTTTCTATTCCACACACTCAGCATATTTAATAGTTAAATTAATACTATATGTTAAGTTATACCTTCTACTAATTTGAGCAGTATTTTGTTTAGATTGAATCTCATTTGTTTACTTGTTAGTTGATCCTTATGTTAGAGTTGTGTGGATTGATATTTGTTCTCATTTCTCCTTTTTTTTTTTATCAGAATTCAACCAGCTTAAACAATAAATGAACATAAATGGATTCCCTGTGTTTGTGCTATGTTCTGACCGACAACCCACTGCGTTGATCTACCATAACCCTGAACCAGTCACTCCTCACCTCACAAAACAATATTTTTCACTAGCAGTTTTGTGTTTGCCACATTTTTTATATCATTCTTATAGCAGGAGGCATACACAGAAATTGCAGTGTGACTGCAATGTCTGTGTATTCTGTGTTCGTGTGGTTTTCCTTGCGAACATAATTCTTCTTTTAACTCACTGAGCACGTCAATACTGAGCAACACCCAGCGCAGCAGAGAGGGGAAGCAGCCTGGGGAGCTCTGCAAAAATGAGTGAATGATGCTGCTGTGTCTGCTAAGTTCTCTGTCTGGTCTCAAGCGCTTGTGGTTCTGTGGGGAGGGCATTGAAAACAACCGAGTGCATTTGTTGTTTGATACTAATTCTAACTGCACCTTTTCTTCTCCTCTTTTTTTTAGACATTTCAACTTGCGGCTGAAAAGGGACACAACTCTGTTCTCTCCAGATCTCATTGTTGAGGTATCAGGGGTGAAAACACCCGTTGATACATCACATATTTACAGTGGAGAAATATTTGGTGAGTCACACACAACATGTAACCAGGGGCGGGTTCTTCTAAGGAAATGACACTGAAACATTTCAATAGTTCTTATTGTGAAATCTAAATGTCAATGCATCCCTAGCAAAATCACACATGACTACCTTTCATCCAGTTCTTCCTTCCGTTCTCGTTGACTTCCTTTCCTGTACATCTTCCTGCTGCTAGTCTCCAGCAGAGTTGAAGGGAACACAAGAGAAAAACAAGTCTTTTATTCTGTTTTGATCAGTGTGTGAAACAAACAGAAGTGGAACTGAGAAAGTAACACACTATAAGAATGTTCATTTATGAATTATATGCATGGTTATGCATGCAAAACAAACTTGTGAAAAACAAACAATAAATGTGAACCAGTTTTTTACTCCGGACCAGTCTGCCCACACTTTAATGTCACCAAGTTTCTAAATTGTTTCCCTGATCAGAAAATGAACAGGTCAGGCTTTGTCTGCCCCTGCTCACTCTTTCTCTTCTGTATTTCAGGTGAAAAGGGTACACTGACCCATGGCTCTGTGGTTGATGGGCGCTTTGAGGGCTTCATTAAAACCCACCATGGAACATACTACGTTGAACCGTCAGAGAGGTACCTAGAGGGCAAGGACGTGCCCTTCCACTCTGTCATCTATCATGAGGACGACGTCCGTAAGTATACTTGTCACTGTTGGGCACTATTTCTATAAAATCTGTATTAACTTGAGACCCTAGTGTTATGAATTAGTGACCATGATGGCTCAGCTATTCATAGGCTAGTGTGACATAATTGGAGAAAAGGTTATGTTCACCAAACTGGTAGCTGCCCGGATTTGGCTCAGGGTCCAAGGGGCTGGGGACGAGGTGGTCAGTATTTATACTAGAGGCCGGACTGCATCCAGAGACTGCATGACTCATAGAAATGATTCCAGTCAGAGTTGAACCATTTCAGAAATTTAGAATCAGGAGATTTGAAATTCCTCACTCTTCCCCTGTGGAAGTAATCAGTAGAGTTTTAATGCAAGATGTTGAGGGAAAGCACAATAAAGAGTACCCAGTACGAGTCAAAAGACAGCAGAGTAATTTGATAACCATGAATCAAATTCAGATTCAGTCTTCTTCCAGACCTGTCGCTGCTAAAGTTATGTTTACAAGACTTGCCTGCTTACCATTTCTGAGTAACACTGAGTCGGGTGGGCCCTTACAAATTTGTGTGGATGTTTTAAAAATTGTACTATAGTACTTTAGGCTATAATTAAGCCTTAATGAAGTTGCCCCTTCTTGAATGAACATCGATTAAGTCATGAAGACTGAGTTAAATTGAATATACACTGTGATCGAACAATAGCTGAAACGTGTTGATCAGTGTGAAGAAGCCTCTGCTTTTCTTTTTTTTGACTGGAAATATTAAAGTAATTTTATTAGTATATCTTTACAGATATACATACAGTGTGAGCTGTACTTACATAGTCATCAAAATAAAGCTACATTTTAAGGTTCAACTCACATCATATTACCCCTTGTACCAGCCATGAACTCTTAGTTTTTTTTAGTCCCTTTTTTGTTTGTGATGCTCATATCAGTCCTCTCTTTTTACTCTTGGCTTTTCTAGCCGCTTTTTACTCCTGCCCAAAAGGATGCAAAGGCCTTTTGATGAGCAGTTGAATGAGATGGCATTCACTGTGGGCACAAAGACGGCCTTCTGAAAAAAAATCAAAAACACATTGTCAGAGGCTGAATGTGTTGTTTCAGTGTCTGTTTAGTCAGTTTAGTAACCAGCACAGGACTGTTCTCTCTAGTGAATGACCAATAATGGCTGCATGACATTCAAACTGAAAGCTAATGTCCCATGTCACTATTAAATACAAGATGCTCAGAAGTAAGTGATCCACTAGTTTGAAACACTTCTCTCTCCCTATCTCTTCTCCGTTCTGTGAAGTACTTCCACACAGCAGACCTGTTAAGTCGGGTTGTTTATGATTTTTGGTTTACAGTAGCCATAAAACACATATAAAAGACAGGCTCGCCCACATGCTCTATCTGATCCTGTCCGCTCATTTGAAAAATTAGGACATCCATATCTCAGTCATCCAGGTCATGGTATATACCTAAAAAAGTTCTAGGGGACTGGTGGGAAGTCTGAGGTTAAATAGGAACTCCTCCTGAAACTTGCTTGTTACAAGTCCAGTTGCCTTTTTTTGAACCTTTCTGAGATAGATATCCCTATTAGCTATAATGTTAGCTGTTAAGTTTCAGTGCGTGTCGCATTCAATAAAACAAAAGTAAATGTGTAGTCCTTATCTTTAGCCGGCTTGTTCATGCGCTCATTATCTTTAACTAGTTTTTCCGCGATGGAACTTTGAAATCAAACATTATACCATGTGGGTGTGGCCACAGGTGAACTGTGTCAACGACGTTTGTCATTATCAGATACCACATTGTTTGTGTGATATAGTAAGGACAGCTATATTGTAGTTGGACACAGAATCATAAATAATTGTTGAAATGTATGTTGTTTATATGAAAACTCGTAATGCATTACTGTAATGTGATTTTGATATTTCCTGGCCTGAACTTCTTTATAAGTTTAAAAGAAGCAATATTTTCTCGGTTAGCACAGGCCGATCGCAGCTTATACCTTTCTCTGCTCAGACTGAAAGTTGAAACATATAAAATAAGTCATTTTCATCCCACTCTTTATTAGCCCTGTAGCACTTGCTCAAGCTTTTTTGTTCGATGAAGCTGTTCTTGCGGCTGACTCACGCTTATTCTCCTCCTCCAGCCCACTACGCTTAATGCTAAATAGAGCCGTGCTGCAGTATAAGCCCTTCACAATCATTCTCGTATCTCCTCCCTATCCACCAGATTATCCGCATAAGTATGGCTCAGAGGGCGGCTGCGCTGACCACTCCGTGTTTGAGAAGATGAGGAAGTACCAGGCATCAGGAGTAGAAGAGCCAGTCAAAGTAAGTGCTAAGATGACAACAAAACCCCTCCCCCTTACTCACACTCAAAATTGAACACACAGATGGACTGGGCTCAAAGGATTAAAAGGTCCTAGCTCATTTCCACTGTACTTTACACTAAGCGCATGCATATATATATATGTGTGTTTTCAATCTAAGACATGATTATTGGCAATGTAGGAGCCATGCTCTTTGCGATGCTAAATACAACCATGTAAACTGTTTTTCCTCAGGAGGTTTTGAGTAAATTTGATCACATGTCTTCAGAGCAGAACTTCTTCTTCTTCAGAGAGGCATAATTAAACTATTTAACCACTCATATAAGTGGGAACTATCATGGCATAAAATGATTTTGGATATGGTTGACCGTGCCTATTTATTGTACAGGGGGCAGACGGTAAGTTTGAAGAAGACACCTCCTATGGTCCTGTCATTCTGAGGAAGAAGAGGGCAGCGGGGAAAGAGAAGAACACCTGCCAGCTTTTCATCCAGACAGACCACCTCTTCTTCAGATACTATGGCACAAGAGAGGCCGTCATCGCCCAGGTACGCACACATAACAAATGTAAACATTACTGAAGGTTTCAAGTCTGATTTGCACTGCACTGCTATGCTGTTAGCAATGACAGGGGTCAGTCCGTTGTTTTCATTTGCTCTGGTATTTTCCTCTCTGCTGATTTAAACCTTCACATTCTCCACAGATATCCAGCCATGTGAAGGCTATTGACACCATTTACCAAGCCACAGACTTCATGGGCATACGAAACATCAGCTTCATGGTTAAAAGGATCAGGGTAAGTTGAATCTCTGCAAACCTAAGGTGATGTCAGCGAGCATTTTATGTGTGAACATATGGGCTGTGGTGCAGAATCAGTTTATATAACAACTGACCTGGAAAAAAGCAATCATACAACTATTTTTAGTGGCCAAGTCTGTTTGGACTTAAACAATGTGGGCTAGACTGGGTGTCCTATCCTCCTTCATGTTTCTCTTGTGATTGTTTAACTCTCTTTATTTTAGATAAATACCACCACAGATGAAAGGGACAACACCAATCCTTTCCGCTTTTCCAACATCGGAGTGGAGAAGTTTTTGGAGCTTAACTCTGAACAGAACCATGATGACTACTGCCTAGCCTACGTCTTCACTGACAGGGACTTCGATGATGGAGTTCTTGGCTTAGCTTGGGTTGGCGCTCCATCAGGTTGGTAACAAACACAGTCAGAACCTTGTTATT
Source organism: Planiliza haematocheilus (assembly GCA_005024645.1). Lineage (NCBI taxonomy): Eukaryota > Metazoa > Chordata > Actinopteri > Mugiliformes > Mugilidae > Planiliza > Planiliza haematocheilus. The sequence continues at coordinate 4,573,870 of SRSE01000798.1, forward strand.
GACTTTTTGTGATGTGTGCTTTAAGTCACTGAGTTTAACAGTGCTGCATTCAGGGGCTTAAACAAACAAGACAGTTTTTATTTTCTAGTTAGTTAAATGAATGTATTGATAGATATGTCAGTTATTTTCTGAGTTGTTGATGAATCCTTTGGTTACGTTATCACTAAATTGTCATCATAACGTATAATATTAAACTTTCAAAGTTTTATTCTGACAGTTTTTCATAACATTTTAACTTGAAATCTATGAATGCAGAAACCATTTCAAATTTGAACTAATGATACATTTCCTCACATTAACATTTAAGCGTAGTTCTGATTAGGAAAGGTGTCATTTAGTTATGGTGTCAATAATCTAATTTCAACAGTGCCTGTTGTAATTGGGTTTGCACCTGTTTTTTTTTTCTATTTATCTGCAAAACGTGTCTTGCTTCCACATAAAGCATAATATTAATGGGAATCAAGTGTGGTGGAAAGCAACCATGCCATACTAGCCATTAGCAACTGCTGGTTGCATAGCAATGGTAGTCCATTTGATCTCAACAAATTTTATGAATGTGGCCTCTATTTTAGCGTGCCTCACCATGAGAGCCGCCTTAATTGTATGGACCTCATTGTGAGGGATCAGCCTATTCTAAACAAATCGATGCATTTACGTTATCAGTTACAGCGACATGTCCACTGCAGTCCTACTATAGTGGCTACAATGACCATTTATGCAGGATTCTATTCTGATATTTTATATGATGGAGGAATTAACTTAAGCACTTACTGTATATTTGAAATATTTGGTATATTTAAGAGTACATATTACTGTTGTACTAAAGTATGACTAATTTAAAGTAATATGTTTGCCAGTAGAAATGTTTTTATTTATCCTCCACTGGAAAGATTCATGCTACGGTCTTCCAGCAAAAACTCTGACATAGATTTCCTCAAATTTATGAATGAGACGCACGACGAGCCTTTTTTCCTATCCTTAGAATGAACTCACATACCATCTCAATATGAAGAATATGGCGTCAAACCCAGACGATCAATACCAGCGAATTAGTAAAGCTGTTAGCTGAAGGAGTCGATTGGCTTTAGAAGATGGAGGAGAGATGGGTTGCAGTGAGCTGTGTGGTGAATGTTTGACCAATGTTTGAGGCTAATGTGGGTAATACTGGGTGTGGCCATTGGAGTGCCCTTTGTGGAGGGGCTACACAAATACACATACATGCTGTATACGAACTAAAAATATGTGTGAGTCATAATATGTGCACTCATACACGCGTGCACTTACACATAATGGACACATTGTTTATTGCTTTAAGTGCTTTGGTCTAGTGTTTCCGTAGAAACCGCTTCTTAATAACTGGATTTATGGATTATAGGAAAAGCAGCAGCGCCACAGTCATTGCTAGTGGTTTTTAGTGTTTTATAATGGTTTTGAATTTTTTTTTTTTTTTTAAATCATTCAAAGTCAGGGACCAGATACTCTGTAGGCATGCTTCAGTTCTTCCTGACATATAAAACAGACGTTTCATCACATTTAAGATCATTGTTTATGGATTTTGTAGAGGTTTTCCTCATTATGCTTTTGCATGATATATGGCGCACCTTTGTTGTAAATGTATTATCCAGAGATTCTAATAAATTACCACTACAAACTAAACAGGACTTACACTATGAAGAAGAATGGTTTGTTGACTTAACATGAAAATGCAGCAGTGAGTAGAAACATGTCAGGTTAGAACTCTAAATGTTTACTTTTCACTTTTGAAATAATTGCTTTATGTGTCTCTTTCTGGTACTTTGTATATACAGCTGATTCAGAAAGCACTCAGACTCCTCATATTTTGCTCACTTTATTTTAATGTGGAATTATTATTTTTAAGCATTTAGCCCCTTGATTTAGGACTTTGTTGAAGCCCCTTTGGCAGTAATTCTAGCTGTCGGTATCTGCAAGTTTGCACACCTGTGTTTTGGCAGTCATTCCGTCCTTCCTGGCAGATCCGCTTAAATTACGTCTCATTGGATTGGAAGTGTCTGTGAATAGCCATTTTTCTCACAGATGTTGAATGGGATGTATTCTCTACTTTGGCTGGGCCACTCGAGGACAGTCAAAGACGTGTCCCAGAGTCACTCTAGTGTTGTGTTGGCTGTAGGACAAAACTCATTTTGGCAGGTTCTCCAGTGTACAAAAATGACTCCTGAAAGTTGAAGTGGCTTTTGGGTGCATGTCCATTCCTACTTGGTTACTTATTTTTGCCAGACAACTTCCACTAGGAAGACTCGTGGTGTTTTTTTAAAATCATCGATTTCAGATTATTGAGGTGGTCCTTGGAATTAACTTCAATATCGCCCCGATTTACACGCATGTAAAATAAAATCTGCAACAAAACAACCTGCTGAAAGTACAAGGGTCTGAATGGTGTCTAAGTCCACTATGTGTTAACACAGTCATAGAACCTGATTAACTTCTGTGTGACTCCTTGTCAATTTTGGCTTAAGTAATAGTGTTTAATATTTTTGAGAAATGCACAGATGAATTAATACAACTGATGGCTACAGTTTTAAAATTAAGACCGCTCAATTAAAGCAATTTCTTCTTTTGAGCACCCAACCAGAATGTACTTTTTAATGGTTATTAGCACACACTCTTCTGCTGATGCAGCTGGTCTAGGATTGTCTTATTCTGTGATTTTGTAATGCTTCCTTACCCCCCATTAACATTTTCTGACCAGTGTATCTTTAATCGAGTTAAGAGGTGTTTGGGTACTTCGGCATCCAAGGATAATGACTAATATTTTCCAAAATATACCATTTATAATATAGTGTGATTTAATGACCACCCTGATTTTATTATCAAATGAGTTTGAGAAGTATTAGCTAGTATATACATCTGTGGAGATTCTTAAAGCATGTAAAGATTACAAGCTTACAAAGATCACAGCATGGCACAGATATTGTTATATACCCTTCACAGTAAGATAAGATAGGACTTTATTCATGCCTCTGGGGAAATTAGGGATTAATTGTAGACAACCTATCCTTATGCAGATTTTATTTTTATAGTAAAAGATTTACTATAACTATAACTTGGCGCACACACGGGTGAATTTGATATGCAAGAATAACTTTCTTAAAATTGCTGTAATTTATGGCTCAGTGATTTCCATGAGTAGTGCTTTCTGTGAACTGTGGAGCAGTGACGCCTGCTGTGGTAAAGCTGTTGCCCTCCTCAGAAGCAACTAGCAGCATCATCAATGGGCTGCTCCGCCTGCTGTGTGTGTGTGTGTGTACTGTTTGTTTTGAACCTGCTGAGAAACCTTGCTGTTGGCTTCAATCGATTTCTTCAGTTCTTAACTTGGTCGAAATGAACAGTTAAACATGCTGGTTGAAGCCAAGTCATTTTATGTAATGGTTTACTTCACTTTGCGACAATAAACTAACCAATTGTTAAAATACATATAACATAACATAGTATGACGGTGCATTCCATTCTTTTTTTTTATACCCCTGCCACAGGAAGCGCTGGGGGCATCTGTGAGAAGCACAAACTGTACTCAGACGGGAAGAGGAAGTCTCTGAACACTGGAATCATCACTGTGCAGAATTATGCCTCACATGTCCCTCCCAAGGTCTCACACATCACCTTTGCTCATGAGGTCGGACACAACTTTGGCTCTCCTGTAAGTACTATGATTTGAAACACTGGACTTTGAATCTACTGTCTTTTGCAAAGCTGTGAAAGGTATTACACAGCGTCACCTCTCTCTTGCTTGCTATTTTACAGCATGACTCTGGCATCGAATGCACCCCTGGAGAGTCTAAGACACAGGACAAAAAGGAACAAGGAAACTACATTATGTATGCCAGAGCCACTTCAGGGGACAAGCGCAACAATAACAAGTTCTCTATCTGCAGTATCCGCAACATAAGCGCTGTTCTGACAAAGAAGAGAGACGACTGTTTTGTCGGTAAATTATCTCTCCTGTGTATGTTTGTGTGTGTGTGTGTGCGAGACAGTGTGTAGATATTCAGTTTTCACTTTGTTGTGTCTACCTGTGCAGAGTCTGGCCAACCTATCTGTGGCAATGGACTAGTGGAAGAAGGAGAGGAGTGTGACTGCGGCTACAGCGATCAGTGTAAAGATCCCTGCTGCTATAACGCCAATGAAGAAGAGGGCAAAAAGTGCAAGCTTCAGCCAGGCAAAGCCTGCAGGTCAGATTTTGTATACTACTGTCAATTTGTGAAAGAATCCTCGACCAAAAAAACATTGCATAGCATTAGTTTGACTTTTGACTTAAATTGTTTTCATGCAGTCCCAGCCAAGGCCCATGTTGCACAGCACAGTGTACTTTCCGGGGGGCTAGTGACAGCTGCAGACTGGAGTCTGAGTGTGCCCAAGAAGGACGCTGCAATGGAGCTACTGCTCTGTGTCCTTCCTCAGCCCCAAAGGAAAACTTCACCTCATGCAATTCAGAAACACAAGTTTGCCTCAATGGGGTATGCTAATATTAACTACCTACAGTCTGTTTACTGTCAGGTTTTCCCTGTTTGTTGTGTATTTTAAGTAAAGATTTTTTTCTTGTTTGTTTAGGTCTGCTCTGGTTCGATTTGTGAGAAGTACAAACTGGAAGTATGCACCTGTGCCAGCCAAGACAACAAGGATGAGGCAGCTGAGTTGTGTCATGTGTGCTGCATGGATAGAAGTGAGCAACAGGCTGCAGAACTGTTCACAGATCAAACTATATCACTGTAGTTATTTTAAACTATGGTTGCATTATCTGTATTGCTACCATCACTGACCGTTGGTTTTACTTTGTTGCTATTATTTCTGGTCAGTATTTCAAAGATCATCTGCTCTCCTCCTGCCCTTAGGGGATCCCAACAGCTGCAGCAGTACAGGCTCAGAAAAATGGGCCTCAATTTTCAACAGGAAGGTCACCACACTGCAGCCCGGCTCACCCTGCAACGACTTTAAGGGATACTGTGATGTGTTCATGAGGTGTCGCTTGGTAGACGCAGACGGCCCTCTGGCAAGACTAAAGAAAGCTATTTTCAATGCGCAACTCTATGAAACTATTGCGGAGTGGATAGTGGTGAGTAGAGGAATATGCTGAATGCAATAGTCTCAACTCTCAGCTGTGCCAATAAAAAAAAAAAAGATTTGTCAATACAATGACACAGATCCACAGAGAGACTATTTCTGCAGTGTTTCAAATATCCTTTGTTTCGCTCCATTGTTTAGCATCACTGGTGGGCTGTGCTGCTCATGGGCATCGCTCTTATTATGCTCATGGCTGGCTTCATCAAGATCTGCAGTGTCCACACCCCCAGCAGTAACCCAAAACTTCCCCCACCAAAGCCACTGCCAGGTACAGTACATCTAACAGTTCCCTCTGAAAGTAAACTAGATCGATAGACGGTAAAACAAATGTGAAATAATCATGTAATATTACACATATTCATTAAAACGCCTTGTCCTCTAATGTGTGATCCTTCCTGACGTTGTTAAAATGGAGAACCATTAGTTTGTCTATTTATTCTTTGGTCTTTTGAAACTTACTGAGCTTTCAATATCCTTCAGGTACACTGAAAAGGAGAAGACAGCAGCAGGCCAACGCGCAGTCGCACGGCCAGCGCCAACCCCGTCAGCAGAGAGAGAACTATCAGATGGGACAGATGAGACGCTGAGATGCCGGGTCTGCTCTTTGCCTTGGTTCTTCCTAGTGCCTACAATGGGAGCACTTCACTCCAAAGAGTTACCTTTACCACATATTGCAAAATTCAAGAACATGAAACTGAAACATTTTCAATGGAGAAAGCCCAAAGTGTTTTTTGGGGTGTAACAAACTCACTCAGCACCTCTGCTCCACGAGCCAGGTTAGCAGTGGTTCACATAGCTTTTATAGGAAAATAAATATTTTTTCCAAGGAGGGACGAGGAGAATTTCACTGATCTCTGTATTGTGGTCTTAATTGTATTTTTTTCTTCTTTGAATGTTTTTTTTTTTTTTAAACAACAGAATGGAGGAGAGAGAATTGGCTCTGCCAGAGTTGTCTTCCTCTGTGTATCTCTGCGACCTCTTTCTTTCCTGCTCTTCCTTTCTGAAATGCTGCCATCATCAGCACGATAGCAGGACCACAAGTCACAGTTTTTGCTGCCAATCAAAAACAGCATCACGACTTTGTGTTGAAAGAAAACTTGCCAATGTGATTAAGATTGTTTGAAATCAAATTACCGTTGAAAGCTTTTCATTTGTGAGTCATACATCTTTCTGTGTGCAGTTGTGCAGACGTTGCAGTAGTTTTTGTTCTGTGATTTCAGCTTTTCTTTCCCTCTATGATGAAGATTCTTTACTGTTTTAATTCAATTTTCTCAGGATCTAAAAAAACAGCAAACACATGTAAAGGATGGCTGCATGCGTATTTCAGGGTAATGTCCCTCCTGGTTGAAGCTTGTCCAGAAGGGTTCACATTAGCTGTCGTGCAATGTAGAAAACAGAATGTAGAGAAATGGTCTTAATATGGATATATGTCATCTGTCATCAGATAAAGGGGAGAGACATTTGAATATGTATATTTGTTGTGACATGGTTTTGCAGATGGTTTTCACAGTGGTTTGACATGTCAGACATTTGTAAAACAACAACTCTGTGCTGTGTGTGTGTCTTTACAGTCATAAAGAGAACAGTCAATGCCAAAAGGAGAATGTGTTAAAACTAAACTCTGCTGACAAATAAGCCTTTGTATATAGAAAGTTATTACAGAAATTAAGTGTTCGGGTGTGGTTGTTCTGTCCGCGCGTTCAATTGTCGCGATCGGTCTTAAATGTCATTCACTTTTTATCAAAACACAAACCAGTCCAAATCAGTTTGATCCTCTGGGCCTCTGTAGCCAGATGAGGGGCTAGTTCAAATGCTTTTATTGATTTTAATTGGAGTTCACATTACTTGTTTACGTGGAGGAATTAGAGATTCTAATGTAATTGTTGATTTGTTGCTGCTGTTAGCTGACCTTTGTCAGAGCAAACAATCAAACTCTTTGTGTCTGATCCATCCACTACTGTCCTGTCCCTTTTTTTTTCCAAGGGAGCTTTGTTACCCTTGTTGCATCCTTTTGGTTTGTACAATTGCATTAAAAATGTGCCTACTCAGAACAGTGTGACTGAAGCTGGTGAACTACTGTCAGTGATCTTTACCACGGCTGAAACGATGCATGATGGGATAGTTTTATCAATCTGGACTCTCGAAATTGAAAAAAAGAACGGTATTGGAAATGATGTTGCTTAGAGCATGGCAATATAGGATAATAATAGCAGATGTACACTTTTGATACATTGTAGATAGACGTGTATGTCATAAAAACCAAGTGAGACATCATTATATTGCCATATTCCACTACTGTTTTCCAGTTGTTTTTCCATTCATATATTTTTATCTAAATATATATAGCCTAGTTATAATTTGGCTTAATTTGACTGGTCTTCAGCCGGGGTTACTTTAGGTCAACTGCACTGACAGATGGATTTAATGTGCATGGATAGTTTTTTCAAATTATTTCAGGAGGGAACAACTTTGAGAAAGGACAGCCTCACCTTTGCGATAGTTGTCTTGAGCACAGCTTGCAACTCAACAAGCGTGTATTTTTTCTGGGCTGTTTTGTCATCGATCAGATACATTCTATGCATCTTAGCAGCGAGTTGGCCTCTTCACAGAGAAATGCCTTCAACGTGCCCTCCCGAATGGGTACATGGGAAATTCAGTTTTGTTTTCATAGCAAGATTGTTACTCGTTCCCATGTGCTTTGGTAAACCTTCTGAACAGATAAAAAAAAAGCAATTCTCTGTTGCTTCTTTTATTGATTGCATTTATCTTTTCGGTGCTACTAGTAGTGCTTTTTCTTGAGTTGGAGCCTAAAGTATATAAAGTATATTTTTCACTACCTTGGGCAAATTTTAAAGCGTGTGTGTGTGTGAGAGAGAGGGACAGAGGGAGAGAGAGAACTGCTTTGCTAAATTATCCTCATCCTTTCTATTGAAATAGTATGTCGTGGGTAACACTGGGAATTAGGGGTAAATACTCTGGGAAATCTTTCTTCCTTTCACATGTGATGCTTCGATATTCAGAAAAATGTGCACTGACATGTAAGTGATGTAAACAGAGAGTCCACCATGGTAAAGATTAAGTACTACTGTCTCATTTTCATGTGTTTTATACAATGTCTTTGAAGGTCTTTTTGTTTTGTTGTTGTCTTTTGCTTTACTGTTCTGTTTTCCATCCTGCTTTCTTTGGAAATTTGATGAAATTTGCAAAGATATTGTGCAAAGATAATTTTTCTTTTGAACTACTTGAAATGCTTAAATAAACCAGAATTGACCAAAGGTTTGTTTTCAGTGTTTGTACTATGACTGTCTGTTTGTCTTGGTAGGCTACAGCTTCAAATCAATACTGCAAATAAAATGTTGTTCGGAAGTTACTTTCATTACAGCATGGAGGTGTCAGAGTTATGGCTGCGCTGACTGGCCTGAGTTTGGACACTTTATTTCCTCTCGTTCAGTAAGAAAAAACTCCACTAGCAGTATGTTCTGAAATGAGTTTACAGCTTTCCGTTATAACTGGCAGCTCTCTGAAATTCCTACCTGCACGATCACTGACCTCTGTTTGGAGCTTTCTACCTGATGTCTATGTTTACTCTGAGCTTTTACTTCTAAACCGTTAAACCTGTCAGCTGCATTTTCATTCAGCTGGATAATCCATGTTGGAATCAGTGGTAATAACACGACACGTAAGAACCTGCATGTATAGAAATAAATCAAACCACAAGATGGAATAAAAAAGAACATAGTGTGTATTTATTATTCTGGTTTGATCAATACGTGTGTTTTTGCTTTTGGCAGCAGTGATGTTTTTTTATTTTTTTTAATTATTACATTGATCACGTTCATTTATAAAGAAACACAAATTCACATCCTTTTGCGTTAATGTCATCAAAGTGTCACTGAACTTCTGAACGTCTTTGTTTTCGTTGTCTGGTTAATATTTGATTTGGCACAAACGTAGCTGTTCTGTCTTTCCACTGTTTAGGCAGACATGTGAATCTGGACTGGTGCTCAAAACGACACCGTGTGGTTCTGGCGAGAAAACAACGCACATGCAAACTATAGCGTATTGATCATTTTATCACACAATTCAACACTTTTCTATAAATTGTAAACACAGTTTACAACAGTTGCTTGATGTTTCTAGCCTAATTTTCCACGTGATTAAATTCTGCCAATAAACCTTAACACCATTCTCTGTTCAGTCCATTTTCTTGACAATTATCAATTTCTATTTTGCTCCACAAATCTGCACAGCCTCAACCCGAGGAGTGAGAATTTACTCCGGCTGTGACCCTCCAGGAGTTTCATCCGAGATCTTCAGTCTGCTGAAGAGCTTGATCGTCCCACGTGAGTCTGTTAGTTGTGCTTTCTCCTGCGCTGTTTTGGTATGTTCTCTTTGCAGCGCACGAAGACTTTATCTTGAGACACTTCAACATGTTGTCCATCATTTGCCATGGCGCAGAAAGACGTCCTGGGAAACAGAACCAAGCCGCGGTTAAGCAGAGATGGACAGTGGAGTGGCAGCAGTGATTTAAATTGCGTGTGTGTGTTTGGCAAAACGATCCACTAGATGGCATTAAAAGCCTGTGATGGTGCAGATGCTGAAGGTTCTCCTGGATAACTACAAGATGTTACTGCATCTGGTGGACAGAGGTACTTTTTTACTCTACTTTGTATCAACTACATAATACAGTTGTAATATGCTCTAATGCACAACTTTAACAAAGTTACTAATGTCTCTTGTATTTGGAGTTTGCAGTATTTGTAAATCACATGACTGATGATTCACTTACTGATGGAAACTACAAACGTATACCACAACAATTAGGCTACACAGCTGGTAACATGTGTTCAATAGAGCATGCTATGTTGTCACTTGAGACTGGCTCTCTGCTCCTCTTCCACCACTGCCCCCTTGGAGCAACAAGCCGTACCTGTCCTGCGTCTCGCCTGCCTTGACGCTGATTTTGCCCAGATTCAGCTGGGGTTTTCTCGGCCGGCCGCCCCACGGAATGATGGTCTGCACCCGGTTCCACATGTTCTTCCACAGAGCCGATCCCTCCCAGCGCAACTTGAGCATCATCAGCTCCCCCAAGTCTTTGTCCAGGGTGATCAGGAAGGTGAAGGTTGTGTTGCCTGAGATCATTTCATCGCTGGCGGAGAGTTTAAAAAGAAGCAGATAAAAACAAGTCATGTTAAAGTTAGAATATTCAGTACGTGTCCATCATATTTTAATTACAAAGCAAAAAAAAAAAAAAAAGCACAACATGAAATTCCCTCTACTTGTGCTGTTTTGCCTGGGGCTCTTTGATACACAGAACATGAAGGATAACACAGTTGACAGGGAATAGTGTCTTGTTTAAATTATTTATTCCACCATGCCCATTTATAGTTCTCTTTCATGAAGCAGCTTGAGTTGTTTCATGTGTCCCTTTCTTTATAGTTGTGAGAGCCCAGCTGCATATTGCATGTGTGAAAGAGTGAGCATAGATGTGATGTAAGCCTGATGCAGAGCGGTCCAACACTCACAAAGTGATGGTAAGGTCTCCGCTCTCTTCCTTTGTCCCAGTGAGGGAGATAGTGAGAGAGGGCTCCATCCTCTCCGTCTGATTGATGAACTGGATCCTGAACTGGTAATGGTAGACTGCAGAGAGGGGGTCACGAAGAAACACCAGATTATTATTACAGAAAAGAAAGAAAAAAACAGAGTGTGTTTTCAGACTGCATTTTGCTAAGTGGTGTATAAGCTAATTCAGAGAAAAATGTAAAACTTTGAAACTGAGTTTTGATGCGTGCCAGTCCTTAGAGCCAGACAACCAGCACATAGCAAGACGCCACCAGGTTTCATCTCATCTTAGTTTAACACAAACAGGGCATATTTTAATTCACAGACGTGCCAATTTATACTTCACTGGATTATAGTAACCGGATTGTATTTACTGATACAGCAGTGATATTGATGCGTGTGCACACGGTGGGCTAATTTGAATGGCCTGATATATTTCTAGCTAGCTGGTTAATTTCCTTAGCTTGACCTGTAATAACACAAAAAGTGTTTGTAGATCATAGTTTAGATTATTAATCAGAAATTGTAACCAGTAACTAAAGTAAATGAATACATTTTTATTTATATTTTAATGAGGAAGAAGACCAGAAATGTTGTTGGTTACTCTGCTGTTCACAGATCAGGTGTGTTGCTGTTGCATTTATATTAAAGTCTTAAATGTAATAATCCTCTCTCTGTGCTACCCTACCTCAATGCCATTTGTTCCTTCTGATCACACATACATGTTAATAATATTATTGTAGTTTAAATAAGCCCTCAGTAGTTTCCAGAACCAGTATGGCTCTCTAGTTTATAGCCTACTTAGAATCAGTGCATCCTTCTGATAGTTTAGGCTGGTTGTTTGACTACATACGTTTGTACGGCATCCGAGATCGCGTTTTCAGGTAGAGCCTCTTGCTGGTGCCTGTGCGGACCTTCTTGATGTTGTAGCCCAGAGTATTGCAGCGATTCTTCCGACAGTCCAGACACACGCCTTTGTCAAAAGCGCCGTTGTCGCTGCACCTGTAGGCCTTGCTCTGTTTGTCTTTATTGAGCAGAGAGTCAATGAATAGATGGACGGACCGCTCATGAGCACATTTCACTGTTTGCTCGAAACCTATGGAGGGAAACAAAAATGAGGTTGCGTTTTAAAATGGGAGACAAAGATTTTTTTTCTTTTTTTTTGAGTGATAAACACATCAACTAAATCACAGTGTGTGTGTCCATTATTTTTGGATTGAGTTCATTATCACCTAATCCTGACATCTATCAGCCTGTCCTTCTGTCAGATCTCCAGAAAGTCTCATTATCTCTGTCACAGTCCTAATGTGAAGCCCTTTTCTCTGAGAAGACTCTTGTAGCCTGGAGGCGGCTCAGCTCCGAGGGACGGACAGAGTAGAGGGTGGCACATGTTGCTAATTAACTCCTAAGGATGACAGATGCTTTAATGTGGTTCTCACTGTCATATTATGCGGATGTGTTTTGGATTGAAGAGCGCCATAATTCCCTGAGCCACTTCTGTTAGACCGGGGGGAATTAAATGCATCTGCTTGAGCACAGAATGAGAAACTGTCAACAAGTAAAAGATGAATTGGCGTCCAAGACGTGGCTTCCAAACCAGTGTTTTGAGGTGGCAAGAGCAATTAAGAAAAAAAATGTTATGATAGAGCGCACAAACAGGCAAACCAGTAGGCCTCTATGCAGAAGAGCACACTGTTGTGATTGGAGCTGGGTTGTAAATGGCTCACAGAGGTACATGAAAGGAGTTTGGCATCTCCGTACTCCATTTAATCCTACAAAGAATCATTATTCCAGATGCTAAATGACTTGGGTGTTATGGAAAATATATGTTTTAATCTGAATTTGTTCAGGACTATTTGCTTAAGGAAAGACTCACTTCATTAAAACTGGCACATTGTCATCACTGAAACATAGGTACCCCTTTTCAGCCAGTAATGGGTCCAGCTAAAGTTTTCCACGATATCATTTTCCCAATTTGTAATGGCATTTAATGTAATGGCATTTAGTTTAGATATCCATATGCCACGGAGTGTAAATCTTTCGTGAAATCAAAATTCGAAATTTCAGTGCCGGTCTAATAAAGATTACAGCCTCTATAGGCACTTGCAGCCAAGACCAAATTATGCTATGATAATGTATTGTAGAATATTTCTATCATAATATTCTGAAGTGTTGCAGCATTTTCTTCATCCTACCGAGGAGCCCGTACTCGCTTATGTGCTCGTAAATGTTTTGCAGGTCGCATCCTGGTTGGAAATCTCCTCCGTTTGGGTAAAAGTCATAATGTGCCACAGCTTGCTTGATGCCCACACTGAGGCCCATACGTTCGTGGGTGAAGGTGTGGATGGCATCCACAAACTCGGCATCATCAGGAGACAGCCTGTCTGTAGGAGACATGCCTTCGAACAGCGGCCCCGCCGGATCAAGGCCTGCTCAGACACAATAAGCAGTCAGGTATCAAGTTGTTTTAGGACACAAAATTAATAAATGAGTCACTCAGATATGTTTTCATAACTTGTGTTTACTCTGGACAGTGGATTCAAAATGTGTGCTGGATGAAAGATGGCACAGTTGTCACATTTAAGCTGCAGAATAACTCACCAGTGATTCTTCCAATCTTCTCTGAACCTTCCAGATAGCTTCCAGCAAATCCGGAGATGTGAGCGCCAAGGCTGTAGCCAATCAAATGAGCTTTTCCAACTGGGTACTGGTACTGGTCCTATTGGGGATTTATGACATGTACATCTATTATTTTGGCAACTTAACAGTGGCACATGCATGGTGGTTTAATACAGTTGAATTGAACAGATTTCATTTCATCACATTTATAATAAAATAGCTTTGAGTAGAGAAATGTCCTCTGACCTGAAGTGAATTGAGCAGGTGAGCTATGTCTTTTCCAACAGTGCGTGTGCTCTGTACTGCTGTGGGGTAGTGCTGGTGAGCCAGGGTCAGCCAGTCGGTGATCACCACATTTACGTCTCCAAGATTAGTCTTTAGAGCCGTGGCTAACCTGACCACCCAGCTCTCCATCATACCGTCCACCTTCAGAACAACATCATAGTTAGTGTTTCCTATTAAAGTGTTGGCATGCTGCTATGCATGGGATAAGTTCCATATTTACAGGAAAGTACATGACTTTGTTAAACTTTTATTTAAATAAATCTCTGCGTCTATTTGAATACTTCATGATTTCTTTTTCCAGTGTTTTCAACATGTCTTTTTTTCTGTGGTGAAGGTCTATGTTTTGTATCCAGTGGCTCAAGTCAGTGAAGTGTAAAGAGAGCGGGACTTGACCTTACCGACCACCCGTGAGTGATGATGATGAGGGGATTACTGCTGTTGAAGCCACAGGAGGTGATGGTGTGCAGCTGCAGAGGGTCCAGTGTGCAGGTGTCCTCTCCTCCCAAAAACAGCCTGAACACTGAACCGCTGACATACGGCTCTTTCACATTCAGGACACTCCTCTGCTCTGTGTCCACTGTAAATCAGGAAGAGTTTTCTGTTTGTTCTTCGTGAATGCTCTACATGTCAGAACATGCTGAGGTACTGCAGACTTACTCTGACATGAATTATTACAAACCATCCACGGAAATGTACTTTGTTTTTCCACTGGAGTGCAGAAGAAATCTTTTCTTCCTTAATATAATTATCTGATAGTAAATGAGGAGAAGTCAGAGCAGTGCCTTCCTGTTGAGGCCCATTTGCTGTTAGCAGATTAACGCCCATTGAGAAGCACTTTGCTGTGTCTCCAGGTCATGCAGACCTTTTTGGCAGACGCACACAAGAAGTCCCATCAAATGGATCTCCGCCAGACTCCTCTAGTAATTACTTATATAAACTCCTCCTCCCTCAACATGTTTGAAACCACAGCTCTAAAATCTTGCTCACAAACGTTACAGAGCTGTGTCCACAGATATTCATCGCTACACTTCCTTTGTGGTTTGTAGTTGATTCATCTCCGACTTATTTATTATTCTTTAATGGCGATATTAATTATTCCGCCAGAGACCAAGGCGCCTAAAGGCCCAGTGATACAGTTGCCATCAGATGAGTTTTGGTTGCCGAGATGAAGCTCATGATGAAAACATCTCGGCAGCGAAAGTAACAAAAGTAATTATCCAGCCGCCATCCATCTTATTAAGTCCTGCATTTTCTTTGGTGTGTCTCTTCACTGTGATGACGGTTTCTCCACATGAACATGGAGAGCAATTAAAAACAGTCGGAGTCAGTGGTAACAGAGGCCAAGCACACTCTTAATTCAAAGATTTGTACTGGTTGAGTACTGGGTGTACTTAACAAATTGTTTACTGTAATTGGCAGAATAGTATTTTGGCTTGAATGAAAAAAGAAATGCAGCAGTGTGACTCAAGAGCTGCATATGCATTAAAATCAGTCTTAACACGATGCTGGGTTTAAGGACAACTTGTTACTGAAAGGGGAAGGACATTTGCACGCTAAATAGAATAATCTGCAAAGACTGACCGATATGGCTTTGATATGACCCAAGAACAAACACAGTGGTGTGGGTAGTTGTTCTGTGGATTTTTAACAAATTTTTGATTGATCATATAAATATAAGAGTAGAAAGATTGCATCTCAAAGCTGTGTGGTACAACTGGAGTGAGCAGCTTGGTTAAACTTCATAATTATGAGCAAATGCGTAGCCGAGCTTAGTTCAGACCCACAGACATTTCTTATAACCTCTAAACAACCAGATCGCCTAGTTTCCAAAGATACACAATAACTCAAGTAAACGCTTTTCATGCATCTATCCAACGCAACTTTTTAATCACATTTTTGGGTGAATATCTGATATTTTACTTACCTGCTCTGTTTCCTTTGATTTTCTTTGCCTCATTGAGGTGATACATTAAGAGCAAGCAGCACAGGATTTTGACCACAGACATGCTGTCACACGGGCTCTTTAGTATCTCCTTTGAACCAGGCCTAAAATCTTCACTGAGGTAGATTTTAAAGCTGGGATCCCTTTGTCTGTGGTGGCAGAAGGTCTTTCAAAGAAGCCTCATTATTCTGCTAAGGACTGAAATCAGATCATTTTACTGCTTGTACAAAGAGAGGGGACAACAGGAGCGTGGTTTACTGATAAGGGTGAATATGTCCTATCCTGATAGGCTGGAGGCCTGGCCATGGAGATCGAACACATTGTGAAAGAGCAGAGGTATGAACGGGGAGGGGACGTGGTACAATGTGCTTCCTGACTGAAAGGTAGAATTGGCCCCAGATCTCTTATTCAGACCATGTCCCACCTATAAAATAAATATCAGCTTAAAAGACTGCCAGTTTTAGGCTCAAATATGGTCTGTGGACAAAACACGAATGTGTGAATCATTCCCAGAATGATGTGGCATTGCTGCAATGCATGTTTGAATAGTTCAAAACTAGGAACTTCACGTAACCAGAGCACACTAAACATCCTGACCCATCAACTGATCAGTTTACTTTAGCCAGTGCAGGTAAAAAGCAAACACCCTACACTTCTTTTGATCTTGTGAAATTGAGTCATATCATCCCAGCATGTATACTTGACCGATTTTTACCACGTTGCTTTCATTGTTTTCTGTTAAATGATCTCACTCATGTTTACGATTTTGATAATGATACATAAGATTCCCAAGTCAAGAAAGACAATCAAGTCCAGATCTTGTCTGTTCTTAGACCAGGGGATTAAATGGGACAGGAATACATGCACTTTTTCACTGGACTGTTTCCAACTATCAGTTTGCCTGAGGTAAATGGTGTGAGTAAGCACAGTACACAAACAAAGGTCACACAGTGGTCATGGAGACCCTCATAGTGTACAAGTCTGTCTATACTGTGTTCTGTCTTTCTAAATGTTAACTGTGATGTTAACGTTCAATCAAACAATTTCATCGGGCGCTGGAATCACACTGTGTGTTGTTGGTTTTCTCTCAGCTGATGATTATTGCATATATAACATTCTGCAAATTATAACGGAAACCTCTCTGAATTGATTTTAGTTTTACAATGCTCCAGTCATCCGTTCATGAGATTTTGCGGATAAAGTGCATTCAGTCAAAGGATATGGATATGTCATTATTTATCAGTGGCATTAAATTGCTGATTAAATCATCTCAGACTTCCACTTAACTTTTATATTTTTTGTTTGACACAAATTAATGAACAGCAGCTTAAAATTCACCAAGTTACTGTGAAGATATTACATGATTAGATTTATTTATTTTCATAGAATACATTAGCAATGAAATATTCTCCCATGTCTAAAATCAGGTCAGTGTTTTCACACAAATAGACACGCATGGACACACATTTCCATAGTTCAGGCTTCAGTGAGTGTCCTCGAATGTCTGCCACATTACACATGAGCGTAATGGCATGCCTGCTCCTTGACTGTAAACTTGTCCTTTAAATCCTTGTTTCAGTCCAGCAGCAAAGGAGTTAACGTCACAGTTTGTCACATCTGCAGGTGAACAGTACTGAACAGCAAACATGATGACCCTTGGCTTTTCCAAGTACTGTGTGTGCTTGTACGGGTGTTTGTGTGTGTGTTTGCCTCTTTGTCATAGCTCAATGTTTCAGCAGTCAGTCAGTCAGACTGCCTCTAAATAGTCAAATACAACTGTAAATCCATCTGAGACTTAAATCAGGTTATAAATGGCCTAGAAATAACAGCAATACACAATAACTACAGATCAAGGAAGTAGAAATATTTTCATAGTACATACTAGTACATATTAGATGGTACTCTCTGGGGAAGAGCTTGGAAACCACTGTACCATCTTCATGCATTTTCTATAAACTTATATAACCTTTATCATTTTGATGTCCTTCTGCTGTACTCTGCTGGTTTTTTATTTTTTATTTATTTTTTTATTTTATTTTATTTGATTCCTGCTACTGACGAGGTTATTTAAATGGTATTATATCTGCACTTGGTCCATATCAGCCTTTGTGGGTGTGAGTGTGTGTGTGTGTGTGTAGCTATCTTTGTGAGGACCAGTGTATGTCGGCAGTAAATCATGGGACAAGACACTTTGTGGGGTCCTCACTTTCTGACACTTTCAAGGAGTTGTTTTAGGATTAACACTTGGTTTTAAGGTTCAAGCTACAATTAGGTTTTATGTTAGTGTTAAGAGGGAATGCATTATGTAAGTTATTGTCCTCATAAAAATAGTATTGTATGTGTATGTGTTTTCTCTTAAAGCTATCTTTATACAATAATAAGCGAAGTGCATACTGGATGTGTGCAACCATTTAATGAGCTCTGTGAAATTTTAAACAAACTGTGAACAAAAAAGAACAGAAAACATGCTTTTTCATTTCCAAGCAAACTCTACATATGTTTACTTTCGTAGCATACATTGTGTCACATTTGTGTGTCATGAAATATTGTTCGATCATACATTGTTACACCCCTAATCATACACAGTACATAATGAGCCTGAACAAACAAGTAATTCCAACTTTAAGATACAATGAATAATGTAAAAGGAAAACAGCTTATTCAAATAGATTATACTTGACAACTACAAACAATAAACATACTCAAATGTACTTCCTGCTGTTCAAGAAAAACACATTAATGTGAGGAGGGAAAAGAAACAAATTACAAACCATTTCTGAAGATTCCGTGGAACAAGCTCAAAATGTCTGATTCAAACAGAGGCCATATACAGTACAGAGCTTAAAGTACAACAAGAATACCACAATGAACTGGCGTTGATGAAAGCCACTGAAGCTGTGTTTAAATGTTTAAGACCTCACAGCAAAATCAGTCTTTGGTGTTAATACCATCATGTTTTTCAGTTCACAAAAGTAAAACTCTTAATTGATTGTCTGAATGCCAATCAAGTGTCTTGTGCATTGCATAGCCTATGTGCTCTTGCATAATGACGTTTAGTGCACCACCATATAATGTCATAATCAATCAGCTGATAACAAATAAGTTCACATTCCCATCAGCACCGGTTCACATGCTTCCTGTTTTCTGGCAGTGTTGTAGCATGCAGTCCATTCCACCACAGTTAGGAGTCATGTATTTCTAACGCACAGGCCTTTCACTTTGCCTTTTTAAATGAATATTAATCTCCCATTGCAAATTTCCAAGCTTTTTGTTGTTCCTTTTGTTTTCGAAAGTCTCTTTATTTGTTTAATTTTTAAAGTAAGCTGACACCTACATGTTACATGTTATGGCATTAAAAAAGTATGGCTTTTCAGTATCAGGACTGTCTTTAATAAGAAACTGTGTAATCCAGCTTAGTAACATAACAGAAATGTCATAAAATAACGGACATGAGTGAGAAAAAAAAATTAAGCAATACCACTGTAAATGTTTAAGGCTGGATTTTCTACATAAATGTGAACTACAACACTCAAACAAGATAAAGCAATCAGACATTTTTTACAGACATGCAAAGGATGATAAGGATGTTACTATACGATAAATCACTACACTGGAGAAAAAAGGATAAATTGCTACATTTTCACAGTAAATTGTCTGTGTCATGTCTTCAGTGCTAAATGTATTTTAATGCCCGAGACGGTAATAAAAATAAAAATGCTGTACACAAGCTTGGCAAACAATTCTAACAAGAGAAATTGATCTCAGTTAGGAAATAGAGATTACAAAGAGTATAGTATAGGAATTACACTATAGACTTTCCCTAAGGATATTATTAAATCCTGATGTCTATAGAGAATATATATTTTTAATCAAGTTTAATATTTTGATATATGAAAGAGCACTGATAAAACCTGAAACCTACACTTTCTACAAAAAAGAGACATTAAAGGCTTCATAAAACATTCATGCATATAATGTATATAAACAACTATGATATGGAAAAGTCAAGTACATGCTTTTGTTCTAAATTTTAACTCATAGTTATTATTTCATATTTGTCCTGGACGTTGTTCTCCTGTTTTTCAGGCTCGGGGTGGTGCAGCTCAATTAAGAGAAAGTAAACGCCTGCTCCGACTGCTCCACCCACCATGGGTCCTGCCACAGGAATCCACCACCAGCAGCCTCCAGCTCTGCAGGTAGAACACATACATAAACCTCCATGGCAAAACAGATTTAGCAACCTAATGTTTACACAGTACGGTGGCTATTTAAACCGTTAAGAACATTAAAATTTCACAAACTGTATATGAAGATGCAAAAACTCTGTATCGTCAGAAATATGTTTCCTGAAGAGTGGTTGTGGAGCTCAGGGTGGAGACTCTGACGACACCATGTCGGCACTGTCTAATTCTAATCTAATTCAATAATGGGCAAAAGGGGTGGAGAGTAAATGAGGCTCAGGTGTTGCCTAGACAGACAGTTAGTGACCTGGGATGGCATCCACCTGTCACTTAAAGCAACCAAGCCCTTAATAATGCATAAGTTGATATGATATAAAAAGGAAAGGTATATAGAGAAACAAGTCTCTTCCTGTACAGTTGTCATGAGTGGGGAAATTAACACAAGAGACCAAAACCATGTTTGTATGTACCCAGTTGTACAGACATTTATTTCTGGTGTAAATGTTAACATGGAGGTCTATGGGACTGATTTGCTTTCAGAGCCACCCACAAGAGGCCATTCTAGAACGTGGCACTTACACATTGAGGTTGCTGCTTGCTCTGAAGAAGGTTGTTTCAGCTTACGTAACAAAAGTCAAATGTCGTAGAACTACACATTTTTAAGTCTCAGTCTGAATTACAAACACAGGACTTGGGAAAAGAAGTTTTGGCACACGAGGAGAGTCTAGTTTGTCATTTAGGTCATGTGGAGGATGGAAGATACAGGAAAAATGTACTTTAAATATGGCTTTGCTGGATCACTGGAGACAGGAGAAACAGCTAGACTGGTTACGTCCAAACATAATTAATATCATCTACTTCCCGGCGTATCACATCACACTATTCAGTATCATTATGGAAAATGGAGGATTTAGTTTAGACACTAAAAGTCAAGATCAGGACCATTCATTTCATATAAATACACAATGAAATTGCTGCGGTGCTCTCTTAAATAATACAGTGGGCACTGCCTCAGTCTTTATGTTTATGGTGATAGTATCATACTTAAGACGAATCATACACAGTTATCCAAGATTACTGTGAAGTCTTAAGGAGCTCTGTTTGCTAGACGTGCAGCATGTGGCCTCTTTCTCACACTGGCACCCCTCAGACAGACTCTCTCTTTCTTTGCCAGAGGCAGATTAGAGTCTTGCAGGTTAATGTGGCCATGGGGAGCTTTTAATGCAGGTAAAAGGGCTTCAGATAACAGAGCTGATGCTTGAGTCGGAAAGTAAACAAATGTCTGAACAGGTCATCTTTTTCTCCTGTGGGCGTCTGGGAAGTAGACTAGAGGAGGGAGGCGGCTGGATTAAAGACTTTAATCTATGGCCACAGCTAAGATGATCAGGCCAGGAGACACTCAGTGGGTCACATTGACGCCATGTGTGCCTGCTGAAAAGAAATGTAATGTATAAAAATCCATAGCCTTCCTTAAGTGCTTTTTTTTCACACTAGATTACACTGCACTTGTAGCGGCTGTTTTTATATCATAAAAGTAAAGGATTAGATCAGATTTAACACATGTTTGATGACATAAACCTGATAGTGTCTCGAGCTTAAATGCACATGGAAATAAACCACGTATTTATAAAGTCCCATAAACCATCTGGCGATAGTTACAGCTTTGGTAATGGGTCATAGAAAGACTTTAGTCATTTCATATCATGTTATTTTCAAGTTAAAGCAAAAATTCAGCTTCTCAGTTGTGTTGAACAAGCTTTTTGCTCAGGCCTGCACCTATCTAGCTTTTATAAATGTGACATTATTCTCCTGTTCTTAGATTAATCTCAGCATATTTAAGCGGTGACACTTTCATGGACAGATTTAAAAGATTGATTGATGGGGGCAAAGATGACAGGGCACAGAGGGCAAAGGCACAAACAGAATCAAAACAGAGGCAGGCAATACACGTTTAAAGCAAGGCTCTGATTTGTTTGATAAAGAAGTGGGCCATATGTCGTAATGCAAGCGCTGCAAACACAGAAAGTGAATCTTTAAAGTAATTATATCAGATGGGAGTGATAACAATAAACCACGAGAACTAACAATCACTTCTAAAACTAATCATGACCTGAAGGGATCTATAAGCTTGTGACCTAGAGTATCTCATTGGCAGGAGTTAAGTTAGTTAGAAAGCTCCTCGGTGGAAATCTGCCAGGAGCTGCTGTGATCTGCTACTGTAATCCTTAAAGAATTGTTACTGTAGCTTTGGCTCAACAGTTGGTGTACATTTTCAATATTACCAGTATTTTGGGGGAAAGAATGTTTGAAGTGGAACAAGAGAGCATCCAACTAACAGAGTCAACAAAGGAGAGAAGAACAGTTTAATTTATGTCCATATCTCTGAGCAGTGGTTCAATATTTATCCCTGCACAGAAAGTGGAGTGATTATGAAGGTTTGTTAGACTTGTGTTTCATAACTTGGAAAATGTTGTCCATGGTATCGTGTACGGTACCCATAATCTGCTGTTGTGGACTACTTGGTTTATATACAGTACGTGTAGCGTGACAGCTTTGTTTGCATTCTTGACAAAGTCCAAAGAGAAAGTGGGGATGCACCTTGTCCCCTCTCCTGTTTGCAACATACAGAAACAGTCTGTAGTCTACAATTCACTGGCATCACAGCAGTCATTTTTGATTTTATTAAGCTGTGGCTGCAGTTTAGAGCAGATGGGTGTTTCTGATTCTCTATGAGGACTGCCTAGATGACTCAGTGTATTTGAAAATAGTAAATTATGGTGAGCATACTCATGAAGTAAACATGTGCATTGTCGGTCATATTGCCAGTTGAACCAAAACAAACTCAGTTTTGTGAACTCCTTTCAGTGAATGTTGTAATAGATGTTAGTGACGTAAAACTATAAACTGGATTCAGACAGTCTGCTGAAGGCACCTCTCCTCTGCACTGATAAGACATCTAGGGTGGCTGCTGACCCAAACTTTTCCATGAGTATGAATGTGAATGGTTCTCTGTGTCCACATGACTGCTACCTGTCTCCAGTGTCCTGGAAACAGTGGGCAGTTCAATTGTCAGTTCAGTTTTTAAATGCACCAAGCACATCATCATTATCAGTAACATAAATCTATTACCAACCACACTGTAGTTGGTAAAATCTGTTTCAAAACATTTGTAAAACATTTCTACTCAACAAGTTCCCCCCTTCATTTCATTTGCAGTGACCATAGCTTGGCAGTTATATTAGACAGGCCTGTGTTTAGTGTTTTTGGCAACTGAAAACGGCCTCAGAATACAAGAAAACTCTCTGTGAGACACCTGCTGGTCTTTCACAGTCAGTTTTCTATTACAGGGAAGCAGCTCATGGGGTAAAAGGATCACTGGTTTCCAAACATCAGGGTTCAATACAAAAAAAACAAAAACCTCATGTTAAGCAAATTCATCAGCATTATTCTTTAATGAGGCTGTAAAAAATAACGTGTCAGCACAACACAATTCAATAGTACTACAAAATTTAGCCTCCAAAATGAATCAATAGCTCTCTCAGTTAGTTTACACAAATGCTGAATACCATAACCTTCATGAAGCTAAGATATATAGTCTGGGACTTGTTTTCACTAGTGTACCTAAAGAATTGGCGACTTGATGATGGTTCAAGCTCAAGATTTTTTTTCTTCATGCACAACTTCCAAGTAGATAACTAACAGTTATTGGACTATCATCATAGTAGCAATTGATCAACAGTTGCTGTAGCAACACTGACATGATGTATCACAACATGACTCAAAGCATGAAGGAATAAGGACCACAGCGTGTTTGTCTGATTGCATAGGAAAGCAGAACCAGTGTTTACGTGTATGTACACTATATTTATCAGCCAGTACTGATTTATCAATTATTAAGTGATTTGTTAAATTAGTTAGCCGTTCCCATGACAACAGACCCATAGGGACCCAACTTTAAGAACCACTGCTGCAAGTAGGTATAGTTAAGGGATGGATGAACCACCACGCACGAGTGTTCTCATTGGCGTTACACGTTATTACAGCGTGTGAGACGTATAAAACCTTAAACCTCAGCAGAGTGCATTTAAATAAGAAAGTTGAGGCGGTAATTAATTTAAGCAACCCTTTCTAACATAACCTCTTCCAATATTTTAGAGCAAAAAGAGCTCCACTTTAGAGCTTTGCCCATGTTAAATGCTCTTGTGTAAAATACACAAAGAATTTGTGCGATGTTACAAACTCTTTAAAGATGTTTAATCTGTAAGGTAAGAATACTTTTGCATTATCCATGTCTGTTGCAGGGGTGACGTCTTTCTGATTATAAAAACACAGAGCCAGGAAGAGGTGAGATAACAGGGTGAGAATAAATGGAAGAAAGACTGAAGAACATACAATTGTGCCATTTCAGCAACGAAACGCTGAATATTTCATATCTATCTGCATGGAATCTCTTCCCGCTCACTTAAATCCCACAGACCTTTTTCAAAATGCAGGAAATACTGACATTGTCTTTGAAATATTCATTCGGACCGTCAAGAGAGCCACGATGGTACTACAAATGCAGCCCTTCATGTGGGATAAGGAAGAGCAGCCCCTTGGTTACAGTCAGCTTCTTATATTACACAGTGAATGAACTAAAGATCAGACCATGGCGGGTGTAAATGCTGCAGAAGATGATGTATGTCAGAACACCATTTATTTTTAAATTCATTAAATCATTTTTGTTAATAACCCCAAACAAACTTTTAACATGAGAAACTTCTTTTTGTTTGTTTCTTGATCAGCAGAATTACCTGAATACTTCCATGCCCCACCCAGCCACAGCAGTGAAGAGCCGTGGGCCGAGGTCTCGTGCTGGGTTGATTGGATAGCCACAGTTCAGACCCATGGACACGCCGATGGCCATAATGATCAGGCCGATGCACAGAGGCTCCATGCCTTTTGGAGCGCCAATATTCCTCTTATCAGTGATGGCCAAGATGCACAGGATCAGGGAGCCAGTTGCAATAACCTTCAAAATGAATGTGGCAGGTAATTAGCATAACATCAGTTGCCCCCAAATCCTTCCTTATTGTTGTTCTTATTGTTGTTGCTAGAGACACTTCATCAGCTGTGACCTCTGCCCTGTGATTTATTTAAGCTTATTAAGGGGCTTCCCCTTTCCCCTGGTTTCTGTTTACATCAGGCAGCTTTACTATACAGCCCTGAATGGCTGTATAGTAAAAAATCTCTATTTCTCTATTACTGTTTCAGAAGAAGCGGTGCAAAAATCCAAATAGCAAAAGTAAAAACAAGCCATCAGAACCTGCCGTTATTTTATTACATGACAAACGGACTGATTATTAATGTTTTTACTGTGTCTGGTTTGATTATATCAAAAAAGTTGATATACGTAGTTAATAAACATAATGAAATACTGATGACTTTAATCCCGTTGACTGGGTTTGCACAAACTACAACGCTGATCTCACCTTACACTCTTCTAGAACAGATGGTAGTTATTCTCAGCATCAAAGCAGAATTGTTCACGCATCCACAAACAATTCACAAGGGCGTTCATTCTTGCATTCGTGCCCACGACTGCACTAAATGCAAGCTCACATGCATCTCTGTATGCTCCAGTGGCTTCCATGTACATAAATGTTCCTGTTTGCCACCGGACATCAATAATTCACTTAAAAAAGGAGGCAAAGCCATTTAGAGCTAATATTCCAGATTAGATGTAAAACTTACTTACTGTGCTTGCTTACCTGTGTGTGTAAGCACATATTCAAGACACATGTATACCTACAATATGCACATTCATTTTTGAAAGTCAGAAACATTTACGTCTTAAAACTAAATTACAAGTAAGTCTCACCTGATCAATAAACCCATTTAGGACTGATAGATGTTTTGCAGGATAAGATGCAAATATGTTGGCTGTGGCATTTGCACCAGTAACTGCAAATTCTCCATTGGTGTAGTCCATCAAAGCATCTGTGGAATAGAAAATGCAAGAAATATGGATTTCTGTGTTTAATGCATACAAACTCCTATAGTATTTTCTTGTTTTACTACTAAGTCAGACATTTTATCACGCAAAGCTGTCTCCTAAAGGAGGCTCACTAGTGATGATCTTTACACCCACCATAATAAAATGCATAGACAGCACAGGATCCAGCAAACGCTCCCAGGAACTGTGCAGCCACATACACGGGGAACTTCTTCAGAGGCAGCTTCCCTAGGATCACCATTGCCAGAGACACTGCAGGGTTCACATGGGCTCCTGGATCAATACATCAGAAAGACGAGCAAAATCAGAAATCTTCAGCAGAAAGTAAAGCCTTTTAAAGAGTAAGACAAAAAAATTTATAAGGGTACCAACATAAAATATAAGTGGCCAACAATGGATAGAAAAATATTTTCTCTAATAAATAATATATCAGATGAATAAAAAGACTTTTACAATTGACCCAGACCTAAAATCCTTATAAGAGTAAGATTTAGCATTTGATTCTTGTTAGACTCATTATAAAACACTGTTAAAAACAATAAACAGTACGTTTATGAATCTGGGCATTCTGCTACTGTGAGTACTCCTAGGAGTACTGTGCTGATTTTGCATTCTTTTAAGTCCAAGATCCTAAAACTGGAAATGATCTTTTTTTGATTCCGCAGTCTTGTTAACTGACATGAGGAAGTTCATTATGTAACAACTTTGATGACAAAATTAGGCGGAGCTCCCCTTAAATAGGTTTCAGCTTTAAATCAAAGGTCTCCTCATCTGTGACCAAGTTGAGGATGGATTGTGACATGCATCTTAAAAGTGTCTTGAAGAGGTAAATAATTGTTGCAGTTGATTAAGAAGATCGTGCCATGCCTGTCGTCAAACCCTGTGGTACTTATCCAGTCAAACTTTGGGGATACTTTCAAACAAAGGGCACTGGGTTTGTGTCGATCTGTTTTGCTCAGTTCTGCATTGTCTTGAAGAGGCGTGTTTGAACACATTCCAGCCAATTGTTTGTGGGCAGTGATGGCAGTGTGGGGTCATTTATTTAACACTCTGGGATCTTGGCTTTGACCTCGATGTGGTAACACCACTGGGGGTATCAGCCATGCGCCCATTGTTAATCTCCCCATCCTGTTCACAAACACTGACCACGACAACCAGCCAGACCTGCCTGTCTGAATTACATCTGACATAATCTGCTTGAATCTGCTTAAGGCACACGTAGACTGCAGGTCATTAGAGTGACCATGATGTGTCACACTTACGGTACACTGTCATCTAAAATCTGAGACTACAAAGTGAAAACAATTGTGTTTTCTTCTCCTATGGGGCCGCCCTGCCAGGGAAGCCTAGAAAGCCAGGCTTGTCACACCTGACCCCCTCCTCTCCAGAGACCCATGCCCCAGTAAAGCTCATTAGTCCAATACCTATGATCATCTTCAGAGATGTCGTTGGACAGAAGCTTCCCACTGAGTTGTGGACCCCGGGGCTGAATGGCCCAGTCATGCAAGCAAAAGCTCTCCATATATTAACCTCTCTGTCCTCAGGCTTTTCTACTATTCTTCTGAAGCTTTACAATGCCTCCTACTAAATATGTAGCTCAAATAAAACGGATCCGTGAGCCAGAATCATCACAACAACCACTGATAACAACCAAATAGTGATTTACTTCTCATTCATTGTCAACAGAATAATATCTCATTACTTCAAGCATACTAATTATTGTATAGTATCTCCTTATGAAATGCGTTTGTAAAAATTTCATAAGAATAGCTTGACTTTGGGCCGTTGTAACTCTGACAGAGTGATGTCCATTCCCTGAAGGTCTGGTGGATCAATAGAAGTGTGAATGGGAGAAACACTGTGAAGGGCTTTGGTCTTGGTGTATACTACTGTAGTGGATCTATGCCCTTGTAGTAGCAGTTGACCTACACCGGTGTAAATATTTACGGTTGTCTATTGGTGGGCTATTTTCTGGGGAGGTTAGCGTCAGGCAACGATGTAGGTTACAGTGTAGGGAGATGATCTGACAAATAAGCATAAACCTGGCTTATGGGGAAAAAGGCGCCACATAAATGCACTAATTTACATTCTTCTCAGAGGTAGATGTGAATATTAACACCATTCTCATGTCTTTCCATTAAATATAAGTGTACCTTAGCTCAGCGACTATTTCTTGACTAGGACAGTAACTTTCTTGAAACTTGATGCAGCTACCTGCAATCACATAAAGCCCTCAGTCATTTTTACACTTGTAAAGTTCAACTGAGCAATATGTAACATGTTAGTTAGTCATTTTTAGCGGTGCTGGCATTGTACAGGATCAGATACATGCAAAACTATTCCATTCAGTGGCTATTATGCCATTAGACGCCTCCACTTTCATATAATATCTAGTTTCAGCTTTAATGGTGCTTTTTTTTCTGCCCCAAAGTGGTGAAATGACTATACAACAACTTCTAGAGGCTGCACTGTGTTACCCTTGACATACTGAATACCTTAACTGCTGATTAATGGACACTCACCATTTTGGCTCAAGAAGTCCACGAGAAGCACTGTGACATTTAACAGCTATCCCATCCTGTCCCTATCACTACAGGGAAAGCACAGAGGGCTCTTCTTGCACTAATCCTCAAGGAATGCACCAGATAAAGTTCCATTTGGATCAGGAGATAGTATCCCCATCACTATTACACTGAAATTTTAGCTTATTAGAGAGGATAATTAAATAATGGTAATTAGGTTACTAAAATCCACTTTTCCCATTAGTATCAGTAATCAGATAAGTCCCTGATCAGAAGGGAGGTGTATATGTTTGTAATGTTAGATGTGTTGGATTTGTTTATGTAAAGATGGAGACAGCAGTGATATAACTCAAAGAGATAATCTAAGACTAGTAAATATATCTCCACCACAGACAAACAAACAAGTTACAGGCTGAACTATCAAGTAACTTCGTTTCTTGTGTTTCTTTCAAGAACCAGACAAAATAACTGAACTGAACTAATGAGGAAACTAACTGACAACAAATTGGCATTACTGTTGCAATTGCATGCTGGAAAGTGGAGCTGAAACATTTAGTTAACTAATTTAAAGTTAATTAAACTTAATTTAAAGTCATTTAAAGTTGGAGTATCAGATACTGCTATGAATTGACTTTTTGTGTTTCTCTGACTGAAAACTCAAAGCCTTTGTCTTTTGGATTGTTATATGTGAGTTGCAGATGTGGGCGACTTTTACCTGACACTCCCCCTGCCATGTAGACCGCCATCATGACTCCCAGGGTGAAACCAATGTGGATGGTGAGTGGCTCCCCGAGAGCCCCTTTACTCAGCACCGTCTGGGCCACTGAACCACATCCAAAGAGCTGGGACACAGACAAGAACAAAAACACAAAGAGTGGAGGTAGAAAGCCTCATTGTTTGTAATTATTCCAATTATAGCCGCCATTAACACTAGCCCTCTTGTCCGCCAACAGCCTCCGACTGCCACAGACAATTTGTCCAATTTGGAGCTGGAAACAATAATTAATCCCCCTCTTATTAGGTAGAAGGCACAAGCAATTTAGGGGAGGAAAAAAACGTGTTGAGGCAAGAGCAGTCATCCACAAATAAAAAGGGCTGGTTTGGAAGCTGTGTCCCTCCTCTGATGTGCCATCTCAGGCATTAAAGCAGACTGTTGGAGGTGACAGGTGGAGCTCAGGGCTGACAGGTGGAGGCAAGGATACTCAAGACCTGAAACATATAGGCCAGGGGTGCCCACACTTTTTGGGCTTGTGAGCTACTTTTGCAAT
The DNA here is from genome assembly GCA_005024645.1 of Planiliza haematocheilus. NCBI lineage: Eukaryota > Metazoa > Chordata > Actinopteri > Mugiliformes > Mugilidae > Planiliza > Planiliza haematocheilus. Next base: position 4,603,341 of record SRSE01000798.1, read on the forward strand.
GACCAAGTCAAAGTGATCTACCTGTATATATAGTCATATTAACAGCCATATTAATATTCATATTAATTGTGTTACAGCGTTAAAGATGAATGTTTGTCTTGCTGTTTGATTTGGAGTTGCAACGGATGAATGTTTTAGACCACTTTTTTGGCTTGCGAGCTACCTTTACAATAGTATAAGATGATCTATCTATCTATCTATCTATCTATCTATCTATCTATCTATCTATCTATCTATCTATCTATCTATCTATCTATCTATCTAGATAGATAGATAGATTAATTGTCGTATTAATTGTTGCTACAGTGTTAAAAGCTCTATCCATCTTTGTTTTTATTTTTATCAAGAAAAATTGGTACACTGCACCTTTAGAAAAATAGCGCTGTGTCTTTAAGAACGGTAGTCTTGAGTTGCCGTTGAAGTTGGGCGTTGCTGTGGATGTGTGCCGCTGAATTGAGGGCATGTTGCAAATATAAAGTAAAAATAAAAGATGAACGCTTGTCTTGGTATTTGTTTTTGAGTTGCAACAGATACATGTTTTAGACTAACATCTAAAAAAAAATTTCATTGGCACGCGATCGACCCGCACTACCTTCAAGATCTACCGGTGGATCGCGATCGACGTAATGGGCACCCCTGATATAGGCTAATAATTGAAAAGTAGGCACCTCTTTAAGTGAGTAACTGATGGAAAAACAGTGGGGAAAACAAATAAATCATATTATACGATCTATTTAATTGAATATGATGTTAATTGTGTAAGATCCAGTTGGGTTTAAATTATTATTATTATTATTATTATTATTATTATCCAATTTTGGACGAACTGTGAAGAAAAAAATCAATCCCATATTAATCACATCTTGTTATGATTTCTACAAACAGTCTGTCAGGAGCAAATTCCAGCTGAACACATGAAAGAGTAAGTCTGTAATTTCCGGAATTTATCTGTTAATAGAGACATATGAGACATATGAGAGACAGCTGTCAGAGTCCCCAAAGACCCGGTTTGACATCTTATTAGCATATTGGTTCACAGCTTTGAAGCGGTTGTTTAAGCTGGATGACAGGTGCAGAGGGAGGTACTCACTATCAGGACAAATATCCCCAGAAATTCCGCCAGGAACTCCTTAAAGATGTCCCGCCTCAGGCCAAATCTCTCCTTCATCTTCCTCCTGCTCACATTTTCCATTTTTTTTTTTTTTCCTCCTGCTGCTTTTTGATGTCTTCCTCCGACCACAACAAACAGCTAACAACTACGAAGGAGTCTGTGCGTAACTGTCGGTGCAGGTTGTCGCCTCCCACTCGGTGCGCTCGGACCGTGCAGCCCTCGGCAGGCTCACAGGCTCGTTAAGCTTTCTGCATCTGTTCCCTCTGCAACCACAAGAGGTCCACTTTTTATTAGCACGTGGAAGTTATTTCACTGCCACCCAGACTTAGAAGCTCCGGAAAATGTTTGTGTGGAATCAGTTTGCATTCACACTTGAAACGTGTTATTTTCTCTTTAAGATGTAACATAGCCTACAACTAGAGAAGGATAATTTCCAAATAAATTGAAATCAATAAAATAAAGAATAAAATCTTCATCTACAAACAGCGTGCTTTGGCGATAAGATAAGTTAAAATAAGATAAGATAAGATAAGATAAATTAAAATAAGATAAGTTAAAATAAGATAGGAGAAGATAAGATAAGTTAAGTTAAGATAAGATAAGATAAGATAAGATAAGACAAGATAATGTCATTTTCCCCAAAACATATAATGTAGTTGGAACTACAAATCTCAGGAACTCATAGTTGAATACTTAGTTTTCACAGATGAAAAGTCTAATTTCCTAATAAATTAAAAAAAAGGCCGCTACTTTTACGTACTTCAGTTCAAGGCTGGTCAAAAAAAAATATAAAAAGTTCAGTTTTTCATGCAAAAGTACAATGCATGCATTAGCTTCGTGCTTGTTAAAAAAAAGAAAGAAATAAAGAAAGAAAGAAAGAAAGAAAGAAAGAAAGAAAACTGACCCACAAGTTTGGTGAAAACGCCGAGTCAGGCTTTTGTGTTGTAAAACCAGTTTTTCTTTCAATGATCGCCCTCCATTTATCTTAATTAGTGAGCCTAACCGGTTTATATCAGATAGTATCGTAAATAAAAATAAATAAATAAATAAAATGAAATATAATGTGATAATAAAAGTCACAAAAAATAATAATTCAATTCAATAATAATCCACAGTGATATGGACCAACATTTCACCATAGATACCATTAGACAATAAGATCTATATTTCTGCTCCAAACAGTTAATTATCAAGCGTTTAGTCTAAGGAGTATTTTTGCTTTTTTTCTTCCGGTAGTCAGCAATTTGCATTAAGCTGTACAATTCTATACCCTTTGTATGGATGCCTACCAGCATCTGAAGGAAAACACGATCAAAGGCCATACATTTCTGTGTGTCAGTAAAGTAACAGCAAAAACTACTCGTCCTTTGCATTTCCCCCTCAGCATTATTTTAAAAATCTTATCGAGGAGATGCTGTATTTCGGGAAGATTCTCACTTTTCGTTTAACAAAGTTGCAGTGAGTCAAGCTAGACTTCTTCCAGTCATCTTTTCTCATTTTTTACCATCTCTTGTGACCATCAACGTTCCATTCGCCTTATTAAACTATGTGTTTTTTATTTATTTATTTTTATTTACTTTATTTTTTTAAATATACTGTTGCGTTGATCTTAGCAGATGTGTGTTACCTTGCAGCGTCCGAGGCGCACTTCATCCAACAGAGGGAGCTCCATGAATACATTTGAAGTGCCGGCCAGAGTTTGTCACACCGTCTCTCCGGTATGTCTTATCTTCTGTTCACTGTGCTTTGTGAAAAGGTGAGGCGACAGGCTGAGGATGGGATGTTTTGAATCCATTAATCAATGTCACCGTTTCAGGCTCGTCCTCTTTGATGTGAAACAGACACTTGGAGAGTGTCGCCCATGCTGTGAAAAAAGGTTGATGTGCTGATGGAGAAAAAGCATCCTCCGGGGATTTGCAAATTATGGACCTACATCTGTCTCCAAACTCCTTTGTCCCGTCAAGAGGCTCAGATTATTACATCTAAGACGTAAAGCCTGCGCAAATAGCTGAGCCTTTAAAGCTTGAGATTTGTTTTATTCTACAGACCACATCTACATTTTGATTTTTCGTCTGTTTCTTTACATTTGTAACCACATCAAGTAACCTTGTTATTTGCTTGCTTCTTGGCTGCTTGGCTGCAGTGGTTTCGGGAAAGTGTGAGGGTACGCATTTGTTGTGGATGTGTTAATACATGCGTGGATTTGCTTTAATTCTCTCAGTTTTCTGAGACAGCCTCAATCCCAGCTAATTGGTGGATGTTTATTGGGAGGTTTAAAGGAGGCGCTGGAAGGAATTATCACCTGCAGGACAAATCTGTGGCAACAACACCCCAGCAAGTAGCAGCAATCCCTGTAGTCCACATTTACATAACATCTCAGACCGTGGGGAGGTTGTGTTAGGCAAATAAGACCACGGGGTGGTAGCGAAAAGTGGTGTGACACCTTTAAAGTCACAGGAAATGGTTAATGATGGTGTGAGTTTATATTTTTATGTATTCATTTGTTGCGGTTGTGACACGATCTAGAAGAAAATGAGTTAACTTTTAATCTAAAAGGAAAATCATTAAATTGCTTCTGGGACATGGGTATTTCACTGCTAACAGGGCAAACTCCACCTAGATTATGTGTAAGACCCAGAATCTAAATGACCTTGTGGTGTGTTTGTTTTGCCAAATAAATGTTTAGATTTCATTAGGATAATATGCCTCAGTTAGTTTGTGGAACTATAGTGTGTTTCACCAAATAGGCCTTAGGAATATTTAAACTTCAGTATTTTCAGTTTACTGAATTATTAGGTCTACTGAGTAAAGATAGCATTAAACTTGTGATCAGTTCCGAACTTTGATAAAGATACAGGTTTTTTAAAACTATATGGATTACTTCAGAAAAGCATCTGCTGTTGTTGAGTAAAGCAGTGGAAACTGAGTGCACCGGGAGTGTGAGGTGGGTGGGGTGGCTGTGTTCCTCCTCCTTAACACGCATGGCTGAGGTCGTTTATGTAAATGCTTGAATTTAATTTTCAAAAGGACAGCCCTTTTCTTTGCCCAATGAAAATGAACCGCGGCTGACACCTGGCTATAAACCCAGGAAGGAACCCGAAATCCCAATCAGAAATCTGCTGAAAAAACCCAGAGAGGCGCAGCAGACAGACGAGCGGAGAGACGGCCGTGATGACTTCCAGTAAGATCGAGATTCCCGGAGAGGTGAAGAGCGACCCCGCTGCTCTCATGGCATCCCTCCAGCTGATGCCCTCACCGGTGCCTAACCCGGAGATCAAGTACACCAAGGTCTGTTTCTCTCCACACTCCGCCGCCGACCGACTTGAGTTTACTTTGCGCGCAGGGACTCGGCTCCTTCTTCGAGCTGACGTCTGATCTCAAACCAAAACTTAGAGGAATGTGTCAGAACTAAACTTGGTTTGTGTGTCAGGAGCTGGAGCTAAAGTGTCGGACTGCGTAGCTCGAGCTGGACTGGAGCAGATGAACTTCTCCAGCAGAACTTTTATTATTATTATCATTATTATGTCTAATCTGAAAGTAAAAACCTGAGCGCTGACCACTGCAGGGTTTTGGAAAGTTTTCTTTGCGTCCACACGTGCTCAGTATAGATCATTAAATCACCTATAGCTCCAGCAAGGTAGTATTACAATGAACCAGATTTAACAAATAAGTGATATAACCCATTTTATAAATATTACAGATGTGTGTTTTTCTGAAAAAAAAAGAACTGACTTAAAACTATTTATGGATTACTTTTGAAACGTGATTAATTGCTCCACTATAGAGAGCTGCTATTATGATTACGTTTTATAACTGATTATTCTTGTGGCTACGGTGTTTTATGATTGTTCATCATGTTTTAGTAGACGAAATCAAATAATACGCTGACAAAAAGCATATCGTAGTTTGTATGTTTTAGGAAGTGAAGACTTAAACCTGGTAAAAATTTGCAACGCTGAGTCACTTTTCTAAAGGTTATTATATCATTTTATTTTTTATTCTACGTTGCACACACAGGCCAACATCATCTCAGGTAGTTACACGGAAAGGCAATTAATGAGATGTAGTTTTAGAGGGACTTAAAGCCATAAAATAAAAATAACAAAAGATTAATATTTAACTAAGATTTGTCTGCAAGATTTGAACCAAGTCTTTCTCCTTCTTACATTTCGCCCTAAATGTTAGAGGATTCAGTGAGTGAATTTACTGTGATTTGAACTTCTTACTGTAAAATTAGGCATTAGTGGAAAGAACTGACACAAATGAAGCCAAAGTAGGCTACTTTTTTATGGCATCAGTGATGAATGTACAGGTTTTTAGTGTCTAAATAATGGTCAACAAAAGCAGTTCTAATCAGGCTCTGCTCCGTCATTATGTAACACCAGTTGGTTTAGTGAATACATTGTTTAGAGTCAAAATGCATGTAGTGGAGAATGTGTTTTCAGAGCAGTTTTGGATTGCTCTACAGCCAAAAGTGTGTGGGTGGAAGAAAGGGGATGCAGAAACAGCTGGAGAAAGAAGTATGAGTCAAACAAAGAACTTCATTTGATCCCTGAAACAAACCATATTGAAAATACAAAAAGAAAAAAACTTTAATCCTTAGCAAAGAGCCTCGTCATTTCCTTATTCTGAAAAATACATAGGAGTTAATATACTTCTGCAAAAATGAACCAGTAATTCATTTGTTAAGCTCTGAATGTGGGTCTCTAGCCACTGCAAATGTTGAGCCAGTTACTTACATGTAAAAATAGGCCTAATATATTTTATTCCAGTTTGATAAATGTCTACCGTGTCTTCACGTGTTTTTAAAACCATGAAGACATGAGTACAGTTTAACATTACTTAATTAGTACAGCGATCACATACATTTCCTTTGGTGTTCTTGCAACGCTTTTTTTTTTTTTGTTCAAGGTCTCGTCATCAGTCTTACCGACCAGAATGTAGCCTGCTGCAGTTTGTTGCTACTGAAAAGTTCTTTTCGCTGCAGAACAAGTGTTTTTATGATTGCGAGATTAAAGGGCACATCTTATAGAGGACAGATTAATGATAGTGTGGTGGAAGTTCATTCACTGCTGTAATTGCTCTGTGTTAACACATAGCTCAGTGTTTTAAGTGCAAAGGGCATGCTGCTGCTGCACTGTGCAGAGGACAGTACATGTTGCATAGGCAGTGTCTTGGTGGAAGGTCTCCATTCCTTCGCAGTGCAGAGTGTTAGTTAAAGGGGTGGAAACAACGGTGTACAGGAGGAAATTTAGGGAGCGACTTGGTGAATTAACCCCCAGGAATTTGGATCATCCAGTCCCTGTTGGTTTGGTGGACATAGGGGGCAGAAGGGCTCTGATTTATGGGCACTCCTGGCGTGGGCTCTCCTCACACCCTGTTCCTGTTCTCCACCCCACTGACTGCACGGGAAACAGCCAACATTGTTCACCGTCCCTTTCTTCATATATCGTTTTAAAACATCTTTTCTGCAATGAAGGCAACATGAAGCCTGTTCTAGTTTGACATTTTAGTCATCATGTCACAGCAAGATTTCTTTGTTTTGTAATACAAAGTTTACTCCAGATGACCCTGGGAACAGAGATATGGCTGGTACGGTATCATGACTTAACAAATGTCCTTCTATAACAGGGAAGCATGTGATAACAAAGGCTTATTGCAATCAAGGTTCGCCCCTTGTCCTTTTCACCGAGTCATGAACTGCCGTCGTCAAAGGCACGTTGTGTGATTGTATCAGTTAAGATATCTTCCGTCTTTCGTGCATCTATATAAAATAGGACTTCTGTTATTAGTTTATTGACATCACCGTGAGAATTAGTCATTTTCATTCATGTCTCCTCTTGTGGCGTAAACCGCGAGGAGAACCTTTTCTCCCTATCCCCTACCCCCACATTTCTATCTGTAGAAATCTCCAACAGCTGGGTTACGAGACTGAAACAGTTTAAAGGTTGATAGGACCACAAAGGAAGCAATAAATAAGAGAGCGATGAGAGCTATTTACTGTCGTTTTTCACTTGTGGCAGAAGTGAAGAAGAGAGACTCTGGCTTATGAATAATTAAGGAGACTGTTTTTGTGCTCTTTTTAGCAGGTGATACCTCTGCCCTCTGTGGGGGTTTTACACTGTTCAGTGATAATGGCTTGTTAAACCAGACACTCAGTGGGACAAATTTAACAAGAATGTAAAATAATGTTGCTGCTGCTCTGAAAGAACTGTCTATAAAATGTGGTACCATGTTGGTACAATGTGGTTAAAATGCAGGGAAAACATGTTGCACCTTTTTATTAGTCTTTGTTAAATAAAAAAAAAAAAAAAAAAACTAACATGATCCAGAAATGTTAGTGTGACGCTTGGCTGATAAGAATGTATACTTTCAGATGTGTTTTAATTTGGTTTTCATTGTGGCCCTAATAGGGAATTAACCAGTACCAGATTCACAGATCAGATTCAGCGACCTTGTTTACTGTCTGAGTTACAGATCTGTTAATCTAATCAACGGTTATAAATTTTCTTTGTTGCTTTGCTCATGGTGGAATTAGTGCACTTTCACCATAGGAACCTGTGCTGAATCGCTCTGCTAGAGACCTGTGTATTTGTAAAGCACTCTATGCCGAGACATCCACTCAGTTTGGATGAATAAGAGGCTCCATCAATCTGTCACTGATTGAGATAGTACAGATGGAGTCTTGGGGCTCCCCGATGCTAGGTGCTGTCCACCGGTGTGTAAATTATGACCCTGTCTCACTGTGTGGGTTAGTGGCCCTGCCTCTCCAGAGCCTGACCTGCAGTTCTGCAGTATTTCACTTCAAAACCACCATCTTACTGCGATCAAGATCAAACAGAGCCAAAGTTAGCGGATACTGTGCAACTAAATGATTTATCACAAGGAGCACAGCAAGAGCCACTCCTTCCCTTATGTGCCTTTGCTTACACAATCTCCTTGTTCGCACACACATGGCCACATACTCTCTGAAACACATCTCTTTGATTGTGACAGGGTAAGTGTGCACTGCCATTAATATGTCCATCAGTGTGAAATGCCCGCTTGTGCAGCGAGTGTAAATTATCATCTTAGCAGACACGTCAACATCGTGTCCCCTGTCTCTTAATCACTGTTTAAGGAAGAGCAGTGACAGCGAGGTTGCCCTGTTAACTTCCCATACCTTCAGTTTGCAGCCCTCTTGACAAGGAACGTGTAAATCCTTACGGTGTCATTATGAAAAACACTTGGCTTCATAAATCTGTTGCCATAGGCTCTTTTCTGTGGCGAGCCGAAGACGCAGCAGAGTAAGGAGTGCTTTTCTAGATGTTTATTTGTGAGAAAGCATGACTTTTTTTTTATAAATGACTTCCTCTTTGACCAGTGATCTCTTTAGTAAAGCTATGTTTAAAAAAAAAGAAAAAAAAAGAAAGAGCCTTTAAACACTCCCTTGACCTGAGATTTAAAGAACGGTTAAGTACACAGGAAACCCATCAAAACTAGGATGGTAAAAAAACACCAGTAGTGAGAGGAGAGGTTAGTTTTATTGTTGATTCATGGAAATAAAACAGCATGTAGCCTTGGTATATTGCTCTGTCTTTCATTAGGAAGCTATAATATGTTTGTGTGTAGTAAATATTAAGGGTGGTGTATTCTGTTGATACGGAGGTTATGTGTAGGAATTCATGATACATACTGATTGAAGAATAGGCTTAACTAACCGCTGTCTTAAAATGTGCATTTATTTTATGTATATATATATAAAAAGTTAAACCATAACCAATATTTATTTTGAAATTTAAAAAACAATGTAGCTGTTTGCATTGCGTTACTTTCTCACATAACTTTGCACGCAGCTTTTACCGGTTGCCCACACGCACTGGCGAGACAAAGACATTCGCCAGTCAGTGACAGCAAGGTCACCCTCGCCAAACCCAGGAGTGCAGGGTGGCATTGTGTGCCAGTGTGTGAATGAAAAACACGAAGGCTCCGTGGTGTCAGACATGTGGAGAGAAATGGGAGGAAAAACACCAGCTGGTCTCCACTTTCACATGCTCTCCAGTCACTTGTAACAGTAGTAATTATAAGACTCCTGAATCCCATCCAGAAAAGGAGAGGAAATAGAGGTCCTGTGATAGGGGAGGATATGAAACTTCCTGTGCAGACGAGTGTTGCAGGTGCCCGTAGGATCCGTCTGGCTGTGGAATCTTGGCGTGTTGTGTATAAACACACACGTAAACCCTCACACACACCCCTAAATCTCTCTCTCTACCCCCCTTGCTTTAAAAAGTACAACTGAGAAGCCTTACATATTCCTTCGGCCGTTAGCATCTGAGCCTTCAGAGGAAGCGAAGAGCCAAACAGATGTTTTTTTGGCCACAGAAAGTATTTTGGCCTTTCTTACTTCCCGTTACAGAACATTCAGATAAGATAAATTGTCGCTAATATCACGCAAAACATAAAATAATGAACGATGTACATGCAAGATGAGCGAATCTTGATTCTATTTTTGTCATGTCTTTTTATCGTCCCCACGGCCAGGCTCTCTGGATGATGTGACTGGCAGCTTTTATAGAAAAGCATGGGAGTTGCTAAATGTTTGCAGCTGCCCTGTGACCCATGCAGAAAGTCTTGACCTATATGCTTACTGCCTCGCTCTCATCCACATCAGGCCTCCTTGTTCTGCGTCAGGCATCGCATATCACAGCTCTGTGTCAATTTTAATGTTTGTTCAAATTAATAGTGCAGTACAAAAAAACTTGATCGTTCAAAAACTTTTCCGTAAGTGTGGTTTAAAAGAAAATGTAGGACGCGCAAAGTACTGGCTTAACTTTAAGAGTAGAAAATTGTTTACTTTGACTTTGTTCTCATCATCTCTGCAGATACTAAGTTAATCCTAAGTACTGAGTGAAAACGCAGGCTTTCATAAACATGAAACCGTCCTGTGAAGTGATAGTAACGACCCCGCAGGGAATGGGAAAGAAAACACTATTAGTCATTTGAAAATGTGCACCCTTGCACTTGTTTTTTCATCCTTGCGTTCTTTGCCCCTCGTCCAAGTGATCCTAAAAGCAATTTTAAGAAACCTTGAGAGTTGATTTACTACTCCGGCCTGTCATCTTAATCAAGTCTCTCAATGGAATGAGACAAAAGTCTAACACCAGTCCGAGCCCAGCGAGAGGGCCGAGCCAAACGACGGCTGACAGTTGTCCTTTTCTGGCCGTGATTTAGGTGGGGCCTGCTCCACTGTTCTTGTGCTTCATCCGTTCTCCTTTAGCAGCATCTTGTGAGAGGGGTTACGCCATGCATAAAGCTACCCACGGTCTGCATTCTTGCTCGGACTGTTGTGGCTGTCAGGGGGCTCCTCTGATTTAAGGCGCCCCACTTCAGTGGCCCCTATAAATTTAAAAACTAATTCAGTGCTCTACAGGACTTTTTGTTTTTCTAGCTGGCCCTCTGCTCCTTATCGTTACTGACAATTTTATGAAGTGCTCTTAATGAGCAGCAGATTAAAGGTGGCCTCTGATGGAAGGCGCCTGAGAATACTGGGCTGGTAGAGAGAGAGAAGTCACTCTGGCCTGTGGGGGATGGTTTTAGGGTGACCGCTACAAAGGAATGAGCTTATACAGTATTTCTCTATGCATTGCTGCACAGCGATGCTGAACACCTTCAACATCTGCACGTGAGTTAATCATATGCAGAGTCGCATTATGAGCCAGTGAGCCGTGGGAATGATAAGGAGGAGGGAGGCAGTCTTTCTTGGTATTTTATACTAGCCTGAAAGTAAACACAGCTAACAGTTTACAGCCAATTAAATAGTACTTAAAGCTCAGCGTTTATGGAGGTAAACATGTTGGAGAGTTTAGGAAGGCTAAGGCCAGCGGGATACTTGAACCTTGATCTCAGGTTTGCTCTCAGTGCATCAGAACCCCTCTAAAGTAGAAGGACGGTAAGAGCATATGTATACACAGAGGGATTTGTGCCAACAGATGTTCTCCTTGCACTCTATCTATCAGACAGACTGACAGCCATTAAAAACAGTGTGTGAGTAGTCTGCCTAATGGATCTAAACATGTCACAGAGAGAGGAGACTTTTGTTCCAGGCTTAACATGCAAAAGGTGTATCTACAATTTAAAATCACACCTAGCCTTTTGTCCCACTTTTCTCCAGCGAATGGAGGGTTTGCTCTTGTTTCAGTGACTTGACTCTGAGTCCGGTGACTCTGTAAACATTTATTCTTCTTGCGGTCTCACTAGATGTTGAATATGTCCTGTTTGGAATCCCAGGCGGTTGTTTAACGGAAGACTTGCTTTAACGCATCACAGAAACCAAGCGCAGCACGTGTTTTATGATCTCGTAAACAAGCAGTGATGTTGTGAAACGTGTGTCTCTGTGTTGGGGAGGGGTGGGTAGGTGGGTGGGGGTCTGGTGTCTGATAGGGATTTATCTGTACCCCCGCTCCCCTCCACCCCACCCCCTTTGTCTGGATGGTGGAGCACTCCCCAGGGAGCAATGCTGGACAGGCAGGAATCTCTGTCCAGATTTCCAGAGATTCTCCCATATCCCTTACACAAGAGCCTGAAAGCGAGCTGGACATTTCTGCAGCGAACATGGTGTAATGAAATGATTACGTAAAATAACATAAATATTTAAAAATGAAAAATTCTGTCATTATCTCCCACTCAAGCTCAGTTTGTTTCTAAGATGTGTTTTTTTTTTTTTTTTTTACTGAACAAACTAGTTCAGGTTTGAATAAGACATGTAATGTATCTATTAGTGAAATGCTAAACACTGACATTTTCTTCTTCAGATTTTCATCAACAATGAGTGGCAGGACTCTGTCAGTGGGAAGGTCTTCCCCGTCCACAACCCGGCTACTGGAGAGCAGATCTGTGAAGTTCAAGAAGCAGAAAAGGTAAATACAGCAAAAACAGTGTAGTTTTACACTTACTCAACTGCTGGAGGATATATATTTTGTATTGAGTATGCAGAATTACCCTTGTTATTATATGTAGATTTGTATTAGTATGATTTTAGATAAGTATTGTCAATGCACAGCTATATATTTTTATTGATAAGAATACATTATCTATATGTTATCTATTTAAAAAAATATATATTTTTAACAAAAAAATGTACAATATTTCCTTCCTTTGTCTGGTATAAAATAGCATCAACTGCTCCACTAAATTGAATTTTTATTAGTGGAATGTTTGACAATAACAACTTCGGTTATTTTGTTATTTCTGCAACTGAAAGTGTTTTTCTTTTCCTTTTTTATACACAAGTGAACTGTCTGCATCCAAAGAACTGAAGAAAAGCAGAAATGCAGAGTTCATTTTTATCAATGTTCCAAGGAATAAAATATATAGGTAGACGTTTGATTTGGTGCAAATGTTTCTTTTTCTTTTAGGCTGATGTCGACAAGGCAGTGCAAGCCGCTCGTCTCGCTTTTTCTTTGGGCTCCGTGTGGCGAAGGATGGATGCATCTGAGAGGGGTCGACTGCTGTCCAAACTGGCTGACCTGGTGGAGCGGGACAGCGTCTATCTCGCAGTAAGTGGACAAATGTTGAGAATCTTCAATTAACATAGAGAGAATATTTCATTTTCTTTCCTAGAATTCGTTCTCTACCTTCTGTCTGACATTTCCACCAGTGCTCTGAAATTATGCTGTTACTGTTATTTGTTGGTTTATTTATTTGCAGATTTTCATTTTCTTCTTATTCAGTTTATTTTCTCTTAACACATTTCATGCCTTCTGCAGAGCACTTCAGCTGCCTCACTGCTTGAGAATCATAGATTTTCCTTGCCTCAAAGAGAACATGTAACTGTAGCTGAGGGGCTGTATTTGTAGTTTAGTGTTATCTTAGTGTCACATTTCACTCATGGGTGAGTGTAAAGGATGGAACAGTATGGAATTATGTGAGGATCACAAGGTTATATCACATATTTCTCAACCGTCTCCCTCGTCTCTCTTCAGACTATTGAGTCGCTGAACAGTGGGAAGCCCTTCCTGCCCACCCTGTTTGTGGACCTCCAAGGAACTATAAAGACACTGAGATACTTTGCTGGATATGCAGACAAGATCCATGGCACGTCCATTCCAATGGGTAAGAACCCCTTTTTTTTTTTGTACTTTACAGCAGAATTACAAGTAAACAGGCTGAAGGATATAGTGACAAGGAAGAGTGGTGGTGAGAGATTACAGGGGAAACAAAGGATAAGTAAGATGATATAAGTGTGAAACAAAGAGGCATGTTTGTCTCTGGAGATACTCTAAATGTTGTTAAGTTATTTAGTTAAAATCCCATCCAATGTGTTTGGTCAGAGTTTGAACCTGAAGAACTTGTGTTGCCTTTAACTGTTTAAATATACAACAAAATACAAAAAGTTGGTTACTTTATTACATTCTTGTAGTTGTTAATAATTAAACATGTCACAATTTAACCAATGGGTTTGTTTCTTTTGAGTTATTCTGTTGTAACAAACAGTAAAAACTGTTTTTCTGGCCTCTTGGGGGCAGCAAAAACAAACATCACTTAAATCTCTTAATTTGATAATGCAAACCTTTTAACAGTTGGCTTTCAACACATCCAGAGTGCTAAATGCTCCTGTATGTCTATTGTGTCTGGCTTAAATCTGGTGACAGTTAGCTAGCCAAACAGGACTACAAATGAATCATATAATCATACAAACATGTGGGGAAAAAACAAAACAATAAGCTGAAAGATGCTAAAATGCCCAGCTGATCCATGGGTTATATCACAGGTTATATCTTCTGTGGCTGCATCATTATGAGCTGTATATCATCTCTTAATATAAAATAAGCAAGTGTAAAATGTATATAATCATAAATTCAAGTTAGACCAGCAAGACTTAACATAATATAAAATGAACAAGAGAGACTGGAGGGTTTGTTATTACGAACAGTTAGTTTGTTTGTATTTAGATTTTACAATCAGAAAAGAAAGGTAACATACTGACGATCAGTCCAAACACTTGGTGTATTTATTGAAGATTGTGAATTTATTGAAGCAGGGAGCCGCCATGGTCGCCCCTCTTAACGCAATAGAATTTGGGGGTGGGAGAAAGGAAAACGGGGTGTTTGTTTCAACAGGAAGAAAAAGAATAAGAGAGAGGACATGGCAAACCTCCTGATACAACTGTATTGTGCCTCTCAAAGCGTCTCTTGTACGCTGCTGCCAAACCAGCCACGGCGAGCATTTCCCAGGGCTTCGGTTTAAGCTTTATTCCTCTTGTAGACTTTCAGAGGAAATAAACAGAGCTATTCCTGTAGCTGGTATGATGTAAGTACTGGTGTTTGTTCACCTGTCAGGATGGACTGCAATACATCTAACATCAGCAACCCTGTGAGCACCTCTCTGTCTTGCATGTTATGCTAAGATTGTGGTGTGTAGACAATGTGAAATGAATGGGGAGTGTCATTATGTGGAGCACCTTTGGCTACACAGTTCGGTATTGTTTACATTGCCCGTTCCAAATTGAAATCTAAGTCATTTACAGGCGTCATATTTTCAAACAAGCCTTGCAGACACTCCAGTCTGTCTTGAAAATCTCATGTCTAATAGGTTTATAGATTCATTCTGCAAACAATAACAGTTTTGAAAGATCCAACATCCACACTGGAATGAAGGAAAACAGTTGACATATGGGAACCTTTACTGCAGTTTTGTGTCCATTGTCAAACTTTTACTGTTTCCCACTGAAAATGATTATTTGGCTTGTCATCTACCACTGATTGTTCCCATCCAAATGCAACATTAGGCAATCACCAGCTGACCACTGTTGTAACAAATTCATACACACATTTCTCAATATGAATTGTTTTTGTGGAGAATGAACAAGCATGGCACACCCTCAGTAAGTACCTCCTTTTACTCAAGTAATGCAAGAGGAATGAGCAAGCCTTTCCAGCATAACACCCATCTCTATGACCTAAAACAGCTAAACGCATGCCTGTGCTGTTGGAGGCTCGAAACGAAATGTAATCTCCCACCAGGGTAAAGTAAGCAGGAATGTTGCGTGTGGATTCATTTACAAATTAACATGTTGAGTCAACAACACCAGGGGTGGCAGGTGGCGACATTTTCATGTGTTTTAGGCATGTATCAAGCTTTTTAACAAATGCTAGAGTTAGACCTGAATAACCCAGTTTTCTCTTTGTGGGTGTGCTTGTCCACATGTGTGTTCCCCCACAGATGGAGAGTATCTGACGTTTACCAGATATGAGCCCATTGGAGTTTGTGGACAAATTATCCCTGTGAGTACAACCCTTCCTAAGTGACATGAACAATGGATATGGACATGAAAATGTAAATAAAAAAAATGATAAGAGTAAATTGGCTGAGTTTAAAAGAGATATGTGTCTGTTTATTGAATTACATTCTGAAAATTTCCAGTAATTCCCTGACAGTCACTGTTTATTTGTATAAATCCTGCTGGTAAGCCCCAAAAATGGTGGTGCCAGGGAGTTTGAGTAATAGAGAACGAGAAGTGAGAAGCAGAAGAGTGAGCTGGGGGAACATAGTGTGTTTGAGGAAAGAAGAATGATGTGAAAGGAGGAAAAGATCAAGGAGAAAGAGACACTGCTGATTGTGCAAGAGTGCAGAAAGCGTGTGGTTCTGTGTTGAGCCCCATGGGCTCCTGTGTAAAGCAGAAATAACACAGGGCTGTGTGTTGTACAGTGATATGGGTCTATTGCACATGTGTTGCAATTTCCCGACTTTCTCAGAATACTGTGGGAAGAGAAAATACTGTACAAGTGCCGAGAACATTTTCTCACTTGACTATGTTTAGACAGAGAGAAAATGAGAGTGAGTGACTTAAGAGCGATGAGTTATTGAACTTGACTTGTGACCACCCAGCGTGTCAGATGCATGATGTCTTTTTCCTGCTCGTGTGTGTGTGTGTTGTGCACAGTGGAACTTCCCTCTAATGATGACAGCATGGAAGCTGGGCCCAGCACTCGCATGTGGAAACACTGTCGTTCTCAAACCTGCTGAGCAGACGCCGCTCACCTGCCTCCACGTAGCAGCTCTCATCAAGGAGGTAAATGACAGAGTCGCTCTGCCAACTGCAAACATTGTATTTGGACAGTCGAGCATTAGCGCTCTGAATCAGAATCATATTATAAGTTTCATTTTGCCAAGAACACAGTGTTCGCTATGAATCTGGCCAACACTTTATTTGCACAGTCCAATGTTAATGTAACCACAAGGCGACAAAAAAAATGATGTTTAAAAAAGTGTCACTTGTCTATCTGTTGCATCTGTTCACAGTGCAATCCCTAACTCCAGCCAAGTCAGAGCTGAAGTTAAAGGGCTTTTATATTTTGTTAGCTTATTCTTCTTCATTAATACAGTGTAATAGAACTTTGTTTGTGAAGATAAAGTACAGAACACTTCCACTTAAAAAAAAATGAACATCTATCCGAAGAGATGTAAAGTTGACACAGATCTCTGACATGACACCAAAGTTAACGGACTGAAATGAATGACCATTGTCACTGAACAAATCTGGCAGCTTTTAGCCAGAACCGCTGCTTGCCACAATATTGACGTAACCACCAATCAGTCATACACAGTATATGTTTCTTATTAAAAGCTTTTTAAAATACTGGAAGCTACAGAAGCAATAACACTGTCATTACAGTTTCAAATAGTTGGCCGCTGACCTATTATGTTGCATTCAAGTTATCTTCTTAAAACTTTCACATCAGCTTCCATTATATAATTCAATATTCGAGATATCAGGAATTTCTGACTAAGACATTGTCTCCCTCTTGGTGCAAAGAACTTCCACAGCAGCGACTCAGCTCCTTTTATAAACAGTGCTTGTACTGATGTTATTTAGTATCACACTAAAAATTACAGTCTAATATACACACACTAATATAGCAATATATATACTAAACAGAGGACAGTTGGCAAAAGGTAGCAACTGTATGAATGTTGATAGGGTACTTTATGATGTACACACTGACGTGAACTTGAACGTTGTGACACGACTGCCTAACCTTAAAAAGGGCGAATCAGCGATGTTGTTTTCATCTTTAAGTTTGTCTGAATGTGATATAAATGCTGACACACTTAGTTCACACACATCACATAGTTTCAAGCACGCGTTCCAGATAAAACAGTCAAATCGGCATAAAACATGATTAAATAAAGCTAATGCAAATATAGTCTGCATTTCAATCCAAAGTGTTATCTGCACATCAGTGCATTGATGTGTGGTTATCGAGTGCAGCTGTGGACAATAAGTATGAGAAACCAAATAATGTTGTGTCCACATCCTTTACTTTTTTTCCCCATGTCCTCCCTGGCCTCTCTTCTTTTTGGAGACTATCTGTCTGTTGCCTTCTTCTTTTTGATGTTCCCTCCACTCTCTGCTTGTATGGAGGTTGGGTTGGGTCCGGATTCCCCCACACTGCCTGTGGTTTTGCTTGGCTCTGCTGTCATCTCCGCTAAAGCTTGTTTCCTCTCATATTGTTTTGACAGGCCGGGTTTCCACCGGGAGTCATCAATATTTTGCCAGGATTCGGGCCAACAGCGGGAGCTGCAATTGCTTCGCACATGGGCATAGACAAAGTGGCTTTCACAGGATCAACCAAGGTACTTTTCTCTCCAGCAAAGTGTCTCAGTTCAACAGCTGCCTACTGCTCGCCTTTGTCACTGAACACAAGTGACACAGTGACCAACATGTGCAGAGCATAAGAGGAGGCTGCGTAATTAAGGGATGTTGTGTGCCTGTATTGAAGTCTAAATGACAAACAAATGGGGTCTTACATAAGCTGCGTGCCCTGTCATTACTCCCCATGACAGGACTCTGATTTTATCTCGCACACACACGCACGCATATTTGTGCTGTCAAGAGTATACAAACATGTCTCTCTGAAAACCCTGCCCCTCCTCTGCTTTCCCTCAGCTGTCTCTTCTGCATTAATGCACCTCCACAGCTCTTTTCATTTAACTCATTATCAGGGCACACACAGCATAAAGCCCCACGGCCTTGCAAAAACAGGGAAGCAATAAATGGGAAGCTAAAGGGGCATACCAAGTTAGGTGATGAGTGTTGTGGTCTGTGGCTGGAGCCACAGTGATAGCAGATCTCTTCTTTTCACATCATTTGTAAATGTCTGTCTGTTCTTTTAAACTAACCCTTCTGTTAAAATCATTTTGTAGTCTTAATATAAAGTTTATGTTTTCATGAGACTAGTCTATATTTCACGTGTATCTTTAAGAATGAGACGGGTTATGTAATGTCTGTTTTGACTCAGTGTGATGTGAGCAGCCTTTGATAAGCATAGACAGCAAAGATTACTATCAAGTACCAAGTATACTCATGTTGGTTGAGCTATTGTGTTCCTACTTAAATTTCTCAAAAAACTCTTCAGCTGACAGTGATTATCCAATGAGTTTTATTCAAGTGCCATTGTGAGACTTTTTCATAAAATGTTTGGATGAATATCAGATGGGTAACCATTAATTTGCCACACAGTGGTTAATGTCAATGGAAGTATCTGGTCAAGATCTTATGACACAAGCTAATGACATCGCGCTTTAAACGAATGTTAGCATGCTAAGTCGAGATGATGGTAAACATTATACATGCTAAGTATATTAGCATTGCAATTTGGAGCATGTTAACATGCTGTTATAATCTATTAAGCTTTAAAGTACAGCCTTACAGAAGCACTGACATGACTAAAGACCACAGATTGTTCATGAAAACACACGAAGCCAGTAGCTGGTTATAGAGTGTCACAGTGTCCTTCCCTTTCTTGTGGACACTGTGAGACAATATTTCCAGAGAGACATGTACGGCTATCAGTGATGACAGTTTTTTTATCCTATTTGAATTTTGCCAGGAATTACAAGTCATGAAAGCCAGATCACTATGTAACATTTAGTCTAATTGAATTTATCCAGGTTTAATCTATCTATCTATCTATGCACCTTCTTAGTTTCATTGTCTCGGTTTGATTGAACATTTCCTTTGTGAATGACCTAGTACTTTTTTTTATTTATTTTTTTTACTAGATTTCCTTTTGTTTCATGTGATCTGGAGTCAATTACTGGGGGAATGAGCCAGTGTTGTGAGAGACTGTTGATGCCCAGACAGTGAGTCACCTCATTGTAGTAGTAATAGTGGGGGATAGCAGGAAATACAGCATCTCCTCTCATGCTGGAAGTTGATGGCGTAGTTACAGGTGGATTTTAGGACCACAACTCATCCTCTTACTGACTAACATGTGGCTGTGAGTCCACACGGAGGAGTCGAGCAGCACAGCGTGTTTCCTTTACCCCTGAATAAACACACGCTAGCCTCTCCTTAGTCAGCCACTCAGCGTTTCTGATCAAAGACAGACAAAACACATTGGAAACAACAAAGCTGAGCCAAGTTTTGCTTTGTTTTTACACGAGACACAGCACAGCAGACTCTGCTCTGTTCGTTTCATTTTCATTATTGGTAACTAGAGTGAATCAGACACGGGAACAGATAGTAGCAGGAGATTTTCGGGGTGGACACTAAGAGGGTATTTTCCGCTTTATCTTGTCATTCTCTTGGAAAATTAAACAGGCTGTATGAGTAATAGGAAGATGAATACTTGTTTAGGGTGTAGGATTGTGAGGAAGGTCTGCTGACTTTCTCAGGCTTGTTATCTGTCGGGTTAATGCAATGTTTTAGGATGCCGAAAAAAAATGTAATCAGATAATTCCTTCGACCGTCAGGTCCTAAAATTCCCTGCCAGTGGGTGAAATGGGAGATTTGTTTACTATGCTTAGCTGTAACCTGCTATACTTCAACAGCTCAATAAACATATGATACCTAACGCTCCCTAGGTGATGCCCATCATCACTGGGGTCTTACTCCTTCATTCTTAAAGAAACAGTTTCTGGAACAGGAACAGGATCTGGTGAAAAGTCTGATACCACTCTCACATATGTTAAAAAATGTAAAGTTATAAACCATTTAGCTTAGCATAAAGATGAAATAGATGGAAACGGTTAGCTGGGTAACAACAAAACCTTTCTCTGAGCAATTTCATCACTGAATATATTGTTAAATTATTTTCAATACCTTTGTATAAGTTTGTTTTATATTGTGCTAAGCTAACCAGTTTTCATATTTTTTACTTAATGCCTCTGAAGCACCTTGAGTTACCTAACCCAAAGGAATAAGTTGGCCTGGAGTGTTCCCAAAGCTCACAAATGAACACAAAACCCAATCATAAAACTCCACTTGTCATTTTGGCTGCTGGCTGTTTTTGAATTGATGCTTCTGTACCCATTAAGCTAGCAAGAGGTGCCAGTTGTTGGACTTTTTTGCCTTTAGTTGTTGTGCTAAGCTAAGCTAACATGGCTCAAGCTGCATCTCTGGTGTGTGGCGTGATGTCAAAAAATTAGTAATCCTTGCAAAATGAATATATTTTCCAAAATGTTGAATGTTTCCCTTGAATGACAATACAAGTGTTTTTTGCAGATTTTAGCCTACCAACAAGGATTCAATCAATCTGTTTGTTTATTGTTACAAAGGTTTAGTCTCAGTGTAGTCTGCTGCTAAACAGAAATGATTGCAGACATGATATTCACTTTTATATGACATGTTATAAAACAAGGTTCAAGTGGAAAAATACCAACAATAAATATGCAAAATTACATGTGTGTTTTCAGGAAGCAATAGGGTTCCTAAACTAAAATGTGATGCTTCTGAGCAATAGTTTGCCCAAATATTTTATCAAGGAATGTTGTTGCTAAATGCCTTATTTATTGCTCTTCATTTTGGTTATGTGATATCATCACTCTTGGTAAGGAGTAAAGTGAAAATACGCATAATAGGAAGATAAGGAAAAACCACAGCAAAGCCCTGATCATCTTCCATATCAACACATCAGACAGTTCTTATACCAAACGACTTGTCCCATAGTGTGTTAGATCACAGAACACCACCCACACACCTCGTGGTTGCCTCTTCCTGCCCTCCATTACATATCGGATGCTGTTCCCGGCTGAAAGATCATTTTGTTTTCCTTTCCTGTTGCCATCTCCAAAAACCTGCAATAGATATTCATTCTGTGTGTTTGCAGAACTCATGTTTCAGTTGGCCTACCGGTGCTTTCCTTGTTTGGAGCTAACCAACCTCTTTAAGATATTTAATGGCTCCAGCTGATTTACTGATCTGGCTGCAGGCCTGTATCACTATGAGTAAACCTCAGATGTTTTTCCCCTGCTAGGTCGGCAAGCTGATCCAAGAGGCAGCTGGGAAGAGTAACCTGAAGAGAGTGACTCTGGAACTGGGAGGAAAAAATCCCAACATCATATTTGCAGATGCTGATTGTAAGTTTTCAAACTGTGATTTCATGGCTAGAATCACTTTATTTAGATGTTTATTCCTAGGGTGTTCGGTCTGTGGATGAAAACCCACAGGCTGATGATCTTACAATGTTCAAAGTGCTATGAAAACTCCTGGATGGATGGGTTTCATATAAATTCTAAGTGGCTCACCAAACTGGGGGGTGCTGAGGCTTTCAAATGCTTTCAGCAGCCGTGAGAGGGGCTCACTAAGGCCTGTAAATCAGGAGAATGGACTCTGACTCAGTCGGGTGCTTCAGCCGAGACCCATAAATCACAGCAGCCTGTTAACCCTTTGTGCACAACAGCAGGATCCTGTCTCTCAGGTGTCAGGTATCAGATTTGCTCAGGATAGCTCCAGTAAATATTGAGGTAAATTCTGTAATAGAACACTACGCAACTTTTTCAAACCAGGTGACGTTTTTATATGGCCTCTGATAACAGTAGCTCACTGTGACATTGAGTTCTGAATTATTTCTCTTTAAAGAAACAATTGCAACTTTGATCAATTAACTTCATAGTTGCAAAATGATTTCCATACAGAAATTTGTTTTGATGAACACCAAGTGTTATTTACTTATTGACTAATTGAAGTCTCTTATTTCCCCAGTGGATCTTGCTGTGGAACAGGCCCACCAGGGAGTGTTTTTCAATGCAGGCCAGTGCTGCACGGCAGGCTCTCGCATCTTTGTGGAGGAGCCCATATATGATGAGTTTGTTCGGAGGAGTGTGGAGAGAGCCAAGAGGAGGATAGTTGGCAGCCCCTTCGACCCCACGACTGAGCAGGGTCCACAGGTAACGGGAGCGTGGATTGTTTCACGAAGTTTCAGTCAAGAAGAAGTTCTGTTTACTTTTCTATCATGTGCTCTCTCTCTCTGTTTCACAAATAATGTTTGTTTGTCTTCCTCTGTATTTCACTTTCCTCCACATCCACAGATCAGCCGGGAGCAGCAGAATCGTGTGTTGGAGTTCATCCAGAGCGGTATCAGCGAAGGAGCCAAGCTGGAGTGTGGAGGCAAAGCTCTGGGCTTGAAGGGGTTCTTCATTGAGCCTACGGTTTTCTCTAATGTGAGGGATGACATGCGCATCGCCAGAGAGGAGGTACAAAGTCAGATGAGAACTTTTGATAGCTCCAGCTCAACTGATACACGTGTGAAATGCAGGGGTCTAATTCTTTATTTTGTAAAAGTACTAATATTAAAATGTTAATATTGAGGCATGAACTTGATATTATAATTCAGTGTCCAGTTTTAAATAGGAAACCTGCCAATAATTGTAAAAACTTACAGAAAAATACAGTGAGGTACTTACTTGTAAAACTCATTTAGTTGTTTTTCCACTAATCAATCAGTATATTCTCAACCCTCCACAGATTTTTGGACCAGTGCAGCAGATCATGAAGTTCAAAACTATTGATGAAGTGATAGAAAGAGCCAACAACTCAGATTATGGTTTGGTCGCTGCTGTGTTCACCAGTGACATCAACAAAGCCTTGACCATATCCACAGCCATGCAGGCTGGCACTGTCTGGTAAGTTCCGTCTTAAGTTGCAATCAGTAATAGTTTTCATCTGGAAAGAATCAGCCATTTCGGTCTCAAGAAACTGTAAACTGACAATATGCCACTTTACGACCCACAAAAACATGCTTTCCTTCCTCGTTTCACCACTGACCAAACAGGCAAGATGTGGAAATATCAGAAAGTATTGTGCCGGCACGAGACAATAACTCCAACCATAAATTGTGAATGTAAATGGACACCCTAATTTTATAATTTGTATAAAGGAAATGGTCATAAAATGTTACTTGTTGAGTCCTTGTTTTGTTTCTGGTGTAATTACCTACAGATGGTTATGACCAGCGTAGGAGTATAGCTAACATACAGCATCTGCCAGAAAATTTTCATCGCTTGTTGAAATTGACCGCAACTCTTTGCTTACTGAAGAAACATTTTTCTACCTTGTCCTTCATCCTTGATGCAGCCCCTCATCTCTTTACTTCCGTCTACAGACAGTTACATTTACTTTCTCTAATGACTATTATATGGGAACTCTTGTTCCTCCATATCAGCATCTCACTGAGTTCCCCCCATTTTTTAACTTTAAAATTTTTTTTTCCATCCTCTACCAAAATGTTTTATTTCCTCTTGCATTCTTTCATAAGTTCTTTCCAGGCAGCTGTAATTTGTAGATTTGCAAATATACTACCTGACAACAACAGCTGCATTTGCTAAACAGTAATAGAATTATAAGATCAAGTTCACAGGGTTTCAAAAATAGCAGTGAGAATGAAAGCAGCGACATAGTTATGGTAAATTATATAGCAAACCGCAGGAGTCAAATGCATGAGAGTGATCAATGTTTTGTGTATTTTCCAGGATAAACTGCTTCAACGCTCTGAGCACACAGTGTCCATTTGGGGGATATAAAATGTCTGGCAATGGACGTGAATTGTGAGTATTGCTTGGTTGTCTGCCCTCTCAATATACACAAATTAGCCACAGCATTGCTAGTACTGACTTTGTGTTTTGAAAACCTACTTTCCCAAATTGCTTAACATGACATAAATCTTTATCTAAGAGGATATTGCAATATTTCTGATCCCAGAGTCTCCAGCAGTGTATACACAATATTTCAATGTGAAAGTCAGCATGAGAGTTTAAACAAAATGAGCAGCATTGTTACGATTTCCTGTTTCAGGGGAGAAAGCGGCTTGAAGGAGTACTCAGAAGTGAAGACCATCACAATGAAGATGGTCGCCAAGAACTCTTAAGGCAGCCACCCTTTGTTTGGGAAGAGGTGGTGTGTCCCTCATCTCTGACCTGCCTCTTGACCGTCCGTCCACGATGGAAAACCACACTGACCATTAAAACCAGTTATCTCCATGGTAACTAAAGGCTGTACCCACATGCTGCCTCCAGTCCCTCCATCAGAACGGCCTAGCTCTCCACGGCCAGTCCAGCTATCTCCACCCGCCTTGAATTTGTGGGCTGTCTCTAGTCTTAACCAACAACCACTGAACTATCCCCATACTGTATACCTCCTCCACTAACTACACTAAAGCACTCACAGAGACGATGGGGGAGGCTGCTCTGACTGCAAAACCCAATAACAATGCCCTTCCAAGCCGCTACACCCTGATCTTAAACCCCCCAGATGCTGGATGCTCAGAGACTCAGTCGCCGCACTTGCAACAACCCTTTACTAGCAACTTGTCATGTGTTGGGATGCAGTTCTTCTTTGTATTGTGCGGTATGATTGTCAAAACCTCATGTGTCATTGTCTTGGTAGAATTTATGCGAGCATATCAGCTCATTCAAGACCACTGATGTTGTCAGCCTCAGACATGAATGGATGAAATGTTAATTCAGAATTAAACATGATTTGTAATTGTCTTTGTTTATATTTTAGCTCATACAACTTAACACTGTATGTCAACCTTCGATTGATGTAAACGTGGAAGATTTTAACCTCTTAAAAGCATTTTACTCTCACCTGCTAAAAGAGGAGTAGATGTATTTTAAACTTTATGTAACTGATTTTCATTGATGTCATCTATGTTTATGTTTATACAATCATATGTTATAAAATTATAAAATGACCATAGTTTTTTTTCAGTAAAAAAACTTTTTTTCCTGGAAGACTTGTGTGTTCTATATATTATTGCTCAAGAGGTCGAGCTCTTTAATTTAGACTGTGATCACATTTCACTTCATCATATGGGACGGCTGTACTGCAGATCTAGGTCCAGCAATTACACCACTAAATAATTTATACTTAAAATTAACCTGAAATAAACTTGCTAAAGGGGATGATATTTGTTACTTATACTGTATATTACGAAAACATAATTTTTTTACCAAAATTTATGGTGAAATAACACACTAGTCTTGTTCTTTTTTTCTATGTGTATCTTTAATGTGTGCAAAAGAGATCTTAAATAACTGGAGCTGTGCTGAAACTCATATTTAAAAAGAAAAGTGCTGGTACATCTCCAGTCGTAACCACCGTCATCCATCGGTCTTCTGTTTTCTCTTTCAGTCAGCTCCACCTACTGGGCAGGTAGACTCATGACTGGCTCAAAGTGATTGGCCTTTTATCACATGACACTTTCTAACATAAATTAGCTCATCCTGTTATGCTCAAAATGTGTCGGGCACATTGGCTCCTATAAAATGACAGCTAAAGACAGGAAATGAAAGACAAAATTAAAAATGAACACATATACAGGTGGCACAGTGGTGTGGTGGTTAGCACTGGTACCTCACAGCAAGAAGGTCCCGGGTTTGAATTCATGGGCTGACTGGACATTTCTGTGTGATACTTCGTTCCTCCCACCATCCAAAGACATGCTGGTTAGGTTAATTGGTGAGTCTAAATTGGCCGTATGTGAACATGTGAGTGTGAATGGTTGTCTGTGTAGTCTGGTAACTACTCATTGACATGAGTGAAAGTCATGACACATAGAGGGGGAGGAGGGTGTGGTATGACTACTCCATGGGCAGAAGTTGCTTAATATTACCCTCTGACATTTACATTCATGACCTAAAGACCTAAAGTTCATAAAGTTAAATTTAGACTTGTTTAAAAGAAATTAAGGGAAGTCAGCAAACACTGAAAAAAAAGAAAAAAAAAGAAAAGGGCAAGATTTAAAATAGATATGTATACTCAGATATCATGTTTATGGCGTTTTTCACTGCAGACATTTTTCCTTGTCAGAGAAGCACAGGTGTTAATGACATTAATGATGGCGTTCTTTCAATTCGTAAACTGTGAGAGACTGTCAGCATGCACAATATGAGGACTAAAAATGCTTAACAGACCTCAGACAGTTTGACGTGTTAAAACGCAGTGAAAATACCGTTTGAAAATTTGCTCTTTCATTTGTCTTACATGTTGATTTTGAGAAATGTAACCATGATTTATGAGGTTGAAACTAATCTACAAAGGCAACATACATACATATAGTTAAAAACAGAAAATGGTACTTTACATCAGGACAGCACTCCATCAGAACAGGCTAACCAAGCAACTGTTTAGGGCCCGTTGAAATAAATGAGCCATCCCCAGATGGCTACCTTTTGTCATACTCTGCAAAAACAACTGTAAACATCTTTGTACTGAGGGGATACTACACATACATCTTTGCCTGGGGTCAGAACCAAGGATCACCACTACAAGTGATTTGGTTGTGAACAAAATACACATAGTTTGAGAAGCAAACCCTGAAAAACAAGTTTGTGTGGGTGAGCAGGTGATTTCAAGTGTGCTTTGAGTATCAGCAGGTAGAAAGATATATAAATACAAGACAAGTTACCATATATATGAATCCATTGCCACCTTAGTTATATTAAAAGACAGAGGTAAGGACAAGCATCAACCGAGAAGAGCTAAAACAACAGAAACATGGATCTGTTAGGGGTTCTTCTCAGAGATGAATAAATGTGAAGACACTGCACTGGGGTCTTCTTTGTATCAGCTTTTAAATTGTCAGGGTACATTTTCCCACAATTCCCTCCCCAGCTGGTATTTCCAAAGAGAAGATGAAAAAGTGATCTTCTTATTGCAGTACTCTGTTAACGCAACAGGGAATGTCAGTGCAGACTACAGACGCACACTCTCATATTAAAAGCGCATGCAGAAACCTTTATGTCCTCTGACTCGCTTTAGCTCTCATTTTACAGTCCAAAACCAAAATAAATGAGGTTGGAAATGTTTAATTCAGATATATTTAGATTCTTCCTTTTAGTAGTAGTTTTACCTCTACAGCTTTCTTTATTCACTATAAATATAATAATAATTTCTTTACACTTTCTCACAGATTGATCAGCATTAAAATTGTGAACTAATATGAGAAGGACAAAGCACACATTTTTCCTTTCTGGATTAATGTTTGAGCACCAAGTGAAGGGGCACTGTGTGAAAAATACTCAAGTTAATGTCTTAGTGAGAACCCTCTGCAGCACCTTATTTTCTCAGTGTGTGTGAGCATAACCCCACAGTTAAGGACATCAGCTTGGAAACAGACCACACACTGACAGGGACATTCACCCTTTGTCCAGATGGACCCTTATCCTTCAAAGGTCTTGTTTATAGCTTCAGTTAATTTTCCTGCAAGATAGCTCAGCTTTTCTTATTATCTGTCCTTTCAGGAAAATTTCTCACATGGGTCATCAAACAATACGGGGACATCTCTCTGCATTCAGCTGATCAATGTTGTCTGGTCCTCTTCATTTGTCTCCAAAATGACCTTTCTTCCAAGACATCACATGGTGTATGTGTGTGGGTGGGTGTGTGGGTGGATGAGTGAGGATCAGTTCTTGAGGGAACATCATCAACGTGAGGACATTTTAGCTGGTCCTCACCTCTGTTTAACACTTGATTTTAGGGTTTAGGTTAATATTACATGTCTGAGGTGGTTCAGGTAAGCAGGTAAGAATGTAATATGTCAACAGATAGTCCTCTCAAAAGTGGAAATACCAACACAAAAGGTTAACTTTGATCTCTGATAATATCATCTTTCATCTCTCACTTTTCCCTTCACTCATTCTTCATCTTCGTGAGAGTTTGAATACTCTCACATCTCTCCCTGGATTTGACGTAAAACATTCGCTGTTGGTTTGACAGTTTTGCCAGTTCTGAATTTAGACTCGCAGCAGCAAATCATCCATGGTGGAGTGAAGTGAAGGAAGCAGAATGTTCCACAGACCCATCAGGGTAAGGACGGCACTCTTTAGTTTGACTCCAAACATTTCCAGATGATGTTTAAACAAAATAATTGGAGGATATCTTATGTAATGAACACCGTTAACTTATTTCTGAATGCGTAGTTTGTGGGCCCATCAGTTTTGCTTGCTTCTCAGCTCTTACAAGCATCACTTACGTTCCCACTATAGTTTCAAGTCTGCCCCCCAATACAAATGTCTCAGATATATAATAATGCATCTAAATTGCTTCCTTATTTTTGCATGAAGACATCTGATCTCTATGTTATTTAGATTGTAGTGATGGCCAAATTATTAATATAGACAGCTTTCACCTAACTTCTCTGTTGAAGATATGTTTCAGCTGCTGATGGAGGATGGAAAAAGACTGAGAGCAAGTTACTGAGACACACACGTCATACCTGACTCTGCTCATCAAGTAAAATTGTAAAGATGAAAAAAACAAATTTTCTTCATTCTGTTGGAAAGATCTGGGAATTTGAAGTAGAGGGCTTCAGTGAGACTGATGCCAAACTCCTCCTCAACCTGGTGAGGACACACAGAAAAGATTTCTCGCTAGTTTGGGATTAATTGTTACATGGCACTCAGTCGCCTCCCGTGACCCCTCCAAGTGAACCTGCTCCAGCCTTGGATGGGGAGGATGTCTGTGAGGAATGTGGTTCCACCTCCACCCCCTAATTTAGCACTGCAGATGATGCCATTCTTTGGTTTCTGCATTCATTTAGTGTTGTTATCTCACTGTTTAGGTTACATCCTTTTCATCCTATTTTATTTAACTTTAATGTAATTTTATTTTAATTTTAGCTTATTAAACTCATTGTAACACTGCAATCAGTCTGCATTACAGCACTGGTTTAACCTGTTTCTTTGCTAATGCAGCAAGAAATGAAGACATTAGATGCCTTACAAAATGTCTTTTTAAACAAACCTATCACTCAGGGTCCACTTTTTTTTATCTTCCTCTGAAAATTTTAACTTCATTTTACAGATGTTTTACCTAAATAGCTAAATACCATTAGGGATTTTGAAGGCCTGGCATCTGGTACCTGGTAGATTGGTAGTGGTTCTGTGTGGATGAGCACTACTGGGTCTCAGGTTTTGATATTGTGGATTCATCCCAGAAAAAACTCTCCATCCTGACTGACATGGACACTGACTGTACTTCAAGAGGAGGAAGAATATGAGAAGATGCATAACATTTAAGATATAATACAGTATATTATAAAACCAGGATACACAGAAACTGTCAGATCAGGGAGCATTAGTTAGTCCCATTTATTGCACTCTCTGCTGGGAGTTACAGCTCGACAGTACTACAGACTGAACATACAGGTCACTAACAGAAGGTCAAAATACTGTATGCCCCAACGTACATTTCAAAGTTTTCATACAAAATAAAATGTGCAGACATTTGACAGAAACGTCCAAAGTATTAAGGTATTAAGTGTGAAAAATATACATAGGCCATGGAGGACTACAATTGTCACAGAAATAGTATTAAAACCTTTGTCTATTTGTGTCGCACAAATAGTCATCACTATATTTGTTTATAAGATATTAGCAATGATTTCTTGGTTTCTGTGTCAATGTTTCCCGAATATCACGTTCTTTTACAAACAAATCTACGTCATGTAGTTCAGTGAAATACAGAGCAGACTCACCGCTTTTCCTCTGTGTTCCTTTAACCGCTGATAAAACAACAGCTGAAAGTATCAACAGTAAACTTCCCACTCAGCAGGAAAGCACCATTACTGGAACTGGACATTTCCAACAGCGGACATGCCAACAAACTGAGGTGTCTTCACTAGAACGGTCCATGTTTGGTTTGCCTTTACCACAAGGAAAGATTCATTTATATTTATATATATCAGTAAAACAATATATGGTTTATATATATTTTTTTTTGATGAAAAAAATCTTTCTATGATTTCACATTCACCATCAGATTTTTATATTGTCTGTGATCATAAAACATGTCACTGAGTGAAAGAGACAGGTGATAGGGTGGAAACGTCATTTTATCAAAAAATTACGCATGTTGTCTGATGAAAAGGTATCACATGAAGACATCACAGGAAGACATCAGCAAAACAATAGGAAAAATAGGCTGAAAGATAATTAAAAAAAAATAGGTGTCTTTCTATAGTTGACAGTCAATCCTTGATGCAACACCAGCATTTTGAGGACGTTCGTAGCTGTAAAATGGTGGTCCTCACAAAGCAATACCAACATGTGTGTGAGTGTGTGAGTTGAGTGTGTGTGGGGGTGTGTGTGAGTGTGTGTGTGTGTGTGCCAGAGAGGTCTGATTCTTCTCACAGAAAAGTTGCGCAAGCGTCTCTGTACATGCTTCTCATTCCAGTGTGGTGTGAGTCAGGACTCAGTGCGTGAACAGATCTAGAGAGCAGAGACT
This sequence comes from Planiliza haematocheilus, assembly GCA_005024645.1. Classification (NCBI taxonomy): domain Eukaryota; kingdom Metazoa; phylum Chordata; class Actinopteri; order Mugiliformes; family Mugilidae; genus Planiliza; species Planiliza haematocheilus. The sequence goes on from SRSE01000798.1 coordinate 4,633,940, forward strand.
CCTCCGCACAGTGATGCTGTGACGAGTTAATGTCTGCATGAGAGTGAAAATGACTTGACTGTTAAACATTACTGAGAATAACAGCTGCCTGGAACAACAGCTTTTGGTTTTGTTTCTGTTATCGGAGGATGTAGGAGGTTGAAGCGACACAATGGGCATTCAGGGAACTAGAAATCAAGAGCTAGCATACCGTAACAGAGACGATCATTAGGTGGAGCTACACAAAATCTGTCTTTCATTTTAAACAAGAACAGGGTCTTTTTAAAATACAAATGCTTAGTGATTTAAACTGATAAAACAACAAACATTTTTACATAAATATAAAGACTGATGATGCGTTGTACAACTAGCTCTATCTTCAAAACCAAAGAGTGACGCCTCTTGGTGAAGAATTTTGAAGACCAACCACTGTTTACAAATACGTCTGGCCCATATGTACACTGAAAGAGTCTGTGTTTGCTGTAACATCCAGATCTGGGGCAAATCCAGTGTTATAAATGAGGCTGAAATCCATAATAGCTGTTCTGGTCAGCGCAAGCCAAAAAACAACAACAACATTTTGATATCAACTCTTGTGTAGGTCTTTTCATCTACCCCAAGCTTTAGTTCAGAATGAAACAATTAAACTTGACAAAAAGTCTTTTGTTGTGACCACAGGATGAACCCTACTCCTCTGACTCATACTTGAAGTGGCAACATCGGCCCCTAGGTTGGGAGATCACCCCTGGTAGGCAGCTATTACCATTTATAAACCACCAGTGCTAACAATCTAGCAAGCTGTTGACCCAGTAACTTGAGAAAGGATATGTATAGGCACAATGAAAGTTGAGGCTGTTTGAAATTTCTCTGAAATTTTCAATCTTTCCGACATGTTTTAAAATTGCGAACAAAACTAAATTGCAATATATTCACTTAGGCCTTGTGCAGAAGACAACAAAAACATCCTCAAACACATAACAACTCGTGAACTCCTTATTCAAATTCCAATTACGTCTTCTGATGAATGCCTGTATGGAGGTTTCACATGAACAACCCCAAATTTTGTTTTGACAAGCTAAACTAAGATGGTACTTGGAGAAAATGTTAGACGACTCTGAACATCCTCATGTGCTAAAGTGCCTGTTTGTGTTTTTACGGGCAGTAATTGCTTATTGAGAGAGCAGTTGAGCATTGAGAATTTACAGATAAAAAGATGCAAATTATGGTTTGAACAGCTAAAGATGAGAATGGCAGATGGAGGTAATTTAGTCTTTAAACAGTAGTAACGAATCTTTTTAATTTTATTCCTGTTTGGAGAGAGGAATGATTACAGCCACCATGAACTCTCAACATGTATGAATATTCTATTACACTGAGTTACTCATCAGAAAAGAAAAAACTCAAGTTACTTATGGAATAAATGTAAACCTAAGCATACAGGTTACAATAGTTATGTTTGCCGTAAGCAGATTCGGAGGTGAGAAACTCTTCAAATATAATCGTGGCCGACAGGGTCATGGTCAAGTGTGAGAAAGTCGGGAAACGAGAATGAGACAATCAGCTTTTTCTGTTAGTGTCTGCTTTGTTAGGAGGCAGATTCAAACCTGGTTAACTTGAACATGTTTGCACAGGTTTCAGAAGCTGGTTACAAGTGATGTTAAGTCAGAATGAACTTACCCCATGAAGTCTCAAAAATAATGCTTGTAATAATCACATAGAGAAGCTGCATACCAGCAGCAACACTTTAAAAATAAAAGGCTAGTGGTTTCTTGTCATGAATACATCTGGGTGATTAATAGGTCACTAACACCTCCAGTTTAATTTATCACATAAAACATATTTTGCATTAAGAAGCGGTATCCTTAAAGACTGGTCAAGGCGTTATGGGATAGATAATGAATTGGATGATTTAAGAGGTGTCTTGGAATTACTCCAAGGTTAAGTGGTAATCCCATATCCATCAACACCTGAATCCCAATACAAATGACCTGGACTATGTATTTATTGGAAGGAGCACTTATGGAGCTTGATAAGTGTCATTCACCAGCCATTAGCCTATGCTCAGAAAGATGATCTATGGGAGCCATTTCCATGCTAATCCCTCCATCTGCTCAATAGCCTCAAACATTCAATTTTGCTGCACAGTTTCTCAGATTCAAGCGTCAAGATTGAACTTCTTTAAGAACAGAATTACTGAAGTGATCTATTGGTTTTCCATGGTGTGCCAAATCCATTCTGGGACTAATGTAATGACTCATTTGTACCGTAACGACTTAAATGAGACAGTGACATTGCGGCTCTGAATGTCATCATAAAATTTGCGCTTGACATGTGTATGGTCCAGCTTGAATAGTGTGTTTTTACAGTAAGGGCATGATTGTGTAGATTTGGCATCTCTGATTCTCTGTTCTCTGATTGGTAAACTTTAACAATGCAGCTGCAAACATATCATATGTTTTATATTTGACATCATCAGGAACTATGTTTAAAGGTTGGGCGGGGCGTTAATTTGTTCACAGGGATTCCAAATATAACCACGAGCCCACGTCCAGCGTGATGTCAGTGTAATGAACATAATGCTCACAGTCACTGATTATGTTGAAATGGTTTCCATCTGTCTAAGTGACTGAGTATGAGTCAAAGCAGGATGTACGGGTGGGATGTAAGCCACTCATCACTAATATCTCTCTATAACACTTCAGATTAGAGCACAAAATTTAGGCTGTATGTGTTCTGTGTATACTGATGGTATAGTACCTGCTTGGAGCTGTAACCTTGATATTAAGTACACCGTAAGAACTGTTTTAATTAATCAAACGTTGTTTGATTTATTACCGACATAAGATTAGTATTATGGTTGAATATGCTGCATTTATTTATCTATTTATTCTTGCTGCTCCACAAATGCTCATAAAATACAAAACTGGAATGCTATACACACATATACACACACTCAGAAAAGAAAACAACCAACCAAACAGTACTGGTATACAGGTAGAGTATGTAATGTCATCTTTAGCGTCCCCATATTTTTACAGCTTGATAGCCTCTCCAGATATTAATTGAACTGCTGTTCAGCTTTTTCCTTAAAATCAAAGAGCTCTTTCAAGAAATTAGAATTGTAGTTGTAAAAACATTTTACATCTGGAATTAGGTCGTTAAGAAACATGCAAAATTACTTAAAAGTCAAAGTCATAAATGACATGTGTGCTACAACTCATTTAATCAAATCATGCAGTCCATAGCATCAGCATTGTTGTTGGCATTCTGTCTGCCACAGTTCTTCTCCCACATTTGACAATAAACCAAATTTAAAAAAAAAAAAAAAACTATGGTGAAACAAATCATCTGTGTGTTCTAAATGGTCTCTGGTACATTTATGTAATGATAAATGAATAAATCTGTTGTTGTTTTTTTAGTTGTAGAGCTTTAGCCTGCATACCATGTGTTATGAGACATCTAACTATGTGTATTTTGGTCATTCAGTTAAAACAGTCCTGACATCTTGCTCTGTCTTAAATAAAGGGCTGTTAGTACAAAATATCCAGCAGCTTTACTCATTTTATTAACATTTGGTTCAATATTTTTTGGGGGAAAACAGTCGTGAACATGTGCAGTGGCAGTAAAGCTTTGTCTAATTCTGGAAGTCAAAGGATACAAATCATTAAAGAAAAAAATCCACGCACCAAAATATACAAACAAACTCATACAAACTACTACACATGCAAACTCTTGGACAAACCGGTGTTATTTACTGTGTGCAGCACAACATATCTGGAGTTTTAACAAATTAAAAAACACTGAGAAGTTCACTTGCTGCCTTAACAAGCATCATTTGGTCCATTTCAATTTTAATTAACTTATTTTATTACACTTTAGTCGTTAGATTAGTTGTCAGCTCAGTGTAAGCTCGACTTGTGTTGGTGGTTTCCAGGATATATGTGGGAAAACATTCACTTTCAACTATTTCCCAAACAGCGTTATTATTTTAAATTCAGCTGCACAGTTTTATAGTGTGACGATGTACTCAGTAAAAAAGTTCTATAAGCTACGGTCCAGCAGCAGTCATGGTCTTTGATAAAATAAAACAATGGCACAGTAAAGTTCTTTCACAGCCTTTCTGTCTTTGCAGGCAGGGCAATACAAGCTGTGGGTTCTCAAACTCTATACACAGAACTAGTTTTCTAGAAATTCGCCTTAAAACATTAAGACAGCTGAGTTTCTGGAAATAATTAAAATCTATGTTGTAAAGGCCTGACAGAAGTTATTAAAGAACATAATAATGGCTATGAAGCACCCATAGCTCTTTCCTCTCTGCCACTGCTGCTATAGTGCTCTCTGCAGACAAGCACTGTGCATGTACTTCATCATAACTTGTTTGCACGGCATCCAAGGCCCTTTATGGGACAAGAACCAGATAAGAACAGGCCTAAATTACAGTACAGTCTGCCTGCAGGACTCCAGGAACCAAACATTAGCCCTCTGCCAGGATGTTACTGTTGGAAGGCTCCTATCTGTTCAGTTCATATCACATTTTCAAACCAATTTGTATTTAATCAAATTACCTAAACTGACTGACACCCAGCCAACCTGGGGCCTTGGGGCCATCTAGTCCTATCATTAATTCAGTTTTGGTATGAAGAGCATCAATGGACGTCCAATGTAACACAGGTGCACTTCCTATGAATGAACTGGATGTTCTGCTGAAGTGGCGATGCCTTATTAACTGAGCTAAAGGTACTACAGAACACACGCAAAACCTCTCCCTTTTACAGACTCAGTTTATTTCCATCTTGCAACAGTTCTACAAACAAACCAATTCATCAGCATGTGAAAGATACAGCATTTCAATCTTACAAGTGATCTCACAAAGACTAAGATGGTGATGTGCATTAACGTTCAGGGTGCCATTTGTCAGCTGAAATGTACAAAATTATCCGAACCTTGGAGAAAGGAAAACTGGGTTCTGATATGTGACGCAACACTGGAGACATATTTATGCTGCCATCAAGAACTCAGTGACTAAAGTGAGAAAAGCCTTTAAAACACACTCACACTTTGGAATCACAAACAGTTCTGCACAGTGACATTTGACCCATTTAATAATAGAAACTCTTTCAGATGTACAGTATTAATGCTGCACACACTCCCACCAGGAGACTTTCATTCTTAAAGGGTAAGCTTTGATCATTTCATCCAGAAGAGCCATTCAAAAGGAACATTTGGGCAATACAAAAAAAAAAAAAAGATATCTCACATAATAGATTATGTGGTGTTGATTTTTCATTACTGATGATTAAAAGCTCACCTTAATGCAGCAGAGGAATTAGTTTGTCCATCCAGCCATCTGTCTCAGTTTCATCCATTTACAACTGTGTGTTTCATCAATGCAGAGCCATCTTACAGGACGTTCCATTTAATGAAGCTGTTATATTTAACCCCAAAATGACAACTATTACTCCATAATGATAAATCAAGGAAGCAACATCCTTTCTATGCTAGTCATTTAGATGGAGAGACTATGCTTTTAAGGAAAGCAAAGTGGAAAGTGAATAACAGAAGTCTTTAACTCAATCTGGGTCTTTGCCAACCTGCGTCTAACCTTTGCTCTTTTAGTTTGGGAGTTAGCTAGTTTCCTTTTTCCTCTGACATCACTCTCCAGGATCCGCACATTGATAACACAGCCCCGATTGCATGACATTACTGCTTCCTTGAATGCACATGGGAGAATTGTGTTAAATATCCCACACGACTACAGGCTAACTGCTGTTTCCAGCGAGCACCAGCTGCACAGCTGGTGTCCATGGGAGAGAGAGAGTGGATCCACAAATTCCAGACTGTTATGAGGCAGGGAAATACATTTCCTTGGCAAAGATTTTCCTCGCAGCACACCATCCTATGGTGTGTGTCCTTATTGTTATGGTATCATATGGCAAATGTTATCCCTTTAAACAATAGACATGCATTTGCGTGCATGATGCTCTAGTTGCATGTGAACAAAATGTTGTGGCACAGAGTATGTTTTTGCATGTTTTTGATCTGTCAGTTAACATTAAAAAAAATGTGCAGTAAACAGAAAAAAGTCACCTCTCTTGGTGTACTTGCACCCAATTTTCAAGACTGTTTGACATTATTGTAATGCTTCAGAATGAATTTGGCACCGATCAGACACCTCTCTGAAGATACGGAGCTATGAAGCAGAATCTTGAAAACATCTAAGCTCTGTACATTTACGTAACATTAGCTCAGAATTTAATGCCCTTTGCTTCACTAAATATATTACTGGGACGATTATTTTTCAAACACCACTACATTTAAATTTGACAGTCACTGGGAGGAACTTCACTTTATTTAATAGTAAATGGATTTAACTGCAAACAAATTGGAGTCATTCCTTGCCGGCTTTGAGAACTGAACCCTGTGTTATCTTAGTAAACTCTCTTTACATTGCAATAAACCACACGGAGCGTTTAAACTCCTGCATTTAATATGTTCCGACCTCCAGAGAGTCTGGTTCTGAAACTTAAAGCAAATTGCGGCTCGATATAAGTGTTTCTTTTTTCCTCCCATGTCCCATGCCTTAGATCTTAATTTGTTGTTGCAGACTATTTCAGAAATATGAGCCAAATACTAAAGTAAAGCACACACAAAGAGGAAAGAAAAAAATGCACCTTGTATGATTTTTTTTCTTCTTTTGTAATGTAAGCCAGATGTGACCGGGACCATGGAAACAGGTGATGATAGCATTACACTGGGATTGCAAACAGATGGAGAGAAGCTTGAACTTATTCTTGTGTCACGTTCGGGGTCATAAATAAAGCTTTTTTTTTTCTCTGATGAAATGATTTCAGTATAAATAACAGTACAGCAACTTTAGGTGCTATATAAACAAAAAGAGGCCTCGCTCAGGGGTAAAAAGAAAAAAATCCAAAACATTATCATTGTAGTTGTCTGGCTATGTGTTAGTAGGACAAAGTAATTAAATATATGTTTTTTGTAGGAGGACGTGCATGTAGTTATCAGTTTCTGCTGCAAAAGTCTTCTTGTCGAGCTCCTCCACCACAGTGTTTTGCCAAGTTGGACCCCACAGTTTCCACAGCTGGGAGACTCCTCATTCTGTGGCTCAGTGAGTGTACAGGACACAGGTCTGCTTCACATCAGGTGAATACATTGCTGGGAGGAGAATGTCTCCAGCAATCAGCTTTGATGAAGATGTTGGTGGAGCTGTCCTGGGAGACAGAGGAAAGCCACTGTACGTGTTGGACTGGCCTCAGAGAGAGAAAGGACACTGTGCAGACCTGCACTGAATGGCAGGCCGGCCACCCCTGAGAGATGGGTATTTAGTGAGCAATTACATCTCACAGCACTGAGAGAAGCAATGAGTCCCCCCATCCATCCCAACCTCCACCTCCAAAAAAATACAGACTGAGCTGTTCATCTTGTGACCTCATCTCAAGTTTTCATGTGAACACGGACATCTGCAGTTACACTGAAAAAAAAAAAAAAGCCTTAAGCAGCTAAATCAGTGCTGGTGATTCAAAACAACACGTGTGTTTCAAAAATAATAAAGACTATCAGTTTGGAGATTTTTTAACAGAGTGAAAAAAAAAGAAAAGATTTTGCCTTTGCCATTTTCCAGGCTATCCCTGGAGCTACCACAAGAGAGCACAGCTGGCTGACTCTCCCACTCACTGTTGAACCTCCCCTGTGTCACACACAGGTGTAAAAACCCAGGCCTTTAGCACACATTCATGCTGTCACAACTTCAACCAGCCACCCCAAATGGGGCCTCCCATTTTGCCATTTGGGAAAGTGGACTTTCACAGTAATGGACACTTAAGACAGCGACACCTTGGCCCAGCATGGTGCCACTTGACAATGTGACAAATACTGAGCCCTTAAATCATTGAATTACCCAGTGAAATGATTTATTGGCCCCAGTGGCAGACAGCGTTATCCAGGGAGCATTAAAGATGCTCTCTGTTTCAGATTTCACACATTCTGTAATGTGTTTATGCAGCTGGATAGTTTTATTGGAGCAATTGAATTAAGCAGTGATAAGTGAGATGAAGTACCATGCTCAAGGGTACGTTAGAAATGCCACACCTGTCAGTGCTGAGTGCTGGATGGGTTTAAGCAAAAGTTATGAAAATTATTCAAACTAATCATAAAACTTGACCTTTGAGATCCATATTCCAGTTTCCTGAATTTACTTTAGTCTGCAAAATCTTGGGAGTTCTTTATTAGGCTTTATTAAAGACCTTAACCACACTCTTCCTGCGGGTTACAAGGCCTGTTACACAAATTTATTTTGTTCCTGAATTTTCCCTCCTCCTGGTGCTCTTGATTAAGTGCTACTACGATTGAAAAAAAATAATAAAATAAAACAGGCCAAGCTTAGTTGCGGTCTGCTCAAGAGGATCAACTCATTTCCTTTAGCACACAGCACAGTGTGCTGAGAGTAGAACTTGTCTTGGAAGATCAACGTCTCCTCTTTTGTTGCATCAGTCATGCAGCTTCTGTGTCGCACAATGGCATCGGGGAGGTTGGTGCGGTGGTGGAGCGCTTGATTGGAGAGCACAGAGGACCACCTGACCGCCTACTGGTGCCCAGGAACGCACACACACACACTGCTGATTGTGTCTTTATCTGTCTACTGACAGCAGATTTGTTTGAAAGTTTCTTTATTTCTCGTCCTCCTGCTATAGAGTGAGTTAACATGCTTTATTCTGCTTTGACATATAAAACCACATACACTATAACGCGTAATAGGCTCTTACATGTCCCAACTAACTGGTCCCTGCTTAGAGGATTATTTAGAACACCAGCGTACAGACGTCTTTCCCACTTTTGTTTGAAATGTTTAAGCTGTTCTTCATTATTAAGTCTGCACTTTCATTAACTTTACCTCTTTTTCCATTTGTAAGACTATCCACCCTTATATTTCCATCCACCTCATCTGGCATGTTTTTGTAATCTGTAAATGTTTTGTGTGCTCATAATATATGTGGGACAGGAAGCCTGTGGGTGTAGAAGTTTCATATTGATTTGTTTACACTTGGGATATTCATGACTCATGTTGTCTTTGCAGTTAAGGATAGCAGAACAGACATAACAGATTTTCAGGTGCAATGTACAGACTTTTGAAATGAATAAAAAAAAATCATGCAATGTTGACAAAGCATTTGCCATTTTTTATTTATTGTATTTTATCTGTTTCTCACAGCCTAATAAACAGTTAACAACAGAAGAGAGGGAACAAGACCTCAACGTGGAACTGCACATTCTCATTAAAACGAGGTTGCTAAGACAAGATAGAGAAACAAAATAAACAATCAGCAGTCGCGCCATTCTTCATCTGGAGCAAGAATGCAGAAGCTGTGGGGCTGCCGGGATCCAGGGGCCTGTTAGTGATGACACTTCTGATCTATTTTTTCGGCAGCTTCTCAGGCTTGACGAAGTCCAGCATCAGTGGATTTCTCCCTCACGCGCTCACACGCACACTCAGGCCATTTGTTTTGTTAAGTACTTGCTAAATGCTACAAGGTGATTATCAGGAAAGGGGTGATCTTCTCAATTTTCTGCAGAGCCCAGAGAGGAAACACTTCTTTCAGCTTGACGAAAGCGGTTAAGAGTTAATGAGTCAACCGGTGATTCAAAAAATGTTTTAAAGAGCCAAACAAATTAAAAAAAAAATGTATGCTGCACACAAAAGTTTTGCAACTAAGAAAACGCAACTGGTTGTGTTTTTTTTATTTTGAAGTCTGATATTTCACTTAAAGAACTTTAGAAAGATTAGAGTTAATTCTATGGCCTACAGACATTAGTAGTGCATGGGAGTCCAGTGCATGGGGCTGCAGCTAAAACAAGGCTCCCAAAGAGCTTTTTTTTTTTCACTTCTTTTTTTTTTTTTCAAAGTGCATTAATTCAGAATTGCCAGCGCTGCTCTTTCTACAGGTCTCCAAAAGGCTGGTTTTACACTGTCTACACGCATTACTCCCATAGTCTGTTGAAGGCTGATCCTGTCACCCACATCTTTCCTGCAGCCGGGCCACCCAGCCTGGATGTGCCTCCAACATGTCATCCCTCTGTGTGGTCCTTAACAAAATAGAAACAGAGAGACAGAGGGAAGCACAGCCATGCCAACCAGGAGAGAGATGTTTCAAAATATGACAGTGTCATCTCTGGGAAGGGAAGCAAGAGTAAAGAAAAAATGTGTGAAGAAAACCGAGCTGAGTCTTTCTTTGTTAAGTTCAGTGGCGCTGTAAGGTGAATTTCAAAGTACTTTATTAAAAACAAAGTTGATATTATATCACAAATTGTGTTACATCTATTATATTTTATTTAACCGTTCTTCATTACATACAATCTGAAACAATCATATTTGTTCATTGTTGTTTTTCATTCACTTTGACTGCACATTGGTAAAATGCAGAAAACTGTCCAAAAACCACAGTGATAAAAACACAAAAGTGAAACATCAACCAATGTGTGCTGGTGAGGTAAGACGTTTTGTTTTCAATCCAAAGAAAAGCAACAGAAAATGAAATGCCAGTAAAGATATGAAACATGACTTGTTGCTAAACTGCCAAAAACAGCAACCAATTTTGCTTATGCAGTTGTTATTAATTGTGACTTTACTACGATCCTAAGCCAAAGCATAACAAAGAATCCCCCTAAAGGTTTACAACAAAACTATAAAATTTCTGTCAGAGAATAAACAGAATATGTTTCAACAGATTTACGAGCACTGATTGCCTCACAAAACAGAAAGTGACTACGGTAATGTGAGCTAAAACTGTCATGTAGTATGTGAACGTTGTGTTGCTCAGCAGTTTAGCATTTTTGTAGTGATTCCTGTGGATTTTGCTCTCTTTTGTGGTTGTTTCTGGTTGATTTATGTGTCAGCTCTTGGATATTAAATAACCTCGACTGCCATCAGGCTCATTTGGAATTTGCAAGATAAAGAGCTCCAGGTCATGAGCTAGATATCCAGCGTCCTGAACTTGTTAGGAAATTGTTTTGAGGGCTGAACGGTACCAGCCCTCTTCTGTGATTTACTTCATTGCAGAGTGGAAAGAGAAGTGCTAGAGACAAATGATCTGCGGGGCATGATGTTTGTTTCATTGTTGTAGTTTTTTGAGTTCCAGTGCTGTGATGAAAAGCTGTTCTTTCAATATTACAGCTGAGGCACGGTGACTCTAGTGTAGAGTACAGCATGGTGTTTATAACAATGAATACTCCAAATTTGGCTTTTTGAAATAATCCACAGTTGTTTGCAGTCAAAACATTACTGTAATTGGAATAAAGATACCACACATCACAACAGCTCTATGTATTTGAAATGTTAAATTAAATAATGTTAAAAATTAAATTGTGTGACACCTGGTTAATGAAAAACCTTATAAAATTATAAAATAACATTAGTTTGAGGAAGGAGGAAGATTTTTCTGACGGAAATGAAAGGCATCATGAGATCAGGGATTCTGCAAGAATGGAGAGTATGTGGCACTTGGTCTGTGGTCATTTGACTTTTTTTCCCCTGTTGCTGTTCTCTTTAAGAAACCCTGTGTTGGGTAATAGACATAGAAATTTGTCAGTTTTAGGGTAAACAACCTTCACCACCAGAATATGACTTGAATGTTGGACTTACATTGTCTAAAGGCATCACTTGGCTTCCAACTTTGTGTTCGTCAGGTGATCAAATATCAGATGAAATAAAAACATACTTTCCTATCTTTTCCAAAATATTTCTCTTTCCAGCATTTTAACGCAATAACAACAAAAAAATAGTTCTTTGTACAGTTCTCGCAGTTCTTGCACATAGTCTTCTGGCTAACTTGAACCACAAAATACAGGTAAATTAATGTAAAATGTTACGAATCTTGATGTTGATCATAGTGTAAAAGGCCATGTTGGCTCAAAAAGCTGGATGTATTAAATCATGCATCTGTGGCAGGAGCACAAAAGATAATGAAATACAGATGTGTTCAGATGTTGCAGTCAAAGAGAAAACACTACAATACCTACAAATGCTATTCCACATTAAACTTTAAAATATATTCAATATACAACATCACATACTTTTTAAGCATTTTTTGCAGCCTCTGGAACATGTGTAAGAAATGTAGTGCAGGGCAAGTGTTGTGCAGATATTTCAGCTGTGAGTGAGTTAAAATCAGAAATGAATGGGTCCATTGCAGTATTGTAATAGACATCTATGTGCCATTTTTACATATTAACACCCTCTTTAAGTAATGGCCCAAGTCATTTTTCAGGTTTTCAGAAAACGAATAATATGTAGGATGTAGGTGATTTACCAGAGGTGGCTGGCATCGTGAGGAGAGGATTTAAGCAAAAAAGAAATATTTTGTCAAACAATGATTTAGACGATTATTGGAGGATGGTGACAATGTGATGATGGAAGAGTTGTTTGATTTGGTCTATGCTAATAAGTATTTTTTTTTTTTAGACTGCAGAGTGATCTCACTATTAGTGTGCAAGTACAAGAGCATCTGTGGGAAAACGTCTTAAAAAGTCTTTCTGAGTAAAGAAAGTAATTTTACTTCTTAGGGTTCATATCTATTACTAATGATTTCCTGCCAAGTCAGAGGAGGTAAACTGAATTTCTTTTGTGGTGTTATTTATATTGAAACATTATGCTTCTCAAAAGGTCTTGATAAATGCAGTGCAGCGTGATTTACACAGAGCTGAGTGTAATCATTTTAGAACCTCATAGGTGATGCTGGCGGGATGTAAGACACACCATGAGGTGGACGCTCTACAGGTGGAGAAGCCATGGAAACCACAAGATCTCACTTTCAGCTCATTCTTTCCTCCACACCTCTCTGGTTTGAATGAGCCAAGAGGCAAAGAAAAGGCTGTAGTCCAAGCAGATGAGGAGGAGTCGGTGAAAGAAAAGATCTAATTCAGTTTCCTAGCTTTGACTTTCGTTGGTTTTAGCATTGATTTAATGGGCAACAAGACACAAGGGACATAACTTGGTATGATAAAAGTGTGCAAAGAGTATTGTGTACTGAGAAATAAGTGGCAACAGAACAATAAAGTCACACTGAATTTCACAACCTGGGATTGGGACCTTGCAGTCGTTGTTTATCAGGTTGAGACATAAATTCCTAAGTGTGTTTAGATAGGACAGCTCAGCTAAACCCTTACACCACATGTGAACGGTGTTTGTCACAGACAATTACTGCTGCTACATTACACAATACAACACATTCAGTACGTCCAAACCCAAAGTAATTCCGCATGTGTAAACTCACACACAAGTAACAACACACAAGACAATGAAGGGATGTGAACGATACCGAAATATCGAGACTTTATGGGCGAGCAGCTGTGTGACTTTCAGCCACTAAACGGTGCTGCTCTGGTCTGCAGAGATCCTGCTGATGATCATTCAAGTGAACGCCGTATCCTGTCCCAAAACCTCCAGCCTATTTATCACAGACGCACGCACACACGCACGCACACACACACACACACACACACACACATTCTCCTGTTTCCGTCCCGTCTCAAACATGACACAGTGACTACATAATACAAATAAACATTCACACTGTCTCCGTCAAAGCCTTCGTTGTCAGATTAAGCTCCATATGTCAGTGAACAACAAACTACAAATGCCTGGCCTAAACAACAGTGTGTTCCTCATCATTTGTTGTGAAAACAGTTCCTCTGGTGGCCTCCCTGCCCCCAGCCTACATTTCCCCCACTGTAAATCATGATAAAATGGCTTGCAGGTGTCAGGATTAAAGAATACTCTCAAAGGACGTTGGGCCACAGACGCAGGCACAGCTGCTTCTCTCCTTTTGCCAGGTCCTTTATTGCTATTTGTTTAGTGTTTAGTGTGATGGCCTTGTAATACCAGTGCTGGGTCGGATGAAAGGCCAACCTCCAGAGGGTTGTAGCTTTGCCATAACTTCCTGGACATATACAGTCCTGTAAGCTAATGAATGAAAAGGGAGCCTTTCCGGTGTGTAGCATACTGTATCTACTGTCAGTAAATAGCAAAAAGTCATCCATTTTCTTTGTAACAAAATGTATAATTATGCATGAAGTATGTCAATCTTTATATTCAGTCAATGGATTGTAAACAATCTTTCAGATTTGGCAAATGGATTCGAAAGAAAACAAAAGAACTAATGAAACCCTGTGTCCTGGTCCAACCATGATACATTGTTGTGCAAGACTGAGATTTGATAATGACGGATTATCGGCAACATTGTGGGTGTGCTCATTTTTGGAATCATTGGCAACATGTAGTGGTAGATAAGAGACCCAAACTGTTTGCTTGTTTACGACCAGTCTTACAGTTTGATTCCTTGTACCTTTTGCCCTGTTGGACCTATAGCATTTGTAATCACCTTGTTCTAAGGTCTTAGCAAATTAGGTGAAAAGAAACAAACTGTAAAATGGCATGCTCGCTCTTTTTTTGTAGGGGATCTGTTGGAAGTTGTCATCACCTGTACTTACGAATTGCAGTTTTGGTCAGTTCAGGATGTGAGCTTCATGGCTCTCCTTCTATGGAAGAATCTGTCACGTTGCATCACCATGTTTGTATAGAAGCCCAGAACACTGGTTCTTCCCCCGTATGTTCTCCAACATGCAACTTCCCCACTAGATGCCATTAACTCCTCCACACTGGCCACTGGTAAACATGTTAGCTACTTAAGCTAACATTTTGCCAATGGCTGTCTGCAGTCAGAGAGCAGCTTTATCATTGAAGTTTTGTTTCCAGCCAGCTGATGAATGCAAAGCTTGGTTTACACCCCCACAAGGGATCTGACAGAACCTACACTGTAGCATAGTACACCGTTGTAAGCATTTGCACTGGTGTCGGCATCACTCTTTAAATGCTAGTCAACAGCAATGCTGAGTTTCTCTGTGGCTGGAACTGAACGGCTCATGTTGGAGTTGGAGCTAATAAAAGTTGAGCATCCGTTATGTTGACTGAAGAGGCAGAAGGAAGAAGATTTCTTTTTTGTTGAGCGACATGAATAATAAAACGCATTTCGGACCAATTTACAATTGTTGCATCCTGTGCTGCTGCAACACGTAATTGTATTACAGATGCAGAGATACAGAGATACACCATACCTATATTGTAGATCTGAATATTTAACCATAAATCCGGCTTCAGTCCAACATTAATTGTTATCTTACCTCTTTTTGGTCTCCATTGACTTATGAGAGAAATGTGTGCATCTTTAGCTGCTTAAAACATCACTATGGTCCCTATGGTAAAGTAAAACTACCCCTATGATCCATGCTTGATTTAAAAAAAAAAAATAAAAGATTTTTGGAAATAGAACCCAAGATTCCTTTCATTTCTCAATTTCCCTTGCATTCCTCTCAGAGCGACTGGTAGATTTGAGCCAGTTTTTGTGAATCAAATGAGAAATAATCCGTGAGTTTTCTTCATGTAACCTAAATACATAATGCGGGCCTACTGACAGAGTGGTGAGCATGCATATCAAATTTGAAACGATCACAGCCACTGATATAGACATTTATCACAGCAGTCACTTTGACTTGTCAGGTGTAACTAATAACGTTAATGATGGCCCTGGTCCATTTAGGTGGCCCAGTAAGCTGTGACAGTGAGCCAGCGGGGCCTGGGCCTGGCACTGAAGTGGCTGGATGTAACAAAGCCATCATTAATGTTATTAACTGGAGAGAACTGTGAGAAACACAAGTATTGAGTCACAGTACTGAGTGTAATTTCATATGTAAATCATATCATCGTGTGTAAAATCACAGCATAATCTTTGATGCAATCTATCCATCAAAAAAACAGTTAAGCATGACTTCCCGAAGGAATCTAGTGAACACACTAAATCACTCTTAATCAGTGAAACTTGAAGGAATGTTTCCTTCAAAATCTCCAAAAGCAGGAAGGAAATATAATTTACTGAGGGAGCTCTGTGTGCCAGCAAAATGAGACTGTGCAGATCAGGCAGCTGAGTGCAGTTTGTTGGACCACTTGAATGTAGTGCAGAGCCGTTCCAAGCACGTACCAGCCACACTTGACATGCAAGTTTGACATAAAATGAGCATTTAGAGGGCCTGCCGTTGTTTGATCACACTTGGGCAACAAAGTTATAATTGCAATTACCTTGCACCTTGAGCCCAAAACCACTGTGAGGGATTGTGTGAACGGTGATGAGCACCAGTCCTACAAGGCTAGAGGGAAACTGGATACTCACAGGGATTTGACAGGGTGAGTCTGAGGTTTTCCTCAGTATGCATTCCTTGCAAGGGCCACCTTCTGCACATAATGTTTATTTTGATTTAATTAGTGTCGTTGCTCTGTTTTGTTAATTCAATATATTTTAAAACCACCATATTCCTGCTGAACACTGCATTAAACCTGCTCCACCATGGTTTATATTAACACTGAAGCATCTGTGATATAAAGGAATAATAAATCAGCAACAACACCAACTCTGCAGTGTCATCCACAACACTGGTCGATATTTTCCACATACAAATATGTGTGAATGTTAACAGAGCTAAAACCTCAAGCTTATTCTTGCCCATCTGATAAAGATGATAAACAGTAGAGTGATTTGAACTGCAACAATGTATTAACAAGTATTCTTACTATTGTCTTTTTGTTTTTTTCAGCTTAAAGGATTTGTGCAGGAGCTTCATCCATACTGCTCAAGAAGTGGCTAAGATAACTTCACCCTGCTTTCCTAAAGTGCACACCTTTCTCTGATCAGGATGGCTTACTTTATTAGGGCATGGAATGCTATGGTTAATATTTTGTCTGGATTAAATATGGGTTCAAATCAAGCAGTAATATCCTGTGCTGAAAAGTGAAGCCAACACAGTACTGCCTAAAACTGCATTTCCTCAAACGGCGACTTGAAGCCAATCCCTGTAGACATCCTTGTTAAATTGTCTTTGTTGCTCAATAGAATAATATTTGGTAATCATGGTCTCCTGAGCTTCATGACATGGTTAAATTTTTATATAAAATTAAAATGATACAAAGCCTTTAAATGACGCATAATTATGGGCGTAGCCAGTTTGAGTGACAGGCGAGTGGTGTGACACATCACCAGCTGTCTGTCTAGATGTACCATGGTCGCCTCAATTCCACTCACACTCCACCTCTCTGCCCATTTTGGAATTAGCCAGAAGTTGGACAGAGTCCAGCACTGGCAAAATGACAATGGTAGGTGCCACCAACACTGAGCTTCAAAAAGGATTCATGTGACCTTACAGAGGATATGTCCATCATTATAGAAAAACATGGAGAAATGCATGGGGATATGAATATGATAAGTTCATGTTTAATGGTTTTAAGTAAAAGCATTATCTGATTTCTGTGGCAACAAGATAACTCCCAGTATAAAGGATACATATGTGGTGTATCCACATCTGGATTATTCTCAAATGTGCTTTCATCAGATTTAAAAGAAGGCTTAGAAAAAACTATGAATCATGGTAAACTGTTAACATCTATCATGAGTTAATGGTAATTTCTTATTTTGAAGAAATTATTCTCAGGATATTTGTGCAGCCGGCTCAGTGTGTGAGGTATGAATGAACAAGGCAACAAAAAAAATCTGAAAACCACCTCAAAGAGCAATTAAACTTTGAAGTGGCTACATCAGAATTACAAAGGTCGTTATACAGCTGAGTCATGTTACATTCACTACCTAATCCCAGCATGTGTCAGACCTGACCGTCATCACTTCTAGGCCTCCTCAAACTAAAGTGCTGGAGCAGTAGAGCACCTGTTGTGAGATGGAGCCAGCAAAAATTGAAAATTACCAATACAGCAGATTCAATAAACATAGTTTGTCATGACCTGGTATTTATGGGTGTCATTTGAAAAACCACATGTAGCCTGTACAAAAGAAGACCACAGCCTTTAAAACAAACATGCACTCAGACGCCATTTTATTAGGAACACCTGTATAACCTACAGTCAATGCAGTATTAGGGTCGTGCCATAAATCCTGCTTTTAGCAAACTTATAAATGTTCAGTCTAATGTGTTTGGCTGTGGCTGAGTAGGTAGAGCGGGTTGTGCATGAACCAGCAGGTTAGCAGTTTGATCCCCGAGTAATGCCACATGCCAAATTCCCGTTAAGGAAGATACTAAATCCCTGGTTGCTCCCAGTGCTTGGTACTGGTGCGTGCTTATGTGAGCGAATGGGTAGATATGTGACTGTAAAGCGCTTTGAGTACCAGAAAACCGCAATACAAAAACAAGACAACCTAATCTTTTCTAATACCAAAATTATTTGTTTACGTATGTTCAAAACTAAGTGTCAAAAATCATTCTATAGAGGTGTATAATATAGCATCCAAACCATAAGAACAGAACTTTAATGGGAGCATGAATGTTACTGAGGCAGTCTGACTGCCAGCACCTGCCTGGAAGCACACCATGCAACGTGTAAAACACGCTGCAGAGGAGCACGGCCTTGTTCTCTCCGTCCATGACTCCTCCATACTCTGCTTTTTATTATCCGGTGAAGCAGCACCTGTAGGGGCTGAGACAGGGATGTATACACAAGTGAACTAGGACCATATGCCGCTTGTAAATGTTTGTCAGAGTGTGATACATTCTTCATTGGTCATGGCCCTCTTTGTCATGCTGTTATGTTTTATGCTGACAGATAAGAAAGAATAACAGGAAGACAAACTTAACATGAATTTAGTTAAGCGACTGCAACAATGACACTACACCCTCACAAGACATGGAAATCTTCTGCTTGTTATTACACACACATTGCTGTTGTTATGTCAGAAGAAATGTGAGTGGGGTCTAACAGTTAGTAGGAAACATGGAAGGAAAGTAAATTGTCTTTCTTTTAAAGGTCACACATCTGTGGATCATACCCGTTTCTCCTCACTATCATTGTTTTGGCTGTATTATGGAAAAATGAGCGATGAACAAAATGAAGACGTTAGCAAATAAAACCATTTTATTCTGTATGAAAGCTTCACTCATGTTGAGACACCTACAGAATCCGACCCACAATGCTGAAAGAGAATTTGAGCCTCTTTTAGCTAATTGTTTTGGTTTCAAAGCCTGGGTCAACCACATAGTTCAGTCACAAAACACCAGTTACTTTTGTGACTGAGCTTTTTGGATACATAAAAGATTCTATCAGCTAATTCTGATGTGCTCCCTTTTGGGTTTATTTTGAAATCAGTGGTTTAAATGTGATATTTCTCTTAAACTGACGATGAGTAAAGTATCAAGGTAAGACTCATGTTTATTTTCTCCATCATATTAAAAGTTTGGACAGCTGGGATGGGCTCCAGCAGACCCCGCAGCCCTTAACAGGAATAAGTGGTTACAGAAGATAAACGCATTAATGAATTAAAAGGTTTTTTTTTTCTTTTGATAAAATGTGAATGTAAAGTTTAACCTTCTTCTCAGTGAGGTGGAAATGACAACACCAGCAGAGGGCGACACATCACTTTCACATTTGTTTCCATTTGACCCACCTGATGCAGTGACACCTGAGCTGTACCTGACAACATCTAGGAAAAGGGAAGACAGGGAAGTAAATTCAGATATATAGGTACACAACCCAGTTTTCCAGACATTACACATAAAATATAGGTCGTTTTTAATAGAATAAAAGTGAAGTCATTGTTGTGTCTATTCAGTTTTCCTCTACGCCCGGAGCAGCAATAATACTCATCTAGAATGTTCCCTCTTCGAGCCACAAAACCCAGAGTTGTCCATGTCTGTAGGTGTTTATCCAAAACACTTTGCACACTGAAATGTTACACCTCAGCTGGAATGTATTTACTCAGCAAAGGAAGTCATCTAATAAGAGGGTGTAGCTGCCTGTCTGTCTGTCAGCTTCTCTCAGAGAAAACAAAACATTAATAAATAAATAAGGAAAACAGTCTGGGCCTCCCACTCCCACTCAGTCTCCTCTGGTTTATCATACTTGTATGCAGCCATCCTATGGGGCCAGAGCCGTGCTGCAGAGTGTGCACTCCAACGTGCTATAAGCAATCAAAAACACCTGGCCTCGGGGCTTGGAATGGTCATAACATTACGGCATATAAACGATCCAACTACTCCATATAGAGGCCCCATAATTGTTGGACTGAAGAGGATTTCTGTTGCTTTTTTTACTGCGTAGTTTTACTATTGTTGTAACACTTAAGACCCAGAGCCAAATTTAACCGTCCAATGCAGATTTTATTACGAGAGTTTTACAAACAAATAGGAACTTCCCAGAGAGATGCACTGTGCTACCCCACCAGAGCTGTGAGAAATGTCCTTCAGCTAGAAGTGATTTCCAGCACCCACACCAATCAGTTTCACACCTGCAACAAAAGATAAGATACTTTAGAGGTCACGTTTTGTCAGTGAAATTAGTTTTGAGTTTGGCAGGATTCCAAATAGCTGAATTTACACTTTGTTGGTTGGGATGCCCTCAAATCAAGTTGCGTGATTTCACTCATGTAGTTCTGAAAACTAATACTATTTTGTTTTGGTCCGCCCTTGTTTCTGGACAGCTTTAGATTGACGTCACAAACCGCACTAGCCAAGAAATGATAGCTTAACACACTGGTATACTGCTTGATTGCCATGAGTGACATTAGCCAGAGTTATAATCCTTACACCGGGCAATTACTGAGTACAATACACTGAGATAATCAACTATGTTTTTCACTTGTATTGGAAATGTGTCAGATAACATTAGGTAAAGGGTGGGCACTTGTATCAGATTTTATTTAGTAAATACTTCTATAACAATGTTGAAGCCTATTACACAATTTGACTCTAATAAATGATGGAGAGCTCTGGTTTGACCAAATATAAGATGAGTGGAGAAAACAAGTAAATGCAAAGAATAGAAATGCTTGAACATAGAGGGAAAAAAAAAACAAGTTGGACACGAACTCATTGTTGTTGTAACATTAACAGGGATACAAGAATAAGAATTTTCCTCCTCATTATGACCAAGCTGCCGGGCAGGGTCTCTGGTTTCTCCCCCCTGCCGTGCCCTGGCACCCCCACAGCATCCCCACAGAGATGGCTTCCTTGCCGTGATGAGCTTTTGACAGGCCCCAAAACAGCCTGCTTAATACTGTGCCAGGCCAGACATGGAGCGGCTGGGACGCTGGCAGCTTCTTGGCCCACACCATGCATCGTGGGCCTCAACCCATTTTACCCCTCCTTTTTCCTCCACTCTCTCTCTCCGCCCTTTCTTTATAGTGCCTCAGGATTGTTATGCAAAGCTTTCCAAGCAGAGATTGTGGGAGTGCTTTCGAGCACAGATGTATCCAGATCATATTTGTACAATTTCCTGTCGTACTGAGAGATGTAGGTCCAGACTAGGAGCTCTTATCTGTGCCGAGTCTTAACAGCCAGGTGTGAGGCTGTGAGCTCACCTGGGACGTGTACCACACCTTTTAAACACAGAGAGTCCCACTGTGGAATCAAATAGTAACTTTATCTCTTTGTCGCAAATAACTGCTGACAGCTGTTGATCCTGCAGATTCCCCCAGAGAGGGTTTCTCTTGGCTCTTTTGGTCAATTTAAACTTCTCATAGTTGAATGAATGTGCACAATGACACATTTGTACCATCCACGGGAGAAAGCAAAGCCTTGATGACATGCCCTTAGTTAAACAAAATTTTGAAAGATATACAAAGAATACTTGATTTGAGTACAAAAGCTCGAGCTGCAGAGACAAAGACCAAAGATACACCACTGCCATCCAGTGCTGCCTCATGAGTACTACTTCCAAAGAGTTAAAATAAACATGTAGTCCATCTGCTACAAGATGTGACTACACAAGGATAACTCATTACAGCTATACCATGCCTTTTCCATTTGTGGTCAGTTTTATGGCTTTTGAACTGTAAACATTGTTCTAGGGAAAAGGAAACACATAATGCTTGTGTTGTGACATTCTTATCTCACAGAACCTCAACAGGCTGCTCTACTGCTCTTACATTAAACCTAGCAGTATGTTAACCATTGACCAAAAAATGTGGAAGAATAAGAGATAAAATGTGTTTTATGTATGCAGAACAACAGTGCATGTGCATTTTATTGCAGCTGCACGGACATGATCTCTTCTGAAAGAGAAATTGAATAAAATATAAGGTTAAATTTCCTCTTGATTACAGCTATTAAAGTCACTTGATTCAAAGTGCATAGAGATGGATGTAAGACAAGGATTGGTGTCGTTAAGGCAGGAGAATCGGATCTTTGCCCTTAGCAACATTTGTATGTGTGAAATAAGGCAGGTCTGCTGAGACTTTCACACTCAACAGTTTACCATGTGTAAAAACAAAAACACACTGGGCACGGCTGCCAGCGGCCACACAGACTTTCACTGTGTTCACAGATCATCAGTGGAAGGAAACCATGAGGTTTTTCTTATAAATCCTGGAGCGCCAAGGAAATGGATGGACTATGAGGGACTTAAACAACAAACCATTATTTACCCTAAACATATTTGAGTGTCATGGTTGGGTTCTAGGAAATATAAATGAAAGCTGGCACTCTCTAGGGCGAAACACTCTACATTTTATTTCTATGCAATAATTACCTCTATCTTGTTCTTCTCTTCAAAGCAAATGTTTATAAAGGTAACAACAGGTATTTGCTTGTAAGATGTTTTTCTAGTGAAGAGAGAAAGGCTGACTTATGTATAAGAACATTTCTATAGAAAATGGACAAAAAGATAGAAACTGTTGGATTCATGAGGTCAGTATTTCACATCATGTAGCACATGCACACCATTTACAAATACTGTGGTCAGCATCTACACCGACCTGCATCAAATCTCTATAAAACACCTGGTACACTTCAGGCTGCAATGAACGAAACAGATCTGATTGTAATACACCGTAATGCCGGTATCTGTGCACAGTATTTAACAGATGAGAAATCACAGGAAATACTCTCTGAACACATTTATATGCAATAAACTAGCCAGGTCTAGTGGATGTAAAGAAAAAAAAAAAGAAATGAAAAAGAAAAACATCTTAAGAATGTAAAAATGCAATAAATCATTCCAATGACTATGTTTTACAACCTGCTCTCAGTTCCAGACACCTCTGTCGGTTTTCCCCCCCTACAATAGATTTACCCACCAGTAGGGGAATATTTTCCTGTCCACATTACGGGTGAGACAGCTGCAGGACTCTCATGAGTGTTGCAGCCACATATCATGCTTCCTCAGGCAGTCAACAGCCATGACATGAACTATGTGCAGGCTTCCTCTCGCACACACACGTTTCATGGTGAGATAACTGGAGACCTCAGCACCTCTGTCCTGTCAGGAAAGTATTTACTTTCCTCATGGCCCTGTCAAGAGAACACATACACACCAGTAACACAGCAAAGTCACACGTGCACTGTTGCTTGTTTCTCATTCACAGCTCATGCTATTTGCATATGAAACATTTGTTCAGCTCTCACACCACTGAGCAGCATTGTCTTCCACATGTTAAGATTCACTGAAAACATCCATCTGGTGGAAAATGTAACCATCAATGGACCACAAATGAAGTGGCGTTAAACAGTCAAAGGATTACTGAAGTCATTAGGATTCATCCTCTAGTGATCCTAAATATTTGAGCAAAACTGTTGTTGGTAATGTGTTTTAGCCGAGTAAAACACACGTTACTACTCAGGCTGGCATGGCTAAAAAACAGCTTCACTTGATTCTGACTTGATTTGGTGCAGTAAAATGAGCGAGAGCTGGTTCTAATTGGGATGAGAAGATAGGCTGTAACCTTATCTGCAGAAAGCTGCTGTGTGCAGCATTATTTCATCTCCTCGTGTGCCATGAAAAAAATATGACAAAAAACATCAGAGAATGGAAAAAGCATGATCTCAGACTTTGTAACCTGGCAGATATAATCAAATCATCCTGCTGAGGGCCTAACTCGTGTTTAACGCCAGTCTATACATCATACTGTATATCTAATTTAAGGCTGAGCTGACTGGTCTTTGAAGAGGCAGTTTTGAAATCACATTCCAGTTTCCCCTCCCAAACAGCAAATTATTTCTGTTCCCGCAGGACGTGTGATTTCGGACTCAGAGTTGGAGCAAATCACTTGCAGACTACTTCATGAGGAGCTTATTAATCTGAGTCAAGGGGTATGGGATTCAAGTTGAAGTATAAACAACTTCCTCATCAATGGACGACGTTAAAAAAAAGAAGAAAAAGTTAGGACTATCGAATGTGCCTGGTTCCACCTCAACAACATCAACATACGTTCAGAGTCAGGTTTGACGCCAGATACCACAGAGGAAAGCTACAGCAAAAATGTGCCCCATAATTGGTAACAGTCTCTGAATTTATGCAAGCAAGGTAGACTGTAATTAATCCCAGCACAATGAGGATCCTCGGCGGATCGTGCTCATGGATTTGTTATTGGACGTCACCACAGGGGCCACTCTGAAGCCCATCAGATACAATGTCTAAATACGCCGCAATCAGATAGTTGTTTTTTTTTCTAAAACTTCTCCCACCAATGCCCCAGCAACAATTACTTAAGGTTATCAAGGGGCATCTACCAGCAGACTGTGACCTACATGAACCCACCCTCATTTCCCCTAAGAAGGTGCCTCATTTCTTCCTCATTAAAACTCCTGATTCAGGCTGTTTGAATTAAGATGGCCTGCAGTCCTCTGTGAAAGTTGGAAGACAGATGATGGGAAAGGCAGTTTGGAAAGATGCTGAACGTAGCTGGCACTTCTTATCTACCACATATTAGCAAAGTTGAGAAATGGTATTTGCCATATTGCATTAGCCTGCTGCCGTCCCATCATCGCCTGCCATTCCCAGCAACAACATGATCCAAATGCAGTCCAGATGTCTCAGCCATCAAGCCTTAATATTTCACTACCCTGCATTAATCTTATCAAGTGTGTGGCGGATCCATGCCTGATTACATCTCTCAGGATTTTACAATTTCAGCCCCTGCAGCTGACCAAAGCTTCTCTAGGAATGGAAATTCATATCACCTTTCAGATTTATTTTGCACATAAATGAACGAATAAGCTGGAAAATTAGTAATAGTACCCATCTATTTATTACTCAGAAAACTGAGAAAGCTGAATATATTAGTCTTTTTTTTTAGGAACATGCATCAAAATTGAAACTGTTCCTCTTACAATATACATTCAGATTAAAGAAAGCAGATAATATGTTGTATGACGAGGTGCAGTTAGGATGTTGCAGCTGCTTCCTGATCCAGATGTCCATAAAAACATATTTAACTCATGTGTGGCACAATGAATTACTGGTATAGACTCTAGAATGGGTGCAGATCAAAGACTGTATGTTTTTGGACAGTTTTCTAACTGGCTTTCATAGCTCGCTTCAGATCTCGTACTCTCTTGCTGGCACAGTGCTTAATAGTATTTCTCCACAGCCAAACTGTAGTAAATATAAAAATCACACTAGCCCTGCGTTGTGTTTGCAACACTGAGAAACACTGAAGGTGACTTAGTGGTGTTTTATAGAGCAACAGCAGAGTAGGAGCAGCATCTTGCATTTGAGTTTGTATTCAATGAAACTAAACAGATAATTGTCAGAAAATGTAAAATTTGGCAAAAGAAATACATTTCTTAGTGTTCTCATCAGTTTCTATATCATACAGATAATTCCTTATAAATCTTTTAAAAACAAAACTCACATGGTGTCTGAAATCTGAAATTGTTACCTGTCACAGAAACACAAACCACGTAGAAAATCAGATGTATTTATTAAGTTCTGGTACAGATTCTCATGTCTATTTCCTAGACAGAGCTGGAAACAGTCATCTATTGAGTTGAAACCTGCTTTCAGTGCATATAATTATTAACAGACTAAAACAGAAACCTTGAGCTACGATATTCTCAGGCTTACAAAGCCATGATGCCATCAGTTTCAGAATACTGACAAGAAACATTTACTTCCTGATACAAGCTTCAAATTTAGCATTTAAGAGTCCGCAGAAGGTATTATTATTCTTGCAGGACACTCAAACAGCTGAACCCAATACGAACTGAAAGAGAATTAAGAAAGCTAGTTTCTCAACCTGCCATTCAATTTCCTGAGTCTGGGATACCAGCTATTCCTTCTCACCATGCAAAGACCTTTTCCTCTCTTAAGAATTCTTGCCCTTGGAGAGAAAATCCTGTTTGATGGGCCCTGATCGCAAGGTCCCAAGCCTCTTTCCCTTAGGGCCATGTCACACTGGTTTCCTTGCTGGGCTTCCAGGATCAGTCTTCCTCTGAGGAGAGCTGGGCTCCTTCATCGTGAACCTCTCTGTAGGCAGCAATGGGGCCACCGTCAGGAGTGTAGCTCCCCATAGAGATCTTCAATCCTTCAGACAGTTTCTGGGCTGCCAGCTTGGCCTGCAACTCCTGAAATTAAACACAAGACAGAGAAAAAGCTGACATGAATAGGCTGGTAAACAGAAAACAAGCTCATTATTATAAAGCAGCACAGCCATTGCTATTAAACACTCAACAAAAGTATGACTGATAATGAGCTTAACAGCCTTCGTAACTTGACAGCAGCACACTGTTTGACGTTTGGCTCTGAAGTCATTACTTTGGATGTGAAGAGAAACATGTTGCCTTCACTGTCTGAACACTGCCCTCTAGAGCTGATGAAGAAAACTGACTTTGACTTTAAAATACTTCACAATTCACCAATGTCAGTTGAGGAAAAGCCATCATTGTGTTAGTTTTAGACTTTGCATCCAAGTATAACAAACAAATAAATATTTATTTTGCAATAATATTTCAATAGAAACCAAACTTTTCTTTATGATCATAACCGAAATAATTTCCAAATGTACAAAACTAAATAAAGAATTTCTGACAGATATAATTATTATTGTTTAAATAAGAAATCATATTCATAAAAGTGTCTTATTTACAGAATAAAATTATTCAGAACAACGCACTCCTTCATTTGCATAGGCTCAGCTGGGCTGAAACGGTTTCAGTATTATTATTAAGTATTATTAAAGTAACATATCAATATAATATAATAATTAACAATAAATGCAGGGATCTCAGTTATTTAAGTGGTTTGATTTTTGTTGCACCATAATGGACAGTTAATAGATACCGCTGATGTTTTTACTATTTACACTTTGATCCTTGCAAAAAATAAAAAATAAAAAAAATACAAAGTTTATATAAAATACAAATGTAACATTAGTGTTTTACCATCTGAAAACAATTAATTCATTATCATTTTATGTCTCTGTACCTGCACCTGAAGCATCACACACAGTTTATGGTTTTGATCACCCATCTGATATTTGTAACTGACAAAGGCAGATGGCAATAAAACATTCAAATATTGCTGCGTCAACATGTTAATTATTTATTCAAAGTTAAAATATCTGACTGTCAGTCTACCTCCAGGTCAGTGTAAGCACTGCATATTAAGGATGTGTGAAAGACGAGCTGCACTAACCTGCTGCTTCTTGCTCTGTTCCTTAAGGAGGATGGCCGACTCTTCGAGAGACAGAAGCTGGGCCGGACTGTGGCGGAGAGGAGGGAGTTTGGCTGCAGTTATGTCATCCAGGTGTTTTTTATCCCGCTCCTTCCTCATCTGTGCAGAGATTGGTGATGAGCTTCCAGAGGACTGACCAGGTGATGAGGATCCTGATAGGGATGCTTCATTTCTATGAGGCAGCCTGGAAGTAGTTGACGAGTTGTTATTTACACTCAAACAAAAAGGGACATACAATGACACAGTGTTACTGAATAAAATCTATATTAACGTTATGTTGTTATAAATGTTCCAAAAGATCTAAAGTTTACTCACTGATTCGGTTTGAATTTTGGCCTTCTGGGACTTGAAGACGTCTCTGTTTTTTCCAGGAGAGTTAAATAGTGAGGCTTTCTTGCTATCTGTTTTCTGAGAAAGTAATTGTCCGTTGCCCTGCTGTTTAACAGGTCTTTGGACTCGCTACTGAAACCAGTACTAGTTTCAGACAGTGTGACCCTTTCCAAGGCCTCCGCAAGGTCACACTCTTTTGTCTCGTGAGAGTTCAGAGAGGCCCCTGCAGCAGCCGTCTCCATGGTTTCACCAGCAGCCTGTCCGGAGACAACCCCGTCCTGCTTGTCGTCCAAAGTGTTTTTTTCGTGCACGTGAGCAGAGACAGGTGAGGACTCCATCTCCTGTGCAAGATCATTTTGCCTGTTTTGTTGTGGGGATCCTGGTGTGGCGGAGACAGCACGTTGTTGGACTGTGAAAGCCTGCTGGTACTTGGATTGTAACTCTGTCCTGGCAGCAAGCACCAAGCTCTGTCTCTTCTCCTCTTCACCGAGCTGTTCAATGGTGATACGTACTTTTTCTGCAAAGTCTTTTATCTTTTTCCCTTTGTCAGGAAGAGTCTGTAATAACCTCCTGCAAGCAAAACAAACCCATAACTGAATGACACGAGTAAAACAATCATTACAGACGAATTTAATGTTAGTTTAACTAATGAAGTCGACAGATGGAGAGGTGAACATCATTCTTCCAAAACACATTTCCTAATTTGTTGTGTTGTTGTTGATGATGATGATGATGAAGATGATGGTGGTGAAGTGACAAAGATCTGATGGAGGTGCTCTATTCTTTTCCAGTGTTAAGATTCTAATCCAGTACTTCTATTAAATCCATGCACATATTGTTGTACAGAATATTTGACAACACTCAGTTCCTTCCATAATAAAATAACAGTAATACACTCCAAAAGTACGGGTTTAATGTGATCTCTATGGCTACAGCTAAAGAAACATAATGGATATGTTGTGTATTTAAGAGTAGCTATGTTGTAGTTAACATTTTTGACATCGTTTGAACCATGTTACATGTTACTTAGCAGCCACATATGTTTTTGAGCATATTATTGGATGCAGACATGTTACTACATTACCAAAACACATGACAGTGAGAGAGACTATTATGGTGACGTCTCTGGGCGCCACAAAATGTCAACTCACTGAGTGATGCGTGAACTTAGCCTCAGTTTGTACCTCTCCTGGTACCAACTTAAACCAACTTACTTGTTAGAGAGCATCTTTTCCTGTCGCTGCAGCAGTTCTTGGAGCTCTTCTTTGCTGTGGTTTCTCAACTCTCGTACCTGTCCCTGGCGCTCTGTCCACGACGAGGACATCACTGAGTGCTAAAGACAGCTCTCTACAGCCATTCACAAACAGCACAAGCTCAGTTTAAAAGTAAGCGTAACAACTTATTAATTAATATTTTATTGTTGGAGGACTTCAGAAACCTCCTTCTGCGGTAGTTTAAACACACGAGACACCAACTACAGAGTAGATTCTTCTTCTTCGTTTCCTGCTTCTTCGTGTGCGGAAATCAAGCCTGTGAAGTGTCGCTCTATCGCCCCCTCTGTCCAGGAAACTGTAACGCAACTCTTCTCCGTAAAGTCAGAGATGCTGATTTGCTGCCCTCTGCCGGTCATGTTTATTCACCAGCACCAAACTGACACCGAAAAGGATTCTGTCACACAACTTGTGACACTGGAGTTTTTTTCTATATCTATTTTTTTCCCATGTCTGGCATAATCAGTGGAGTCAGTGTGTACGAGCTTTACAGTCTCAGATTTTCCACAGATGCATTTCCTATCAGGATGTTTTTGAACCGTTGCGCCCAACCCATTTGTCGCTCAGCTTAACAATGACCCAAAGTTCAACCAAGAAGACACAGCTGTGTCCTATTGTTCTGGCCCCTGTTAGAGTTCACCGATATCAACACACTTTCAAACACCATGTTTTGCTTCACTATAAATAACGGTAAATTGAATGTACAGCTCATTTTGGAGTGAACTAATTAAAATATATATTATACATACTATTTTGTTGTATGAACTGTTTGGGTGTTTAACTGGGAACTGCAAAATTGTAATGCGAAAACAACTATAAATGCATCAGGTAGGTCTGCACAATGACACTTTTCATATTTAGATAAGATGTATGCAACTTATAACTGAATACTTAGAAATGCATCTATCAACACAGTCAGGATAATTGCACAGTACAGTTTTTATTATCCAGACGTAATGCTGGCCTCTCGTCATTACTCGCAGTTTGATATGTTACATTAGGGAAAAGGCACATCGTAAAGCAGTCGTGGCAGTAGAGACAACATCTGGATAATACTTGTGCCTGTGGCTCAGGAATGGCAGTCACCAAGTTAATGTCATCAACGTGATTGAAACATTTTATCACTAGCATAACATTTCTATCACATCTTATATCATCACATTACCCTGTCGCCAATTTAAAGAGATTCATTCCCACCACCAGTATCAGTTAGTGGGCTGTTTCCAAAGGCACGTGTTAATAAATATTACATACATAATGTGACAATAACAAAATACTTTGCACTTCATTTGTACATAACAAATATAAAATGACAGGAAAATATGCACAATAACGTCATCAACCTTCATGAAGAGTGAATGCTTGTAGCTAGGAGCCTAACATGGGAAGGTTACATTCACTGTAAACAAAAGTATATATAACTCTTCAGTACATTATTTAAAAATATTTTTTTTTACAGATTATTTACACCCGACACGCAACATCTTTTAATATTTACATCACTGACACAAATATTCTTCTATATCATATGTGACAGAATAATTTGCATGTGTCAACTCTGACCATTTAAACACTGATTTCTGTGCCACACGTGGTGAAGTGTAAAAAATAAAAAATAAAAAGATAATCAGCAGTCAAAATTAGACCCCTTTTAAAGGAACAGTTCAACATTTTAGGACAACTGCAGAGTTAGACAATTATCAAGCTTTAGCTTAATGTATTTCCTGTAGAGCCATGATGTACAGATTATCTTTATGTTGAACTAACTGCAGCCACAAGTGTGGCTTAGCATTAAGCCTGGTAATAGGAGAAAAGAGAAGACGGTTCTGTTCTGTCCATAGGACAAAACCAACCTACCGGCATCTTTAAAGCTCATTCATTAACATGTTAACTCATTCTGTAATCTGTGTAATTATTCGACCATTTAGTAGGGGCCTCTGGATGGCTGGGAGCAGTGCCTTCCTCTTGTTTCTGCTGGTTTCCTTGCTTTTGCTCCCATAACCTTCATACTGTGGCATGATACAGGTTAAGAAGTGCTGGGAGGCTCATTTTTCCTCAGTTTCAGACAAACTCTGCAGGTAGGCTGTTTTCATCGGTCTCCAGTCTTTGAGCTAGGCTAACCAGCTGCTAGTTGTGGCCTCATAGTTACTATCAATCTTATTATTTAGCTTTGGCTTCCCAAAATGTCAAAATATTACTTTAAGATTAGTCTATGTTTATCTGTGCTGTCATTTCCATGAGTTTCATGAACGGTGTATAAACTTGAGATGCTCTCGATCTCGGTCGAGAAGGGGACGAGGATGAATTGGACTCGTCTGGACTGGATCGTGTGTCTGTGTTTGTTCCTGCGTCAACCTCATCTCTTCCAGACTGGACACGACTCACATCACATTCAGACTCAGATGAGGGAGTGACGGTGAGCAGACCACTAGGTACAGAGGAGTTGGACTGCAGGATTCGGCTGTATTCAACAGGAGTATATCTAAGTAAACTGGAGTCCAGCCTGCTGGGTGGAGGGTTGTTAGCCTTGAACGTCCTTGGCCTGCTGGGCATTGTTAGGTAATGCGACTGATGATAAATGGAAGATGTGGGAGATGAAGGTTCTGTTTGGGATGACGACTGTATAAGGCTCTGTGTAGCCGATAAAGGCTGAGTAGGTGACAGAGGTTGAGTGGGTGACAGAGGTTGAGTGGGCAACAGAGGTTGAGTGGGCAACAGAGGTTGAGTGGGTGACAGAGGCTGAGTGGGCGACAGAGGTTGAGTGGGTGACAGAGGTTGAATGGATGATGGTGCGTTTACTGGTGATGGTGGTTGGACAGGTGATGGAGGTAGAGTGGAATGGAGATGAGATGGTTCAGACTGAACAGGTTTAACATCAAACCTCTGTACTTCACGTCTGCAGATGCACATTCAGATGTCAAAGTGAGAAACATCTTCTAAATGAATCACCAAACATAACACAATGCCACTGCAGTAATTAAATGCTTCCTACCTGGGGAGTAGATCACAGCCTACTCCAATCTCCCTGGTTTCCAAAACCTCTCGTTGCCTATTCTGTGTGGACATAAAATACTTGAGCTTGTCTTCTAATTCATTATTCTAGGAAAGGGAAAAGAGGAAACAACGCTGTCAGGTCAGATACATGCAAAGGACTGACTGAGTCACTTTACATGGGCAGACAGGTGCAGTGAGACAGGAAAACCACGCAGACGTCGCTGAAAGCTCAGGACATCCAGTGCTCAATAGCCCAGAGAATCATCTGTAGCCATGCAGCAGAGCAACGCACCACACCACAACGGAAACATGCAGCAAACAACATCTTACCTCACACTCCACTATTGCAATTCTGTCCAGAAGCTCAGAGATGAACATATCCTTCTGAGCAACTTGAGTTCGCAGTGATTCAACCTTCACAAATTCAACGAGACAACACATCCAGTTATTGTGTACTTTCTGTCACGCTTCAGTTCATTAAATCCAACAGTGAGATCTTATTGTCTATGGACTGATGTCAGTAAAGCTTTATTTGAAGAGCATGTAATTTCCAGCACAGAAATAGTAGTTGAATTTCACAGTTATGCATGTTCAGCTGTCCTGATTTGAGCTGTTACAACTCTAAGCAATTCATTGGTACTTATTGCACAGAAGTGTCCTGGTTTCTTTTTTCATTGCATATGGTTGAGTGTAAAAAAAGAACATTTCCAGATCTCAAACTGAGCTTGAAGAGTTCACTTGAGACTGCTAATGTATTTTATTCAGTCTTTAAATATAAATTATGAATATTATGAGCTATTTAGCCAGAATGACATCCTACACCTTCTTAACTAGGTCTGGGGAAGTTTTAAATTCCTTCATGTGCACTGGATTCGTTCAAACATCTTCTCTTTCAGGTGATTTAAATACTGTATGGCTGCCAGTCATGTTATCAAAGAACAAGGAGAACAAAAGGGCTGAATGTGTGTGGTTGGACAGGATACACACAGGTAAATAAAGCTTCCTCACCTCCTCAATCATTCCCTTGACTTTCCTCTGTTGACAGAACACCATGTCGTTCAAGTGTTTAATTCTCTCCCGCAGATCCGTGGCTTCACTCTGTAGCTCTTTGGACCTAAAAACACCAACCATTTAGTCCCATATTAACTCCTGCAGGATTCTGACTTCTTCACAAACTTCACAACATGAATTGTTTTAAACAAGGAACTGTTGATGCTGGAAATAGCAGCTCAAAGACAAAGTGCCTTTTTACATCTGAAGCCATGGCAACCAAGCTCCAACCATGATGAAGAAAAGATAATATGATTGAAAGACAATAAGAAAGTTGTTTGTGTGCTATTGGACCATGAGTCTGGAAATAAAGTTGATATATGGGATATATATATATATATATATATATATATATATATATTAGCATCTGGAGACTGGAGTGACAACTAATTGTACCTTTTGGCTACAGTTCCATCAGTTTTGTCTGTCAGCTCCATCAGACGGAGACGCTGTTCACACTCCTGAAGCTTCTTCTGGAGTTGACTCTTCTCCTGTTGAAAGGATGTGAAGTCATTCTTAACTTTGGTTCAGGAACAAGCCCACGCCTCATGTTATTTCTATTTAACACGCTTACCAATAAAGGTGTGTCTAACCCTGCCATCTGTTTGTCTCTGTTCAGTTCATCAACACCACCCTCCCCATTCCTCTTTTTAATTTACTTCCTGTTTCCTCTTTCATTACAGGAACCAGTAGTGACAAGGAGACAAAACTTCCCAAGACGTTCCCACTTTCTGAGCCCCTTTTGAAAAACATTTGCCATCTATCCTTTGAATCCTTTCATCCTTCCATCTCTTTCCTTCTCCATCATCCATTTAATCCCTGCATCAATCAAGATGAGGTGTTTGTTGGTTCAGTTACAGTGTTTCTATTTTGACACAGTGGCTGAAACTATGCTTTTAAGTGTGTTAAGTTGTTTATTCACGGTTCACTCTTTTTGATTCAAGACTAGAGTAAAATGGACATGTGCACATATTCTGAGCTGGACCAATGACACAATGAGTTAACCTCAATATTATTTTCATTGCTTTCCTTTCGCTGAATACATTTACATGTGGACCTGTCCAGGGTGTACCCCTGCCTCTCGCCCGATGACAGCTGGGATAGGCTCCAGCAGACCCCCGTGACCCTAACAGGACTAAACGGGTATAGAAAATGACTGACTGACATTTACATGTGTAAAACCGTAGAAGCACAAAGAAAGAGACAAGAGCATGAAGTATGGTTAGTTAGATCTTTGTCATCTTAGAATTGGACTTACCTTTCCCATACAGTCTAAGAGACGCTCCACTTCAATGATCCTCTGGTCTCTCTCAGCAATCTTAGCCTCTCCTATCTTTATGTTTCTCTCAGCTTCCTCCAGCCGCCTGATGTACTCATCGAGTTGAGCCTGTGTGAACACAAACACTCCTGCTACTCTCCTTTCACTGGTGATGTTGAACTGCTTTAAAAACAGCTAATCACTGGATAAAGAATTTGTGAAATGATCCATAAAGTTTGCAAACTGTGTCAAAATCAAACGCATTAGTTGTATCCCGTAGTACTGCGCATTGTTCCGTTTAGACTCTCAAGGTTTGGTTTCTATTGTCTTTAGAAACAATGTGAAGAATGCAGACCTGTAGCTTTTCAATCTCCTCCCTGTGTTTCTGTTGTTCCCGCTGCAGCTTTTCCTCATACTCCCTCTGCAGTTTTTCAGAAAGCTCCTGCAGCGTCTGACTGTTGGCCTCCTGTGAAGACTCCACCTGGACAATCCACAGCGCAGCAGATATTATCACTGTGCTCAGCTGATAATTCCATATTGACACATATTATGTAGATGAAGCTGATATGTTTGTATACTGCAGTGAGATAATACTTTAAACCTGCTCTCTATTAGTTAACTTGATGATCAATAAAGTTTTCTTGCAACCCATTGCAGAAACGGACAACAGCGACTGTTATTACCAGACCCTTTTGCTACAGGCCAGCTGCTGTTGTATGAATGTGTTGGAGCTGGCGCTTCCACCACAATATTTTGCACTCACACATAAAGATCTAGATAAAGATATGTTGTGTGTGCAGGATCACCTGACGTCTCAGCGTTTGGTTTTCCGCCTGTGCTGCAGCCAGCTCCTGCTCTTTGTCTCTCAGTTTTTCTTGTGTTTTCTCACAGGTGCTCCGCAAACTTTTCATCTCCTCTCTCAGCTGCACTCGGCTCTGACAGTTCTCCAGAAGGGATTTCTACAAAGAAAAGTTATTTTGCTTGTCATGCTTGCTATATACAGTATATATAAATATATATATATAATATTTTCCCATGTTAACGGTAATGATTTGTTACCTGCAGGTCAATGTTAGCAGATATAAGGGAGCTGTTCATCTGATCAAAGCTGTCCATGGCCGTTGTACGGACCTTCACCTCTGACTCCAGACTCTTTCGTTGTAAGGTGGCAGACTGCAGAAACACATGGCATACTGTATTTTGAGATTTATTCACAGCTTCACAGGTTGGAGTTTGATAAGGGACATCTGAGAACACAGTTATATGGTGTTACATAATTCATTACCCTTATTTCCTGTGAAAGCTTCTGCATTGATTGCTGCATTCCTCCAAACTGCCCGTACATCCGCTCCCTCACCTTCTCCAGAGAGTCTCTCACCTGTATACAGATACCCAGAGTAAACAGATATTATCTACATAGCAACCCACAGCCTTGTATGACGTGATGTTAAAACAATGGTTGGCCCGGAGGCTCAGCTGTTTGTTGTGTTAATATCTACTCACCTCCTTGATGTACTTCATCTCATCATTAAGGTGACTGACTGTCCACTCGCGCGCCATCACCTCCTGCTGTCTATCCGTGGATGTCCTCTGCACTACACCGTACACTTTAGGCCCATGATGCTGCAGCGAGTTCTCTGGCACCCCATTGGTCATGTCTCCGAGGTGCTGAGGGAGACAGGATCACACCGGTCAGGTTTCTGTAGCCACCCTCTTGCTGAGGCTGACTTACACTGTCTTTGTGTCTGTGCGTTTGTGTGCCGTTTGCAGGTGCATTGCATGTGTTTTCTTGCAAATTCACATGCCTACATATACACTTAATCAGATATTTCCAACACTACCTCTGCTGAGCAACGGAAACAGGAGGTTGGGAACGGAGAGCTAAAAAAGGTGCAGAGTGCGTTGAGGGTGTCATGTTTCTGCAACCCAGTACATGAGCTGCTGCTACTGCTACCTATTGTACCTCACTCCAGCTCAGGAGTGTGGTAACAATGCAATGACTATATAACAAATTGAATTTAGAGGCATGATTAGATTTCTATAAATTTTTCAGATGCACTACAAGAACCAAGTGCTTCATTTGAAAACAGATTCTAGGCTTCAGTCAATGCTCCTTCTAATTTCCATTTCTATATTAATGTGTATATTATGTTGTTGATAATTCATGGCCTTTTTTGGAGTACAACAGAAAAATAATATTGTCCATTACAATTTCCTAAAGTTCTCTCTAGCTTACTCTCTTAATCCAAAACATACCCAGTTTACTATCAAAGAAGCCAGAGATAAAGAAAAAGATCCAAATGTTCCTTATTTTATAACTTTTTCAAAATTTAATCAGCCATTACATCATTTTAAACTAATATCTCAACTAAAATTCTGACACATGGAATTTGTTATCAACAACCGTGTTGTTTATACTGACCGCCTGTGAATACATTATGAATGACAACCTCAGAGCACATGCACACAAACAGGTTCTACAGTAGCACGTCAGTGACACACACATGTATTGTCCCATTTTTCATGTTGTGGCTGTCTACCTGCTGGGGTGACTCCCTGCCAGCTGGCCTCTCTCGCTGGACCAGCCCGTTCTTCTTCTTCCATCTCCCGTTGACATCTTTTTCTTTCTCAGCCTGTAGGAAAGCCAAAAATAATAATAATGATAATATTCAAGATTGCAGTTGTGAATGATTTACTTCACTTCAAGGATGATGAATTCAGAGTAAAAAAGTGCTATGTTGTGCAAACACTCCACAGCACCTTCTAATTTGCAGATTCTGTTGCAATACTGAACTCTAGTCTGTCATTGTGTGGTTTGAAAAGGTGCTCGCCCGACAAGAATGTAAGCAAACAAATTATTTGAACTGTACTGTATGCAAATATCTGTAGCAGCGCCCAAGGACTTCATATGTTAAACTTTTCATCATTTCAGATGTTTTTTTTCTTCCCAGATCAATCAATCAGGAATCTATCCTGACATCTACTTCTCCAACTTAACTTTAGAGTCCAGAGAAAGAGGGGTCAGTCTCCACATCTCACAGAGATAAGAGCAAGGAGGAGCTCAAACAAAGACGCCAGTGTTGTCTCGTGGACAGCGCCGCCCGAGCCTCACATTTCTGCACCACTCAATCTACAGAGGACATTCTGTTGAGAAGTGGTGAAGGCCTGCTAATGGGCGGATGTGAATTCCAGCAGATGGGAGGGGGGAATCTTTATGTTTTAACAACATTGCAGCTCACCCCTACTGTATGTTAGACCTTTCAGCTTTGCATTTACAGTGCCAGTTGTTTGACCACACTGGTGGACAATGTTTACCTGGCTTTTGTTGCTATAAAAGCGGCCATGTAATTTAGACGGATGAGGTAAACAGGGCATCTTTTGTTAAGTCGACTTGAGGAGGCCTAGCTGCTCCCAGGTGTCATTAACTCCCCAAGTAAACCAGTAAAAACTTGAAGACAATCATGTGGCAGTGTACTGTCAAACACCATGAACTGAGTCATATGACTGCATTATGAGGGACTCAACTGATTGGATTAGCTGCTTATTTCCAACACAAGCACAGAAGTTGTATTTAAAGTCGCCACACAAAGACAGTCTCATGTGGATCATTGGGTTGAATCACAGTCACTTTGAAGACACTTTTAGTCTTTCCGGCGATGAAATCCAATGCTGCAGGAGGAGAAGCATCTTTGTGGAGCAACTCTGGGTCTATATTCTTTGTGCGTGTCATGGTGCAGATGTATTACATCTCATGTAGGCCATAGTCACTGCTGGATTGTGTCCATGTTGGGTCAGGTTGCAGGACGCACCCTTTCCAATTTTATGGTGATGAACTACAACCAACAGTCCTTCTGAAACACAGCATCTACGACAAACATATTTTAGTAATTTCCTTCCTCAACAACACGCCTTCCCTTTATCACAATCTGAATGACCTACATTTGACCTTCCCAAGAGATTGCATTTAAAAACAGTAAAAGGTAAAGCAACTTCAGTGGGGATTTATCTGAAAACAGGCATGAATACTTAAATGAATGCAGTAAGAAGACTTTACTGTTAACAAACTATGTGCAGGTATTTGAAGTCCTGCAACTACAGCAGAGTTACAGCAATTACTGCAGCGCCCGCAGAAACCTCCGAGCTCAGCAGTCAATACATAATGAGCAGATGAAGAGGGCACATGGTGAGGTTTTAATCTCTTGGACCTTGATATTCCCGTTCAAATTCACCTGAAGCTGATGCAGAGTTAAGTGTTTCTACGTCATGCTACAGTTTCACATGTATTTTACACATGACCTTGTATTAGTCCTCAATCTGCTGCAGTTTATGATTGACAGATTGTTTATGATGACCTTTGGATCTTACAGCTGTAATATTCTTTTTGGAAAAAAGCTGGAAACATTAGATGAGTTAGATGACAAAATTGATTTTAGTCTTCACACTGAGAAAGCAAATGTCCCAAACTGCAATTATTTCTTCCAAGCCCTCTCTTACCACTGTGTTTTCACTCTGTAAGCACCATTTCACACATTCTATACATTTCCTCCCACCGTTTTCTTCACACTTCAGGCAGCTGATCGTCTGTAAAAACTGCCACTCTGCTGTTAAAGCTGCTGATGTCCGTTCAGGGCCTAATTGACCGCACAGATGCAGAGGCGGCAAAGTTGTGTCCTTACCAAACACCCACTGAAGTACACATCAGCACGTGTGCTCACTGTCATCACACAGTTTCAATAGTCACGGTCACACCCTCCCAAAGAGAAGCACAAGCCGAGATTACTCCAGCATGCTATCAGAGGAGAGAGTGGGGGTGTGGTAACCAGACTAACCTCATACTCCAGGGGCCAAGGTTCACACAAAACACGCCACCTATTTTTTCTGTCAGGGTCCTGCACAGTGAAATACTGTAAATACTGAGTGTGATACTTCTCTTATTGTTAGCACCACAGAGAGCCAACAATGAGAGAAGTATCACACTCTCACACTCTCACTGTCAAACACTGGACCAAATCCTGAACACAAACAAAGGCCGGGACAGAGCCACCTACAGCAAACACCCACACAGCCTGGAGCATGTACTCTATCCTAATTCATGCTGTCACAGTGGGTACAAACAGACATACAAATGTCGTAGTCTAATTCTGCACTTTGATGCACAAATGCAAATTTTATGAGGCATGTTTGTTGGTCTTACTGATAGCTGAGCTGAGCTGAGCTTACTTTTTAATATTTTCAGTTGAATGGAGCAGATTTAAAATACAGCCCGAGTTGAGCTTTGAAGTTTATGTGAAACAGATGTGTGCACTTATCACACACACACGCCCTGCCGTCACGATTGTGTAACTGGACCAGATGATAAAAAGAGCATAAATCTTAGTGGCTCCACTGTCTCTCTTTCAAGGCTTTTCTTCTATAAGATGAAACATATGCATTATTATTTTTGAGAGTGCCCTGGTGTGTGTGCCCATTTAATGCACATAATATCTTTTTGGTTTGTCGAGGCAAACTGAGGAGTTTTAAGGTTTAAATCAACTGTATTTATTAAATGTTAACCTATATAACTAGGGCTGTCGAGCAGGACTTGAAGGCAGGGCGCAGCACGGCTAATTGTAGAATTTCACTGTGGAAGATATATGACTTACCGTGTCTGAGTTGGCAGGTTTTGGCTCCTTGTTTCCATTATCTCCTGCATGTAGAGTTAACCTCAGGCGTCTGATCCTCCTCTGAAAAACAAACAGACAAAGGACAAATAAATGAGGTTCTGTAAGCAAGAGAAGTTTGCATTATGTAACCATGGGAAAACATACAAGAGTTTACAGAAAATGCCGCTGAAACCGAGGCACAGCAGGATCACGCCTGTCCACCGTGGGTTTATTTATAGACGTAGAGCAAAACAAAGTTTATGTAAATGCTCTGAAACTGTGAAATGCTGTCATGATACTCACATTAAACATTAAATACTCAACAATTGGTACAATGGTTTCTTTATTTAGCTCCAACAAAACAAATACAATAAATATTTCAACGTATTTTAGAGATATTTTAACTTTATTTTAAGACACTATTCCACAAACTTCTGCAACGATGAACTGCCACCAACTAATACCAAATTATTGTGTAACGCTCTGTGTCATTTGGTAGTGGACAACCATGGGAATAAATTAAAAAGCCGGTATAGTACAAAGGCCTGTTTTATCACAGAGCTGTTCAAATAAACATGACAGCCCTGCCTCCTGCACACTCAGATCCCATTACACACTTGTGTCCACACATCTCACAACAACTCCCTACCTCTAAGATCAGAGAAGAGAAAATGTTAGCTGGGACTGAGAAAATGTTTCATGGACAGGACACAAGTTTGCACGAAGAGTTTAAAGCACCAGGGGACAAACAGAAGAAGGGGGAGGAAAGAACACTGGTCTCTTAGAAATACACAGAGGAGAAAGGGGAGAGGGAGAGAGAGGCAAAGAGGGAGAAACAGAGGGAGAGTTTCAGAGTCCTGACTTCTCTGGGACTTCTTACCTCGCTTGAAGACTCCTGAGAGTCCTCTGTTGTGGTGGTGGTGGTGGAAACAGTTCGTCCTGAACCGTAGCGAAGCATGTCTCCTCTACTGTCCACTCCTCGCTTCTCTTCCTCTCCCGCTCCAGCCTTCCTCCCACCCTTCCCGTCCCCTCACTCTCCTTCCTGAGTTCTGCTCAGACTCTCAGAGCGACCATCTGCCCCCGGCTCCAGCCAGGGAAAAAGAGGGAATTTCCACTCTGTCAAGTCTGCTAGTGGTGGTGGGTTTCCACAGGGTCCCCTCTCTCAGTCAGTGAAATGAGCAGCCAGGAGCAATCCAGTCCCACACTCAGCAACACAAACACAACAATAGCATTGTCTTAATAGCCACTCCTCAATCCACCTGGTTGACAGGCTTGTCACACACTCAGCAACCTCCCTGCCTCTCTCTGTTTGTGTCTCTGCTTCTCAGTGTGCCTCTCTGTGTTCCCATCAGACCTGTCAGGCCACATTTCACCTGCCTCCCAGGTCCGCGCCTCTTGCCCTGAGAGCAGGACTTTCATAGGGCGGGTCCTCTTAGTCGGGCAGGGACAGGTGGAGCCCTTCATATCAATAGGAGTGGCTAATAGGAGGAGCTGGTATCTAGGGTTCAATCCACATGAAGAACAAATAAACAACATAAAACATTAGAAATTTGTGCTGCTTCCAATTTACTTGAGTCCTTCTACATTATGCTGCTCTGTACTTTTAATCCATTTTTTGACAGATTTACATTTTTACACACAAATTATGTGATAAATTTGTAATGTAAAAACCACTGTTATAGATGCATTATTATTCTAGAGTTATTATAACGTAACTAAATGAGCTCCACCTCCACCTTTTTACAACATTTGAGAGCTGTTTGCACATACATGTACATTACTGATAATGATCTAATTAAATAATAAATAATATACATTGATACTGTACAGGCCATTCTGCATTGTGATAACATTTACATTTATACATTTTTCATGTTTTAAAACAGTTGTTCTTTGTAATGGAATATTTTTATTGTGATTATTGCCAATTTTACTTAAATTAATAAAAAAAATTCTAATAAAATTACTAAACTAAAAGGTCTGAAAAGCAGTGACGGTTCAAAAAGTTAGAAACGTGTTTGCTTCTGACTGCGTCTCAAAGTACAGGTGTTGCTAAAGTCATTAAATTATTGATGGTGTTGATAGAGGAGAGGGATGAAAAGGAAGACAACCTTGCAGGTATTATTTTTTAATGTTATTGTTGCCTTAGCACCACACAGTTGACTTTGTCTTACACGCTGAATCAACGCTCATCTAATTACACCCACACATCCTGTCAGTTATCTTACAGACAGCCGCCTGACAGCCAGATCACATTCCATAAATGAATGGCCTACAGTCAGTCCCTTTTAATAGAAACTAAAGACACTGAAGAACAAAGAATTAAGTTTATGTTGCTTTGCAGGACATTTTTTTTACGGGTGTTCACTGTTCCTCGACAAAGCTCTGCTGTTAAAGTCATAATGCGTCAGTATACATGAAAAGACACACAAAAGATCCACGTGTGTGACGTGGGGGGAGGTATTTCTACAGGATTGTTTGGTTAATTAGTAACCAGACATCAAACATATGATGTTCCTTAACTTCTGCAATCAGCGAGCCTGGCTTCTGTCCACATCAAATGTCATGTGGAAATCCAGGTGGAAGTTCTCTCTCATAAACATGACTGCCACTTCCTGTCAAGATTGTACTCTCACTGTTTATAGCCAGATTTTGATTCGACTTTGGCTAAGTTCCAATGTCTTATGAAAGCAACCAGACTGACAAGAACAGCAAATAAGATCAAAATGTTACACTCACTGTACGTCAACATAAATGATGCCAACAAGTAGAGAGACAGAGGACAGAGCACAGAGAACATGAGCGTTTCCATTTAATAGCACAGGAAAACTTTAGAGATTAATTCATTTAAAATGAATTATTAAAGTTTCAATACATTTATCAGTAGCCTACTATTTTAGTGTGTGCACATTTTATGGTTTCAGCTTCTTACATATGACAATTTTCAGATATACTATATACTTAAGATATACATTTTTACTCGGTGTAGGACTTTTTCCTGAGAGGTATTGCTAGTTTGACTTTATGTTATATTTCTGAGCATACTTCCAGCAGTGCAATACAGTTTAACTTAATTATAATTGAAATTAGGAACATCAAACAGCACGTGCATTGTTTGCCATTGTGTGCACGTTACAGTGCAGGTCTTCTCTCCTGGTTGTTTTTGTAGGACTGTTGAAACCGACAACATGTCTGCTCAGCATCTCTCTAGCGTTGGAATTCAGGTTTGCTGCAGAAAAGCAGTCCGACAAGTGTCGACATCACCCGTGATAAAATGACGCAGGGTCACAGTGCTGCACTGCAGGAACCAGAGTTCAGTCAGTGGATGGTAGAAGTTGTGCGTATGTTTATTTTACACGTACGTTTTGTTACTATTAGAAATTAAGATGTTATTTTAATAAAATAAGCAATATTTTCAGTACTTAATGCAATTTGATATTATGTCTTTTACTTTATATAGTAACATAGAAGTAGTATATTTCCACCATCAGAAAGTATTTAGGGTATAATTTTAAAGCTAAATATTGTTACCGGATCTGCTGTTTAAAGGATCAATTAAAAATCTCCCACTGCAACTCAGTAGTGGACATTTTACATTTTACAAGGTTTTTGTATGCTGTTCAGAATAAGGTGTCACAACCTCAGGTTAATAGATCAATAACAGACTCTGATAAACCACTTAATAATTCATGTGTCTTATCTTCCCTCTGTTGGCTGTTTTGGTTGATGTTATGGAGGAATATTATTTTATGGTGCAACCAAACTCTGATTATCTCTTATTTGTTTTAAATCCACAGTGCTTGGGGTTTTGGTGGTTTCTAAGAATTTAATATGTAATTTAATATTCATAGGTTTTACTTCACCCCATCTAAACTTTACAGAATGGGCTCGCTGGTTAATAAGTCATGCTGGAAATGTCAGGAAGAGACAGGAACATTCTTACATGCTATCTGAGAGTGTAAACTCATTAATCCATTCTGGGAAAAAGCAATTGGATACATAGGGAAATGGGTGGGGTTAACAGTACCTGTATCACCAAGTTTATGCCTACTGGGAGACCAGACAGAACCCAATATATCAAAATATGACCTTATAGTGAGAATGTTAGGTCTTTGTTGAGGCTGCCTGAATGAATATGTAATTTCAGAAATCTGAAAACTTTTCAAACTAAGAGTTTATGTATTATGTAAAGGACCAAAAATGTACTACACATTCACAAGTTAGAAATAAAAATACAAATTAAAAATATGAGTGATTAAATCATTTATATTCCATAACTATACAACACATCCTTGGGGACCTTATGCTGATTATATAGCACTTTTAAAACTTCTTGTATGTAACTAAAAGACCTGAGGACTTCCTCCACCTCTGACAGTGACTCCAAACACACAAACCCAAAAGCAGGTTTGTCCTGCTGCACTGAAACATTCAGTGCCTTGGGCGTCCACCGGATGTTTACTTTAGCGTCTCCTGAGATCCCGAGTG
This sequence comes from Planiliza haematocheilus, assembly GCA_005024645.1. NCBI lineage: Eukaryota > Metazoa > Chordata > Actinopteri > Mugiliformes > Mugilidae > Planiliza > Planiliza haematocheilus. The sequence goes on from SRSE01000798.1 coordinate 4,678,457, forward strand.
ATGTAGCAACAAAAACAAAAAACTACAATAAAACAATGAGGGCGTTGTTTTCTAAAATGAGCTTAATGTTACCACCAGTAAAGTCAGAGGGTGTATGAGTATGAAGATCATGAAACTTTCAAATGAATCACAGGCATTATCCATAGGCTCTGTTGAATACGCCTGCAATAAATCACAAACACAACTTACAGCCAGCTATTAATCATCTGGATGGAAGTAGGTGGGAGTTTGTTTGAGCAGAAGACTTCCCTATGTATGTCCCTCTGGGTCTGCAGAGGTCTGACACTTTGGCTGGGTGACACAAACCAGCCACCGCTCCCACATACACGATGTTTAGTTTTTCATTATTAATGCTGGCACATGTAGAGAAGTGATGACACACAGAAATGCCATTCACTGATAAGATTCAAAGGCTTTTATTTTGCACCTCACATGTTTTGTTCTTTGTGCAAATATACAGACAATACTTATTTCTATGGTGAGGGCTGAGCTCTGGTGTCTTTGCCAGCATCACAGCTAGGGGGCAGCATGTCACTGTGATAAAAAGCCACCTCCTTCACAGCGCTTCAGACTTGGGTCCAGATATCTGTCAGACTTGTAAAACTTGTATGTTTTCTACTGAGAGCTGTGAAACAGTGATCTGCGTGTGACTAAGATAATCTTGTCAAAGCTTCGAAACCACGGCTTCGCCTCCGAGATAACTTCCTACTTGTCAGCTGTGTGCGTCTCTATTCCACAGCCGTCACTCTGGCTGAAGTCACTCAAGCACATAAAGGAATCCCAAGAATGATCACCTTGTTAAGCATACACAACTTTTTCCTCTTAAGCCCAGCAGCCGCTCTCAGTTTACTGCCTGGCTTGACACAGGAGAGTGAGAAATAATGCTGTGGCACTTGAAAGGTTGAGTTGTCTGTTCCATTCTGAATGGCAACAAATGAAGGTCATGGCCCGGCAACAATAGCCATTCAGCCAATTAGAATAAGAAAGCCCCATCTAATCGTCACGTTTTGCTAAGGAGCCACAAATAGGGAAAGTTTTAAGTTAAAAAAAAACAAAAAAAACATGGGGCCATTTTACCATTTACTGTTTTGTTATTTTACAGTATTAAAGTAGATTTGATTAGTGACTCTTGGGAGTAAAAAATGTTTTCTGCATGCTGAGTATAATACATACACGCTTTAAACGAGAGCTCCTGCTGCACACCAGGAATCTTTTTTTAACTCCACAGACTAGAGGAGGTCACCGTTCTGCACTTAGAGGTGATCAGGGCCAAACACAGGATGCGTATGCTTCATAGGTTCCAGCAAGAAAAATACTGACCCGCTGAGCACGAAATTGAAGATAGAGCTGCTGTTGACACAGCTGCTCTGACCCAACAGAATTTACCTGAGGCTGAGGTGATCATTACACACACTCAGTATGAGAGGTAAAGTGTAAGAGAGTTCATTTACTCAGCTACTGCATGGAGCAAGTTGAAGAACCGAACTGAATACTTGTGTCAGAGGGAAACACTGTTGGACATTTATCTTGAATGCTCAAGTTACTTTGTAGTTGCCACTGTGCATTCATTCTCAACACACTGGAAAAAAAAAATCCTTCTTATCAAGTGGTTTGAAGGTCCTAAAACACGAGTGAAAATGTGGCATTTTAGAGAAAGAACTGCAACCCGTTGAACATTTTTCAACACACGTTTTTATTCCAGATTTGGGCTGGAATAAGCAACAACTAGATTCTTGTCAGAAGCTGGTTAAATAATCACAATCATAATATCATCATCATCAAAACTAATATAATCAAAAGTACTACATTACTCTAACATACTTAAATATAGATTCAAAGAGGAGTAATATATTACAGCTCTTTGCATACTGCAATGAGTATTTTAACTTTTAATGATAGTTCAGTTATATCTTAATGATAATACCTACAGGTATTTTTGCTTAGGTAGTAATGTAAACACTGGTCAAAACAATGTCCTTGAACTTTCCTAATCTTGATAATATCTTACAATGCCGTTTGCACAAAAGTTGCAGTGTTGTGTAAAATGTAGAACACAATGTAAGGATTTGCAAAACTTTTTTTGGAAACAGGGTTATACTCAACATTTAATTTCCCTCTATTCAGAATTTTTTAGAGTTTTTACAATTAATTTTATATATAGTATGTTTGACAGCTAATCTCCTGACGGGAGAACGTTTCTTCTGTGTAATTCATTGACAGAGACACAGTACGCACAAGCAGAGAGGAGAAAGTCACGTGAAGGTAATTAAACTTAAGAAACATATCAGACAAAAACCATGTGAGAGTAACTGAACTTGAACTTTATTTTAGTCAGCAGGATTTATGAATGTACAGTTGCGTACAGAGAGGTAGTGGCAGGAATCGGTCTCAGTCCACTCTCCCTCCACAAGCGTCAGACTTGGTCAAATTATAGCACAGAACCAACACAGAGTGCAAATCATCACAGTGTAGAAAACCATTGATTGTCATTTTATCTCATCTGAAGAAATCCCCTCAGTCAGTAAAACGTTTGAGAAGGTAAGCACATGTTGTCTACAGGCACTGTGTGCACAATTCATATACAAATATATGAGGTTAAATAAAAAAAAAACAAAAAACGATTTGTTCAGTAATTAACATTGCCCCAAGTCAGGAAGGAAGTAACCCGAGATAGAAGGATTTCCAGTTTAAAAATGTCTCCAGAGATGAAATTGTTTAAATAGTTGTAGTTTGTTCAGTGCTATACCTGCTACCAGTCTGATGAAAAACCACACGGGGTCTAAATTAATTTGACCAGAAGATGTAGAAGCAATACTGGAATGTGTCTTAAATTAGAAGTAGCCTGACAGGAGATTTCAGCTGATTACACTGAGTATGAACTGATGATATTTTATTATATTACTGCTCATCAAATGATATAAAATGGTATAAAAGTGAATGTGTACAAAGTCCCTCATTTGTTGTTCCCTAAAAAACTAATCTGTAGTGTATATTCAGCTATGAATAAATAAAAGAAAAAAAAACAACTTCATGTTTTCAGATTTGATTTTCATTCATTAAAAAAAGGATAAAAAAAATGTATACTCAGATATGATATGTAAATTGAACACATTTGATAGGCATAAGATAGTAAGGGATAATAATTCATATTGTTCACAAAGGCAGTACTGGTACGCTGGTTTGCAGTGCATTAAAGAGTGCGTGTCAAGTTTACTAATGCTAGAATAATCATTGACATGCATGTGTCATCCATTAGTTAAGGAAGGAACAAATTGGTGTTGGAAGGTAAGACTTCAGCTGTAAAATTAACTAAGAGTATATACATTTCATTTCTACGGGATAGGCTAAAACTTCATTCATCAAACAGGTGCTGCAATAATACTGAGTGAGTTCATGGACATCAAAACTGCACAGAGAATTAATATTCAGGGGACTCTGTTGAAGTGAGGAATTTCACAAAAATATCATTCAGATTATCTCACGTAATATTTACACAGATCGTTCAGTGTAATATCTACAGAAGCAGGCGGCGAGGATCTCCACATGTTTGGTCCCAGTGAGCAGTGTAGAGCAGCTTTATTTACGATGTCAGAGTTTGTTTATAAAGTGAAGGTCGACAAGATGTTGTCCTGACTCGAGGAGCGTTTGTACCCCAAAGACGAGCTGAAGTACGTCTCACCATCAGTGCTTGTGTCGTCATCGTCGTCGTCATCATCCAGATTGTTGAGCAGCGGAGCAGAGGTCTTACGCCTGTGACAGAGAAAAAATAACCGTATGGTGTGATCTTTTAATTTTAAAGCACAGCTCTGTTTGTTACTACTGATGACAAAAGAAGGAGGTTTATGTATGTGTTTACCTAATCTCACTTCTCAGGGCTTTGAGCTGGCTCTGGAGCTGCTCATTGACCTCCTGTTGCTCGTCCAGTTCTCTCTGCAGCTTCTTCTTGCCGTGCTCCAGTCGGTCAATCTCCTCTTCAGCTTCATCCATCTGCCGCTTCAGGGCCTTTAGGCGCAGATTCAACTTCAAGGAGAAAACATTCCAGTCAGGGTTAAAGGGTTTCAACAGAGATGTAACATTTTTTCTACATATCTGACAGACAGTTGTCAGACTATACGTAAATTGATCTTAATCGCTGTTACATGTGATACGTACTTGGTCCTTTTGATCTTGCATGGAATGATGTTCTTCTTCAACTTGCATCATCATCTCTTTCACCTTTCTCTCCAGCCTGCGGTTTGCCAGCTGGAGGTTGGCCCGTTCCCTGAAACAACACAGGCAGCATGACGCATCATCATGAATGAAATGCAGCACGTCACTCAGCCATTCATTTAATAACTGTGAAAATTAAGAGCTAATTTGTTTCTCTGTTGGTTTGATTACCTGGAAGATATACCACATCAAACAGAGCTATATAGTTCTCTAAACTAAAGCACCTCTTGCTCCTAAAAGCCAAACTTTGTATCTAAATCCATCAGTGTCAAAGTATAAACTATAATTTTCATCTGAAACCTCAAAGTCATTACCTAGCTGTCTACCCCAACATAATGAAAGTCTTCCATCCCCTTAACCCCAGCACCCCTCATCTCTATTCCCAGCCAGAGCCTTCGTCTCACCTTTCCTCCCCCTCGAGCCTCTCCTCCAGCTCCTGTACGCGATCCTCCAGCTGGGCTACTAGGCCCTCTTTGTTGGACTTCTGGGAGCCCTCTAGATGGGCCACTCTGGTCTTCAGATCTTTATTCTAGAGAGGGCAGTTAGAGAGAAGTAGTGAGTCACAAATGCTACTTTATGGCATATTCATATCTGTGTGAAGAGAATAAAACAAATGAATTTGATAGAAGTGATACAAATGAAAATGAAGATGAATGAAATGAGTGTGTATTTGAACTGAGTTTGCAGAGTAACGCTGTGTGTCGTTGTTATCCTCCAGACAGGAGAGTGTGTACCTGTCTCTCCAGAGCCATCTTGTCACACTCCAGGTCCTGTCTGCTAGCCCTCTCCTGCAGGAGTTCATTCCTCATCTGCTCCACCTGTCAAGCCGAGTCCAGACACTGTCATCGCTACAGTCCCACACAGTCTGACAACAATTATCATCATACACGGTCTGAGTCTCGCTCACAACAGAAACCCCTGCAGCACTCAGTGCGTCAAAATACCAAACAATGCACGCGTTTACGCTGAAAGAGTCATACTTAATTGGTGAGCAGGATTTTCCTGCTTGACAGCATTCCACCTTTTGTTGCGATTGTCAAGTCAACTCTTTGTGAACCAAGTTTGTAGTACAAAAAAAATCTGACAGTAGTTTCTGTAAATAATATTTAGCCGTGGGCCGTCAGATAGAACAGACAGATAGCATTAGTGTTGAAACACTTAAGGTGTGAGATGATACTGTGTCTGTAATAAATATGATGCCACCAACAACAGCCTATTAGCTTATCTAAGCAAAAAAACAAAACAAAAAACAAAACAAAATGGATACCCTGGCTCTGTTCAAGATCACAAACCTCCACCCAGCACCACCTCTAACATATTAGATTAGATTAGCGTAATTACAAAGTTTAGAGATGCTAAAAGCAGATTTTGTTAGCAATCTAACCGTTTCCTTCTTCCTCTAGTCTTAATGCTAAGATACGACAGTTCGCAACCCTTATATGTAACGGACCATGTGACTCAACCAAGTCTCAAGTAGAAGGTTAGTGTCAGTATTTCCAAGTGTATCAGACTATTCCTTTAATACTTGTGTCATCGCATATCAACTCACTGCACACTAGAGCTACTCAGAGAGGCCTGAGCGCAGGAGCAGGACTGTGCAGTGATAGCATAGTTCAAAAGACGAGAGAATGAAAACGAATCGATCCAGCGGTGATGGTTCATTCTCTGTGAGAGGAGCTTAGAATTGGTGATATTTTATGCCAATTAGTGGATGACAGTGGGCTGCTCTGATGAACGATGGCCCCTATAACTGGTGCACCCAGCACAGTGCTTGAGGGAGCTGAATCAGCAGACTGGAACATACAGCGAAACTAATCTGCTTTGTGAAAGACGGCAGGAGAGGAGAGGGGAGATTACTCTCATTTAGACAGGAGAGGAGCACCTGGTGCCAGGAGAGACGCAGGTGTTCTTCCTGCTGCCTCTGCTGCAACCCCACCACCCCTCCACCCCATAGCCATACATCCGCCCTCTCCTCCCCGCAGACATTAGAGCACACACATCAGCACATACCCCCGTGCACATGTGTGCACACGCTCAAACACACACCGCTAGCACTCAACCTACTCGACTCTTGCAGCACAAAGCTCGGGTGTTTCCTTGACAACCGACCTCAGCCTCATGCTAAACCAATGCCACTTTGTCACAATGCCACTCTTTTCTCTCTGCCAGGAATTTTTAAAGGGAGATTTAAATACTCTAGTGGATCAGTCTGAGGCTCTCTTGATGTCACGCTACACACTTTACTTAAAATTTTGGTCACAACTTTGAAATCTGCGTCAGCTCCAGGAAACTGTAACAAAGCCAAACCTTACAAGCCTATCTTTGGATCTCAAGCAAGTACAAGCTCAACAGAGCAGCGCTATTTCAAAAACTCCAGAATCAACATCCTCCCTCTGATTAGTAATACCTCTCCCATGAACAAACAGTCCTAAAAGCATGAGTACTTTATCTAAATCTTACTTCACGGTGCCTCCGTCAGCAGCTTTATCATGGAGGAAGGAAAACTGGAGCATTTGCTTGCAAGGACATAAAAACTGAGCACAAGAATGAGATTTGTTTTCAAGCTAAAAGTACTGAGTGTAATTTCCAAGTGAACTCCACAACCTGAAAACTTGAGACATTTGGCAGTGTGCATATTTTGGCTCGGGCAGTGAATTAAGAAGGGTCTTTTGTGACTGATGCATGAAAATTGGATAGATGCTCTGAGGCCGTGCTGGCAAGCCGCCAGTCTGAATGATTACGTAAGATCATCTTACAAAGCAATAACCTGCCCGCTTTATCCAAACCACAAATACACTGAGATTTTTAAAGTGTGGATATCATTCTCCTAATTTTGACGTTATCTAGCCAAATGTGTAAAGACAGAGACTACTGAAGAATCAAATGTAGGAAGCCTTTACTACGTTAAACTTCTACATGGATGTCACATGTCCCTTTCATTTAGAGATTAGTGGCTGCAGTCATGATGTTAGAGGTGGAAGACAAAGCAACATGAGATCTGGATATCATTTCCAGATAGAGATGGAACAGAGACATGTCTGTGTGAACACGGACAGCGGGTCACTGACACAGGTGAACACCCATAATGAGAATGTGCTGAGTTGGTGTGTCTGTGTGTGTTGTACCTGCTCTCTTCCTCGATCTATCCTGTTCATCAGCTGGTCTCCACTTTGACGCTCCTCATCAAGGTCCAACTCCAACTGAGAAATTCTTTCCTGCAGAATGAAACAGTTCAAACCGTGTAGTCAGTGAGCACGGCCATGTCTGTTCTTCATGAATATTTAGCTCATGTGCTACGTAGCAAAAAATTGGTTACATGGACGCTAAATAAAATGATCTGATAATATGCGGTGTGAATACGTGCTCCAAAACATGAATCAGTATTCAACAGACACATAGAGGTTCTGCTCAATGTGGAGCAGCAAATCTGTCTGGAGATGTAACAAAAGAAGAAAAATAGTAAAAGTATTTACATGGTTATAGGTGCACATATTTGCTATTGAACAGATAATCAAAGGCTTACACCACCCCTCTCAGTCAGACTCCTTTTGATCTGGCCAGTCCTCACTGACTGAGGTATTTTTGTTGTCACTGGACAATTACTGATTATTAGTAGAATGCCAGTGTCTATGTCAACACAATACTTGACAGACGACTAACTAATGACAAAGACATACTCTACCTCCATGAGTTTGATCTGCCTTGCTTTGTCGTCTTTAGCCTGAGAGTTTGTCTCAGCCTCCGCCTCCAAGTCATGAACCTTTTGCTCTAGGGTTGTCTCCCTGAGCACAGCATCATCTCGTTCCCTTTGACACTGTCGCAGATCTTCCTCCCGGATCGACAACTAAAACCAAACACAATCATTTATTTCAGCACATAGAGAATTACTAGATGATAACTGCTTATTGCTAACATTGTAGTTTATACACCCAGCTCACACGTTTTTACAGAAAATGGTGAGAATTTTTTTCCCCTGCTCCCTGAACAGTGAAACTGGTGTATTGCGGCTTCAGCGTCTGATTAAAGGACCCTCAGCATGTTGCAAATACTTCTGCGGCAACCACACATTAACCCAAGCCATGGTGTTTAAAATGCATCTCCTTGTTTAACATGTCACCTTGATTCTCATCAAGCATTACTGCTGTAGCAATGACCAACAATTTAGTTGCTGCTTAGGGAAATTATTATATGGTTCCCCTGAGTGACTAATGGATCCGGTGCAGCTAGTGTTTCCTGAAGAAGCAGAGACCCCTACAGCTGCAAGACTGACCCTACTGCTTAATGCTCAGACAATGAAAATTCATCATCTGCCTTTTTTTCTCAACCACAACACATATCTTGCTATTAGTGCTGAATTATTAGATATTACGTCACGTAAACACTTAAGCATGATTTTATTAATCTACTTATTAATTGGACTGGATCTCTGAAACCCTGAAAAGCAAGAAGCACGTTTAGAAATTTGTTAATGTACTAAATCTAGTGAGTGATTTAGGGAAAAATAAAAGGATGTATGCAGCCTACACCTGTACCATTAGTGATGATCTGGCAAAGTCCACATGGGTGGAGAGTGACATGACATTAGAGCAGCTGGAAAAGTGAACTCACTGGGACAGTCAAGAGCATTTCGTTTCTCGGGAGAGCTGGAGGAGGATGTGAATCAGCCAGCACAGCTTTAACAACAATGATATCACAACACTGACATCCTCCTCTTCCTGTGCACCAGTTGGACAAAGATACATGGATGCAGACAGACAAAAGGGAAGAACCTGGACACTGACCTTGTCCTGACATAAAAACTTTACTTACAACCACATGACACAAAGTCTGACTCTAATGACTACAGGTTCCAAATGGGATCGCTCCCCCCAGAGACAGGTTGGTCTATTTTTTTTTTCTCCTTAAAACAAAGTCTCTTAGGTTTAAAGCACAGCCTGCCAAATCTCTGTTAAAAAGTACCCAGTGGTGTTGTCATTACTAACAGGCGCACTGTTACACTTTGTTTACAGGATTAGAGTTACGGAGCATCAGGTCTAACAAACATATTTAATGGCTTTCCTACCCAGTAAAACATAAGAACATCTCCCTTTTATGTTATAAAATCTGCAATGTTTAAATCAGCTTGTTTACAGATATCTTTTTCTTTTCCTTTTAGAGCACATTAGCTCTGACAAATCTAACTCCTCCTTTCTCAGTGGGAAATGTGTCTCACATCTCCCACTGAGTGCACTGATAGTAGAATGCACAGGATTAACAACATATGGATTCACTTATCTAAACTAGGCTCCACTGAGTATTAAATATTCTTTATGTTGTTTTTATGTCTGCTCCTTTTACATAGCCACCTCTAATTTCAATACAGGTCATATAATACAAACTATTTTCTCAGGTTTGGAAAACTATACTACCACTAAAAGTATATTTGGCCTTTGCACATTCTCTCTCTCAAAATGTCCTTAAGCATTTCAGCGTTCACTTTACTATGAAATTCTTTCTGTGTGGTCAGCATAAAGACTGTAAAACAGCCCTACCCACTTAAATAAATATTTGATGTATAAATAACAGTAACATAAGTCGGTCTCTACATTCCAAACTGCTGACAAGAATCAATAGCTTAACTAAAAACAATGCAGAGGGGTCACACATAAAGTATCACTATAATTATGTTTTTTTCCACACATCAGAGGATTGCAACGGAAATCCAGTGCTTCCTTTTTAATTAACACTGAGCATAAACGTTACATTAAATAAAGAACAGAGGTTTTCTATGACTTCACTTTAATACCGTGTTTTGGGTTTGAAAGGGCAGCAAGGAGCAGAAATACCTAAGCGATGACAAAGCTCTCTGAAAAGGGAGGGAAGTCAGTGCAAGGGCTAAAACTGGTTGAGCCAGAACAATGGTTCATCATCTGCTGTTCTGCTTGGGGTGCATCAGTGGGTCTGACTAATGTTGACCTTGGCTTGACCGCTCTCACATGAAAGTGTCAGCATTCAAATCTGTGTCCCTTCTCTGAATGACGTTACATTCCATTAGAAGAGGCTGCCGTAGCCCACTTTACCTCTTCTTGCAGGGTTTTGTTAGTCAGCAGGTATTTTGACAGCTCCTGTCCTCGCTCGTTCAGAAGCCTCTGCAGCTCCGTCAGCTCCCGACGGTTCTTCTCCTTATAAATATCAATCTGCTCCTGCAGCTCCAGAGTGGACGACTGGGACGCTTCCACAATATCATTCATCTACAGCGAGAGAGAAAATGAAAGGAGGCCAAAGAAAGTGAGAAAAGTAGACAGCTGTAATATTAATGATGATGAGGTTTGGTTGTTCTGCTTTAGAGCTGAACCCAGTTTTTTTTTATTTTTGTGAATAATATTTTTTTTCTTAAAAGCACCTAAAATATCCACAGACTTGTCAAACGGACTAATCTCTTGCATTCTTTGAATAATCTCACATTTAATACTTAATTATATACTTTATAAAAGAAGACATTTGGTAAGAAATTCATCAGATCTGAACTGAGGTCAACTGTGTGAGACAAGCTCCGTTCGTGTGTTTATTACTGGGATGGGCGTTACTGTACTCAAGACTCAAGAGAACTCACCTCCCTCTGAAGTTTCTCCACTGTACGGTCCAGCAGCCTCCTCTCATCCTCTATGCTGTTCTTCATGTTCTTGAACTGCTCCTTCTGACTCTTCTCCTCTTGTAACCTCTCCTCCAGTTCCTTGTGCTCAATGCTCAGTTTGTTCAAGTTCCTCTGTAGGAGGACAAAGTAATGTAAGTTTCAAGCTGTGCATTTCTCTAGCTGCAACAACAACAAATAATTGTAAATCTTACCTGGACATCCTCCAGGCGGATGGTCAACGCCCTGTTAGCGCGTGACATCTCCTCTTCTTGCTCCTTAATTTCCCCCAAAGACTCTTCCAATTGCTTTTTCTCTCTCTGTTAACCAGAATTGCAGCATATCGGATTTTCATTTACTGCATACTACTGATGTTATAATACAGTAGAAGAAAACTAGCACTACAAAAACACTAGAATCAGTTGCTCTTTATTCATCGTGACCCCTCACCTCCAGGCGGCTAACTCTATCCCCAAGCCTGCTCTCCTGTAGTTTGGCGTCATCGATGATTCGGTTGAGTTTGGCCACCTCATTTTCCAGCTCCTGCGCACGCCTGCGCAGTCGTTCAGCTTCTTGTGTCAACCGTCCTGCTTGGCCCTCCGCTGCACCCTTGGCTGCCTCCACTTCAGCCTTCTCTCGGACCGCTGCTGCGCCGCTCTGCAGATCAGAACAAGACATGAGACCTTGGTTCAAAGGAAGCATGACTCTGTGACACTCCCCAGAAAGTGGAACAGTGATGCATGATGGAACATTTGAGACTATATCAAATACCTCGTACAACAAAAGCTATTTGTAGTGCTAAGTTTCTCACTGAGCCTTTGTTGCCACAGAGACAAGGGATAACAATACCTTTCTGTAATTCTGTCACACTTTCCAATAAACCACAATTGAAGGCAACTAAATCCGAGCTTTCATTAGCAACTAGTGACTGAGGACCAGTCTGCTCTGCTTACACAGCACCGTGGCGTGGCCACTACCTACAGGGAAATATTTATATAAAAATATTTTATACAGTGTACGTCTGTAATTGTCCCAAAAATGTATGAATGAAATGTGTGAGTTAACTGTGAAATACATGTCTCTGCAAGAGACAAAGAAATTGACAAGTAGCACACGACTCAATCGTTACCACAGATAACAGGTTTCAGTTGAGATTACACACGTCAACTGGATTACAACATCAGCAGCCAAAAGGCCCACAAAAGTTTGTTTGAAAACAACACTTTTTTGGTATGGAGGTGGAATGTTAGGAAACAGGTTTGACGATGTCCTGTTTGTCTTAGTACACTACAGATATGCCTACGTGCACTGTACACCGACTGTGAACACACAACTACATAACACATCTGAAAGATCTGTAGTTTCACTAAATATCAGAGCTAAAAGAGCTGATACATTAAATTAAATAAATACCCAAGGAGTTATAAAAAAAAGCGCCAAATGGATTCAGTGCGTTCGTCCTGTGTCCAAATACATCACAGCATGTGCGTGTGTGTTACAGAATGAAAGCACACACACCTTCCTGCCTTTAAGAATCAACTGACTGAGTTGTAAACCAGCTGGCGACACACTGATGAAATGTGGCACAGAACAATACATCACAACAGTGGAAAGAATAAGACTGGAACAAAATCGCACATTTGTGCTAAACCTCATCACAATCAGAATCCTAAAATAGGTTGTTTTTACCAAAATGGGAAAAGGAAATAAGTTATATCAGATTTATCTGTCATGGGATTTTAACTGCAACGGGAAAACAAAGAATTTCAAGGTGCAAACTTATTTAATGCTGGCATCTAAAGTTTATTCTACAACCCTTCAACACGTAACAACCCTTTGCGACCGATGTAAATTGCCCAAGTTGGTTAGGTCGCCTTGTCATCATTGTGTATGAACAGAGGCATCTCCTGTTTTAGAAAAGGTGATGGGTGCCTCCCTGCTCGTGCGCAGAAAGGCCAGTCAGACCTGTTTGCCCTGTCACCACAGAGCTACCCTCATCACTCCCTCGCTGGGTCATTTATTTGTTCAAGGGAAGTTAAATGCTCAAGATCAGCCAAAAGAAAAGTGAATTAATGTTTGACAACAATTAGTAGTTCAATTACTGCCTGAAAAATTGCAGGTGTTACTGAAAAGGTGGTTAACTAAACATGAGAAACATCCCTCACACTGGGAACAAGAAAACAAAACAAAAAAAATAAATGAAAATTACACTGTCAGTTTAAGACAGGATTTCTGGCGGGACGTTTGTTTTCATTTCGGCAGTTCAGATGTCTTGTGTCATGTTGCGTTTCAAACTATTCTTGTGATGCTTTAAAAAAAAATCTGATGGTGTTGGTTGACAAGTCAGTTACAGATGTAACTCAAGTGTCAATGTTGTTGTTTTTAAAATTAGGTCACTTTAGAGAGGTGTAATAAATGTCTTTTTATTGGTGTGTAGAGCCCTAGGCCTAGCGTAAGATGTAGGTCTGAAACCCAATAATAAAGCATTGATAGCTTGTGTCAGGACTGTGTCTGTGCTCCATTTTAACAACATACTGCACACAGCAAGTCCGACCCCAACACTTCTCAGCCTGTCCCACTTCCCACACTGGGTCACATGTGTTAAAAACAAGAGTAATGCCACCCAGCAGAAAGAGAGAGACCCCGCTGCTGTCTGTGAGAAGAAGCGGGAGGGGATGCAATGACTTTAGCCACTTTCTCTTTCAGACGTCCCCTTCTGCAGAATTAATTTCAAGTGGAGCAAACAAAGCCGTAACATGACCTGATACATTTATCACACATCACCAGTACCTCGCTGCCAATGTTTCACTTGTGTGAACAGAAGCAGTTATACTGCTTGAGGGGAGATCAACATTTTGTAAATTGTAAGATAAAGACATGAATGTAAAATTCAGTTTCTTTTAAAAGTGAATTATTCTTTAAACGGATTAAATCTTTATGAGGCTTTATCAAACAGTCACGGAGAGATTAGTTCCTAACAAAACATCATGTTATAAGCTATTAGACAAAGATTTGTTTAACTTGTTTATTTAGTATAACTCTTTATCTGCTCTTTAAATACGATTTTTACAAAGAGACCGAACACAAGCTGCCTTCTTTTCAGTCCCGCTACCCTACACTCAAAGTTTGAGTTGGGACCTTATGTGTACTCAAACTGTTTATCTAAAGTTGCACATTAACTAACTTTGTGCAGTCTTTGAAGCGCAGCACAAATGCTGAAGTTGGAGGTTGTGTGCTGTGGTGAAATCTTGACTCTCACATAGAATCTGCATAAAGTCGAACAAAAGAAGACATTTTTCTATAGTTGTTTGTTCCACATTTCTGAGTGGCTTCTATAAACGTATTCTAAATTAAAGATTATTCAGGTACAATTGTTTACCTTTACATTAGCAACAAGTAACCAAGCCTAATTGCATATCCAATTGATCCAGTATGACCGGTACTTTGTTTTTTATTGTAATGTTTTCAGAAAGGCTTAAGAAAATGTTTGAATGTGCAGCCCATTAATACTTCTATTCGTGTTTTGTTTGTACTTTCTTTTTGATACAATATTAATTTACAGTTTTATGACTTACATAATGTAAAAATATCTTGATGTCCACCTCAAAATGAATTTGTCACAAAGTCACCAGCTAATAAGTAAATTCATAAACTCTTTCTTTAGCAGACTTGAATGAGTTGGTCTGTGCTTGGTCTGTTTTTAGTTCTTCACAGCTCTTCACTTCAGACAGAACAAACAACTAAACTAAAATATTCACAGCCGGATATAATGTGCTTTCACACTCCTATACACCTGTCAGGACACAAAGCATCAGAAGGTATTTTGTGTTTTCTAACCTGTCACCTGCTTACTGTTTAGATGGCGTAAGATGTTAGTTACCCATCCAGTTTTTTCTTGGATTTTTTGAGAGCAGGAACATGCAGTATTTTCCTCATAAAGATAAATGCCTTCAATAAAAAAGAGTTACATATTCACATATGACTTAGTAAAATAAAGCTTTCTAAGGTCATGCAGTCTCAATGTCATCTCCTGCACGATATCCGATTTCCTGACCTTAACTCTTAAATCAGGAAGAGATATTCAAAAACTCATTCAGCAGCAGAGAGGCCTTGATTTGCTCTCAGAGCACAAAGTATAAGTTACAAATACAACAGCCTTCCTCACTGACATAAAAATGTGGGGATACCTGAGGTTAACTTCAACAGAAGGCCTGTCATGGGCTGAAAGGAAGGATTGAAGTAGAAATTAAAACGTGACAGCTGAGAAGCTTTGGCATCTCTTTGGTCAAAGGAGTAATCAAATCTCATCTTGTCCTCAGAGAAATGGAGCCATGTGTGAAGCCAAACTACATATTTACAGGGGTATAACAGAGTTACAGACACCAGAAGAATTTCTAGACAATTTCTCTAGAAGGCATTGATGTTACTGATTAAAAAACATAAACAAGGTAATCATGACATGTTATCTATAATCTAAATCCTCCTCCTGATATGGCTGTACACAACAAACTGATTTGCACTCATCACATCACTGGAACATTTGGATCCTGGGATTTACTCAACCATTGATTTTGTGATCACAAAAAAATCGGTTTCTGCATGTTAAAAAAGGATTTTTGTAAAATCTGCAGAATGTTTAATTTCTGTGATCACACATTGAGGCATTGTGACATAAAAAAACACCCTTTAAAAATAATTACACAACTCCCCACTGTGGGATAAATAAGTGATTTTCTTATCTTATTTTACAGGGCATTTATCAAATTTAAGAATGTTAGTCGAGTGTGACTCAGACTGACTTACAAGCCTTGTGGTGCCAACTAAATCAGGCGCCACCATCATTGCCTGCCAAAGTGGAGGAGAAAAATAAAGAAGAGAAAACTCCATGTTCCAGTATCCGGGCCAAAGGCCAGAGAAGTGAAGCTTTGAATAAACCAGTGAGTGCGAAACTAAACACCCAAACACACATCCCACACAACGGTTCAACTAACTAACAGCACAAACATCAAGATCTCAGCCCACAATCCACTTTACTATCACATCTAAATTTATGTAAGCTGGCACAAAGACAAGTTAAAAGTACAAGGCAGAATATAATACCACTGTGAAATAATAAAAATGTGAACCATAAGAGAAATGAACAATGGGTCTACATTTCCACGAGAAAACACACCTTTGAAGGTACTCCCTGATGAAAGTAAACTCTTGGATTATGACCACCAGTCTCAGATGTCTTGGTTGTCTCAACAGGACGTGTGTTTAACTTAACTCCTCCAAGTTGTTTTGGCAGATTAGACTCCAACCACATTACGACTCACAGGCAGTGGAGTGAAGAAACAATAAATACAGAAATCCAGGCCACTGCCTGCTTTCTCACAGACCTGACCCTCACTGGGCCGCACAGCAACATTTTGTGAACGGAATACTCTCTGACAGAACTGCTAGGTATTTAGTTCCTGTTTTTAAGATGTTTAAAGTTAGCAGTCCATAAAGTTATCCATACAAATATTTGGAGACCTTGAAAAAGCAATATTTCAACAAGAATAAATTGCTAATTCCTTGCAGTCTCTGTTAAGATCATAATTTCATTCCTCACTTGCTGTCTGGCGTCTCATTCTTCCGCTTTCCATTCGCCTGGCAAATCATCTTCTAAAGCTACACTAGGAAATACAGTGCTATCATCAAACACACAGACTCACGCTGGAGTCTTTACTTTCAAAACAAGCCTGAGGGGGAACTCTTCTCTTTCCTACGTAAGTTTGATGATCAGACAGTGAGACTTCAGTTCACACACTGGCACAGATTACTGGAGAGGCAGGCTGAGATAGGGGCAAGCATGGCACAGGCCAGAAAATAGACTGCATTTAGGTGGCAGGAGATCAGTGTGGAGCTTTGCGGGGAAACTGTGGAGTTAGGAAATGAAAAAATACAGCATTTGGGATTGAGGTTACTGATGAGAGTATGATAGCAATGTGGCTGCGTTACACACTGTGACTTGTGGCTGCTGGTGCAACATAACAAGAGCTGGAAATGATGTGATAAGCACAGGGCTGTGTCTTTACAGTTGGGAAGGGACGAGACCCATTAAAGCCTTTAACACTGAGAATCGGAAACACTGCAGAGATGGAGATGCAACTGCAGCACCCTGAAGAGGAATAAATGAAAAGATCTGAGTCTCTCCCACAGTTCAGAGCGGGTACACTGTAACGGAGCTGGAGCGGAGTATCGAAGGAGGTCTACAGGGTGCACATTCTCCACACTGACCCCGACATTCCTGAAAACGAACCCTCATCTCTATTCGCTGCACCTCATCTTTCCACATTTTTCACATACTAGCGCATGCTGACACCCTAAACCAAATCCACTTTCAAATGAGCAGATGTCTTTTGTTACAGAGCATAAGTAATACTTGTTAAAATAAGCAAAGTTGAATCGTATGACCAAGATTTTTCAACCTAGATTAAATTCCACAGATTTCAGCTCATCAAAAACACAATGCAGCTTTCAAGTTAAGACACAAAACAGGCCCCCCACTCTTTTCACGGGGGTCGCCCTCGCATCCCCTTTCCTACAGCATACTGACCCACTTATTCAGCATGTCCCAACCCCCGCTGCTATTATTGTGTGAAACAAACTCATCATTCATTATTGACTGAGGTCCACAATTACCCCCGCTCTTTTGGGGCACAGAAAGAAGAGTAGAGGGGACATGACGCGACTCAGGAACGGCAGCTCATTAGATTAGTGATGGCTTGCCACTGCAATTAACTAGTATACAGAGCAATTTAGTGCTCCAGTTTCCAGCATTCTTGTCTGTTTAGGCAGCTCTGGTCAGCAAATGTCAGGGCCTCACAAAGAGGAAGGCAGCACTTAGCTTGGAGATGGGTTCAAAAAACAAAGAGATGCCAACTTTACTCTGTCTTTTTTTTTCTCTTGCCGGATACACTACCACAAAAATAAATGTACAAGTGACAATAAGAAGTCTAGTCAGTCATTTTTCAGCCACTACAGACTTTACAGTCTTGATTATTTACATACCGTGTCTTCAAAGTTCTAATTTTGTAGCTACAGTATGACTGCAAACTGATTTAATAGTGTATCAAACACAGGCTGAATGATCAGGTCTAAAATAAATTTGCACATCGGATAAACATAAACAGATAAAGGACAAATGGTGCCACTTTGTATTTTAATTCATGTACTCTGCAAAGTAATAGGCCACAATCTCCTAAACAACAAATGTGTCACAAAGGACACCTTAGGACAAAACATTAATTCAAGGACATAAAATAAAGTCACTTTCATATCTTAAAGGAGAAACAAACAATGACTTCATCTTGCCAAGTGTTTACCAAGCACAAACCCCTGATGACACCCTCTCTCGGGGGAGCGCTACCTCTATTCGACAAAAGGAAATGCTCTCATAGACTCTTGCGGCAGAGCACTGCTGTGGACCCCAACCAGGCCTGCAGGAAGCCAAGAACAAGGACAGCTTCCACTCTTTGAGACAAACAGGACACACGTGAGTCACACAGCGACCTGCTGACAATGTGCAATGTGTCTTTGGTCCTTTCCGAGTGCTGTCGCCTGCCATGCACAGCTGCTATTCTCATCTTGAATAAAATGTTTATATCCTCTCAGGACGTCTCTGCCCCAAAGAAAATCATTCTCTTTTAAGAAACAGCTTGAATAGAAACATAAAATCCAAGATGGTGCCAGGTGCACCCGTCTGTTTGTGCGCATTGTTTTTTGTGATCATGATTCGAGGAGTTTCATAAATTCTGATATGCGTGCTGTGTTTTGACACTAGTAACGAACAGAATACAACTTGCTATAATAGTCACCTTGAGGATAAGGCAACAATTTCATATACAGATAAATGTTTCTAAATTTGAATATCAAACAGCATTCCTCCAGTAAAAAGTTTCAGCATAGAGGAACAAGCTGAGATAAAAATACCTCCACACTTGACTAGCTAGAAAGACTTCCCTCAAAAATGATGATGAGCAACATGTAATTATCACGTGGTGTTTCGTTTTTCATTTGATCAGTTTGCTCTGTTGACACAACTCAAATGAGTGTACTCAAACTAAACTTAGGTTTCACTTCATTTGAAAGAGCACACAACTGTAGATGAACATCATGTTCTGTGCTGATCAGTGTGTTTGGTTAGTGAGGTGACATAACCAAAAACTAGGATGTATCATCTGTATTTCCTGTCACATTATACAGTTTGTCTGTGCTTCTACGCATATAACTGGATATTAAAGGGTTAATATTTTCAGCATGTACATATACAGGCTACTACTGCTACTGCTACTATACTGAAAAGAGGTGGCTGAATGAAGTGGAGTGTGTGTGTGTGTCTGTGTGTGTTTTGGATTGTTGGATTTCGATTGGTTTTCATTATTTTCCTAGAAAACACATTCATTAAAATTTAAAGGGCTATGTTTGTCCTGAATACAGTATATCCTGTCTCAGTATGTTAATACTTAATAAAAGGTGAAAATAATGTCACTTCAAAGCAATTAACCATCCGCTAATGATGAACACATGGCACAACTAACAATCCAAAACACACACAGACACACACACACACAAAGTTACAATTCCCTGGGTGCTGCGCTTATCTCCTCACTTCTCTGTGACAGGGTGTGTTCCTGGAATGGGGGAGGGTGAGAGCAAAGGAAATGAGGAGGAGGGAATGCAGGGAGTATAACTGGAGGAGAGGGGAGGGAGGGAGTGAGAGAGGAGAATCACACGGGAGGCTGATTACCTGCTTGGCCTCCTCCAAAGATGTCTGCAGCTTGCTTAATTCCTTCTCGTACTGCTCCTTCATCTTGTCCACCTCCTGATCATGAGCAGCCACTTCCTCCTTCAGGGCTCCTTTCAAAGCTGTTAGCTCTCTTTCTCGCCTCCTCAGAAGATCCTCCTGTTCCTCCTTGGCCAGGAGAATTTCCTGCATCTCTACTTTCAGTTGCATCATGTCCTGCGAAATGTTGACAATTTGGAAACCTTATATCAGTTCTGAATTTGCAGAAATACAGACCAGATCTGCTGAGTTTTACAGAGACAGTAAACTTTGTTCTTATCTTTCATATTTATTAAAGCAGGAGTGATGCCAAGACGGAATGTGGACCTTTTGGAAAAAATACCATTACTGTAATCATTTCATATGTACTGTAGTGAGGGACTTAACAAATAACCAGGGTTTTAGTTTATAAAAGGCAATGGTAAATGGTCTTATATTACATTTATAGTCACAATGACACATCAACCCATTTGTCCAAAGAAGCACGCACACATTCACACTCCAAACACTGGGAGCAACTCAGGTTCACTGTCTTTTCAAGGACACTTCGGCATGTGGTCTATACACCAGAGATGGGATAACTAACCCTCCGACTCATGGACAACCCTCTCTACTGAGCAACAGTTACTCCTGTGAAAATAAGCTTTCAATTTTTAAAATTTTGGCAATCCGTCCACATGGAATAAGAGCTCAGTTAAACAGCAACACCCATTTATTCTGTTTTCGTCAACACTGAAGGCTGTGGCTTACCGCCATGATGATGTCTTTCTCTCCATCATCAGCTGACTTCTTGGCCGAGTCGAGCTCGTCATGCATCTCAGACAGCTGGTCCTGCAGGTCTCTGATCTCCGTCTGGTACTGCTCCCTCTCCATCTTCACCTGGAAAAGCCTGACAATCCACAAAACATGTCAAAGCATGGTACACTCTCCCTCATGCTGTATAAATGCACATACACACCCGCCCAGCTGCACCTTCATTTGCACGTATAAATGGCACCACCTGTGCTGGGGCTGAACGTGATGCATATGGAGCACAAAGGTTAAAAAGAAAACCTGCAAGGTGGAAACCCAATCAAGTCTAAACTGGTGATACATGACAACACTAAGAGGGGAGGGTGACAAATGACGTGAGGCACCTCAGACACATCATCTCATAGTAATATAGACTCTAACAAATGAAATGGAAAATCTGAAATGTTGCTGAATCAAGGAGCTTCCTAATTTCTGATATGCAGCTTTCTAGAATAAGGAATAATTAAGCTCAAATAAAGGATAGACTCAGGGGACTTTGGTAGTCTTCGTCTTAAAAAACAACTACTGACACAAAGGAGAAGGAGGTAAATGGAATAGAACAACAACAGCATGGAAATCCAAAGACCCACAGTGTTATCGTAACAGGTGTATCATTTGTGAAGGGGCAGAAACGCAGTGGGGCAGTTAATGCTGTCAGAATGACTGGTATATCAGTAACCAAGCACACATTTAAATGCAGGGTGAAATATAAACCTAACAAACCAGAGGAGACACAAAGGACTTCATGATAAGACAGAGAAACTGACATGGCAACCATTTTAGTAACTACCAACAGCCTAACTACCAACAGCCTGAGTAGCTTCATCAACAGACATCCAAGGCTAACACTTAAAACCTTTACTCTTCTTATATCACCAATTCACTTGATCTGAAACACAGAGCTTCACCAGGAGGCATTATTTGCAGGACGTTCATGTTATCCAGCCCCGTTCCCACCTTCCTCTGTGGAGGATCTCCAACATATCAGTGGGGATCAACAGTGACGCACAAAGAACATGCCTTCTCACTTGCACTGAAGCATACAATCAAGATGGAGATGCCAGTGAAGGGAGCTGACAGTTAAAATTGCAAAGCTATGCTAGGAGTAATCTAAGGTGATCATTATCGACCTGTAACACCGTCACTTACTCTTCCACTGTGGTTTTGAGGTCGGCCTCTGTTTTGGCCAGTTTTTCCCTCAGATGCTTGCACTCCTCTTTGCTCCGCTGTAGATCCTGCTGCAGCTCCTTCAGATCTGTTGCTGTCCTTCTGTCAGGCTGATTCTTCTGGTGGTCAAACACACAAAATGTGTTAATGCTGATATTTAGGGTGGATGTGATTTGATATTATTCAGGTTTGATATGCTGATTTTCGACGTGTTTTTGTTGATTTCACTTGCATCGGTTACAACAGTATCAAAAGACAGTATTTTTAAGTGAGTTGCTTGTTTGTTATAATATTCTGTCCATAAAAACAAGCCTTTGTAATTGTAAATGCAAATAATACTCACAAAGTACAGTGTCTCTTTAAAATCAGCCAGCTGAACCAGCTCTCTTACAGCTCATATTCAGACTCTTAACTAAAGGATATTCTTACAGAACTACAAATTTAACAATAAACTGGCATGGCAACATAAACAGACTAATGTCAGGGGCACAACTGCAGATAAACATCCATTACCATGGTTTGCTCCTCTAGTTGTCGCTTCAATTCGATCATCTCTTTCTCCAGCTCAGTGTTTTGTTCCTGCAGAGCTTTGGTCTGTGCAGCGATGTCTGAGGACTGAGAGAAGAAGACATTTAGTTAAATAGATCATTTCTTATTTGTGATTTATTAATAAATAATACAAGTTAAATATGAGGATTCTGGTTTATTTAGTATGGGATACGTTTGCTGACAATACCTGCCATACTACGTAAACAGTGCAAAACTTATTATACAAAACTGATGTATTTTACATGAAGACAGATAAGGTATGAAGGCAGAGCTGTACACTGACAACCACAAATCCATGATTTCAATACAACTAATATATGTAATATATGTATACTTTTGACAATTAGTTAGCATATAGGTACAATGATATAACAACATCTCACTTTATTATCGCCGCCTTGTGCGCTTGCTGTTGCCCGGGACTTCAGTGTCTGTATCTTCTCAAAGACGAGGTTGACCTTTTTCTTTGTCATTTCATCATTATCATTGCTTCTACAGGCACAAACACACACATACAGACAGTGTTAATGCACACTCTAGGTTATTTAATTTTTAGAACTGGTCTGAAAGTTCTCCTCGAGTAGTAGGGGATCATGACTTAAATCCAAAGTGTTCTGGGAACAGAGGAGCCAATACCAAACTTAGAAGGGGTCAGGAAGGATCATACTGCTTTGATGTGTCAACTCACAGCACAAACAGCTTCATTTCACGCACCCAGTGAACTGTGAGGGACATGGGTACCAAACACATGGGCTGTATGATATGTTTGCTGTTTGATTTGTACGCATACTGTGATTGCTCCTGAGCCCCAATCCACAATCTGGTAAAATAACAGGAGCCAGCAACGTTGCTGCAACTACCCAGGAAACACCACAACTTGTAATGCATTCATGCATTTGGATAATATGGATTGTTCATATTATTAATTTTTTTTTTTTTTTTTTTTTTTAAAAGGCTGGACTTTAAATCTTAGCCCCATTCTTAATTAAGACAATTTATTTATTTATAAAATAACAAACCCATCCATGAGTCTAACTGTAACATCAACATATCTTGAGTTAAAAAGAAACAGTTTAGGCTTTAGTGTCAAACAGTGAACATCTCTGAGTTCATCAACAGATGTCTGAAAGTCCTAATACAAGAGAATTTTCTTCACCCACAGAAGAACATTTCATTTTAAGTGAAAACATCAGAATGAACAAAACCAAAGTTGCACCACTCTCACATAACAGCAGCAATATATTATTTCAATAAATTTCAAGACTGACACAGTCAGCCAAACCCCCAAATACTCCTCTCTCTCTCTCTGCTCCTCATACAGATGATTTTCATTAAACCATTATAACCCCTGTTGGTGAATGTTTGTCTTCTGAGCCTTGGGAATGTAGCTCAGTTTCAGCCTCTGCACTTCCATCTGTGTTTCCTTTCCTTTGTCCTGTGACTCCTGACCTGTGGCCCGACACACCCAAGCAGCTTCCTGTTCTCTTTCTACAATACTCTAACCCCGTAACACATCCAAGAACTGTAGGAACCTGTGAAATATAAAATTATGTACAAGGCAAACTTTTTGTCTAAACACCAGCAATGACTTGCCTACATAAAAGACTGTACAACTGAACTGAGCCGTTTGTAAACCTAAAATGAAAACCACCATTACAGAAACAAACTGAATATTTTTCACATTTCCCACTGCACCACAAAGGGAGTGAGAAAGTGGGATTCTAAAAGAAAACAAATTCCTGACAGCTGGATCGCTCACAGCCTGGTTGGGAGTATAAGAAGACCACATTCCTTCACTTTTATCATGAACAGTCCAGCTCATGTGTTTCTACAGAACAATTTCCTTTGTGATGAATTGCCTTGTGGTGCAACATGTCAAATTTGGGCTTAGTGAACAATACATTCAGCCCACGATTCAAGACATTTTCACAACAGTCACATATTATTTTAAAGAATATGATCAAATAAATCTAAAATAAGTCACTGATAAGATCAGAAAAGTCCAGATTACTCACCCATCCTTTAGGTAATTGAACAAAATTTGTTTAGCTGTCTCTTCATGTGTTTGTTGTGAAAGCTCCTGCTGACCTTTCAGGAGATCAGGTGTCGCCTGGACATGACAGGAAATGAGAGGGAGATCTTAATGAAATAACAGAGACCAAAGTAAAAGAAATAACCCCACCATCATAATTTAAATCTCATAATATATAAATGAAACTAGACAGGCAGAGCTTTTTTACCTGAACTTCTGCCTCTGTACTGGGCTTTTTGTCCGTGGCGGAGGAAGGCTTGGAGAGAGATGCAGATAGTGATGACGTTGAAACCTTTGCAGTAGAAGAGGCTCTTTCGTCACTCTCTTTACTCTTAAATGGTAGTGAAGAGTATAGAGTCTCTGGCTTTTTGTAGCACTGTATGGAGCCAACACCTTTAGAGATGGTGTTCTGGGGGGAGCCGGGTGCACTGGTGGCACCAACCTTACCATCTGTAGCCATGAGCCAGGACTCCTGACTGCCAGCTGTCTTCTGCAGCCGTAGCTGGGAAGGCCGCAGGACGTGCTCCCTTAATGTACCTCGATTGCGGCTAAACTCATCCAGGAAGCTAGACCCATTTCGTTGGCCGAGGGCGCTATCCACACTCCGTGAGCGCTTCCTGTCCTCTGGATTGATCCTGTTTCTGCGCCCTGCACGGCCCCTGCGTTGATGACTGCCATCTTTGTTGTCAAACTTCTCAATGAGCTCATCAACACCAGGGATGGAGCCTGTGTCGATATCTCTGCCTGAACCAGGGAGGAAAGGGATGTAACGCCGGTTCTCATGGCGATTTATGGCATCTGAATATAGGGCCTCCATTTGTTCATCCACCTTAGAGGTGGAAGACGAAGAGGAGTGGCGGGAACGGGAAGAAGACTGAAGGACAGGCCCACTGGAGTCAGTCCTGCGTAGGGGAAGGACATCAGGTTCACGATGAGTGCGCTCGAGGCTGGAGTTGGCACTGCTCATAGAACTGGAGGATATGCATGATGTCTTACTGTGATCACTTGTAGGACTCGACACAGTGGAGGGCTGAGGCTGGGCTGGAAGGATTGGTTGGTGCTGAGTTTTAGAGGATGGCGGCTTGAACTGAGGTGGATTCAGGTTGGTAAGACGAGGTTTGGACTGTGGCTGAGCCGAATGCGTTTGCGGTTTTGTCTGAGGCTGTGCGACCTGGGATGGAGGCAAAGGCTTCGGTTTAGGGAGGCCTGTATCATTCAGGGTCTGGGACGGAAGTTGCTTTTTCTCTTGCTCTACGGGATCTTTATTCTGGTCCAGTCTTGATGGCCTGGGGTGGAAGGATGCTCGCACAGCAGATTTAGAGGAAGAAGTGGGGTGTAGGTTCCCAGTCTCAGCCAGAGGCACAGGCCTGGAAGGCAGACTGTGGAAATCATCAATGTTCAGGGAGTTGGTCTCTGGATCATAAGGCTGCAGTATCTCAGGGTGCTTCTGAAAGTTCAGAAGTGTGGATGGCGTCTTTTCTTTTGATTCTGGGACACCATTTTCTGGCCCAGCATAGTGCATCATCTTCTGAGACCTGTACTCCATGAAGGGGCTGTTGGATCCAGCCTCTTTGCCTCCTCTGAAATCATACTCCTGGTAATTCTCAATGAAAGAGCCATCAGTGTCGGCATACCCATTACTGTTAGGGTCATTATAGGATTGAGAACCCCGGTCCTGGTTGTTAAGTACTACATAGGGGTGTCCATCTATACCCTGCACTCGGATGCTGAGGCCGTATGAACCAGCTCCATTACTGTGAGGCCTGGAAGGGCGGGACGGCTGAGTGTAGCCCCGCTGTGGTGCACTGTTAGGAATGCCAGTCACTCTGTACGACTCCATCAGGAATGCACAAGGAAAATAAATTCCCCTGCCTGGATCAGTTGGACCACCTCTGCAAGATTAAGACAGGCTGGATTAGTTAGAGATGAGACGCCACATAATTCAGACTTCAACAATTAGCCGATACCGAAACATTAAAGCCTTGCTGTATTTAATTATGTCATTTACTTTCATTTTCTTTTCTTGTTTTCCATTAAGGTTGCGTTTTCTGTCCACAGAGATCCTTTCTGTCAGACTGCTTGGCTAACGTGCTCTGGCCAAATAAGGGACATATGTAGACAATAAGCTCTCTGTGGTGCCTGTAACATCCCGACACCAGTGTCTCTGAGGATATGAGTCAACACCTGCGACATTCTTTTAAACGGCACAAATGACCAGGTACAGTTTAGAGAGGGCTTACAGGGACATGACTAAACCTCTACTACAACAATAATAATGACTGACGACTGAGCATGACACGTGATATATGTTCAACAGGTTTAGAAAAAAGTATTAACAGAAAGAAATACTTCAACATGATTCAGCGTGACCTGGGAATAATCTCTGAACTGTCACCTCCGTATAACTTAAGATGGTGCAGGGTTACAAAAACACAGAACACAGTTGATCCTTGTAAATGACAGTGTAATTTGCAGCCCCTACTTATGAGAAAAAGAGGGCAACAAAACATTATCAAGCCCCTTCTGTTCCATTCATAATGACTGCAGAATTGTCGAGGTTGACAGATTTGCAGTCAGATCGTGAGAACACAGCTGGCAATAAATATCAAGCTGTGTACAAATATTAAAAGTCTTCTTCAGACACTTTTATACCAACAAAGCCAGGGAAGACAAAGCCATCAGCAGCCACCGTGTGTTTCATTGGACAATGGGCTTTCAACAGGTTCCTGTTTGCCTTGCTGATAGTAGCCCATCCTACCTGATGCTACAATACAAAGACGGACCATGATGGGCCTGGAAGAAAGACACTGATAAGACTGACAACAAAGGGGCCAGCAAAATACATTCCCTAAGCATAAAATAGGTCAAGAGAGACCTATGGAAAACCGATGGCTTATTTAGAAAATCTTTAGCCTAATGTAGGGTTGGGCATCACATTTTGTATTTGGTTATTTTGTTCATACATTAGCCAAAAACAGACACGCCTTTCTGGTCATCTTGCAAAAGATTCCAGGGATTTTCCCTGGCGAAGTGTTCAGCCAAGCTGGAAATATGACGAGTGCCCAACGCATCTCATAAAGAATTTCGTCCATAAAAGGCAGCCTAAACCATTGCCTTATTAAATATGTCATGAAACAGCAATCTTGGTCTTTTGTATTGCAGGGTAACATTTTAATTCATAAAACCTTTTTTGTTCTGTTCTGTTGGCAGAGCCCTTCTTTCAGGAGATGTTTTCTGCAGCAACAAACCAATGTCAGCCACTCCTAGCAAAACATGAGGACACTTTTCACTAGTCAGTGAGCATCGCAACTGGTTTGTCCTGCTCTTTCAAATTAGCCAAAATTAGTCAGCTTCGCTCTCTTCAGAAGGTCAAGGTACGGTGTTAAGAAGGAAGAGGGCTGTGGAGGACTAAAGCAAAAGACACAATAGACCCTTTTATCTTCAGTGTCACATGTATCCGACACACAAGGGCTCCAACAAGTGTGCAACTTTTTTTCCCCCTCCCATTGTGCTTTTCACTGCAAAATGAGGAAACCTTCCGAGAAACACTGTCTTCCATAGTGGCAGTGGTGCCTTCACTGACCCCTGTGCTACATAACTGAGGGGTCGGCACAGTCAGGATGCCGAGGCCCTGGCTTTGATCTGTGCAGAGGAGAGAGGCTGCAGGTTTTTATCTACTCATGTGAACTGATTAGTTCCCCAACACTGTGTCAACAGCGAATCACATGACCACACGGAAAACACATCAAGTACGTTCAGCTGAAGAAGTGGCACCTAAACAGTGAAATCAGTCAACCCAGACAACAGGATTTACACTGTGGGAAAATATTATAACGTTACGTAACATAAACAGGAGTTCACTAATCCGGTGCGTCAGGTAAACGCAGCGTGACCGTACTGTAAAGCAACTGTAAACACAATTAAAACCACTACACACTTTATTAAAGAAAAAGAAAAAACACAAAGCGAGCGCCAGAGTAAAATACTGAAGTAGCTTTTTAACTGGTATCAAAGTAAAAGTTGCTTTGACCGAGTTTCTGAACATTTATGTGCTCAGTGCAACAGGTGGAATGAAACACCACAAGCCCGAGTTACACACAGACTCCGGATTTATAAACATATCTCGCATTTTCACTTGTTACTTAATTAAAGTTAAGGTTTTGGAGGTAACGTCACGTTTTGGCGTTAAATGCTACAATTTTCGCTCATGTTTAACGGTTGTTCTTGCGCAAACTGATAAGTTAGTGTCTGCTTGTTACTCACCAGCGTCGTTTCTGTCTCCCTCGTTCACTTATCGAAATTTAGTTTTTAAAAAAAGTTGGATTTAAAATGGTCTTATAAAAAGATAAACTCCAGCTACCAACACTTTGCTAACTTATTTAGTCCTTTCTTGCTTTCTGAAAGTGAGGGAGAGTCGTTTCAGAAGGACGTCCCGACCCTCCGGGCCGCTCCGCCTCCTGAAACAAGCGCACAAACCCGCCCACCCACTCAAAAGCAGCCGGCTGGTCCAGGAACAGTTTTCACATCACTAGCTGGAGCTGGACCGGACTAGCTCGGCTTGAACCGGACCGGCTCGGCACGGCCAACTCAGCTCAGAGCTGTCAGTAGACCAGAGGGAAATAAATTAATTAGAGATGCTACCTGAAAGTGTATGAGTTATTGTTTTATATATTTATATTAAAATAAAAATTAGAAAACAAAAAAGAAAGAACGATATTTTAGGCATGCATTGCTGCTTTGTTATATAAAGAAACTACGTAACTAGTAATAGGCTATAGCTTACTTTTTCATGTTATTTATAAACAAGCCAAACTTGTGCTAAAATGTTTATTTTATGTGTATTTTAATAAAGAAAGGACAAGCTAACAGTTAATAAATAACGATGATTCCTCTCAAACGAAATATGTTAATAATTTATCCAGTATTTATGTTAATTGTTTGCACTGTGCATAAACGCAATTTGTAAGTGCATGTCTTTAAAAACCGAGAGCGTCATCTAGTGGATTGTAGGCTCACATGAACGCTGTTAGTTAATGAGGACCTGTGCAGCTGGTGCCACTGACACGTAGCTCACGCAGAGATTTAAACGCATCACCGCAGAGAGTGTGTTGTACAGTGTGACACAGGCGCAGCAGGAGATGGTTGGAGCCCAGCACCACAACCCTAAAGAAAGCACGGGGTAGTTATGCTGAGCAGATATGTTGAAAAAGAAAAAAAAAGTTGACCGTTGTGCACTGTGGATATTATATCTGCAAAGTGTCTGTGGCGAGCATGTTCTTTGTGAGAAGGTGCAGGAGTAGGCAACAATGCTGGGTAAATAAATAAATAACATATAGGATAGGTAGCAGGGGCAGGTTTACAGACGCTATGGATGATATTCTGTCTCCATCTCAAAGAGCTACATGCTAAAGATATATTGTACAGTTAATAAACCACAGAAAAACAAACTTGTGTTAGTAAACTGGAAAAGCAGGGTAAATAAATAGGATAGTACACACATTTAAAACTATTTAAACTGATGTTCCTGTTTTGTTGATTGGACTCTACAGTGAATTAGGAAGCTGTAATCGAAATTCTGTCGTTAAAATGTTTTAAATTGTAAATAGATTTGCAAGTAATGATTACCTTAATTATCAATTAATCTGGTAATTATGGCCTCAATTAATCAATGAAACATTTCATTTATAAGATGAACAAAAGGCACCTTGCTATATGAATTCCCAGAGCCTGGTGACATATTTAAATGATTTATAAAACATATACACATATTTAAAAAAACATGTCTGATCAATAGCGCAAAACATCTGATTTTACTGTCGTATATTATAAGTCAGGAAAAGACAGTAAACTCTAACATCTGAGACACAGGAAACATCAAATGTCTGTCTTTTTTTTTTTTTTTTTTTACTTATATATGTACTTAGGTGTGTGATCTAACATCTGATGATGTATTACAATAAATTACACTGCTCTGTGTTGCTGTTTCTAATAATATGAAAAATATCTCATGACATTGTATCAACAATAATACAAAACCACAAATGCAGTGGTGCTGTTTTAATTTAATTATAGTATGGAACTTTTCTGATCATTTGCTGATATAGTTATCCAACATAAGTACTATCTATTTTGCTTTCTCAAACAATTTCTCTCCAATATGCGATTCCCTAATGAATGGGAAGAATAATATATATATATATACTGAGTGTTCTTTTAATAATCCTTGCCACTGTAGGATGAACCACATTATACTGGAGGCCCAGCAGCCCCTTTGACTTTGTAGCAGCTCGCTGTTTATATTTGTGTCCACAGAGACCGTGCTGCACCGCAGCCTTTAATCTGAGCCACTGCGTTGGGTTACAGCAGCACACAATGGGAGCTCTGTTCTCCGCTGAGGTGCCACAGCTGGGACGTCTGGGCATGCTCAGTACGCAGCTACAACTACAGTAAGGGCTGCAGGCTTTCCAGGGGCAGCTCAGTGTAACTGGCAGGTACAAGGGATGTTGGAGATGCACATGTTTGGTTTGAATTAGTCAAGATATAGTTACATTCCCTGCTCCTAGTCCTGTAAAAGAGAGGCAACAGAAATTGAGGATTATTTTTATCACTCATCCAAGTAGCTTCTTCAGTTCTCAGTGACTGGTAAAGAGCTTTGGTTGTGGCCTAAAACTCATACGACTTGGGTCTGTTAAAGATACAATACACATGTATCTATCTATCTATCTATCTATCTATAGACACATCCTGGTCTGGGGTTGCTGCAGTTGCTCAGGTTTAGGTTCAGCAACATTATGTGTCCAAATAATGAGGTCAGCTTACTACCTGAATATACTGAATGACCAGGTTAATCCATCAATGGATTGTTTCTTCCCTGATGGCGCGGGCATATTCCAAGATGACAATGGATTCAGGATTCATGGGCATCAGATAAAGAAAGAGTGGATCAGGGAGCATGAGACATCATTTTCACACATGGATTGGCCACCACAAAGTCCAGACCTTAACCCCATTGAGAATCTTGGGGATGTGCTGGAGAAGGCTTTGTGCAGTGGTCAGACTCTCCCATCATCAATACAAGATCTTTGTGAAAAATGAATTGACATTGCAGAAGCTTATCGAAACAAAGCCACAGTGAATGTGTTCTGTAATCAAAGCTAAAGACGGTCCAACGAAATATTAGACTGTGACCTTTTTTTTTGGCCAGGCAGCGTATATTTTGACTAATTGGTCTTAAAAATGTGAGAGTAGAAACCAATACAGAGAAATGGGGAGAAGGTAATAAGCATGTTTAGTACAGCATGCATCCTGAAAGGAGTAGAGAGGCGGATGATCTTACTGTTTGAGCAGGAGGAGCAGCAGGCTCTTTGGTTGAGTTTCAAGGATGCGAGCCAAGGACTTTCAGTCAGCTGGCCCAGCCGGCAGCCATGACAGGAAGTCAGCCTTCAGACATGGTGGTCCCACTCCTACAGAAAACATGCACACCCACCAGCACCAGCAGCAGCCTGACACGCTCACACTCTCTGTTTACCCCTGCAAAGAAATATTCAAAGATGACATTTGTGATTTACGCTGCATCACTGAGCTCACCACAGACGGAGCGGCAGTCAGCACTTTTCTTCTGAGTGACACCTCTGTCAGGGGACTGAACTGGGATCAGCCCTCTCAGGACGTGATGAGTGCTCTTCAAGCTTGCATCTGCATGAAGGTAATTGTGAGCAGATGTCTATGAGAGCTGAGATTTACAACACAATAGTCCTCCAGGTTCAGGGATTCATTAACTTCAGTCACAGAACAAGTAGCAGTTTGAGAGCTGCGGTTTTCAGGAAGTCACTTCCACCAGAGATGTTTATTAAAAACTGTTTAGGTTCGTACTTTTCATTGTGGCTGAATCAATTTCATTTCAGCACACTAGTTTCAGTTCATCAGTTTGTTTTTATGCATTCATATATTGTTTATGCTTGCTAATGTATTTATGCAATGCTCGTATAAACTATGAAATACTGGAAACTATCTTGAAATAGATTCTCATGACATAAAAACATAAGAATAAACTGACTTTGAATTAATATATATTCAAATATAAAACTGCTTATTTCATTTCCTAATATTCATGCACTTCCATTTAACTGTAAAGGCTTCCATACACAACCTGTCTCTTTCTTCATCTTTCTTAAATCTACAGGCTTAAAAAAAAATAAAAAAAAGTAGGACCACAGCACATGTACAGTACGCTGCTATCACACTTTATTAAAAATAGAAACATATATTCATAGTACTTCTCATACAGACTACAATGGTCCACTGGTATTATTTTCAAAAAGGAGTTACATACTATAAAACACTCATTTGGCCTAAATCCACTGTAGAAATGTCTCAAAAAACAAACAAACAAAAACAATAAGGAAGTGAGAATTAACCCTCTTGTTTTGGAGATCATCCTTCTTCATCTTTCCTGTGCATTTATTTATTTATTTTTTTTACAAAATAAAACTTTATGCAGAATGCGAGAAATGTAAGTATGGAAACAGAAACAGATGTGCTTGCTCAGCGAGAGAAATAAATGCACATACAATTGAGTTTAAAAAAAGATGGCACATTTATTGCAACATAAATGTTATATACATTGTGTTTTTCTGTTGAAAAAGACAGAAAATTCAAATTCTCGTTGCCGCAGGGTTTTGTTTTTTTTCTCCGATGTGCATCAACAATACCTTTTATTTGACACAAGAGCAAATCTTTTATCAATCAACAACGGAGGAAGAGGAACTGGATGGAGGTCGCACTTTTAGAAATCTGGAGCTCGTACAAAGCTTTTTTTTTTTTAAGTGCCAGACTAAGAGCAACTGTTCAGCTGTCTTCTTGAGATGCCATTTGTAAATTTCTCGTAATAATCGACAGGTTCTGGTAAATAACCGTACATTTTACTATCTAATATAGTAAAATAAAGTAAGAAACTTTTGCTTTCAAAAATCTAGAAAGAGTAATATTTAGAATTCAAGAAATATTCTTACAGTATTATTGTATAAAAGACTAACTACAGTGAAAAATAAGCCAAATGTTTTTTTTTTCCTTTTGATTTTCTTTTTTTTCATATATTATACAAGGGAAAGCATCTGGGAATACAGCAAAGTCTAACTTGGCAAACAGAGGAGCAAAGAAATGATAGGAGGACGGAAAAGAAAAAGAAAAAGAAGAAAGAAAGAGTGTGACGTACATTATACCCTCAATCAAAGTCTGCCAACATGAATACAAGGTCATGAATACTGACATGAAGAACAAGGCCACATTCAGTCAGAGAATACACAGAAACAGTTTAGGTTTGTCTTCGCTAAAATAAAGTTGTTAAATGATTTAATGTAAACTCTTCACCGTGGCATCCTTAATTCTAATTTAAGTCCCTTTATTGTCCAGAATACTCATTCTGAATGTGGCAGACTTGTTTAAGGTGTAGATAATGACAGAGCACAATATACAGAGAAACAAATGGAATATAAAGCCAGTATTTTGGCCAGTGACTTAACAAAAGGAGCAATGTAAAGCATGCACACTGATAGGGAAAACAAAATAAAGCCATGACCGATGTCTTGAAACATAGAAGAAAATCATTTTGTTCATTATTGTGCTACAGTTCAATGATATTCAGCAAAATCCATGAAATATCTAGTCTGGCTTACTGTACTGAGTGTATCACGGCTTCTAAAAAAAAAATAAAACTCACTGAAAAATAACTTAGAGGTTCTGAAAGTGGACAATGTAATGCTGAAAAGAAAGGACCTGTTACAACACAAATAAGCATAGCTAATTGTACTCAGAATAACTGTACTGCTTAAAGTTTTATGCCTTGTGATATTAAGAGAAAGAAAATCGATATGTTCATCAGGCCAGGAGAAAATGTGGTCTTCGTTTGTTTGTTACTACTTCTTCATTAAGAAATCTGATTAGCGTGTGGCAGAAAAATAAGAAAACAAGCCACTTCTGTGCTGACATAAGGATGTAACTGTCAGGAGGCTAAACAAGAATCTGCAAAAATATGTCACTGCTTACATTTAACACTATATGGCAAAGGAACCGAAGGGCAGAGAAGTCCTCTCTTCCTTTAGTTAAGACACTAAAATATGCAGGGAATGCTAAGGTTTGCTAAAAGTTTTCTTTCCGTATTTTTACTGCTCTCTATTGAGGAAAAAAAAATGCAACTATATCTGAGCTTTCAGTGAAACTACAGTTTGCCATTCTTCTGTCACCTTGGTAGACAATGTTGCTGATGCTAGTGTAGTCGAGTTTGACCTAAACTACACAGACACAAACATAGGTAGTTTTGGTTACACATGTGGCCAGTGGCAGAATGAATAAAATATAAATATAAATAATATATAACCTCTTTTCTTAAAACTGATGGGGCGTGCTTCAGTCTTTCAGTGCTAACAACTAATGATCATTTTCATTTGGGTATAAATATCACTATAAACGGGCCAATAAATTAATCTCATTATTCTCAGTCCCCAAGTCTTCTCCTTTCATCTCGGGCTCGCCAAAGACTTGGGACCAGAGTGGAGTGCTCAGTTTTCACGGTGACACTGGCAAACTATAGATCAACTGAAAAGTCGCATGCTTCTCTTCGAATTTACCTAACGTTCCCTTTAGACATACACTTTATAGCTCAATAACATAATAAATAGAAATAAAAGAAACAGACAAACAAAAACAATTGCTGTTACAATGCATTCGTCAATTCAGTTTAGGCACAAGGCAATTTCCACATATGGTTGGAGGAGATTGCGAAGTCTCTGATTGTTCAGAAGCAACACACTTCTTGCAGACAGTGATATGTGCTGAAGATTTTTCTTTGCGGGGACAAATTTGCAGATGGAATCTGGTCGCAGGGAGCTGGACGCTTGGCTCTTCTTCAATCTTCGGATTGGATTGTGTTAGACTGGTGGTTTCGCTTCAAGTGGTCTGTCTCCTCCAATTGGTGTCACAAACTGTGAGTCCTGTCTGTCACTGGGAAGCAAGGTCACTGACTCAAACGGGACAGAAATGATCCGCATCAGTTGGATCTGGAGAGAGAAAGCGACAAACGCACTGATGAGAGGTGTACAGTACATCAACAATCGTACAACAAACAAACTAATTCTGTCTGTGTTCTAGGTTCAATGTGAGGATATGTGATTAAGTTCAATGTGTTGCTTTTGGAAGTATTTGTCGATACTTCCTCCTCCTTGAGGTATGTGAAGCTGAAAGGAGTCAATTAATCAACTGGTTGATCAACTTAAATGGCAACTAAGTGATCAATTGCTTAAGTCATACAACAATAAGAAGCCAATCAGATTTTTTTTCTCTTTCGTGCAACAAATAATATTAATCATTGCATAATACGGTATATAAAAAACAATAAAGTCTGATTAAAAATGTACAAAAATACATTTCACTGTGCATTGTACTATGTATAACTGTGCATGTGACAAATAAAACCTATCTATCTATCTATCTATCTATCTATCTATCTATCTATCTAAAAAGAATAAACAACAACTTGATTTTGTCTGTCTGAGATGACAACTGATTGAGAGACTGGTTGGTTGCAGCCTCCAGAGGTGAGAGTACCTGTGTCCATCTCAGAGGTGGCCCATGGGGTTGGATGTGTCGGTCAGGCTTGGATGGACTCCTGTGTGGCCTTGTTGGGCGTCACTGGAGCTCCCAGAAACCTTTTCCTCCTCCCTTCTCTTAAGGCAGGCTGCTTTGGGGTTCAAATTCCGCTCTGTATTTTCAGACAGATACAGATACTGTTACTGGAATAAAAACCACTGTGATCCATTCATTTCCTTTTTTAATCAAACCACACTATATACACAGAATGTCGTGTGAAGGTCAGACATTTCAGAGAGTGTATGGAGCATCTTTATCAACAGCTTTTTTCTTAATGTTTAACTTCAGCATCAGTACTAACTTTACTATCTATAAATACAACCATATACTCTTTCACAGTAGTTTATATACCGCTAGTGTAATATTCTGGCTTCATACTTGACATATGTGTGAGATGAAGTGTATAAGCGTCCTAAAAATGAGTGACTCTATTTACAGTAGTTCTCTTTTCATTACACGTTAACTGTATCATCTCTGGATGAGACACTAAAATCAAATTTCCACCTGCAGGAATATTATGTTAAAAAAAAGAAAGAAAGAATGAAATCTGATTTAATGTGATGTAGCACTTTGCACCAAGGCAACGACGCTGACCTCTGACTTGTTGCTCCAGGTTAAGTATGACGGCTACAGCCTGATGGAGGATGAGCAGTTTAGTCTGGGGCTTCTCGCTTTTCAGGTGCAGCTGGCACATGCGGCCCAGCTCCTTGAAGGCCTCGTTGATGTCTCGCACCCTCAGGCGTTCGCGGGCGTTGTTAGCCATCCTCCTCTCGCGCTCTCGTTCAGCCTTCTGCTCTGGATTCAGGTCCTCGTCTTCTGTGATACTGTGGAGAAGAAAATCCAGCTGCAGTCAAGTCTTAAAGGTAAATGTACACTACAAAGCAGACACTAGTGACAGCTGTCGCTTTAACAACAAACATAGAAGCTGCAATGGCTATTTTTTTTACATGCTTATAATAAACATTTATTTGTCCCTCATTTGTTAGAAAGTGAACACCTGACCACAGACAAAATTAAAATAAATGCTTAAATGTGTTTATGTTTCAAGACAAAGTGGTAAACTACACTAATAAGTCTAAACTACTCTGTAAACCAAGACCAGCTGTGTCACTTAAATTGACCAAATCGACATTGGTATTACCAAAATAATTATATATGTGATGCTAGTAATGACTTTTTTCAAAGATTGGTTTAATTCACTTCTGAAAAGTATTTTATATTGACATGTGGTTACCTGCGTGGACCTGCTCTGGGTGTCTTCATATCTCTTTTGTCGCTCTCGTCGTCTGACTTGTCATCGGTGGAGAGGCTGTCGTGCATCTCATCTTTGTCTTGTTTCTCCACCTTCAGCTCCAGGGTGGCAGGCACCTGCCCAGACAGGGCTGAACTGAGCCCTGCTGTCAATTAAGCAAAAGTAGAAGTAAAACATCTGTGTCTATGTTGTGTCAGCCACATTAAGAGATGCTAAGGCAGCAGGGTGCGCCTCACCTCTGAATGCTTCTACTTGGTGATTGAGTTCTGCACTGGATGTCGAGCCGGCACTGGGCATGCCTCCATGGCTGTTGTTCAGGCTGGCGGCATCGTCACCACTCTGCTGCAACACAGACAGAAAGGACATATGAAGAAAGGGAGCAGACGACAGCAAGAGACGATCCAGAGTTTCTTAGTTCTTAGTTCTAGCTTCTCGTAGTTATTGGTGAGTTTAAACCCAAACAAAAAACAAGTGTTTTCTATGTTAAACATTAAATGGCAACTATCTTGAATTAGGATGAACGAAAAGTTCAGAGTATGGGACCAGTTTAAGGTCTGGCAATCATTCAAGCCTATCTTTACCAAAAACTCAGTATCAGTACTGAAGGACACATGATCAACGGTAGAAAGAAGAAACTAAAAGCAAATAAAAAACACCTGTGTCATATTTTTTTCGTAACCCTGCTTATGTTACATTTTGTGTGACTGCCTAACTCAGGCTAAGCTCTCTGTTACCACAACTGAGAACACGTCTGTTTCTCGTGTCTGAGAAAAATCCTTCGGTTTCAAAAGATGTCAGGATAAACCCACTCCAAAGTCTGACCATTTCCTTGTTATTTTGTCCACATTCATAACATAAAAATGGTCAACTCCCACTATGTTGTACCACAAAGTCCCTCCTTTACCACATGTTCTCGAGCTTTTTGATTTCCCTGTTGAGGACCAAGGAAAGGCGGAGAAATCGTCACTGAGGGTGGAGGGTGTCTCCCCCTTTTCTTATGGAATGTGATCCCCAGTCACTGTTGGCCTCTGTTAACCCCACCGCTCCGAGATCCTCCCCTTCCTCAGCGCTACGCTAATCTTTGCTGTGCTCTCAACAGGTGTCCAAACAACTCTTTGTCTGGAGGAGGAGGAGGGAAGCTGGAACTCTGGCAAGAAAAGAACGCTGCCATTTTCATGGCTGGGCCTGATTAGCATACAGCTGAGGACCTCTATTTGGGTGGAGGCCGCGGGTTCAGACACACGTTCCCAACGATTCAGATTTCCTGGGTTGTTAAAAAGAAGTGATGAAAAGGGGTGGAAGGGGGTAGAGGGCGGGGTGTCAGCCAGAGTAAAAAGCCTGCGGCTGTGCCGCGCTGGGGCTGTTGAGCCCTGTCTGAAGGGACCTCTTCCCACACAGGAAGTGCTGTGTTAGTGCAGACACAGTATGTTCTATCTCACAGTCACAGTCGGTCAACATCACTGCCACAACCCAGCTCTGTGTAACAACTACATCAAACTGAGCTCTTCTGACAACCACAGAAAAATTCTTGTTAAGGCACAAAATCAGCTACCCAACGACTTCAGCGTCAGAGTGAAAACAGCCAGTGACAGAAAACACGGTGCCTTAAAATGACTTGGAAGTGAAATAATGCTGGCAAAGGAGAGCAGCTGGATCATAGCAAATAAACACCTTTCTGTAAATAAAACGTCCAAATAAACCATAAAAACACAATTTCATTCTTCCTTCTTGTTGCACAAAATTTGAACTGGTCATGAGAGGAAAATATCTTTAAATAATATTTATGTGTCTGTTTTATGTCAGATAGATGACAGTGCTAGAGCTGAAACAATTAACAAGTTCTAATCAGAATCTATTCTGATAATTGATTAATCACCACATTACAGACACAAACTCACTGTAGTAGCTCCTCAGTTATGATTTCTTTCCATAATGACAGCAACACAATAAGAAGCTTTACATGAGGACCAGGACTTTAAATGAAATAAGATAACTGTAACACATCAGAGAAAAACTTCATTGCCTGCCTGTTCATTCTTTGCATCCTTTATCTAGCCATATTAAGTAATCTCAGTTTTCCCTGATACTAAAACTGGTCCAGCATAGCTTTTTATTTATTGTTTTATTCTGTGTGTGATGCAAACTATTTCCAAACACCTCCAGATTACAGCGGGATGGGCCGCCCCATTTTAATTTCCACTGCAGATGTGTTCAAATCTCTTGGCTCTTTCAAATGAAATACCTTGGATGGAGGATGGGTGAATGCATCATGATTTATACTGAGACCCGCGTTCCCCTTTTTCTCAAGAGGCTTCGACTTTAACTCTAAAAGGAGTGCAACACACAAACAAGTCCTACACCAAAGCACAACTTCACTGCATCGAGCCTGTTTTCCTCATTTCTCTTTCACTCTTGTGTATATAGCCGCTCTCTAGAGGAGGGTGAACCTTAGGCCAGCCATTACACTCATGGAAAATATGTCAGTAGAAACTGAACTGTTCATGTGTGGAAAATGTCTAGTTTTTACATATGGCAAGGAGTTGTTTTGAGCAGGTGGCTGGGGCACCTTGTCTGGAAACGCTTTTTAAAAACAGGAAAAACATGTAAGAATAAACTACAGAAATATATAGTTGACGCAAAATCTAAATAGATGTGTTAAGTTATCGTACCATTGTTGCAGTCCGACTTGGAACCAATGCAGAGGCGGGAAAGTTTGGTCCAACGGCTGTTATTGGCCCATTTTGTGCCTGTCCCAGCAGACTGTGTATGTCGCTGGGCAGACTGGCCGTGGAACCCACTGCATGGTTCCTCAGAACAAGGATTGCATCATCCAATCTGTCCAGACGATCCTCCATTCGAGACTGGAAGGACCGGAGGGATTGAGAGGCAAAGGGTTAGGGAGAGGGAGAAGAGAGGAAAAGAAGGACAGAGCAGCTTAGTATAAGCACATTAGGACCCAAATTGAAAACACTGATTGTGTGGTGTGGACTGGGAAAGCAAAAAAAAAAAAAAAAACACATCTGACACATAAGATAGAGAAGGCAATTCAAATGCAAGATCAAATGAAATCATTTCAGCTTGAGTAGTAAAAGTTAACAAAGGTCTTCATTTTCGTTTTTAACAGATTAATGGACCCTTTATCCACTTTGCAATTCATCTGGAGTTTATCTGCACCAAAACTGATTACTGCAAGCTGGAATGACTGAGAAAGACAACAAAACACGACATTAAGGCAACAAAGGCCGCAAAAATGAAACTGCGGTTCACTATGAAGAATGTAGTTGAACTCATGCGTGAAAACAAAACGAGGAATGCAAAGATGTATGGAACACGTTAAGAGTGAAACCTCTAACTGAAGAGTACCTCGCAGACATCCTTTAAGAAAGACATGGCATCCTGTAGATGCTCATGTAACTGCTGATGAACTCTGTTTTTCTGGCAAAGTCAAATAAGAATAAGACAGAGTTATGAAACGAGATCAGAATCTATAAATACTACCAACACACTGTGGAAAGAGATTGTTTTTCTGAAGACACAGACGAGAAGGGCAGGATTTGGAAGGAAGCACGCAGCTGCTGACCATTCACTTTATAAGGATGAAATTGTTTTGTTGTTTGCTCATTTAATAACCTCAGCTTCAGCACTGCTCTTCTACATTACCACAACAGCGTTTTTTCAACTCAAGTCACTTTTCTACATTTTGTTTTAACTTTTTCTCTTTTAGAATAAGTGATGTTGATGGTAAAAGTTGTCAGTTATTACTTTGTCTTCCTATATTCATTTATCCAGCTGTGCGGTTTGAAAAACGAAATAATTTGAAGCATCCGGACATTTAAATGAATGTGTCAGTGTCAGCTATTTTGTATATTAGTCTTAAACTAATATAAAGTACTGCTGGCAGCCCAGTCCACTTAAAAGATTAGTCATTTAGACAGTAATCTAATCCAAAAATAGATTCATCACCGTTTCCTAGAGCTTGTGGGATTTTCAATGGGACTTTCCTTGTAGTTTTGACTCAACTACTAGGTAGCCCAGCAGACTCTGAAACATATCCTGAAAATAAATCATCATTAGAGCTTGTCTTCACTGCCTGCCAGTGGAATTATTTATTGAGAAAATCTGTAATGGAATATTTTTTTAACCACTTAAGGAATCCTTGGGAACAAAGTTAGGTCATGCTTAAGGCTCACCTTTTCCCATTTGTTCAAATCCTTGATAAATTAAATACAGTTGTTTAATGCAACGCATCTTCAAACTGATTTTGTGTCCTCGTGCATCTTTATTCTCGTATATCTTTATTGACTTTTCAGTAATAAATGTGGCCTTTAATGAGCACAGTGTGTGCTTCATGGGTATAGAATTTATAGCTTTTAATCCAATTTGCAGTCATTTTTATGTTCAGAAAAAAAACAAATACACAGGATAGCTTATCAAAAATATGGGAAAGTAGGATCATATAGAATAGATTAGACCCGCCTGCCTATAATTTAATTAAGTTATAAAGAGAAGAGTCTTAACTCTGATTAGTGCACTTGGCACAGTCCAAAGCTACTGACTTGAATTCCTACTATTCATTCAACACGCCATAGACTACACACACAGTGAAGAGTGTGTAGTTTATATTGCATGAGGAACTCATCTGATACTATTTACTGTAAATTATCCTTGGTGGCCACGAAGAGACAAAACACAGCTGGAGGCTCAGTAGGAGGAAACCTCTGCATGGACATGTTGACTGTGGTCGTCACATATAACTGGTTGATTGAATAAGCTTTCAAGACCAATAACAGTGACCTCATAAAGTCACATTTAGACCAAGCTTGTGTTAAATGTGTTAAAAATATAAATTAAACAGCAGCCTGTCTCTGCAGGTTCACTAATGCCAAGTTCAGACTAAACTGTGTCAGGTCATAAATTCTTTCTGTGACTCGGCTGAGACAGACTACACACTGGTCGCAGATCAGTCAAAGTTCATCTTTCATGATCTACATGACGTCGCCTGGAGAGAGGTGCCAGGAATCAACTACTGGAAACAAGACGATGGCATGAAGGAAAGGGGCTGTCTTGTGTTTTGAAATGCCTGAATACACAAAGAAAAAACAGCCTGGGATCCACCCGTGGGTTTTACCAAGAGGACTGTATGGGTTGTCCTTTACCCGTTTGTATTGTGGGCTTTCATTTGTTGTGATTCCAACTATGACACACCGTCACAAGGTAAAATGATACATCACCCAGACTTGGTGGTCTCCCAGCACCCTTCATTATTATTGCATTGTGTAGTCTGAACCAGCATTAGGTGAGTATAAGAAAGTCAACGGAAACGACACCAGAACTAAATGACCATCTGCAAACCAGCAACAGGCAGCAGGTATCTTGTTACTGTGGCAAACACGTATGGGTTAATAACGCAAATGGGTAATAAGGCTCATTTTAACACTTGCTTTGGCAAAGTTTCTGTGATTTGGTGCAAATACTCTTTTGTAATCTGTTTTTATTGCTACATTTTAGTTATTTATTATTTCTCTACTTCAGCATACTTCAGTGCTTCATATTTCAACACTTTACTCTTGCAATAAACTCCCAACAGAGAATGTAAATACATGACATTTGCATTAGGTTGTAGGTCACATGAAATGTGATCTTTAGCTCTGGTCGCATGGCAGCGAAGGAATTCTGGAGAAGTGGTTCACCAAACAGCTGCCCTGCTAACTAAACCCTTCCCCCAACTGTCATCCCCGTCCTGGGCCGCAGACTAGAGGACAGATGGCAAGCCCCAAGGGACAGGTATTGTTCAGTTTGGTTATCCCTCGACCCCCACCTTCCTCGGCAAAACATTTGCCAGACAGGAATCTCCCTGTATGTAACGCTAGCTCGGTCCTCCATGGGTAGCTTATCTAGAGTGAGCATCCATCATATCACTGGAAGACGGAGGCGAACAAGGAGCTTACCAGAGAGTGAAGGGAGTTCTCGTAATTTGGAGAGGAGGGGGTCTGTCCACTAGCACGGGGCCACTGGTTGGTACCTGATGAGAGGAGAGCGACAAAGTGAAGGTCAATGTTAGGAATCCTATCAGTCAGTTTCATGTCAACATGACCAGTAGTCGTGTCCTGCTGAATCGGGTATGCCAACACAAAACATAACTGACACACACAATAACATGCAGTCATAACACACTGACATCCTGATTTTCTGCTTTCTTGTTCTTGTGAGATATTTTTATCTTTCAGGGCTAATTTCCTGATGGCAGGACTGCATCCTGACAACACGAGCGAGTCGAGGGCTTCACTAACACCCACACCACCCAGAAATGTACGCTGAATGCGCACATTAACA
Source organism: Planiliza haematocheilus (assembly GCA_005024645.1). Classification (NCBI taxonomy): domain Eukaryota; kingdom Metazoa; phylum Chordata; class Actinopteri; order Mugiliformes; family Mugilidae; genus Planiliza; species Planiliza haematocheilus. Next base: position 4,721,856 of record SRSE01000798.1, read on the forward strand.
GCTAAGAGGGGCTGGTGAACAACAGCACAGAAAATCAAATCAGACTTTAAACACTAATATTTCCTGGAAACCTTGAGTCTGCAAACATATCTGAGCACAGTGGGCTTAACAGTGAGGCATGGCTTTCATAAGAGTTTTTGATGAAGGACACGCGCCAAGTATCTGGCTTCAATCAAGTTCATATTCTTCCACATTAGCTTTGCTGAGTTGTCTTCCTCATTAGATGTTTGTCAGGTGATGTAGTGGCAGCACAGTCACTTTGTTCATATATTATAGAGAATTCACACCTGGATATATCTGAGTAGGACTGTTTCATCTGACATTTTCCAACTTTTGGTTTCAAATAAAAATTTAATTGAGTCATATATCTGGAGAAGAAAAGGAGAAAGCTAAGAGACTGCACCATTCACCTGTGACTGTAAGACATTCGCAGTGTATTCTGTATGTTCATCCGAGCCAAAAAGTTAATCTACAGACCAGTACAGGAAGGCAAATTAAACTCATTCGATCTGGTGTAAATTAGAGAAAAGGAAAAAGGAATCCACATCTGCTCATCACATTCCCAGCTCCAGGACAACATTTCTTTCTTTAATTTTTTGAAGCACAATTATCCAAGTAACCTGCCTTCCATGTGCAACAGGAGGCCATGCATGATTCTACAATCAAATAACCTTAATGGACTTTGGCAATAATGAACCATTCCAGTGTATTTACAGGATAGGGTGTCTGTGTGCTTTCCAGTTCAGGGCTCTGTGCTCTTCTGGTGTCTATTATGGTGGAAGGATGCCAAACCCCGCCTGCATCCTTGTAAATGTTGCACTGTTGTGCAATCTACAGATGGAAACCTTGTTTGAGTTCGTGTGACTCTAAAAAATAATTTTGGGCACTGTTCTCCACTTCTTATAATAGCATGGCAGACTAGAATGAGGGAAATTATTCATAGCAGACAGGCTTGAACCCTGATCATTTTTTTCCAGTCTTAAAGTATTCTAAAAATGATCATTATTCAGTGTTCAGTGATTGTTTTCTCACAAATCAATGCCTATAGGATCAGGCTGAATGGGTAATAAAGCAGTGAATGGTACAAATGCACTGACAGAGAGAGAGACAGAGAGAGAGAGAGAGAGAGAGAGAGAGCGTAAACACCTAATGCATGGTTTTGAAACACTGGAAAAATCTCACCTCCCTTAACTGGAAACTGTTCAAACAAAGTTTTCCATTAATTCATTCCAATGAAATGTCTAACTTAACTTCTGTGGTCTTCTGAGCTTGACTTTTCACGTTTCCTCTCTCACACACATGCACAGCCTTGGAAAAAGCAGACTTTAATTAACAGACTATTAAAAGTGCCTTTGGAGGAGGAAATGAAAAAGTCTCTGCTCTGCCTCAGCTTTCTCCCAGGTGAGTGAGACAGGAACTTCACATGAGCCTCTGCTGGCGCTGGCGGCTATGAAAAATTAGCCCAAGGCTCTGGTCCCCATGAGCACCAGAGAGAGCTAATTGAACAAACCGGCCTTGAGTAATGTGCTGTATAATGGTGTAATCCCGATGATGAATGGATTTTGCGGCTAACATCAACATTGAGCCAAATCTTGTGCAATTTCAAAGTACCATTCTTTTTCTAACCCCAAAAGCATAATAAGGGCGGATAATTAGTAAAACAATATCCGACAATCCCAGATGTATTACTATTCTTTTTTTTTTTATGTTTCTTCCATGAATTTCACTAATAAAAATGAACCCTGAACTGGTCTATATTTCTTTTAGCATTTTATAAAATAACTGTTTAATTTGTGTCTATGAATGGCACCGCTATGCTGCCGGGTGTAGCACGCTGTAATGTAAATGGGTCAGGAGAGTCCTGCTCATCAGCTGAGTCACAGCCACCTTCCTTCACCCACTGGTAAATAGCCTTTTGCAGCCTGGTCTTTCTGTGATGTGTGTGTGTGTGTGTGTGTGTTGGGGGAACAGCTGTCCATGGGGCAGGGCAACAGCTGAGGACGAGGGGGGCATACGTAGAGACAGCTGTCGCCACTCCATTACCACACATGACACAACTGCCCGCTAAAACAACACACTGGGCTTTCCCTTACTGTCCCCCCTCATTCCCTTTCCATTACTCCCTGGCCTCTGTCAACACATCTGACAGTCTATATTCTTCTGATGCACATCTCTTTTTTTCTGTACTTGAAAAAACTTACAGTACATACAAACAGGAACCCCTTTACGTGTTCACTCAACTGGAGGAAGATGGGCGGCCCTGTTTTTAACTACTTTCCTGTTTTCGTTCTCTGCATTTTGTTTGCACAAAATAATTACGACTCAGAGGGACGCTTGTCTTGTCACTTCTCAAACATCAGGCTGACATAAAACTCAAACTACTACAAAGCACTTGTGCGGAAAAGCAGGATTATGTAACCATAAATCTACTCAAAAAATGTGTCTTATTACATAGTGGGGTGAATCTCATAAGCTACTATTATAAAACCATAAAAACTGTTTTGAGTATAAGAAAAGTTCCTTAATAATTGTAATTAAAGATACACTTCAAACACTTCTCAAGATTTTCAGATCCTTCAAAGCCACAGCATTTTTTTATTTACACTATCGTCATCATATCACATGACTTCTTGGAAAATTTCCATCACTTAAAAACAAAGTATAAGGAATGACTTACTGTAAATGTATTCTGAGAGAACATTTATGAACAGCAACAACAAAATGCAGAGAGCCAAAACTAGTCAGTCATGTCTTGCAACATTGATTTCATGCTTTTTGTACAAATCCCATTATTAGGGTGCTAATGGAAAGCAGATAGGAAGCAGAAAGCAGATATATCTATTAAAAAAACTCTCTTCTGTTTGCTTTAGATGAACATTACTGGTACATGTTCACTTGCAAATGAACTCCAGCATTTATACAGTTTCCAACAGTCACTGGGAGTTTCAGTACCATACACACAGAGCCTTATCCCAGACTAAACTAAGCTGTATGTAAAAATGGCATTAACTTCCCTGGCTCAGATAAAGCACAGAATATGATTAGAGCTAAAAGGAGTATTAAATGAGGGTTTAAAGAAACTTTTTAGAATTCAGGCTTTAATTAATCCAACTAATGCTCCAAAGAGTAAAAGTAATTAAATGAAGTAAAGACATAGTGCCCCTCTTTTTGTGGCAGTTCAAAGAACAGCGTAAGCGCAGCTAAGACAATGTGACACCAATGCACCTCACAGAGAGTTAGTATACAGATGAGAGGTTCATTCCATTGAGGCAGCACAAGGTAAGCTGTTGGTACTTGGATGGAAAACATGTTTTAGAATCCTAGAAAACAGGAACAACTATAAATATAATTATGGCATTACTTGTAATGCCGTCCCAAGATGCATTATACTGTAAAGTTCTGCAGGCCCCTGTAGGCAGCAGGTCACATGAATGCCCACCTTGATTTAAACAGTGCTATAAGAATAACAATCCACTGTGTTTACCTTCATTCAATACCACACACGTCAGTCTGCTCCAGGGACTCAGCCTTTTGTTCTTTTTGTTTTTAGGTGGGAGGTGTCAGATTACAGCAGCTCATCATTCCTGTGTGACATTGCTTCCGATCAAAACTAGTTTTTAACAATAGTAGCATTTCATCTTCTATTCTTGTGGGTGCAGACGGTGTGCATTTTACAGTGTGATGTTACCATTTATGAAATACAGCAGAGAAATAATTCTATGATTCTACTGGGCAAGGCAAACAAAAACCCACACTGCGTGCCTCTGGCTGTGTGTTCAGGTCGCACTGCTTTTCACTATGCAGAAAATATTATAATCTCCTGGAGAAGCCTACCTTAGCGGTTCTCACCACGCATCACTCTAATTGACACAGATGTTTCAGAGCAATGAGAACAGTGACTGAATAAAAGCAAATGTATTCATCGCACATCCTGTAATTTACATCCCACTACTATTGCAATTACATAAATCAAAATAGCAGATATGCTCAGAGACACAATACCAAGACCTGTCTTTTTGTGCGTGTATTGCACTTGTACAATTAAGGTGAAAGCCTCTGAACTAATGTTGCTATTACAGACCACGGCCAATTCAAAACACAAAGTAATGCTTGTCATTGGTTATCCAAGAAGCCCTCAGAAAGCAGAGCCAAGATTATTCTATAGCTGGCAGCTAGTGTAAGTGTTTGGAAGTTGTTTAAGAGATTAAAATCCAATCTACCTGGTCTTCCAGACGGGGTGCCAGCTGCAGTCACCACGGTGCCTGCTGAGGCAGCGCCTGCTGTGGCTGTCAGAGGTGAAGGAGAACCCACAGGTGTCGACGGATTGGAAGGAAAACTACTGCTAGTGTGATCAGGTGAGTAAATCTGAAAAGCAATCAGGAGAAGGAGATGGAGAAAGAAAAGTGTGATTCACCGTTAAAACATAAACAGTAAAATGGCAGGTTGCTGGTTCATACTGCATATTATACTACCAGCCTTAACCAAATGAAACATAAACCACTTGTCTTTGACGTCTTGTGCTCTGTGTCAAATGTAGGTGAAGATTTACAAAGATTTACAGTGACTCCAGTTTCATTCATTTCATGAACTCCTTGCTGAACCACGTGTCTATGTCTGTTTATTTGGTTTAAAAGTATTACTACATCAGTAAAAGCACAATTTCATTTAACTCAAAAATATTTAAAAATGAGTAATACATGCTTAAGTAGGCTGAATTACAAGACTGCCAGCTGTGAAGAAGGTGTCGGCCTGAACCAAAATAAAACAAAACATGAGAACTTTATTCTCTTTCCCTCTTGTGTTTATAGCTACAGCACATTTTGAATAAAAAAAAAAAGTATCCCGAAAAAAAAAAAAAAGAAATATGCAAAAATGTGCAGTTTTTAATATCTATATAGGTTCTGTATGAGTCACACTGGTTATTATTCTACTGTGGCTTCAAGACGCCCAACCTGGAAACCCCGTTAAGCCAACAACACAAAATCTCAAGGGCCACATTTCAGCCTGCAGCCAGAGATTGTATTGTGAACCATATTTCAAAATCTAGTAGTATTCATCTGTTGTTTATTTTTGCATCTTTCTAAACTTTATAGTCTCTACCAAGAGGACAACTAGGGCAGCTGCCCTGTTTTTCTGCATGCCACAAATTAAGTTAGCTCAGGTTTATTGCTCCAATAGAGGACAAATCAGAGTAACTTCATTGTGCCCGTGCATCCTCTGATAGGTCACGCTGAGGTCACCAAGTTTCAGGATGACATGTCAGTCACAAGAGAATGAGGAGATTACGTCTTCAGAACTTCCAGTGGGATTTCATTTGTTTAAACAAATGCTGGATTAAAGCACAAACACATCCCCGATTTTTTCTTCCTCTAATAAGAGGATATTTGTGGCATAACGGAACACGTCTGAGAGAAGTCAGGGTATTACGGCTGGATCCTGACTAATTAGCAGAGGAAAAAAAAAACAGCAGATCCACAGAGATTTCTCCTCCAAGTCGAGATCAAATTGAGCTTGCAGGAAACCGTTCGACTTCTCTGGGGATGATAGAATGCACTCATTATTAATAATCTCCTTATTTAATCTTGATCTCTGGGCTTTAGTTTTTCAATCAACTTGGAGTATCGGGATAGAGGTTTCACTGAAGTGTGTCACTGAATGTGGAGGAGGACCGTCCGTTGTTTGAGGAGAAGAATCACTATTTATTCTACACTGTGAGAGCAGAGCACTTCTCTCTGCTCGGCATTTTCACTCTAGGGCAATTTAGTCAGAAACTAAGGAGGATTGATAGTGTGGTTATCACTCTGTCAGAAACCAATAAACCTCAAAACAAATCCCCAAATATTTCCAAGTTTTTCAAAAGCAAGCTGTTTATAACCGTGACTTCTGACCCGACAATATATGACTTTCTATTCTTTTCACTCCCTGGCCACTAACGCTGCATTCAAAGTGAAACATGGCTCATTTTACTGGAATAAATGAAGCCCCGCCTCATCATCAGTTACGCTCCCGCAGGCGGCATGGGGCCAATAAGCACGGCCAATTTAAAAGGGTGGAGAACAAAAGCTCCACAAAGGGGGGCCCATGGAGTTGAGCCACAGCAGTTATAAACTCCCCTGTGTCCCCTGATCCATCCGCCCACCCCCACCCTAGTCCAACCGTGTCCATTTCACTCCAGCTTTGTCATGCTAATGGTATTGAGTCTGCAAATATAAAGGACTTAATTTGTTATTACCATCCATGAAGTCTCATATTTTGGATCCGCACTAAGAAATATTCCCTCTAAATGCACAGAATTAAAATGTTGCTTTGCATAATACCGGCACATTAATGGTAATAATATGTCTATGCAACATGTTAAATACAATTTGAGGATATTTTGGTGAAATATTTAACTTAAAGAATTTAACTTAAAGTACACCTAGTCTAATGAATGGAAAAAGCAAATACATTTCAAGAGTAGATAACATAAGAAGTGCTCATTATACTATTTTACCTTCTGCACCTTCTACAATACTGTAGTCATGACATGCTTATTTTTTCAGTCTCAATGTTCCCCACCTTTGTCTCAGGTCTTGCCCTTAACATTGAATTTGTTTTCCAGATGTGAAGGTGCCACCATTTTATTTTATTTTTATTTTTTTCAGAGCACTTTAAATAATCTAAAGGATTGACCCATTACAGGATGTCACAGATACCCGCTGCTGTTTTTATAAAACGGAAGTGTAATCCTTTGGCTTTGGAAGCATTTTTAATGTACAGTTGCCTTTCTTGACTACTCTTAGTTTAAGCCGACAATTATCCAGGCTTAGACCAAAAAACAACTACAAACATGTCCTCTGAGCTTTTTAATCAGCAGTCAGTCAAACATTTAATTCCCTGCATGATTACTGAGGTCACCTTCTTTAGAGACAAAAAGAACCATTATTCTATCCTGACCTGCAGTAATTGTTTCACATCCCGATCAGATGAGACTTAAGGAGAGACGTGACTATTTCTTTGTAGTTGACCAAAATACTTAAGCCACATTGATGATGCTACCCAGAATATAATTCTGACAGGGAATACATTTTCCATTTTAAACCACAATTAATTCCAACTTCTACTCTAGACGTAATCCAATGTAATTCTCCCTATGCATGGCACAGCGTCCTGGCCTCCAAATTAAGAGTGGCGTCGTAACTCACCGAGGCTAAAGCCTTGCCCAGAGCATCTCCAGTCTGTGAGCTTCCAGTGGCGTTCCCCCGATTTGCAACAGCTAGAAAAACACAGAGGGAAGCTTTGTAATAGCAAACTTAGACAAATGAAGAGCAGTACTGTACACAAAGCAGCTGTCCAACTGCGTGACTCGCTACCTTTACAGAATGGACGTTGAGCTATGATTACATCTGGGTCTGTGAATTAGTCATTCTGAGCAGGTAGCTGAACTGTTAACATAAGAACATACCCATGACCCCATCGGCTGAGTTGACGGATGGGGTGTGTGCTGCAGTGACGAATGGCGAAGTGCTGGTGTTGCTCCGGTGGAAGCTGGACATTGGAGGAAGACTGGCATTGATGTCTGGAGAGACTGAGTGTGCGGGGTAATTCTGGAAGAAAAATAAAACCGAAATGTTTTATTGCTAAACGTAAATGTGTGTGAGAGAGAGACAGAAAGAGGATATTTATTCTCTAAATTATAATTCTTGACACCTCCCAGGCAGCGATGGAGCAAAAGTTACTGGGGGGAGGGACAGAGATAAAGAGAGGGCAGGCAGCATCTGCAGACTCCCTGTGATGCACTGCCAGCTGAAGCAAGCAGGCAGACAAGACCAGATCAAACACCGACACAAAGAGGGTCACCAGTGTCTTCACTGATAATAACCAGACAACAACTTAAGACACACACCCACTGTGGAAGCAGTGCAAAGGGAGCGCAGGGCTGAAAAACAAGTTACGTGCTGTATGTGCTCAACAATACAAATGTCTCTTAAAAAAAGTCTGCAAAACAAAGATACTAACAACCAATTACCACCATTCACGTGCTTAAACAGAGCTTAGTGAGTGATGCTGCTTACCAATCGGTCGTGCGAGTGCAGGCTGCTGTAGTTTCCTGACTGCGGCATGTGAGATGAAGATCCTGCAAGCATGCCCCCATAGCCAGGCTGACTGATCCCATTGGACGAATTCCATGGGTCAGATGAACTGTGGGTACCATCTAATACCAATAAATAAGTCAGTTTAGGGCAATTTATTTAAACTGTAGGCAGCAACATGTTTTGATGCGGTGCCAGACAGCGGCAAACCTTCAACTCTACCCTTACAACTTGAGGTCATCCAAGAAATACAAATGATGAACATGATCTTTGTCCTGAACACAGCTGAGACAACACAAAAGCTAAAAGCAACATAAAGTCTATCTGCGTCTGGGAGTCTGACATACTGAGTTAAAGATTTAGCATTACTAAATACTGCTCAAACAACTCAGTCTAGTCCATCTAATCCCCAATACACAGATTTGACAGACTCAATGCAAAAATAAAACAAAGAGAAAGTCATTTTTAATCCAAAACCAAAGAGTAAACACAGAAACGTGCTTTGAACTTACCAAAGAAAGTCGCAAACATACTGCTGGAAGGTTTAGGAGAAGAGTACGAAGGGGAATCTCTGTTGAAGTCTTCCGAGTTTGGAGATGGTGCGTACACCTGTCGTGAGAACACAGATCTTATCAGAATGGCCCACGATACAGAAAAACAATGTGGCATCAGTTCAGCTGATTATCATTTTAAGTGTGGCATACCAACGCATGACTTTCAAGTATGGTATGATTTTCTTATCTCGGTTCCGATGATGTAAACATTTCAGCAAAAATGCAAAGCATGAGAACACTAAACAATTAAGAAGTATGTGATCCCACACACACACACACACACACACACACACACACACACACACACACACAAGCACATGTATAAACGCTAGTGCGGTGTATATACCTCTAAAGCCACAAATACACACACACACACACACTTTAATGACTAGCAAGCAATCAAGCTCATGAAGGGAGGAGTGGATTATCAAGAGTATTTGCATTTCAGATCAACTCAGCCTCTAATGGAAGTATAATGATACCCGCTTACATGCATAGACTAAATGCCTGGCAAATTACAGCCTTCCCAGAGAGGTCGAAATCAAATAAATGGCAGAAAAACAGCCTGCTCTGCTTTCTTTATATTTGTACCTGCAAGCTGGTGGTGGTGGTGGGGAGGAGAGGGACAATGGGCATGCTGTTGTACAGCTGTGAGTGTGTGCCAAGCTAGGCGGTCGGATCAAAGAGACTGAAGGCCAAACACCAGTGATGTGGTCTCTGACTTCATCCACTCCAGATGGAAGGAGCGAGGGTGAGGGAGAAAAGCACGGGGGAGGAAAAGGATTTGGGCGAATTGTGCCTCCCACAGACAGGACTGGGTGACCCCACAGTCGTGTAATGCTAATCAGAGCCAGACCTGCCAGCTAGATTCCACCTGCACATTTCCAGTTTGTCCAACACGCTGCAAGATTTTAATGGCCTCATTTCACACTCTGATGTTGACAGCTCACTCCTCACAATTGGGCACTAATGCATGTGGATGTGATGACGGCCGCAAAGGTTGTTTACTTGCTTAAGATGTTTTACGGCGCAGCGCTGAGGGAAAATATGCATCACAGCGGAAGTACATATAAAACACTCGCTTACACACACGTAAAGTCAAAGCAGAAAGCGACTTAAGTGAGACTCAGCGCTGTTTGCTGAGTGAGCGGGACTCCAGCGCGTTGTTGTCTGGGTGTGTAATTAAAGTGCTCAGGGAGGGGTGGAGCTCTCATGGGTCTTCTGGCTTACACATGTGACCAGAGTTGATAGTGGCTCCATGGAGATCTCAGGTTAGCCTCGCACGGGAGCCCGGGCTTTGTCTATTGCCTCTGTCAGAACGCTCAATGGGCAGCATATGGCAGCGGATAATGCTAATTGTCCTTTTTACCCTGGGCTAACCAGTCAAAGCATTAATAAACCATTCCAAACACCGGGTGCCTCATTCCGCCAGCCTATGGAGGAGAGGGCCCGCCTGGGTTTCCTTTTACAAGGCCATTAATTAAAAGCCGTCACTCACACTGATCAGCACACCAACACAGACCTACACCGGTTATGTGTGCACCAGATGCTAATGCTTGAAGAAAATTAACTGTGAAAGTTTGAAGCATTCATTTATACATACATATTGCAAAAAAAAACCACAAAAATATCCTACATGAGATGAATCTGGTCTTATTTTTCTATTTATATCTGTACTAAGACAAACAATGAGGCAACAATTTGACCTCCTCTTAAGATACCACGCCAAGTTATTAGTTCAGTTCTGAAACTACGCAAATCTCAACTGAGCGACTATATCCTGAACATCCTCCCACGTGTCTCCAAGCCTGTGGCACCTGCCTTTGAAGTTCATGCCACACCGATCAAAATATATCAAACGTTAAAAAAAGACCTGACAACCACGACTGATGTAACACAACAACAGGAAGGGAAAAGAAGTGGAAAAAAAGAAAATAATAAAAGAGGGAAGAAAAAAAATCAGGCGGCCAGACAACTTAAAGAGAAGAGTTCAAACACTCCTAATGGCGCGTCCTGTTTTTGCACGGTATGTCATTACTTGGAATCGAACCATAACACTGGGGAATTTTGTTTCAAGTCCAAATCTTCCGAGGCTTAGTGTGAATGGAAGACACAATGCCTGCTCAGCTCAGGCTGCTTAGAGGGGCGTTGTTCAATATTTGTGTTTGATACTTGCCAATGTTTTTTGGAAAATAAAGGTCTCTGTATTTTCATGCACAAAACTGTGACATTACCCAAAGTCTCACTTTCACTGGCACAATATCTGACAGGTTAAGTTAGTCTGGCATATAGAAAGAAATATTCTTTACCTTTAAATACAAATACAAATTAAAACTTTGGAGATGCACATACACAATGTAAGAATTCAGCCACAGAGGATGAGGATGGAAGGAAAATAACACAGTATCTCTCTAACCTGCAGTCAATCCCATCAGCCACCTTAAAACCATTAAAACATTTAACTAATAAAAAAGTCAAAACACGTTAACACTGTAAAATCTTGTGTCCAAGTGTATAATCTCACAGCCAACAGTGTCAAAAACTTGGCAATATGACCTTGCTAACTAATCACATATCACATAATCACATTATGTGCGCTGAATATAGTGTTGCATAGCATAGGATAGGTCAACACCCACACACAAACACACTACCCCCCACTCAGACTTTGAGTTGGATTAACATGCATGCTCCAGCACAGCAACACATGTGCACATTTGTAGAACATGAGGATTAGCTTTTAGAACGCACAACAGAACCTGTTGCGCCACAAAAACAATAACAGACATGTCCCTCTTTAAAGAAGACGTAGTTTAGGATTTGCTTTTATGTTGTTGTACGTGTAGGGGAGAAACTTTCCACGAAAACAACCACAAAAAGAGTCCAACAATCACTTCAAGACTTTCGCTTCAATTTTGTCTTTTTCACTAATAGGCAACGGAAGAAAGATCAGTGAGCAGCTCCATCTGTACTGGTACCGTGCCACCAGCTCACAAGCCAATGGCCCACTGTGAATTCTCCCAGTGCTCCAGATGGTGAGCCTGCTATGCAACTCTGCATTATAACAAATTAATGTGGATCAAGTTGATGCAAAGAATGAGCAGCACCGTCTTTCTTTTTTCCTCGGATGGAAAGCAGGAGAGAAAAAGTTGGTGCTGGTTGTTTAACAAGTGCTTTTGATCATAAAGTTTGCCCATTCTGTCCACATGCTATCAATTTTCTCGCCATCACCAAACTGTAACACAAGCCTGTTAATACTTAATATGAAAAAAGATCAAAGTCATCTTGTGTGGATTGGGAACAAAAAGGGAAATGCCGTAATGGGTTATAAGGAAAGTTGAAACACAAGGCTGAGGAAGCTGACCTTTTCGGTTCTATATAATAAAAAGACTTACCTCTTTATTTTATTTTCAAACACATGTGCCCTTTGTATCATGGCAAAAATAGCACAGGCAATGACAGGTGGAAATCTGCCTGTGTAATTTACTTATGACAGGATCATTACTTAAGGATTACTGAAATGCATTACAGAGCTCATTCAGCCATTGTTAAATGCGTCCTTGAGCAGATTCATAAGCCCACTGGTTTGTTTTTAACCATAAAAATAGAAGAAACACTTTCCAGCAACACAAGCACAACCAATCTTTACGCCTACATGTTTATGCAAAACAGTGAAAACTCGGTTCAACAGTTCCTTCTCCACCAACTGCAGCCAACACACACGTATACCATGCGTGTACTTGAAAAAAAAAAGTGTATTCACACAGAAAACATAGAAACAAAAATCAAAGAGGTCATTACAGAGAAGTTCAGAAATCACATTAGGCTTCCTGTGGCATCAACAATACCAAAGCGATTAAAAACAGATGGAATAACAGCAACACTGGTGCTTGGAGCTCAATCTGCAAACAGGAAAGTCTAACCTCAACAGGCAGCCTCTTTGCCTTAATCATTCCCAGACTCCCACTTGTTATTATTTCAACCCAGTCTCGGAGCTGAAGCAACCAGCCAGTAAAAATAAATTCAAGACAGCAAAAAAACTTTCTGCCACGCCGTTTCATTCTGTGCATGAGAAAAAAAAAAGGTTTAAAAATGGCACAACTTTATCTGTGTGTAGCCTAGAATATTTACTTTGGAGTCAGGTCAGGTCCTATACAGAGCTGGGGTACGCAAAGTGGAATCGCGCTAAAAGACACAGTTAAGACTTTGGAGCTGTATTATTTTACATGTACTGTCGCACAGCTTCAACTGATGTAATGGAAAAATCAGACACAGGAGCCTCAGGCACATGCATCCACACAGAGAGATGAGCACTTGCTTCCATCTTAAGAGGAGCACAAAACTTAAAACATTTCGAAAGACAAGGACTCCGAGACTGACAGTCAGAGGGATCACCAGTCACATGCACACATGCACTCTTCTTATAGCTCCCCTCTGTTTTAGACACACTCACACATTCCCAAAGAGAATACTCACCGATTTCCCGTTGTAGTAATACATTAAAGAGTTGCTGCCCATTCCAGGGACAGGGTAGGCGCAATACATTATAGCTTTAAAAATCTGACTGATAAAGATACTCTACAACGCCACACTTGCTTTCTCTCTAGACATACATCCAAACCGCTCAAAAGGGACTAATAATTCTTTCAGTACTGGCCTCCACACAGGACCCACTCAGAGGAAACTTATGCAAAGCAGGACTGTACCATTCCACACAGTGGGAAGGGGTGGTCGAAAGAAGGGAGTGGCTCATGTGGTACATTCCTCTCTTAAGCCTCTAAGTGCTGAGCCAAAGAGGAAGAGGGCGGGGGGGAAGGGAGGCGGCGGGGAGGTGGGTATAGAAAAGATAAAGGGAAGTGGGTGGGACAGAAAACTAACGTGTGAGCAGATTTAGAAAGAGACAGAAAAATGTTTAATTCCAGGCATAAAAATTGTAGATTTTTTCTGCAGGGGAACCCCAACAAACTGGAACTAAATAATTTCCATCTAAGCAGGATTTTATTAACATGTGTAATTCAAAGGCGAGTGCCTGGATAAGTGCAGAGAGCCTGTTCTCATCCACACGTTTTAATCCCGAGTGCCTAATCTTTTTGTTTTTGTGATGATTAAACGAGTCTACAGGCAGTGAGGTGAAATATGGCTTTTGTAAGAACACAGCCATCTGGCAACACATTTTACCAGTTCCCACACGTGGCTCACATATCAATTAGGAGTCATTAGTGAGAGAAAGTGAAGGTTCAACATGTAGAAACAAAAAATGGTTCGTATTCAAGAATCCAAATCGAGGGAATAAGGGATCGTATTTATGAAATGTGAAAGATGACAGTTGTGGTGTTAGCAGAGTGAGACGTTTAGCTTAAGTGCCTGTAAACACAGAGTTGTAAAGCATGCAACAGCTGCAAAGGGGTTGGCTTCTGACGTCGGAACAGGAAAATAATGCTCCATTTCCTAAACCCTGGGGGCCTCAGACTGGGGGGAAGCATTACACTGACAGCCATTTTACCATGTTTTACTGTCACTGCAAGCCACAGAGCTCCCCATTACCTTTATCACGAGGGAGGAGGAGAGGGGAGCAAAGGAGAGGAGAAGAAAGGAGGGGATAGATACCATATTCCAGTGACTGTACAGTCAGACTGAAGCCTTTCATGTGCACCACTTGAAGCTTGCTGGACTAAACACAGGCCCGCAGACTCATTGAGAACATTACTGTTATAGAAAGATGAAAGCTTCCACTTCCCTAAGAAAACTAGGCCCTTATTATGCTTTTCCTTTTAGTACTGTTATTATTTATCCCCCTTTCTTCTCTGAGACTCTTTTAAACTCATCCAAAACACTGGCTCTGCATGTTGTTACCGCTTTATATCTGGCACTGTTTCAAGTTGATGCTTTAAGGAAAATGGTCATGATAGAAGTGTTTGAAGGGGTCTAAAACAAGTCCAGACACACAGCGCAGTGTTGTGAGGAAAATACATGAAAGCACTGACAAATAGGCATTCATTTAGAAAATCTAGCGCACACACAGACACGCACCGATACACACAGACTCACACACACCAATCCCTTTCTTCAACAGCTAGCAAATTTGCCGTCACATTTATTTAATTAAACTTTATAAATCATAGGGCCCGTTCAGACCTTGGATTAAGAGCTTATCTGGCCGATGTGATCACATAAATGAAAGATGCGAACACCCCCAGGATGTACTGAGACCGCTTTTGGGAGATCTGACCACATTTGGAGGTGGTCTGGGTCGCATGGGTCTGCATGTGTCCGCATTCCTTTGGTAGTGTGAACTCACTGTGGAGTTTTGCCTCATTCATTCAGAAAAAAACACACGACTGCTTTTATAAATGGTCGCCTGAAAATAAAAACGCAAAAAGTGATGATTGTGCACTAGTAATGAGAGATTTTTAAAATATTCTATACTGGTAGCTGGAAATTAAATTAAGTAAGAATTTACAAATGAAAGTATTTATTATGAGTACATGATC
Source organism: Planiliza haematocheilus (assembly GCA_005024645.1). NCBI lineage: Eukaryota > Metazoa > Chordata > Actinopteri > Mugiliformes > Mugilidae > Planiliza > Planiliza haematocheilus. The sequence goes on from SRSE01000798.1 coordinate 4,736,973, forward strand.
CTGTCATTAAATAATGTATCACCATGCCATTAAGTATTGATGCAGTCATGTTGACGTACGATGAGCCGTGTATTTCCTCAATCACTGGTGTCTTTATTTACCTGTATTATCAGTGATTATAGTGCGTATGGAAATTTCCAGCACCTGAATAACAGTCTGAGTTTTATGCAGGTCTAACCAACGTCAGGGTGGAGATCAATAAATAATAAATTAATGTGTGTGCCATAGTCATTACGCATACGCCTAAAACAACGCTGTTCATTTTACTGGAGCAGCGGTAGAGATCCATTAGAGACATCAGCTGTTACAATATTCTACTGCTCCCCAGATGATGTCAGTGTTTATTTGCATACAGAGTGAAAAACTGATATCAGATGTGGAGATGCATTTGGAGACGCATGTTAATGCCAGATCTGAACACACGTACCTAAAGTTGGCCACTTGTGATCGGATTGCCCAGATCGGATCTTTATGTAAGGTCTGAACTGGCCCATTGATAATGACAATGACACACAATTCACAGCCTTGATAATGTGTACAACAATCAGCATCGGCCTGGGAGGTGAAGACTCAGCTCCACCCACCTGTTCACACTATCCTCTCTAGAGACACTCGAGTCATCGCAAGGTGCTTTTCTTGGGATTTGTTTGGGAGATGAAAAACACAGAGCAAATCCACAGGCTGAGGTCACCCCCATCTCGTGGATGGATTTAGCGGTGATGTCATCCGACGGGAAGATTGTTTCCTGTAAGAAGCTCTGCTTCTAATTAGGGAGGTCTGACTCGGAGACTGGGGAAGGGGGTGCATGGGGAATTAAACCCTCACCTTACCAAACCCCTGGCTTCATCATGAATGGATTGATGAAGACTCTTATAACATTTAGGTTTCAGGTTCCCCTTTAGTAGTGCATGGCATATGTTATGTCTATCTCAGATCATGGTAAGCATGATTTAGCGTCTTGTTTACAAGGCCTACAAATTCAAATGTAAATAACCAGCACAAACAATGTTTATTTGGTGTGTGTACGACAGGTGGTTTTCAACTGTATGATCATTTCGGAGGATGTTGTTTGTGGAGCTGTTAAACTGGACTGAATTAAACACAAAAGTGTTTCTGTTATTTAGCCTACAGCAGTTATATAACACATATATTGATTACTATAACTTTCATGAAGTTAAAATGTAGTGCAGCTACCTAATGAACAGGTGAGTGAATAAATATAAAAGTTTGAGTTATTTAGGCTAATTAGAATATCACTGCTATGAAATGATTTGCTTTAATATAACAGTTTAAGTGACAGTTTACCAATGTCTTTACATGTTAACGTTAAAACAAGCCAACTGAGGTAACACATCCTGACTTTCTCATGACAACTACAGCTAAAGGGTTGTTAAATCATCAAGTACTACTCATTAAAGCTTTAATAAAGCTTTAATGTTGAGGTGACATACAAATGCATAACTATATACTTTATAACTTTTATTTAACTTTAAAATATCATAATTACATTCATGATAACAATCAATTTTATAGTGGGCCTGTATGAGCAAATGTAAATGAGTAAAATGTGAATCCAGCTTTACTTGTTACTTTCAGTGGTATTTAAAAAAGTCGGTGGGAACTTGAACAGATTAAATGCAAATGTGGATGAGCAATAAGAGATGAGTAAAAGAGACCGGCCTCTTTGTTTTGCAAGGGAGTCGGCGAAGCTTAGAGGCAACAGCATTGAGCCCTTCTACATTATTCATCACTATGCCTGGAGTACAACATACATACAATGTGAAGTTGTCATGGACGCTTTTGTTAAGACTCAGACGCATCCAATCAAAAACAGTTCTGTGAGTTCCTGCTTGAATGGTACAACACTTTTTCTCTCATAACAGAGATGATGATAGAAATAGAGAGGTATTGAGCAAAGAAGAAAAGCAAAGCTAAACCTGTCTGACCAACTTCACTGCAGTGGCTGAATGAGCACATGTAGAAGAGCTCAGCTGCACAGCTGTATACACTGTTTCAACAAGCCTCTTGTTGACTGGTCAGGTTGATAGGCTATCAGTCAAATAAATGGCCCTTTTGCCTCAACAGCACTGAAGAATAGGTTGTGCTTTTCTCTTTCTCTGTTCATACTAACGATACCAATCAGCAGTTAAAACTGTAGCTCAGAAATGGTGTAAGAGGTGTGTGGTTACAGATGGCACAAACTTTTACAGATATATACAGTTTAGATCTCTGTAAGAGACATATAAGAAATTGTGCAGAGAGTGTCTATATATATATGTGTGTGTGTAGTAAGTAATGAGGCATCACGAACTTTAATAAATCTGAAATTTAAATGAACTTGACTGACTGCCACCTACTTGAGATTCTGAGACTGTCAACCACAGCTGTTAAACATGTCGTCTCAGCTCTAGGTCAAAATTCCACAGCCTTCATGACGCAGCCCAGCCCATTAGTTTGTCCACCCACAGAATAATTAAACAGAAAAATCTATTACATATTAAGCTATAAAGTAAGCTTAAAATGAGGACAAAAATAAAATGGACTGTCTCACTCATCTAAAAAACTCAACTAATCAATCAGTATTTTCAATTTTTCAGATTTATCACTCGTCAGCAGAATCAACAGTATGTGTGAATCATAGGTGCATGTGTTTCATTCTTTCTACTTATTTACAGTTTTATGGAAACCTTTTTTTATTATTATTTTGGATGAGCACTGGTACAAAATGTGCATGTTATGGACAATCATTTCATATAAATCACATTACAGTGTAGATGGAGGCAATCATTAGCAGGAACGTTGTACCAGTCCTGCTCATCTGGATTCTGCAATGGGTCTGCATGAAGGCTATACACAGCTTAGTAGTTGTGCACCGGCACTAAAACTAACACTGAATTAAGTAACGACAGGATGACAATTATTCATTCGTTCTTAATATAACTTTCTACTCATGACTTGTACTTTTACCCACAGTCGAACAAAATGAAAACGCTCACTTGCATATATTTTGTCAGTATCATCAATTTCTGAATTATAAACTGTTCCATTTATAAAATATATTTTATTAAGTTTTATTTTTCTGCATCATAATAGCGCTCTAATAATTCACTGGCAAACCCTGAGCTAACAAATTACATAACATATGAAATGAGGCTCTTTGACAATAGGTAAACAAGAGAAACATGCCAACACAAACATCCTACACTCAACTGACAGTCACAAGCTGTCAACATCACACAGGACTGAGATAATTTATACACTTTACCTCTGACCTACAGCTCAGTACCAGGGTCCAGGACATCTTTCATTGATGTGCTTTCCAGGTCACAGCAGACAGGCTCAGGAGGTTGCTAAATAACAAACACTCTACCTTGGTCATTGTTGACAGGCTGTGTTCTTGAGTCTGCCAACGATCTGAAATCAAGGTTTGCATTAATGCCGTAAACTCACGCAAGGCCTACATGAATAATTTACAACAGGCCAGAATGTGAGTAATGACTTTCATCTGAGCATTATTTTTGTACTCTCTGTCCTTTTAACTCCTTGTTCTCCTCACAGATGAAAGGGTTCAGGCCTCTGGCTTGTTTGCCTGTTTCATTATCAGCAGAGTCTAATGTCAGTGGTAAATTTCAGCAACCCAAACAAAGATAAACACAAAAGCCCAGGGTCCCAGAGGTGGCTGCGACTGTTCAACATCACCCCGTCAAACCAAGGGTGTCTATCTAATCAGGCATCTGATGAGGCCATCTCTGGGGAGCTCACTAACTGGGGTCAGGTCAGAGACTAAAACATTGCCCCCTGCCAGTTGACAAACCGTGATAAACAATTTTATCACCTAGAATAACAGAATCGGACCCAACAGCCACAACACTGACAATACACATTGTAGTTTGTAATTCCCATTCTTTAATGTTTCTGCTGCAAAGCTAACCACTCACTGCAGTACACTGTGGAACAAACAACCTGCAGATATACAGTAGATCACTCACCACGTCTCAGGGGCTCCACACAAACCTGAAATACATTCCAGTGCATTTACAGCTGTGTTATAAACTCAATAGACTATTTGTGTCCGAGTGAAAAGGGATGCCGTTATGAGAGCCTACACAAATGCAGGACAGTTTAAAAATAAATTCACAGTTTTTGGTAACTGAGTAGAACAGCCCTAATAAACAGTATCTAAACACCAACACTCACATGATTATTTGTTTCGTCCTGAGCTGAACAGGTGCTGTGCAGTTGGCTTGTCTGAGCTTGTCTGCATGAAACTACTTTTATAAGGGAGGGTTTGATAAGAGTAGTGACTTTATATGTAATTATACCATTTTTCACGATAACAGCAGAACCAGTACATTGACCTAAAGGAGGTTAAAAACTGCTTTGAGCTGCAGAGATGCCTATTAATTATCAGCAGGTTTGGCAGAATGTGCAAGCTTGTAATTCACATGTGGTTGTTTGATCATTAAAAATCTAATTTATATTTTATTTCCTCTCATTCTCAATTTTCAAATCTTATTCCGATCACTTTTCTCTGCATCAAATTAACTACGAGTGAATCATGGCATTTAGAGCACTACATAAATGATTCAGTAGGTTAGCCAATCAATGTAATAAAACAAGTCCTGTACTTGTGCTGTGAACATCGGAAAAAGTATTTTAAGGATGTCTATACACTATAGGATTTTTTTTTTTTTTTAAAACCTTAAAAAAATTGGTGGAAAATATCTTAACTAAAATATGAACAAAGTGATTTGTTTAAATACAGTTTAATATTTGGTCTATTTATTACGGAACAAAATTATTCTATGTTTTGTTAATATGGTTTATAAAGAAAACACAAATGGCTCGCCAGGGGGTCCAAGTAGGCCGTGCTGGGGGTGCTGCTAAAAGGCTGTGACTAAATATTTAAAGAGTATAGCATCTAAACTTTTATTTAAATCTCAAATCTTAAATCTTAGCCCCTGACTTGTGACTTCACACTTCTGACCATACAGAAATGACAACAAAAAACATTTAAATATGTTGAGAACATTTCTTACATTTTCAGATCTACAAGAAAAATTACTTGCAGGCCCAAAATTGTGACTATTACTATGATGATGTTTATGATGAATATTATTATTGTTCACCTCATATTTTCTCTAATTACCTTGCTTACTTGTATGCACGTATATACATTTATGACGTTCGCTCCCCCAGTGCAAGTGTGATATACATTTGTCTGTTATATCAGGAAATGAAAGTAGTTTTATATCAGAGTAACCAAAGACAAACATGCAGCCTTATACTATTCTGCTGGGTGGCCCCAAAATCCAAATTAACTGGAGACATAAAAAGGCCTGTGGTGTATCTGGATGTTTACACGTGGCTTTACAGATGCATTTCCACCATCTCTTCACCAAGGCCTGTTACGACATCCCAGGCTGTAAAGGCTCAAAGCAGGAAACAAAAAGGAGCTACTCTCTCAACAACAGGAACATTAGGTTACTGTTGCAGTACAGTATTATCATCTCTTGTCTTTGAGCTGTTGAAGACAGATGGGTAGAGAGAGAGAGACAGAGAGAGGGATAGAGAGAAAATATACTGTTTGAATGTCATGCACCAGACAGCACTGCGAGGAACGTTACTATGTCTTAAGATTCACAGCCTAGAGCAGACTTCCTTTCTTACAGCTCGCACAGTACAAATCTCTCAGAAACAAGGGTGTCTGAGTGATCTGTCAAAAGCAAATGTCAATCTTTTTTGTCATCCACACTCAGGGTTCTCGCTTGCAAAAGTCCCCGAGGGGAACGGAATCTCAGCCCACCACTTTCTTTCTCTCATCCTGCAGCCATACCGTCACCAAAGCCAGGGAGGAAGTGTCACATCAAGCCACTGTGCTTCTGACAAGGGGGGGGGGACACACACTATTTACACAAACAAACTGACATGCAGACACACACTTACACACCATGCCCTTGCAGCTTCCCATAAATATCCTACAAGATGCAACTTTCCCCCACGAGCTACAAAAGCCTCTCTTTCTCCCTCTCCTTGTTCAGTCCTCTTGTCAGGCAGGTGCCCACACAGCTGCCCATCAGCATGTCCATGCGCTGTCCTTCGCTCTCAGTTTATACAGTCAAATAATACTTGGCCGATTATAGCCAAGGTTTCTACAGTAACAATAAATGAAAAAAAAGCTTCATTGCTTCAGCACTATAAAAATATTTATCTCTAACAGAAAGCTATGAATATCGGAAAAAACTGTTGGTAAGACATTTTACTAAAACAATTTCCCATAAATCTTTAAAATAACAAGACTTTCCTAAGTGTTTACATCACGCAGTTACAACCGCTGCAGTATCCCGAGCCTGCAAGCCCACAACCAGCAGACCACAGAGGAAAGTATGTGTGTGGCTGAGGGAGGAGGGTGTCTGTATATAAGATGAAAAAGCCCTATAAACATTTAAATGTTTGCAATCACCAGCTGGCCTGTCTAGATAGTCTTCACATCCTGGAGCAGTGCAGTGTCAAAACCTAAATGCACAGAGGATGTGCTCCAATAAATATTTTGATTCAGCTCCATCATGTAGTGTACACACACACACATCATGCTTGGCTTGGTAACGTACGCTGCCCATCTGATTTAAAACCCCTAAATTTATTTTTAGACTGAGAAGCAAGAATACAAGCTAGAGGAAAAATAGGGGATTTGAAAATGAAATAAATAAATAAGAAAATTCCCAGCAGTAGACATAATGATAGGAAGCTCTGTGTTGATTATTTATTTTTTATTTTTTTTTTAAATCAAGCAGCTATTCAGGTCTCCGGTGAGGCGGGTTGTCCCGAACCAGAGGGTTAGCGGTTCGATCCCCGGAATGTGCCACATGTCGAAGTGTCCTTGAGCAAGACACTGAACCCCCAGTTGCTCCCAGTGCGTGGCACTGGTGTGTGAATGTGTGCGTGCTTGTGTGAGTGAATGGGTAGATGTGTCTCTGACTGTAAAGCGCTTTGAGTACCAATAGGTAGAAAAGCGCTATATAAAAGCAAGGCCATTTACCATTTACCATTTGCAGGCTCTTCACACAGCTGCCTCTGGCAAAGTAGACCTGACTCCAGGTGCGCCTTCCCCTCGACACTTCTTCACTGCCTCCAGTGTCGGTGCCGGCAATACAAACTGGGGTCTTGGCTGATACCCATCCTAAGACATGTAGCTTACACTCTCTCTAACAAGGACCGTACACATTTTTAAGGGCCACAGGTAACCATTTTCACCATCCAATAGTGTGTGCTCCCAGACCTCACCTTTGCTTTCTATTAGTCCTATACCAATAACGTACCACCCGCTAAAAGCTGCTAGACAACCTCCCACTCAAACACTTTGCACATATGCCACCTATCAAAAAAAGCTGCTTTATGTTTTCCTTTCTCTGTCAGCAGGTTACAAGAGACCTATAGGCCTTTATTCAACAGTGCCATCTCTATTCTTTCAAATGGGATCAAAGACTAACTGGGATAATTCCTCCAAGCTCCAGGCTTTATCTTCTGAGCAGTATTGAGTGACAAGACGAAGCTGTATTTTATCCCATGCTCTGTCACACTTTTTACCCATCTAGCATTGTACGGCTTGATTGTACTCTTATGAGTCACAGAGCCGCACCTGCGCCCATGTGTTAAGTACTGACAAATAAAAGCCCAGCGTCCATTTACACAACAAAGAGATGTAACCCGCGAGGCAACCATTCTTTGCCCCCCTCCCTCCGTCTGACAAGACCTCAAATATATCACTTACTTAAGAGGAAGGCAGCACACGTTCCCGCTTCTGCCAGGGACTGCTTCTCTCCCTCGTGCTCTGACAAACTTCTTTTCAAACACAAATCCAGAAACAAAACACACGCCAGCCTTTTATGTTCGGTGGCCTGTTCCATATTTAATTTCAGAGTAACAGCAGTAGAGGTGACGATTATCAAAGCTCTGAAAGGCAAATCCAGTCTCAGACTCCCTCCCTAAAAAAAAAAATAAGTAAATCTTTTATTGTTGAAGGAAAGAAAATGCTGGATTTGGGTTAACCAGTTGCTTCTCATTATAGAGAAAACAATTATTGTCTCCGACCAGTTTTCAGACTTTAAGGCAAGGATTAATAAAACCTTTGCCAATCCACCTGGGTTATAACAATGAACATCTGACTTACTGATTTATGCATATTAATGAACTCCAACACCCCCTTGTCTGAGCAAATACAAGCTGAGCTCCACACTTCTCTGCATCCTAATGGTTTCTGCTCCACCGGGATCATTACCAATAGAAATTTCAGATATTCTGTGCTATTAATCTCTGTCTGTCCTCCTGTTCGGCTACGTAATGACTAATTAAACATCAAAAGAGCAGAGCTGGGGATCTGCTCTGACAGCCTCTCTTTCTCCCAGGAGAGGCTGTGAGGAGGCTAGACTGTGACAGGGCAGCACTGAAAATCAATCACCTCAAGGTCCAGGCTCGCAGAGACGCACGCACACACATTCACGCATGTAGACTCGTACAGAAAAAAATAACAAACATCCACAGAATAAGCACCCTGCAGAGACCTTTGCATGCGAGGATTAAACAGCAAGCATGTAAACAACAAACACTAAAAGTCAGAACTTTGTAAATTTACAGGCAGCACTGCTGTCACTGCTCAACACAAACCACTGAATTCCCACTCAAGAAGTGTGGTGCTGCTGTCAAGAGCGCTCTTTGTGCACAACTGTGTGTAGTAAAGATATGTGTGCGTGAGTGCGCGTGTGTGTGTATGTGTGTGTGTTTGTTTAGGTAAGCTCACTGTGAAATCTATTTATATGAGAGGTAGATGATCTTCCACTCACAGATGAAGGCAGGCCAGGAGGGACCTTGCGAACCTTTTTTGTCTGTAGAGGATCTGTGGAGAGATGAAAGCACATCTACTCATTCAAAGGCAAAAAAGAGACAACTGTAAACAAGCCACGACACAAAATCCATTGTGTGGTGGAAAACATTATGTGTGATTTTCACATGAGCAACAAAAGAAAACCTTTTCTGTAAAAGAAATATACTTGTTTTCAGCTGCATATACATGGCAGCAAGGAGTCTGGCCTGTAGTGTTACAGTCCTGACTGGGAGCAGGCCAGTGAATAGCTCTATCCCAAAATAAGATGTGTTATTATAGATTTTAGTATTTTGATTTACTGATGTGTAGGCCAGACCTGGACTAAAGAGGCAGCAACATTTCTGTGTTATGCATTTAAGACTGTCTTTATCAACTCCTGACCTACTTTAGGAACACAGTGTCACATTCAAATACCGCATAAGATTCATTTGTTTCTGAGGAGGGCATTTCAGAGCATTTTTCTCTTCATCGTTAAGATGCCACTGACCGATGGGAGGAGGATCTGGTAGAGAACGTCTTCTGGGATTGGCTGCAGTGAAGGGGTAAAACGGAGCAGCTGACTTCCCTGAGGTAGTCACTGGACTAGGACTTGCCAACCCGATGTCTGACCTTAGAGAAGACTGAAAAACAAAGCAAACACACACATTCTTAACACTAAAGGAAAATATCAGTTAGCATTAACAAAAGTGACTGCTTACTTTGCTAGGTTTTACCAAACATAACAATTCTGTGGTCAGTGAGTTATTTAAAGCCTCACCAGCTTCATTGTTTGAATAGTCTCTATTAATAAAATGTTTAACATTTAACATCAGATGCTTTGTCCAAAATAATGCATTTGTAAAAAGCATGCAAGCAGTGAGTTTACTGCAATGACCTACATAACTAGTATTCTAAAGAAAGTAAGCTAAAAATGTTGAACAGAGTCCCAAATTGTTTTAAAGGAACATATCCTACTGTGAATGAGTTGCTATATGATATGTAGCTGCTGTTTATTTAGCCAGACAGGATGGACTGTGCCAGACTTTGAAAGGTCATCCTGTTACCAATATCTATTTGACCTTTACTACCCCAACAAACTGGGTTAAGAGGCCAATTAAGAGCTTGGTCTAATTAGAGTAATCGGCTGCAAACCAAGAGATCACGGATCATGTGAGTGAGTACAACTCATGTGTGGGAGCTGGCTTAGGGTTGGCCTCACGTGCCCTCTTGGATTCTCCTTTGTAAGCTGATGTTTGGCACAGTGAATACTCCAGCACATGATTAAAACAGGATGTTAAGTTTTTGATTTATAAATTTAAAACAAATGCACTTGTAATAACCACAGACAATAAGAAGTAAGAATGCATATGAAATGCACTACAAAAGAAGATAAAGATTATTTCTCTCACCTAAAATATAGGTCATGAATAACTGTAGACCAACACAGGCTCTGTGAAATGACAACCTGTCATTGGAGCTACAGTGTTCACACTGCACACACCAGGCCCACTTCTGCTGTTGCCTTTGTTCAGTGTTACTAAATCCTTGCAGCTACAGTGCATCGGGGACAGTTATTAGGGGAGTAGTTACTCAGAGAAGAATGACGAAGGAGTCAAACTAATTTTGGATGCGTGTGATTATGGCTATGATGTGTGTAATCAATTGATGAGACCTTTTGCATCTTGCTTAGAGGAAGCCATGCAAGAAACCAGGAATTCAAACGCCTGCAGCTTAAATACTTTGAATATCAATATTCAGTGTCCATGCAGCTGAGCACTGATAGAAAGGACTTTGTAGATCTTACTGTTTCAAAGCCACATGGCTACTTGTCATGTGGCAAGTAGTTTCCACAATCCCCCACACCACACAAACATCGCATTCTTACAAATTCGCCAGTGCGTCAATAAGAAGTGCATTTCTCAAATATTCCATGCATTTGATCAAAAGCTGCTATTTTGATTTAGGATTTGACACTGAACTGCATTATTCCTCCTGGGCAAACCACTTTAAAGTGTTGCAGACTGCAGGATCCCAAATTTAAGCTGATCTTGACAAGCCTGTCAGGCAGACTCCTGATGGTGGTCTCTCTGTATTTGTAGTACAATTGTGGACCCCTTTATTTAAACAAGAATTTACAACATGAAAAGAAGGCGTGGAATCCCTTTATTGCAATCAATGAAAGGCCCATGGTAGGTAAAGGATCGATCAGAACTAAAGTTATAGTCCAGAGAGATAGGGCTATTTTTTTTTTTACTTACCTGCAGTAAAAACTAATGGTGGAAATAAAAACCAGTCACATAATACATCTATCTTAGGTAATATGACGTTTTATGCCTTGAGCTTTTGTTGCTCTCTCTATTGTATAGTTGTTTTATCATACATCTTTGCTTGGATGAGACTACCTAAAGATTTTGCTTGTTTTCAAGAGAAATATCTCTAAGGCAATATAATAATTATATACAGGGGTGTGTTAGGAGCAACTACAACTGAAAATGTGATGAGAAACTCACCTGGCAGCCAGATGCTGTAGTGTCCCTCCCAAAGCCAAGAAACGAAGCCCTCTCCGATTTACCTGGGAAACACAGAAAAGGACAAATCATAAATATGAAATAAACCTGGAGTAACACATAATAACGAGCTGCAGTATTCAGTCGTTTACTCTGCAGTGTTGGCAACATGGTTTGTGGTAGATATATGTCTGTTTGGTTCATTATCAGAACCAAGCAACTTTCTTTTGAATGAGTGGATACTGCTTTATAAAAACTTTGGATTCGTTTTTCAAACATATGCCAACTAGAGGTAAAATACTGGGGATACCCACAAGACCCTACAAGCCATTGCAAAAGTGAAAACAAAACTGTTCTGGTAACACGCGTTCATGTTATGTCCACATATTCCCCTCTTTCTAGTGCACAGATAGTAAACAACCACACTGAAACAGTAAATACTCCAATGTAGCTGTCACTGAAAACTGAGCTTAGATTCCACCCTCACATGTCATCCTGGTCAATCTGCCAACATAAAACAGTATCTCCACAGTCACCATTCTACCTCTGCTGTCAGGATGACGTCTTTACTGAGGCATATGAAAAATGAAACCTTGTAAAGCAGTATATAAGCAGCTTCTTATATACAAGCAATGTGTATATTCAATATTGTTCTAGTGTTATAGCATGCCAGTTAATCCCAGTTTATAATAATCTAAAAACAAAGAGACAAGAAAGGAGAGGTGAAGGGACTCACTGATTTGCTTTTATGTCATCAGTATCAGTGTCTGTTCAGCCTGCCTGATCAGTTATACAAAGTTCCCCAGATCCTGATATAATGTGCAATATACTACATGTACTAGGAGCTATTAAACAGACCATAAACAAAACCTGCACTTCAGTAAAACTGTGCTGTGAGTCACAGAGTCTACAGCATATTTTCAATGAATTCATTACTGATAGGGTGACAATTGTCAGAGTCCTTCTATCAGTGTCACATCCAGTGTGCGCACCTCAACCCAAGGCTCCCAAGCCTCTGTCAGGGGAAAAATAAAACTTAAAGCGCACAACACACATGAATCATACACATCACAATATCCAAACTCAGCAATTTTAGGGTCCCCTGGAAAAACAAACAAACAAACAAACGAGAGCTCCTCGGGGAGAATGATGAATAACTTTAACAGCATCGTACATTATTTTTGTCAGGCTTCCAAATATTACAAGCACAGACACAAGTGTTGGAACTAAATTCTGTTTACTCTGGGGACAGGGTAAATATTTTTTTTTATGCGTTAAAAACCTGCATAGCCTGGATCTTTTGTTACACAATGACTGATCTGAACACTGCTTTTCCACAAGCGCAGGTGAACAGAGGCACATCTAAGAGAATTCAGTTGTGCTTATCTGAGCAGTCCTGCAGGAGACAGTTGTTCTGCATCTGTGCAGGCTGCCTCTAGAGACGAAGCAGGCTGAGGAAATCAGGGAAGATGGTTTAACTGGCAAAGCTGCTTCTCCTGCAACAATAATGCGATACAGTTCTGAGCCATCGCTCTTGCAAAAGGAAATAGGATTAAGTTGTCGGTTACCACCAACGTTCCCTATGGTGGCAGGATGATGAAACATCTCTTCTGACAGAGAATGTTAATTTCTTTATTTTCTGTTTAATATGTGAAGCGAAACTCATTTTGATCCCTAAAGTGTCTACTGAGGGAAAGGTCTGGTCAAGTGTAAGAGTTAAATATTCATAGCCAGCATGTGTTTTGTCGCACACACTGTGTCTGATGTGAATAATTGATGGTCACTGGTGTAATTTCAGATGCCATCAGCAGACAGATGTGTTCTGCTGTGAGAACAGTTACAGTCTACAATACGACAAAGAGAGTCCACAAATTATTACTGTCTCATAACATTAGCTGCACCAATTTTATGTGCTTCATTTAGACCCCTATAAATGGAAAAATGTTTATTGAATGTTTTAATCTATTAAACTAAACTACATGTGACAGTACGGATTCATTAAACGTGCTTCTTCAGTAACTCTAACCTCTGCTTTTACTTCTGCACCCCACTCTGTATAAATCTCTGCATGAACAAATAATGGAGATAAAATCAGATAAAATAATCTTTTTTTTCTATAAAGGACTGACTGACCCTTTCTACTTGACCCTTTAAGAATTGGATTTGCTAAATCCAAGAAAGTGCATATCACTGGAATTTAAGAGCAAGCTGAATTTAGACAGAACTGGTTCAGGACTTTTCAAGCTATAATTAAAAGTAGGCACTACATTTAAACTGGAAGAATAGAGCACACTACTGTTAGTGGTAGTTAATATATTGTTTTAGAGGCAGAGTTATTTAAAGCAAGACTGGGTTGTGGGGTGGGGGGGCTGCTTTAGGTGAAAGGGACAGGTGCATGCAGGTGTTCTAAAAACAACAAGAAGTCAGTAGCTGTGTTTAGACTGCTGATTTGGCCTGGTCACCAGCACAGTCAGCAGCTGGAGCTGCAGCAGCGGCTGTAGTATAGGCAGTTAAAGTAAATAAAAACCTTTAGCGTCTGATTGCAGCATCAAAAAAAAAGCCCTCCCTCTCTGAGTCACTACTTAATTGTAAACTCCGAAAATTGATGCACTTATTTTAGACTAAATGTGACTCACACTTTGTGGGGATACCACCAACACGTTCACTACAATGTTAAAAGGCCAACTAGGGATCCATAAATCCATAAACTACCAGAGAGTGATGACAGTGCTTTGTTTATACATATCACCGTGTGGGCTTAAATTATGACTAGTTGTTCAGGAATAGGACCACGCACGTGTGATAACGCCATTCAATTTTCTGTGCTTACCTATAAAGGCATGACTAACCCCTATCACTCTGTTTGTCTCAGTTCTCAACACCAATCCTCACTTCCTGTTTCCTCTTTTATTACAGGAAAGAGGAGGACAAGGAGTCAAAGCTTCCTGAGACATTCCCCCACTCTGAGTCTTATTTCCTGTATTCCTCCATGTCCAAAGACCAGGTTATCGTCACTGAATAGGCCTTCACTTCACAGATCGCAACTAGGAACAACTAATATAGACAGATAACCAGAATAGTCCCCAGAATACAAACAAATAAAATCAAATGGCACTGGCACAAACACAACCAGCTAAAGACATAACAGCCCACAATTCAGACTTGCTGGCTCTAAGGAAAGAGCCAGCAAGAGGAGACGGGTGCAGCAGTGCATGCACACGACCAGCCACAATGTTGCCCTTGGATTACGACCAGCAGCATGTGCAGAGGTCACAGAAGAGCACGTCACCTTGTTTATTTACTGTTCTGCTGAAGATTCAGCAGTACTAAGTACTTCAACTAGTCACGCATGTCTTTCTCTTCATCATCCCTTTTGAAGCCAATCCATTACATCATGAGTGCCACTGAACTTCAAATCCCTTTTCGAGCATCTTAAACTTCACAAAGAAGTAACAACCCAAAAATACTCCCACTTAAACAAGATTCACACAAATTTGCACACAAATTTCAGGAGAATTCGTTCTTATGATGCTGAAGCAAAGTAGAACAAAGTGATATATCAAGTGCAGCATATTGCTGGGTTGGCCAGTTCCAAAGCAGAGAGCTTAAATTAGCTGAATAAAATATCACGCACTGACACAATCTCCTGTCTGACGCACAAAAGCTGTAACTCACTGTGAGGAAAATAGGTCACTGAAATAAAGTGCAATTCCAAATAAATCAACAAACAAAACTAAAAGCTACTCGTTAAAATTGGACGTTCCTTGATTGAAGCCTTTCTGTCAGAAACCTATAAATTAAAGACCTGCTGGGAGAAAGAGGGGCGCAAATAAAAACCAGAATGAATCTCTTTCATGTGTTGCAGGCTCGTTATTAGGCGTGTTTGTCACCCCTCCTCTGAGCAGGCCTGCATGATCGCAGCCTCACAACGAGAGCAGCCCTAATATTGTTATTATTATTCCTTGAGTACACCCATTTGTTCTGAGCAGCTCGACGCGAGACTACGCATGTGTTTTCTTTTTGTGTCACAGGCCCACTAATGAGTCTAAAGTGCAGTGACTGATAGGAAGTGAAACCCATTACCTACCCTAAAACATCATCAAGAGATAGAAAATGCAAAAAGCAACACGAGTAAAGTGGTTTAATTACTGCAATCACCATCAATAATATAAATGTAAGCATGCCGACTGCCATTGCTCACTATATCCCCAATGCAAAGAAAAAACGATCTCATGGGGGGAAAAATCCATTAATTCTGATTAAAATCTTCTATGCTACTAATTTGCATATCACTCAGATGTGTGATACTGTACAGAAGGTGTCCTGGAAGTTCATCTGCTGTTTATTATGGTCCAAAACTAAAAATACCGCAGCCACGTAACCAACTGCTGATTTGCATTCACCCACGAAATGTTTTTAAATTAATGAGCGTGAATATATAGCCAATTAAAAGTCAACACAATGTAAAGGCACATTTGGCAACTGTTAAAGCACATCCTACATCTGTATCCTCACACCTCAACTTCTAACGTGTATGTTGCTGCTACATTGGCACAGGTTCATCTCTTTCTACAGTTATGCCATTCAAGTACTTTCAGATACTTGTTATGAAGACGCTCCAGCACTGATTCAACTGATCAAGGATTTTCTGGGACATAAATCACCGTGCCACTGTGAAGTCTTTGGCACAGTGAAGCAGGATAACCTTAATAATTTCAGGCAAATAATTTGGCTCCTCATGGCCCTATTGTACTACCACTGTGCTTTGCAGCATGGATGGTATCATCTGTGCCCAGTTTCTCCTAAATATAGCACTTTGTATTACATTTGGAGTTTAACTATTGTTTTGCCAGATCCAACAATTGTTTGTCTTGTGCTTTCAGTCTTCTACATCGGATGTGTTTTTCTTCTACACATTCTATTTTACAGGTTTCACAATGATAGACTTTCAATCGCTTATTGCGTTTAAGGAAATTTATGTTGTTTCGTCAGGTGTCTTTTAGAAAGCTGGTCTCCTTGCTCTGATCAGTTTGGATGAGCGACGATTCACGATAAACCTGCTGTGCTCACCTTTTATTACTTTCATTACTGTTCCGGGTACTGGTCTCTACAGTTAACAGACAGTTTCTTTACCAGATGTTCTCTACTACTGTGTAACTTTACACCAGCATTATGTCCGTGAAG
Source organism: Planiliza haematocheilus (assembly GCA_005024645.1). Taxonomy (NCBI): domain Eukaryota; kingdom Metazoa; phylum Chordata; class Actinopteri; order Mugiliformes; family Mugilidae; genus Planiliza; species Planiliza haematocheilus. The sequence continues at coordinate 4,753,524 of SRSE01000798.1, forward strand.
GTTCATCCAGATCGTGGCATATGCAAGAAGAAGAGAGGAGTAAAGGAAGCCACCTATGTCAAATTGGAAAACCCTTCTCTGAATGGGGGAAGGGGTGGTTTCAACCCCATTCACCTTGAGACTGGAGCCTCTGACTGATGATGGATTGTTAGAACACCATTCAGTGGAGAAAGAGGACAGGGCCAAACAGTCTCCCCCTATGACAGGTAAGTAACCGGTCATTAACAGACACCAGTCAAGAGAGTTTCTCATAGGTAACACCCACAGATGTTCCTATTTAAACTCTACAAACCCTACACCAGTCCTTAAAACATCTTCAAGAAACATCTTCAAGAAACTCTACAAGTCCCGCTGCCTTTCCTCAACATTTTTGGATTTACACCAGCAACCTTACACATAGGAGCACGCTTCTTGAAGTGCACACTGCATGCTTTGTTCTGCAGTAACCACAGTATGAAGTAAAAATGATGTCAGGCCACATGATTGATCACAAAGAGAGCAACATTTTGCTTAGTGGTCGTCTTCTCAGCAGCACTGTGCAACCAGCACACTTTGGTTTAATGAGAAAGTTATTCTGAGATTATTTTTGAGACTTATTGTTTAAGGATAAGAATAGTGACTATCAAAGTATATTAATGGTGATTCCATCTGTAATGCTAAAAACTAAGCTAAATTTAAAATTAATTTATTGAAAATTCTTGTAGAGATATCCACAAAAAATTGATTTTGAACTCTTATAAAATCTATCTATTGTTTTATACGTTAACATTGTGACTAAGCTCTGAGCCTAGTTCAGTCCCGGCTACCTACACGCTAGACGGGTGGTGAACAAACACACGGTGCTGAAACGCTGCAGAAAGAAGAGGCAGTCATTCACAGCGTGCCTCCTTATTGATCACAGGACTGCAGTAGAGCATAGCGCGGCTCTGTGTCGAGCCCCTTATTTTGATAACGTGAGAGGTAGTGACCTAAGCGTCTCTTGGGATCAATTCAAAACCCTTGCCACAAAAACAGCCAATTAGTGCGCGCGCTTCACTGCCTCTCAGATGCATTCCAAGGGGCTCTTTTTTTCCATCCAGAAAACGAGTCCATTTTCCTTGCTCCAAGGAAAGCCAAGACCATGAAAACAAACACATAATACAGGATGAGGAAATGTTGTTAATGCAGAAACCAAATGAACTTATCACACGCCAACTCACTTGGTTTGTTTTTTTCTCTGAGCACACATGTGTTTGCTGTTGGTGTCCGTGCTTATGGTCCCATGGGATGACTTCCATGGCACCTTACCACAAAACATAATTCTTGTTAGGTTAAAAGATCCTTTCTTCATGGCAAAAATAAACACTTTAGGAGATTTTTAGCACTGAAACATATCACCTACATATTGTTGTACAACTTTGTGTTATTTTTCTGTTTGATTCCCTGAAAGGAAGTGCACTGCAAAGACCTAAAGTCTGAGACAATTAAATAATAAACTGACAAGAGGATAGTCTCTACACACAGAAAAAAAGTTTTGGCCTTTCTGGCTGCCTTGGAAGTAAAATTAGACAAGCTCCATGGTTACTAATACATTCCTCTGGCAACCAGAGACGGCACAAGGACACATCAATGTACACTCGCTTTTCACCATACCTTTTAACATGCCTCCCTTTGTTTCCTTCTGTTTAGAGTTTGTGTACTTCTGTCTTGTCAAATCTGTTTGATGCTTCCACCTGATTTATTTTTTTCTGGTGGTAAATAAAAGCTGGTTGGGTTAGAGGTTAGATCAGCTTGGATGAGGAAACAGGGAAAGGGGGGAAGTGTACTAAATCAGCTTCCTCCCTGGCTACAGTCTACAGTCTAGCTTTAGGACCAACAGAAGGCTGGAGGAACATGATCGAGCCACAACAAGCTAAAGAAACGTGTCGCCTTTGCCCTGAGCTCAAAATCAATTTCTCTGTTCAGCCTTGTCAGCAGTGACATTATTCAAAACAGCAAGAGCAAATGTTAATGAGTTCTTATTTGCATATTTATTTTTTTCTTTGTTGAAATGTCACTGATTATTACGTACTATGATGATAAATGCATCTGCTCATGCAGCCTGATGTGTAATTAGCCATTAGGTGGAATGAATAGATCAATTAAAGGCAAGGACCAGGATTAAGAGAAATTAAACCAGGAAGAATGCAGGAATGAGAAACAAAATAACACATTAGGCTCAGGGGTGAAAAGACTCCATTGCTTTTAGATTAGGCTAGAAATCCAGGAGGGGTTGCTAATCAAGAGAAGTATCTAAATCAGTATCATCAGAGAAATCGTTTTACTGCACATTCTTTAGCCCTAAAGTCTGACTTTCAAAATCAGGTGCCCTTTGCACCAGCTAAACAGTTTATTTTCTCCTAAAACCTATCTTTGTGTGAGAGAGAGAGATGTGGATTTCCTGATTGCATTTATCCCCTCCTAGGATAATCAGGTGCCATGGCTTGGTCCGTCTGATTTTTTTTCTAACGTGCTAAAAAGGAAAAGTAGGAGGTGGACAGGGAAAAATGTTTTCGCTTGGCCTTTGCCTTATTCCGAGCCCAACTATTCTCTTGCCAGTGCTTGTTATTCACAGATGAGGAAAAAAATGCATTACTGCGAACCAGATGGGAACATTCCACATGACCAAACCAATCAATCACCTTGGTGGGACGCAGGTGTGACACAGCCGTGCAGCAACACACCATTTCACAGTCTATCAGGCACAAACACATGGTCACCAATCAATGGCACCCTGAGGACCCATGAGGAGGGGTGCTTCTCCGTAGCCTCACTGGTTCATAGCTGATGACTTCATAATCACACATCCATTCTCTCAGAGGAGAAAGGCGATGAGCTCCTTAATAACGTCTCCCACCATGTGAACACCAACACTGTAATGGATGCTGCTTTAGCAGGGACACGAACGTCCTCCTCTGCATCCCGAATTCACGTGCGAGCTCCCTGTCAAGCTGAGAGTGATGTCTGGGGAAACAAGAAATGTCCCCCGGTTGGCTATTAGAATTAAGTCAGTGTGTAACATCAAAGTCAGACTCGATGTTTGGTATTAGATGCCAAACAACTGTTGAGCAGTGAAACAACGGAGCCAAAGAGAGGTGAAAGACAAAGAAGGATACACACATGGTTTAGGAATGCTGATCCAGCTCCAAGCAATGTGGGCACATTTCCTTACTCAGAAAACCCCTGCAAACCCAAAGCGGCCTTTGGTTTAAGAACACAAGCCTGCACTAAATAAAAGACCAAAACAGCCTGAGGGGGATAAATCTTTTGATGAGTACTCTCTCTGTGGGGATGGCATTGCATGTGGGCACAGCCACAGCCTTTTAAAAGAGTTTTGTTGATTTTAAGTTGACAAAAAAAATGTACCTTCCCACCCCCATATTCCTGGCAGTAAAGAAAAAGTCTCACAGAGCCATGCTTCTCTCTACACTTCCCACACTTCACACTCTCGGGGCTGTGCCAGCGCTGGAGAAAATGTCAGGCATTGTCAAGTGGGAGTAAAGGCGAAACAAATGTTTGCATTTTATTATCCAATCACAATCCACTACAGTCCAACAAGAGGGGAGTGTAACATTATCTAGTGTTTTGTTTGCCAGCACTCCCAGCAGGCACACAGGACGCCTGGGCAAGCAGTTGTGACCGTGGAAAAAAAATGGAGGCGGGAGATAGAGGAGTGGTGGGCAAGAAAATTAACCAGCAGGCTTTCCGCCAAGGCTCATCTCAACAAGGACTCAGCCTTTGATGTGTTGACAAATTAGTTGCTTTATTGAAGTTAAAACTTTACAAAGTTCCCTTAAACCTGATCTGTCCATGTTCGGAGGGATGGATGTGCAGGAATCAGGGTCAATTTTCATGCATTCTCTAGTTGTACTGGTAGAGTTACTAGCAAGAAATAGGAAAAAAAAGGAGGGGTGAACTAAGAATGAATTTGTCATCATTTGTCATGTGCTCAGTCTGGGTTCATATGTTCCTGCTGCAGAGGATTTTAAAGTTAGGGGTCTTAAAGTTGATCCCCCCTGTTCTAAATGACCAAGGTGCCTTTTTGTGTTTCTTTTTGTGGTTGGTGTGATAACCTGCATTATGATGACTGTTGCACAACCACTAACAAATCTACACTTGGAACTCCCAATGTATCAGATCATCTATACAAAAGATGTGTTCAACAGGTGCATAACGCAAACAAATAGTGTCTACATAGATTAAAGACACAGAGCAATTTACTTAGTCGGGCCTTAATTGAAACGATGACGATGAAAGAGCTTAGCTTTAATGACCCAAAGACGTCTGTAAATTTGAGAGGTGTTTTTTTAGACTGAAGCAACATGATCTCTCTGTGTAGACACCATGTGAAAAATCTGTCCAGCCATCTAGTTTAACACTGAGTCACACTGACTTTAGCAGTTCTGCACTGTGTTTGGTTTTCTACAAGTCAGACACAGTCACTTATACCTTAATGGTCACCTGCTGTTTGTTTTTTTTTTTTTTGTCTTGTTTTTTTTTTTAGGTGCATTTCAATAAAAACTACACAATAATAAAGTATTCAATGCTGTCAACAAGGCAAGCACTAAAGTCAGCAGACTTAAATTGTTCCGTTAACACTAATTCTTCTGAATGAATCATTTCCCTTTCAGCATTGCGCTTGTATTAAATAATCTCCCACATTCTTCTTGGCATCAGCTGCAGGCAGCTTGAGGCGAGCGAGAAATGAAAGAACGGGGGGGAGGGGAAAGGAGAGATGTGAGATATACAAGGGAGCAAACACAATGGGTGTTAGTGGCAGAAATTTGATTTATGAAAACTTTTTTTAACCAACACTCAGCAGAAATGCTCTTTTGATTGTTGTTGTTGTGCAATCATCTGCAGATGTATTCGGAGGTCTTCTAACCAGCAAAGCTGCCAGATCTTGGCCTTGCAAATTCATGTGCCAGTGCAAGTATTGCTGCATTATCTAGTATTTCCTAGTGCAAAAACTGCAGTGGCTGAAAGACTCACGTGAATACACCTTTCCCCTCATTATAAAAATATAACAGTGCTACCCTGACCCTTGCAGCTGCTTCTAGACTTGTTATGTCATCATAACTTGGCTACACCACAGCTCTTCTATCCTCTTTGGTGAGACAGCCCCTGGAGGCCTTCTCAGACTACAGCTGATCCTCTGCAGCTGGGCAGCCTCGCCAGTCGCATGCCGGGGGCCGCGGCCGAAGGAAGGAAGGCAGGGGCCGGGCAGGGCAGGGCCAGGATGGGAGAAGCGAGAGGGTGGGGAGGGCTGGGATCTGTTGGGAGATGTGGGCGGTGTGGGGAAGAAGAAAGGGGATTTGCGCCCCTTTCAGCTCGTCTTCAGCTCTTCATGCTTGACTGACCGCAGTAATAGATAAGCACACCCTGCAGCTCTGCATAATGACCGGCTACATCCACTAAACTGTTCTGCACACATCTAATTTCCCCTCTCTGATGTCTGCCTTGTCATATGCATATATATAAGTATACTGTGTGTGTATGTGTACACTATGTATGTGTGTATGTGTACGTGCGTGTGTGTGCGCGCGTGTGTGTGCATATATAGAGTGTATACATAAAATATTTGATGACATAATACCTGCGATGTTAGTATTCTGCTCTTGTAAAAGCTGCTTGAGGTATAATGTATGTGTGGTTGCATGTGTTCGGGTATGAACAGCAGAGTGGGAAGAGGGAGCAGCATTGGCAGCACCTGTGACCCACACAGCAATGGAAACTGAGTGCACACCTGAACAGCACCTGGCCACGATCACAGCCTGGGTCTGAGGAGGGTCTCCCGTGGGACAGAGCATTAGCACATGACACCTGCCCCAGTAAAAACACGCTGGGGATGCCACTGTGATGTGGGATTTGACACTTCATGAAAAGCCTTCAGGAGCAATTACACATGAAAAAGGAAAAGGGAAGAGATTAATTCTTCTCTAGTTCAAAAGACCAACCCGTATGGAATGGCTGTCTTTCTTTGTACCATAAAAATACAATGAAACCACAAGTATCCAAAAACATTAAAGGATGACCATAAGGGCCAAAGTTAAATTAATTGTACATCATTTAACTTAATCATTTAACTCGGGACAGAAATTATTATTTTTTAAATTGTTAGAATATATATATATATATATATATATATATATAATCAATCAAATAATTCTTTACATATTTTCACAACCTGCCAATCTGATTTAGGGTGACTTCAAAAACAAAGCCAGTGATTTATAAATGAGAATTAAAACAATTTAACATTTTAAAAGAGCAGCTCCCTAAACATTTCTGTAGCTTCTTCTTATTGTTTGTTCACAAAAACCAACACATAATAGCAAAATATTTTAATGAGTGGCTGTCAAAAAGAAATCTGCTGAGTTCTACAGCATCACTGGTTAGAGCACTACTTTCTGGGAAACAAAAATATAATTTTTGAGTGAAGCATCGGTACTGTGAGGACTAGACATTGTGCATCATTAACTCATGACACCAGATGTATCAACTGAAATAGAGAGCAGGTTCATTGTTACTATTATTAATGTTAATATGTGGACAGTTTAAAGTCTGTAATACAGGCCTCCACTCTATGTCAGCAGTGGATGAGGCTAAATACACAACTGAGCAATCCCGCTCCAGCAGTCACGTTAAGGTCACATGTGTACGTGGACAGGCGGGAAGCATGGTGCATGCGGCTGTGTGCGTGTGTTGATGACAGCATTAAGCCGATTAGTTTTTATGCAGAGCTAAAGCTGTATGACCAATATATGTGAAGCACGCCAGAGAAACGTGAGTCCCAAAACTACAACTCAGCAGCTGTGATTTTACAGCACTGGGCACGTGGATGGACAGAACCGATCCAAAAGGACTGCATGCAGCTTGAGCATAGAATAAAAATATTATAAGGATAAACATATCTGTCTGTATCTGTTACAAAATATAACATTTTTGGACTCTATTGAGAGTATTGAGTAATTTATAAACAATTCGTAATTCATCTCAATAAACATAGGCAGGCTTGAACATTAACTTTATGAGTTTGTGTATATGTGGATTTGGTATTTGTATGAGAGAGTAAGAGTGATATCTTAGGGTGCTTTCACACCTACTGTATATTTTGTACGAATTAAGAGAGTAATGAGATCAACTATTATTACCATGTTGTATTTAACCTTGATTTGGTTCGTGTTCACTGGGCCATTTAAAGCTGTTCTGTGGTTCATGTACCAGTGTTCTGTATATGAATAACATGTTTAGTTTGATCAAACAGCTAGGCTACACATACAGAGCGTTTCTGATTATATTTCCTCCTTTGAAAACTCAAACGAGAAGTCTGGCTTGATAAAATAATGATAAAACATCAGCTATTGGGTAAAACAACTGGTGGTCGGTTCTTGTTTGTAGTTACAGCGAAGCTAGCAAAGATTTCATCTTTGACAGACTCCATATGCAGTTCCACACAAAAATGAACCACTTCAATTTCCTTTTTTGAGTGAAGTCTAGTGTGAAGATTTGAAAATTGAAAAATTTATGTTGAGGGTTGATTTCATAGTTACTCTGATGACCCTGTAAGACTTTTCACCTTCTTTTGTTTCTGATAATGGGCCCTAAAGTGACTAATGGCTGATGTGATTAGCTTCATTGACCCTGTCTCGCTAATTTGCACAGTATCTTGATAACGCTATCTGAGGTTAGGCCAGAAAATCAAAATGGTTCCTACACTAGTGAAAAACAATACCAGTCCAATGAGTAAATAATGACAAAAACCTAATCAAAACGCAACTTTAAATAAAGGGGCAGAGTGCAGCTTCTTCAGTTGTAGCTCATCGCCTGCCGTAATTGCCCAGATTGCTTGAAATCAGCCTCCCCCACTGACTTCTGCATATCGAGCTGACACCACAAGAAAAAAAATCTCTGCAGGTAATTAGATGTAACCATTCGTTGTCAGGGCTATGAACTGTTGGCAATCCCTGCGGCTAAACAATTAGAGAGAGCAAACGAGAGCCAAACCTCAGTGGAACATAAATGAAGCATTACAGAGAGAGTAACTTAAATAAAAAAGGATACTTTCACACACACACCTTTCTCTGTTTTGTTTTTAATCCATTAGACAGTCAATGACTCTGCATAAGAACCAGTTATGCTTTATTTGCAGCTCAGTCTGCAAAGGACAGGAGTCAGTGGTGTGTAATGTAATGCACTCAAGTCAATACACAGTATCCCTTAAATGAATCGCTATATCAAGAATTATAATCACAACATGACCAACGATTCCAAGAACTGATTGTAATGTATATCTCTTACTGTCTGAACCAATCCATCCTAAAACTCCAACTACAGTAATTAATGAAGTAGATGTTCACTGTATCTGTGTGACGATCATTACTGTCTGTCAGGCCATAGGAAACAAACTCTGCTCTGCAAATCTCTTAGAATGATAAATGATAAGTCTGCCCAAGTGTAGCCTGTGCAGCCAATTCATGTGATGACTGGTTGAGTCATAGAGATTCACATGGCTGAAAGTGTTTGTCTCTGGTGGTCAATACACATCAACAATGTGGCTGCCACCTGTCAGGCAGCATGCAGTGGATGACGTGTGGGTTAGTAAGAGGATTGTAGCACAAGAAGGTGGGGCTAAGATGCACGTGAGGACCAGACCAGCACATCCATTGTCTGCCCAAACTGGGAACCAGCCCGCCGGAAGGACTCGGTCATCATTAAGCGCTCATTGTGGCTCCCTGGCATTCAATCAAAACCCCAATTCTTCAGCTTCAACCCCCCCCACACACACTTTGCTTGTGAAATTGGAATAAACTCATCCCATTTCAGGAAAACCGTATGTTATAAAACACTGAATTATCTTCATAGTCTGCAAAATATACTGTTTTATTCTATTTTAAATTCATTAGTCATGGTTAATCCATCAGAACAAAAAGGTTTCGTTAATAAAGGTGACTTTTCTGGTCTGTGCCAACCACAGACAATACTGTAGGTGTACCATAATTCACATACTGTAAATGCAAGCACTTTCTAGCACATCTAAATTGTAACATACAAGACCGCAACATCATATAACACAACTATAGCATTTTGTTACTACATACATTATTGCACACTTTCAAGACAGCAGCAACTGAGGCTGCATAAGATGTGACTTTCACTTTAGCATGGACAGTGGGATAAATGTAGCAGTCTTTGTTTCAAGTCGTATCTCAAATATTCTAATGTATTATTCTATAAAGATAAAATGAGGATAAATTAAATCTTGAAGCAAGTAAAGTAACACTGCTCATTTGATGGACAACAGAAGAGAAAGGACTTGCCTTCGAAGTGAATAAGAAAACATTTTAGTCACTGTATGTTTTCCAAAGGAAATTTCCAATCAGTGTCACATTCTCTCATACAAAGCCTGGTTTAGATTTACAGTGCTGATAAACTAAACATATCCACGTAAACATGGACACGTCATCAGGGTTATGGATTGGTCACTTCCGATCAGGAACAATACAGTGAATAAGAGGCAGGAAGCATAAAAGAGGTACCAAGATGACTGCTGGCCACCACTGGGTTGTTTTTGAATGTTGGTGGCCACTGATTGTTCATAGTTTCTTTGTCCAGTTTTACTGATACAAGGTTTACTCTAGGCAGACCACACAGCAGCAGCCTGACCAACTCAGCATGTTGATTTGGGTAAAATTTTGACCGACATTTTATCCTCTTTGGGACTGCTTGGGAAGCACTGTCAAACACAGAGGGTTGAGGGGTCTACCCTGACCATTTGCTCACCCACAAATATTACATACATGAAGGAATGAGCTGACTCTGTATGCTGTGCAATAATAACCATGGGTGATGAGATGCTTTCTCAGCTGAAAAAAACTATTCAAAAGCTCAGAAACAGACTGATAGATCAAAATGCCTTAAAATGCTTTAGAAACACATTTAACCTACAAATATGTGTTCGTTTTAACCCATATACAGATGAGAAATAACCTTGGGCACAACCAATTGAGGTATATTACTGTGGCAGAACTATTTAATAAGGCTACAGTCATCTTGAATTCCCAGCCTGAGATAAACACAGTCAGTTCCAAGATTACAAACACAATGTCCGACACGTCACTGCAACAGATCGCATCCATATTCTGCCACTCACCAACATGATCACAGATGCAGCTGAAGAGCAGACACATAAGCAATGTATGCGAAATAGTCATGTGGTCAATTACAGGAAAGATAACATTTTGTTTCAATTCAGCAGCAACCATTTGTGAACTAATTGCTGTGCTTCGAAACCAGTCTCCAGGGACATAACATAATGAGCAGAGATGTAGTTAGCCATAAAGCTGTCAAGTAGATACACATCACTGTGATGCTAGACCACAGAGCTGGATAACATAGTGTTTTTAATTGTTGTAATGGCAGCGTATATTATAAGGCAGTAATAGAGTCAATTATTTTGAAGTAGGGGCTACTGATTTCTTGTTAAATACATCTACATATTTGTGAAACTGAACACAATAATTAAAACTGAATAAATACAAATAATAGAGAGGCTGACATTTGGAAAGTCAGAGGTAGAGTTGATGAAGGCGCTGTGGGGGGTTCGACACAAGAAAAAGGTTTTTGATCTTTAAACTAGGAAACTGCACGGCTCTCAGAATTAAATAAAAAAATATCATGACATTTATCACAACAGAACAAGCGCTGATCATCTCAGTGTGGACAAGCATGAGCTGACAATTCAAAAAACCAAGAAACTGAACTCCATTCAATAATCTACATTATATTGAAAAGTTGTGATATTTCAGTGAGAACTCTTTGATACAGCTGCTCAACCTTACACCCATGAAACACAAAGCCTCTGTGCTGAGAGCTAAGTTCTGATGTCTAGGAGACAGCTCCTTATGACGGAAAGCTATACTGATGGCGTGACTTCTAGCCTGGGGGAGGGTCATCACAGGAGGAGGAAGAGGGAGACACAGAAAGGGGAGGGGGGATTAAGAGAGGAAATAAAGAGAGGATGAGAGGGAAGAAAATAGTCCTATAGCCCGGCGAGCCTTTCGGTACTGCTACCTCCAGATGTATAATGTCCCTTAACGTCAACCAGGCACATTTCTTTTACAGCATGTCATTTCACTACTGCAGGGCATGCGAGGAGTGAGTTGAAAGGAGTCACTTACTTACCCATTATGTTTGAGTTCATAAAAGGTGTTGAGGACAATCCTTCATGGGACACTAATCGACTGTCACTCAAATGATCGCTGTAATGAGGGCTGTCGGAGAAATCCTGGGGGGGAAGAGATCGGAATATTAAGTACATTGGTTGGCAACTTCAATCATTGTGTGCTACAACATACCACTAATTACTAAGAGGACAGCACAACTGGTCGTTTATACCATTAAACTAGTCTATTATGCATGATTGTCACAAATAATGACAGAGAGAGAAATAGAGAAATTGCAATAGCATTTGATACGTCATTGAAAACAGTCACATTCTAATGTAATATACTATATCTTCCAAAATGATCAATCAGTTGAAAACGACCTTTCTGACACCGTTTCTATAGAAACCAATTTTAACAGTCATGAAGCATAGATCTGGGCTCTTAAAAAGCAGGAAATGCCATTGTTTTGTAAAAATTCCTCATTTTATGAGTTTCATATTCAAAACTTTGCACCAACAAACAGGTGCTACAAATATCTTTAGAGTTTGGGTAGGTGTCTTTGTCACAGAAAACCTGCAAAACTTCACAGAACATTTTCTCAAGCGTGTTTATTTAAAAGTTTTCTTATTGATTCTATCGCTTTGTCTCTGTGATAACAGGTTTGGATACTGTTTCATGAAAGTAGATCATAAGAAGTTGTTGTTTAATAGAAGGGGGAGAAACAGAGAGATGCAATCCAACATCATTTCCAGGTACCTGCAGCTTAAAGAAATTGCCTTTTTCTCCTGCAGCTTAACAGAGCCTTTTCATGACACTTATCAGCTTCAGGGGCTTAGGTCTAAATATCGGTCACAGTATGGTTTTTGAAAACTCGGGGTCCCGTGTAATAAAAGATGCTCCGTTACAGTGCTAATCCCAAGCCCTGTGAAAATCCTCCTGTGCCCCAGTCAAACACATCTTCCCAAACTACATTAACTCTCAGCAGAGGACCGAGCAGCAGTGGGCTTGCATTTCTATAGAGCTATTTTCACCAACTCATACCCTTTGCATTCAACATAGAGTTAAAAAAAAATAAATCTCATTATCCATCTTTTTTTTTTGAGTGGATGGTGATGGAGTAATTTCAAAGGCAGTGGAGCGTTGTGCTGTGTCGAGGGAATCCTCAGAGATTCCCTATTGTGCTCCTGCCAGGCCGCACACACTGTTAATCACACCATGAACAGACTCCATAACAACAACAGCCCCGCGAGAAGCTGTAGCAAACTAGTACACACACACACGCAGACATACACAACTAACGTAAGCAAGCGAAAACATTTGCTCCCTTCTACTGCAAAACAAGGAAAAAACAGTCACTTTCCGTGAGTTAGATCATTTAAAGGCTGAGTGTAGAGAGAGCAGCTAGCTGTTATATGTTTTTTTTTTTTATGTAAAAGCAAATATTTGTCATCATACAGAAAGTCTGATTGTTTCTTGGCTATTAACAGTTGCCATGCAACCATCAGATATCCTAGGAAGTTTGTTCACCCTGCCAGAAATAGTTTTTATTTATTTATTTGTTTATTGACAAGACTAAACTAGTTGCTTCCAGGTCCATGCTTGCTAACCCACCTCATGATGTAGCTTCACGGATAAATATCTGTCCTTTAGGTCTAACTCTACCTTGTCAAAAAGGTTAGTGTATGTCCCAAAATGCCAAACTATTCTCTCACTATTTTCTTCCTCATTCAAGTCTTGGATTTTTATGACTGCAATGGGAAGCAGGAAAAGGCTAGCAGGGTCAGTTAGCAGGACAGGAAAAAGAAGTAGGGGGATAATGGTCAACCCAAGCTTAGTGTATGTCTGTTTGTGTGTTAAGGCAACCACACTGTGTTTGCTCCTCTGGGACCATTAGATCATCAATCACACATCCCTCATCATTCACAAACACTGGTGGCCTACATCTCTCCGAGACACTAACACACGCTGTCATCGCTGCCACAGGGCTACGTTAGCACTACTGGCTAAATAACTGTCAGATCACTGTGGCAGCATGCAGGCTGGAGCTCACGCCTCGATCCTCTATCACTCGCCATAGCATTTAAAGAGTCATCTCTTCCACACACTGTGCTGCATCCCAGGTGAACGTGTGGCTGCATGCGGCCACTTGGGAAGTGATGATATGCTCGTGATGGATGCGTGTGGGGTCGGGTATCAAGTTGGGGCAGGGCACTGGGGAAGTGGGGGTTGTCGTGCGGTTGCGGTGGGCACAGCCCTGCCTGTCAGACCGCCAGCCTACAGCCACAGCTGCCCAGGATACAGCGGCTGGCCGGGAGCCAAGGTCACGGCGGGGCTCGGGACTGTTCACAGTCGACTGATCACACACTCGTAGCGCACCAGCTCAAACAAGCTCAGGGACAAGACTGAATTCCCTTTGTAACAGGCTGAAAGATGCGGCACTCAGACTTCTTCCAATAGCCTTGGACAGACACTGTGAACGCATCTAAAAAAATAATCCAAGCCTTTTAATCAATAACCACATTTTTGTTTACGTAATACAATCCTAAAATGAGTCATTTATAAAAACATCTTACTGACATTTTTAACTTCATAAAAGATTTATGCCTGTTTCTGAGTCTTTACTTCTGTCTTTCAAAATCAAGGTAAAGTAGAGAGTAACAAAGAGTTCTTGACAGAATAACAGACTGCAGGGACACAGTCGTTCCTGCGTACAAGAGTGGGTTTAGTTGAAACTGGTTCCTTTTCTATATCTAAGCTGAATGACAACACTAAATTGCCAGTGGGTTTAAATGTAAAGCCTCCTGCCAATGTGTGCCGTATTAATGTATGGACATATCTGGAAAATCTGTGACAATGCCTTTTGCAAGATCGTTTTTACGACAAAATTAGGAATAACAAAAACACCACACAAACATCAACTGATTTTACTTTCCCTTGCTTCCATTATGAGGTTTAATTCTTATTCCTCTGTAAGTTTTTAAAATTCGGCCCCGTAAAATGGTAGCCTTTTCAGTATATTTTGAGATTAATGTGCAACAAATTAGCCATTTCACATTGTACTATTCATGTACAATTCATATACACTAAATTCAAAGTGAAAATTAATTAACTTTGATATTAAATTTAAATTATTTTTGGCAGTTCATTTCATATAGCTCTCTTCTACCGACAACAGCATTCAGAAATTTTTGTAAAAGATGGAAAACATGGTTTGGGAAAGTGTTAAAGGCAACACAAGACAGAAAACAAGACAGAGTGTTAATGAATACAATAAAACACAACATCATCAATAAAAGCAGAATCTGTTTAAGCAAAAAACTGCTCCACTCAAGTATTGTTCATATGTTATTAATAGGATTTTTTCATTCCACATACTGTTAATTATGATCAATGGAAAATGTGACTAAACACAATTCGTCTTTTTGAAACATTTTCCACCATCTGACTCAGATGAATGGTACACCAACTTTATATTATCAATAAATATATACTCAACCAAACCATTTTTGATGAGCACCATCCATTAATGATACCATGATAGTAATACATCTGCTCTGAATCTGATCTTGTCACCATTCACATAGTCAACCACAGCAATAACTATGACATGAATGTGAAAAATCCTTGAAAAACAAAAATCATCTCAGCAGATTATTGTAGTCTACTGAGGTGTAAAAAAATGCCACTCCTTTGCTGAGCTAGAAATGCAAGATATGATGCTCCACAGACGACATAAATCAAATCTCTACCAACAGAAGATGTATGTGCAGCTGTGTGAGAGTGTGGCATTCGAGTGTTTGCATGCGCGCCTTATGGAGGTGCAAACAGCTGTCTGTCGGCTGATGCTGTGCCTTGTAATGTCAGAATCACTCATTTATATGCACCTGGAGCAAAGATATCTCAAGCGTCTCTGTCTTATAATTCAAATCAAGCTGCCTATGTTACCATAGCCTGTAGATGTTCATTCGGGAAGGGCACAGAGAAATAAACAAGGTAACGCAGCCCGAGTGGCTCTGACATTTAACTGAATTCTAATAGAAAGTGACAGGAGATTGACATTAAATGAAATTCATACAGGGCATCTAGAACAACCAATGTGTGAGGGACAAACAAACAGGGGGAGAGCTGTTCACACTTGCTCACGCAAACAGTGAGATGTTCTTGCTTGAATAAGACATAGAGGCACAATTCAAACATGTCACCTAACATGCACAAGTCGTCATCACCGCTATTGTCACTTGAAAAATACCTGAAAACCTTTTGCGGATATGATTTAAACATTAAAAATGAGAGGCTATAACAAAATCGGTAATTATTATTTTAAATTCATAAGGATTGTCAACTAAAATGACTCATTTAGTGTAGATCAGTGATCATAAACAAACAACACACTATGAACCATTGGAGTAGTTGTTCAGATGCTGAAAGGTCAAAAGAATGACGAACATTGCTTCATCTTAATGTAATTCTAAAACAAGAATTAGATTTGGATGATTTGGGATTCCAGAAAACTTCTAAAATATAAACTAGTTCAAGTTTTACTGATGAAAACAATTTATTGTAATGTCTGCAACGACTTGTGCAAATCCTTTCTAATAACAGCATTATAATCTAAACATAGACTGCAGCCGCTATGAATATGACTGGCCTGTCTGCTGAGGTGGCCAGTGAGCTGCTAAAAAATCACCAAGCCTGCTGTAGGCAGACTCAAATTCCTCAACTGTGTAACACGCTGACTTCATTATGGGACACGTAATACAAAGAAAATAATTACCTCAGTACGTAACTGGACCACCAATCAGACCAACAAAATATGTGACCATGCTTCTCAACAAATGACTTAATTGCTGTTAATTGTCCGTCTTTTGCAATTATTTCACTGTCTTTCACATCAGACATGTATGACTTCACCGCTGTTACTTTTCTGACCATGACCACATAAAGCACAAATGATCTGAGTGGCCCGGCAGATCTTAATGAATTTCAAAAGACTCCATGCTGAAATTCCCCCCAAACATTTTGTGCAGCTTTTGTACACTACATTTTTTACAATTTGTAGACTAAATTATTAATTATGAAATGTATAAAATAGATGGCATCGTAATACTAATATATTATACTAATTTCTTACTTACTGACATCCATAATGTTTGACACTTATACAGATGATGTAGTTTCAAAACATCAACAGGGGCAAGGGATACCATTTGTGTGTTACAAATTATATTCATACATTTAAAAAAAAAAAAAAAAATCTATCTTGAACTTAGCTTTTACCCTGTCCATGAGTCATCCACAGTTTGAGTTACCCAGCACATTAAGCGATCATAGAGTAATGCCTAGAAACAGACCTAATCTACAAGACATTAAGACAACAATCAAATATTGCCTTGGGGTAAACAGACTTGCATTGTGAAAATTATGTGTATGAAGTATTGTGAGCAGCAAGAACACATCATTTGAAATGAAATGTGCTAAGAACCCTGCAACAATAAAAAGAAGCTCAGTGCTATCGCAGTAATATCAAATGTCACTCACTGATTTTTCCTCTTAACTGCATAACATCTATGGTTGGATTAAAAAAAAAATAAATCAATTCCACTAGTGCCGTCTGCCACAGAGAAATATGTCTATTACAGGTCATACAACATGACTGGTATAGGGATAAGGTCAGACAATTGTGAATGTACCACTTTGATGTAATGAGTGTTAAATGATGTGCTGTGGAGCAGAAAGGCCACTCAGAGGCGTTAAGGTGTAGGTCATCTTACCCTAGAGGACTCATAGGAAGGACTGGACTCGCCACCTGGGGCCCAAGACGCTTGGCTGGTCCGTTCATCCATACCTGTCAGAAAAGGAGATGCACGACTCAGTCAGCCAGTCACCATTACTCACAAAGTTCAATGTACATGTTTCTGCACTCTCTTCCACGTGGATGGACATGGTGAAGACGTTTTCAAATTCTCTATCACCAGATAAAGACAATACTGGCTAACAAACACACATGACCACCTAGGTCCCTTTAACAGCTGAACATCTGAACACACACATACAGACCGACCACTGTGGACACATATATTCCACCCCACAAACTCTTAAAAAGGTTGCTATTTAGTGAAACAATTCAATATTTTCGTGCAATAAATCAATGATTTTCATACTTCTGCTGCACACGGCCCACAATCCCCTTAACACCTGTCCTGTGCCGTGCAGCTCCCATACCACACTGTCACACAGAGACAGAGGATGGGTTCTATTGTGCTCCCGTAGAAGTTTGTAAGAAGTCGACAAGAGAGTGCAGCCCTCTTCAGATTCCCAAGGAAGAGGAGCCTCTGTTGGGCCCTGTTCATCAAGTCAATGATCATAAACATACAGTCATGAAAGGAGAATTATAGCAGGACTTCAGAACCCTATTTCTGTTCACAATATCAAGTTTTGAATATTTTCTGTGACCCTTGTTATTTTTCCTTGTGCTTCCTGTTTTTATTTTGTAAGCCTCTTCCTTGGTGTTTCCTGCTTCACTTCCTGTCTGTGTTTTCCCTCTGATCAAGGTTTCTCCTTGTGTGTTTCTCCCTCATTAGTTTGACCCGTGTCTCATCAACCCCTCAGCCCATGTGTGTATATACAGTCCTATCTTTCCTTTTGTCAAGTTGTCTTTTGAGCAAGCAATTTGTTTCCTAGTGTTCCAGCCTGTTTTCCCTCGTTCCACGTGCCTTGCTTCCTACATTAACTGGATTTCACGTTTTTGGATTTTACCTGCCTACCCCACAGTGCTTTTCATTTCTGATTTTGTATGTTTCATTAAAGTTCTCTTGTTTCCTGCTCCTGCCTTCCCTTGTGTTTGCATTTGGGTGCTGGCTTTTATGTTCAAGTTTACACACTGAGCTTGGCAAAAAGCCCCTACCTTCTACTGTACACTCTGATGTAATGACTGAACGAAAACAACCAAAAAAGATCTCCTGTTTTTAACTACGCCATTTCAAAGCAACCCCACAAGCCTTTCAACCTGTATTTTCTCTGATTTTTCCTTGTGTTTTGTTCCTACATGTTTCCCACATGATGACAAATACTGCAAACGGCAATGAATGTGATAATCCCATTTTAGAACGACAGTAAAGGTGAAGCTATCAATAGCTGGTCAATATTTTTATAACTGATAAATCAAGTCACAGTCTGGCAAAAGTACCATCTATATATACGCTATTGCAGCTGCTTACAGCTTTCCCTCTGTTCTGTATAATTAGAACTAAATAACCTTTGGTTTCGGAGTGCTGAACAAAGCCAGACATGTGAGTCTGAATCTTCTGATATTTAAAAAAAAATAAAAGATGAAAGAAAATTATTTTTAAATTAAGTGACGAAAGTAATTACTAAAAGGGGTTGTTAGATGCAGCCCTAAATAGCAGCCAACACAACATTCAGCCCACACCTTTGCCCACACCATGACTTTATCCAAACATGAGCTTAAAGAAAGCAATGAGAAACTTTGCCTTGCAGCTTAATAACTCGAGCAAATCTCATACACAAACACAAATCCTGAAGCTTCACTCTTTAAAGGAAGTGTACATAAAAGTTGTCAATGTAATAATTAAATATTCACTTTTACTGTACTGATCCCACATGGGGAAATTCTTCTCGACATCTGACCCATCCATTCATTCACACAGCAGTGTGTACACTTGAAGCAGTGGGCTGCTGCCTCTTTTGTGCAGCGCCTGAGGAGAAATTTAGCTTAGGTGCTTGCTCAAGGCAACTCAGCCGTGACCATTGGGGGGAATGTGAACTTGTGTCCTTTCAGTCCCAAAGCTGCTTCTCTAACTACTCCCACGCTATAAAAGGGTTTGTGTAGTATTTAAGACCTGATTAAGAACTCACTTGAGTACAGATTATCATAGTCAAACAACTAGCATGACAGTGGTGTGACTTTACACCTTAATTATGACAAGCAACAACTTAGTAACTTTGTGAACAACAGAAAGAAAGTATTTTTTCCTTTAGATGGTCCTAGTGCACCAAAAAACAACTAACAATTCCATGATGTAGTGTGTGCCGGGCTAAACAGCTGAGCACCAAAACATGATGAAACTCATTGTTTTTGAATGAAAGAAAACCTGTTTCAAACTGATAAACAAATAAAATCAATAATGCCAACCACACGGCAAAGGTAGAGCATCTGGCATATGTGTTGAAAAGGATAATATTTGATCTTTATAATCTAATTCACGTGATACAGTCAGTAACAAATATTTGATGCCTCCATTGTTCTTGCTGTTTGAAACAATATTGCGTTGCAGTTATACAAAGAATGCATAACTGCAGAGCGGGTGAAGCATCAGCATTCTCCAAGTTATTGATCGGCCCTGTTGTAATTTCATCTTTCTCAGTATAATGCAATACCATTTGCTCATTTTCTACTTCAAATAAAGAATATCAAATTTAAAAAAAAACAATCACAAAAAACCCCCCACAATACTTGGAAAATAATAATATAGCATACAACAAACAAAACTTTTCCATATTAAATGCATTTTTACCCCTGACATATGCCTCCAGGCAGCAAGGTGGAGGCATATAATCCAAGAAGCAGAATTTACACAAGTGAAACAAACAACTCCAAAAAAAGCAGAAGTTAATTATGCACAGCCAAAAAAAACTGTAATCACAGATCAAAATGTGTGGAGTGATTCTCTGATTCACTGCAGACAAAAGTGGACTCAGCAAGCAGCACCACATAATGTATCAATTTAACCTAATGAGGTCCGATGCAGCTTAATGGGCGCTTTTTATGCGTCAGTAAGGCTATTAATCTTGAACCAGACACTTTGGTGTTACAGAAAAATGATGAAGAGGTGGAATTATATGGTTATAAGACACTGAACATTACAGACACAGTGTCAGATTGTATACACACTGAAGTGACTGGTTATTTTAGTCTTATTAAGCCTGTTTCAATACCCAGGTCACTGATAACTTCTTGTTCAGAAACCGGTATGTCTAATTATACACTTAACCAGAAAGTCGTGACATTTCTTTAACCAGAAATCATGCTCCAGTGAGCAGAGCTATAGATAAGTTTCATCCTGACAAACACGATACTCACACACAGTAGATTCGTTTCCTCTTCTTCAGCAGCTTTATGGAAAAACATTAACACCGTTCATTTGGTCTCACTTTCATCATTCAGCTATGTTATCATTAATATTCAAGGCAGTGATACTTGTGTTTCTATTCGAACTGCTACTGTTGGTGGAGTGATGACACCAGTATGACATTTTGTAGCCCGACTGAGGCCTTTTACACTCTGAATAACAACAATGGGCAGTGTTTGCTGTCTGGGCCACTGGTTGTCCTCTTGTCTGATTACCATCTCCTACAAGAGCTCAAGGGTTTCTTCTCTTCTCACTGCACAGACAAGCAGCAAAAGAAGAGTCTTCACTGACACATGAAAAAAATGTACTGGATAAAATACAAGCATAATGAATAAGGAGAACAAATGCTGTTCTACGGCTATTTGAAAATATGCTCAAAATTTTACAACACAAAATCACATCACATTTCACGGTTCATGGTTTTCATGATAATCAATACTTTCACATGACCAACAAGGCATTGGTTTTACAGCCATTCATACTATATACACTGATCAGCCATAACATTATTACCCACCCACTGGTACCTGTCAGTGGGTGGATGTATTAGGCCGCAAGAGAACATTTTGTCCTCACTGTTGATGTTAGAAGCAGGAAAATCTGGCAAGTGGAAGGACTTGAGTGACTTGTGATGGTTGGATGTCGAGGCTCTCCAAACCTCCTGTTCCCACTATGCAGTGGTCAGTATGTATCAAAAGTGCAAAGAAAGTGGTGATGCCACAGGATCCAGGTCAGCAAAGGATCCTTGGCTCGTGTAATCTGAGCCAACGGAAAACCTAATGTAGCTCAAAATGCTCATTCTGATAGAAAGGTGTCAGAATACACAGTGCAGCACAGTTTGTCATGTACGGGGCTGCATAGCCACAGATAAGTCCCAGTATCCATGCTGACTTCTGTCCCCTGTACAAAATAACTTAACTGGATACGTGAGCATCAGAACTGAACCAGAGGAATGGTAGCCTGGTCATTTCTGTTTAAATCATGTGGACAGCCAGGTGCATGTGCACCAGGATGCAGGGAACCCCCCTTGCCGTTGCCATGGGGTTGTGCTTGGTCTGCAACAATGTTCAGGTAGAGGTACATATCAAAGTAACATCCCAATGAATACCAGGACCCAGGTTTCCCAGAAAAATATAACATTACATCAATGTTATTCACTTCAGTGATGAGTGGTTTTAATATTGTGGCTGATCGGTGTATAGTTCATCTCACCATTCATCTAACCAACAACATTTTTCGCTAGGCCAAATCAAAGCTTTTTCTTTTTTTGAGAACCTTCTGGTGAACCAATTGTTATCAATGGCTGACAGAGTGAGCACAGAGGTTGGCTGTCATGACTGACTGCTCCTTTCTTACTGTCTCTACTGGGTCATTCATAAACAGCTGCACCCTCCCCAAACCCCTGATTCAGTAAAAAGCCATCCAACAGTAATACTAAGATATATTCTGCACAAATGGAAACATTTCACAGACTGAAATTAATACTCCTGATGTAAGAGCATGCAACAAGGCACAGGCATCACAAAGTGCCAACTTAGCAAACCGCAGGACAAAAATGGCCAAATACCAGCTTCTTTATTTACAATGTCACAACGTGCAGAGATCTGCCATTAATTAGAATAAAGTCAGTAAGTCAGAACAAAAAGTCACACAGGAAATCTACTGTCTTCATGTAGGAAATGTAACCTGCTTAGTTCAGTTTTTAGGTTGGTGTATTCATCAAATGTTGACGCAGTAATCCATGACATGGCAGCACAAGACATAGGAGATGTCTGCTGTGTTTAATCGCTACCTGTATGTCTTTATATGTAACATACAATCAGTAGCAATAATGCTTAATCACACCAACAATACTGTCCAATCTATGAGTCAATTAGTCAATACTAATATTAAAGAGCAAGTGTGAACACAGACCAAATACAAACATGCAGTAGCATGGTCCGTGTTAAATGAGGTGTAAAAGATGATGATCTAACCGATAACCTATTACTTATTTATGATTTTCCACAAAGTAACTAAAATATATATATTTTTATTTGTAAGCTTCAGTTGTACATGAAGGATGATTCAGGGAGAAACTAAAGATTCAACTAAATTGGCAAAGTTAGTTCTAAAGTAGTCAAAAGCCCACATTTGGAAGCAGATAAGCAATACATGGCAACACATATATAGACTAACTATAATTACATGTATATTTAAACTTTAAACATATTCTAGGATGACAACTTCCAAATATAGAGGGCAAACCAATTGGTAGTGGTGTGGTGATGTAATAATCTTTCAATTTTAAGAGATGCTTAATCATCATTAAATCATTTTAGAAACTAGGATCAGCTTCATCTACATTATGAGCAGCTGAGTTTGATTAAAGAAACGCCTGCTTCTGTGACTGAATACATCTTCAAAAACTACAGCACAACTACTGTAACAAAGGTGGGCTTAAGATTTTAAAAGTAGTTAACCCGATTTCCTGACCCAAAATGAATGTATTATCTCTGTGCGTCAAGGTAAATATAGATGTTTGTTGCGACAGAAAGCATTAAACCCAGAGCCTTGTCTTTTGTCTATAGATACGATAACATTACCACTTGGTGTATCACATCATATTGGGTTCAAACCACCATGTCTTACAACAGTCACACTCTAGTGAGTTTTGATCCTTGGTTTTGACTCGGAGATGATAATGGTTTCTTGAATAAATAAACTGACAGCAGCACTAATAGTAAAACCAATGACTGCATGCATATAAATAATGAATGTGAAACGAAAACTGGCTTCAGAATGACAGAACTGTTTTCACCGGAACACACAGTCAGACAGGGTCAACGCCCTCTGTTATGCTATATACACGCATTACACTAGTACAACATTAAACTCATTTAAGTTCATTGAATAACCATAGGTGTGGCTGAATACTCCATAACTGCAAGTCACAACACCGGCTAAGAAACAAGCATTACCATGATGACACAACCAACATAAGCAGTCCAAAAAGTGCTGCTAGAACACAAAATTAATGTTGAGATCATAACACACAGCCTGAAACACAAATACAGTCCAGAGATGTCCAAATGATGTGTTTTAATAACCTACTGCATATTCTAATAAGCACCGGATTTAATTAACTAATTCAATTGGACCTATTTTGAAACAATAGGCGGCTCTGTTAAGTAAACCACCACAAAGATTGCTTTTTTTTGGGGGTTTGTTTGTTTTATTTTTAGTGTTACAGAATCTGCTAATGAATAATTTCATCATTTCTACCCAGTATGAGTATTGACACGAGCCACATTTGACTGCAGGCCAGGCTCTCCATTGGAACAAGCTGTTGCTTTACGTACAAAACTTGACTCAAAGTGTGGCAGCAGTGATGCTCTTTGTAGTCGTGGCCAGCAATGAATCATTTCATTTGGGATCTGGCTGACTGACAAACCAACCTACACCAGCTGCTGGTCACAGCCAACAAATGTAGCGCTGCATACCACTAAATGAAAATTACCCATTTCACAGCAGCCATCCACTGCCCCTCTACACCAAAGACTCAATAACCTCATCAGATTTGCATCATCAACACAGCTGGAGGGGAGAAATGATGAATCTCCGTTAGAGCCACTTTGGCTATTTTTCCCAATCCATCTTTCTCTGGCACACTTTTGAAGGGTCTTGCTTGTCCCACTCTGCCTCAATTATCTGGCTATGCCCAGCTGAGATGCAATAATCCAAACTCTCATTCCCTGCAATTTTCACACTTGTGTCTGCACACTCCCTCGCCTTAAATTCACAATCACTTATATAGGTGCTTCTTCCCTACCTTGAGGATGAGAGAGACATGAGCTCTGACTGGAAGCTGAAGGGGGGAGGGCTTTGCCTGCTATAGGCCTTCAATAGTTGAATATTTAAATCCAAATGTATGCATGCAGACGCAAGCTATATTTGGCCTTCTGAAATTAGAATCCACTCCCAAGTCAAAATTCTGATGGTTTGTTGGAAATTAGAACCCTGATACAGTTCACATGTGCAGTTATCGCTACAAAAAGGCAACAAAAAAAAATCAACACAATAATTATTTTCATTCAGTTAATGCCTGGCACGTTTAATGGTTGATCTTTTCCACAGACGTCTAACTCATCTCTGGTATTTTGCATTGTTTCCTTTTTTTTCTTCACTGACTTAAGAGGTGATTGGTCACTTACAGTCAAACAACTGAGGCTAAAAAGCCATACGTCATAATGTACGATCAGTCATTAGAAAAGTATCATGTCAGGATTATAACAGCTGCTTCCAACATGTGTCAGTTGCAATAAAGTTTAAGCTGCTGATAAGATGATTTTAGGCCACAAGACATGGACAATTACTTTATTAAATAATGACCGCGATACAGGCTGATATTTGATTTTGCAACACTATTTCAAAGATCATCACATAAACTGGCATTTCTATGAAAAATCTTCAAAGTAGGTTGAAATATTACAATAAAATTTATAGAAAATCATAAACATTAATTAGGGTAAACATCTTTTTTCACCTTCACGTCCAACTTGCTTCATAATTTTTGTTTTGCTACCAAACAACAGCCCAGATTTACACTTTGTTGTATTTTTAAAGGTGTTAAAGTTAGTCAGCAGACACCACACAGCAGTGACAATGAGCTTCGGCTGCAACACACAATTCTCCTGACGGTCTCCAGTCCTTTTCTGTTCTAAACCAAAAAGCACCATGCTGGTCGCTGACGCTGGTCTCTTTTGGAAGCCACGACCCGGTGCATGGCCTGACCAAAAGGTGGCTGTCCACACGATGTCCACACGATGGCCACACAATGTCTACACGTTACTACTTTAAATCATAAAAACATGCAGTTATGAATCCAAATGACGCCGTCATTTCCAGTGGACTCTGGTTTCCAGAACAACATCTGCAAACCAATCAACCTCAGCAAGAATCAAGTGTTTCATTATGCATCATCAGTGTGTTTGAGCCTTGTAAAAACATGTCACCCACTATAACTAAAAACATACTGAGGTGCTAGTTTAGCGATTGTTTTATCTGATGCAATCAAGTGAGAAGACACTGCAATGAACTCCATTTCTGACGATTTTTGCCGGCACAGGCTCAGAAAGCTATTGATTCAAATCTCTGAAGACATGCTTTTTTATACTTTGCTTTCTTATGTGTTTTTATTGGTTAATTAAAATGCCTCTAATACGGGAAATTATAATCGATAACCTTCATATTATCGGTGCAAGTGAATGAATATTTTCTTGGGAGCCTCAGCAGAAAGGTGTAACTTTATTTAAAACCCCACGGCAACCTGACTGCAGCTTCTTTGTCATTTGTTTTGCTAAATAGAGCACACACACATGCATACACAACATCCTCCTCACTTGAATGATTAGGTATTATAAAAGTCAGCTCCACAGTTCATGTGTGACAGCTCTGCTCTTGTTTCTTTGTCATTTCTACTCAATGTGTGCCTTTCGTCTCACAGATAACTGACTACAACGAGGCTTTGTGGATGCACACAAGACATGCTTTCAGGAAACATAGAGCTTGATTGTTGACTTTTTCTAGTGGCACATCAGACAATAGATGTGCTTCGGATTAATGTCCTGTAGCAGTTATAGCCATAGGAAGCAATCCACAATCAGGGACCCTGGACTCTTGCTATTACACCAATATCATCAACAGCATGTTTAGCAGCAAAGATGCTTAAAAATGGTCAGTGATTTGTGTAGGTCACAGTTAAACGTATGTGTGTGTGTGGGGTTTTTGAGTGGCCGAGCAGTTATCAGACTGCCGCTTGAAAGAAGAAAAGGAAAAGTAGAGAACAGCTCAAGAAAATATCTCCCAACACCATTTAACTACAAACTGAAGAAGCTCCACTTCTTACCGTGTTCAGGCGCATCACTTAATGCAAATTCAAAAAATTTCCTCCAGCACACCACAAATTCTTTTCCGTGAACACTTGCAAATGCCTTGAAGCAGCCAAAGCATGCCTGGTTTAAGCAATATTTATACATCTGACTATAAGGTAAAACACATGAAAGATTCGCAGGATTACCCGGTGGTTGCAATTAGATCAATAAAACATTTACCCACATCTACTGCCTAAACGGTGCTTTGTTTTACATCTTACTGCACTGCAATTCCAGGTGGAGAGCTCATGTTTCAAGCGCCAGATGTGAAAAGCACACACAAGCGTCACACAGAGGAGGGAGAAGAATCGCATGCAAGGCTGAAAACTAAGACACTTTTTCCTTCGACTTCCATTTATAAATAAAACCCAAACACGTATTAAACAAAGATAGAAATGAGTAAACAACTAATTTTCATGGTATGAGTCATGCAAATGGAGACCGCATATCTGAGGACACAGTGGACGGGATGATGTCCTACCTGATGCACTGAACTGACTGCTTCCAAGTGTGGTAGGCCTATTTTTCCCTCCGCCTACAGGTGGAGAGAACATCTGAAAAGAAAAATATGGACATACCTAAAATTAAACCAACTGTGTAAAAGCAACTGCACAGATAACAAATTCCAGTTGGAGCTTAACGTTACAAAAAATAATAATCAAAGCAGCTTGCAGAATCACATTAGTCAACACTGATAAGAACTGATCAATTAGTGGTCATTTAGCCTATTATTGTGTGATCCTCACACCTCTAAGCTGTCAGAGCTGCAATAAATAAACAAGAAGCCACCCTACCGCACTGAAATCCAGCAGGTCACTTAATTCCTTGTCTGTTCCAAGAGCGGCAATCCGCTGCTGAGGATTCATCCTGGCGATCTAGAAACCTGGAGGAAACACAGTCCATCAGGTCACATCTTTGCTGCTTTATTTAACAGCGGGGACTAGTGCCACAGGAAATGACTGCCACGGGAGGCGTTTGTTATGGATGCAGAATAAAGACCAGCACTGTGAAATAAAGTTGTCTTATCATATAAAGACAGTTTGGACACGGTATTTTAAACTGCCAAAGAAAATCGTTCGTTCACCCTTTGGTATTTTTCTTTGTCGTTGATTATTAGAGATAAGACGGTTGGTGGGAGCGCTCTGAATGGATGTCTCAGCTTGTTGAAGCAGGACCTGCAGCAGCATCGCATTAGTGCCGTAACTACACCGCATGTTGCTGCTGACACGTTCATCTGACTCAACTATTATGCAGCCGCTGACCACGTTACTGTCAGTGATTTTTAAAGCACATTTTCCGAGCACAGCGATGGTTAAGGTTAGCGGAGGCACCTAACGTCACTTAGTTAGCTGGCTAACGCTAGCAGCCGTTACTGGTTCATAGGGACTGGAGACGGCTAGCAGGCTGCAGACAGCTGCAGCGGCTTCAGTCCACCGAGACAGAAGTACCGACAAGACAATGCTGTTAAAATGACTTAAATGTTAGTTACACAACGTCTCAACACGGGTAACATATACAAATACATATTGCAAGTGATCATCTTAACCCCCGGCTCCAGAATACAAAACGCAATGATGGTCTTTCTCAACTCCCAACTTCTTTCACGGGTCCGAAAGATTTTGACAAACTCCTACTAATATTTTACCTTCTTTCCGATTAAAATCCCGACTAGGGTGATCTGGTGAAGAGTCGCTTTCTGGCTTCACGCCTCAAAACAGCGAAATTTAGGTTTAAACAGCAATAGGTGGGGAAATATCCTCTATATATCAGTTACGAGTTTCCCTTAGGCAGACATTTTTGCTTTGCAAAAGCCTCAGCACCACCATGACATTGGTTATTGTATCCCTCCGCCGAGCACAGTGACATGATGGTCCCACACAGCGGGAGATGCTGCGGGAGTCAGCACGCACTGTCCTGGGTCACACCGGAGCACGACAGCTTTATCACCGCTTTACTATCAATGACGCCACACGGTATGGATTTTAGTGGACTGCAGAATAACACAAAGCCGTACTTAGCAAAAAAAGAAATGAACTGAGATAGGTTATTTTCAAAACTTGTGCTAATTGACGCATTTTAAAAGCGTTATTATTTGTTTTGTTGTGTGAACATATATTTTAAAATCTTTACACACACATTGGTTTCCAGCATGTCAACAATGGGAATCTCTAGAGGCTGCATCTTTACTGTATGTTTACTGGGTGGAGTATTTTGATACACTCCCCCATGACCCTTAACAGAAATAAGCGGGTAAAGAAGATGAATGAATGATAAATATATACTCACTTGCCAAAACATTAGGTACACTAGTGAATACCAGTGCATTCCAATGTAACAGCCAGCACTAAAATCACCTTCATAACTAATATACTTTTGCTACTGTTAAAACCGTATCAGAAAGGTAATGAATTAGACTACTACTACTACTTTAGAACTAACTTTGCCAATTTTGAATCATTTTCGAAGATGAAGTTTGTGGTGTTGTTAAACTGGATTGAATTAAATAATGAATTAAATTTCTGTTATTTAGAGTAGCACACTGAGTAAAACTGAGTTGTCAAAATAACAGAAACATGTGTCGGTACAACACAACAGTACTACAAACTACAACCTCTAAAATAAAAACACGGCTGAGTTATTCAATTATTTGAAAGAAATACTACACCATAACCTTCACAAAGCTAAGATTTACTGCAGTACTGTTTAGGTATAATGCATTCATTTTCTCTACGTAATTAACCTAATAAACTGGTAATTGAGTGTATAAGGACACCTACACACTTAAATATTAACAAAACTGGGGCATGCATTATCATCTATTGTGTCTTGTAGAGGATTTTTTAGACCCTTATTATCTTAGTCTAGATTAAATTGTGTGCAGGTAAACTCAGTGTGTGCCTAATCTGGCCCCAAATCTGCAATTTAAGGGCAAAGGTATGTTAAGAATAATGTAAGTGCAGTTAGCCATATATTTATCCTTCATAGCTGACAGTTTTTTTTATATCTCTTCAATGTATTGTCATTTTGGGTTACTTTGACTTTGCCTTTCTTTCACAACACTGATAAACATTACCATTTCACAGACTGTGTACATACCATGGGCACGGTGCCTTGTAAAAGGCCATGGCCCATTTTGTTATTAAAATCCCTCATGTAAACAGTATATTGACAAAAGTATTTGCTCATCTGCCTTTACATGCTTATGAACTTAAGTGACATCTAATTCTAAATTCATAGCGTTTAATATGACGTTGGCCCCCCTTTTGCAGCTATAACAGCTTCAACTCTTCTAGAAAGGCTTTCCACAAGGTTTATGGGAATCTTTGACCATTCTTCCAGAAATGCATTTTTGAGGTCAGACACTAATGTGACGAGGCCTGGCTCATAGTCTTTGCTCGAATTCGTCCAAAAAGTGTTCTGTCAGGCTGAGGTCAGGACTCTGCAGGACAGTCAAGTTCTTCCACACCAAAGTCGCTCATCCGTGTCTTTATGGGCCTTGCTTTGTGCACTGGTGCTCCTTTCACTGGAACATAAGGGGCCAAGACCAACTCCTGAAAAACACCTAGACACCATAATCCCCCCTCCACCAAACTTCACACTTGGCACGATGCAGTGATACAAGTACCGTTCTCCTGGCAAACGCCAAACCCAGATTCATCCATCAGATTGCCAGATGGAGAAGCATGATTCATCACTCAAGAGAACGTGTCTCTAGAGTCCAGTGGCAGTACTTTACACTACTGCATCCTTTGCATTGCACTTGGTGATGTATGGTTTAGATGCAGGTGCTCGGCCATGGAAATCCATTCCATGAAGCTCTCCACCCAGTGTTTAGCTACTTGAGCTAATCTGAACGCCACATTTGAAGTTTGAAGGTCTGTAGCGATTGACTTGGCAAACAGTTGGCGACCTTTGCATACGATGCACTTCAGCATCCGCTGACCACGCTCTGTCATTTTATGTGGCCTGCCACTTCTTGGTTGAGTTGCTGTCATTCCCAATCATTTCCACTTTGTTATAATACCACTGACAGTTGACTGTGGAATATTTAATAGTGAGCAAATTTCATGAGTGGGCTTGTTTCACATGTGGCATCCTACCACAGTATCACACTGGAATTCACTGAGCATCTGAGAATGGACCATTCTTTCACAAATGCTTGTAGAAGCAGTCTGTATGGCTAAGTGCTTGATTTATACACCTGTGGCCATGGAGTGATTGTTTGATGCAATATTTAATTTTTTTTTTTTTTTTGTCTGCCATATTCTATAATTATTCTGCTCCTTTTTTTTGTATCTACTGCATCTTGCCCTATTGTTTCCTGCCGCAGTAACGCCCCACAGGGATGAATAAATTCTTATCTTGTCTTATCTGAAACCCTGAATTCAGTTATTTGGATTGAGTGAATACCTTGGTTGAGTGTATACCTTTGGCAAGTATAGTGTATATTTTCACAAACTGCAATTTATTTAGTGTGCAAATCATAACTCATTATTTGCTGTCACGTTAATGTTGTGACCATTTTTACCATAAGCCATACGTTCAGTTTATTAACAAATGTGGTCAAATGTGGTGTTGACTGCGTTTTACTATAACAAGCACAAAATTATGTAAATCCCCGCTTTAGTTTGTATTTCATTTACTTGTTTTTATCCATGTGTGTTTTTGATATGGCTTTTAAAACTGAAACGTAACACTTGATATCACTATCTTAAGTTGTTATAACATATTTCTTTGTTATAATTCATAATTTAAAACATTCTATTTTCCTCTTTATTTATGAATGATACAGGTGCATTCCATGAAGAGTATTTCGCCACGTGTATGAAGTGGTGCCATGTAATATTTTTGGAGTTTAATTTATTGGGATTGCGCCTTTATTCTGAAGGGCTCGGACCGGAAGTCGTGTGCAGCTGGCGGAAATCAGGCGGGTATTTGAAAACAAGCTAGCTTAGCTACTGTAAGTGGTCGTTTGTGTGCGTATAAGCTATGAGGTTTGCATTATGCCCATGGTCAAACAACGACTGACAACTTAATGACACCCTGATATTAATCTGACAAGCGCTCCAGTTCGAGTCTCAAAAATCGAAACCTGTCCGTCGATCTGCAAAAGAGCAAGAAATGGAGATCCGTCGTATGTCTACACATAAAAACATTGCACAAGGTAGAGAGAAGTAAAAGTAGAAGATAATCTACGACCCAACCGAGACACTGCTGTCTATCATTTGAATTTGTGAAAGTCCGATAAGATCATATTTTTGACTTATAATAGTGTATGGCCTCAGTTTTAAATGTATGGCAAACGTTAATAAACATAGTCAAATATTACTTTATTTAGAGGGGAGTGCAGAACATTTAAATTATCTTACGTGAAGTGCCTTTCTAAAGGAGTGATACAGTGTAGACAAACGCTAATAAATGCCACGTGAATCGTCACCCTTTAAATCTGATGTCTGTGGCGACATTCCCGCACTGGCTCCAAGATGCATTTTACAGGGAACAGACTTATTGAAGGACTAACCTACAACAACTAGAAGTATCAGGGCATTATGGCAGAAAAACCAACAAAACGTCTGAGGAAAACCTCTGGTGCCCCGCGTAAAAAAGAAACACGGCGTTCAGAGGCAGGCTTAAGGTCAAAAAAGGAAAGTGATCGAGTGCGAGGACAAACACGGATTACCATTGGTGTGGCTTTTCCTCGTTGGAGAGCTCTGAAAGAAGAGATGGGACTGAGGTCAGACACCGACGTGGCCTTACTGCTCTTGGACAGGTTGGTATTTGTAAAACATTGTCTTGGAAGTATGAAAACTCGAAGTTGTCAGTTATAAATCAGTGGGTAACTAGGTATCTGATGATCACAGCACTTGACACTTTGACACTTTGGCACTTGACACTTTGTTCCCTCCATTGTTGAACATGGGAAGATACAAAGTGAGTACTGTTGGGGGTGAAGGTTAGTCACTACAAAATGTAAACCTTATTTTTCTT
Source organism: Planiliza haematocheilus (assembly GCA_005024645.1). Classification (NCBI taxonomy): domain Eukaryota; kingdom Metazoa; phylum Chordata; class Actinopteri; order Mugiliformes; family Mugilidae; genus Planiliza; species Planiliza haematocheilus. The sequence continues at coordinate 4,785,759 of SRSE01000798.1, forward strand.
TTTTTTTCTTTTTGGAAAAACATAACAGGGAGGGAAGTACATCCTCTGTCATGTTATGTTCATGTCCCTTGTGCCCCTTACTCTACTAGACCACTATAAACACAGTACAGTACTGTCCTCTAACTAACTTGGAACTACTTTTTCCTCTGCACTGCTGTAAGGCTCATACTGATTTTTACTGTGGCAAGACGTGTTAAATCTGTTACAAGATTCACTTTCAGCAACTGATTTGTGGTTTAAGAATTGTATGTAACTGAATTGAATGAAGACACATGTTGTTTCTGTTTGACAGTGAGTGAGAAGGCAGTTAGGTGTGGGTGTTCAGGGTGTTTACCTGCGTGAAGTTAAAGAAGAGGCATGCTTCTTACTGAAACTATTATGACTGAAAAGGAAACAACCTTGGAACAGACTGTTTCGCAGAACTTAAGCATGTAGAGTAGGCGTTGGTGGTTGGTGAGCTGAACACTTACAGGCTTGTACATGGAATGCAGTGACTTGGATATGACCTGTACCCCTTCCTCTATGTGTATTCTTCAGTCAAAACCAAAGCTTTACCACCAACATGTTTCTAGCTGATAAACAGTTAAGCATGAAAAAGGTTCTTCTGCACATAATTGTTTTAAAAGCTTTAGGTCATCATCTTAAGCTTTTGATATATAAATAAGTACCCATCAGTGATCAAACTTTGTGTGAACCTTATGAGAAGCATGTGGGGTGTGAGTGTGTGTCGCTAGAGATTGGCCATCCCATCTTATCCAGATGTTTTACTGAATGAGGTGTGTTACACCTACATGGGCTTCAGTGAGTTCAGGACCACCAACACATTTGGCACTGCTCTTACTAATCCACATAAAAAAATAAAAAAAAAAATCCACAGGACAGGCAGTGAAAGATGCACCAAAATTATTATCATAGTGTACGATGATAACCTGTAAATGTAATGTGAACAAAACAAAAATGTTTTTATAATTACTGTTCTGTCTAACAGCAAGCACTTTGTGTCTGAAAGGCTCTTAAATAAAAAAAAGGGTCCTTGGAAAATTAATGTTTTTCTATTATGGTCATAGGTTTTCTGTGCAATATTAATAAAAAGCAGTAATAAATTATGTTAAAAAATTGGGAAAAAACAAACAGATTACAATATGTCATCTTAAACACTGCTGATTTTAGATTTTAGAAGAAATGTACTCATTTCATATCCTGACTGTGCATAATGCCCCAAATGGATTATTTACTCTAAAAACACCACTGAATGTTGTTGTATGAGGGGGAAATACCAGTTTCTGTCTTTAACACAAGTTCATGTTCACGTCATAGTACAAAAATCTCTCTGTTTATTTGGATGGACACATGAATACAACTATGAATTACAACCAAACTGTTGCCCTGAAATCAATTGTGATGAAGTCTTTTGAGCGCCTTGTGCTTTCGCACCTCAAGGATTTAACAGACCTATTCCTGGACCCCCTGCAGCAAATTGTCCTCAGTGATGGGAGGATATACTCTGCTGCACATTATCAATTACAGACTGCCACCTGTTGGACAAACTAAGATCACCCAAATTTCTGCAGATGATCTTTACCTAATGAAATCATCCAGATTAGCAGATTAAATTGTTTTTGAGAATAATATCATCATATTAACAATTACTTTGAATAAAGTGCATAATAGAGACTGTAAATATAAATCACATACTTGAAATAAACAAATGTCAAATAAACGAGGTAAACTATAAACAGCTGTTTCAATTCGCTTCAGTTTTATTTATAAAGTGCTTGCTGCACTTTGATCTAAAAGGACGAGTATAGAAACAAATCCATTGTCTGGAACCACGAGGAGATCGTTAGTAACTTAAGTGGCTGTTGAGCTGTTTCTGTACTACATGATGAACTCTAAAAGATGACTGAAACTGTTCAAACAGACTGTTCCTGTTTAAATGGTGACAAAACAGATGAGCAGCAACTTAAATAAAGGTTGGATATTGGTCTATAGTTGGCTAAAACATCTGGTTTTTTTTAAGTAAAGGTATAATTACAGTACTCTTTAAAGACTGAGGCATGTGTCCTGTTAATAAAGATACATTTATCTGGTTTAATCTGGAACCTGATTGGGGAATTTAGTTGGGATGGGATCTAGAGGACAGGTTGATAGTTTAGATGCTGTAATTATTGAAGTGAGCTAAGGAAGATCTGTGGGAAGATCTCTAATGCCTGGAATAGATGGCTCAACAGAGCTGTGACTCTTGTCAGCCTGGCGACAGCGCCGAAAAGAAATCTGGGGTTGTTCTTGTTTTCCTCCAGTAATGATGAATAATATGCTGTTTTAACATTATGGAGAGCTTTTTTAGAAGTTGTTTAACCATCTTTCCAAGATTAGTGGAATTTTGGAACATTCTTTCCAGCTTTCAGACTTCCTGCCTTGAATTGCACACAACTGTGAATTATATGAGAGAGCTAGCCTCCTCTGATTCATGACCTTGGCTCAGCTGAGTCAAGACTTGTATCAAGTGTTGTTACAGTGCTATCAACAAAATAATCTATTCGCGCTAGGATGTTAAAGTATATCAGGTGTTGTCCATTATGCTGGCACATGGAACTGAACTAAATAATAAAGGAATTTACCTCCTTATATCTGGTTACAGCATCAGCAGATAAACCTCTGCTGTAATCAAAATTCTATTTCTGTGTAATCCATTAGTGTAAATTTAAATGTTATGAGGAAATGGTCAGGCAACAGAGGGTTATGAGCAAGAATGAGGCTTTCAAATGAGTTAAAGCTTTGCTTAGGTTTAGGATTAATAGATAAATCAGTAAAAGATAGCTGCCACTCCTCTGCCTGTGCTTCAAGGAATGTGATAATTAATAAGACTGGGTGGCTTCTTTAAAGTGACATATCCATTTCACAGCTGTCTCTTCTTTAAACAGATACTTTAAGTAAAAAAGTAAGTGCTCATTTGGAGTATTTGTACTCCCCTTTTAAACATGTAACACACCAACACTGGAATTATTGTTCTTAAAATAGACTGCATTTTAGCCAGATGTTATAATAAACTGAAATTTACTTGAGGTAGGTAGTCGTTTTTTTGGCATCATTGGGAACGGGCTGGCCCCAGGCATAGTGGCTGTCTGTTAAACATCTGGTGTGATCAATAACTGTGTCCAAGCAGTGAAACTACATTCATACAAAGTTAAAACCTGCTCTGGTACAAAATAGTGCATGTAAACCAGAGGGGGAGTGGGTCCAGTACATGGCAGCCAGGGTGAGTATAGTCCTGGAAATCTTACTCATGACACGAAACCTGGCCAGTTGCATGAAGGCCTGTGCTATGAATTCAGATACACATGCACGTCCCTCCTTATGGTGGATATCAGGATACAAAAACGCTGCAACTTTGCAAAGCAGCGTAAAAGATAATAGATGTCCGTATCAGGAAAGTGTTTCACAGGCGGAGAGAAAGTTCAGCTTTATTGACTAATTTCAACCTTACTGTTCTACTCCTGGACACCTAATCCACTGATGTCATGTCTTCAGATGTCTGTTCATCCACTGTCTTTGTAGTTGTTGGACATGACTGAAGTCCTCTTTCCTGAAACATTGTCCTTTTTTTTTTTACCTTTTTTTTTTACAATAAAAGAAGAGTTTTCAGAGTTTGATGTGTTGTCCTGGTGATTTTCTTTTGAGTCTAACATCAACATTATTTTTCTACAGCTATGAAAAGACTAGAAGTAGTCTACGAGAGCCTACATCATCAAGTCTCCATTATGAAAGGTAACCTGTCATAGCTCACCCTCCTTTTTACAGATGGATGTAACACAGATTGATGTTTACAGGTAAATTGGCTGAGGCACAAAGCCCAACAAACGTATTTTAACTCCAGTTGTTTAATGCTGGATTCAGTTTTAGTGATGCTTAGAGGGCCGGCCAAACAGATGAACAGCTTTAATTAATAACCATAAAATCTCATTCCAGAGTTAAACCTGTCAGTCATGATTGGCTTTTAGTTGCTCTTAGCTAATTTATTAATTTAGGGTTGTCCAAAGCTAGCCAACTATCACCTTGCATGCCATCCCAATGCTTTATATATTATTTATTAATGTTGTGTTTACTACATGTCAAAATACAAAATTTAGATCCTAACTTAAGAATAATCAGAAAATGACCTGTGCATATGTGTCTGCAGAGTTCATCAGAGCTACACAACACATACTGAGTCAGAGGTGACTTTTTGTCATTTTGCATATTTATATTAATATAAAAGTATATATTGCTATATTGTGCGTGTCAATAAAATCTCCGCTTCTGGTGCAACATTAACCAGCTTCCACTTTGGTCATATAGTTAAATCTGCACTCTCTGATTTGAGAAGTGATACCCTGAAGTGCCGTACTTTCACATGTCACCTTCTGCTGTGTTTATTTTTGCCAAGTTACATGCAAATGACACATAACTGCTACAAAGTAAGCTCATTCAGTACTACACATACCAGATGGGTTTATTAAGGGGCCGTCCACACAGGAATGCATTTTGTTGTAAACCCAGATGTTTTGCATCGTTTTAGCCAATCGTCCACACGAATCTTGTGAAAGCATAGCCCTAAAACGCACTTTTTTGAAAGCGGATCCCAGGGTGGAAAACTACGAAAACACAGCTCTTGCGTTTCTGTGTGGACGTTTTCGTACATGTAGATGAGGCTTAGGAGTATGTTGTTGTTTTCTTAATGCTGCATATATAGTCACATTCACGATATTGTGGGACCATTTGATATAGGAATAAAAAACAAAAGTTTTGAAATAAAACTGAAATAGATATCACATGTTTTATGAATCCTTTGCTTATGTTGTCTTGGTTCTTGTTGTTGGAGCAGCAGATGTGATTGTGAACGCACAGTCTAGGCCTGCATGGATAAAACACGTCAATGTCGTATTCAGTGGCAATACTCACTTTCCCGTGTCATTTCAGTTTTGAGGAGATGGAGGTCACCATTGATGAGGATGACTGCAACGCTATGAAGAACACAGAGTAAATTTAAACTATATCACAGAGAATACATCACATTAATTTGGGTAATGTAATTCTGTCAATCATCGTTTCTGTTTTTTTTCTAATCTGAAAGATGTGAAACATCTGAATTGAGAGCTGCAGTTACAGATGACAGCAGCGATGAAGACGTCTACTTACCATTAATGCCTCAGAGGTAACTTTGTCTCTTTCATGACATTGATTTATTTAGAAAAATAAAATCTTGTTCAATAATGACAATATTGTATTTTTTACAAAGAGCAAAAACATTCAAAAAAGTGCAGCAAACCAAAGAAATGTAATAAAAGTTCAGATAGTAGACTAGTTGACAACGGTCCTCTGATCTGTTGGTTAAAGAATCACCAAGACCTAAGACAGTAATGTCATCATTCACAGAACAATATCTGTGGCAACAACAATAATACCATCAGTAATATGTAATGTACAGATGTGTTTTGTGTTTCAGGTCCACAACGTCTGAACTTTTACTGGAATGTGAAGAGGAAGAGCTGGAGCCGTGGCAGCAACAAACTGCACAGCTTCAGTTGAAAGCTGAGGAGGACTTTGGAGAGTTAAGTATGTAACACAATGTGTCTCTGTTGAAGATGTTAAACTAAGATTTTACACTGAACAACTCATACGACTGAAAGACACATTGGTTGAATATTTCTATTTATTCGTCAGACTTGTTGATGACATGTTCATTTTTCTTTTTATATAGTGCCTGATTGTGTCCTTTGATCTTATAGGTAATGACCACACGGATTATAAGCCAGAGCCTTCACATCTGCAGGGAAATGTAGTGGACACTTCACTACCTGAGCTGAAAACGGACGGTCCAGAGCATGTTGTCTTAAACCGCCAGGTAGTTATGTTACATTTGTCTTAATTAATAAATAATAATTCATAATTATTGGAACAGTACTGGGACACTTTCAAGGTGGCAACAAACAGTTTGGATGAGTACACAGAAGCAGTGTCACACATCAGCTTCTGTGAGGACTGCTGTATTCCAACACGCACCAGGGTGAGTTATAACAATGACAAACCCTGGTTCACAGCCAAACTCACCTCAGGTTGGAGAAGGCATTCAGGAGTGGAGACAGAGAGAAATTCAAAGAGTCAAAGTACAAGTAGAGCCAGTTTGCAGCCAACGACTCAAGCTCTGTCTGGAGGGGCTTCAAGAACATCACCGACGACCAGCCCCCCCCCACACACTCTGTGAACGACTCACGCCTGGCCAACAACCTGAATAAATACTTCAGCCGCTTTAATAGACTATGGGGGGCCGTCCACACAGAAACGCTTTTTTGGTGTAAACACAGATGTTTTGCATCGTTTTAGCCAATCGTCCACGATGCCAGGGAAAATGGAGGGAGAAAAGATCGTTTTCGTACGTGTGAGCGAGGCCTGGGACAGTACTACGACCACCACCCCCCACGGTGACACCTCTCCCACCAGCACTGGTACCTGTGAAACCTCACAAGCCCTAACACCAGTGCCCCCCTCCTCCCCGACAACAACAATGACCAAGGCTCCTTCACAGTCGGTGGTCTCAGAGCCTCCCTCCTCCATCTCACCTCTCACCATCCTGGAGAAGGACGTGAAGAGGCTGTTTACGAGGCACAACTGCCGCAAGGTTGCTGGACCAGACGCTGTGTCTCCATCCACCTTGAAGCACTGTGCTGATCAACTGTCTTCAGTGTTCACGGATATATTCAACATCTCACTGAAGTCATGTCACATGCCAGCTTGCTTCAAGGCCTCCACCATCATCCCAGTCCCCAAAAAGCCAAGGACTACTGGGCTCCATGACTACCACCCTGTTGTCCTGACATCGGTTGTGATGAAGTCTTTTGAGCGCCTTGTGCTTTCGCACCTCAAGGATATAACAAACCCATTCCTGGACCCCCTGCAGTTCGTCTACAGATCAAACAGATCTGTGGATGACGCAGTCAGCCCTCCACCTCATCCTCCAGCACCTGGACTCCCCCAGATCATATGCCAGGGTCCTGTTTATGGATTTCAGCTCGGCCTTCAACACGGTCGTTCCGTCTCTACTACAGGACAAACTCTCCCAGCTGACCGTGCCTGACTCCATCTGCAGGTGGATCACAGACTTCCTGTCTGACAGGAGGCAGCATGTGAGGCTGGGAAAACACATCTCAGACTCCCGTATCATCAACACGGGTTCCCCTGTGTCCTTTCTCCTCTGCTCTTCTCTCTGTACATCAACAGCTGCACCTCCAGTCATGAGTCTGTCAAGCTCCTGAAGTTTGCAGATGACACCACCCTCATCGGGCTCATCTCACGTGGATATGAGAATGCCTGCAGACTGGAGATTGACAGCTTGGTGACTTGGTGCAATCATCACAACCTTGAGCTGAACACCTCCAAGACAGTGGAGATGATCGTGGATTACAGGAAGAACACGGCCCCACTCCTTCTCATCATCCTGTTTGACTCTACAGTCAACACTGTGGAGAACCTCAGTTTCCTGGGCAACATGCTTGGCAATAAAGTCTTTTCTGATTCTGATTCTGATTCTGAAACAGTGCAAATGTGAAAAGCCCTTATACATTGTCATGTGAATGTGAATTTAAGGACTCTGTTTTCATGTTGGTACCGTGTATGGAATTGAGTCACACCAGCAAACAGGGATTAATTTTCTCCCCAGTGGGTCGAGAGATGCAGTAGAGGAAATGGCGTGACCAATCAAATGGCACACTGCAATTATGGTGCCAAAACTGAGAGGGATTTGCATTGTTTGAGGGTTTGCCAGCTCACAACAGGTCAACTGCTCTGTGCACCTGTGGACTTTATGGATCATGTGTGAAACAATGCGATGATGAAATGAAATGAAATGAAATTGCGCATAAAACAAGACTTCAAGCATCCAAATAACTCACCATAATGAGTGGGCACATCATTAAGGCCATAGTCCTCAGAGTGGGCATATGTTACCCTCTCTCAAAATAAAGACTTCAAAAATAGACTTCAAAAGACTTCAGCTTTATTTATCTATTTATTTATCTATTAACTCTATACATCCCAAAGAGCAATACTTTTCCTCTTTATGAGAAAAATTCTTCCCAAACTGTTCTTATCACAGCCATATCTTTTTTCCCTGCTCGCTATGAAGGTTTACCACAGGTGCCCCATACGGTGGCCCAGGGAGCTCAACACACTGCAAGTTAAGAAACACGTACACTGCAAATACAAATAACATAACCAAATACAGAAACGCAATGCAAGTAGTGTAAACAGTAGCGGAAATGTTTCCACGAATCTTGCTGTGATGCACTTGTTGTTCAAAGCTTTATGACTTTTGGAGTTGTTCACACTTGCTGCCTGTCAGGGGTGTTGGAAATGAGCTGAAATGTAAGTTGGTTTTATATTTTTATTTTAACATCCTGATCACATGATTCCTAATAAGCCTTTGCTTATTATTATCAAACCATTATTACCAAATTAAATTACAAATGCAAGTTGAGAGCATTAACAATTCAAAGATATTTTTCTGACCCTTTTAGTAATGAAACAAAAGGCAAGAAAAGGCAATATATGTTGAACCCCCCTCTGTCTTTTTTTTTAGGTCAAAATGTATTGTCCTGTCTGTGGCTTCAAACTGGAGAACATGTCCAAATTTTGCAGTTCGTGTGGACACGAAATAAACTGTGTGATAGAGGATACATCCTCAGTGTCTAGAACAGCAGGTGAAGAACATGACTCTTTACAAACTTTGTGCAGAGGTAACAATCTCTTACTACATTCTCTCTATCTACTTTACCATATTATCAGTTGTTACTGTCAAACTCATCTAATTATTTTAATCAGTCTCTGTCTCTCTGATTGTGTATGTGTGTCAGTGACGGATGCATGTACCGTTGAAGCAAAGTCTTCCATCCAGTTCATGAAATATCGAGAACGAAAAGAGACAGAGAAGAAAAAGTTCTCACAGAGCAAACACAATTTGAAAAAAACTGTGAGGGTAAGTTAACACTGACATTTGAGATTATAAACTTATTGTCAGACTTCATCATTTATATATGTCATGTTTTCTGATTGATGATCTAGATTTATGTTGGAATCATGAGCAAGACCAAGAAGAATGGCATGAAGCCCGTAAGAGGGAAAACCCTACCACTACACGTGGAGCCCCAGTGGTCATCTGTACAACTTTTGAGAGCTGCTGTGAAAAAACTAAAAGGGTTCAACCAAGACACAGAAGATGGAGAATATGTTTTGCTGTATCCTGATGGCTCTCAGATAAAAACTCTCCCTGGGACTGACACACCATTTACCATTAAACACTACAAAGAGGCCATTGGAAAGGATTACCAGAGGATCACATTTTACATCTGCTCTCTTGGTGCTTTGCTGTCAAAGAGTAAGTATTTAGATAGTGTCCTGATCAGCCATTACGACAGACTGGTCAGTTTCTGCGGCAACTGTGTCCTTTCTTGTATTAGAAGCAGGAAAAAATGGGCTACTGGAAGGACATTAGCAACTTTGAAAAGGGCCAAACAGGGCTAGACAACTGGGTCAGAGTGTCTTCAAAACTGCAACACTTTAGGGGGTTACCGGTCTGCAGTTGTCAGTACCTATCAAAAGTGGTTCAAGGAAAAGTGGTGAACCAACAGGATCATAGCTGACCAAGGCTCATTGATGCGCATATGGAGTGAGGGAGGCTCAATGTGGTCCGGTCCAACAGATGACCTACAGTGGCTCAAAACTTTTGGAAAAGTCTAGAACACACAGTGCATCACAGTTTGTTTTGTGTTTGACTGCGTAGCCGTGTTTAAAAAAAGATACGTATGCTTTATGGGAGGATTCAGTTTTGTTTAATAATGTTTTTCACTTTCTGACAATATGACACCTGCCACACCTAAACAAATTATAGGACTGACATTAAATGTGTTTCTCTCTGATTGTATGTGTGTGTGTGTGTGTGTGTGTGTGTCAATGACTGACGCATCTGCTATTACAGCAAAGTCAGCTGGCCAGAGGAGAAGGGAGACAGAGAAGAAAGAGTTCTCACAAAGCAAAAAGACATCAAAGAATACAGTGAAGGTAAGTTAACACTGATGTCTGAGATTGTGAACTTAACGTCAGATTTCATCATTTATATATCATCATTTCCAATTAATTGTCTAGATTAATGTTGGAATCATGAGCAAGACAAAGAAGAATGGCATCAAGCCCATAAGAGGGAAAACCCTACCACTACACGTAGAGCCCCAGTGGTCATCTGAACAACTTCTGAGAGCTGCTGTGAAAAAACTAAAAGGGTTCAACCAAGACACAGAAGATGGAGAATATGTTTTGCTGTATCCTGATGGCTCTCAGATAAAAACTCTCCCTGGGACTGACACACCATTTACCATTAAACGCTACAAAGAGGCCATTGGAAAGGATTACCAGAGGATCACATTTTACATCTGTGCTCTTGGTGCTTTGCTGTCAGTGAACAAGTATTCAAATGGAGTCCACTTATCAGCCATAACATTATGACTGAATGAAAAAAAAATAGTTGTAGTCACGGGTAATGTGACTTCTGCGAGTCATTCATGAGACATTTTGTTTTACATCTGAAGTGCAGTACAAAATTGTTTTGACACTGGAAATAAAAAAACTGGATCTTACATAGTCAAAGAACAAATAAACTTTGAAATGTGTAAAGCTGTTGGGTGGTAATTCATTTAAAAAACAACAAACAAAAGGTCCTCTATAAAATTAAAAAATGTTGTCAAGGCCCACTCAGCTGAAGTGGTTCAAGTACATTCACAGACATCTGGATGTCTGTGAATGCTCTAGAACCACAAATGTGTCTCCTATATGGTGCATCAAGCTACACAGGAGTTTTCTTGGCAGGGGTAATACTTACTGTATATGTCTGCTTAAGTAATCTTATATTGCAGAATCAGCAACTGATGATTATATAGGTGTCCCAGTGACAAAATTAACTTGGCGGTGCCCATCATCCCAGCAACTAGGCATAGGGTCTGAATGTGTTCAAACTCTAGGTGGAAAAACTTGGTGGTTAAAACCAAGGCCAGTCAGTAACCAGTAAAGTTGTTGCAGGTATTATAATTGAAACCTCCAATAGCTATGGGAAAAATGATAATTAAGTATAAGTAAAACTAAGTAATTATTTCAGCTGTCGTGATTACCAAAGACCACACACTTCTACTAACTTCTAGTGGCCACTGTACCAATGGTGGGAGCATTGGTATAGTTAGTCATTTCACTATTCATTTCTAGATCTACTGGCTCCGTCAGGACACAGTGCATTGCCGGGGATTCGTTTGCAATAGTTCCAGGTAAAAGCGACTTTCATTCTTTGTATTTTAAATGTCTAATGAGCCTTGTATTTTTATGGTAATGCCACTTTTATTAACTGTGTGGTTTCAGCTGCTAATGTGATACCTGAGGCCTGTAGTAAGAACCACGAGTTGTTATCCGGTGTCTGGAGTCCTGCAATAAATGCGACATCGTCTAACCAGCTGCAGTCAGACAAATGTGACTCACAGATTCTGTCAGTACCCTTTTCTCTGTCTTGCTTTACTGTAGTTGGGTGTGAATCAGCTGGCTCACAACAGAACATACAATGAATAACACATTTTTATCTTACCAAGAGAACATATTCTAACAATTGTAATGGGTAAGTTCATTATTTATAAATTTGTAAATGTGTTACTGACTATGTTGATAATAAAATGCAGATTTGCACATTGATTGCCTGTACAGGCCTGTTTACAGTCTGGTGAACCCTGCAAAACAGCACCTTCAAACTTCCTTTTCTTTCAAGTCCAGAATATTATCTTTTTTGATATAAAACACTTTGTTATGTTCCACCACAAACACAAAGGTTTTAATCTTGTTTTATGTTCAGGTCAATAAATTCCTAAGCTACAACTCACTCTGAAATACTTCTGTTTGACAGAGAAAGCATTGTGCTTAGGATCACTTGTCTCTATATTGTCATAAGTGTTATATGTTCAGACTAAAGCACTGAAAGTACAAAACTAAACGACATTAAAGCTTTTAATGTGCACAACTACCTAACAAGAGTCTTTTTTCTCAGTATTGCCACCAAAAGTATGTTCACTTTATTCATCAGATAATATAGAAATACAACATGGAAAGGCACTGGACTGAAAACTGTTTTTTCTTTAATGAAAAATTAAGAGTTTAGTAGATATCTAAGCAAACAGATGCCGTCAGTGACCATGCTCCTAGATTTCTCCTTTACAAATGCTGTTTTACATATACTCAGATTTGGTCCTGCATATTTAGAATTAACTTTTTGTAAATAAATATATCCAGTTTAGATGCATTAAGATGTGCTCATTAGGTTCAGTTGATATGGAGCATACATGCTTAAAAGAATAAGAGTGTTACAAAAAAAGAGTAATTCATCCAGAAACCCCCACCAGAGAGAGACCCGGAAGCACAACAAACAAGAAAGGAAGTTATCAGAAAAATGATCCCAGTCGTCTGATTGGTCCAGAGAATCCGAGCATTTCCGCCGTCCTCGGCCAGCGATACTCTTTTTCCCTCCCTGTGTGATGCACACCCGCAATATCTGAACTCCATCGTCCTCTGGCCAGGGACTGTGCCAGGACTGGTATCTAGACACGGCGCTGTCCTTAGACCCAGCAGCTGGGAGTGAGAGAGGTAGGCTGAAAACACAGATGGTCCACACCAAACTGACTGCAGTCTTTGTCCCAACAGCCACCAGAGGATGCTAACGGAGGCTGGCTAATGTTATTGAGCTGTGATCGATAACCGATAACTTGCAACGTCATGATGTATATCGGTTTTTAAGCAACATTGTGCTGGAGTTTTAAAATGCTACTGCCCGAATCACACCGGGGACTGCATCAATTCATGTACGTTAGCATTAGCTATGTGCTGTTAAAGGCTACACAGGCTAATGGTATACAGCGCTGCTCAGTGAGAGGCGGCTGGGCTAACACAGCATTAGCTAATATTGGCTAATGGCAGTGAATGTGTTGTAAATAGCTATCGGTAATGTTTTTATTAGGATTATCTTATAAATATGTTGATATATACAGAGAGAGAGAGAGTTAGAGTTGGTATTTTTTGTGAAGTAGACAGTGTTAGCTGAGATTAGCTAGCCTAAAACTAAAAACATTTTACACCACATTAAATTGCTCTTTATCGTTAGCAAAGTGATTAGGCCAACTGTTTTCCCTGTCATGTGAGTAAACATTGATACTTAACTAAACATATGCCGTTATTACTATAATTAAGATTTCAATAGAAATTGTGTCTTTATTTGTGTAGTCTGGTAGCCCAATCAACAACCATTGTTGTCGCCATCTTGGAAAGCTGGTTAACTCCAACAGAAGTCATTAATTAGTTCCTTGTCAAATTAGATTATTGGTCATAAATATTACATTCTATGTCATATTCACGTTATTTATATATATAGATATGAATTTTTGGCTGTTTCAAAAGCAAAATGTAAATAAGGATTATTAAAGCAGTATAATCAGTAGTGTGATGACTTTTTGTTTCAGTCTCGCAACAAATGGCCGTCCAGGAACATAATGTGCTGACTGACATATAGTACAATACCTGTTCCACAGGAATCAGCATTTAGATAAAAACAGTGACTAGCTGCTAGTGAACAAATTGGAGATTTTGGTTGGTGGAGACCAAAAACTGAGAGTTAAGGAAGATGCATGCGTCCCTGGGCCAGAAACAACAATCCATAACAAAACATTGGTATTATTCTGGGTCTGACATGGTACAGATATAAGGCAGAACAAGCTGAATTGGCAGACATTATATTTGCATTTTTAGTTCTTTTGTCTGTTTGTTTTTTATCTCTGTCTTTTGTGTTTATTTTGTCAATGCAGCATGAAACATAACGATACAGTTGTGATGTGTTACAGTGCTGTTTGTCTTGGTGATGGGTTTTATTAGTAGCTCATCTTTCGTTAAACCTTTTTGTGTCGTATAGCTCAGCCATGTCCATCTACTGTCATGCCACGCTGTCTCTGCCGTAACATGATATTGATGATTTTCTCAGCTGCTTCTCAGATGACCTTGTCTGCTTCATTTTTCTTGTTAAAGAAAAAAATCAGGAAGAGCTTTAATAGCTTTAACTAATTACTAAATCGTTTTGTACTGCTATTTAGGCAAAAACTTGCCTGAATTGTTTGCTTCATTCAAACAGGACATCTGCCTCCTCAAAGAAAATATGTATTTTGTGTTGCAGCACATCCTCTGGTTTAATAACCACCATAATAGACCAGAGAGAGAAAATGGTCAGCCTATCAGAGATAAAGCTTTGATTTGATCTGGGCTTCACCTTTTCCTATGCCCCAATCAGAAAAGTATATATATTTGTATATCCGGCCAAGCTTAGTTTATTATTATGGAACTGAAAGGGAGAAGTCCGATTTGCTGACCAGCTGTTTGTCAGATTGAAGTTTGTTATTGTTATTGCAGTGCACAGTATCTCTTTGTGGTGTTTCAGTAACTTCTCCAAGTAACTTGGCCATTGTACCCTACGAGTTTGCTGCAGTGTAAACTTGAGGATAGGTGGCATTTTGAGTTCATTAATAAAACTTTGAGATGTGGTGTTGATAACAGACATAATAATCTGAGCCATTATACGGTAAAGCAACCCTGAATTCGATTGATTTTCAAGGCAGTCCTATATTATTTTAAAATGTCTTCTTTAAATAGTATGGTTTCATATTTTTCCCCCTAGAATCACCTTTTTTTATTGTATCATTTTACTGTATTGTATTGAGTTTGAACTATATATTTTGTGCATCTACAGTGCAGAAACACTGTGTGATAACATTTTCTTTTCAAATAATCATTATCGCCATCTTATTTAATAAATAGAGTTGAGTAAATATTTCAGCTTTTGACCATTGTTTGCAGTAGCTGTGGTAGATAACTAAGATTTATTTAATTCTGCAAACTTCTCTCTTGTAGGTCCACAATGTCTGAACTTTTTATGGAGTGCGTTGAGGAGGAGCTGGAGCCGTGGCAGAAGCAAGCTCCTGAAGTTCACTTGATAGACGATGACGATGACGAGCCCATCTTTGTTGGAGTGCTCTGTATGTCGAATCACATTTTTATACATTATGATGTACTATTTCTGCTCCAAAAGCGCAAATTGTTGCATAATGTTAGCATGTTCTGAATCTCTGGTGTTTGAATAGTTTAATATTAGTTTGCTATTACTTATATACACAGATTAAAACCACTGACAGGACAAGTAAATAACACTGACCATCTTAAGATCTAGTGAATACAGTGTTCCCCTGGGAAACTATTGGACCTGGCATTTATGTGAATGTTATTTAGACATGTAGTACCCACTTAGACCAGACCAGGCACCTCCACCCCACAGCAATGACACTCCTTGATGGCAGCAGCCATCCCCAGCAGGAAGCAGCCTGACACAGACACACACACAAAAAACTGTTTGGGAACAACTCCGAAAACAACAAGGTGTTGACCTGGCCTCCAAATTCACTAGATCCCAATCTGATCAAGTATCTGTGGGATGATCCACAGAGGCCCCTCCCCTCAACTCATAGGACCCAAAGGCCCCCACTAACATCATTCTGTTACCAAACACCACAGGACACCCTCAGAAGGCCCATGTCCATTCTCTGATGAGTCACAAGTTTTATATGTACAAGGGAGACCTGGAGAGGTGGTCATAATGTGTTGTTTGATTGTGTATAATTGGATTGAGAGTATTTAGTACGGCTGTGCTGGAGACGAGAGTAGAGCTAACACCTAGGACTGCTGTTACCAGTCTGTCACATGATTGTTTACTGAAATTAAAAGACAAACATTTTGTTGACTCTCTTATTTTGGGCCTTTTTTGTTCTTACAGCTAATAACCAAAAGGACAGTAAGGCAAACCCCCCACCTTCTCAGAGGACCAGTGCAGGCAAACAAGAAATAAAGCACCCGACTCCTCAGCCTGCTGTTGGCCCCTCACCAATACTGATGCCACTGAGTGTAACTGGAAATGCAGTAAATACTGCACCATCCACTCTGGCAACAGTGACTCCACAGCCTGTTATTGTCAACAACCAGGTATTTGTGGTATTTCTCTTTTTTGTGTGTGTGTGTGTAAATGATATACAATAAGAAACCAACCCATTTAGTCTGGATTTGTCTCTTTTTTTCAGGGATTTATTGTCACTTCTCCACAATTAACAAACAGCACTGACTTTATTGCCTCTCTTGGGTCCCACTATCCCCCTGGAACGTCATTTACAATTGTACCAGGTAAATCTGAGTGAAATATACTTCTGAGGAGTAACTCTTGCGTTTCAGTGGTTCCCACAGAATTGGATTCCGTTTTTTTTTTTTTTTTGGTCACAGCTGCTGTCCTCTGATATATCTCTCTCTTCATTGGCTATAGCTATTCTTTCTCAGCTGCCACAGCAGCCCCGGTTGAAGCCTGTAAATTCAAAACGTTAACTGGATAGCTAATCACACTAGTCTGACACTCAGTTTCTGGATACTCTGTTTTCATCTGGTGCAGTTTTAAATGTCTATTACTTTTCAATATTCAACTGGATAGACAGAACAGACATTCACGAGCAGTTAGAATTGACAACATTCAACGCCATCTGTAATCAAATATGAATATAGTCTGCACGTTTAAAATGTCCTTTGTTGTCTTCACAAAAATCTTGCACTCTTTGACTTGGGAATCAGAACATACATGACTGACATAGCAGAGAATGGAACAGAAATTATCAGGTAGTTGCCCATATAAGGGTTTACCCACTTCCCTAAATAGCAAACTCACATAGTGGTTCACTATTACAGCAGAGACCTTTTCTTTCTCATTGTTTTATAATATCAGACTCCTTTCCAAACAGTGACCCTGGGACATAAGTGAGGACAGCTCAAACACAGCCATAAAATTACGACTGATTTAAGCAACCGTAATTGACGGACTGCTACACAAAACAGAATGTCTGCATGTAATACCAGTGTGATAACAACAAACAGCTTTGTCTCTCTGCAGAACAAACAAGTATGGGAGGAACAGAGCGAGAACATTAGCTAATCTATTACAGGGAGTTTTCTCTCAGATGGATTTAAAAAAAAATTGTAAAAGCTTGAATGGATCACCATGAATATACTTGGGCAGCCCAAGTAAAGAGTCAGTCTGAAACACTGGGTGACGCCAAGTTTGTATCCTCTGTCTTTCAGCTGGTCAGCAGCCACTTTTTCAGCAGGTTGCTCCAGGCACAGTGATACCTGGTGTCGTCCACAGACCTCAGGTGCAACAAATAAGCAACAACATTGTGACTTTGTCCAACGTCCAGACCCCTGCTGTGTATTCAGCACAGCCGGGTCAGCTACAGCCCAACCAGCCCAACTCATACTCCACTATTCAGACATTCTCTGTGTCTGTAAAGGACAATGGTGCTAACAGAGGTATATTTCTTAATGTGGTGTTTTCGCCTTATTTTGCCATTTCATCTGGTGGCAGTAACTAAAATGTACATTTCTTGGACTCCACACAGATCAGAGCTCAGTCAAACGAGGGCTGACTCCACAGGAGATTAACACTGTGTCGAAAATAGTTAAGTTTGACTTGGGTAAGTTTCTACTACACAAGTCGTCACCAGATCAACAGCAGGTCTACTGATAACATTTTTTGCTCACATTACATAAATGAACCGTAGATGGTGCTTTTTCTAAGTAGTAATTACTATCTAACTGTTATTTTCCCAAGCACCAACTAAACTAATGGTCGGAGTGGAAAATGGCGTTGGTAAGAGAAAATGCCCCAACTGTCCAGAAGAATGTGTCACAGAGGAAGCTCTGAAATGTCATCTGATGGTGAGTAAAACTCTTCTGAAATCACGTTGACTGCTGGGAACAAACGCATTTAAGCATTAATGTTGCGAAATTAAAGGCTTTGTTAATGTATTTCACTAGAACCATGTATTTCTACTAGTCTGACCTGATAAATGGGATTCATAAACATATAAAGACATAAAATATTTTTTTGTATTATTGCTCCTCCCCTCATTTCACCACTCGCAGTCATTTTGCTCTGTTTGTCTATTTCAGACCTGCTTTGCAAATGCAGGGAGTACAGCTCACTCAGTAAGTCCAAACAAGCGCATCATGCTGGTCTCAGAGTTCTACTATGGCCACTTTGAGGGAGATGTTCAGAAGAAGGAGGCACAGAAGACCAACACAACCTTTAAGTGCCAAAGCTGTTTAAAAGTTCTGAAGAACAATATCAGGTATAGTTATTTGTTTTCATGCCCTTTATGAAATAACAGGGGAATTGTCCTTCCCTTTCGCTTCTATTTATTCCAAAAAGCAATGTATGTTTGGTTATAATGATCTTCAGCCTACATCTCAGTATTTGTCATCCAACACATTTAAACCCTCTGAACATGTTTTCCATGGGCACTGAGGTGAAAATGATGAACAAATCTCTGTCATCTTATAAATGTTTATTGGTAATGCTATTAAGAATTATAAACACAGACAATAACATCCCGCCAACCGTAAAAGACTGGGAAAGGACATTGGAACCAATATTATAACCAGAATACTTATCTACAATAATATCTTCTCAATGTCTCAAATTATAACTTATTCAGTATATAATTTGATGTCCCAGATGCTACTACAACCCTGCCAGCACCCCCGTGATAAATGACTGAGCCCTTTGTTGTTATTATTGTTACTGTTATTTCTCTATTTTTTTAAATTATTATTGTCTTCCCTATTCTCTCCAAACAAAGACTGTTTCAATGGATAAATATTCTCATTTTTTAAATTTAGTTTACTTCTTTAAAAACCCCACTCTTACACTAGTTATAGTTTATACTATACTTATCATCATTATCATTATTGAGAATATTATTTATGTTATTATAATTTAGCGATATATATATATATCCCTGTCCTGTAAGTGTTTTGCTTGTTATTCTTTATCAATAATAATTATTGTAATAGTAGGCATTTTTCTAATTAGCTAAATCAACATACGACAGCTGACATGGACTTAAACCAGTGTGGGTTTATTTAAGTTTATTTGTTTTCTGTTAGCTGTGTATATAAACAGACATAAGAGTGTTGCAACCAGTCAACCAGCAGTGTATGATAGATTTTAAACTCGATGTTGTGCAGAAACTGATAATTTGAAGGACTTGCTGAAAACACATCTGTCCAGTTGCAATATAGGAAGGGTGGTGGACATCTTCCTCTACTGTAACTGCAGCTTTCCTCTCAGATGGATGACGGTATCAGATCGTTTTCCCTTGAGGGTCTAAAGATGAAAAACGACTGCTAGTTTAGGTGGCGTAACAACTGCTCCTTTGATTAAATAACTTTGCTTTGGAACAGTGCAAATAAAAAAAAGCTTCTGTAAGCTGCTTTTAATGGGGAAACGCATTTGTACTGCCACCGCTCTCTCACGGTCGAGGTCAGAGTTCATCCGCATGAACATTTCTATTAGGGGAGCTGAGGTAGCAGAATGTGCAGGCTGAAAAATGGGCCGTGCGTCCTCAGGGCAGCGGTGGCAGGTAGCTGTGGAGATGCTGGTTGCAGCCGCGGGGCACTACATCATTAGGCAAAACAAAAATCTTTGTGTAATTGCAGATATTATAACAGCCATTATACATGCTTAGAAAGTGAGGTGCAATAAGAATACTTCATTTATCTTAAAAACCTTTGGGACCCAGACCATAACCACTGCATATACACGGGCCATGAATATTAATTTTTTCACCCCAATTATTTTCTCTTTTAAAATGGGAACATTCCTCATATTACATATTAGTCCACAGTCAAGATTTTTTTTTTGTTTCATATTATTATTCATTTATTGGTTATTGTAGGATTTTTTTGTTGTTATTTCTTGTCTGACTTGAGATAACCTTGATCTTGTTGTTAAGACACTGCTTTGATTAAGCAATGTTAATGTGTTTGCATTTAAAATAAATAAATATGGCCATATGAGAATCATTTCGGGTGCTCGAGTTAAATAATTAACCATGCAAACAATTAACTGCACTGTTGTTTGTAATGTTATGTTGTGGACTCTGTAGATTTTTACTTTGCTAATTGGACAATTGGACTATAAAATATCCTATTGTAAATTCTGCTTGTCCAATTAGTCCCCTCCACATTGTTTGGCCCTATCACCAGCTCTAATTTATTTATCAGTGTATACTGATTTCTTTAATCATCAAATTTTAGGAGGTGAAGCTACTCAAGACGCCCTTTTCACATTCAAAATGACTGAAATTATCAGAGTAATGTTCTGTGCATTGGCTGGTCAAAGATTAAAATGGCCTTTTGTTTTTATTTATTTATTTATTTTATTTGTTGTGGGAGCTGTTTTTTTTGTTTTTGTTGTTGTTTTTTTACCAGTTAAAGTAACCGTTTTAATCAGGGGCTTCAGTTACACTGTCAAAAATGGACAAATGATAATTGTTACGCTCAAGAGGGTCATTTGTGTATTGCATTTTCCCTTGCAGATTTATGAACCATATGAAGCACCACCTGGAGCTGGAGAAGCAGAACAGCGAGAGCTGGGAAAGCCACACGACCTGCCAGCACTGCTACCGACAGTACATGACTCCGTTCCAGCTGCAGTGCCACATCGAGAGCGCTCATAGCCCGATTGAATCCTCAAGTATGACACGATGATCTGTGCAGCTCAGTTTGGTGCCATCATTTGGTGTGTCATTCTTTTGTGATTTTCTTTTTGTTCCCGTTTCAGCAAATTGCAAGATATGTGAGCTGGCGTTTGAGTCAGAGCAGGTGCTCCTGGAACATATGAAGGGCAACCACAAACCTGGGGAGATGCCGTATGTCTGCCAGGTCTGCCACTTTTCGCTGAATTATGGTTTGATTTCATTTTTCAAGAGGTACAATCACTGATATTAACCACATTTTACTGAATCCACAGGTTTGCAACTACAGGTCCTCTTTCTTCTCTGATGTAGAGGCACATTTCCGAAGCGTCCATGAGAACACAAAAGACCTGCTCTGTCCTTTCTGTCTCAAAGTTCTCAGAACTAGTCATATATACATGCAGCACTACATGAAACATCAGGTATGATGGTGATTTGTTACACAGGGTGTTGTAAACATTTCTCAGAGTGACATTTGGAGCAGCAAATAACACAGAGAGCATAGTGTACTCATGTTGTAAATTCTTAGGATTGTAGAAAACATGTTTGAACTTGCTTTGGTTTGTTTGCTCCATGTTTGGATTGATTTGGTTGTCTGCCGAGCCACTCGCTGTAATACATAAAAGGCTGACAATAAAACCTGTTTCTCTTCACCTGCCCTAAAGGAGCAATAAATGTTGTACGGAGCTGGAACCAAACTAAATTAATTACCACTTATTAATAGCAATGAGTGTAGTGTGTTTCGTACTGGTTCTACTCTTTCAGGCAATCCAAATGAAACATTTCAGCTATTAGCCTCTACTCACACCACTTATTAATCATGTTTTTGTGTTTCTGTCCTGTGATATTCTTTTGTCTTTCAGAAAAAAGGGATCCATCGCTGTGGAAAATGCAGACTGAATTTTCTCACATACAAGGAAAAAGTGGAGCACAGGACTCACGTCCACAAGACTTTCAGGAAACCTAAAGCCCTGGAGGGCCTTCCTCCTGGTACTAAGGTCGGAGCCAGTCATACCCAGATTAAAACTGCATTTACCATAAGTCTTGAATGAATACACAATTCCTCATCCGTGTGTATTTTCCTCTTGTTTCAGGTTACCATCCGAGCCTCCCTCACAGGAAAGACACACATACTGCCAGTCTCCCCTGATCGGTCTGGCTTGGTTGTCAGTACAGAAACACAAGGTCTCAATCATCTAGTCAAACCTCCAGGCGTCGTAGCCAAGTCTAAATCAAACGTCTCTGCAGCAGGAAGAGGAAAGGAAAGGGCAAGCCAGAACAAGAAGCAAGACGGCCGACCTGCCAAGCACAACCTGGCGCTCAGGAATCTCAGGTTGTTAATTGAGTTCAGTCTTTCTACTGCAATGTTTACCCGTGTAGAGAAAATATATTTTAGTGAACATGATTTGCTCTTGCTCATATACTGTATGGAAATATATATATATATATATATATAAACTATAAGCCAGGAGAAGTCCAGCTTTGAGCCCTCTGCATCATTCAGCATCCCCCATCCCGCCACATGAAGCCCCACCTTCTGGGGTGTTCATGACAGGACGGGAGCAAATTTATGGACGTGATTAAAGCCTAGCAATACACAGTGGAGCTAATTGTGTTTTCAATTAATTTTCCAGACACACTTCATTAGGCTGGCTAAAAATAATATAGAGTACAGCAGATTTATTTATTTTTTTCCTTTTAATGGAAGTGATATTTGGCTAATTGTGCTCACTAATCACAAACAATGTGCTAACTTTAGTCACATGATATGGGCATTTATGCAGATCAGACATAAGATAATGTAATAGTATAATTGAAAGTTCAAACCAGCAGAATAGAATGAGGAGCGTACAGACCACTTAGCAGACTGTTAGCGTGTGTAATTAGTTGTAGGTTTGTGCGTTTGTTGTAATGAAGGGACAAATCATTTTAAAATCTGACTTCTCTTGTGTGACAGTATGACAGAAATTCTTTTCAATGCTTCAACATCAGTCTTTGCATGGTTGAAAAATGTTTTTGTGCTCTTGCGTTTTCAGTGCTCGTGGAAAACGCCACACCTGCATCGAGTGCAACGCACACGTTGACCACTTCTTTTCTCATTTCCCGATGCTTTCGAGTTGTGGTGCATGCAAATACCGGACGTGTTGCAAAGTTTCCATTGGGAATCATATGATAAAGTGAGTGAGGACCTGATTTCAATCAGTGTTTGAGTCCATGTCCGGTGTTTTTATTTGACAAATGCCTCTCTTTATCAGATTTCACAGTACCATCTCCAGGAACAGATATTCAAAAATGGTTCACAAGAAGAATTCATCAGCATTAAAGTAAGTACATTTCTTAAATTATAATTTACACATTGGGGAATTTAGAGTTGAAACTGGACTTTTTGTCTTTTCTTCTTTCAGATTTACCCTGGTCTGCCTCGACTGTGACCTGCTGGTGGATGGATCAGCTGCTGACCTGATGACCAAACATTTAAATGATCGACCGGGTCACACATGCAAAGTCATTCCGGAGAAAGGTATTTTTGTTTTTTCCTTTAGCACCACCTGAGTCATGGCTAGTATTTAGTGTTCAGTGTTCTTGAGTGAAAAGTTTCTTGAAAAGGTTGTGTTTTTGTTTTAACCCAGCAGATATCAAAGCCAAAGACCGAGTGTGAGTAGAAACTACTACACACATTACATGCTATCATTAGTCTACATCTAAATTCTTACAGGGGCACTCTGAGGAGCTCATTTCTATAAATGTGACAAACTTGCAACAGGCAGATTTGTTTGTTATTGAAGTAGCTTCATGTGAGATCCTGACATTTAGTGCCTAGAATGGGCCAAGTCCCATAAACACTGGGTCTTACACCTCACATATTTCGATTCAGATTCTGTCCACCTCAAACCTTTTCAATTCCTTTAATACATGAATATAAAGTAAACTGGAACATAAAGGGGACAAATGCAAAGATAAAAAACTAGAGAAGAGATAAAATGCCCTTGTGGATTTGCCAAGCAGAATTATCTGAGGAAACCACATGTTTCATTGTTACAAGAAGTTCACAATTACCATGCTTCTGTATGATCCTCATATTTAAAGCAAACTTCTGAAATATTGCAAAAATGCACATTTGCATCAATTGTTTTGGAGCAAATAAACTTGGCTGTTTGGATTGGCCACATTTCTTGTTGTCTGAAGACAATGAAATGCAATTAAACTGTCTGGCCCAAAAAAAAAAAAAAAAAAAAAAGCTGCCAGCTGGATTTAACTAAGCAAATAGGCAGGAGCCTCATATGGAAAAAAGTTATTTAACCCCAACTGATGCAATGAGTAGCTTCTCATTTCTTATGCCATGCTTCAAGCAGAGGAAACATCTAAGAAGGTTGCAGAAATGACTAGAATTGGGTTAAAAACTGCCCAAGGATAGTAGAAGGATAGTAGGGAACCATCATCTGAGGAAGAAATGTGGTCAGAAAAAAATCCTGATTGATGGTGATCGGTGATCACTTAAACGTTTGTTGAAATGAAATCAAAGAAAAACAATAGTAGAACTAAGAGCTATGTTTAATAGGTAAAGTAAGAGCATTTCCACACGTACAATGCGAATGGGAACTCAAGGGATTGGGGCTGAACAGCAGTGTAGCCTTAACCCTCGTGCTACCTTTGGGGTCTCTGGGACCCCAAGTGAATGGACAGACACATAGAGAGCATGCAAGAGGGTAGCACGAGGGATAAGAAAACCACTAATCAGTGAGACTAACTGGAAAAAAAGACTTCAGTTTAGGCAGCATAAAGATTTGGCTCTGGATCAATATTTAGTTGGACCACCTTTAGCTTACAGACTAACATCTTTTCCACGACCACAGGTTGTGTCTTTCAAGATGGTTGTTTAAGAAATGAGAAGCTGCTCATTGCATCAGTTGGGCTTAAATAATTTGTTGCCAGCTTAAAGATAATCACCCATGCAGTACTTATCCATTAGGAGGCTCGTACCTATTTGCTTAGTTGAGTCCAGGTGTCAACTTTTAGCTGTTAGCAAATGTCCATTACCGATTAGGTAGTGGGTGATAAAAACATTGTTAGCTCTGCATGTTAGTCTGAATCATCATTTATAATGCTGTCATATTCCTTTTATACAGGCGCCTCCTCTTGCAGCCTCCGAAAGTCCAAGTGTACGTTGTAAAACCAGCACCTGCTGAAAATCCGATGGACATGGACTTGCAACAAGCGGAGTGTATCTCATCTGGAAGTGCAACTACTACAACTGTTGAACCGCTAGGATCAGAGCCGATGTTATCAGCACGGGATCAGGAAAAAGGTTCCATAGAAACAAATGTCATTGGGGATTCCTCTAAAGGAGAATTAAAGCAGGTGCCGCTGCCCTCTCTATCTTCCAGTACATCAGACGAGGTTTTAGATGAATCAGTGCATGAATCGGAGAGCCCGCTCATTGACACTCCTGTTTAAGAGCTAAAAAATATTTTATCACAGTTTTTGTTTACTTCTCTGTAAGACATACATTGCCTCACAATGTGTAAATCTTTATAAATAAAAATGTCTACAGTCTTCATATTTTCCCCAAGAACTGTACTGTTGAAGTATTCAGTGGCGTAAATATTCTGCACCTTTACTAGTGGCGCTATGACTAAATCTATGCCACTTAAGTGGTGTTTTAAATATTGATATGGAATGTGGTCTATACCTGAAGTGGTTGACATTAACCTTTTGGAAACTCCATCTGCCTTAAAGGGGGCATCAACAGGCCCCTCTCTCAATCCCTGAGTTCAGTCGGATGATTTTTTGAAACAAAATTGTTCAGTGACATGATTGTAAAAAGCCACCAGATTTCCGAAAAAAGAAATTCCCACTCAGTGGCACAGAATGTACCTAAAGTATAAATGCTGACGTAATGCTCAGAAATTTGCCACATTTCCACCACAAAATATTTAACTCTGATATTCTGATTTGGGATTTTTGGTTCTTCAATTAATAAATTAAATTTTCTTTAGCTAGAAGTTTGTGGTCATTGTGTAATGTGGACTATTTTTCACGCGTATTCTCTAAGCTGTGCCCTTAATGATAACACTGAGAATGTTACACCAAAAAGAAAAACATACATCTCCCAAATGTTTACATTGTTTACAGACAATTCTTGGTTTGTAGCAGAAAATTTGGTTTGGGAGTGATGTAGTATTTCAACTGGTTTCTAACACCCCAGAATAGTTTTATCTCTGTGCACATACAGCTCCTTTAGTCCTTTAAGAAATACAGTATATGTAAAAAAAAAAAAAAAAATACTATATTTGGGAAAGATTTGTAAAAGCTTAGGTTTGTATGGGGCATTGGGTGGACTATTTCCTGAGAAACAAGTGAATCTTAGTGCAGCAACAAGTAGATTATACTGTGTTAAGTGTTGAAAGTTGCAGCTTGTAAAGGAAATTTGTACACACTACCTTTGCCACAGGTTATGTTTGCCTTTTATTTTGCATTTGCTGTAAAAAGGTTAATGCCCTGTAGCTCTGAGTACGTCTGATTTATTTTGTGCGGCTCAAAACCTCAAAATAACTGGTTATTTCATAGGTTTTCAAAAACAAGGTGGCAGGGGGATTCACTTGTATAAACAGTGTATAGCTGTAGAGTAAGTCTGTAAATGCATCTATGTCTACGATGACACTATAACCCACCCAACCTGTTTTGAATACATTCCTCTAAAAATGTTACGACACATTTTCGTCAGAGATCTATAGACTGGGTTAAGGTCAAGCATTTTCTTGTTTGTGTAAATAAATCTTTAATACAAGATTGTCTGGGTGTTCTTTTTATTACTAGGTGCTGTAGCTTGTCACTGATGCACATCTCACACACATTATAAGCCTTTTTTGCCTCATTTTGGTTTGGTCCTGGCTCATCTAGCTATTCTATCTAATAAACCAAACTACAGTATACCAGTATAACATGTGAATCAATGAATCATAACATGAATATTAATATTAACAACACAGAAATATTAAAAACAGTACCAGACCAGTGATAAATGGTGTTAAGCTACAGAAGGGCTGAAACTTATTTTGATTTTCCCGGGCCTGACGTCACTATCAACGCTCATTCGTATTGGCTGAGCCAGCGTAGACGCGGCGCCGCGTTCCCAGGACAACCGAACGCCAACAACCCACCAAGTGAACCCAGCAACTACCTGCGCCTAATGAACGACTAACGAAAAGTCTCCATCAAAACTCATTTTAAATATCGTTTGTGTCTCCTTTTGACTAATTCTTTGTCGTTGTTGTTACTGTTTCACGGTGAGGACATTCAAGTTAAGAAGACGGGAGTCGACGAAAAGAACCAAACATGGTAAATCCTCGTGGTTTAACCGAATTTAGAGTTAGCTTGACTGCTACTAACAGAGCCGTTACCTTACATACCAGAGCTCATTGTTGTCCAGCTGGTGGGTCTTTGTCAGTTTTTACTAGTGTGTGTTTGTTTTTATTTATTTATTTATTTCTTTTTGGACAGAGTCGTAGCTGGATGTCCAAACAGCAGCAGAGGCTAATGTCTCAGCGGCAGAGTCAGGAGCAGTACCGGCAGCAGGAGGCCAGTCGGGTGGGCAGAGAGAGGCAGCTGCAGGCCTGTCTGACGGAAGAGGAGAGCTTCGAGAAGAAGAGATACCTGCGACAGGTGCAGCAAGAGCTCAAGGAGAGGCAGATAGAGAGCGCTCTCTTAAAGGTCTGTGTCTCTGTTGGACATTTAATAAACTGTCGTGTTTTGTTAAAATAAAGTCTCCAGAAGATCTAGCAGCACATTACAGTGTCCTCCCACGTCTTATTCCTAAGCTCACATGTGGGACTATTATGGTCTTTATCTAGGGCTGACTAGATTGTATTGTCAAGGTATTAATGTATCTACATTATATACGCTCAGATGTAATCAGAAATAAATGTCACTTGCAGACGGAGGAGGAGAGAGTAAAACGAGAAAGGCAACTTGAACAGGAAGAGAGAATGTCTAAAGAGCTGGCCCGCATCAACTCTGAGAAGCAAAGGGAGGAAAAGATGAGGCAATATATTAAAGAAAACAGGTGCACACTTTATTACCTTGGTTTACCAGATGTTCTGGATCAGCAGACAATGCCACACTGTTGTTCAATCTGAGTCCAATGTCCTTACTTTAATTTTCAGCTTGGAGCTTCGGGAACTGGAATCAAAACTAAAATCTGCGTATGTGAACAAGGAAAGAGCTGCACAGATAGCTGAGCAGGAAGCTATGAAGTTTGAGACAATGGTGAGTACCGTCATTTTTGGCTGCAGACAATTACAGAAAAGTAGTTTCTATATTCAGAACTACTTGATGTGAAACATGAATCTCTAAACGGTCTTAAAATAAATCCAGATGTTTTTTCTAGATAATTTTCAGCAGGTTTTCGTAAATATTGGAGGGTTAAGAAGTGTCTTTTACTTGTGGATTGGAAGGCTCAGTGAACAGATATTAGTCCCAAATAGAAAATCCGTCAGGAAGCCTATATGCTAGATATTCTTTATGTCTTTCCTTTAACGTTAGCGTGAGGAGGCAGACTATTCTTCCAAGATGAAGAGCGAAAGTGAGCGAGCGGCGGCTGAGCAGCAGAGGCTGGAGCAGAAGCGCCACGAGGAGATGCTGCAGTATCATAGAGAGCTGGAGCAGCAGCTCATGGAGGGGGAGCGCAAGAGACAAGAGGCATATGAGGAGTTCCTCAAAGAGAAGCTCATGGTGGACGAGATTGTCAGGAAGATTTACGAGGAGGAGCAGATGTGAGTTATTACTAAATGTTTTACTCCTTGACTTTGAGTATGAGTGTGTCTGTCCATTAACTCCTTCCTTCTAGAGAAAACATTAAGATAATACATTGCAATGGCTTTATTGTGAAATAACGTTTTCCTGAAAGGGAGAGACAGCTGAAAATGGAGAAGGTCAGAGCCACTCAGCAGCACATCGAAGAATTCAAGAGACAGCAGGCCGAGTGGAGACGAATGGAGCAACAACAGATGGAGGCCGAGAACAAACGCATCATGGACTTTGTGAGACAACAGCAGCACATGGAAGAGAACCGAATGGCTAAGATCAGAGAGAGAGAACAAGCAAAGGAGCATCTCCATAAAATGGTCAAGACTCCCGTTTTTCTAATCTGTACATCTGTTCAGTCAGTGATGTATAAATTCATTTGTAACAAACATCCCTCTTCTTGCTTCTCTAGCTGGTCAAGAATATTGAGGAGACAAGGCAGCATCACGAGGAGATGGAGCGGGTCCGTGAAGAACTTTATTTGGAAGAACAAGAAGAGGCCAACAGGCAGAAAGAAATTGTAAGGATCTTACTTTTTAAACATCCAAAAACTATTTTATGGATATTAGAGCTGAATCCAATTATTATGTAGCCTTTCAGCATTTTAGATTGATTTTAATGTATTAGATGTCAGGACATAAGTGAGAAAGACAAAAATTGCCTCTCATTGTAACCTAACCTAACCTAAAATCCAGTCAGGTAAGAAAGAGAAAATCACCAAATTCTCACAACAAAAATACAAAAGTAGAAATGTTTGGTATGTTTGACTAAATTTAACTGTTTTTTGCTTTTTTTAATTGGACAGGAAGAGATGGAGAAGAAGATCCGACAGAGGCTGATGATGCAGCAGAGCTGTCAGGAGCAGATGGCTTCAAAAGAGATGCGGAGGCAGGCAGAGAAGGAAGAAGAGGAGGCCTTCCGAAAAAAGATGATGGCTAAGTTTGCGGAGGATGATCGGACAGAGCAAATGAATGCCCAGAAGAGACGCATGAAACAACTTGAACACAAACGCGAGGTGGAGAAAATGATAGAGGACAGGAGACAGCAGCGTGAGGCTGACATGGTACGAATCAAACTCTGTCTGCATAACCATCAAAAATGTCACTGACAGTTTGAGAATGGAAGATAACATGAGCCAAACAGTAGGTTTTAACACGTAACAAACTGTGCTGAGGAAAGAGTTCCATCATGAAAAGAGCAATTTTAATCGTCTGACTGGTTTGCCAATTTTTCCACAGAAAGTGATTGTAATGTCAGTTTTTAATGACCTGCTTTTCTAAAAACATTTTCATGACTCTCTCCAAGGAACTGGAGGCTAAAGAAAGAGCAATTGAGCAGCAGAGGGAGGCCCTGCGCAGACAGATAATTGAAGAAGAGAGGCAGAAGCTCCTGAAACGTCATGCAACAAAACTCCTTGGACACTTACCCAAGGTATGAGGCAGCTGCTGAATCATAAAGAAGTTTAAAACCAGTTCATATTATCTGTAGATCGTGTATGACAGTGTTTTCTCTTTTCAGGGTTTGCTCCGTGAAGACGACCTGAAACACTTTGATGAAGACTTCAGAAATCACTTTAAATCACGTCCGGCTGAAATCTTCTCTGATGACGACGGGGACGGTGGTGATTAAATGTTTCTCTTCCTGTTTGCCACTAGAGGGCAGTTTAATGTTACAGGGAACGTTGCAGTTTTCAATATTGCTTTACTGTACAACAGTGCTTGTTTTGCAACCAGTGACAACTAAATAATTTAGACACACTTTTATTGGGTCTGTATTGACAGGATCTTAATTAAAATCATTCCAAAAAGAACTGATGATCGAATGTGATTATGTTCAGGAGATAAACTGCTAACTCTAAATCCCCTCTGAATCCAAAACACACTTTATTCTGTCTTATCAAACTCTGAGAGGCTTCTGTTTATGACTTCCCCCAGTCTAGAGCTTTCAAGAACTCGTCTTCTGTGAAGGACAGCAGCTTGGCAGCTTCAAAATGCATCTGCACACACAAACAAAGTTAAGAGTTTAATTATCAGCTATCGACAGAAAGTATTGACAGGATAACTTAGAGACACTTACCTTTTGTCTTTTGAGGATGTCAATCAGCTTGAGTTGTTTCTTGAAACCCACAATGAGTTCAGCTTTCTGTTTTTTTAGCATTTTGTTTTCAGCAAGTAGATTTTCTTTGCCCTGGTGCTCCTCGCTTATCTTGTCCTGGTTTGATAAAATATGAATCAGTGGAAGTTGAGCTGAACTTGGCTACTTTTGAGCAACATGACGTCTCATTTGCAAGCCTGTTTACATGACACTTTAATAATTTAAAAGCCACAATTATACGGCTCTTAAAATACACATTAAATGAACCTTGTTATTCCCCATTTAAATGCAATGTACTCTCAAGTGGAACAGTTTACATTCAAATAGAGATTAACCGTGATCGTCACGCGTGTGCTTATTAATAATTATGCGTTTGATTTATGTTTGCGACGTTTAAGCATTTTGGATTTTTACATCTCAGCAATATATTAATTGTTCTTTGGCCTGTATGATGTTCAGCTTCTCCGTAAATAAATTGAAAACATGCTCCAAGCATTGTTTTAAACATCTACTAATGACTAAGCATCTTCTGCTGATTCATATTTTGTACATTTTTGCTAGAACATTTTGATGATCTGGCTCAATTTAACAACGTCTCCTTTTATGAAACACAGCTAAGATTAATAAAAGTTCTATGAAGGCAAAATAACTTTTTAAATAATAGAAAGGAGAATGTAAATACTTAACAGAGAAGCACCCAAATCTGTGACTTAACTAAAGAATAAGTGTTTATCAGCTCTAGCTTACCTTGTTCACCTGTTTCATCTTGTTCAGCTGAGTCTTCAACTTTTCCACCTCCTCCAGAGCTCTGTTTAAGCGAACCTCCACAGTGCCATGTACAGCTGCTGCTTGTTTGTGAGCTCTGTTCAGATTTTCTATTTCCTACACAGGGCACAGCAAGTAATCAGACATCAGAGGCTCACATGGGAAGAGGGATGATGATGTTCACTGCTTATCAAAACATATTTGAAGTTTGTTGTAGCACACTTGGAGACTGCCACCGATACAAACCTTGTGCAAACCAGACACTTGCAGCTGAAGACCATCACATTTTTTAGCAGACTCTTCAGCTAAGGCTCTGTGCTTTTCAATCTGCGATTGCTGAACGCTTGTGGTCTTCTGCAGTCTGGCTCGTTCATCCTCAAGTTCCTTAATTTTTGCACTAAGCTTCACATTTTCATCATCCTACAACACATAAAAGAAACAAAGTTAAAAATATAGACGCCATCTTATTATCTATTCTGGTGTGTCATCAATCATTTCAGCAATTCTGAAGTTTGTTTCTAATGTATCTGCTCATTAATGGATGGCTCACATCCAGCTAAAGCTGCATCCCTTTGACCAAAGGCAGCACCACTAATAGTTCTAATTTAATTATTACACATCTACAAATGTTACAGTACCTTCTTGTAGTATTCACAGGATAGTTGATCCAGTTCCTCTTGCATAATCCGCAGTTTTGCCTTGAGAACTCGTACTTGAGCATCGGCAATGCCTTACCAGAAAACACATGAAACAGTCAGATACAGAATACAGATTTTCTGTAATTTCTTCATAGCCCTTGATTAACACACAGATGTGCTGTTTGAAATATTCAGTCAGTGATTCAATATTGGCAAATGAAGCGTTTTTATGTAAAACGACATAAACATTACCTGATCCCACATTTTCTCCAGCATTAGACAGATCGTCAACAACATTTTCATGAGCGGCAGCATCGTTCATCTTCTCCTCCATGCTACGAATTGTTTTTGCCAAGAAAAGATCAGCTGAATCTCCAACAGATGCAAAATCTTCCACGCGACACACATCTGAGGTTCTGAAATGAGGAAAACAGAACGTTTAGGGACTCTTAATGGAGAGTACATTTTACAAAAAGCTGGTGCCACAGGTCATACACATCATGCTCACTCAGTTTTATTGCGTGGCTCCTTTCCTTGTTTTGCAGTGTACATCTTTAGTGATGTTGATGTGACTCTTTTTTTGGTTGCCACCTAAAATAACCCACAAATAAAATCTGTAATGATTCACAAGATAATCAAAATGTAGCTGCAGACTGTGAGCTTTGTGTTCTAGACTGATACCTTCACACCAGGTTCCTGCACAGAGCCATACTGATGCTTTGTCATCCTATGGGTGTATGGTTGGACATACAGATAAAAAGACAAGTAGTTATGTACATACATACATGAACGCTCTGTCTTGTTATGTTGTTTTAATTAACACTAAATATCTGAATATATCTCCGCAGATGCTATAGTCCTTCACTGGCATCAATGTCAATTTTTGCTGTAGCAAGAATACAATTAATGTCATTCTGGTGGCATTTTTCATGCTCTTTTGTTCTGAGATATTTATTACCTGTACTCCTCCTCATCTTCAGTATCGGTGAGCAGGACCTTCGATAAGGGCTTTGACAAAACATCACTCTGTTCTCTCTACAATCACACAAACAGATTAAAAGTCAGCCCGTCCTCTGTCAGCTTCCCTCATCAGCTCACCTTTTCAGCACTATTCTAACAAATCCATTTCAATGGTTTGTTGCACAAATAACTTACCATAAGTTGTTCTGCCTGCCTTACTAGCTCAGCTGTTTTGGCTTCCAACTCTGCATTTATTAGTCTAGAGATAAAAATAAAAATAAGCAATGTTTTGTGGATATTTTTTACTATTAGAAGCAGTGAGCCACTGACTGAACAATACATAAAACAATATGACATTTATCAATCAAGGCAAAGTCCTCTATGGTGGCATTTCAGTGTTTCATTTAAGAACCCACTGAAGATGAAGGATTGCAACAAATGTGCTAATCTTATTTAAAACCTATGCAGAAATGTAAGAAGATGTGAACAAATGATTTTATATGTTTTAATCCAAAATGAATCATGTTCATGTGATAGCAGCTCTTACTTATATTCTTCTTCCTTAGCAAAAAGGTCATCTGGGAGCTTCTTCGATACACCACAGGCAGATTTTGCCAGCGGCCTCAGTTCAACCTTCTTGGACCTCTCAGCCTTACTGGTGGAGGACGGACGTTTCTTAGCCTAAACATCAACAAAACAAAAACAGGGGAGTGGTGTCCATTACATTTGTTGCCACACAGTATTAACTGATTTTAGTGAGCAAATAGCAGAATTTAGTAAAGCTGTAGAGTTTGTATGGTTCAAATTACAGTACATGTCCTAGTGACGTGTTTCTATGGTAACATAATGTAAAGCAAACCTGAAACTAGTGATGTTTGTACTAAAGGGCATCTGAAAAAGTGAGAATAAGAATGTGACTTATGTTCTTTTTAGGTACATCGTGTCATTCATAGAAATAACCACAACTCTAAGAGATACAGAATTCATTAACAGTTTATATACTGTCACTTTATTAGGTACACTTCTGAAAATTGCATTCTTATATATCAGTACTGCATGAAATACATGTCATGATCATTTTAGAGGATGCAGTTTGTGCTGCTGTTAAATTTGAATTAAAAGCTGATGTGTGTCTGTTATTTCTCCAATAAAATGGGTTTGTCAAAATAACAGAAACACATGTCACTAGAACACAATGTAATTCAATCTAACTACAAACCACAGCCTCTAAAACAAAACCACAGTTGAATCAACAGCTCTCTCGGTTATTTTAAACAAATGCTGAATACCATAGCCGCAATGAAGCTATACTTTTGACTGTTCTACACTGCCTTGCCAAAAAAAGTCTCCATCTGGATTTAACTAAGCAAATAGGTACGTCCTCCTATTGGATAATTACTGCATGGGTGATTATCTATCAGCTGGCGACAAGTTATTTAACTCCAACTGATGCAATGAGTAGCTTCTCATTTCTTAAACAACCACGTCTAAAGACACATCCTGTGGTCGTGGAAAATACATTGGTCTGTCTGAGAAGGGTCAAATCATTGGTATGCATCAAGGAGATTGTACAAACTACTACATTTGGGTTAAGAACTGTCCAACGCATTATTAAAACTGGAAGGATAGTTGTGACCCAGCGCATCAGGGTAAGAAGAGAGGCAGATGAAGTGATGCACCCATCAAGCCTAGTGTCTACTGTACAAGCCTGTGGGGGCAGTGCTATGATCTGTTTGCTGCAGTTGCTCAGGTCTAGGTTCAGCAACATTATGTGTCCAACATAATGAGGTCAGCTGACTACCTGAATATACTGAATGACCAGGTTAATCCATCAATGGATTTTTTCTTCCCTGATGGCGCGGGCATAGTCCATCATTTTCACACATGGATTGTCCACCACAGAGTCCAGACCTTAACCCCATTGAGAATCTTTGGGATGTGCTGGAGAAGGCTTTGCGCAGTGGTCAGACTCTCCCACCATCAATAAAAGATCTTTGTGAAAAATGAATGCATGGAAATAAATCTTGTGACATTGCAGAAGCTTACTGAAGCAAAACCACAGTGAATGTGTGCTGTAATCAAAGCTAAGGGCGGTCCAACGAAATATTAGAGCGTGTGACCTTTTTGGGGGGGTGACGACTGTGGTGTATTAGAATGCATGTGTTTTGACTAGTGAACTGGCAAATGAGTGTGTGTTCTTCGTCCGTTTGTCGACAAAGCTCGACGACTACACCTGCTGAAAGCAGTGAGCGTGTTTAAATGTTTACTATAAGCTCAGAGTCACTTCCTTTTAAACATTATTTGCAGACGAAAGTGAAAAACAAACAAACAAACAAAAAATACAAAACAAACCTGCGAAGCGACGACCAGGACCTTTTTATTCGAACTTCTTTCAGCCATGATGACACCCAACGAGGCAAAGCGGCTCCGGTTGCATAGCAACAACACATTCTGCGCGCATAGTACGGCAGCCGTTGAGAAACATTTTAAGGAGATTTATTTATTTATTTATTTATTTACAACCAACATTTTATCAGACAGTAAGAAAGACGTAATTCAAATATATATTAATTTAAAAAGATGTTGTGATAATTGTTGGTTATTGTGGTAAAAGATGTAATTATATCTTTATGGAAATGATACTGAATAACTAACTACTTACTTACTTTTACTTACTTAATTTGATTTATTTTTACATACATTATTTATTTTTCCTTCTAACCTACAGCCACTCCTTAAAGTCCTCCTCCACACAGACATGTCTTATTTCTTCAGGGAGCAGCAGAAGTTATGTGCACAACACATTTCACATTCATCTGAGTAAACTGGTTCCTTTGTCCTCACCTTAAACCTGAATCTAACGCATGCAAAATTATTTTGTGAAATCACCACTATTTTGACAGTCTGTCAGTAATGACTACAGAGGGGAGGACAAGGAAGCTAGCTTGGGCTCCAGCAACCAGTCCCCCTCAGGGGATTTGGAGCAGCAAGGAGGTTGTTGTTGCTAAAAAGACAGACAACTAATGCTACAGAGGATGGTAGAAGAAAAAGAGAAACATCAGGTTAAAGCTTTATACACCAGTGAGCTCAACCTCAAAGGTTGTCAAGAGATGTTGTCCCAAACACCTGCGGGTTACATGGGAAAAAAAGCATAGGTAGTGAGTCAACAAAATAATGCTTTGGCCTAAAATGAAAAAGCAGACAGAGGAAGACTCAAACACAGACCATCCAACATTAAAGAACCCATGATAGACAGTTGTTGTTACTCCTCGTCCAATGGTTCAACCAACATGATCGCATAAAAGATGAGCTACAACAACAGATCATGAAAGTTACTGTCCATTTTATCCATTTTTACAGGTGCGGCCAATTCAGGTTGGGGCATTCGGGCCAGGCCACCTACACTGCCACTACAAGGCGAGTGACAGTTTGACACATCTTTACTTTTAAGTACAAAATGTAAAAACAATAGCCTGAACAAATGTTTGTGTATTCTATGGGCAACAGCTTTTTGTGTTTTTTACTTTTCATGTTGAGGGTGTGTTGGAGAGGCTGTATTATTTTTTACCCATCCACTTCCCAGAGAAAGATGGAAAGTTTGTCAAAGGCAAGATGCCTTCATGCCTTTATTTCCTGAAGGTTTGTGAGTCTCAGTGAGGGAAAGAAAACATATTCACATAGAGGACACACACCAAAAAGGCCAACCAAACCAGGACCAGGAATGAGTTTCTATGATCGGCTTGATCCTCATCTGGCTCTGTAGGACTGATGTAAGACAAAAGAAATGTCAACAGACACACAACAGTTCAAATTCAAACAGCGGGAGGAGCAAACATACTCTTTCATAAGTGGCCAACAGAAATCTTCCAGCTGCTCCCATCAGGAATATAACACCTGCAGTTATTCTGATATCTCTGCAACATTTGTCGCTCCTAGAGCTGCTCTAAGCCACCCCCTTTTATGAAGTACAGATTTAGACGAAGAACAGAATCTACCACTGATGACACTAGCCATCAGGATATGTGCACCCTATGAGTGACAAGACAATGTGAAATAAGCAAATATTTTGATTATAAAATCAAATCACATTTATGCAAATAAGCAAATTTTCCCCCAACACTCAAAGCATAAAAATGGTGCACAGTAACATTATAACATATAATATCTTTCCACAGAGCACCAACTGTCATATCTGAACATTAATTGTGTTAACAGTCACTACTCCAGCAGAACTGGTTTAATTAATTCACTGTCATTTTCATAATCCTTAAATACAACCCTATGTTCAGAAATCACCAACAGCAACAAATGTGGCCTTTAATACTACGAATAGTCTACTCAAACAGAAATATCTATATTTAAATCCTCAACAGTCAATGGTCTTCTGCTTACATCTTGTTTTTTAACGCTGGGCGCCTTGGTGCGCATGCGCTTGCTCAGCAGCTACTACTCACCATGCACATGTAGAGAAATCCCATAACGTGCGGGGCAGGGCACGCCACAGGGACTAGCTTGTTGTTTACCTGCTGTCAGGTTTATCGTTTACACTCGACTTTATTTATACCCATGCATCACGCCATGTTTGACAGCGGCGCCTCGTTCTGTTGCACAGCCCGTCTTAATTGAGTGAGTGTGGGGACTTGAAGCGAGCGATGTCGGGGGAGGACTGGGTGGCAACAACAACAACAACAGGGCGCGCTGCTGTCCCGCTAGCATCGCATCGTCCTCCGGTGCATGTCGTTTAACCTTTCCGGGCGACTACACCCGTCCACGCCTCCAGTCCAGTCCAGTCCCGTGCAGAGGACCACAGCGATGGCCGAGGAGGACCTCCAACAGCAGCAGCCGGACCGCGGGACAGGGAGCCTGCCCGGCCTGCTCCCCGGGTTGCAGGGAGCTGAGGCCAGTGCTCTGCAGCTCAGGATCAAGAACTCCATCTGGTGAGGAGGTGTTGAAATACTGCTGTGCATGGCTTGATGTTTGAATGAACATTCATCTCCAGATTTGTCCATTAGTTTGTCATGTTTGGGAGCAGTCTCTACTTAAGTGACTATGGTCAGTCTAACGGAGCAATATCCCACTGTGAAATTAGAAATGTTACTATTACCAGTTAAAGTCATGCATGTTACATTGTAATATCTGCTAAATTCATTTGTAATGTAGCATAAAAACGATTGCTTTCTTTCACTGGATGCCGATGCTTGAATGTTTAGGATGTTGTTCTGGTTAGTACTACTTCTACTTCTACATTTATAGTTCTATACAGCCGTGTATCATATTACATTTTATATATTTATCCACTGGTACTTGTAACATACTTAAGAAAGGCTCTCAATCCATTACTGTTTATTTCAGGCCATTTTTCAATGCCACTGTATAAATCTACACTTTACAAGTAAAAGTCTCACATTTAAAGTAAAATGTGACCTTATGTGTCAGAATAATGTTCATTAAGTTCTTATATTATTACTGATGCAGTAGCATGAAGGCAGCAGTTCAGGTAACTTTTTTACCCTATCAAATGATTCAGTCTGAAATGTTTAATTTTTCAAACGTAAATGATGCTTAGTGTAATTTGTTATGAAGTGCAGTGCAGTCCTCTGAAATGCAGAGATATATTTTAACATTTTTCAAAGTTTGCATATATAATTACAATTATCTCAAAATCGTAGTGAAGTATTGTACTGGAGAAAATGTGAAAATGTTTTCCACCAGTGTCCTTAGTTACAAATATTCACATATGTGCACTTTTACAACATCACAAACATTTTTGTTTAGGTGTGTCTAAGTAAGTTTTGTGTGCATAAATGTCCCACACAGTTGTACATACCCCTTCAAACGACTGTGCCGTTCAAGTTTTCGAGATTTTCAGAAACTATATCAGCCAACTTCAAATTGCTGTATCATTTAAATAGCTTAAAGGTACGATGTGGCACGTTCAGCTCCCCCTTCAGGCAGTGAGAGTAATTACACAAACACGCATGTGTGATCCAAGTTTGCAGATTCCATTCTTTTTTTTTTAGTTCAGGCCTCACTGATCCATGTTTGTCCCTACAGTTGATTACTTTATTTTTGAGAGTGTGGTTTCTCTTAACAACAAGCTTCTGTCATATCTGTCTTGGATACTTCTACTGCCATACTTTATTGCTATAATTAGTCACCACTTAAGCTTTGGTTGACGTTAAATGCATGGCTTTGTCTGTCAGCGGGGAAAAGTTTCCACAGACATCAGATTGATTTAAAACTCTGGTTTACTTGGGAATTTAACTGGAGCTAATTAACTTAATCATCATTGTTTGAACTTGTTTACATTTCAAAGTCTCCACTATAGCTTTTAAGGAATACGGTCTTGGCCTACAATCTGCACTATAAAGGTCCTCTTGGGATAAATCTTTTGTGTGCAACATGCGAACTTCAGGATATAGGGAACATGAGATTTGGATTGGTATCAGTGAATGTCACTGACAGGTACAGATCATTAAAAATGGACTAAGGATGATATATGTAATATAAGTAATTTCCTTTGTCCGTAGATCAGATGTAAAAAAAAAAAAAATGGACGACGGTCGGATCTTGTAAATTATCCTTCCATACTGTGAGACAACCACACAAGACCCAATTTGACATGACATTGCATTGTTTTGAGACACATAGTCACCAATAATTTGTAGAGTTAGAGTATACATGCAAAGTAAATGGCCAGTTTGCAAACCCAGATGTATGGCTACACATGACCAGCAGTGCTATTACATAAACGTAGTTTACACTTTAATGCAGCACTAATAACAGTGTCATGTGCAGAATAATAATGTCATAATAACTGCCGTACTTTTACTTGTGTATCTCTTGCGTGCATGCTTACTGGTCAAAGGCAGCGCTGCAGCAGTAACCATCTGTACTCTGTCTGAACTGATATGACACACAAATCATTTTTTTTATTATCAGCTTATAGTTTCAGTATTATTTGATTTGTAGTAAGTGAACATAAAGTTTGAAATTAGCAAGTTAAAAAAAAGAGTGACAGACACTTTTAAATTTAATAATGGAATATAGTGTAATAACACAAAATGTACTGAGGGATTACAAATAGCTGTAGCTCTTGTTTCCGTTGCACATTTTGAACCACCAACTTTCTGTTTGCTGAGGCATGAGAGACAAATGTCAGGGTTGCGTTTTAAGAAGGAAGATGTCTTAAGTATCATAATCTCTTTGACTAACGCTGATGTACATTATCTGTGGTTGCTGTTACCTAAGGCTGTTCTCTGACCTTTTATTTCTCAATGAACTCAAGTGCTGTCATTTAAATATCAAACGGCTGTAAAATGTCAAAAGGCCACACGGGCAGAAAGCAGTCGAGAGTTCAAATGTCTACAGAAAATACCTCAACAGAAAGTATGCTGGTTCCAGTTTATCAATAACACAGTTGGATATTGAATATTTGTCTTACTCCATAAATGTTTATCCTTTGAGAGGATTGGAGCATAAATATTGACGTTCACCTCGGCGACCTGCTGCTGGTTCGTTCGCTGTAAAACGAGGCAGTCTGGGTCAGCAGGTTCATTTGCTGCAGTCTTCATATGACACTAACATGCCACTCACTCTAAAAAGAAATACTGCATATTACTTAATTCAATTGGTGCAACATTTTTACACTCAAAGATATTGAGTAGATTTGAAAGCTCTCAAATCAGTTAAATCAAAACATGAATCATGAGTAAATCTGAGTAATATTTTCAAGTATGTCTGAATGAATTGACTTGGCCCAAATACCACATAAATTAAGTAAATGTAACTGAAATGCTGTGTTAATCATATGAAAAAACCTGAGTAAAAACACTAAAAAAAACTCAGTAAATATAGTTGAAAACATTTATAGGAGATACTTGCAAATTTGCCAATGACTTACTAAAAAAAAATGTGTTGTACTGACTGATTTTTTTAGTTTTTATTTTTATTTGAGAATATTCAGTAGCTACTACACTCTAAAAAGAAATACTGCATATTACTTAATTCAATTGGTGCAACATTTTTACACTCAAAGATATTGAGTAGATTTGAAAGCTCTCAAATCAGTTAAATCAAAACATGAATCATGAGTAAATCTGAGTAATATTTTCAAGTATGTCTGAATGAATTGACTTGGCCCAAATACCACATAAATTAAGTAAATGTAACTGAAATGCTGTGTTAATCATATGAAAAAACCTGAGAAAAAACACTAAAAAAAACTCAGTAAATATAGTTGAAAACATCTATAGGAGATACTTGCAAATTTGCCAATGACTTACTAAAAAAAATGTGTTGTACTGACTGATTTTTTTAGTTTTTATTTTTATTTGAGGATATTCAGTAGCTACTATAAATGAATATGACCAAGACTTCACAAACCAGGAAACATTTATTTTCAAACAATTCAAACAGAAAGTTACATTTTTCCCCCCCAACTTCTGCACATACTAGCAGCAACCAAAAGTGCTTCTCACATTTCCAGATATTCCAAACTGAAAATACAAAAACTTCTCCTTTTGAAGAACAAAGTTACTTCTGGAAAAACAGCCTCAACACTCTAAAGTAAAAAAAATTTAAGCCTTGTGGCTCAGGAATGATAAACAACAACACAGTGTAAATGTGCAATCAAAAAGAAATCAGGTCATCCAAGTTTCTGTCCAGAAGGATCTCAGTACAGTCCGTTTTTGCCTTACACGCATAGTCCTGGTGGGTTTGAGTCTCAGCTGTGCTCACCCAACAGATAACTATATCATCACGTTGTTTTTCAGTCTTTGTACCTTTGTTGACAGGTTCCCAGTATCCACTTCAACAAGCATCTTCTGAAATACTTCAAAAGTGTACTTTAGAGTTTTGGGGTATTTAAGATCCAAGGCATAAGTTAGCCCAAGCAAGTAGCAGCAGGCTCTGCTGAGATCCCCAAGGTGGTTGAGTACAATGGAACCCTCGATGACGATCCCTACGTCCCTGATTTGTCCATTTTCACTTTGCACAAGGTACAGAGCCATCATCTCTGCTCTGAGCTCTTCTTCCACATCGATGGCTGAATCATCAGAAGTCTGTAGACATTGTAAAGGAAAGTGGTTAGAGCAGGCAGAATGTCACCAGAATAACATAAATGACCAACTACATAAAATAAGCTATACAAACATCATGGTCTAAGTTGTCTATTATTTTAACTAGCACAACTTTGAATTATATGAATAGACCCATGAAAATAATAATGATGATGATGACTTAAACACTAATTAAGGTATCTGTACATTAATCCAGGTTAACGATGTCAGAAGGATATTGAATTAAATCAAGTGAACTGTTGGAACCATATGTAGTTTTTATGTTTGGCCACTAGGTTGGGCATTATGATTATAAAAGTATACAGGTAAGACACATGATGACCAACAGGTGTGTGAGAGGGTAAGCAAATAGTTTTTGACCATTTCAGTGTGGAGCCTTGTCCTCTTCCTCCCCCTTCTCTTCTCTCCCTCTCCTCTATCTCTTCTTTTCTCTTCTGCTCCTGTCCTCTCCCTCTCCTCATGCACATTTCAACTTGTAGTTTGGCCTTGGTGTCTCTTTGTCTCCACAGATCCTCAAGAGCTCCACCTCCCTGCACTAACTGCCCACCCAACTAACCCTCTCCGGTGACAGTTCCCTCAACCAAGCCCTTTTTTTCCTTCTGTTGTCCCCCCTCAACCACATGCCTCAGTCCTAATTATGTCCAATGTCTCTTCATGTTAAAGTTTTTCTTTTAAAGTTTGTTGCCTTGAGATTACACAAGTTAAGTGGCAATACATAAATAAATAGATTTGAATTAAATGGCATGCCAATGTGAAATTACTTTAGATTTAGATGACATTTGATGTATTAGGTTTGCTAATTCCAATCTGATTTAGATATAAGCTACAAGAGCAATGTTGCAGTCTTTCCAATAGACACAAAAGGGCAAAGTGCAGCTGACAATGTATTTTTTTGCACTCACCTCAAACTCCTTGATTAAGGCACCCACGTCTTCTCCCAGGTGATCAATGAGACATTTGATGACAACTTCTCTAGTTTTCTCAATGGGAATTCCACTCTGTTAAGGAGAGAAAAAAAACAACAGCTGAGAAGATACAGTAGTCAATCTCAGTGTACATTTTGGCCATTCTACTTTAAAGATTATATCAGTTTTGACTACACTGGAAAAATGAAACAATTTAGTCAAGCAGTTGGTAAATCATTAAAAGTTCTATGAACATTCATCCCATCATTCATCCCTTATCAGTAGTGGTCACTGGAACCTTGAAGTCATATTTGCCATATGATATATTTTTGATATAGCTCAGAATACAGTCACACTGAAACAGAGTAAAAATTAACAGTAAAACATTATAGTAGGCAGATGGGTAGAGAAGCAAGAGTTGGCAGTGTATGTTGTTGTATATGAAGATGGTTAGAGCAGATTGCGAAACACTGGTGGAAAAGAACAGTGAGAACAACAAAGGTGGGGGAAAAATAATCTCAGAGGAGTAAACTAAAATACCTGCAGTAGAATATTCATCTCTGCACGATGTCTCTCTGCAGCAGCACCTTTCTTGGCTTGGAAGATGGCAAGCAGTTTCGGGGTGTAGTGGTCCAACTTGAACATGAATTTGGCCTCAAGATTTACAGTGGTAATTCGATGGAACTCAGCGTTGACCTGAAAAAAAATACAAAACAAAAGCACAAGGCCCAATTTACAGACTTCGGTTTAAACAAGCTGTCTAAGGTGCATTTGCATAAAACTGTACAGATTTTTAAATTCTCACCTGTGACATGTCAAACAAGGCAGGCCACCTTTCTTTGATCTCTCTGATGCTCAGTTGAAGACTGACAACATCCTGTCTTCTATGAGCAAAAGTGTTGGACATCAATTGACTGACGGTCGCCCTCTCTCTCTTCTTTAATTCGGACAGGATTGTTAGCCGCTGTGCCTCTTGTTGTTCAGTGCTTTCTCCTGAAGGATAATGTGGGAGATACATCACTTCCCCTTTGCGTGCCTTTTTTACATTTTGGGCTGGTTTTCTCTCACCAGGACGTTTGTTTTTAAGAGAATTGCACGTGACTTCAGGAAATCCAAGATTTCTTAACTTGGACCTGTAATTGCCCATTTTGTATTTGAGGCTGTACATCCATCCAATCCATCCGTTGCGACTTCCGGGTTCTGTTAGACATGGATGTTTTTGGACTAAGGCTTCTGCAACCTGTCCAACCTGAAGGCCTGTGGGATAGGCAGTGTAGTTGTACATGTAATCTGCCAGCTTTTCCATTATTTCAGACTTGACCCGGGTGTTGTTGAGGACAGTGCCATCTTTCAAAAACAGTTCATTTGCATTCCTGAGTACTGCCTCTGTTGCAACTGAAAAAAGTGGAATGTCAACTTCACTTGGCCACAATGCCCGTTCAGGGCTCAACAATATAGTATTGTGTGATGACACTGATGATGTCCCATCTGACTGGTAGTCTACAGAACTACAGGATGACTGTGAAGGCAACGTTTTTGAAGTAAAGCTGGAAGTGTCACTCACATCACTTACATCTGCCACATTTTCAGTCTCTGGTGTTGCTATTGTGAGCACTATGGAAGGAATTACAACCACTTTGATTGTCCCCTTATGTTTAACGTCCTTAGTAGAATGAATTGTGAAGAAATCTCCAAAGTCCTCGTCAAGGTAATGAAGAGTGAATTCTTCATGAATCTGAAATGTGTCCTTCACAGTCTTATGCAATTGCTCCACTGTATCTGGAATCCCTGGTGACAGTGTGAGCTTCTCACTATGATGATCAATAATCACCTTCACAACAACAGGGTCCATCTGTACAAAAACAAATACAGTTAAGGCTTTTACTGACCTAATACTGGATAATCACATGTCGTTTTAAACTGACCATGCATTTCCCTCCCACATAGTATGGTGTCAGTGGGTATGTATCACTAAGTTGCTCTATGCCCAGCAGGGTCACCTTCCCAGAGTGCTCCAAA
The DNA here is from genome assembly GCA_005024645.1 of Planiliza haematocheilus. NCBI lineage: Eukaryota > Metazoa > Chordata > Actinopteri > Mugiliformes > Mugilidae > Planiliza > Planiliza haematocheilus. Next base: position 4,830,740 of record SRSE01000798.1, read on the forward strand.
ACAAACCCCCTAAAATGTTCATAATACCAGCTGTTGAGCAACTTAACAATGAAGTTCAGATCACTGCCCACAATCACAATTTGTGAAATCTCCACAAAATTGGGCAGACCACCAGTAGATCCATGGGGTAGAATCATCCCAACTGCATATCTGGTTCCATGATATGACAGTGCACTTGTCAGCTCCACTGTGGTTTGTGTTGGATATACTTTTTTAAAAGAGTCCTGTATCTCTTCATGCAGCAATGCCAATGGAATACTAGTTACTTTACTCACACATAATGCAGGTTTCAAAGCATCAGCATGTAAATGATAAGCCAGCATCATTTGGTGCTTTGTGGCGAGAGTGAGTAGAATGTTTCTGAAACTGTTGGTGTGTCTGACAGTACGCTTGAAAAAACTATGCTTTGCTTCAAAGCGCATCGTCCAGACACAAACCAAAGGCCCAAAGCATTTTATCATGTCTGGATAATGTTCTAAGAAATGGAACTTCGGAGTTAACTTAAAGTCAGGAAACACTTCTAGCAGTTTATGGCGATGTTCAGAAATCAATTTATCAAGATAACTAATACTGTCCTCGGTATGAACAGGGGATACCACAAGTTCAGTAATGTCTTTTAAGGTCATGAGAACTTGCCAAGCAGGTTCACTGAATGGCACCTTTCTACCAATTATGAATGGTAACAATCTCAGTAGTGTCCAATTCTCGTGTGCGTTTCCGCCGATAGATCTGCGAGAAGAAAGATTTAGCGGGATTGGTTGAGGGCGGTCAGTTTTGTCAGTCCAGTTATATGGAAACTCTGCAATTAAATTGTTCAGTTGTAACAGAGTGAAATACTGCTTTTTTACAAACAAGTTAAGACATAGTGCTAACTCCAATGGTATTACTCCTTCTAAGAGGTCGTGGAGCACATCTGGGGGGTACCCTGTCACAAAATGGAAATGCTTCAATTTTTCTGTTAAGGGACAAACCTTCTTTACACCATAACAATGTCCCTGATCAGGGTTTTCCTTTACAGCTTGAACATGTGATGCATAATTCTCCTTTGTTCTTGGTGGAAAAAATCCAGAATGCACCTCTTTTTGCTGGTAGTCTGAATGGTCCCCGATACAAAATCTGCATATGTAATGCCCAGTAAAACTTTCCACCAGACCACTCAAAGCATGGGCACCCAGATTATCTGCTGAAATACAAAAAACTGTTCCTCTGATATTTTTGCCAATGGCAGGGAAAAAAATGCCTTCCTCCTCTAAGATAATAAGGTCCTTCAAGAGAGGCTCCAGGACGGTTTCATAGCCAAATTTCTTAACATCATTAGCTTTGCAAAGTAGTGCCAAATTAACTGATGTTAACTGGGATCTCAATTCCGAAGGCACATCTGCAAGTACCCAATAGAAGGCTGTCACTTTATGTTTTTTCCGCGAGGTTCCAAGCGGATTACATATTTCAAAATCATCCGCGTAAAGTATGAGTGAAATTCTTAGCTCCCCATCTGAATAAAACTCATTTAACTTAAAATATTTGCCATCTTTAAAGGATGAAAATTGTGAGGCCTTGCCTGAATGACTTGTCAGTATTTTGCTTACAATATCTTTATTGTTTAACAGTTGCTGTAAGGATTTTAGGATAGGCACATATTGAAAGCTATCACTGTCCTGTGGATCAAATATATATTCAACTGGCTCGATAAAATTGAAGTTTTCTTTAAAGTATTTCCCCCTCTTATACTTAGAATGAAAGGGACCATCAGTCCCAAAGGCTTTAGTTAGAGGATTACAGAGTTGTAATTTTTCAACTAACTCACTGATAACACTTTCATCAACAGTGCAGTTATTCTGTGTCAAAATATTTCTCACTAAATTTGGAATATGTTGAGATGACGATGCACAAATAAACTGGAGCTGTTCCACCAAGTCATCTAAACATTTACCTGTGACATTATAAATGCTGTCTAGCTTCAACAAAAGAGAACCAATTATTTCCACATATGCACTTGTATGTCCTTCGCAATCTGAATCTACAGTAGTTTCCAACTCCACATCATCAGTTGATTCCAGTGATGAGAAATGGCTTTCATTCTGTTGAACACTGGTAGAAATTGGAATTCTTACAATGACATCAGCCTTCAAGTCATCGCATGAGTAAGACTGGTGCTTTCGACTTCTATGAGTAGCATAAGTGCCATATATGTTTGTTGTGAACTCACATCCATCAAACACACACTCTATTGTTTCTAGTCTTTTAAGATGAGAGTTAATGTGTTGAAAATAATCTTTAGTATTTGGAAAGCATGAGTCACAAATTTTACATTTGAAAGCTATCGCATCTTGTTGATTTTCTGTTTCCTCTGATTTGTGAGCTCTATACAAGTGTGCACGCAAGGCACTCCTAGTTTTAAAGGAACATGGACAGTTCAAATGAATACAAGGCAGATAATGTCCACGACCAAAATGTCCATGTTTCAGTCGATAGTGCGTAAGAAGTCCCCTCTTCGATGATGCCACAAATGTGCAGAGCTTGCAGTGCCATTCCATGTACTGTTACCTTACTGTGGGTCAGCACTCTATCTTTCTCCTTGATTCGTGCACTTCTCCCACGCCGATTCTGTAAGCCAAAGAAAAAATGTGACCACAATACAAATCTCTGTTACCTGCTAAAGCAAGTATATCTTCCCACAAAATTTATAATAAATATTCGTTGTGCTTTGCTACTATTAAATCCAAACAACTTACCTCTCTACTCACTCTCCCTCAGCGTTTGCTTCCCATGCTGAAAAGCAGATTTTGAAAATAATGCATGAAAAACACTTTAACTAACCACCTAACTAACCACCAAACATACAAGCCACTATGAACTGCCACTGTGAACTTTTAAAAAAGCCTACTACACACACACTGGCTACAGTGAGTGTACGACGGAGTATTAGGGCCACACATGAAGAAAAAAAATATTTTTGCCATGTCGATATTAAACTCGACATTTCGAGAATAAAGTTGAAATATCATGTCGACTTTAATCTCGACGTGTCGACTTTAAAGTCGACATGTCGAGTTTAATCTCGTCATGGCAAAAATATTTTTTTTCTTCATGTGTGGCCCTAATACTCCGTCGTATGTGTGAGACAAACAAGAGACCTGCACTGAAAATTAATATAAGACTGAGCCCAGCCTGAGACGTTAACATTTGAGACAACTATGATACACAAACACAGGCACAGCACAACTTACTTTTTCCTTAGTCATGTTTAGTCATGTTTAATATTAATAACTTATAGCTTAATTTCTATAATATCATTTACACCATAGAAACAATTTTCCCCTTCCATTTTTGACTTTTAAGCATATGAAATTAAAAACAGAGAAAAGGAGATAAGAGCGGAGACGGCATGGGAAGGAGGCGTCCACAGTTATACCACATTTCGGATAACGTAGTTTACGGCTATAAACTCAACAAAAACCCGTGCACACCGCTTCGGCCAAGACCACCTCGCCGTGGTGAACCAGGTCGACGGTTAGAGCAGCTCAAAAGACAGCCAAATCGCGGATATCTGAAGCAGACCGACACTCACTTCCAGCCGAACTCGAAAAAAATATGCAGCGCGTGCAACAACAGTGCATTCTGAGCTTGAAAACCCGCTATTTTCGGTGCTGGTTAACACGGCACGCAACCGTAGAGAGAGAGGAGGAGGTTAAAAAAAGCGGTGGTGACCGGGGGCTTGTTCTGCCATAACCCGTGGGTCGGGCTGAGTTGGTCCGGCGCCAGAATTAACGTTCACGCGGTCTGAAACCGAACTACAAAGCTAGTCTGAATATGGCTAACTTAGCACGGACAAAAGTTTTAAATTTTATTGCCAAAACTGTCTCCACCTTAAAATATGCCACAAATGCTCGACACAATGTTCACAGTGTTTCAAATAAGTCAAGCCATTAAAATAACGTTAGCTAACAAGGCCAATTAGCTTTGGTGAGGAATGGCTTCTTCGCGATAGTAATGTTTGTAACGTTAAATTGATATTTAATGCAAAGGAATGTTATCATAAAAAATAAATTCATTCAAAATCAGCTACTTACGGTCAGGTCAAGTTGAGATTCAAGCATCCGCTGTGCCCGCCAGCACGTCCATGCCTGCGTCCATCTTTCTCAGATCTGTCCCAACCGTCAGCAGCGTTGCCAGGTGGGAAATGTAGGATTATCGTATCAGAGGCATACAATTATCGTATTTTGAGGGAAGACGTCACTTAGTCGGTTCCGCTTACTTGATTTTTTTAAGTTGTTAAGTTACTGTCCAATAAAATTGAGTTGACTTGTTTGATAACTACACGTACTTAAAGCTAATTGATATTTGTAGTGCATTCTCAAAAATCTTGTTGAAAACATACATTTATTATTACAAATATTTAAATAATATAATCTGTGAGTCAAATATGAATTTATTTTAAAGACATAAACTTAATTTTAGTATGGATATTTCACACAAAGATTCCTGTTGGATTTTTACTAATGAATTTTGATGTAGTCAAATCAAATACCCATCATGATGACATTCAGCATTTTTATTAAGCATGCCTACCTATATATTAATGTTACATTTACTGGGCTCTTGAATTATTTATTACAGTGCTGTGGCGGGAGCCTCTCCGCGTGCTTTTCATTCAGGTCTCCAGATCAATGGCCGCGTTGCACCTGGTGTGATCAGAATGGGTCGTACCGGGCATTTATTTTCTCATCTCGGTCCTTGCAGAAAATTGCATCATTCGGTTTACGTGCCAAATGTGCCTCACAAACGGCTTAATGACGGCCTTTCAGCACCAGCAAATCCTTGGCCCCCTGGTAACAGTGAATTAAAGTGAACTGTTCTTGTCATGGCTTAGTGCGTCAAGTAAGAGTCTTTAACTGCGGCCTACCTTCTGTCTCGCAGTCAACAACAGCTTTACCTGTCTGCAGATTATAAAAACCAGCAGAAGTTAGTCATGTATCTTGTTTGACAGTTTGCTCCTAAATGACCGCTCTTTAATAGGATCTTAGTGTATTTTCTAGCCGTCAAAAACCTTTTTCAAGTAGATGTACAACAGATGTCCTCAGTCCCTGCAAATTAATGTCTCCTGTCCTGAACAATATCTGCACAGATATTTTCTCTCTCTCTCTCTCTCTTTTTACATATGACAACATGTGTTCCTGGTGGTGGGATACATGACCGTTGAGATGCTGAAGGGAGGGTCGTCCCATACCAAACATTCCTCTGCTTTATAAATAAATATGCTTTAGACACTGGCACTCATGTTACACCAGCTTCATACTAATTTGTCTTATGTCTCTGTTTTACAGCAAATCTGTTCAATCGAAAGTGGAAAACATTCTGGTAAGTATTCTTCACATGAAATACATTTATTTACTGTTATCTGTGAAAGTGTCACGATAGAATGGCTATCCACAATAAAGTTTTAGGCCAAACTGTAGTGAGCGTGTGTGAGACCAGGAAACAAGGTCACTTACTAGAATTTTTACAGCCGCTGTATTGTTCATTTTACATTTAACAAAAAAAAAAAAAAAAAAGAATTACTGGCGTGTCCACAGTGTGTCGGCATACCCACAAAGTACAAGGATATAACGGCTGGGGGTATCTCTCTCTTTACGAGAGGGTCATGGCAGCAGCTAATTTGCATTGGAAGCTACGGACACCAACAGCCAGTTTGGAAAATGAGCCACCTGGAAAATTAACACGCAGTGCCAAGAACTGCAGTTATTCAAATGACCACTTGAGACTTGTTTCAGATTGAATCATTCCCCAAAGTGTCCAACTTTACAACAGAATTGTTATTAATTAACTGGGAGTCGGGGGGGGGGGGTGACAGCACACCTACCCTTCAAGAACCCTATGGGTGACTGAGCTTTGGTCCATCTTTGTATACAGTCAGTGGCTAAAACTACAGTGGGCAGAGACATGACATACACATGCACGAATATGTTAGACTTACATTAATCTGTTCAAAAATAATTGTTAATAGGGAATCTTTGCTGTTTAAGCCATAAATGTTAAATAACGATGATTTTCTCGTGAAGTTAAAGGGATGAAGCTGAGATTCTGATGAGTGATAAAGTGATGACGTGCCTCATGCACTAGTTGTTGACTGGTGTATGAATCATTACGCTGAAATAACAAGATCAAATTAATTCTGCATAAGATTTACAGTCTGGAGTGTTTCAGTCTTTATTACGCGCCACAGAATAAAAATGTTGGAAAGAACTAAAGCTATCAAATTGTATTTCTCTCTATTTTCAAGAAATGCTAAAAGAAGGATGCTTAGTTAAATCAAACAGTTGTTTGTGGAGTTAGGGTTTTAGTCCAGTTCCTTTAGCACAATGACCTTATTTAAAAGCCTTTATATTATACTTTTCAAAAAAAGGAATATAGCTCTTTTCATATTGCTCCCCGTGTTAATTATTGTCGTCCACCAATCTTTGTGTTCCTCACTGTTTATGACACAGGCTAGTGTTTGCCAGTGACTCTTCTCCTCTTACAGCCGCCATGACAAACCCTTCGTGAGAATGTGACCGTGTTACTCGCTTTGCCGTTTGCTAATCTCGAATCACAACTTTAAACTTGATGCTTAATAAAAATTGTCTGGTTGATAATATGTTGATTGATGCTGGGCTTTAGAGGAGGTTTTTGGTAAATTTTCTTGCTGTGGGACACAAATGTTTCTAGTCTTTATGCAAGGCTAAGTTACCTGGTTTCAGATTCACCTGTAACAGATGGAAAAGACGATGTTGTCAGTCTCCTTTACGAGTCTTGTGGCCAGCCAGCTCGGCCGTGGCTCCGTTGTGGTTTCAGAGCTTGCTGGAGATACTTCAGATTTTTCACGTTTAAATACGGCTCACTCTCATAGTGTGCATAAATATCACAGCTGTTAGTTGTTTCAGACGTTTTATGTCACTGCTCGTTTTAAATGTCTGTCTAGCCAGTCTCACTTGTATTTTTATTTTGTTTTGACAGTGATGTTTGAATGAGGATGCTATCTGCAGCATCTTGGCAATGACTGTGGGACAACTTAGTATTTAACCTGTTCAGTTATCTGACGAAATAAATAGTAAAATGTTGAAACAAAAACAACTGTAATTTGACTTCACTTGCATTGAAAGATTGTAGAACTAATCACAAAATAAGCAAGCCGACATTTTGGTAATATTTCAATGTGAAGTGAAAAGTTATAGTGGTTAAAGGAGGTCATTGTTTAGAGCTGGTGACACATAGAGCAGGTACGCTAAAGAGGTTCTCTGAATGAATTAAAACGAAATAAATAATGTGTTTGAGGTTTTTAAAAAAGACTGTACAGATGCATGAATGTGTTCATACTTTCAATCTTCACACAATTAGTCCTAAATCCAGACTTGCCATTTGAGTGGTTGAGTGACTTTCTCTTTTTCTTATTTGCCATTAAGTTAAGCCTGGTGAATCACCCATCTAGCAGTTGTACGCAGCATCTCTCCAGTCTCTTTCAGCTGCTCCAAACTTTGAACGGTGGCCTCCCTTGCTCCTCCTATGCTCAGTTTCTTAAGAGGTTTCTCCTCTGATTTGTCATTGCACTCAAACAAAACTGCCAGTTTTAAAAAGACAACACAGCAAAACCAGAGATTTTATTTATTCCACACATCTTCCTATCAAAATGTGGTGCCCACACTGCACACAATGCAACTTAGCCACCAATAGCTCTGCTGGACATTGAAGTGCCTCGTATCTAACTAAGCATCTCAAGCACATATGTAAGCTCACTTGTTTCTAACTCCACTGCCAGAGTCTAATTTTCAGTCTCGTATTCTTTAGCTCCAGCCAATAATGACTCCAGTGGCGTTGCTTGAAGACATTTATCAACTGTGCCCAGTAATGTTTAGCGGCATGGACACGATATCCAGCTACCCACTTGAACTTTTCAGTCACCTTTCCTTGAGGTTACTTTGAGTTAATTTATCTTCACGGTGAAACTTTTACCACAATATTCAATCACTAGAAATGAAACCTCTGGATATAAAGTTATACATACCAAAACCAGGTCAAGCCCTATGACGATACATTAACTCCCACTTACTCTGTTACATTGGGTGGTGGTTAGCACTGACGCCTCACAGCAACAAAGTTCTGGGTTCGAATGCAGGCCGACTGGACTGTGTGGCGTTTGCATGTTCTCCCTGTGTCTGCGTGGGTTCTCTCCGGGTACTCAGGCTTCCTCCCACCATCCAAAGACATGCTCATTAGGTTCATTGGTGATTTTAAATTGGCTGTAGGTGTCAGTGTCAGCGTGAATGGTTGTCTGTCTCTCTGTGTTAGCCCTGTGATAGACTGGAGACCTGTCCATGGTGTACCCTGCCTCTCGCCCAATGACAGCTGGGATAGCCCCCCCCTGTGACCCTCCAGAGGACAAGCGGTTACAGAAAATGAATGGAATGAATTAATTATTTTTTACTTTTCTTTTACTTTTTCTTGTGCTCTGGATCAAAAATGCCTCACATGTTACTGAATTCACTCTTGTCCACTGTTTGACATTGGTCTCTGCTGCCATCTTTCTTCATATTATCTTTATTTTTCTCCCTGAAAAACAGTATTGGAAAGGTTTAGTTTAGTGGAGTGTGAGATTTGACTGCACAGTGTCCTATTTGTGTCATGTTTAACCTGGACTACTGACAGGACACTGCATAATTCTTTCTTCAAGGTGATAATCAACTCTGTTCTACCATTTCAAAGAACAGCAAGTTCCTCAGCAAGAAACTGGTTCCTCTGGTTTACAACAAGAAATTAGAAAGATGTTTTCTTTTTACATGAGAACACGCAGGTCTTATTTAAATGTTAGGATTAAATTAACTTTTTTTGAAGAAAGTATCTTCATCAGACAGAACAAGACATTTTTAGATATCAGTCTGGGATTTAGGAAATTGTCTGACATTGAATAATGATCCCCAGATCATTCAATAATAAAAGCCTATTGCTTAGAATGCTCAAGGGAGCACTACAATCAGAATCTGTCTTTATTGTCATTACACAAGTACAATGAAATTAAAAGTACCGTCTCTTAAAGTGCATAAAAAAGAGAACATAAAAGAAAGAAAACATACCACATTGCACATAAATATTCATAAATATTGCACAGCAGGAAAGGATAAGTTAATTTAATGCTTTTGTACAGAAACTGTTTTTTAGTCTGTTGTCCGTGCTTTTAATGACCTGAAACATCTGCGCGAGGGCAGCAATTCAAAGTATGAGTGTCCCGGGTGGGATGAGTCCCTGAGAATGTTTTTAGCCCTCCTAAGACAGCGTGAGCTGTACAGGTCTTCCAGTGTGGGGAGAGTGCAACCGATGATTTTTTGGGCCGTGTTGACAACCTTCTGGAGCGCTTTCTTGTCTGCTATTGTGCAGATGGTGAACCACACACACACACACACACAGTAGGTCAAAATGCTCTCTATGGAGCAATGATAGAAGGACACCAGCAGTTTCTGAGTGAGGTTGTTATTCCTTAGTAGTCTCAGGAAGCACAGTCTCTGTTGTGTCTTCTTGATGATGGTTGTGGTGTTGATGCTCCAGGTTACATCCTCCTCAATGTGAGCACCCAGAAACCGGAAGAACGGGCTGAGTGTCCATTTTACCTTTCCTCCTAAAAGGTTAATAATACCTTTATTACCCATTCTGACTGTCAAGATGGACTCTGCATTCAGTACACACGTGTGTTCTCCACAGCTCTGACCAAACTCTAATATACTTTTAGATCCATCCTGGAAATTGTTTTGTGTGGATGGCCTCGAAACTTTAAATGTTAAAACCACCTGTTTTTGTTTTGTCTTTTTGTTTCTGCAGCAAGATGTTGAGAAGTTTTCAGACATTGAGAAACTCTACCTCTACCTTAAGTTGCCTTCTGGTCCCAGCAGTAGTGCTGATAAAAGGTAAGAATGCATCAGCTTTCTGATTGCGTAAATAAAACAGGAAACAGCTTTAAAAAGTTGATGTGAATGAAATATACACTCAGTTACCTGTTTATTAGGTACACGAGTGAAATGCATTAAAATATTAAAATATAACAGTCCTGAACTAAATCTTCTTCATGGAGATTATGGTATTCAGCATTTGTTTAAAATAACTGAGAGAGCTGCTGATTCAACTGTGCTTTCATATGGGAGGCTGTGGTTTGTAGTAGTGTTTGATTGTATCATGCTGTGTCATGCAGATGCATTTTATTTAGTGGGCTGGGCTGAAAAACAGACACATGTTTGATTTAATTCAATCCAGTTAACAGCACCAGAAACTACGATCTCCAAAATGATTACACAGTTTTCCACCTTTCTGACACCGTTTCAAAATTAACTGAACGTTGTAACAGCCATGAAGGAGGCTAAAGCTCAGGACTGTATTAGGATGCGTTAATTTTCACTGGTGTGCCTAATGTACTGGCACATGTACACAGAGCCTCAAGTATCTTTGGTACGGAGGATTTCTGGAGTGCTGTATAGTTTGTCAGTCACTGACCTACATCTTCTCTCAGTGACCAGAGCGCCCTGTCATCGAGCCGCACACAGCAGATGCACGCGTTCAACTGGATCCGCAATCACTTAGAGGAATACCCAGAGACGTCTCTTCCCAAGCAGGAGGTCTATGATGAGTACAAGTGGGTATAAGCACGATAACGAATGCACCACATGAATCACACTATCTGAAATGAGAGTCACCATTCTAGTCACCATCCAAATGACAGACACTGTTCTTTATTAATCATGTACAAATATCTAACCCGTAGTCGTACACACCGTTAACCGGTGCCTAAATCAGATTTTCTTCCATTGCTCACATATAAATTCATGATTGGTGTTCAGCCTCTACATAGATACCAGCTACCACTGCGTGTTTGAGCTTCTTTCTCCTCTGAATTAGCGCAGGCTAAAGCGTCAGTATAAATAGATGCTGCAGGCATGAGAATCACAGAGCAGCATGTGTTGGTAATATTAGAATGGAAAGTCTGAGACAGTCATTGAAATGTTGGGACAGTGTTATGTAACTGCCTTTTTAACTCGACTAGAACAGAAATACAGCGGCCGCCAGAAATATTGGCGCCTTCAGGACAGACATGTGAAAAGGCTTTGAAGGTGCAATGTGCCACGATGAAACAATCATTTTTAAACTTAAGTGAAACAGATACGCCGTCGAAAGCCTTCTCGGCACCGAGCGAAACCAAGTAAAGCTCATTTCTAGCTGATGAGTAAATAGAAAAACCGTTTCATAAAGGAGACAAACGTTCCCAGATGAGTTTTTGACCTCTGGCAAATGGAGCAGTTTCTCAGGCAGAGGTGGACGCAGCTGATACACAGTCCTGTCAAAGGTTTCACACCAGCTGGTAGACTTAACTTTAGCTGTTTGTTGAGAAAAAGTTTAATTTGAAATAACCGAACTTGTTGTACCATAAGCTCCCACATACACATTCAAGTTATTTTTATTCTGAGTACGAGCTTAAAGTGCAGACTCTCAACTTTGATTTCAGGATATTCATGTCACAAATTGGAAGAAATGTTATTTATTTAATTTTTTTATCAACATTTTTCAAGTACAGTCCTTTACGTTTCAGCTGGCAAATCTTATTGGACACTAGACACAAAAGCTCTCGTCGTCAAATGTGGGATAATATTTAATTATTTTTTTATCAGTTCAGCAGGTAAAAGATCTGGAGATGCGTTTGCTGTGAACCTTCAACAAGTGTTCCAATGAGCTCACAGTGCCTACCGTGAACATGCTTTGATAAACGGTGTTCACACACACGTTAACATAACTGTATGGTGCATGTTCTATTAAGGGAGCTGTATGTCAGATGTAGAGGGGGAGGAAACACTGAGCCGCCGTTACATTACCGTTGCGGTGCCTCTCACCTTACTTTACATATTGTAGCCTTAAACCAGCATTCACTGACTTCTTTTTCTACCTGAGGGAAGCATAACAAGCTGTAAACGTAACACTGTTGGCACCTTGTAAATACATTTAAATATAAACAGCGGCCTTTTTATTTATGGAGCAGCATTCATTTGGAGTCATGTTTCAGGTCAACTCACTCTTTTAACTCTGCTTTTGGTCATCAACAAATCTAGACAATTACATTTGTCTTTTTAACTGTTAACTGCTCCACTGTGTTTACTATCTAATCACAAACTGTCTCTGCCTGATGCTGCGCAGGAAGTATAATGTTAAAGTTTTTCAGAAAATGGCAGCAATGACAAAAGAGAAACAAAAAATAAAGTTATGGGCTGTAAAAGTAAAACAATGAGCTGAAAGACGCTTAGGCTCCAAGCACAGTTGTAGTCATCAGTAACCTGTTTATTAACTTTTTTTTTTTTAATTCTCTTTGTGTGTTTCAGGAGCTTCTGTGACAATCTTAACTACCACCCGCTGAGTGCTGCAGACTTTGGAAAGATGATGAAAAACGTCTTCCCGAACATGAAAGCACGACGGCTTGGCATGAGAGGAAAGTCAAAATATCCTTCACTGGAATGGATTGTACCGGTCTGGCCTCTGTGTCTGGCCACAGACCATCTGCTGCAGCAGTTCATAAGCTCTCTAAATATAGACGTGAAATGAAATAAAGCCCCCCTCTGCCTCAGAAGCATAATATGGAGACCCTCAGGGGAGACACTGTGATCTTGACCTTCAGATACATTCACGTTTTTTTTTTGTTTTTGTTTTTTTTCTATTTAGCTTGTGACGTCCAAGAGCAAAACTCGGTTCATGTTCATGGCCATTATTCAGGTTGCCAGCTCTAATTATGTATAAAGTGGGATCACAGCTCTTCTTTTGTATCATGTGGTAGAAAAGCATGTTGGCTTGTTGACAGCAGTTTGCTTTGAACTCAAATTGCGATTTCCATTTAATTTAGTGTGAGAAAATAGGATATCTGAAGTTTAAATAATATAGAAATTAATACACTGAAGTGAGATGAGGGATCTTTCAACTAGGACTGAAACTTAGACAAGCATGCACATAGACACTGCTGTCACCATCAGAGGTGACCGTCTAATTGAAAGCGTCTTACTTTCCTAAGTAAATGCTTTCCTGTCACTGCTTAGTAAATATAACTAAATGTTGAGGGTGAACTCCATTTGGCGTTTTGTTCGTAGCCGATAGATTTAGATGTCTGTCAAAATAGGTGTTATTTATTGGCTTTTATTATTTACTACTTATTAAGCTTTTGTGCGTTAAGATCATATAACATTTGAGTTCCATTTGAACTGTGGTTTTTTTTATGTATCACCTAAAATATTTTCCATCCAGCAGTTTGTAGGTAGGGCATTTAAAGTCCTAATTATTTGTTGATTTAATAATGAAAAGAAGTGTTGTTCCCCATATTTTACTGTGTGTCATTGTTGTGGAATCAAGTGTTTTTTATCTTAACTCCAATGTACATACTGCTATAGTGGACTGAGGAAGAGACCCTTTGTTCACATGCCGTCTTTACCCACTCTGGATCTTCTTAAAACAGGGGACGGGGTGAGCACATTTACATCTTCCTTATTGATATTTCCGCATTGTGTTTTGTCATTGCTCTGTGTTATAAACTGTGTGTATAACTCTGTGTGTGTTTAGCAACAGTGTGATGTACTGGAGTCACCAGGCCAGCTGAGCGGCATCAAGGAAGAGGTGCGATTTGCCGCCTGTGATCTGGTGTGTGAATGGGCCCAAAAGGTGCTGAAACGCCAGTTTGATGCTGTGGAAGACCTGGCTCGCTTCCTGATCGACAGCCATTACATCAGCAACAAGTCACTGGCAGCTCTGACCATCATGACCGGCACACCAACAGGTTAGATTAAACACTGGTTGCGTCAGCCCGGTGTAGAGATCAATAATGACATCTGGTGGCATCTACAGGTTACTGCTCTTAACCTATCGTCTGTTTTGATTTAAAAAGCAGATTAACTGTGTGATTCAAATTTATAATACGTATAATTAAAGGTGGAAATATTCAGATCCTTTATTTAAAGTCTCATCCAATGAATTAAAACATCTATGGGTAGAATATTCTCTAAACACTCAAAAGATTAGAGTAGCAGGGAATAATATTGACATCTGAAATGTAACCATGTGCTAAAGATTGTGTTTATTATGAGCCAAAACGCTCATTCAGTCTTTAACATTGTAGTTTTAATAATTGTATCATGGTAAAAGGGCAATATTCCACAGTTTTAGACAAATATAAGTATAAAACAGCACAAATGAAAATACTGGCAGGCTGTAAACTGTACTCACTGTATTTCCATTGCATAGATCATTCTTAGCACATGATATATATATATATATATATATATATGTAATTCTTGTTTTCCTTCCTTCAGATGTCAAAACTCCACAGACTGCCCCAGCCTTTGCCCCCACCGCAGAGACTCACTCCTTCCAGCCTCACGTCACGACCCTGTCATCACCATCTGTCGACGCGAAGCAGCAGCTCCAGAGGAAGATCCAGAGGAAGCAACAGGAGCAGAAACTGCACTCTCCTCTACCCGGAGAGGGGCAAACTAAGCGGGCGGACGACAGCGTGCGTTGTGGTAGCCCCACCTCTCCGTCGCCTCAGCCAACCATAGGCATCGTGGTGGCTGCTGTCCCGAGCCCCATCACGGTGAGAGAACAGGACTCCCAATATAGATCACCCAAGTGTGATCCTGTCCTGGGAGTGTCATTTGTTTCTACTGGTTATATTCACATTCTCAACATATTAATCGTCAGCGCAGAAATAAAGATAGTTAAAGCAGTTATGTAGTTGGCTGAGTTAGAGAAGTAACAGTTCTTCATACAGTATAATGTAGTTTAAACTATAATAAGCATAACATTTTATGACTTGTTAAATCTTGATCTGAACAGTAACAGTAAGTAAAATAAAATGTCCCTTTAATATTTCCTTGTGTAAACTATTGGCGTACAAGTAGTACCTCAAAACTTTACTGGAGTTCAGGACCACATAAATGTGACATAAAATGATATATTTAGCGCAAACTACCAAGTACGAATGAAATAATAAGTTGTCCAGAGCTTTATGATATCTAGAATTTAGTGGGCTTTTATTTCTCTGCAGGTCCAGCGGAGGCAGATGATGTCCCCGAGTCCATTGGGAACAGTAGAGAGCAAAGTGCTTCCTATAAACTTCCAAATGGTGACACAGCCGGTTCAGGCAGTGAAACAGAGCCCTAAACCCCCCCAAAATATCCTAGCCAGCTCAGTTGGGGAACGCGCAGCTCGGCAGCGCTACGCTCAAATCCTGCCCAAACCTTCGGCCACCACCGCCATCGCTCTGTGCTCCCCCTCTGCCATGATCATCGCCAACAGCCCCATTAAGACTGTGATGACCACATGTCACGTCAGCCCAGTCAGTTTGGTCAAGATGACCGCCATATCGCTCACTCCCAACAGCAGTGATACCACCACATCCCTTGCAAACACCACGCTGAGGCCTGCATCTGCGTGCAGTGCTTCTGCAGCCGCAGAAGAAATCTCCATTAATCAAGGTGTGAGGAGTGCCTCTGCAGTCCCTATTCTGGCCCCGGTGGCCAGCCCAGGGCAGACTCCTTACACGCAGAGCGTCGATGTTGAAATGGAAGTTGAAGCTATACATAAAAACAGCCAAATGCATAGCGCTAACAGTCAGCTTTTGATTGAAAGGTCAATAGCAAATAGAGCCGGAGGGGCTGTTCAGAGGGCTGCCAGTGTGCCCATACCTCAGACTAAGGGCTTCCTGGGTATGGAGGAAACATCCAGCATGAGATGCAATGGAAGTCCTCCTCTAGCTCCAACACCGCGGCTACAGCTGAAAGCAGCAATAATAGCGCTAATTGTACAAGCACTTTGCACTTAACTCCGACCACCAGCACTGCTTCTTTCCTGAACACCAACAGGGGATCTTCATTTGAAGAAAGCAGCCAAGCAAGGGAAGGTTTTTTGTCAACTAAGAGCCTCAGGAAACGCTCAAGTGTCAGTCCAGACTTCTCTCCAGTGAAAAGAGTCTTTATGCCACAGCATCCAGTAGAGGGCACTGTTGGCCTCTGCTTCAGGAACACGGCTGGTAACGTCTCAGGGCCAGGTGCTCCAGCTAGACCTGAAAGTGCTCCAGCCACCAGGGAGATAGAGATGAGAATGGATTCCGTGTTGCCCACTCAAGCCCATGCACTCGGCACTTCCTCTTTCAGAGCCAGTGGCTTTTACTCTGTTGCCAAAACACACAACTCAATGGAGAGGAAAAACACCTCCACTGTTATGGAAACTGGCACCTCAGTCAGTGACGCATTTCTACAGCGGCAGCAGGGGCACACCATGGCTGAGGTGCATGCCATACCTCATAACCCTGATTTTCAGAAGCGTTCATGTGTGAGTTCAAACTCCACCACAGGGAGCTTGGGAGGACAACAGATCTACACTCAGCCCAGATCGGCTACCGAAGCCTTAGAGTTTTTGAATCAGGCTTCATCGTCCAGTCAGCTCCCTGCGCAGACCGATATGGACTATTTTTCCTTTGATGACGATGTGACTCAGGACAGCATTGTGGAGGAGCTGGTGCAGATGGAGGAGCAAATGAAGCTCAACAACCTGCAGGAGTTTGGAAACTGCGTCACACTGCAAAGCCAACAGGCCGTCATGCCGGACAGTTTAACGTCCACGAATCAGACCATGACCCCTTTTTATCACTCTGCAAACAGCGGCAGCAACCCAATCCAAACACCGACACCCACACCCACTTCGGAAATGAACGGTGGAGCCCAAAGCCTGACCGGAGAAAGTCCCTGCTCCCACATTGCCTCCACAACCCCAGTGGACAGCGCCCTGGGAAGCAGTCGTCACACCCCAGTTGGTACTCCACACTCCAACTGCAGCAGCACTGTTCCTCCCAGTCCGGTGGAGTGCAGGAACCCGTTTGCATTTACACCCATCAACTCCAGCATCACTGGTTACCATGACGGCAGCACTATTTCCAGCAGCCCCGTCAAGCCCATGCAAAGGCCGATGGCCACTCACCCAGACAAGGCCAGGCTGGAGTGGATGAATAACAGCTACAACAGCAGCAGTGGAAGTGTAAGCAAGTCCAACAGTGGAATGGGAATCCTCCCCAGCTATCAAGGGCTGATAGACGACCATTTTCAAAAACCTCACGCTTTCGCCATTCCCCATGCTCGGCACCACGATAGCCATTTTGGCCGCTTGACTCCGATCTCGCCTGTGCAGCAGCAGGTGGCTAACATGGCTAACATGGCTAACATGAGCAGGCAGGAAGGCTTCGCTGTGCCTGCCCCTCTGGATAATAAAACCACATCTGCTGCAACTTTTCGATGTCGCAGTGTTAGCCCTGCTGTGCATCTGAAGAATTTCAACGGGAACGCAGGAAACAGCGCCCTCCCCAATATCCCTCGTTCAGTGTTGTCTCCCTTTAATTCTCCCATGACGCCAGAGATGTTAAACATCTTTGCAAACAGCCAAACAAATCTTGGTGTGAGCAGCTTGGCTCAGAGGAGCCGCTCTGTGCCGCTCAACATCATGATGCAAACTGAAGTCCTGCCCACATCGGGCCCACAATGCAGCAGCAAAAATATCACCAGTGTCCTCCTGAGCAAGCTGGATGGGGACCACGACGACACTGTGCGAGGCATTGGCATCAATAATTTACCCTCCACCTACACTGCACGTATGAACCTCACCCAGATCCTCGAGTCCAACCCCAACCTCTCCTGCGCTGACAGCCGCCTCAGCCTGATGACGTCTGACTCCACCAGCATATGCAAGTTGCAGAGGACTAATTACCTCATAGACAATGCTAATAATGAACAAATGATAATGCCATCAGGTGAAAGCCAAGTACAATCATCCTCTGGAGAGCAGCATCGACAGTCTATAATGTTAGCTCTGAGCTCGCAGCAGCAGCAAGAAGAAGTGCTTCATCAGCAGTTAAATTACAGCAGCGCTCCAAACCTCCTCACAGACAGCAGCCTCTCTGCTGGCAATCAGCTCATGGAACAGGTGTCGGAGCTAACTACAGGCAGGTCACATTTTCCATGTGAAATCAGAATGACATCAGAGCTCTCCGGTAGCATCAATGACCTTAACGCATTGGACACAAACCTGCTTTTCAACCCCAACCAGCAGCAAGGGCAATATCAAAATGCTGCTCCAGAGGAGCTGGTGAATGATGTGCTATTTCAACAAATCACCAGCGAGACGGCACAGTCGAGTGGACTCGACTGGTTAGAGAGCAAAGATCATCCAACTGTTGGACTGATGGGCTGAGAATAGAGCTTTTTTTTTTTTAATCATGTTGAACATGTTATTATGAGGTTTGTTAAATTTACATGCCAGGCTAAACTGAGCTAATGCTGCAACATTGATTAAAATGCTGGTCATTTGCCTTCCACGAGAATCTGGATCAAGAACATTACTGTTAAACAAAACAAAGGAAAAACTGTTATTTTAATTTAGTTAAAAAAAAAAAAATCAACAGAGCCGTGGATTTGTCTGTGTAAATACAAGTAGAAGATTAGAATTAAAAAGCCTTTTTACTATAAAACTTACTTATATTGTGGTGTGTAAAGCCACAGTCCATGTGTAGTTACTATCAAAAACAAAACAACAAATATAAACATCAGTTAATTAATTCATCATTTATATATTATACATGGAACCAAACTCATCCAAGAAAATTTGATAAATTCTTTTAATTATATGAAGCATATAACAGGATGTGGATACATTCACATTAATAAATGTATCAGCTATTTAACTGCTTATAAAAAGATGTGATCTGTTTCTGAATTGTCTTTTCCAAAGTATATATTCCTATTTTCTAAAAGGTGTTCAAGCAGTTTAACTGTTTTAGTATCAAAGAGTTTGGGCCTCTGCAGAATCGGACGATGAAAGTAAAGAGACACGTCGAGCTCTCCTTAAACAGAGTGTGTAAAAGAAGCCAATATATAATTATTAGGCCCCTTCATGCACATTGCTTTATTTCAACAAATCTAATTTACTAAAGTCTGAAACACTTATAAAAACCAAGAAGTCCTAATAAATCCCTTTAAGTCACATGTAATATGTTATTATATAGAAAAATGATGAGGCGTAGAGCCAAGAGGAGTGATGCCTCTAAAAGCTTATGCACTAATTGATTAACTGTAGGAGTTTGAGTTTGAGAAGCAGCAATAAAAATAATCCCTTGAATAAGGACTTGCACTTTTGACATGAATCATAAAATTAATATGGTATATTGAAATAGAAATGAAATGATGACTGTTTTATTTATAATGAGCGACTTACTCCTTTTCGTCTACAGATGACAAATTAATTTAGTAGTTTGAAGTGAAAGGAACTAATATTACGCTCCCTGTAATGCATTGACAATCTATAATACTTGTGTTTCTCTACGAAAACCCTTTGGTATGAATGGTAAGTCGGTAAAACTGCAAAACTACCGATCTAACGTCTCGCTTTACACTGATGCTGAGCAGCGTGTAAAGACTCACCGCTGGCTTTTGGTCTCTGAGCCTTATGTCCATGCCAAAGATGTAACCTGCAATAACATGCACTACGATCCTGGGTGTTTGCTGTAGCCGCCTATGTGATGGACATACTGAGAATGAAGTGGAAAAGTTTTGCAAAAAATGTTTCTATAGTCTAAAAAGTCAAGCAGGACAAAGTTAAGGATGTCTTTGTTTACTACACTGTAATTTATTGATCAACTCTTTCTCTGTGTTAGCATTATATATCTGAGTGTGTATTGGTGGCCGTGCTAACTTTATTTGTTGTACAGATTGTTGGCGTGGCCGGTTGTCCAGTGCTTTTTGGTTTGTTTTTACTATTTATTTTCAGTGTGTTGTCTGTACAGAAGGTGAAACCTTGGAAAAACATTTAATCTTGTGTATTCACAATAATCCAACTTGCACTGTTACAAGGATTTGTAGCTTTTTTTTCCCGGTGTCATAGCATATCACCATGTGTCATCTACTCAAGTTTTGTTGAAATTTATAAATGTTTTGGGCAGAAAATTGTTTGAGAAAATATTGCACATGTTTAAAAACATGGATAATTACATGGTATATTAACATCTGGATTTAATGCAAATGCAATACATTGAATCTGGCTGTTATATACAAATAAGGAGATTATGTCTTTGCAACATCTCATTTTTTTGAGTCTAATTTAGCATCGAGCAATGTAGACAAACGTGTTTATATTCAGTTTTAACCTGTTCTGAGTTCTGATGTTTACCTGTGTGTTTGTTAGCACTGACATTTGTGTAAAGAAGTCTTGACCCTTCCTCTTGTGGGTGGTTCAGAGCCGTAGAGCTGGCCTCCACTGTAGTTGCTGTGTCTCTGTACGTGGGATGTTTTGGGTTTTTTTGCATTTTAGCAAGTGCTTTTATAAGGGGAAGTGCTCGTTGATACTGGTTTTTAAAAACTTTTTAAAACTAATAAACATTTTTAAATACGTTGCTGAAATCTGCATTTGTTACATCTGCATCAACGACGCTGTACACACATGACACTTTAGTCATTACAGCTGCCTGGTTTTGGTTGAACCTCTGCTGTGGCTGCAGGTTTTCATTCCATTAAACCTCTTTCTGCGTGTTTCCACGCAGGAGGTAGTTGAGAGAGGACAACCAACAATGTTTTAGCAGCAAACTTATTGGCTCTGGCTATACAAAGAAAATTTTCCTGCTTTTTGGAGTGAAATTGTTGTCATAGTATGTTGTTTGACACAAGCATTGTCACACACATACACAACTACACACAGTTATAAGGCACAGACACATACTGTACATAGACACTAATGCAATAAAAACGGTCCCAAACAATATGGCCATTTAATTTCAAATTAACATCATTTTTTTTTTATATTTCTTCAACTTTTTATTGAAGTGAATGTGTTTACTTTGTTGAAACACATTTCGTTTGAAATTAGCCAACTGTGGTTCTCTCATACATTTACCTTTAACATTGTGTCATAACTCAAGCTCATATGCTGACTCTCATAATTCCAAAAGAACTACACTCAGAAAGCAATGTAACGGCCCTAAATGCAGAATTTATAAAAAATACAATTCAGTCTCATGCATAGCTTGTTTGGTGGTCTTATTAATCATTTAAAAGCGTTCCATTTCAGTGGACATCACCCAAAAAAAGAGTTTCTTACATTTAGGCAGTAGCCTCTGTCATCAGTTGCTATTTGGACACCTCCTTCATGTAGATTCCTTCAGTTGCAGGACATTTAAGGGCTTTTTTGCACACTGCGCTTCATGAGCTGTCACTGAAGCAGATGTTTTAAGAGACATTATGAGAATCAGCACACATTTCCATATTCACACATGAACGTTTGTATACCCAACTGTCTAATTCACATACTGACACTGCACATGCCAGATGTAACGGCCTTCTGCCTCTCCTCTCATCTATGTTGCATCCCTTACAACACGTGATAGCCTACGTTTCACGCGCTCGCATGTCTCAGCAGGAAAGTTAGTATGGACATTATAAAAGTTGAAGCCCTGTACAGTGCAACAGGTCCTTGTATTGTAGATGCTCTCTTGTCGTGTTTACTTTCAGAAACATCTAAATAGAAGAGAGACAGCTTTAATGTACAGTAATTAGTTCCACCTGTGATTTTCCCGCTGTGACATGACGTCAGCTGGGAAAGGAGCTAATTCCAGGCATTGTGCAGGAGTTTAATTATGTAGACTGACTGAAAACACCTGCCTAGCCGTGCAGGGTCTTTAAAGATGAAATGTACATATTTATATTAGATAAGCATGCGATTTATAGAGTAAAGATGTCTACAGCTACTTCATCTCAGTGAGTTACAGACAGTTTTTATCCAAAGAGAGGAAACATACAAATCTAACAGTCATACATGGCTTGTTCTTCAGGTACAAACTAAAGCTGACATTTTGGGTGTCCTATCAAAATACACATTCTATTGGACCGCCTTCAGCTTTGACTGATTACAGCACACATTCACTGTGGCATTGCTTCAGTCAGCCTCTGCAATGTCACAAGATTTATTTCCATCCAGTGTTTTATTCATTTTTCATCAAGATCTTGTATTGATGATGGGAGAGTCTGACCACTGTACGAAGCCTTCTCCAGCACATCCCAAAGATTCTCAATGAGGTTAAGGTCTGGACTTTGTGGTGGCCAATCCATGTGTGAAAATGATGTCTCATGCTCCCTAAACCACTCTTTCCTAATCTGATGGGTGCATCACTTCATCTGCCTCTCTTCTTACCCTGATGCCCCCATCACTCTGGAACAGGGTAAATCTGGACTCATCAGACCACATGACCTTCTTCCATTGCTCCAGAGTCCAATATTTATGCTCCCTAGCAAACTGAAGCCCAGTTACTCTCACTGATTAGTGTTTTTCTTAAGGCTACACAGCTGTTCAGTCCCAGTACCTTTAGTTCCCTTCACATTGTTCTTGTGGAAATGCTCTTACTTTCACTATTAAACATAGCCCTGAGTTCTACTGTTGTTTTCCTTCAATTTGATTTCACCAAACGTTTAAGTGATTACCAATCACAATAAATCAGGATTTTTTTCTTCCTCAAATGATTGTTCCCAACTATCCTTCCAGTTTTTAACAAGACGTTGAACAGTTCATACCCCAGTTTTTGTAGTTTCTGCAATCTCCTTAGATGTTTTCTCTGCTTGATGCATGTCATGCTCATTTAAGAAATGAAAAGCTACTCATTGCATCAGTTGGGGTTAAATAATTTTTTGCCAGCTGAAAGATAATCACCAATGGAGCAATTATTTTATTTTGGCCAGGCAGTGTACATTTGAACTAGATATGATATTCATTCAGTGTTGAACCGGGGCTACAGTACAGCCATGCATGATCAGACCATCAGACTAATTTTTCTATCTTTACCACAGGAAATAGTCTGCGTCTGCAAGTCACTGCAAGTTTCCTTTAAGAAAGTTCCGGTTTTAGTGCTAAACTACTCTTCACAAACTAGCATGTTCATTTATGAACTGTGAATCAGCTTCTGTGCTGCATATATTAATTGCCTTTTCAGGAAATCAACACAGTAAAAACACTGGGCAATCATGGAGGCAGAGAAAATATTACATATATTTTTTTTACCAGAATGTTGTTATCAAAGCTTTTCCTGATATTAGAAAAGCTGATATTGGTATTGGTTTTAAAACTTTATAGTAGTCATTATGTATCTTGTAGGCCTTCTTCACTAGTCTCCTTCTTGCATTGTCTCTCATTTCAGTCAGATTTACAAATGTGCCATGTACCTTCTATTTCTTAATGATGGATTTGACTGAACTCCATGGTACATTCAGTGATATGGAAATGTTTTTGTATCCATCCCCTGACTTAATGACTTAAACATTTGAATAACCTTCTCTTGCTGAGCTGCTAAGAGTGTTATTCTGTCTTTGTAATGTAACTGTAACCAGAGATACTGAATAACCAGTGACTATGTAATCACGTATTTTCCTATATATATTTTTTTTTAATTATTTGACATTACTTATACGTATGTTATTTAAAGGGGAAAACGCCCAAGGGGATGAAATATTTTTATAGGCACTGTATCTGCAGACTGACACATTCAGTATTGCAATCTAACCCCTTTTCACTTTTTTCACTTTTCTTATCATTTCTGTAAATATTGTGTATAGAGTAAAAATGTGCACGTGCCCTTGATCCGAGCGAAGTTTCGACTGTTTTAATGCAAAGTAAGGAAATATGCAAATCTAATCGAGAGACTTGTGGCTTGTTGTTTAGCCCAGGGAACGAATAATTAAATAAAGTTAAATGTAGGTCTAATCTAATATTTAGGCAACAGTGTTAATTAATTGGTAGTAATTAATTCATTTATCTTCATTAATTATCTAATTTATCTCTTTATCTTCATAAAGACTTAATATAAACTTGGAGTATTCTACATAGTGATACAACTGATTACTTCTCCAGTTTATGATGCCTTCAGGTGCGCTCACAGAGGTTCTTGTTTAGGTTTCCTCGGACAATGAAACAAGGAGGGGAGGGGGAAGAAGGAAGAGGAATAAAAAGTAGGAGGAGGAGGAGGATGGATACGGGGAGTGACGTTAGTGTCACAGCTAACCACTACTTCAGGTTCACGGTTTCTACCAGCGTAAACATCGGCAGGAAATAAAAGAGAGTAGTAAGCGAACGCCTCAGGAGTGCTCCTGTTGTCTGGACGACCGTCTTCTTCTTGGACTTCTTTTTCTTCTTCTTGGACTTCTTCTTCCTGTTCTTCTTCTTCTTCCTGGCGCTCTCAGGGAGGACCAGAGGGGCGAGGATATTATGGCTGCACTTTCTCCACAGATCCGAGGACTTCAGACAGATGAGGTAAACTTACACATTTATTAACGAGGCTGCTCATGTGATCCCGTCGTTAGCGCGCTGGCTAACTAGTCAACGCTAACTGACGCTAACTAAACATACACAAACCAGAGTTTCTGCTAGGCGAGCCAGCCTTAACTCATTAGCAGGTCAACTTCGATGTTGGTGGTTTCTTACCTACATAAACGCGTTACTGATTATAGAAAATCGATATAATTGATCTGCATTTACTACTTACCAGCTAATGCTAAACGCCAAATTAGAGCGTTAGCGCCACTTTTTTTCAGGAAGAAGGTGTCAACGTCTCTCTGTTTTTCTCGAAACCAAGCTGAGATCTGCCAAACTCTCACTTATCCTGCTAATTATTCATATAAGCTGTGCTCTTAGATCTTGGGAAAAGATCTGATGGGGCCCTGGGGTTTACAAGCCAATCTGACTGATTGCGAAATCGCACGATGAATCACGGATCCAGAGGAAAAGCAATTCGTGGTTCTGATGGGAAATGTACAGAAGTGCCTAGTATGGTCAGGATGTTACATCATCCAGAGACCAAACAGGGGGGTGTGAACAGGAGGCATGTGACAAGGAGTCACATTAAACACGTATTTATGTCACCCACCCACCACTTGTGTTGCTCCTATTGTTGATTTCTGGTATATAACTTGTGTAAACACACCTAACTCGTATGCCAACTCTAGATATTATACACTTCCTCGCCTCTTCGATGGGAATCAAATACTTTCTAATATAACTAAAACTTATACTCATAACTGTTATGTTTAGTTTAATTTGAAACAGTGTCCGAAAAGTGGTAATTCATCTGTAAGAACCTTTTGGAGGATGTACTTTGTGGTGCTGTTAAACTGGAATCAATTAAACACTGAAGTCTTTCTGTTATTTAGCCTAGCTCCCTGACTGAAATGGGCTTGTCAAAATATTAGAAACATGTGTTGGTGCCACGCAATACATTTCAATAGTACTACAAACCACAGCCTCCACAATGAAAACACAGTTGATTCAACAGCTCTCTCAGTTATTTGACAGAAATGCTAACTACTATAACCTTCATGCTGCTAAAGTTTAATGCAGAACTGTTATAGCTGATTCTTCTTTTTTCGTTATGAACAGTGTCAGTGTGTGCATTATCTATGGCTCGCACTAATCATGTGCAGCAGATAACCATCACGATATCTACTATCCGTTTGGGTCTCTTATGTCACGATCAAAACTTTATTTCATGTTTTGTTTTGATTTGTTGTTTATTTCTTATTTTGACTCAGGAGGAATCCAGAATCCTAAAGGTGAAAGTCATTGCTGGAATTGGGCTTGCTAAAAAAGATATTCTCGGAGCCAGGTGAGTTGGAGAAACTTGACTTAAGCTTAGCTCGTATTATTTCTTTCATTATTTCTTATCCAAGTAGTTTCTGACTCATCAGTTTTCAAGTAATCAGCTTTGCATCTTCTGTAATATAAATTTAAATGTTTGATTATCAGAATAGGGTTTTTTTTGTCACTTTCACAGAAATGTTGTAGGTCATGCCAACTATGTTTCCGTCTCTCCTTAAGCTCTAAAGTCATCTCATTGCCATGCATATGAATATAAATGAATATTTACCAAACAGAGACGTCCTGATGTGAATGTTTGTGATGTCAACTCTCATATTCTGACCATAACATCCAGTATGGAATTAACACACAGTTATTTGTATTGAGCAACTCTGCTGGAGTCCCAGAACATAAAGTAGAAGTTGAAATTTGTCATAATAGGCCTGCTTTAAGGTCTCCAAAAGCCTTAAATTTACCCTGATAATGACTTTGAATTGAGAGTTTATGTAGTGTTCCCTTTTATGCCCCCACTGTTGTTCTGTTACTTGCTTAATTGTCTGTGTAATGACCAGAATGGCTGCATTATTATTGCCCTAATGTAACACCCGTTCCCTAATACATTACTAATGACCAAGCACTGCTGCCAGTAAGAGTTTGTAATGATTAATGAAAGCTCACTGATGGATGTGGTTTTAATGCACAGTGTAACAAATCATTCTAAACTACAAATTATAGTCAGCATTGCACGAGTAGTTGGATGTTCCTGTTTGTCAGGTCGTTAAGTGGCATCCGATCTGATCACAGCCTCCCACTTCCTTTAGAGACGGAAGAAGCACACAACCTGATGAATATGTCATACTGTTTAAGCATTTCATTAAAATACATGGATGTCGTGTCTTTTTCTGTTGCAGTGATCCATATACAAGGCTGTCCCTCTATGATCCCATCAATGGAGAAATCACCAGTCTTCAGACTAAGACAATAAAAAAGGTGAACATCAGTCAAACGTCCCTTTACGTCGACTTTATGGATATTTAATTTAACTTTTTTTCTTATCTCTTACCGGAAGACACTGGACCCAAAATGGAACGAAGAGTTCTTTTTCCGAGTAAGTGAGCTTAAAATACACATTTCAAAATGTGCTGGAATTTCATTTAGTCTGTACTAAAATGATAAAACTCATCACGTTTGGCCTTTCATGAGTATTTTACTTTCATTGGGTGATAAAGCAACTTTGACAGCAGCTTACGTCACGTTACAGGTTGATCCCAGGAAGCATCGTCTACTGTTGGAGGTGTTTGACGAGAACCGCCTGGTAAGTTGTTTCATTCAACCATTAAATTATTTCATTGGACTGAATAGAAGAGTAGGTTGAGTAGGTTGATTCAAATGTATATCCCCCAGATTGGAGGGAGCAGGACAGTTAGTAGCGGCATCTTTATCTTTGCTGTTTAAAGTAGTTAGTTTAAATAGACATTGGTGACGTTCTTTATTTTCAGCGGTTTCTTCTTTGAAAACTGAGCATGCTTCTTTGCTAGCTACTCATTAGCTAATTTTATGTTTTATAGGGAGTGAAAAGAATGTGATTGTGACATAAAAATAAATGTAACTAGATATAAAGGACTGCACAGATACACTGTGGGAATGGCATTTCACGTCATTTGTCAACATTGGCGATATGGTTTGCTAACTGCTAACATCTCAATTTAAGTGAATACACATTGGATTTTTACCATCTGGATAACATTGTTTGCTGTTGTCTAAATAGACCAATTGATTGCTCAACAGAAATCGGAGCCCATCACTATCGCAGACGCCACAAAATCTAGATTTTCTACATGTTTCCAGCCCTGTTCAGTCACTTGGTTTGTCAAAATATTGTGAAAAAATGCTGATCAGTCCAAGACGATTTTTCTTGTTTCGTCTGACAGACGTATGACAACAGAAAGGCTCCAAATTTGCTTGATTTTCTGTCCTCGATTAACTTAATCGTAACTGTAGCACAGCGCCGAATTCACATATAACACAGCCATTTTCGTTCATAAATGATCTAGGAAGGTGAGTAACTTTCTCTACAGGACAAATGGCAGTTCTAGTTACGGTTTGGTGTGTTCTGTGAAGTGTGTTGTGATTAAAAGCTCCGGACAAGCTCTTCATTGACGGATCTGCTGGCTCTGTGGAGTGGTTTTAAAAAGATTACATAATGAAGAAGGTATTGGAAAATCAATTTTAAGAGCTGCTTTGCTGTAGATGGACAGGTCTTAACTGCCAGTTGAGACACACTCTGCATCCAGGACACTCAGAGGACGTTAAGCCAGGAAGTTTGCAGCAGAAACAGTGAGATGTGCAGAGCGGCTGTAAAACATAATTGAAAACATGATTGATATTGAATGGATAAGTCATTTGTATGCATCACAAGTGCTTAACAAGGGAGTGTGTCATATTTTTGTAGATAAGGATATCCTCCAGGCAGTGCAAGGTTAACTTTCTGTTTGTCGAAGATACAGCAGCCCTTATTTTGCCATGATGTTTGATATGTTGGAAAACTGGGAAACCTTATTATCTCCAGCAGTAAATATGGGCAAATCTGGCTATCTTAAGGACATCCTTACGCCTGTCATTTCCACGTAGATGGAGATTTAAAGAATTACTAATCACATGTGGCATTGAATATCATGCAGAAGGGGGAGATATTATGTGTAATGATGGCACGCTGCAGCAGCAGCTTGGTGTTTTGGGTTATTAGGTGCTTATAGATTGAGACAGGAGAGTCAAGTGAATATGTAACGCTGTCAGTGTCTAGTATTCTCTTATTGATTACACAGTAGGTGCTCAGTAACATTAAAGATTTTAGGAGTGCCTGGTTGTAGCAGGATATCAGTTGAACTGCTGACCCAGTTTCTTGATGCACAGCAGCGTCCTGGGACGCACGTGTGACAGCACTGCTGTCTTCTGTCTGAGACGTCCTGCTAACTGCCTGTATCTGAATATAACGTACACACTGTTCAGCCAGCATATCCTGACTTTGACCACACCAAACACCACTTTAATCCTTACAGGCATATTTAATGAGAAATGTAGTTAATGAATGTTCCTCTCTAAATTACCCATATGTACCCCAAAATAGTGAATAACATTGGAGGGCAAATAATAAATTGGCTGTATTCAGGGTTAGGGTTAGTAGCAGGTAAAGCCCGATATTGATTTACTGGCGAGCCTTTCTTAATATTATGATGTTCTCTGTTCTCTGTAGTTTTAGTGTTTATGTTTTAGTAATAGCAGTTGTTGAGGGAACTATCAAGCCCCTCCAGAGCTATACTGTGCTCAATCAACCTTCCCTGCTGGTGAAGGGATAACTACTAATTAAGTTCTTAGGAGAACAAGTCAGTGCACAGCCTTATGTCCGCAGCTATTTGATACCATTTGTTTTTAAACGCACAAGTTTATGTCAGTTCATTAGGTACACTGGTAAAACAGTTTTGTTCTAATATAACAACATGCACTAAATCATGACTGGTATAATGTTCAGTTTATGTTGAAACCATGTAAGAAAGATGGTAAATCAACAGTATGATCATTTTGGAGGAAACTGGAATGAATTAAACAGTAAAGTGTTTCTGTTATTTAGCCTAGCGCTCTGACTAAAATGGGCTGGTCAAAATAATAGAAACACGTGTTGATACAACAAAATACCATCCAGTAGTACTACAAACCACAGCCTCCAACATGAAAACATAGGTGAATCAACAGCTCTTTCAGTTATTTGAAACAAATGGTGATTACTATAACCTTTATGAATATGAGGTTGTTATATTAGAGTTTGTTTAGACTAGTGTACCTAATGGCAAGTGAGGGCGTGCCACATTTCTTGTTATGTTCTGTTTCTGATTACTCTCTTGCCATGCTCTCCTAAAAGAGTTTGTATATTGGGTTGTTTGTAGTCTTGCTGGTATTTCTAGAACGTGTCAGTACATCACAGGTGACGTGATGATGTAAACTTGGGCGTGACTGATTTGCGTGCTCCACGTAGATTTGGTAGAAGTTTGGAGGGTGTGTTGGCACTGTGTTTCTGCGAAGGTGTGTGTTACTGCTGCTCTGAGAACTGCACAGAGAATCCAGGAAATCTGTTCATTGTTGTGTTGCCAGTACCTTAGTCTGTGAATAAAGCTGAATCATTGGTCTGTGTTCTACAAGATGTGGAGAAAAATATTATTTCCACTGATGAATTTGGTTCATCGTTGCATAGTTTGAGCACATTATGAGATTTCTCTGGTTTACATTTTTTCTCACAGCATCTTGAAAACCAGTTACATCCAATTTATGCTTAACTTTGTTACTTACACACTGAATAGTCACGTTTTCTCCTCTAATACTTGTATTAACCCAATTCACAAAGAAACATAAAATAAAAATTCCCTGCAGTAATTCCCTGCAGTACATTTGGATACTTCCTCTATAGTAAAATATTAACAATACGCAGGCAATAATATGTCTGGTAGAGTTCCAACAATTGATTACATAACACAAGACTGGTAGTTTGGAGTACAGTTAACATTTTGTATATGGTAGAAGAAAAATATTTGTACTTTATTGAAGCAGAGTTTAGCACTTGTGCTTGCTGAGCAGGTTAAACCTCATTATCCAATGTAATCTTGCTGTCGTTCCAGATTCCAAGTTGTTTGTAGACCAGCTGGAGATGCTCAAAGACTCAAGTGAATGACGCATTAGACATAAAGTATAAAAAGATAAATAAGATACCTTTCCCCCTTTAGGCCACTTGAGGAAAAGAAAAAAAACACAAGGAAATTTGATCCATCATTTTATATACATACATACATACATCATACATATGTACATACATAAGTACATATGTTGGGCTACAAGAGTTGGATGACAATGTCAAATAGTCTCTTATAGAACAGTGGCTGCTGCTGTCACAGTGTGTAAGTATATATATATATATATGTTGGGAAACTGGTAACCATGGTAACACATTGATAACACATTCACTGTGTACTTAAATATGGTATAATTATGATAAGGTAAGAAAGAAAACATTACAGGTGATGTGGATAAGACTATTTTGTGTGAGATAAACATATCAAATTCTACACCTTTTTATACAAGTGGCAGTATTTACGAAGAGAAGTATTTGTGCTCAAGTTGAAATAAGAGCAGGTCAATGCAATGAACAGCAGTCAATATAAATATGATGTGGGACAGCTGATTTACTGCGTTTCAGTCTGATACTTCAGCCACAAGTACCTCAAATACCTCCTTATCACTTCAGATGGACGTATTTTCAGCTCTTCCTCATTCAGAGCAAACTCCGATAGATTGTTTTGCCTCTTAGTTGTGGTAAGACTGGTTATAGAATGTCAAACGTTAAATACTCGATCTTCATAGCTACACCTGCTGAACAACAGAGCCACCTCTTGTTTTGTCTTAGGTCCAGCCACTACTACAACCACACTTCATTGACCTAGTTTGTAAGGACTTAACCTCAGACACCTTCTCTGCGGAGTTTATTAAATATAACTTGCCCTTGGGTGTTTCTCTTGAGCGTGACGTTCATTTTGGTAATTTCGACTTCATTATTAGCACAATACATAATGCTGTACTCTTGTGACTTGGCATAAATGTATGGTGTGCGTCATCCTTCTTATCTTATTGCCTAATTATACCTGCTTTTAACCACGTGACTGATAGACATTCTCAAGTTTTCCTGGCAGTCCTTCATTTAAAAAAAAAAAAAATTGGTGACGAGTCCCGCTGTAGCAATGAGGGTTCTCCTGTGAGTCATAGCTTTACCCTGGCTATACCTCTTACTATTAAACATTATTCGGAAACTGGCTCACAAGTGGCTCACTAGACCAGTCTGGCTCACAATAGGCTGCCATTAATAAATACTGTCAACAGCCATGGAGAGGAAATCGGACCAGCACTGACTGTTACATGAGGTGTCGTATAACAGGTGTCATGTCGCTGTAATGTCACTGCAGTCGCAATTCTTTCTGGTGTTTTCTGTAATCATAGCAGATAATGTGATACAGACCGATCCCTGAAGCAGGTTTTTCTAGCAAACTTGGCATTTTCTAAAATCTTAAATGGCTTTGGTTGTACCTCTGAATGATTCTCTTTCTTACACATGTTTGCATGTTTTTTATTTATTTATTTTTTTCAATCTTGTGCTGTGTGATTTTGCAACCCAGTCCTCACTTTGACTCAGAACTATGTTGAAAGTCTTTCTCTTTGATTTCCTGTAATTCAATAGCAGTGGGTAAAAATATTTGTGGGGGCACAGAGCAGCAGAAACATTAGAAGCATAGCTCCAGCAGGAAGTTGAATCTTGAGTGAGTGGCCTAAAGCAGATGTAACAGTTTACCAGAGCTTCGGTGTACGATTCAGCATGTTGTTTTTTTCCCATAAGGGTAAAGTGAGGTGTCTGCAGCGGACATGTGGTATGGTTTAAACCTCAGGAGCTAAGCTAAGGCAGATTTTAAGGCAGGTCAGAAGTGGAAGCGCTGTGTTTTATATTTTGCTGTCATTTTTGTTTTTCCGTATAGTAGTTTAAGCTCCTTGAAGGGACTAACCTAGGGGACTACTCTAGTTTCAAAGGTTGTGTGTTTGGGTCATATCTCCAAACAGAACCACTGACCTCCTCTGACTAAAAGCTGAGATCAGCCTGGACAGGAATGTAGGTTGTCACCAGAGCTATTTTGGCAATGTGCAGCCACTAATGATTGTGATCACAGAGCGGAGTTTGGAGCAGTTGCTTCGCTCTCCTTTTTTCCTAGCAGCAAGTTTGATCATGCAGCCCTCGCTGGCACTGCAGGGATTAGAGAGTTAAGCGAATGGCACGTCGGCTCCGCTTGCACTTTGCGTCAAGGAGAAGCAATACGGACCCTCTGTCAGAAAGCCTCAGTAGCCATGGTGAGGCGAGTGGAGTCGGTGTGTCAGCTCATAGCCCCGCAGAGAGTCTGGCGCACAGCTCTGTCCACTTCAAGGTGACTCCTCTGTCACCAGACTATGCTAATAGTCGGTACTCTTCAGTACTTATACCGCGCGTCAACACTGGAGGATCTAATAAGAAGAGCATTCTGCAGATCTCTCTGCAGCCCTGTGGAAAGCTCAGTGGAGATCTAGATGGCAGTGTAGAGGATGGAGACCCAGGAGTTAGTGAAGGAGGAGCAGGTACCGGCTCTGACGGAGGTTCATGCAGCAGCAGCATGGCCAGCGATGCTGGATACTGTAGCAGCAACAGCATCTTTGAACCAGAGTCTTCAGAAAAGCACAGGACCACCCAGGAGAGGAGTTTACTCTGCTGCAAGTCCAAGGTCCCACTAAGACGGTGCTCCTCCTTGGTTATATTTCCAAAAAGCCCCTGCAGCACTCCACCTGCTTCCCCTGTAAGTCCAGTGGCTCTGCCTGTTCTTCCACCAGTGAAGGGGGGTAATCAGTCATCTCTTCAGACATCTGCCAGTGATTTCTCACAAGACAATGAGGAACTGACTTGCAAAGGGTCCACCACCATGGCAGTGAGTGGCCATCGTCACGCAAAAGGAAGCTGTTCAGCGGAGTTCAGGGACACGAAACACATGGTGCAGTTTAATATTCCTTTACAGGATGAACCACAATCCAAAATAGAGGACAAATGGAGTAAAGTTATGGAACTGTCATCTGCTTTAGACAGATCAAATCGGCACTCTAGCAGCGTGCTGTTGCATTTTGCCCACCAGAGACCAATGTTATTGGGGAAGGGATCTTCAGCCACAGCTACAGTCAATGTGGAATATCCTGATGCACATTACCCAGCCACTCACCCTGAGGGTGATCAAGACGCTCACAAAAAACTGTATCGTAGTACCTCAGCTTGTTTGTTTTCCTCAGCTAAACCCTCAGAGACAAACCATAAAGTCTGTTCATCAGGAAAAGGCCAAGAAAGGCCTGAGGAAAACCACTGTCATCGCGCCATTCAAAGGAGCTTTTCCCTTGAGGTTCCCTACCCTAACACTGGAATTTCATGCCACGTTTCAAATCCAAATCTCAGCAGCCCTTGCTCTCCACATGTACACATTCATTTGTCTCCTTGCTGTCCAGCTAAATTCCCTGGCTCTGTTACTGATGTTAACACAAGTCACAAAGGGAGTAATACTCCAAAGAGCCCAGGTCAAAACAATAAGGTGAGTGTTACGTTTTTTAACTGGAGTCAGTGGATGCTCCCTGACACTAAGGAATGAACTGAATCGCCTGAGAGATTAGATTGTCTTGGAGAGACTAATGGTTCTCAGATAAGCATTTGTTTTCAAGATGCCTGTCCCTTGGGTGACTTTTAAAAGAACCCTCTGGATTCAACTTAAATGTTGTTGAACGGGTTCAAGTTGTGTACATACTGTTTTGGTTTAACTGCTCAGCTGTCACGTGTAGAGGAACAAATACATTAATATTGACCTTATGCTACAGTTTAAACCTTTGACTAATCCTTGACGGCAACCAAGAAAACTTTTACATTTAAGGCAATGTGAAGTGCTGCATGGTGTAATAATACAGCTCCCTTTCACTTTACTTCACTATTGCCATTCAAATCCTCAAAACTCTGTTCTGTTTACTTAGGGTCAGCCATTAGGCTCACCACAAAACAGCGACATTCAGTAACCGAGAAGATTGCTGCAGCTAAGTCATGCAATTAACGAGCCCAATGTGGACAAACATTCAGAGGTATTCAGTTACATTACAGTAAATCCATCTGCTTATTAGTTTCTGAGAAATACGTGAATAAGGAGGAAAGGTTGCCTTTCATTTTGTGGCAGTGTTCGTTGATGTGTGAACTCATGTTAATCTTTAGAATAGTTCTCCGTCTTTATTGTTCTGTTAGCGCTGTGCGTAGTCAACTTAAGTATTTACCCAAGCTAATTTTAGTGGTGGGAAAAGCGGTGCCCCTTGCTGATATAAATAAAGTGCCTCTGAAATATTTCCCCTGACTCCAGATAGTCTAGAGGTCTGCAGCACTGCCTAGTCCCGTGGATTCAAATTTAACAGCATGATACTAGAGCACACTGTCATACCAGCCATCTGTGGACATGGTGTGTGCGTGCGTGTGTGTGGTGGGGGTAATGTAATGTAAAGTGAGAGTGCGAGCCTTTCTCAGTAAACGGGTGGTGTGTTACCTTCCCTGTGGGTCCCCCTGCCAGGCAGTGTTTGTGAAATATCAGGTGTCAGTCACCCTCCTGCATTTAGCAGGTTGACAAGTAAGATGGTCTCCAATATTTAGCCTGTGCGTTTACTCTTGTAGCTCTAAATTTGCTTTTGTACATCCCTATTCCCATGCTTTTTAAATACCATAATAAAAGAATGTAACTCGTATACTCTTTAATGATCATAGTACATTGTGTGTGTATTACACATCTCCTTCTTAAAAGTCAGTTACTACACACCTTTATTTATACTGTGAGCTTGTCATTCCAACAACAATGTGATTCACGCTTTGGGAGGTGACGCATCAAAAAGTACATCCAAATTCCAGCTACTATGAATTAGGTGTACATGTAATGTAATGTCAGTGTTATTTATATAGCTTCACTAACAATCTAAATTGTCCCAAGATGATCTGAAATCCCCAGACCAAGCACTGAGGCAACAATGGCAAAGAAAAGATCCCTTTGAACATGAGGATATATTTGGCAGCTCCACCTCTGGTAGAGCCAGTCTGGTAGAGAGAAAGAAGGAGAGGAGAGAAGAAAACAACTGAAGCAAACAGATGAATCCTCCTTTATCCTCCTTTATCCTCTGGATAAAGCTTGTACATGATGCACATGTACATGAACAAAAGTATATGATATTAGGTGATGTATGATA
Source organism: Planiliza haematocheilus (assembly GCA_005024645.1). Lineage (NCBI taxonomy): Eukaryota > Metazoa > Chordata > Actinopteri > Mugiliformes > Mugilidae > Planiliza > Planiliza haematocheilus. Next base: position 4,866,281 of record SRSE01000798.1, read on the forward strand.
CATGTGAGATTGTTAATGGATAAAACGAATGGATAGAGTGGCATTCAAAGTATAATTGTAGAAAGCTTAGTGGCTGTACAGGGTACTCATAAAGTTACTGTTTCAAGATTAAACCTGAGCACCATGGCCTGAAACAATGTCAGTGACAGTCATTGTGAGTTGGCTGGTGTTTATCAGGAATAATGTGTAACATTTACGTAAGAATAGATACATTTTGAAAGCAGGTGCAGATTTTATTGGCTCAGTATAACTAAATAAAAGAGTGAAAAAGGATCCCACCATGAATACAGACAATCCAACGTCGAGGCTTACTTAGTATTTACCCCAAAACATAAAGACCCATAACTTTTTACTTTTTTCTGTGTAACAACATTTTGTAACTTTTTGTCTTTCTCAGTAAAAGAAATCTTTTCAGGTACTGCTACAAAACAAAATCAATCTTTCATCTCTGCTGTCCTTATCTGCAGTGCCCTCTTAACCATATACACCTCATCACAAGTTAATCAACAACCAGGTGTGACCCAACACCTTACACAAGGACGGTGAATCGTGACTCAGATATTTCTTCCACTGTATTCCCAAGTTCAAGTCAGATCCTTATATTTATGTAACAATTAAGGATGATTTTCTGTAGTTAAATAGTATGGGGTAGTATTAATGCAAGGACTTGACCAGTAAATTAACATACATGCCAGTGGTTAAATGTGTTAGTGTTTCATGTTCTGAGGTTTTCTTCAGATTCCTACATGCTTCAGAGACATCACGCCTGTGTTATGAAAGATCATACTGGCCTGTCTCCACATGCTAAACACCAAGACTGATTTCTATGTTTAAAATCTGTAAAGATTCGATTGCCACCAGCAGTCAGGGAAAAAATTACCCCTCTTTTCCAGAGTTAAAATGAATACACTTTGTTTATACATTCTCCATCATTATAGTAAATGACCAGTGCAGCCCATACATTGGCTGTCTTTTGCAGTAACAATAATTGATTTCACATGTGTAAAAGAAGAGCTTCACAAGCCATTTCACAGGTCTGAATTAACTTTGTCATGTCAGTGAAGCACTGTCCCCACACCTGTGACGGCTCCAGTTCAGGATGGGTCAATAACTCAGTTTGCCTGCTCCGATAACATCAGCCGGGCAGTACTTCAGAAGTTTATTTTTCACAAGCTGCTGTCCACCTGTCAAAAGTAGTTTGTCGTTTCAGAGCTAAGATGGATATCACTGAGCTTGCTCCACAGATGCCCAAACATGTGTCTTTAGCTGTTTGCCACAACCAGAACGTGGTCAGCACTGCTTAATGCCACACGCTAAACTGAGCTGCATTTAGTGTCACACGAACCGTCAGGGATGCTCTGAACGGACATTTATCTTTTCATGAGTCCAAAGCATCACTTTCTCTTTGTAAAGCTTAGCCTCAGTTCACCCAAGGAAGGAGAGAGTTTCACTTCATAGTCTGTGTGGTACAGATATAGACGTGACCTACTCAACTTCCCAAACTTGCAGGGCAGCCATCAGTGTTAGCTCGCAATTGTTTATGCATCACCGTTTGTGGAATATAGAGTTATTTGGCAGAGGGATCAGTTGTTCAATTAGGCTCTGCTTCTGAACATCTGATGAGACTTTTAAACACCTGTTGAGTATGTTGAGTAATAGTGTTCCTATTATTTGTGAGAGCAACAAAGTCAGACATGTTCTGGGTTAATTTTAAGCCTGATTAAATATAATGTTCTGTGCAACCACAACCACTGTGTACACTGTATACACTAATATAGTCTGGTCAATCTCCAGTCACTGGCTTTTATGTAAACACTTCCAACAGATATTCAAATTCTGACTCTCTTAGTACCATGTATTCTTTTCCATTATCTATTAATGCTCATCCTGGTGAGATTTGCAGAGGACTGCAGCCCGCTGGCATTGAGTTGCTAGTCTATTGCAAGGCTAACACAAAGTGACAAACATCCATTCACACTTGCATGCATAAAATCATCAATTTAAATTAACCCATAACACTTAACCTAACAGGCTGGAACCCAGAACCGTCTTGTTCAACCACTGCAACACAGTCTCACTAGAATTTCTGTACTATTGGTAGTGTTTAGGTTGGTATGGTAAAACTTAGCATTCATGCTACCATTTGGAGGCAGAACCCGGAGGTTTTTGTCAGTTATCCATTATATTTTATATTGTCTAGCTGTGTTTCCCTATCTATTTATTGTTGTTACTACAATCCCTTTCCCCTACTTTTTGAATGACAGTCAGTCCAATCATCTTCATTGACCAGTATTTATGTACATCTTATCTGCTACACTTATCTGTTAATTGCTGCTAGCTGTTTATTAGTTTTAGCCATTTGCTTCGTTCATCGCTCTCATCTCACTGATCCTTTCCTTTACGTATGTAATTCAACCAGTAATGTATTACTTTAAAGTGTGCTATTTTGCTACCTGGATTTCATCATCAAAAATGTATCAGTTTATCTAACATTTACATTTATCTCTGCAAACTGTATATATTCCCCTGCTATACAAGCACTCACACTCTTGTTTGGGGTTAGGGTTAGCCACTGTTTTAGAAGACCAGATTATAAAAGAAACACTTGGCAAAGTGAGAAGCTTCTTATTGGAACTAGAAGGTGCCATTGATGAACAAGTGCAAGTTATGGTTTCAGAAGGATCCAAATATTGTCATTGAGGTTTTTTTTTTTTTTTTTGTTTATGTACATGAGATAACTATATTGTATGGAAAGTGGTTGTCCACAGGTGTCAGTGCTGATGTGCATGTAGACTTTATGTACTTTCCTTGGCTGCATTATTAGAAGTGCAAGGGCAGGACGAAGGAGGCCTCCATCTATATTTGTTCATGTAAACACTCTGTACTTCTGCTAGACAGTTTGACCTGCCGTGGGTGTTAATTTGGGCACAAAGCTGACTCCTGCTGTGAAGCGTGTCTGCCTTCAGCCTTCTGCTTTTAAGGCAGTTTATCTGGCAAAGCTACATTATTTTCATCTCAGTACCGCCAGCAGTAGCACAAAGCAGCCATTCATTGTGGGCTGATAAACACATTCCTATCAGCGCTTCACTCTAAATATACATGGGAAAAGGATCGAGTCAAATGACTGAAATTATTGTATGAAGTTGGAAAGCAGCACAGTGTTTGTTCTGGAGAGGAGAGAGGTTTAATCGAATTATTAGGGGTGGTTTGTTAAAGGTAGAGAGAGCAAAACCTTGTTTTTATATGAAAGAGATTTACAAGCACTTGCAAGTTTATTATTAGTGAAAATAAATCCATTCTTATATAAGAGTCTCTAAATGCCCCTCATGACTGTTAATGATAATGCTCAGTTGATGTTGAAACACTATAAGAAAGGTGTTGAGTCAACAGTGAGACCGTTTAAGAGATCAGTATAATTCAATAGTATAAACCACAACCTCCAAAATGAAAACACAGTTGAATTAGTATTCTCAGTTGTTTTATAGACATGCTGAATATCATAACCTGTCATGTAGTTAAGATTTAGTGCAGGGCTGTTGTAATAGAATGCATTACTTTTCGCAGGTGTTCCTAATGAACAGGCAAGTGAGCGTACTTGCAGATGCACCACCTTAAAGTCACTGGGAATAAAACAGCTTCTCTTGGGATATGACAGTTGTTCCGTATAAAGACAGATAAGGAAACGAACACGCCGAGGCCAGTCGTGGGTGTGTGTGTGCATATGTAAGAGGAGATAGTATTGTTGTAACTGAGATTGCTCTCTCTCTCTCCCTCTCTCTCTTTCAGACACGTGATGACTTCCTGGGACAGGTGGATGTTCCCTTAAACCAGATTCCGGTGAGTCCTTGTTTGCAGCCCATCCACGTACCGTGCACTCTGTGACTTGTTTGAGTTCGCATGCACGGAATGTGATTTGGTTTTACTCTTTGCAAGCTCTCGACCTCAATCTCACCCATGTCTCCATGTATACAAACACACTCGCCCTTATTCTATAGTCTGTTCCACATCGTTTTGTATGGTTTTGGAAACACAGTGTGTCATGTTTATGTTAGCTTCCTGCCTTTGTTTTATTATAAATACAACACCCACAATTTAGCTCTGACTGCACACTGTTGCCGTCATTTCGCATGATGGTGTCTTAAAATATACCGTGTTATGATACACTGCCGTGCAGTAGTTATATTCATGCATGTTCTTAAAGTGTGGGGAATTAAAGATTTCCTTTTTATTGTTTTGTTTTCTCAGACAGAAAATCCTAACACAGAAAGGCCATACACATTCAAGGATTTTCTGCTTCACCCGCGAAGGTTGGCATGATTTTATGTTTATTCAGTCTTTCCCTGTTTTACATTCCATTTTTTCTCATATATTGGTACATCAACTTGCAAGAAAAGTTGTGAGTAATTTATATTTAGATATTCTTGACAATATTTTGTTTAACGTTTAATATTTGGCATCCCCACACAGCCACAAGTCCAGAGTCAAAGGTCACCTGCGTCTCAAAATGACCTACCTGCCAAAAGATTCAGAAGAGGATTCAACAGATCAGACTGAGGACATGGATGTAAGTTAATACTCAATATCACAGTTCATCTTCTTCATCATCCGTTTGGAATCTGACTTTGTGTGCTGGCTTGAGGGTCTTCAATTAACTTCTTAGAGCACCGGTGACATATTTTATTGATTTTAGTTCCATCTAATTGAATAAAAGTGTAGGCTACCCGCAAAGTGATCAGTCGTTTAATCTTGTTTCTATTTTCTTGCTCTCTGGAATCAGTTTCACTGCTTTATTTTCAGTAGATAAAAAACATGACCTTGAATAACTCCATACATTTCTACTACAAAAGCATGTCACACTAAATGTATGAATACATACATGAACTTGAACTTGCTGAAATCTTAAGAGAGAAAGAAAAAATTGCACCTGGTTGACTGGCATCAAAAAAACTGAGGCTACAATGATCAGCTATAACATTAAAACCACTGACAGGAGAAGTAAATAACATTGACCATCTTGTGACAACACAATATTCTGCTGGTAAGCGTTTGGTTCTGGCATCCATGTGGATGTTACTTAGACATGTAGCACCCACCTAAACCAGACCATGCACCCCAACCCCATAGTAATGACACTCCTTGATGGCAGCAGCCATCCCCAGCAGGATGCAGCCTGACACAGACACACACGCAAAAATAATAACTGAACACAAAAACATGCAAAACAGCACAAGGTATTGACCTGGCCTCCAAATTCAGTAGATCCCAAACTGATGAAATATCTGTGGGATGATCCACAGAGGCCCCTCCCCTCCTCCCATAGCACCCAGAGGCCTCCCACTAACAACAGTCTGTTGCCAGACACCACAGGACACCCTCAGAAGACCCATGTACACTCTCTGATGAGTTACAACCGTTCTGGAAGCAAAGGGAGACCTACACAATATTAGGTGCCTGATCGGGTGTATAGTTGTCACTTTGTCTTTTCTTTCCAGTCTCTCACTGCTGATGACTATCCAATTGCAGAATAACAGGCCAAAAATGAAACTCAAATCATCAGCAAACATATCAATCTATTTTTGAGGATCAGGGTCACATAAGTATAACCTTGACTTTGTTTACACCATAGACACCAATTTCAGCAGTCGAAGTTTATAGCTGTTATTTAGTGTGTGGTTTGTTTTATGTAGGATCAACACAAAGTGTATTTATAGTCCTACATGTATGGAGTGAAATTAGCCCCTCTATCGACCCCCCAAATTCACACACAAATCCTTGTACGCATTTGTGAATCTCAAGTTTCTCTCAATTTCACTCCGTATACATGTGTTCCACTGTGCCCTTTTTTTAAATATGCAAATCGTTCCTTCAGAATGATTTACCTAAACTCAAAGTTGTAGTCCTTGTTTTTTCCAGTGAATTTATTTTTTGGTGTGTACAGCTGAACATTTGTAGTGATGATATTACTGATATTCAGACTGCCTTGACTTTATTTTCTAAATCTTTATTGTCTGCAGCCTGGTTGGGAGCATCTGGAGAGTCAGGACATGTCTGGTCCCAGACAAAGTCAGCTGCTTCCTCCTCTGCCCTCAGGCTGGGAGGAGCGGCAGGACAACCTGGGAAGAATCTACTATGTCAATCACGAAACCAGAACCACGCAGTGGCAACGACCCACGATACAGTAAGACAGCTCCCATCTCCTCCAGCTGAGTCACATCATTTTCCCTGTTGGTGCGTTTCTGATGAGTGAGAGTCCATGTGTGTCTGTGTTTCCCCTAAACAGAGACGGGGATGTGCAAATTCGAAGACAGAACAGTAATATGGACGCGGAGCAGGCTTTCAATACACGCAGACAAATCTCAGACCACGATGAGAATACCACACGAGAATCTCCTGAGGTGATGTCAAGTTTTTAACTGTGTTCAGATGTTCTCCCTTTACATTCTGTTTCTGACAAAAAGGTGAAGTGCCATTCTGGAAAATCAGCTCATTATATATAATTTTAGTTCTTTATCATTGCTTTCATAGAGCAGTAAGTTGCCAGATAGCTGCTTTGGGAGTTAGTGATGCCTTAAACAAAGTGAGGGAGGAGGAGAAAGTTAATGTTGAACTTCATTAAGTGGCCAGAGAAATGGCAAATGCGTGTGTAAAAAGGTAACTTTTCACTAATGAGTTCGTCACATCAAGATTATAGGTGAACACATGCTGGTGTTCTTTGTAGTTTGCTTTCACAGTACAGAGGGGTCTAAACAATCAGTTGATGCACGCTCAATATTGTGACATTGTCCACAACACTGTTTTTAAAAGTGGGACGGGAGAAGTCTATGCAAATATGGACACAGCTCAGTGCAGTGATTGTTTTAACAGTCCTGGCTCAGCCTGTAGGAGCATTGGCTCTAACATTCAGTTAACTTGTACGTTTACAACAAAAGAGAATTCACCGTGGTTTACATAGTACTTTGATATAAACATGTCCAGTATTGTTCTGCCTCTAATGAAATCTAGTTTGTTGGACCATTTGAAATATGTGTTTGTTGCTTGAATCTAACCTCGAAGTGTCTTCACCTTCATCTTGTAGAGCTGGGAGATCATCACAGAGGACGAATCCACCCTGTATCACAGTAATAACCAACTCGCATCATCATCAACCAACGCGCCTCCAGAGTTCCAGCCATTCTCTGACGAGCTGAGAAACCTTCACATTTCAGGGGCCACATCTGGCGAGCAGCGCACCTCACAGATGGTAAGTCTCATTTTTTGCAAGGGTCCTGTTGCTGAAAGTGCTGAAAGATAGGTGGAAAATATGTACACATTAACGGCCAAGAGATCACTGTTGTCATTGTTCCCGTCTGCTGCAGGATCATGCTATTAATTCAACCCATTCCAGTCTCAGAGGAAGTGTCCGGACTCCAACTGGAGAGGAACATCCTGTTAACCCTGTGGTAAGTCTTTCACTCACGGTACAAATTACTCCTTCTTGGTTTTTACAGGTTTGTTATTTAAGTGTCATGACTTCTATGGTGTGGATGTTAGGTCATAGTGTTAATCTGGTGTTAGAAATCGGACTATTAAGCTTGAATTCAATTTTCACTATTGATCACTGTATTCAATTTTTATGCAATTCAATAGCTGCTTCCGACCTCAGCCGGGTTACCTCCAGGCTGGGAGGAAAAGCGAGACAGTAAAGGAAGACGCTACTATGTCAATCACAACACTCGAACCACTACATGGACACGACCACTAGTTCAGGTACACTTTGGGTTTTCTTATAAATACTGATATATATTCTAATTAACATAAAATGGCACTGCACTTTTAATTTTCCCATCCAGTATCTCTTTTATAGATATGCTCTTCATCCATATTGTCGTGTTTTTGTTGAACAGAGAACTTCAGATACAGCAGGAGCAGCAGCAGCAGCAGGAGCAGCAGCAGCAGCAGGAGCAGCAGCAGGAGCAGGAGCTGCAGCAGGAGCAGGAGCTGCAGCGGGAGGACACAGTGCTCCAGGTTTATCCCGAAGCCCCACACCACCACAACCACCTGCAACGCCCGAGGTGTCTCCTCAGCACACTCCAAGCCCCGACACCACACTTGAATCTGGCTTCTTGCCGACTGGTTGGGAGGTTCGCAGTGCTCCTAATGGAAGACCATTTTTCATCGACCACAACACAAAGACAACTACCTGGGTGAGAAAGACAAGGATTTCGAGTGTACTTTACGTACAAGTAACCACGCTCTGGAGATGCAGTTTCCCTGTTGGTCACTAGAGGCTGATTTTAATAATGTTAATACAAACGAGTTTTCTGTAAAAACACAAGGAAATGTTTCCATTTCTATGTTAAGTTTTCTTCTTATCTGTCATGGTAGCCACTTGCACAGTCAGTAGCTAAAGTAGTTAACCACCGTCTCTCTGTAAGTATTTCCTCTTTGACACACCCTGTTTGTCTTCCTCTACACAGGAAGATCCCCGGCTAAAAATTCCTGTACAAATGAGGAAGAGACCCTCACTCGACCCTAATGACCTTGGCGCTCTGCCAGTAAGTTAATCGGTTACAGAAAATCAGTAAAAAATCAATTTGAAGGCCAACTTTGGGCATTAAATGTCAGGAAACAGATGGTAACCGATAATCAGAGCTTGAAGTACTGCATCTAGTTTAGTATGCCTTTTTAAATATAGCATAAATACTATAAGAAACTATAATAATGAAAGTAATAATGAGAAATTGACTTCATTCCTAGCCTGGCTGGGAGGAAAGAGTCCACTCTGATGGGAGGATATTCTACATAGATCACAGTGCGTATGACATTGATTAATTTAAACCAAATTACAAACTAATGCAGTGATTCATTTCCTTGTTAATGAGTGCTGTATTTTATTTCATAGACACCAGGACCACACAATGGGATGATCCCAGGCTGCAGAACTCGGCTATAACTGGACCAGTAAGTATAGATTTTATTTGACAGCTTCAGTAAGATGATATTGGCATTGAATAAAACCGCTTTCATAGCTTGAAGGTTTGTTATTGACCCACAATGTAGGTCATAAGTTTGAGACTGATTCTTGTCACTAAACACTGTCTTTTGTTGATCACAGGCAGTGCCTTATTCTAGAGATTATAAGCAGAAGTACGAGTACTTCAGGAAGAAGCTGAAGAAACCCGTGAGTGTCCTCAAAGAGCAGCTGGAACAGATGGTTTCCTCTGATCTTACAAAACACAGCTCAATCCTGTACTTTTTCTAATGTAGGCCGACATCCCAAACCGTTTCGAGATGAAGCTGAGACGAAATGCATTGCTGGAGGATTCGTACCGACGCATCCTCTCAGTGAAGAGGCCAGACCTGCTGAAGGCACGGCTGTGGGTGGAGTTTGAGGGAGAAAAGGGTCTGGACTATGGTGGCTTGGCCAGAGAGTGGTTCTTCCTCATGTCCAGGGAGATGTTCAACCCCTACTATGGACTCTTCGAGTATTCTGCCACGTAAGTTATACGTTTGTGTTTGTCACCAGGTGTTTAGCAATGTCCACATTGTGATGTGCAGCAACCAATTTGCTGACTCTGGTTGCCTTGGTAACCCCAAATGTCATGTCAAATGGGGAAATAAATGTTCCAGTGTGTTTATTTTCATATTCAGGAGAGACTTTCTGTTCCCAGGTCTCTGAAACTTAAACAGCCATTTTAAAAAAAAAGAATTGTCCCTAAAAATGACACTTTGCCTTTGTGATCTAATGTGTCTTTCAGGGACAACTACACGCTGCAGATTAACCCTAACTCAGGTTTATGTAACGAGGACCACCTGTCCTACTTCAAGTTCATTGGCCGCGTGGCAGGCATGGCAGTGTACCACGGAAAACTCCTCGATGGTGAGTGCTACGCGATCATATACAGCTTATGAAACATTCACCTGTTTTAAAAGCATCAGCAGCTGTGAGGATTCAGGGGATTTTACGTGATTCTTAACATCTTTGTGTTCTTCAAAGCTTTCTTCATTCGGCCTTTCTACAAGATGATGCTGCAGAAGCCCATCACCCTCCAGGACATGGAGTCTGTTGTGAGTAGAACTAATTAGCTGAATCTGGATCTTCTCTTTGCATTTGATCTATAGTAAAATGTGTCATTTCTATCTTTAGGACAGTGAATATTTCAACTCACTGATGTGGATTTTGGAGAATGACCCGACGGACTTGGATCTGATGTTCACCATTGATGAAGACCTGTTTGGACAGGTTGGCTCAACATCGTGCCTTTGTCCCAGTGTTTCATTTGTTACAAGTGTCCCTCTGTTTTACTGACAATCCATATCTCATACTTCCTCTTCAGACACACCAGCATGAACTGAAGCATGGTGGCGCTGAGATTGTTGTGACTAATGAGAACAAGAAGGAGTACATCCAGTAAGGAACACAGCTCCTCACTTAGCTCCTCACTTACGATACAAATATAACACATTTGTATGGTGTTGGAGGTGCTAAATTATGATTTGATGCTTATCTGCTGTTTTACATTTTACAGCCTAGTGATGCAGTGGAGGTTTGTGAACAGGATACAGAAGCAGATGACGGCCTTCAAGGAGGTAACCGTTGAATACGTAATTTTTGTTTGTCAACACGGTACAGTTCAAAAAAGTGATACAAATCTGTGTCATTCTGTGTTTTAGGGATTCTTTGAGTTGATACCACTGGATCTGATCAAGATCTTTGATGAGAATGAGCTGGAGGTGAGGTTTCTACTGATTCAACGTGCAGAGCAGATTCAGGCTCTAGATGGATGATGAATGACCTTCCTACCTGCTTTATTCTCTTCCACAGCTGCTCATGTGCGGCCTTGGAGATGTGGATGTGAATGACTGGAGAGCAAACACCAAGTACAAGAACGGCTACTGCTCCAACCATGTGGTCATCCAGTGGTTTTGGAAAGTAAGACAACTTTCCATACATGAAGCCATATAAACTGCAACCTTCTTGCGGTTTTCCTCCCTTTAAGAAGAGCTTTGTTCTAGTTATACCGTTCTATATGATGTGATTGTGTTGTTATAGACGGTGCTGCTGATGGATGCAGAAAAAAGAATCCGGCTCTTACAATTTGTGACGGGAACATCCAGGGTCCCAATGAATGGATTTGCTGAACTCTACGGTGAGATAACGTACCATTATTTGTAATACTTACTGCAGACTTTTACTGTATGTCTAAGTTAGTTTTAAATTTAGTCCACTAACATGTTTTCCTCTTTACACTTGTCTTCAGCCTACCGCTGGATCGAACTTGTTTGTTTGTTCTAAATTAATTCCAGTTGGAATCATGTTGTTTGTTGTTGGTTTCGTCTTCCAGGGTCAAACGGGCCACAGCTGTTCACCATCGAGCAGTGGGGAACACGTGATAAACTTCCCAGAGCCCACACATGGTGAGTACTGTAATTTCTTTCCTTTTATATGGAACCCAGTTAGGTTTGTGCAAAGACTTTATTGAAAGTATGTGCAAACATTTAAAAGGCACCTTGTACCGCAGACTTCCAGCTCCTTGCTCTGCTCGCTGCTGATTAGTCGGTTATCTTTAGCGGTGAGGTTTGTAGCTACAGCAGACAAACATAATGATACTGTAATGCCAGGGCCCCCTTTTTGAGGTTTTGTGTGGCTGTTAAAGAAAAAGGAGTCCAAAATTACATGTCACAGCTTCCACTCACTGTGAGGAGTGGAAGCCCTCTTGTGGCTGGAAACAGTCAGCTCTTGTTCTCCCACAGAAGAAGATGTTGAATCCTAACATAGATATTTTTTATGAGTGTAATTTTAACCTTTAACCCGTGTCTTGACTTTCACCTCCTAAAGCTTCAACCGACTGGACCTTCCTCCTTATGAGTCCTTCGAGGAGCTGAGGGAGAAACTCAACATCTCCATCGAGAATGCGCAAGGCTTCGACGGGGTGGATTAGCACGTGCGTGCGTTTAAATGAGCTGAAATGACCTCACTGCCGTCAGAGTAAAGCCAAGCAAAGTGATGATGTGATGAAAAGACCAAGCTGTGCATCAGACTCGGGTCTTAACCTGCCTGCTGTGTGACAGATGAAGGACAGTCACACCACCTACACATTGCTCCTCTGTTCGGGCACATGTGGAGAAAAGACATTTAATCTGACGCGACAGGTATTTTCATATCACTCCACGTGTTTTTAACGTTTACAAATCAGGTTTTCTTATCGTTTGATTCTTTATTGGAAGTCGCTCAAAGGTGTATTCGCTCTTATTTGTACTGCTAAAATGCTTCGATATTTAAAGAACTCGATTCTGTGAAATCTTATTATAGGAGTTTATCCGAATGCGAGCTGCACAGTGAAATACAAAAACATCTGAACCTAAAGAACACGAGCTTGAGTTGGTTTGAATCACTTTATGCTGAGCAAACCACATCAGGTGCACTCTGAGACTACAGTTACAGTGGCATGCAGAAGTTTGGGCTCACCCTGTAAACATATTCTGTGATTGTGAATAGCTAAGCATGTAAAAAAGGCCTAATTTTAAAAATGACACATTCATTTTTTTTATTTTTATTTTTTATTTTGAGCAATTACCATTATATTTACAGTTTCAAAATGGTTGGTCAGTTGAAAATGATCACAGCTTGTAAATGATTGTAAGTGTGCTTTTGTTAAAACATCTGACGTTAACTTTTCTGGTAGTTAAGGTTAAGGTGTTTTGTTGCAATGACATTTCCATGAAGGTCATATTTGTCTACTAAATAGTCCTCACGTTGGCGGCACAGTGCTGTGGTGGTTAGCAGTTTGCATGTTCTCCCTGTGTCTGCGTGGGTTCTCTCCGGGTACTCTGGCTTCCACCGTCCAAAGACATGCTCATTAGGTTCATTGGTGATTCTAAATTGGCCGTAGGTGTGCATGTGAGCGTGAATGGTTGTCTGTCTCTCTCTGGACCTCGCGACCTTTCACAGGACAAGAGGTTTCAGAAGATGAATGAATGAATGAAAATTCCTCAAGGATTTCCGTAGTCAAAGTTTAACTTGCCTAATCCTAGAAGCAGTTATCTGTCAGTGACCTGGGCCTCCATCATACCTGTTAACTGCTCATAGGAGTCATCTCCTAACAAAGCTTTGAAATGTAATGGTTCTACTAATCTAAGCTAATTAAGGTCCAAGCCTTTGGTAAAAGTTATGAGATGCTTTAGGACTCGGGACATAAATTCATCTTTACAGTAAAATGAGATCTTTATAAGGGGCCCCCGAACCTTTGCATGCCACAGTGTGCTGCTCCTCTTGTTAACACATTACCTCTTCTCTTAACAACATAGGCACATGCTGGGGCTATAACGTGTGCCTTTTACGGGAATAATCAAACATTAAGGAGAAGTTATTCATTTTAGGTCAACGTATGGATGAAAACTCCAGCACTGCCCTACTGCTTTAAATCCCTTTAAATATGACAAATGGAGAAAAATGTCGTCTGGAGGTTTTGAAAATAAGAAATGGGACAACTTTTTATTATTTAAATTTTCTGTATTTTACATTTTTCATTCCAGTGTATTAGAAACACTGATTCTTTAAGTCCAAACAGATGCACCTCAAAAGCATTCGTAGCAGAAGATGTGCAGGTTACATACAAATTTGAGCGACTACAGTTAAACTAATCATTTAATCATTATGGTAGTTATGTACCAATGTCAGGACCAGTAACAGGCTAAACTAATTATACTGTAGTATGTATCTGTGTAGTCCACAGGTCCAAACATGTGACTGCATGCAGTGTTAGATTGTGCTGAAATACTATGCATTGTAGTACATATTAACATATTTGAACATCATTTGATTTTTAAGGTTCATAGATATATTGTAGATTTAAATATAGCTTCTACGAACCCATGAAGCATTTACTGCTAAAATTGTTCAAGTTAAAAAAAGGTTAATGGTGCACTTTTACTTCATTCATCCTCTTTTTGATCAATAACGCCTCATATTCACATTCAACAATAGTGTTTTATGTACCAGAAAAATAAATAAATGTATATTTACTTCATATCTCCTGGGTAGTTGCTTTCCATAAACCTTATCAGACAGACTGGCCGTATGTAGTGTGCGTACAGTATGTTAAATATTATGTTTATGTCTGTGAATGATATCATTTTATTTCTTCTACTCATCAAGGGTGTCAAATTGAAGCACAGTGCTCTGTTTTTAAGAGTACAACTTTAAAAATAGTTTTGTTGGTTGTCAAACTGTGTACAGATTATTGTCTATAAAATGAGTAATCACTCGTTATATTACCTTTGTAAGAAAGTAAGTGTACTTCTTCAGCAGTAGTTTTTTTTTTTTTTTTTCTCTGAATGGTAAAACCTGTGTTTACACTGCCTGCCATGTTTACAGGTCGGTGATAAAGGAAGATATATTGTGGGCTGGTTCTTGTCTCTTGGCAACACAATTTTATACTTACGCTTTTATAAAGTGAAGCACTTTGTTAATAATGACGATGAGTCTTACTTCCGAACTGTCTCAATCTTTGCCAACCTGTCACCTGCTTAAATCACTCTTCAAAAACATGATCCTTTGCTTCAAATGCACGTGTTAAGATGTTTACATGTGAACATTGCTGAAAATAAGCACATTCTCCTCTTTCTCTTATATTTAAAATGAAATACCAAGGCCTTTGTAATGTGTCATAGAATCCACTTGTGTTTATTGATGTTTATTGATCTCTGAATGGAAGTACTGTTATATATGTATTGTTGTCTACTGAACAAGCATTCATAGCAACATTTCTGATATATCAAATTTTGTTATGATTACACCTATAAGTGCATTAAAAACAACAGCATACATGTACATGTATATAACAGTTGAAAGGGCGAAATGAACTGTAGCTGTTAAATCCCAATTTAAAAATTACCTGTAGCTCACAAACTGAATATAAATATATTTGGAAAATAAAACCAATAAAAACAGCTTTGGCCTCACCTCATGTCTCCTTTCTCTTGTTTCTGCAGTGTTTCTCTCAGCTGTTTGTCTCTTCTGCTGTAGCGACATAAGGCGTTAAATTACTGATAAATAGTCTTATATCTCAGCACAACAGCTTTACAGAGCTTTGTACATCACTGATCTGCTTTTGTTGTGCTTATATGTGTTAAATTGGGGTGAGGTGGATCTGACACAAGAGATTTTACTGCAGAGAACTATTTCATTGTGAGGTATAATTACAGTGCTGCCCAGTTCTTTGCAAAACATTCATTCACCTTATTGTCTTAGTAGATTTCTGTGTAGATTTCGCTGTATGCTACACTATGTAGAATAAACCTCCGAAGTTGTAGTTATTTTGCAGATTCAGTCAGATTATCCTCCAGCATTTCTCTATATTTTGGTGAATTCATTTTAATTTACAAGCTGTCCAGGGCCAGCTGCTGAGAAGCTTCCCCATAGCATGATGCTGCTACCACCATGCTTCACCATGGTGATGGTGAGTTTGTGGTGAGTAAGAGATACATGTATACTTTACTGATCTGCCCAGATAAATTGTTGCGTCACAGTGCCAGAATACAAAATATACTAAAAGGTTAAAATTAGAAACGGACTTTAAATGTTTGTAATATAAGATTCAAAATATGATATATACCATTATATATACAGTCAGAAATACATATGAATGCAATACGTTTGCAAATAAATAGAGAAAGTTTTTTGTGCCACTCTCCCATAAAGTTTCCCCTTAGCAAAAAGTAGTATACTCGAAGTTCATTTTATTAAGTATACTTGAGTATAAGTACTGCAGACCATGTACTTATAGTGTACTAGAAAGTATACTAATTTAATTCTTCCGGCTAAATTGGAACATTTTAAGTATATAAAAGTATACTTTATAACTAGTACACTAGTAGTATATAGATGAGTGTACTTGTAGTGTATAGAAAGTATACCAATTTAATACTTCATCGGGCTAAATTGGAACGTTTAAAGTATACTTTAAGTATTTAAGTATACTTAAAGTATACGTGTAAGTGTTATATAGTATATACTTAGTCTTAGACTTTATACTTTTCAGTATAAGCTAAGTATACTTCACTATACTATACTTAAGTGCATGAAATATAGTATATAAATAATAAACTTCAAGTATAATACCTCAAGTTTAGTATAAAATAAGTATACTTGTAGTACACTTGAATAAACTTCTTTTTGCTACGGGTCAGAGTGGTTGTCTGTGTCTTGATGGCTTTTAATTCACTTCAACAGTAAAGAGTTTGGGGTTTGTTGTTCATTAGTTTGTTTTGTAAATACTTGTCAAAAAATGATATTATCTTCCTTGACCATGATTCCATAAAACCAACAAAAGCAATAAAAAGCAAATCCTCTTTGGAGGCCCTGTAATTATGTTGGGTCATCTTGGTGCTGTTAGCTATATATATATATAAGAAGAATCAAACAGAGAAGTAAAAGCTGCTGGTGCAGGATTGTTTGAATGTACCTTGAGGAGAGAACAGCTTTCCAGACCTACAAATGTCTAACTCTTCAGTGCAAGTTAGACTTTCTCTCGGTGAACCGTGTGGGACTCACTTAGACATAATCCTCTCATACCATGTCCTTTTACTTTGGGTGTCTAATCATCGATGGAACCGCAGTAGATGTGACATACAGACCAAGACAGGAGCTATGAAATAGACTGTGTGCAGCACTGCGTTCTTTTTATGGTCAGCTTTCTTTATGACTGCAGTTTTGTGTTTTTTGAGTGAAGATTTTTTTCTTCTTATATATGATTTTGAAGAGCTTGGACAACACTTTCTGGAGCAGGCACTTGGGTCTTTTTCAAATGGAAACACAGTGTTGCTGACTGGTGTGTCAAAGGATGCATGTTACTGTTTCAACTCATGAGTTCTGGGTTTTATGTAATTATGATTTAACATCTTATTTTGACAAGAATATTCTTTAAGCTCTTAAATGTTTGAGAGAAACTTTTGTTCTTTGGAGTAACACACTGTGCTCTCTGAGCATGTTGTGGATGATGTAGGTGTGTGCAGTACTCAATTGTTCCAGCTGGGGGAGATAAAGCATACGTTTATATCCCTCGTGCTACCTTTGGGGTCTCTGGGACCCCAAGTGAATGGACAGCCAGATAGAGAGCATGCAGGAGGGTAGCACGAGGGATAAAATCTTCCTGAAAGGCAGTAGCTTACAATTAAGGGACTGGTTTGTTTCACTTCATACTGGCAGAGAAATATGGACTTTTTTATTTTTTATTTATTTAATTATTCTACTTTTTAATTTTAACTATAAGTTTTACTGGGGAATTTATTTTAAATTTCATTTCACTTCATAACAGGTCAGTATGCTTGATAACCAACATTATGGTGCACTTTTCTCAACAGCAGCTGGTTAAGAGGACATATCTCTGTAGTTTCAGCCTTTTGTGTAACTCAGCCACAGTCCTAATTTCTCTGCAACCCCCCACTGGGGCACTAAAAACCCCCTTCCCACCACGGAGGTCACACAGCAAAGGTCACGCACGATTCAGGCCGGCCTTTTGGACATTTCTGGGGTCAGTGGGGATGGGCATGTGTGGTAGCAGGAAGACACAGCCCTCAGCCAATGGCAGCAGGTCTTGGGAAAGCTGGATCCCGTGTACCCACGGCCACACCAACATTCATAACCTGATAATGACTTTTACTCCATTGATCCGGCCTCAGAGCTTGACCCAGGTTCACATGCCGGTCGGACATCACTCCACCCACAAACTGTGCCATATTGGCAGGTGCTGAAACTGAATTCTTGATTAATTAATCACCCTGGGGAGAGCCTCGCTGACCATGAATGAGCTCAGGATCTCACTTTCTCACATTATGTAAGAGAGGTGTCCACCACTTAAACTGAGGCTGTGCTCAGGCACTGGCTTATGTAGTACCGAAGGAACACAGTAAAGGGAAACTTAACACGTAATCAGATTATGATGTTAGTGTGGCAGCAGAAGTCTTGAGTCAGTTTTGGGTGATCTTTATATTTTAATAATACTATAAACAGTTAATACTTTTATACATTTCATGCCCCACATAACCAATCTTACATTTGATTTGAATAAACTCTTAAAACTGTTTTTATTTTTTTAAATAAATAATGTTTTTGTCTGACTATTCCTGAGTTGGAAAAAAATAATAATTGAGGTAGAAGGGGGCAGACTTTAAGTAAAATGATTTATTCTCCCTAAGAGATCTACTTTCTTCTTTTGAATTTGTTTTGTGGAAACAAATAATTACACCTTTTGCACTTCCATGCACCTTTTGATGACTAATTCTTCATATCTCTCTCATGAGATCCATCAAAACATAATCAGTGAGTACACTTTTGGACATAAAATCATATTTGAATTTTGTTTCTGTTAACATTTTGTTCGTCTTTATTGAGAGAGCTATCTGTTTTTTCTGCGGCTGAATCAGCACTTTTTTTTTCTTTTCACCATCACAGCTGGGCTGCGGTCTGACCACTGAATAAGGTTCACACAGGGAGGAAGGGGTAGGACGATGGGGGGCAGGGGGTTTGATCTTGCTACACAATAAGTGATGGACACCGGATCAATATCGCGGTGACACAGCAGCTGTCCTGTTCCTATCAATGTGTCCTCGTAATTGCAGGGCCCAGTTTTAAAGGACAAACTCATTTCCATTAACATTTTTTTCTGGCCTGTAGAAACCATTTGGTGGGCAGAGGGTCTCTGATACTGTGGGATCTGCTCTCATCAATACTTCCTCACTCGTATTGATAAGGAAAGGGGAGAGGTTTTTGGAGGCACAAGTAATGACAATGCTGGTGCATGGGTGACTTCTTAACCAGTGCTGAAAATGTACATTTGGGTCACTCAAGGTTTTTTGGGGGAAAAAAGTATTGGTACCAAGATTTAAGTAATATTAGTAAAACTAATTTGAAGCAGAAAAGGAGCATTATATTTATGTAAGTAGCTGTTTGGTTGGATTTACTTGAAATATCAAGACAAATGACTCAAAGAGTGGTTTGGCTGATTGGATCTCATTGTTATCACATGTATAAAAGTTTCCTTCTCAAGAAAAGAAAGTGTTTGCTGAGTATTATACCATCTTTTGTATTCACCAGCAATATAGATATAGGATACAATATATCACAAATTACTGATTCTTTTCCAGTCTTTTCCTAGTAAAACTTGTTATTACTGTCTTTGTGGTCCCTGTGGAAGTTGTCCGTCTATAATGCTATCTGAAGGATTGATCGACATGTCTATACAATGTGTTCCTTCAGAAATGTTTTTCAGGAAAACCTTCCTGAGTGGAAGAAGGCTCAGATCAATACAACACACTGTAGTAAAGCACATGATGGACACTACACTAATGATTGTAAAATGCAAACATAGCACTACATTTGTGTGTGTGTGTGCACAAAAAAATATTCTTTTATAGTACTTTGTATATGCACATCTACGGGCCCTTTCACACGTGTGCAAAACTGCATCTTAAACCTTTAAACACCGGATTTCACCTGAGCTGCTGTTAAGGCCGAAACACCAGGACAAGCAGCAGCAACTCATTGAGTGGCTGGTTGACCCTCAGTATGATGAGTGTGACAGGTTATAGTTCATGTGATAAACCATCACACTGAAGATAACTCACCACCACAGCTACTGTGAGCTCCCGACCACCAAAATGCTGCATATTTATGATTCAAATAGATTGTGGTTATTAATTATATATTAGTTATAAATATGTTCAACAATGAGGCCCATCAAGAGAAGCATGATACCAAGTGAATCCAAAAAACAAAGCAAAAACCAAGACCACAAACTGGTTTGAAGACATTTCTTGAAGATGTCTCTTAAGACATAGCTAACAGAAGTTACTTTGATGACTGGTGAAATGTCTTGATGATCTGAATGATTGCTAAATTTACAGACAATATTAACTAAATGGAACAGGTGCATGTCTTTTATTGAGTCCTAATTGTGAATGTGCATGTTAACTAATAAAACATATTAATATAGCCTAATGACATTTATTCTTTCATTTTGCTTGCCCTTCAAGCATACATGAACATATACAGGGACACTTGTACTCTACAAAACAAACAAATACTAAAAATACTGTTTATACATTGATATTTTACACTGAGATCATCCAGCAGGAACTTCCAAAAGTTCCAAAATCTTCACGGGACCCTCAGTTATGGAGCTCCCTGCTTGATGATATGAGACAGATTTTTTATTATCGATCACTTTTGTGTTTAAATTCCTATTTTATATTCAGTATGACAGAACCTATGATTTTCAAATGTGACAATGAACAGTGAACACCCTCATCACTACTGTGTTGTAGTTGATTTGCAGCTAATACTTGCTCACACACTCATTTGCCAGTTCATTAGGTAGGTTGAAAACAAATTAATTCTAATACAACAGTTCTGCACTTATCATAGCTTCAAGGGAGTTATACTATTTATATATGTTCAGTTTATGGTGAAACAGTGTCAGAAGGGTGTTAATTAATCCAAGTGTATGATCATTTTGGAGGATGTAGTTTGTGATGCCATTTAACTAAATTGAATTAAACACTAAAGTGTTTCTCTTATTTAGCCTAACCCAGTGACTAAAATGAGGATGTCAAAATAACAGAAACATGTGTTGTTATCACAGTACAATTCAATAGCACTACAAAGCATAGCTTCCAAAATGAAAACACAGTTGAAACAACAGTTATTTTAGTTATTTGAAAGAAACGCTGACTACTGTAACCTCCATGCTGCTAAGATTCAAAGCAGGGCTGTTATATCTGAATGTGTTCACTTTCACTACAGCATCTAATGAACTGTCTAATGAGTATAATCTCCTTTCACAGTCATTGCCGCTGTAATGTAGTGCTGTGTCCTGCCGCTAGGTGGCGCCGGACCACAGGTTGACCTTAAAACGTGATTAATTGGGTCCATCCCAGAGGAGGGAAAAGAGCCGCACTCCAGCAGCTCTGAGCGGTCCTCCTCTTCAGTATCGGTGTGATCCTGCGGAGGAAACAACCATGAGAGATTAGCTAGCATGCACGGACAATTCATGTAAATGGCGACCGTTAAAAGGAAATTATATCAGCGTTTGCTGGTCTTTGTTTTGCTCCCAATCTCGGGTAAGAACATTTTCACTCACTTTTTTTCAGTTAAAATGTTTAACTTTATAGGCACATGACTGACCCACATGTTAGTGTGTGGGCTTTAACATGAGCTGAGGTCTTTAATTGACACATTTAATCCAAACTTTAAAGCTCCTCTCTGGCTTTTAACGTTAACGGTTAGCTTGACTGAATCACTACTGTTGTGTAGCTTTCTCTAAAACTGCTGACCTTAAATAATCTATAATCTATCTATAATCTGTCTGTACCATTTGAGCTGATCCAACTGTTAACTTTCCAAATCTCAAATGTAATGCACATCACTTTGCCAGTTCATTAGGTACACTAATGAAAATGAACACATACAGACAATCTTAACAATCTTACACTAAATCCTAGCAGCATGAACGTTATAGTATTCAGCATTTGTTCAGAATAACTGAGACAGCTGTTGAGTCAACTGTGTTTTCATTTTGGAAGCTGTGGATTGTAGCACTATTGAATTATATTGTGTTGTGACAACACGTTACTGTTATTTTGACAACCCGTTTTAGTCAGTGAGCAAGATTAATAATAGAAACACCATTGTGTCTATCAATTCAATCCACTTTATCAGCAAGTAAACCAAATCCTCCAAAATGGTCGTATAGTTGAAAACCACCTTTCTGTCATAAACTGAACATTATAACAGTCATGAAGCTAAGATTTTGTGCATGAGTGATGTATTTGAAAGTATTTGTTTTCATTGGTGTACCTAATGAACTGGCAAGGGAGTATATAATAAATAGTTAATAATTAATAGTTAATTTAACCAGCTCCCACTGGTTAAACTGACTGTTGCCAACTTTTCTTGCTAAATCCATGTAACACTGTTTTAAGTCACAGCTAGCTACATTTAAAGAGACACACAAACAAACAAACAAACAAACAAGTTTATTCATGGTGTATACTTTTAATTAGTGCTGGTCTTCAATGTGGTTGAAAAATAGCATGTCATTTTAGGTTTTTATAATAAAATTCAGGGGATTCAAAGAGTTCTCAGGTTTTTCTGTTAACTAACCGACAGGCTCATCCGTTTCACCTTCATCTGGTGACTTTACAGACTTAAGTAAGTGGAGCAGAAAGACATTATGAAGCTGCAGTGGCGATTACTGTACTGGACAGGGTACCTCCTGCTGGTCAAGCATCCATGCCTATGAAATATGATATTTCACCTTCAGTACATGACGTTCTGGGTCACAAATCTGATCTGGGTCAGATTTTTGTGTCCACTAACACTGATAACACCAAGATGGAGGGTGTCTGGACAAAGCATGCAGACTGATTTAAACTTTGTGTATCAACTTAAGTCAGAACTTTGACTGGTGTTTACATGCTTTAAATTCTTTGTTGGACACTGCTTTGCCCCTCTGGCCTGACATAAGGCCCCATGCTGATAACCTCCTTCACTTCTGAGCTTTTTCTGAATTTTCTTCATGTCTATTCTTTTTTTTTTTTTTTTACAGGTGTTTTATGCTTTAGTGAGTTATTTTTTGTTAAGGAGCCCCATGATGTCACCGTCATGCGGAAAGAAACAGCGATTTTGGACTGTCAGGCTCGTGGAGAAGCGCCCATCGACGTCAGATGGCTCAAGAATGGAGTACAAGTTGTGGAGAATGAACGGGTGTACCTGCTTTCCAACGGCTCCCTTTTTATTTCGGAGGTGGAGAGCAGAAGAGGAGACAAATCAGATGAGGGGTTATATCAGTGCCTCGCTCAGAACAAGTATGGAGCAATGCTGAGCCAGAAAGCCCGTCTTACAATCGCAAGTGAGTATCACACTGAAATGACATTAGAAACATAACAGTGAGGAGGACATGTGATTGTCAACTCTTCATGTTCAGGCACAGTCAAAAGACTTCTGGTCTGTTTGCTACTATTAATTTGCAAAATTCAGTGGGTGACATTAAAATTTAACTGCATGAATTATCCATAGATGTTTGTACTAATCCATGTATTTGTTTGCTGCTCAGTCTTCCATTAGGACAGCTTTGGTGGTAGCAGAAAGAGGGACAAAGTCTTCAAAGTTAGAGCTTAAAAAAAAGACACTGCTTGGAAGGGGGGAATGCCCATTGGTGTGTTAATGAAGGAGCAGGAGATTTGAAAGGTTAGAAGCTGTCCAGGATACTGGCTCTCCAACGCTAAAGAGCAGATGACCCCTATTCAGTGGTCCAGGCTTTCATGTTATTGCGCCCTGATCGCTTGAGGAATTGTTCTTTTGGAATGCTTTCTCTTCCAGTGCTGCGCGAGTTGGCCTCGTATTTTAAGGGGGAGCTATGGAAGCTTCAGGCAGAATTGGTCTTTTGGGACCTTATATTCCCCTCCTTTTACCTACAGGCCATGCATCTTGCTATGTCACTTATGTAGAACGTAACATCTTACCCTGCCAGCAATGCATTCCCATCTGTACTGAAACCACGCAGGTTTTACGCTCCATGCATTATGCTGGAATTTCAGTATATACTCAGTTTGAAAAGGGACCGAAAATATCAGTTTACCATCTCTTTTGACATATTTATTTCATTGTTTGACGTTTGTTTATTTATCAGGAAATAGTCCATACCTCCTCTAATTTGACACTGATGTTCACACGATTAAGATGATTAAGTTGCTGGGAAACTTCACATCAACGCTGAATATTTTCTCAGTTTAAAAAAATGAAAATAGTGGAACATTTTTATGTGTGAACATAATTTCCATCACCTCATATGAAGAGCAAAAGAACTGAGTGAGTGAGTGAGAGTGTGAGTTTTATAACTGTTGAGTTTTTATTCTGAAGCAGTATGTAAATACACATCGTGCTGTTTGGACGAACTCAGTCATAACTCAGATACTTTCTTGTACCTAAAGAGTGCAGTTTTATTAATTGATTGAGTAGTTCTGTAGTTTGAGGTTAAAAGGCAATAAAGGTTGCCAGTAAGCTTTACTAGTTTGTTTTAAAATGGCACTTACTACGTGCTGGAAGGTCTATCTGGAAGCTCATAAAATTTTCACATACCTGAGAAATGCTCAGCTGAAGGACACAGAGGTAGCAAAGGGGGTTGTTGCGAATGGTGTGCACACACACATACGCACACACACACACAAATGTGAATGGCTGTTTCCCAGTATTGCAGCTTTACCCTGAGTGTCTAAATGACCAAACTTTATTGCAGGCCATACCAGGTCAGCAAGGATCGGAGGCTTTGCACACAATTGGTTTCTGCCTCACTACTCTGGCGAAAGAGTGAAAAGCTTTTCATTCTGACTGTTTTTGTCCCCATTCCCTCCTGTGCTCACAAAAGAAAAGGGATTCTACGGGTACAATTGTTTGTCCTGAAATCACTGGGCAGAACAGCTGGATCTGGTCACCACAAGAAGGCTAATTACATTAACTGTTAACAATAAATATCAGTAAGTTTCCAATGTGACTGAAAAGTCAGAGTGGCAGTTGCTCATTCTACTGCATAGCTCTCTCCTATAACCTGCCTGTTGCGAGGAAGTCTGCTCAAAGAACACGTTGTTCTAATATATATTAACCCCTGAGTTTGCGGATGGCTAGTATAAGATGTGGGAGGCCTCAGTAGCTGCGAGATGTTTTATGAGTCAGATGCAAGAGCTGAGGAGTATGGTGGTGATGGAGGGTAACCTTAAACATTGGTTGTAAAGCACAAAGGTGAGAAGGGATTTGGCCGTGATGATTAGGAATGTGACACCTGAGCCTCATCGTGTGACTTTTGTCAATAGGCCTGAGATTGATGGGGATTTCAGTAGGAGAGATTACCTCCTGAGTTGACTCCCTTTGTTTTGGCTTCTTGCATAAAGTCACCACAAGTATAAAAACAGAAGACATTTGTCATCAACTTTTACAGGTGGGGTTGTTTTAAAACAACTTAGCTGGTGTAAACTAAGTCAAGATAGTTTCACTTATGTTGTAATGGTAGTTTTCCGATGTACATTGCTATTGTTGAGTTTTGTGTGCTTTATTTTCATTGGTCCGGTAGGGAGAAAGATCATTCTCACAAATGCAGGTGACACAAGTAAAAACATATAGTATGTTCATGTGTATTCTTACACTATTATTCACTGTATTTGTGTTTAAAGCTGAGAGCAGAATGAGGTTTAAATGAGGTATTTGAAGGAGCTGCTCCAGTTGACTTACAAACTTTGTTTGACCTCACTGGTGCATCCATTGGCAGCCAGGTCAGGACCACAGCATTATTTTAAGTTGCTAAGGAATCCATGTGCCTCACACTGGCTTGGCACAATTAGAAGCCCCAATAAGACGAGAGTAAACCTTGCACAGTGTGAACTGTGATGTGAATGAATGAAATGCCTTTAAGTGAGACAACTCAAAGCCTGGAATCTTGTTTTTCTCCTCTGCTGGATACGAAAGGTTACCATGGTTCCCCTGAACGGCAGGCCCAGAGGTCAAAGGTTTCTTTAAACTGTTCAATAGATGGAGGGCAGTGAGACAGAGAACGGGACTTAAATCTTTCCTACAGCAATTCTTGATGCTCATCTAGTTTTATCATCAGTCGATCCACTTTTGTTTTCATGGACACGTTTCTCTTATCTTTTGCATAATGGGACATGTCTTTTTAGCTGCTGTCTTATTTTTATAATACGCAGTGTAAATAAATACAATTGTTGTTGAAAACAAAATGTAGGTTTTTCCGGATAGACTTTTTAAACTCTGTGTTCTGATAGGGAGATTAAAGACAATGAAGCCACTGTCTGTGTGTGGAGGGTTTGCTGTTGAGTGATTGGAAAACTTTGGAGCAGAGATAAGGAACTGGAGGAGGGGGGATGAATGCTCTTTCCAACACTGCTCCCCCACCGCCTGTTTGGTGCTTTGAGAGGTCACACTGCTCATGGGAATAGGTCTTTGTTTAGCCAGGCGAGTGGTCACTTGACTGTCCTGCAGCCTGTGTTGAGCAGCAGCACATCTGCCAGGCAGCTAGTGATTGATTTGTGGGCTTTCTCAGCTTTGTATTCTTTTCCTTTGCTTATCAACCTTCTTTTATTAATGTTCACTCACTGAACACTGTGAAGAAGCCTTCATTCAATGAAACAGTGGAGTGATTCAGCAGCACCTGTGGATTAAGCACATATAAAGAAAACTTTGTTTTATATGTGTTTTTTTAACCATGTATTACAGACCTGTAAGGGTTGCTTAAATGATTCGGTGAAGGTCCAGTTTTCCGTGAGCGTCTTTATGGCCATTGATTCAGCTTGCAGCCTGCAGGATCAGGAGAGGATGATCAATTTTAATGCCTCCCCTAAAAGATTGGGCCTTAGGGGGTGGGTTGGGTTAAGGGTAGTTGGGGGGTGGGCATCCTTGCCATCCATATGACTGAGCCACTGAACACAAACAGCTTTTGTCATCCACAGGGTTGAAACCAGGTTGCGGTTAATATACTGTCATTTATTGTTGTTGACAACATTTTTTATTTATTTTTTGCCTAAAGTAATAACTTCTCCTCCAGGCACTTCTGACACAGAGGATGTTCTGTCAACAACAGAAAAGTAGCACCGATAGGTACTGGCATCAGTTTGGTATCTAACCTGTAAAATATAAGTTATGCTGCTCTGGCTAAGAAACTGACCACAGTAACCAGAGGAGAGAGGGCTGAACTAATTCCTGGCATTTGTAGGGGGACCTTTGTTTAGGTCTGACCTGTCCACTGACCTTTAGTTTGTTGAGCTGCCAACATCAGAAAACCCATATGCTGCAAGAGTGCTGTGAATAAAGTTTTACTTCTTTGCTTCAGTTTGGACTGTAGGTTAAGCTCAGACGTGTTTATACAGACTCATACTTGTATATCTTTAGATATGGAACATTCCTGGCTTAATTGTGCTTTTATTAGTTGTGAGGTTGTGATTCAACCAGCCACACCTTTGATGCTTCCGTTGATGCACCAACTGTCAGATGCCACTGATATTGCAGAACAGGATTATATTACAAAACGCATCATCATCATAGAGACTGATTTCAAAGCAGTTTTCTTAGCATCAGTGAACAACAGTGCTAGTTTAGAGTTGGTCATACATTGCTCTGCTGGACCTGGGTGCTTGCAAGGATTTGTTGAGGTCAGAGGTGAAAGGTGAGATTGCTGGAAGGGCAGATGGTTGCAACTCTTTCTTAAATCATTCAGAGTAGAAGGGGGTATTTGTGTTAGAGTTAGGGGAGAGAACAGAATGTTCTTTCAAAGACTTTATATTCATGCACGTGGATGCAGCAAGGTAAATGACAAAGGCATGGTCATTGTGAAAGTTGAAAATGTTTTCTTTTGCCATTTTCCTTAAGTGCAAAACTAAGTAAGCAAATCATAAAGAGCTTTAGTTGTTTGCATTGATCATTTCATCCACACATTAGATGCCCCTTAGCAAATATCATCTCTCAAAGCAGAAGGTCAGCCTCCTATTTTAAGCTTTGAGTGCTCCGGCCAGCCTGTGACAAACCCCGGCACGTATAGATTTTCAGCCTTGTCTTAGTAGTATATCAATAATCAATGATTATCCTGCTGTTTGTCAATTCAGCATCACTCGATTGAATGGAAAGGCAAAGTAGGGAGGCGATGGATCAGTGCAGCTCATCTTTAATGTCCTGCAGTCATATCACTTCAGCACTCTAATGGCATTTTTGTAAGGTCCTATGCTATTGCAGGCAGAGTGGGAGAGAGAGAGAATGTGTGCGGTAAAAGAGGATTTGAGTGCCTCTCCCTGCTTCTGTCTTCACAACAACCATAGTGGTGCTACGGGGGTGACAGCTCAAGACTAATTAGATTAAATGTGTCCATGTTGAACGGATCTGATCCTTCCAGCGTTTTGCCTCTAGACCAATAAGACATGTAACCCTGGGAAATAAACAATATTGAAAACAGCGTAGTAAACAGTGTAGTAAACAGCAGATGCATATGATATATTAACCTACATATCAGGTCCTATAACAGCGCTAAGTCCACAGACAGATAATTAGCTAGTCTCAGTAACCAACACTGACTCTTTTTTGTTGGTTTTGCATGGAAGTTGCTGTCAGACGTGTAAATGTCATAATTCATTGAATGTGTTTCTTGTTGGAAGTCTGAGCTCTCCTGCTGTTCAGCACCACAACACCTGGCTCCACCACTTACACACAGCCATTCATCATCCCCCTCATACACACTACTGTGTGTTTATTGCAGTGCAGGGATTTCCTGTAAGCTTTTCTCGAAAGCAGAGGTTACCACAGCATGGGGCTAAATGTTTTGGGGTATTTTTTCTGGAAAAACATACTGAAAAAGATGCTGAATGACAAAGTCAGGGCGAAGAATTACAGCTGGCAATGTGCAAGTGAGGCACTTTATGTATTTTCACTGTTTGGATAATGATTCTCTTTCATTTTTTTGCGAGATTCTCATCATTTTATTTTAAACTGAAAAAGAATTTGTTTAATGTTCACCTGCTTAGTTAGAAATAGTTTTTATGGTATTTAGCCATGTGCGTATGTCTTTGTGGTATCCACACAGCTTCTAAAACACTAGAGTCAGGTTTGTATGTAATGTTTTTCCCTCTGAATATCTGACAGTTTCAACCTGATGCCCTGCTTCCTGCTCTTTTGTGTTTCTTCTTTGTTGAGTGCTGATGGCTCACTGCAGCAGAAGCAGCCCTCGGTGTGTGGGCAGAGGTTAAAGAGCACCACAGTGTGTTTGTTTATGCATTACTTTAGAGGTGACAGTTTCATCTTAAAAGCAGGCAGCAATTTCTATCTTGAGAATAGAATGAGTGAATTCAGTAGGATATAAAGTTATATATTGTTTGAACCCATTATAAGAATCCTTTATTAACCTTTACTGGTCCGTCTGTGTGCCATGGATGACTTAATATACAGTATTTATAGTAGTGAAATGTAAGCATGCTGTGAGGTTTGCTGTTCTCTTTATCGTGATCAGCAGTGCAATTGATTTATTTTAACAAATGATTCACCTCATGTTTCCTCAGCTTTTTGAAAAGAGGGGGATGGTGCGGTGGGTGACCTTAGTGGCTTTTAGGAGTTTTATGGCTCTGGAAAATCTACTGTCAAAGAGAGTATTTGTTAACAAAAACAGCTAAAACAACCCAAATCATTATACTGTAAAATGCTCACACCTCTGCTATCGTATGAAAGGCCTTATTGTAATTCATGGTGGGTCTCATTAGCTTGCTGCTCTGTTGGTGGCTGACAACAGCTCAGTTTCAAGGAAATCCTATCCGTGCAGGATGTAGCTGTTCCACTCCACTCATCACCCTCCTGCAGCCCTCAGCAAGCTTTAGCTTTAGGTCATAGCATCTCTGTTTTCTGACGTCCACTACATCTGACTGAGATGGATGGATGTCAGAAATACATCACTGTGTTTATAAAGAGAGATAAGGGTTATGTCTGACACAGAGATGGTATCTATGAGATTTATTTATTTTTTGCATGTGTTGGTAGAAATGTCCACAGATTGTTAACTATAATGTTGTGACAGAAACTGATGATGACTGAAATCCTCAAGCACATTTCCTTTCTGATTTCACAATGTCTTCCAAATAATGGCTTGGTCTCAAAGTGAGCAATGTAAACCATCTGATCATGATAAAGGAATACGACACTAGAAATAGTTTTGGCACTTGAACAAACCATATTTAACCATATATTTAAAAAGTCTTACATTTATCTTCTGTTTTTCCGCAGGTATCTCCTCTTTTGCAATCCAGCCCACGTCCATAGTGGTGACTGAAGGCTCAGTTGCCAGGTTTTCCTGTAAAATCAGTGCACACCCTCCTCCCATTATCACTTGGGAGTTCAATCGTGTCACATTACCCCTCGGCACCGAGAGGTATGGCCTCTGTTGTTTTCACTTACTTCATGGTATTCATTTAAATCCTTATTGATCTGTTGTTTAAAATGGGTGATATGTGATTGCTCCAAATTCTAAGTGATAAAAGATGTATTATATTCTGTCTTTCAGAATCACAGTCCTTCCCAGTGGGGTTCTTCAGATCCACGGGGTGCAGCGAGCAGATGCTGGAAATTACCGCTGCATTACCACCAACATTGCCAGCCGTCGGCGAAGCAGTGAGGCAACGCTCACTGTCACCCCAGGTGCGGTAAAACCTTTTACGAAAGTGGTGAAATGACTTGGTCCTCAAAGGAAAAACTGTATCTTTACCCAGAGAAATATCTGATATGCACACACACTGATCAGTAGTTTGTTGAAAGACTTTTATATTCATTAAGGGACAGTGTAGAGAGATGAAATGTATTCCTGACTCTCCATCATTTCCAACCACATACACTAAAGCTGTCTTCCTCTCATTCTGCAGCTCCCAGCCCCCAGCTCCCCCAGAGACCACGCATCATTGCCGGGCCACAGAACATTTCAGTGTCTCTGCACCAGAGTGCCATCCTGGAGTGCATGGCCACAGGCAATCCCCGACCTATCATCTCCTGGAGCCGAGCAGACAGCAAGTCTATTGATGTTTACAACACCAAAGTGTTGGGAAATGGCAACCTCATTATCACAGACATCAAGCCTCAGCATGGAGGGGTCTATATGTGCAGAGCGACCACCCCTGGCACGCGAAACTATACTGTCGCTTCAGCTAATGTCACTGTTCTAGGTAATGGCAATGTACAGTTGTTTGGCTGTAAATGTGAACTTCTTCTGATAATGTCTCATTTATATTATTGTTACCATTCTCTTTAAAGCACCTCCTTCTTTGGTGGAGTGGCCAGAGAGTGTGACCCGTCCACGTGCTGGCACTGCCCGCTTTGTGTGCCATGCTGAAGGAGTTCCAGTACCTCAGATCACTTGGTTCAAGAACGGAGAGAAAGTTCACTCCAATGGTCGAATCAAGATGTACAACACGTATGTTTCTGCTATGTTTCTCAAGATTCATTCCTGTGATCTAAGAAACTTCTTCTCTGACGTTGCTTTGACCGCTGTCTGCAGAGATTTATGTGCAAACATAAGGACAGAGCCCTAACTCCTTAAATCATGAGACGCTCACTTAACAGTTGTTGTTGTTGACTAATTTGGAGCAATTTGAATGAATAATTCAATACTGTTCCTAGAGTAGAAAGGAAACTGAATAATTTACAGCAGTGCAAATGGGATTTTAGTTGGTCTCCCTATAATTTGCTCGTTCTCCTTATTCAGCCATCAGTACTTGTTAAGGTAATTATAGAATGACAACACCCTGGAAAAGAAGTGCCTCAGGATGAAGCCATCTGTGTGCATACTCTGCATCTGTGTGTGTCTCCCAGCAAATTGGTCATCAACCAGATCATCCCAGAGGACGATGCCATCTATCAGTGCCAGGCAGAGAACGATCAGGGGTCCGTCCTGTCCATGGCGCGGCTCATTGTAGTGATGTCAGAGGACCGACCAAGTGCCCCCAGGAGTGTCCGAGCTGACACGGTGTCGAGCTCTGCCATCCTTCTGGCTTGGGAGAGACCTCTGTACAACTCAGATAAAGTTATTGCTTACTCTGTGCACTACATGAAGGCTGAAGGTGAGTGGTATGGGAACAGGAGGACTTTTTTGTTAATTAGGTGGAAACTGTTAATAAGTTAGACATTTGTCTGTGGTGTTTGTAGGGTCAGGACACCTACATTTTGCATCATCCTTTTTAAAAAGTGGTGGACCTGTGCTATCAGTGCTGGGTTGCTAGGCAGAGACCAACAAATGGAGTTCTTCAAAATGAAATACAACAGCAGCTTTTTCTTGACAAATGGGAGTAGTCATTAGGACCACAGTTCCGTAGAGTTACAAGACGCAAGTTCCCTTCCTTTGGCTGATAAAATACAGAATACAGGCTGTTCTATTCACAAAAAGCACAAGGGCTGTTGTATGGCAGCAGAAAAGCCTGAACGCCTTTCAGCTTTCCTGGGAACTCGGCTTTTGACAACAAGAGTCACATTCAAACAATGCAAGGTTTCATGAAAATGTGCAGCACTGCACTTAATTATAATGCCACTGACTTCCACTGAGGAGGTGAAACGTAAAGAATTCAACCAAGGAAAAAGGAACACCTGCAGGATTTTGTTGGAGATAAGGAGGTCAAACAAAGAATGAACAAGCTAAACGAACTCTCTATTTAATCCTTGAATAAATGGCATCTGTCAGGGATTTTCTGCACTTGATATAGATTTTGTGACAAAATCCCAGTCAGAGAATAGCTTTTCACTGACATTGACAAGAGTATAAGACAGTATGGTCTGCACCTAAAGTTGTTGGCAGATAAGTTGGCACTAAATTGAAGTTCTCCTGAAAGGAGCAACTAATTAGGCTGTGTGATGGAGTGTCCAAAAGTGTTTGTCCTGTGAGGCAACAAGAGAGTGTGAATTGACAGGAAGACAAGCTTTATTATGCTTTTCAGAGGGACTTACTGGTTCATTCAGATTACAAAGAATGCTTTTTTGTTTACTCTGAAGTACCTTGTTTACCAGGTCAGAAATCAGAAATAATTTTCTCCCATTGGCTGTGACTTTGTTGAGCAGCTGTCATTAAAGAGGCAGAAAATGAGTTTCAAAAACTCTTTTTCTTCTTGAATGTTTTATTTATTTAAGCAACTGCAAAAATCTTAATCTGAAGTTGTCATTATTCCAGTTAATTTAATTAATGATCTTGTCATTGGTTACAGGATTGAACAATGAGGAATATCAAGTTGTCATTGGAAATGATACAACTCGCTACATTATTGATGATCTGGAGCCGGCTCGGAACTACACCTTCTACGTGGTGGCCTACATGCCCATGGGAGCCAGTCGCATGTCGGACCACGTATTCCAGCACACGCTCGAAGATGGTGAGGTCTACACGCAGAGAGAAGCCTTAATAATATAATCATTATTATCTGTGTTAGTTTTAAAGTATTGCATTTGCATATGTGATATGG
This sequence comes from Planiliza haematocheilus, assembly GCA_005024645.1. Classification (NCBI taxonomy): domain Eukaryota; kingdom Metazoa; phylum Chordata; class Actinopteri; order Mugiliformes; family Mugilidae; genus Planiliza; species Planiliza haematocheilus. Next base: position 4,899,287 of record SRSE01000798.1, read on the forward strand.
AAAACTTACTGTACATACAAAGTTATATTGCAGTAGTGACACACATTGTGATGTGGTATATCCCCTGGAATATTTATCGTCATCATCATTCATTTGCAACAAGGTATACAGTGGCCTAATACAACCACACATATTAAGGCATTCTTTTTATTAATTTTACGAAGCCCGTGATCACAGGGGCCAGCATCAAGTACAGTTTAAAGCAATTACTACAGTTCTGTCAGCAAACCCTTCTTGAGGCGCTGTTTTTTCCCATCATTCCATAATCATCAAGATGTTATCTTTAATTTTGAGGTGCTCTTTGTATGGATGGCTTTTCATGGTATCCCCGAGAGACAACAATTGTATGAAGCATTGTGTTTTTATATTTGGATAGAGGATATGTTACCTTTTGTAGTGCGTACTCAGATGAGTATTACTGCATGATGAAGGAATTATGTCACACTTAACTTACCTATCTGCTCGGCTCACAGTTCCCCTTCGCGCTCCAGAGCTCAGCCTCACCAGCCGCAGCCCCACAGACATCCAGGTGTCTTGGCAGCCTCTTCCAGACAAACTGAGCCGTGGTCAAGTGTCCGGCTACCGCTTGTGCTATCGCACCAGTTCAGAGAGTGCAGTGTCACAGATAGAACTACCGGGAGAAATAACCCAACACCTCCTGGAAAAGCTGCAGCCTGACACAATCTACCTTCTGCGCATTGTCGCCGCCACCAGCATAGGGTGGGGTGAGCAGTCTGCCTGGACATCTCACCGCACTCCAAAGGCATCTAATGCTCGAGGTAAAACATTTTGAAGAAACTCTTATCGTAATTGATCAAACTCTTACTGAAGCCACAATGACGAAGTCAGAGATGTGGGATTATTAGAATTTCATATATCCTAGCACACTGAAAAAGTATTCTTTACTTAGGGGAGGTTGAGCCAAACCGCTAAAATATTTCTTAACTCCAAAGTTTAGTTTAAAACATGAGACAGAGCAAGAGATAGAGAAGAGTTCCTCAGATAATCTTGTTAAGGCATTACGTTTGTTACTCTGTGACCTTTGGCCAGCACTGTCAGTAACATTGGAAGGGCTTCAGTCATGGGTCATAAAGGGAGCGACTCAGGCCTCCGGGTGAGAAAGAGTATATGGCTGTTTAGAGCCACATCTGAAGCTTTAATGCGGAGAGGGGAGGGTTCATTTTTTTCCTTCCCATCTCTATTACCCTCGGTCTTAAACTCAAACAGAGGTCTTCTATTGGAAAACTTCATTCCCCTTATCCCTAAATTGAAAATGTGTGAAATAGCTCCCTAGACTGTCAAAGCAGTTTTCTCTAATTTGTACTGAGCTGGAAACAGCTGGGGAGGAATCATATGGTAGTTTTCAAAGAAAACCCAGACAGGGACCTCCTCTGTTGCATAAACACTAGAAACAGTTCTCACTTATACAGTGGGTTTTTGAATTCTTGTATTTAGATGAAAATGAAAAGCATGTCAACAGCACGGTTTATTTTGATCACACTGATCTTTATAAAGAGTATGTTTGTTATCCTAAACACTTACATTTCTTTGAGTCTACCCTGTTAAACGAATTTGTAAATATAAATGTTTTTCTGACTCTTTATTTCTCTTTAGTTCCTCTGTCACCAGAGCTGTATTTGGAGCCCTTAAACTGCACCACTATTATGGCACGCTGGTCGCTGGCATCCAGAAACTCAGCCGGTGTGCAAGGCTACAAACTCTTCTACCACGAGGAGAGCCAGCCCGAGAGCACCCCGGTTCAGCTGCTCGCCTCCATTAATACACACACCATCGGAGGCCTTGGTGAGTTTTGCTTCAGGTTACCCTCTACCACCGTGGTACATGAGAACACCAACACGTGACAGACGTTTCATGTTTAAACTGCAGGTTCCTGATCTGATAAAATGTTGTGATATTCTGCTGCTTGTGAGGAATAGTACACTGACACAGAAGTTGGTTAAGTAACTCCTAAATGAGGGTAATTAATGAAGACTTACTTACATACTTACTTACAAGCATAACCAGTTTGATCTAGTACTCATACAAATTAGTACAGCTGAAGCAGAACTACAACTTATTTACACCAATATATTTTTTACAAATGTAAGAACTGTAATAGCCAACAACTCACAAGATGTTCTAGGAAATAGTTTGTGGAGTATAAATTTGGTTTAAACCAACATCTATTGACAACAAGGCATATGAGTGATTAATTACCCAAAGTCTTGTCATCTGTGGAGCCGAGGTTTATTAGGCATGGAGCAGAACTGCACCACATCCCACTTCCACGACCTTCCAACCTCTGCGTAAGATTTCAGTGTGGGGCTTTTCTGCGGCTGCTGTGTGGTGTTTGGGGCATATCACAGCGCTTCTGGCCTTTGGGTCAGATTCATTTAGACTTTTTTTGTTTGAGAGAGGAAAGGGGGCTTAGGCCAGCACAGTGGACAACTGACCATCTGTGGCCAGAGGGGGTCAACCAGGTGGCCAGCAGCTGACTTGTAAATCAGGAAGCTCCAAGCTTGCATGAGATCAGAAAGAAGGAACGACATGGAGGCACACCATAGGTGTTACCTCTAACTGCTTCAGGCATTTCGATAGTTAGATATTTACTTGACTGCAATTTGCCTGCTAAGAAACCTACTGCTCCTCTTTCTAAATGCCTACGTAACGACTGAACTTAATTGCCCAAATATAAAATCATACCCGGCCTGCCATTTTAATATGTACAGATGGTGATAAAATGAAGTGGCCATAATATTCCCCTATATACAGTCTATTAAGCATTTTTTAATGTAGTATTTCATTTTGTTGTAATAATACTTTTATAGGAGGCTATTAATATATAGAAATCTGTCGTGTCATAACCCACTCAAGTTTTTTTTTTTTTTCCTCTGGCTTTTCCTTATCTGTTTTTTGGATAAATGTTTGCTTGTTCAGGGAATACTAGTACTCTGCAGTCATTCAGCAAAGTTAGCAACATCAAAAATAGAGCTGCAGATGAATAAAGTGAATTCTCTTTTGTTCCTCTTTGTTGAAGGAGCTGTGCATGGCTGTGTTTTAAAGAGAGGAAAGCTGTTTTGTGGTGGCTGATTTATCATGTGTTTTATGACTGCTTAGAGCAGTGTTGCTGGAGGAGCACTGACATCAAAGACTCTCATTGTGTTTGGCTTTGAGAGGCACAAAGATAGTTTATTAGCCAAGACATGAAGGAAATGCTGCCTCTGACCAGCTGAGCCAAACAATGAACCTGTCTTGTGAGCTTACTCTTCTTAATCTTGTTTTTCTGAGATTTCATTCTCCTAAATTAGTTGCAGCAACCTGCGTGAAAAGAGAGGTGTGAATCAAAGTATCTGACCTCCTGTGTGACGACAAATCTTGCAGCAGAAATGGCACCCTTTTGCCGTTATTTTTATATTCTTTCTGCAAGACATTAATTTTTTGCTATTAGTATGATCTGTTGCCACAGCACACCTCATGCATGCAAAACGTTTTCACATCATTATAAGAAGCATTGAAAGTGAACTATAAACACTTCAAAGCAAGACAATGTGAACGGGTTTACAGGTTTAGAGGCAATCTAAATATAAATCCTTTTTGATGACAAAACCTGCTGAGATTTAAGAGTCGTAAGCTCAGTGAGCTCACACTTTTCAAATATCTATCATAAGCTGTTACCTGCAAAGTGGCAAAATAAGCAAAATAATTCAAGTTAAGAGTAAAAATTGTTATAGTCTTACACTTTTTTGTAAGAGGAGTAATATATTATTTCTTCTATTCGGGGTAGTCTCACTTTAAAGAGAATTAAGCAGTGAGTTGATGCATAGTAAACTGTTTGCTTATTGCCTTACTGGTTAATGTTGTGAACACATTTTAAGCCCTTTAAGTGATTATTAGCAACTTTTGCATTACCTTGAATTCCTCCTTGGAAGCTCTGCTGTAAGTGACCATGAAATGCTGAATGTTGTTTTTTCTCTGCAGGTGATCACTACAAATTAAATCAGCTTGTACTGTAAATGGTATTTCCTATAGTCCATTTGATGTTGTACACAGCAGCCATCCTTGTTTTGCCAATAACATTGATTTCTGAACTCTGAACGCTTTAGTAAAACTGGATGCTGCTGATTCAGCTCTGTGTACAGCTGCAGAAGAGCATGCAATGAACTGGCCTGCTATTAAATGATTCACTTATGATGATGATTAAAAGCACACTGTGAGAGACGGGAATGTGTTCAGAGGCTCCAGTTGGGTATAAATGGCATGGAGATGCGAGCTTGCTGCATTTATTCTCTGGCTCCTGAGAACAACCTGTAGTTGTAGTCGAAGCTTAAATACCTCTCATACCTGTTGGCACCAGGTATTTAGATTTATCTCACAGCCGCAGGTCATGTTGCATCTTGTCCCTGCCTTTTATAAAATACAGTGAATATTTTATTTGGTATAAAAAGAAGATCTAAGCAGACATTATTGTAAAGGGTTATGTAGCCTGCTTGTTTGTCACTATGTGTGTGTGTTGATTTGTGAGTAAGGAGGGAGAGAGAGGTGGTGGAGGGATGATAGATGCTGGTGTGAGAGTTCATGCAGGAGGAGACATTTATGGCCCCTGTTCAGGCCTGGCTTACTGCGGCCTGGGGGGCAACAGAACAAAACTTCAGGGGCCAAAAAGGGTGCTCACAAATGGCTCAAAATGCTCTTTAATTCAAAGCCATCGTGGATCACCAGTGGGAAACACGGGGAAATGTTTTCACTCAAGGAAAGGCTTCTAAAGCAGGGAGCAGAATAGCAACGATAATTTAATCAAGCAAAAAATAAAAATAAAATAAAAAATAAAAATAACTCTTTTTAAATGTGAGAAACTGATCTCTTGTAACTATAGATGAAGTAATATTCAGTTTGGGACTGTTGGTTAGATAAAACAAGACATTGGAGTTTAATGCTATAGGAAACTTTATAAGACATTAAGACCATACTGTCTTCTCATCTGCAGCAGAGAGGATGAGAGCTTCAGGTAAATCCTGCACTGTGCCTGAAGAACAAACCTGTTGGTTGAGTTTTCTCATATCGGGACAGTGTGACACCACTTATTTGTGCCATTTCATTTTGGCTCTCGGTGTTTCCCTGTTTTTCCACTCACTTCCTCTGCTTGACCCTCCCCCCTTCAGAGAGAGAACCATAACCCCTCCTTTTGCAGGATTTAGCTTGCCCAGATTCCATGTCAAAGGTCATGGCCCAGATGTCACAGCTTCCCCCCTCTCAGAGCTCGTCTCTCGCATAATTACGGCAGACCCATTGTATTGTGGAGTTGAGTTGAGGTGCATGCTAGACCACATGCCTACTCCTCTGTAGAGGTGGACACTGGGACTTCACAAACTGCTCAAACTCCAGATAAGAAGGTGGACATTGTAGAAAAAGTTCCAGGAGCTTTGGTTTTATTTATCTCATGCAGTGACAGACAAATTGAAGCTGCTTCTTTTCATTCAGATCATATCTGTGCTCAGTTGTAAGCATGTATGTATTCACCTCACTTTCCAGCGCCTTTTACTGCATCTCCACAGTTTATATTACTGGACAGTGGGTTTTTATTTTTCCCTTACTCTTAATTTTCTGTTGAATGTGAGATTCCTGTGCAAAAGGAGGCTCATCTCATATTCCACACCCATGACCTCAGATTCTTTCAAAGTTTTATCTCGGCCTGACCTGCTGGCCCTGGTGTGGCTCTAGTGAAACTCCCCGGGCTGCGTGGGGGTGCAAGTAGCTTAGCTCCACCTAGCCAAAGCTTTTCTCCTTGGATACTAATTCATCTCCTGTGGTCTCACACAGAGGAGCAAAGTTTGTGGGCACTCATAGGACACTCATTGATTCATTTATAAGCATACTTAGACATCATATATAGTCCCCCCCAACACACGCGCACACACAAACAATTGTCAGTGCCACTGTCACCTATTTTATTTTCATCTTAAAAAGTGTAACCAAGCATTTGAAAAACATTACCTACATACTGTGAATCATGCTACGTGTTTTTGGAGGAGTTTATAGATATGACATAAATATTTTATCAAACCTTTCTTTTAAGGATAGAAATGGACATTTGGTCAGATGGCTATTGTTCAGGAGAAGGTCTTCAGGGTCACTGAAGCCTGCAACTGCTGTTGACCGTCAGCAGTGTCCTTCCCATGGGAGATTGTCCCTGGATTTAACCCCCAGATTCAGGACCTGAGTAGGAGTGACCACTGACCAGCAGGCATGGCTGGGGCCAGAGAAAGGGCTCTCTTATTTGCAGTCAAAAGACTTGAGGTGACAGGGTGATGGATAGTGGAGCTCTTCTATTCTGCTGCCCTGAGTGCTGTAGAAACTGACCAAAGGGCTCACAGCACCGAGCATCTGTCACACTGCCTCACCTCTAGTTCCCACCACACATCAAACCAGAGAAACCTCCCTGACCCCACACCCACACAGAACGGCCCTCTTTCAGCAAGCTCCCCTGCTTCCCATTCCTCATACCAATCACATTTTAGCACCCACATTGAATTTTTATATTGATTATGGTGTTGGTGAGCATTAATGTTTGCTGATATTTACTGTTTATTTAAACATTATATTCCCTTTTCTTTCAATAAAGATCCAAGGAAGAAGTACCACGTTAAGCTTCTGGCCTATAATGCTGTTGGTGATGGTTACCAAGCAGACCAGACTATCAGCACCCCTGGATGTGTCTGTAAGTCACTACTGGAATACTGAAAACAACCGTTTTCAGTGTGCTTCAAGCATATTGGTGACTTCTATTTGATATAGCCTAAAATGGAAATATCTTTAATCTCAATGTACTTCTCAGCTGTTCGTGATCGCCTGGTGCCCCCTCCACCTCCTCCACACAATGTGTACGCCAAGACCAACAGTTCGACTGCTGTATTCCTGCACTGGGGCCGACCAGCCTTCACCTCGAGCCATGCGATTAACTACACCGTCCGCTGCAACCCAGTCAGCCTGCAGAACGCCTCCCTGGTGCTCTACCTGCAGACGTAAGGATTTCACTACACTGTCTCATTCATTTAAAGCCTCCTTAATTAATTTATTTGCCCGATCAGTGCCTGAACTTAGACAGATGCTCGTTGTGGCTGTCTGAAGTTGTCATGCTTGCAAGTAATGTCTCCCTACTCCCTACTGCTAGCACAGCTCTATGTCACCACCTTCTGGACAGGATCCACTTTACACCAATTAAACTGACAAAAATCATTTCAGAAGTGACCACAACACTTTATTTGAAGGGGGCATTCATGAAGAAGCTATTGACCTTTTTTGGTTTTCCACTGAGCATAGCGTTTTATCAGCATGCTCTGTAAAATAAACACAGTAACATACACATTAATTGATACTGTACATTCCCTGCAAGGGGAAGGGCACAAGTGGAAATATCTACAAGTATGTATAGAGTGACTGACTCTTCATTCATCTGCCATATCTTTATTCTGCAGGCATGAGCAGAACCTCCTAGTGCAAGACCTGGAGCCTAATACAAAATATGAATTTGCCATTCGCCTACATATTGACCAGCTGTCCAGCCCCTGGAGCCCTGTGGTCTATCAGACTACTTTCCCTGAAGGTGAGGACAAAAACATTTAAATGTCATCTATGTTATTCATTCACTCACAAGAACAGTTCATTCAGGGTCACAAGTAAACTTAAATAAATCTTACATTCTGTTCTAGTGTTTGTGGTACAGTGTTTTTACTTTGCCCTGTGATCCTCTCCAGCTCCAAACCAACCTCCTTCCAACGTGAAAGTGACTCTGATTGAGGAGGACACAGCGCTTGTTTCATGGAAGCTTCCAGATGAATCCAATGTAGCTGTGACTCATTACACAATCCTGTATGCCTCAAGAAACGCCTGGATAGCTGGGGAATGGCAAGTGCTGCAAAGAGAAGGTAAGGATGAGAGAGAAAGCGACTCTACTGGTTTAGAGTGGTATCAGTACACAAAGCCTTCATTCTGGCTAGAGGTCCATTGCTAAGATGCATAAATAAACACAGTCTGTATCTGTCCTAGTTGTTCATACCACAATGCATAAATCTTTTTTCAGTCTAACCTTTAGATTGATGCTCTGTTTACACTTTCTATAAAGACACTGGGATATGGCCGTGTTGTTATAAATAATGCAGATTAATTCCACTTCAAACTCTCATACTCATTCTGAATTGATGACGACATATTCAATTCATGACTCATACTTTTTCATTACTGAGTTCAGTTAAGTGTTTTATTAATTATTTTCTTCATCATGGAGAAACTATTCAGTGAAAAGAAGAAAAGCACCTTTGAAGAATTCATCACTTTGCTGGTAGTGTTCTGTCTTTACAGTGAATTTACACTTGAAATCGTGCTGTTGTCAGAAGGTAATGCAGAATGAAGTAAAGTTGATGTGGTTAATTCACAATATCAAACTATTCCAGTGTAAGAAATATGAGTCAAAATGCAACACAGACAGCTGACAGTGAAGCTGTTGTTGTGTTTGTGAGGCAGCAGAGGTGTTTTTAAGAGCAGATGACCCCAGGAAATACACAAAAAGACACACAGTCCCCCTTCTGCCACTGGCAAAAGGGTCAAAAGTGAAGCTGTCCACAAAGCCCCTCCAGCTCAGCCCAGCCCCCTCTAACCTCAAACTGAGCACCCACCCCCCCCTTAAGGCCCTGCTGGGATCCTGGTGGTGTGGAGACTGGGGGGTATCGGTTAAGGGAATGTGTATAGCCCTGATCCCCTGACCCCCTGCTCTTCCTGTCACATAGCACCTCTCACGAGGATTGTTTTTATGTCCTGTTCTAAACAGCTTTTGAACATTAGAAATAGTTATTTATGTGCTGCTATGTGCTGTTGAACACAAGTGAATTTTAGAGGTCAGTTTATCTTCCCTTTGGAAAGAGCTGGGATTTCTGTTTCTCTCTGTGTCTAGCTATTTTCTAAACATTATCACTAAAGTTAAAAAGTTAAAAATCTCACTGTAGAATGTGGTCAAAAACTCCAGTGATTACAAGATAGCTCCTAACTCAGTCCCCCTGATATTATACAGTAACTAAATGTTTTTTTTTAATTTATTAATAATTCATTCTTTACTTTTTCATTAAACTGCCTTAGAGTGGCTCATGAAATACCTCAACATGAACAGCGCATCACAGTGTTCCTGAATTATTATTATGTGACCTATGCATGGAAACAAAGTGAGAATGTGGTTGGAAGATAATGAGGTGAATCTGGAGTTAAGGTTTAACATTAATCTGTAGAAGTATCATTAGACTCAGTTTTTCATGGTTTAAACACAAGGGTAAGATGTTAATAAAAAGACAAAAACATTGTATTTACTAAGAGTTAAATGTCACAACAGGGAGCATCACCATGGCCCTGCTGGAGAACCTGAAGCCTGGACAAGTCTACTTAGTGAAAGTTTCTGCGTCCAACACCATGGGTGATGGACCGTTTTCTCACGCGGTGGAGCTGACGATCAGAGCAGATCTCTCCTCTGGTAACGATCTCCGACTCTCCCACGGCTCCACACACTCCACAGGTGAATGACATCAAGTTAGCAAGCGATATCACATGATGTCTTAAAATGGGATGTTGATACAAGTTGAATATAGCAATGACAGGGTTTAATCTGACACTGTCACCATGATCCTCCACAGCTTTTTCCGATAGCTTCTACCACCTGGACCAGAAGTCAATGACAGGTATCAGTGTGGGAGTCTGCATTGCTCTCATCTGTATCATCATCTGTGCCTTCATCATTGTCTGCAGAGGCAAGAACAGGTACATAGTGCTCACTGTCCTCCAGTGTCCTAGTTTCCTTAAGTGCATCTGTAGTTACGTCATGTTTGTTTCCCTCCAGGAAATTCTCTGCTGTTAAAACGTACAGAGACGGAGTGAGCACACCTGGAGCCGCTGCAGGACGTCTGGGCTCTGAGGGGCAAGCTGAGAACGCCGATGTTACCGTGCCAATGATGAGTGAAAGCTATTTCATAGATACCAAGGTACAGCATGTCACATGTTTACCTAAAAAAACGAAAAAAAATTGGAATATTAATCATCTGGACTCTGAACTGTTTTTGAAGTATAACTTCATTCATTAGAAAAATGTTTAATCTTGCAGGGTGGAACAAATCTCCTCATCAATTCTCTCGGCCCTGTTCAGTTGAGCACTGAGAAGAAAAGGAAATGGTTTTTCTTTGGCAGCAATGTAAAAAAGGACAGTAAAACAGTGCAGGTATGTTTGATGAGTTTTCCTCATTAAATAGTTATCAGCAACTTGGCTTCTGCCTCCTACGCCAAGGCCCTAACTGAGCATTACCGTTTAGAGAGGAAACATAACTATTTGATTAGTGGTGCTTGTGGGAGAATAAATAGTTGTGTTTATGTATTTGTACCAAAATTATTTAATAATCTTTCAGGACATTATTATAAACGGAAACTGTCGGAAATGGTTGAACAATCAGTGTAACTGGAGAAACTCTTTCCCTGTGTTGCAGAATATGAGACATGCCATCATCTCCTACGAGCCGGGCAGAACCGTGTTGACCTTTGAAGAGGAGCTGTCCATTTCTCCAGATCAGGCCGCCACCCTGCAGGGCCTCCTCTGTCGACCGGGCGACACGGAGGGATCTTCTACCAGCGAGGGCAGCCATGCCACCGGGGACTCAGGTCGCTACTCCCACGATGAGACGGAGTTGACCAACCTGTCATCTGGTCCCAGCAGCCGGCCACCCTCTCTGACAGTGGAGGACAGCGGAGACTCAGACTGCAGCAGTCCTGCTGGAGAGGCGAATGAAGAGCTGCTGGAGGAGAGTCAGATCGGCCTGAAGGTGGTGGAGGCTGTCGACACTGACTGCTGTCATCATGAAGCCCAGAGCAGTTCTCGGGCTGCACTTTCCGTCTAAGTGTGGGAGGCGCGGCTGGTTTTGTGAGTGCATGTGTGTGTGTGTGTGAAGACAGTGGTATACTTGCAGAAAGTAACTACATTTCTGTAGAAAACCAGTTCATATTTCAGGAAATATTCAGAAAATTTACAGGAATAGTTTAACCTGTGACATACACTAATTTTCCAATTCATTAAGCACACAAAATAAATACACGCCATTGCTCAATAGTTCAGTATGTATTAAAACAAGTCCTGAATTTATGATGGGTCATGTAGTCTGGTTGCCTAGCGACAGAGTTTGGCACATAACCCTCTGTTTAACAGCAAATCGATGTTTTCTTCCTTGTCTCAAACAAGACACAGCTAGTCGTGGTATTTTCAGCCTTGGTACAGAGCCATGATTGTGTACCCGTGTCTACACTTTGCGTTGATCTTTGCCCAGCTGCTGCTTTAAATCAGATTCTTCCTTTTACTGCAAGAGAAAAGGCAAACAATGGGAACCATTACAAACAATAAAATATGACAGAGACAAAAATAAGAGGTTTGATGTTCTCCCAGTCAGCAAATAAACATATGGATAATGAACCCACTTTTTCCTTTGCAAGTATACTGCAGTCCTGAATGTCAGTGTGAGAGTACTGTGTGCCTGAAAGAGAGAGGTGTGTAAAGAAGTAAAGAAACACATTTTGTTCACCTTTATCCCCTTTTCTTCTGACCCTCTGAATAGGAAGCCGGCAGAGGCCTTTATAGCATAAAATGTTGGCAGGAGGGGCATTTGATTTCTTTTCCTTCTTTCTTTTTCATCCAGTGAATGTCTTTTTTTTCCCCTTATTTGTTTGTGTATATTTTGAAGAAAAAAATCTCACCCACTATGAATGTTTAAAAGATTGTAGAAAATGTCAACAGAGTGGCATTTCTGAAGTTATTTAAGAGAGTTTATCACTGGAGTGAAAGGGAAAAGTCCTTTTTGCTGATTATCTACCTCGGTTTGCCTCTGGGTAAACCTTCCACTGTATATTTAATAACCACTTATACCTATGTTATGGGATGCGGCTGCCTCGGCCGCATTCCATTTTATACTTCCTGATGACTTTTTTTATAATTGTCGTCCTGTTTTGTCCGTTTCTTTCACTTTGTTCTGATTTACAGGATGGTAAGGGCGCTGCAGCTTTCCTCTCTCGCTCCACATGTTGTGTGAGTTTAAGGATTTTAAACACACATACCTACCGTTTGTTATTTATCTCCTCAGATGTTGCTGAGGTACTGAGCCAGTATTAATAATATTTTTTGTCCATTATTGAGTAATGGTATGAAAGAAATAATGAATGTCTACTTTTGTATTATATCTCAGTGTGCAGCAGCCCTTGCTATTCCTGCTTTATACTACCTCATTTAAGAATTAATTTTATTGTCTTATTGTTTTCCTAAACTCAGGGAACAAGGTTTAGTACATTTGAAAAGTCATGTAGTGTTACATGGTGAACTGACAGGGTATCTTCTCAGTACTAAACCGTTGTAGAGTGTAATTGCCTAATAGAAAATACTATGAATGTATCTCTGACTCGTGCCAGTAACTCAGAAGTTTGTGCTGCCCTCCCCACAGATGGAAACCCCTGTAGTTTCTCCTCAGGTCGGTTTTTACAACGAGCTCCTGTGTTTGTTGACTTCTTCATTTTATATATGCGTAAAGATTCACACCAGAAGTGCTTGCAAGCGGCATGTCGGTATAGAAAAGCTTTATAATTGGCCTTAATGTGGAGTGCACCCCTCAGACGCCGTAACCAAATCCTAATCTTTCTGAGGGAGAAGCTCCACGTGAGGAAGAAACACATGAAGAATGATTGTAGTGAAAGCAATGGAAGTGTTTAATCAGAGATTGAAGTGAAGAACTGAATGAACACCGTGAAATGTTTTACCTCTAAGAAATCTATATTTTTATTAGATGACGGTGTACTTCTGAGTACTCTTTGTAGTTCCTTTTGTTCCAAGTATGCTTTGCTTTGCTTTGCTGTAGAGTAGGTAAAGATTAGCACTTGTCTGCCAAGTAGTTTTATATTATAGGCCAATGTGCAGCGGTGACTGTGATGCTATTATCCAAAGAGTTGTTTGCTAATTGAGTTTTTTTTTTTTTAAGTCTCTCAACTAATCTCTGGCAGAAGGTTACTGAGGATTGCGAAACATATTAGACCAAAGATGAAACTCGGCCTTGGAGATCAGTTGAGGTGCTGCTCCTCGATCAAAGCCTTGCACATTAGTGGCCTTGACCCACGACTTAGTACGTGTGTGGAGAGTTGTGGGTTAAAACTCTGAGGAAGTGCCAGCAGGATTTACAGGCACTTAATGGAGTGACAATTAATAATCACAGTTATGCACACCAACCAAATTATCCTGAGTTCCTCCTAAACTGCTGCAAACAGATGCCTGTACATTGTAGGGGAATATTATAAGAGTTGAATACAGTATATTATATTGATTAGCTGTCTGTGTTGCAGCAGTGCAGTTGTGTGTGAATGAGCATCCACTGATTTTTCTCCTTATAAATAAGAGAAAAATCATTTACAGAGTAATGTTAAAGTTTTTAAAGTAGTACGTTACAAATTACATATCTAATTCAAATTAAATGCTTTTATTTTGGTAATGATCCCTTTAAACTCTCAGTTTTGGGTTATTTCTTGGGATAAAGGTGATTGCAGAAATATCAGTGGGTGCACATACATACATTTCTATGTTCTTAATCAGAGGATTTTGCAGAGGATTCAATCATGGGAAAGGTTTGGGAAAAGTGACACAATCAGTTTAACTTTCTTTTAAAAAGCAAACAATGTGAACCAAAGATTTACAGGTCACTGTTGCATATTGGCAAGAGATCAGTTTAACAGCATCCTGTCTTTGTGTGTCATTTTCAGCGTTCTCATTTTATAACAATGACATGATGTGTAGTAGGACAAAACATGTTTCCTCATCATTGATTTCCACAAAAGTCAATTTTGCTCGTTCATCTTTTGCTCTTGTCTTTTGGGCTTCAGGAATAGTGTTATCCTGCTTTTCAGTAAAAGACATTTGTTTTAATTTTAATGTGTTCATGTACCCTGTATTATCAGAGCTCTAAACGCCCAGGTCACAACCTGAAAACTACATGTTTATTTTGTGAACTGTAAACTACGTTCAGGTGATGTTGGCAGTGAAGATAATAACCTCCTCCTTCATGATATCTGGAGTCATAAAGGTTTTGAACTGGGTCATTGGTAGTTCATGCAGAAACATACGTGCTACCTCAGGTTTCCATTATTCTTGTGTTAGGTTAATATACCAGGGTCGCTGATGACTGTATGATTGAGGTCGTCAAACACTGGACCCAGGATGTTGGTCTGCTGCTTTTCATGTCATTAAATTGTGTTATGTTCTTGTCCGAGCATGTGAATTTAAAGGGATTAAACTGACGCTGTTTGTTCTCCCTTTTGCAGTAATGTTGAAATTATGTGTGGTGGAGCACTGTGGGTCATTTACAGTCAGACTCAGGGGGACCCACAGCTGCTCCGCCTCGAGCAGGACGCAGGTTTTACGTCTTGAAATTGAATGTACCTTTTTGTAATTATTATGTTATCTGACATTTTTCTGTTATTGTTTTGTTATATTTTGTCCGCGTCAGTAAAATTAGTTGCAAGTTGGTTTTTGCCAATAATGTTTAGTTAGGAGATTTTAGACAGTGGTCTAATTATAAAAAAAATTGTCTGATTCTCAGCTTAAATAAAAGTACAAAAAATGTTTTTTGTCTGCAGTTGTTTTTACAAGACATGTTGTTGTGGTTAATTAGCACTTTGGTTATTCACTTTATTTGTCACTGCCATGTATCTAAGGGGCCACTTGAAAAAAAAAACATACCTTGGTTTAAGTAGTTTGCAGCCGTGGCCTACTGGTTAGTGCTTTGGGCTTGTGGTTGAAGGGTTGCGGGTTCGAACCCCCGACCAGTAGAAAGCGGCTGAAGTGCCCTTGAGCAAGGCACCTAATCCCTCACTGCTCCCCGAGCGCCGCTGTAGCATGGCAGCTCACTGCTCCGGGTTAGTGTGTGCTTCACCTCACTGTGTGTTCACTAATTTCACGGATGGGTTAAATGCAGAAATCACATTCCATGTATACACAAGTATACATGGCCAATACCACTAATTATTATTATTATTATTATTATTTGATGAGAACTGATTATCCTTGTTCCAAACAAAAAAAACAAATACATTATACTATAATTATGAGGTTATAAAACATAGGACACAGGGTTGCAATCAAACATATATTTGAACAATTAAAAAAATACAGGTAAATAAGTGTTAAAAGAGTAAAGTTGCACAAAAAGAGCACATTATCCAAAGGATATTTCATCTAAAGTGTTGAAAGTTGAAAAGACCAGTATTTGGTGTTTGGTTGATTAATTACAATTCAGAGCCCACAGTGACTTCTTTACAAATGTGTTTTGTCATAGCTAAAGCCAAGGCAAGTGGACTTGTGTGAGTATCCTTGAGGATGTTTCAGCACTCATCCCAGTAGCTTCTTCAGTTCTAAATGACTGAGGAGAGTTTAGTTTTTTTTCAAAGAACATCTGTGAATGGTGAACACCTCAAACTCATGACTAGGGTCTGTTAACAACCAGATATTCACCTGTAATTAGAGGAATTAGTTCAACTTAACTTGGCTGTTGTCCTGTTTTTTCCCAATGAGTGGTTCTATAACAATACACTAACACTAATGACCAGAAACTTAAACATCTCTTGCTTTTTGCTGGACAGTTGTTAAGATTGTGTTCCAAGTGACTGATAAATGATGTCTCAGTCCACCTCCAATGTTCGAAGAGAGGTTTTCCAAATTTTGTATAGCTGGATTCCTTTACACCTCATTACACCTCTGTAACCAATAACATGTGAACATAAAAATCTTTGATGTGTCACATTTATCAAAATGTTTATATATTCTGTCAACTGAAGTGATTAGTGATTATCATCTGTTTCAGTTCTGTTGAGTAGATTAGTTCATGTTTTGCCTACAGAAAAATGTAATAAATACCTACAAACTGTCAGATAATTGTAGTGGAGTAGAAAGTAGTTTATGAATTAAGAAAATTAAACACTTTTGTACATGCTCCTTAAATTTGTGTACCGCATCTGAGTCAGAGTTCGCAGTTCCATCGCTGAATACCTTGGCTACTTAAACTTAGATAGACTTAGATACACTTTATTCATCCACAAGGGAAATTGCTTGGTCACAGTAGCTTAGTTGTACATAAAGATTAAATTAAATTAAACAAAATAAAATCTAGTAAAATAAAATAAAAATAGTGTTAGCAAAAATGTACAAATTAGCATATGGCTAAATATACTTCTTGACAGGTTTAGTTAATAAATGTTTCTAGTTTTGTAATTGTACATACAAATCCAGATTTAATCTTTGAAACTACCTAAATCCTTAACACTTAACAACATAGACAACACATGTCCTCTATTGATATTATGGGAAAACTGCACGTTATAGAATTTATGGCTTTTTTTTAATGACTGGACCTTTTTGCCATTAAAAAACCAAAATAACAATAATGAGTACCGATGGTTACTGGTGACTAATAGTATAACTATCTGACTGTCCGCCACGACAATGAGCACGTGACTTTGTTTTGAATGTAATTGTAACAAAAATTAACTTATCATTTAAACTTTTTCTAACGCTATAACCAGTGCAAATGTATTAAGACGACTATTTTGTGTGATTGTCCTCTTCAATACTATCAGCGACCTCCTTTGTCGCGCTTCCAAAATTCCTTGTTTATGTATTTTTTTATTGCCGTCGCAAGATTTGTTTCCAAGGAGTTTGCCCCACCCCTGCTGAGCCCGTTGGGCAACCGCGCCGGCTCACGGGAAATGTAGTTTTACAACTAAAGAGAAGCTGAGCCCTCCGAGGCCATCGACAACACTATGAAACTACATTACCCATTTACTTTTTTTTTATACGTATAAAGTCATCTAGGGCATACTGCTGCAATAACAGTGGGGCTTTCTGCAAACAGCTGCTTCAACGATTGTAACATAAAACCGGTGAGTTTTGTGATTTCTCTTTTGTTAAACACCTAGTAATGTTCAAATTGTTGTTAAAAATAACAGACGCTGTGGGCACGGCAGTAATTATATGTTTCGGCGATGTTAGGAGAGGTCAATAACACACCTTTTAAGTTAGTTAAGTAGCTGGGAAACAGTGACTGTCAGTATTTGTTGTCAGCAGACGGAGTTAACGGTCTCTTTAGTTAAGTGTGAATTCAGGTTTATTTCAGGTTGCTAACTTCGCGCTCTTCATCTTCATTGTAAAGATTCACAGAAACAATGAACCGCAAACTGTTCTGAGATAAACGCGTTTATTTTGTCTGTTGGCATGAGCTCCATGTGTATTTCTTAAAAGCTGCCCTTTACATGAATAATTTAAACATTTGTTTTCAGTCTGACCAAATGTAAACAGAAAGTAGCCAACAGTAACGGCCATTTTGCCAACTGCAGAGGGTTTCCATCCGGGATACACTCCGGGCCGACCTCATCTCCAACATATTCATCCGCGCACGCCGGTTTGTTTACATGTGTCACCGTGACTACACCTGTTCATCTGTTTATGTTTACATAGAAGTATCTAGGTGCAGTATAATTATTATCAGTTTATGACGAGATAGAGATAAGTTATTTCACAATAGTTATTTCACAATATGTTAATGAAAACATGTTTTCTAAAAGACACTAGACAAGTACTTCTACTAATCTGTTATGACCCAGAAATAAACAGAGGATATGCACAAGATATACATTATGACTGTAGTCGTTATTAATGGTTAATGGATAACAGGACAGCTGTGGCTCAGTAGGTACAGCAGGTTGTCCATGAACCATAATGTTCCACATGCCAAAGTGCCCTCGAGCAAGATACCGAACCCCCAGTTGCTCCCAGTGCATGGCACTGGTGTGTGAATGAGTGTGTGCTTGTGTGAGTGAATGGGTAGATGTGTCTGTGACTGTAAAGCGCTTTGAGTACCAATAGGAAGAAAAGCGCTGTATAAAAGCAAAGCATTTACCATAACACTCCTTATGTGGTTATCATGGCACCTGTCAGTGGGTGGGACAAGTTAGGCAGCAGGTAAATGTTTTGTTATAAAAACCTGATCTGATGTATCATGATTTCTGATGTCACATGGATTGCTCAGTGCATGTGTGTTGCTTGTCTGGGGAATATACAGTATAGCACCATAGATTAAGAGGTAAAATTAGACTGTATACTGTACATTGTTGTGCAAATGTGATAAATGTCCATTGTAGTTGGGAGTGACTTGTGCACTGTGTTGGGTACCTGTGTGCTTGTATGAATGTGACTGATATGCTCTACACTGAAATTCATCACAGTACTTTTCAGATTGTGAGATAGTGATCAGCCTTTTCTTTCCACCACAGTACACTGTCACTGAGTTTAACTTGCCTGTTTCCAGTGACCTCCTCTGGCTGACAGAAATGTCAGAGACGTCAAGTGATACGGAGTCATCCTGTGGCTGGACCATTATTAGTAATGAGGTATAAATTCTTTCATTTCTTTCATTTGCTGTTTTTGACATTTTAGTTGTATCAAGGTCAGGATAATTTATTACAATAGAAAATGTATTTGAAATGTTGTTCACAGCTACATTTTACTCCATTACTAAAGCAGTTTTCTCCCTTTTCTATTGGTACCTAATTCAACATATTAAATAATCTCTGTGATAGTGAACGTGGATCTTTTTATTTGTGATTTATATGAGAAATTGTTCCTTGAACTTTGATAACATACTTGTCAAATCCAAACTGAGGTTTAATGTAAACCTGAATTTGATGTATACATTTTCCATTTGAAATAAAAAAAAAGTAGAGATTAGTATATTTGAAGTGTTCATAAATATTGGTCCTCTTGTCATTGCATATTTTTATATATTGTATTTACAGGGTTCAGATATTGAGACTCTGGGGGCTGAGGCTGCAGTGGAATATGAAGCCGAGCTTTTAGACCCAGGGGAAGATGCAGATCTGCAGGATGCACAGGTCTCAACATCTGGCGGTAAAAATACTCGGTTTATTATTTTTACCTCGATTAATTCTGATCATGATTTGATTTATTTTTATATATAGTTTGCTTTCCTTAACAGTTTGTATATTGCTGTTAAATACTTTCAAGTACTTGTTTAAGAAGACAGACATTAGTTGTGATTAGAGCTGAAATGAGTATTAGATTGTATGAGTTTACGAGTCAAACACACAATTGATCTTCAACATTTTTGATGAATTGTTCCTGAGACTTCTAGCAACTTCTAAAATGCAAATGTGTTGACGTTCAGTGGTAATATGTCAATATTGAATATGTCATTTTTTCTAATATTTAACGGTTTAATCAAAATTCATGTTTATTTTCAGCTGTATGTGTTGAAGAGAAGTCTGTTGATTTTCTTGACAATACTGTGGGAGAACAAACCTTAGATGAGACACTGGACACTTCACAGGTGAGATGACCTAAGAACAACATACAGTGTGTTCTGTAAATAATCCAGAGAATAATTCTTTTTGCTGTTTACTTTACCACCTAACATATCTTCTGCAGGCTGAAAACCTGCCAGTGTCCTTTAGTGATCACTCAGACATTGTGACTCTGGGAGACTTGAAGGATGATGATCATGCTGAGGTGGCCGAGGAGGCAGCAGCCAATGAGTTTTACCTGGGCACCTCCTCCAGCAGCCAGTACGCCTTCATTCCTGCAGACACAGGTATACTGCAGAACCTTATTCATTATCACAATGTAGAGAAAGTCAGCACACCAGTGCAAAACACTTCTCCTCTGCCTGTTTGCCAAAGCAGGTTTGTTGTTGAGTTACTGGAAACTTCCACAGAGTCTGGTGAACTTAAGCCATCATCTGAGAAGTCAGCTCACAGGAGGCCGCTTTATTCCAGGTGGCCTTATTGAAAATGGAGTGAATCTAATATGATGCTAAGCTTGTTGAGTAACACTCAGAACTAATAATGATGGGTTTCTGACCTGAGCAGATAAAACGCCATCAGATAATGATTTGTTGAATGTCTGTGTGCATGGGCAGATTCTAGAAGTGTATTTCTTTTAGTATTTTTAGCATTTTTCTTGTGACAAATCCAAGATATATTATTGTCACAATGTAGCATAAAAAATGTGGGCATTGGAAGTTGGTCTGGCTTCCATGCAAAGATGATTGTTAGTAATAAATATGTTATGCCCAAGCTCATAAGGATTACCCTCCTTTATAGTGGAATGTATCGTCACCCATCTCTACAGCCCAGTCTACTGTACAGTTAACATGTTAGCTTAGTAACTAAAGTGGAATGAAGTTTGTTGTATTGCATTTAATCTGTGTGAAGTGCTCAAACATTGTAGTGTTGGAGTATTTAATGGCTGAGCATCAAGCCATCAACAAGAGGAAATCTGTATCTAAAAAGCTTTAAACTTTTCCTTTAATGCATTCAGTAACTTGAATATAAATCGAGATTTTTAAGAATTTTGTTCAGCTGTGTATTTAATTCATTCGTCTTAGAGTTGTGTGCATGATTAACTGCACCTATGCATGCTTTCTGAACCTGTCATTTTTGTTTGTGTCTTTTTTCTGTTAATATCTTTCCACCATGTGCTCTGTGCAATCATTAACTTTTTATATTTCAAATATAGCTTTGCCAGTGCAGCAGACAACTGTGACACACTCAAGCAGCAGTGAGGACGAGGCTGGACGAAGCGGCAGTACTGTCATACGAAGA
This sequence comes from Planiliza haematocheilus, assembly GCA_005024645.1. NCBI lineage: Eukaryota > Metazoa > Chordata > Actinopteri > Mugiliformes > Mugilidae > Planiliza > Planiliza haematocheilus. Next base: position 4,919,999 of record SRSE01000798.1, read on the forward strand.
CGAAGGTTGAGGAAGAATACCACGAGTGTCATGACAGACCCGGAGGATGAAGCGGTGCTGGAATCACGCCCGAGTGACGAGGAGAATGAAGAGGAGCAGCAGCAGCAGCAGGAGAAGGAGGAGAAGACGCAAGTTAGACCAGCTGCTATTTATGGTCGAATGCAAGGCCCAGCCAGCAGCATCCTCAACAAATGTATCCTGCTTGCCCTCGTCATAGCCATCAGCGTGGGCTTTGGTCACTTCTATGGTAAGAAGTACACTCCAGGATTATGTCTTCATAAATTCAGAAATATACTTTAATACACCAGTGTGACTCGAATCAGTCTCTCACTGCTGCATTTAGAATTTACTCAAATAGTCTTGAGGTTCTTAATCCCCCTAATTGGGGTAGCTTTACGCAGCTCTTTAGTTTGGTTGTAGGAATGTGTTAAAGACTATACCATTCATCTCAGTGTTTTTTGTCTTGTACTCACTAGATTTTATGAACTGTCACTGCAGACACTGTCTTAAATGATCTGTGTCATAAATCTCACTTACAGGCACAGTTCAAATTCAAGAAAGACAAAGGAGTGTGGAGAAAACCAGAGGGAATGAGCTCGATGGTGTGAGAGATCTGCTTCTTAAAGACCAGGTCAGTGATACCACTGGTCACTTAAGCTTCATGACTTTCAAAATATATTGTTTGAACCAACATATTTTATTCATTCTGTGTAAATGAGGAGCGTCTCATTGTCAGACAGGTGTAGGTGATGTGGACATACTTGTTATAGAACTTAAAAGATATGAACTAGATAATAATGTGAATGCTGTAATGATAATTTTGACCAATCAGATGCAAATATTATATAACACAAGCCTTAAAGGATCATACATTTGTTTTCCTGTCAGCACCTGAGTGATGACTTTGGTCTGGATGAACTGGATGAACTGGATGAGCAGACAGTTATTTCATTGCTAGCTGACGTGATAGAGAAGATGAAGAAAGAGAACGAGGAGCTCAACATGAGACAGGTTTACATTCAGGTATGTCCAGTATAGAACGTACAAGAAAGAAATCAAAACTGAGGCTAACATCTTCCACTGTTAAATTGCAGAAAAGTCTGAGTCAGAGAATCATAAATCTATTTAACCGGCTCAGTTGAGTCCTACCACGTTTGATTGATAATCAATAAACGGCACCATTCAAACATCTTACATGTCACTTGGCAGAGAATTAAAACTTACTACCCGACTGGACTAGCAAACAATACGCAGAGAAACGAAACTTAACGACTCATAACCGCTGCTCGTGGATCCCTGATTAACCGAGTCAGCAGCCACTCACTCAGCCGGCAGATAAGCGAAACTTAACTGACTCTTACACTACTAATCAAGAGAGACAAGAGCCAATTAATATGCTCACTCGTCACCAAGTTTGTAGACAACATCGGTCTGACTCATGTCTGACTTAAAATAACCAAAATATTGCCAAACTGGTGACGTGACCTTTATTTTTTATCTACAATTTCCTCGCACTCATATTGTGCTTTCACTACACACTTTTTGTTGTTGTTGTTGTTGGCTTAGCTGGGCCGTGATAGGTCGAGAGGCTAAAGCCCTTCCTCTGCCTCCATCCCCCAGAATGACTTGCAGTTGTGGCTGGGGGTTTTCTTCCTATTTTTCTCTAACAGAGTTAAAGTGAAATTATTATATTGAACGTATTTTCTATTGATATCGACCATGTGTCTATATATATCATTTTATCGCCCAGCCCTAGCTGTAATAATCTTTTCTGTTTGGTCCCTCTTTTCCCATCAAGGCTCAGAAAGATGACCTGGAAATTCTACTGAAACAGAAGTCTGAGGAGAAGACCAACATTGAGTCTCAGCAGCAGAGGTTGACAGCTGAAAACCGACAGCTGAAAAGCTCGCTGGAACGGGAAGAAAAATCTTTGTCTACCTTACAGGAGGAGCTGAGAAACCTGCGCTCTAAGATCAGAGATCTGGAGGCAATGGGAGCAGGAGCCGACTCACTGCTATCAGAAAATCAGAGGCTGAAAGACCAGCTGGAGGAGGAGAGGCAGCTCATCAGAAATTTCCAGGACCAGAGGGAAGACATGATGGTTGAAGCACAGGTGCTCAGAAAGAAGCTTGACAAAGAGGGGAAAGTCACAGATGAGCTGAGGAGAGAGCTGAATCATCTGAGAAGCCAGGAAGCCAGTCCAGAGGCAGAAGAGCTGCAGTCACGTCTGATGAATCTGGAGAAGAGGCTGAGCTTTGAGCAGCAGCGCTCTGACCTGTGGGAGAGACTGTATGTAGAAACCAAAGATGAGAGAGCCAAAGGAGACACGGAGCCCAAAGTGAAGAAAACAAAAGAACGCATGTCACAGAGAGTGAAAGAGACATTTGATGCAGTGAAGAACTCCACCAAAGAGTTTGTCCACCACCACAAAGAGCAGATTAAGAAAGCCAAGGAGGCTGTGAAGGAGAACCTCAGGAAGTTTTCTGATTCTGTCAAATCAACTTTCAGACATTTCAAGGATTCAGCCTCAACCTTCATCAACAAAGCTAGAGGTTTTTATAAAAAAAGACCTGATGAGTATCCTACCAAGGAGTCATGGCAGCATGGATCCCACAAGCCTCATCAAAGACACAAATCTGACTCCTTCCATGGCAGCCGCAACACGCGGAAATCAGGAAGTAAAGTCCATGAAGAACAAGGACAAAACAGTCACAAAGGCAACATGAAGGGATGCTCCGGGGTTTTTGACTGCGCCTACCAGGAGTCTATGAGTCTCTTCAATATAGCCATGGAGCCGATCAGAGCGGAGGAATTTTACCAGCTGATGCAGAGCTTCCTGCAACAGGAGGTCGACCACTTCCACCACTGGAAAGAGCTGGAGATGTTCATCAACAACTTCTTCCACAACGGGCTGTTCATCCATGACCAGATGCTGTTCACAGACTTTGTAAGTGGCGTTGAAGACTATCTGGCAGACATGCATGAGTATCACAGCCTGGACGACAATGTGTTTGGAAATCTTGATGACTACATCTACAGACACTTCTTCGGAGAAGCATACGCAAAAAATTACGGGCCGAGGTACGTCCCCTGTTTTAACAAATCATTTTAAAGTGTGTCAGATTTGTCTTGAGGCAAATCCAAAACGAAACGAAAACTCAAACACGTCCAGTTGTCTTTAATTTAGATCTACCATTACTAAGAATCTTGAGAACAGGCAAATACGCAGCAGTCAGCCACAACATTAAAACCTGCCTAATATTGTGCGTATGACACCTGGATGTTAGTAGTGAGAGCCCTTTGGTCCTGTGTGAAAGGTGGGACCTCTGTGGATACATATCCCACAGATACTCAATGGGATTGTTTGGGATCTGTTTGTTTGGAGGCCTTTCAACACCTTGGTTCATGTTTTCTGAGCTGTTCCTGGGCAGTTTTTGTGGTTCCCGTTGTTGCCACGGGGTCTGGGTGCCACGTCATCAACAACATTTATGTAGGTGGTCTTAGTAGCATCCACATGAATGCCAGCAGCAGAGGTTTCAGATGGTCGTGTTACTCACTTCAGCTGTCACTGGTTTTAATGTTGTGATTATTTAATGTGAAATTGAATATAATTGGATGGAAAATCTGCTGCTCATCATCGTTAATGTTTGACCTGGGTTTTAATGACTAACGTCCTGTTTGTGTTTGAATCACAGCGGGCCATTTGAAAAGCCTGATTCAGACTCAAAGGAGTCGTCAAGAGCAAAGAATCACCAGCGTAAGCAGCAGGGAGCCAGATCTCGAGCGCACAGCGAACGCAAGTGGAGACGATCAGGAAGAAATTCAGACAGACAAATGGCTGATGTCAAAATAGAACTGGGCCCGATGCCATTCGACCCTAAATATTGATAATGTCTCAGCTTAATATGGTCAACAGGTTTTCTGCAACGTTTAAGTTTTGGATTACATTAGGTTGTTTGTCTTTGTAAGTTTGCACAAGGTTTTAATTCTACTGAGCGTCTGTGAGCTGTTTGGCGTATGGCAAAGTAGGTTTGAATCGATGATGTGACATCTTATGTCAGCTGCACATTTGGAACCGCTGACACGTACATGTTGAACTAAAGCACTTTGATTTAAAAGTACACACAAACATGGAGCAGGAAATTGGAAACTCGACATGCCACATATTGTTTTAATTTGCTGCTACAACAATATGTTAGTGTGACGTGGTTGTGATTTTCTTTTAAATGCTGTTTTCTAACATTCCACCTCGAGCTTGATTTAACTGGACCTGGCACTTTAATCTCACTGAAAAGACTCAAAAAATAACATCACAGCCTATTCAATTGTGGTTTGAGAAAATGTGTTTTTTCATTTGACATATGATATATAAAAATGACAAACATTGGAGTTTAAAATATTTATTTAAGTAGCAAATCCATATCATTAGGTAAGAAAGTTGCCATTGTTCCAGTGTTTGTTAGCGCCTTTCATAAATAAAGATTTTTCCTCCAACTCGTCCCTCTGGAAGATGTGTGTGAAATATCTCTGATGTCCTCACAAAGTTATTCCCCTGCAAAAACCCGGAGATTCCCTACAAGAAAAAAAACAAAACAAAAGAACATAACCTGTAGAAAGTGAAACACTTTCACAAATACATGCTGATGTAAGTTTTATTAACACCCACTTGTGAGTTCAGGTGGGCTAGGCTACGTAACAAACACTTTAATTCAAACCAAATTAACTGCACCACCATCTACAAAATGATCAAACAGTATGCAAACACTACAACGTACTGGGAGCCAGTGAAGAAGGTCTGTTAAAGACCAACACAAGGCCTCTCTCACAAGTACACACCAAACCATAGTTTCTAACTACTCAACTGGCATATAGGGCATTACAACAGTACAGATGGGATGAGATAAACACGTATAACTCTTATCAAAAGACAAGTGCATGCCAAATGTAATTTGTTTCCCACCTGTTCCAAAACATCAAAGAAAACCAGATGTGTCGGCAGAGAGGATTTATACGGGAATGATGTCCTGAGCCAGAGAAGAGGATCGTCAAAGAATGTCTCAGCTTCATCGACGTAAGCCTCCTCTCCGAGATTGGGAGGACACTCAAGAAACCTCATCTTCAGAGGACAGTGGACGTGGCTACAAGGAGACAGAGGAACATCAGCTCACATCACATGTATTTATTGTCAGACCACTGCTCAGATCACAAAAAGCAGCCTATCAGGCTACTTACAGGCTGAGCTGTGCGTATGAGGGTGTGCTGTACCTGTAGAAGGGCGTCGAGTGGCAGGGCATGAGGAAGAGGACATCTGGCTGCAGACGTTTGGAGTCTCCGTTGACGTCGCAAAGTGTCTGGAGGTGGCTCATGACATCCAGAGTGCCTCGCTGGTGAACCAGGCCGGTGTACAGAGCGGGAACCAGGTTGGACACCAACAAGGCGGCTGCTGCCACTCGACGCCACGCTTTCAGATGAGCCAAAGATATCCCTGTGGTAAAAAAAAAAAAAAAATGTTTGAACACAGCTGGATGGATATGACTACATACGTTTTAGTTGATAAACAGGGAAACTTACCACAGAAGACCATGCAGAATGGCAGCACAGGATAGATGAATCTGAACTCCTTGTGAGGGAGAAAACTGAAGGCAAGAAATAAAACCTGTCAGTTTGTCTAGAGGTGAAGCACTGATGTAAAATAATCAGTGACACTGAAGAGGACGTGTGTTGTAGTGAAACAGTCTCACCTGTAAACTGTGACGGTCCAGATAACCGCTGCCAACAGGATTTTGTATCTTCTGAATGCCAGGGTGCACCCGTGAAGAAAGAAAAGAAGATGGGGGCCGATCACGACGGCAAAGCCCTGAGTGAGGTACCAGTGCCAGGGGTGAGAGCCGTAGAAATCAGCCACACCGTGGAAGATGTTAAACTTGAGGAAGTTGAACTGCACCAGAGTCAGCTGGGAAAAGAGATCAGCTGTTACATCTGACTGAGCAGACAGGAGCTGCTGGATATGTTGGAAATGTTTTTACCTTTCCGTAGAACACACAGTCAATCAGAGCCGAGATTACAACGGCCAGTGTCCTGGTGAAGAGAGCACAAATATGCGTTCATGAGAAACTGAAGAGAAAAAAAAAATGTTCTGATAAGGTTTTGTGAGATCAAAAGTACAAACCCTATGGGAATGTAGTTATGTGTGATGAGTCTTAGTTTGTCATCTTCCCGCAAGAAATGATACATGAGCAGAGGAAACCAGACGATGAGGGCCGTCGGTCGAACAATCACAGCTAAGGCCACCAGGGCCAAATACATCTTGCTGGGAAAAAAAAACAGAAATTAATGTGTAAATAATCTATTAGAACATTAGAACAAATCAGAAATAAGAAAGTTGTTAACAAGCAGAGACCTGCCGTGTGTTTTTGACCCAGGCAGAGGAAAGTAACAAAGAGCCAGAGAGGTGAGGGTGGTCTCCATGCTGTTTGTCAGAGTCCTGGTGCAGCAGAACCACGTAAACCAGGAGCACATGTGACAGAAGAACTGAAACAACAAAGTAAGATTAACAGCAGACAACTGAAGAGCCTGCCTATTACACGCAGCTATTCTCCCTTTAGATTTTTTTCTGTATTTAATAAAATAAATAAAAAAATAAAAAATCCATCCATCACAATACAGCTATTAGACCTGCAGAAGTCTCAAAGAGACAAAAGTTGTTGTTTTGTGACACAACACTGGCACATTTACTTACAGTCCATCTTGCAATGTCCTGATTTTCCAGTTTTTGGATGAAGAAGAAGAATTTTACGTCAGCAAACGCAGCCAAGAGTGCTTGAACAATACGTGGAAGCCAAATCTGCCAAGGCAGACAGAGTTAAGCGCAATTCATGACTACAAACAATAAACCTGCTCAACAAATGCAGACTAAAAAGGTTGGCAGGAAAGAAAATGAAGGGACTTGCCAGGAGATGGACTGAGTCGTAGTTTATGAAGTGTAATATCTTGTATATGAAAGCAAAGAAGAGCGGATATGAGAATCCTCTTATTCCTGCCTTCCATTCCCAGGTCAGATACCCATAAGTCACACTGTTAAGGTCGGAACAGCATAAAGTAACAAAACAGAAACCATATACTGTCACAACACATGGTGGAAAGCTGTTTATAACGACAGCAGAGAGGAGGGCCGTTTGATTTGTTCTTCTTCTGGAGGGGAAGTGTACAGGTGGGTTAGCTTCACAGATGAGAATAAAAAAGACATCAAGGTCTGTGTAATTTTACAAAGGTGTTTCTTATCATCAGTTCTTTTATCTTAATTTATCATCCATTTAAAAACACAGTCTTTACATAAACAAAACCTAGAACCCCCATTCACTCCTCCAGCCTGAAACTCCTGACTTTATTAGTTAAAATTCATCCAGTCACAGGTGAATTTGATCATTCAGAGCTGAAGAAGACACTTGGATGAGTGGCAAAACCACTTCAAGAAAACTCAAAGAAGGCCTTTGCTTTAGATTTCTGTTTTAGATATACCACAGCCCCGATGAGTCTGGATTTACTCTGACATGCTGCTGTTGATAATACACAGCAGCCCGGTCACGCTGTCATGTGTCTTTGTCCAAAGGATATTTGAAGACCATGCGATGGGACACTTCCAGAGACTGCCAGTACTCATCAGGGACGAAGCTGCTCTGAACCAGGAGACAGTTGATCAATCTGAACACCACAGAAAACACAACAACCCTGGCTCTCAGCCCACCTGTGGAATAAACACACAACACTACATTAGAATAAAAACACTAATTTAGCAGCTCCCCCGGAACACATGGCACTTAACATCATTTTAAAAATATATTAGTCACCGAAGTTAAGAGGACTTTCATCTTCCTTTGAGTACAGCAGGGATTTTCGTTTCCTCAGTTTCACATCCTCCACTTTGTTTCCTAACCTCAACCGTGACCGGATGTTCTCCATCTGGACATGTTGTCTTCGGGGCTCAATACACCTGTCAGTGTTTGTCAGGTGAGCTGCAGGCTGATTCAGACGCTGAGTGGACTCTTCAATACAAGGAAATCACGCACAATTTATGATATATACGTAATTAACGTACGCTCAGCTGTCGGTAGGCAGCTACGGATAGACCACCGTTCAGTTTATTTAACCTACAGAATTGAACTGTTACATTTTAAATAAAACAACTAAGAAATTAGATTAACTTCTAGCTGACATTTGTGAACTATGCACAGCCTTCCGCACTCATACTTACTTCCGGTGCGTGCTTCTCTGCCGACTTCAAAATAAAAGGTCTTCTTCTTCTTTTGTGGTATTGGCAGTCTGCTATGGACACCTATTACTGCCACCTGCAGGATATTAGGAAGCTATTCATTTTGTACAAAGTAAAAACAGATGGAGATTAAATATGACAAAAATAGTTCTCTGGTTCAGATTATGTAAAAAAAAAAAAAAAAAAAAAAGGAAGCTTATTCATTACTTCTAGGTGCTGTCGATTTATCTCCCATATTAAATTTACAGTTTAGACGCAAAATCGAAACACAGCAACTCAACTGTGTCTTTGCAGCGCAGATCAATGTTTTGATGGGGACGGAAGCATGGTGTTATTGAACTCTTCGCTAGATGGCGCGATGTAACTCTTTGCTGTTCTGCCTCAATCGGAGTAGAAGAAGAATGTCTCCTGTTACTTAAAGGTGTCCTCGTTGCTTTCTTGTGCCTTACCACCTTGTTCTCGTGTTTGTCTGTGTGCTCGGTGATTACAAACACAGCATATAAACGTCTGCCTCGGTGAGTCACGAGTGTTACAGAGAATCTCCTCTAAATCAGATATAATCGTATGTTTGTCTTGTATTCGACTAAAAAGCATGATATCAAGCCAGCAGTTGTTGTGTGTAAATATCCGGTCTTGCATTTTCAGAATAAGACTCATTACAATTAATTGGGGAAATAGTTTTCAGTTAAGAAAATATCCATGTCAGTGTCCTTTGTTGTAGTCTAATTTATTGATCAGTATCGATCTCATTATTTAATAAACGATTGAATACATAGCTATTTAAATCTAGAAATAACATGCTGCAATAATATCCTTTAAGAAATATCAGTGTCTGGTTTCAGATGAGCCAGATAATTGAAGACTTTCAGACACTTCTTCAGGACATAGACAGTGGCAGACAGCTACAGTAATAACTATAACTAAATTTATGTGAAGGGCTTCAGTGTAGTTTTCAGGAAATGTATAGGAAATGCAGAATGGCAGCACAGACCTTTGCGATTTACACTGTTTCTGAATGTCACCAATGTTGTTCTTTCAGGATCACCCAGAGTCTGAAAAAGAAGTAATGTTTCGACGAAGACTGCCGTTCACACAGATAGCCTTTGCCACAGTGCTAGGAGTTGCTGGTGGTGTTTATATCTATAAACCTTATTTCCAACAAGAGCCAAAGACCTCAGAGCAGAAAAACCTGGATGTGCCGAAGAAACAGAATGAAACAGACTGAAATAGTTCATCCCTCCCACAAAATACTTCACAATCCGATGCCAGAACACTCTGAGACTGCTGGCCTATCACAGCTGGACTGGACAGCAAACTAAAGATGAGATTATGTCTCGCTTCTCTGTGTGGCTCTGTGTGCTTGCAAATGTACATAATAAAATATTTCACAATCTGACTTCCTGAAGTTTCAAAAATGAAATGTCTCATGTTATTACAAATTTTTAAGTGTTTCCAAAGCAAAGCAGTTTCAGAATAATTTCAGTTGAACTTTGCTTTACTATTGTATGTGAAAGGCAAAATGACAATAATCATACACAGCCTGTGTTGTACATGTTCTTTAGCCACGACTCCCTGCAAGCAGTTTCTTTGTACAACAATGTCTGTGACTTATGAAGCAATTATTTGTTCAATTCACAAAAAACATTTATCCTATTAGCTTTCATAAGCACCTTGTGAACATTTAGTAAGTCGTTGGTAACACATTTCTCAATGATTTGAACTTTTCCTATGAAAACATATATTATTATACCTGTATTTTCTCATACTGTCATTCAAATACCATCTGTGTCCTATAAGTCCATGTGAGTGGGCACTTGTATAAGTATGACACAATAAACTACACAACTAACTATTGTAAGCAAAATATTCTTCATGTGTCAAAAGCAGAAGTACTTGTTCAAAAATAGCCCTGTGACTGTTAAATACATTATATTTGCATATTGCAGGAAATGAAGAGATTGAGTGTCCTCCAAGCGTTTTGAGATGACTTAAGTGGGAGAAATTTGTTCTAAAAATGTTCTACTTTACATATTTACATGATTTTATTGGAAGGAAAACTTTTGGACTTGAGTATTTTAATTTCATTCCACTTTCACTACATTTTAGAGGGAAATGCTGAACTTTAAATCTATCTCTAAATTTATCTGACAGCATTAGTTGTTAGTTACTTAGTTATTACTTACTAAGTAGATAGTACATACAAGTAGATCTAAAATTTGTGTAGTAAAATAAACATTGTGATGAGGGTGTACTGTATATTTCAAAATTAGAGGGAGACACTTCAGATATTTTCATGTACCCAGTCTGTAATTTTTTCTTCCATAATATGCCAGAGTATCGTCCAAAAACAAAAGAGTTTGTTTTGTTTTTCTATTTTCATGTAACCGCTTGTTCCATTGAAGTGTCGCGGGGTCTGCTGGAGCCTATCCCAGCTGTCATCGGGCGAAAGGCAGGTTACACCCTGGACAGGTTGTCAGTCTATCTCAGGGCTAACACAGAGAGACAGACAGCTATTCACAAACAATTAACCTAACAAGCATGTCTTTGGATGGTAGGAGTACCCGGAGAGAACCCACGCAGACACAGGGAGAACATGCAAACTCCACAGAAAAAGGCCCAGTCCCCATGGATTCAAACCTGGCACCTTCTCGCTGTGAGGCATCAGTGCTAACCACCTTGGCACTGTACCACCCTGTTTTTCTATTTTTACTGGAAATGTGTGCAACTATGTAATTATACACTATTTAAGCCTTATCCAATTCCTGTGTTTAAACCTAAAAATTAAACCTAAAATTTATGATAACGATTTGTCAGTCAGTCATCTTCCATACCCGTTTACCTGTTAAGGGTCACGGGGGTCTGATGGAGCCTATCCCAGCTGTCATCGCGCGAGAGGCAGGGGTACACCGTGGACAGGTCGCCAGTCCATCGCAGGGCTAACACAGAGACAGACAACCATTCACACTCACACCTACGGGGCAATTTAGAATCACCAATTAACCCAATGAGCATGTCTTTGGATGGTGGGAGGAAGCCGGAGTACCCGGAAAGAACCCACGCAGACACATGGGGGACATGCAAACACCACACAGAAAGGCCAGCCGGCCCATGGATTCGAACCGGTGACCTTCTTGCTGTGAGGCGTCGGTGCTAACCACCTCACAGCCACCTCTGCTAACAAAAAACCCCCCAAAAAAAAAAAAAAAAAAAAAAAAAAAAAAACTTATTTCATTTTAAGTAATCAGCTGAGGAAGTTCCATGGAAACATGCAGCATATTAGATAAAATGTTTTAATTTTCATAATGTATTTATGTAATCATATCATAATAAAAAGAATCATACATTGATCAAAACATTACTGTATGTTTATTGTCAAGAGGGCATTTTTCTGCATTTAACATATTATGTTCTTGGTTTTCAACACAGAACTTTTTCTTGTAAAAACATACTTTTGTAGAACTTAAAGACGTAAAGTAAAAAGCCTCAAAGCACCTCAGAATTGTACTTGAGCAATAAGCAACCAATATTTTCTGTTAGATAAACGCAACAGAATAGAAAATACAGTATTTTAATTTGAATTTAATAGAAGTGTAAAGCAGTGTGAAGTAGAAAACAGTGTACTACTCCGGTTTCGTCGTGTTGCTCCAGTCGGTCGTGTTGTGTCGTAACGGCCGTTAGCTTCAGTCGGCTAACGTCGGCCAACGTTAGCTCCGCGGGGAGGAGCTGTTTCCCTCCAGCGGCTGACTACTACCACACGGAAAGTAAAGGTGGTGCTCAGTGTTAATGAGGCAGCTCTCATGTCAACTAATGGGCTGGCGCCGACGGAAAAACTAAAGTCGTCATTTTTTCACTGTTCCTGAAGTTTTCAGCTCATCTCGGCAACTTAGTTTTGTTTCTTTTTACAGACCACGACACAGCGCGCAGAAGAAACGGCCTGCGGCTGGTGAGTACTTGACTCAGGAAATGTCGGGCGAACAAACCAGCCTGTAGCATCTGTCAGAAGTTAGCGAGAGGCTGAAAACTTTTAACTTCACTCCGCGTCGATTATTTGCTTTTAGGAGTGACTGCATGCTGCCTGTCACATTCACCCTCACGCCGTGAAAGGCTGTTGGCGCTTGGAAACATTTTTACACCTGCCTTATCCTCTTCTCAGAGCTGTTAGCTTTCCCCACACTTGCTCAATAACGGATAACACTGTTTATATACGGAGTTAGAAAACGTGTGTCTCCGTGCAGGACATATTATAGCCTATTATACTTATCCCAGGGCTTGGGCTTGCTGGGGCACATATGTTGGCAGCAGCATGTCTGACACAGGAAGCTGAGAAGTTGGCATCTAACTCATCTTGGCAGGATCCATGTTAAGAATAAAAAGTGGTTATTTCTTGCACAAGTGGTACTGTGACCTCCAGTGACAGCCACATGAGTACCAGCTGAGGTGCATTAGATTTTGTTTCGGTTAATCGATTTGAGCATGAAGGTCAGTTTTATGTGCTGCTACTGCTGATAAATCCCGTTTTAATGACCAGATAATTACCAGCCAGAAGATGCACGTCCACCATGTCCAGTAATTGAGGTTTATTCTGCTTCACTCTTGTGCTGCACCCCATTTATTTGGACTATTTAAAAATTATGGTACTTGCATATTCCCGGATTTTCCCAAGGAGCTGCCTGCCTCTGTCTTGGCCTGCTGCCCAGGGTGGGTCTTACACTTTTCTTTCTTTTTAGTCCTGTCAAATGATTAAAGCTGCTTTTTGTTTGCTGTTCTGCAAGGGAGGTAGTAATGTCTGGCACAGGCAGCGCCTGGGCAAATTACTACTGCAGAAGAAAATGCCATAAGTTACAACTCAGGAAACGTGATTGCCTGATTTACACTCGGTCAAAAACAGCAGACAAATAACACAACATAGATGTCACAAATATACCCATAAAATCAGATATCGTGATTATAAAAGATATAAATACAATCATATAAGAACGTTATTCCTAGAAACAACTTAAAGCACCTTAAACTATGAGCTGTCAGCCCCTAAAAATCCAATTCATCAGTCATTGACAATACAACATGGTGTCACCATAAAACTACCAAAGTCTCAGCTGATACAGATATTTTTGGATTAGGTTGTAATAGAAGCACATTTGCAGCACAGGTAAAGATACATGGGCATTATTGTAGGATGGTTTTTATTTTATTTAGGTTTCAATAAGGATGCACTTTGACTTGGATTAACCCAGTAGAGGCCCCAGGGACAAAAATACATGTGAACACCTAGTAACCCATCTGGTGGTTATTAATAACATATATGGTCTTCAGTGTGATAGTGCACTTCGTTTATTAGAGCTGAAACTATTAACAATCTTGGCATCATTTTCAAATAGACAGTCAGTTCTTTCATCTAATCATAAGTTGATTCTACTTTTCTCTGTTTTATTATGATATAATTATTCATAATACAAACAAAATAAGACTGTAATGGGTTCAAATCAACTAATTGATAACTGATATAAATGTTAGTCCTAGTGGTGCATAATTTAGTGCCAAACAACGTGGCACTTGATTCCTTTAGCAGGAACTTGAAGTGCCAGTCGTTAAGTGGAGGTGTCTCTCCTCCAAGGCAGTTTCCTTGTTTGACTGGTTGGTCATATCGCTTTAACAGCTCATAAAAAAAAGTCAAATTACTGCATTACTATTTTTTGATGTGACAGTGACATGCGCCCACAGCTATATGCAACTGTTTCCTCTGTCCTAGATTAAATCGTTCTCTTGTTGTTAATGACACCAGCAAGTTTTGTGAAGATAAACATCAGGCTCAGGTCTACACTGCTGCTTGTAAGGCTTTTTGCACTGAAGTGGAGTCTGGTATTATGTGACACTTTAAACTATTAGAAGGACAGGGACTCGTTTGTTTTCCGTTAAAAGGTTGTGGGAAACATGAGACGGTCCAATGTTATTTCTTGTTCAAATTAGTTTAATTTGAATAATTTCTAAGGTTTGAAAAGTGATTCACTAAAGTAAATGTATTAAGATGGTAATTGGCAGACCTCTGCACCGCTGACAGTGACTCACAGTAAGGGGTTAGATTTAGATACAGAGAATGTATCTTGCCAACTTTCTGTGTGTTTTTTTTTTTTTATGCTTATTCTTGTCTGCCTCTTTGACAGCAAACAAGTATCATGTGTTTCATTTGGAGGGGTTTCCATCGAGTGGAGGAGCACAGTTTGGGACATTGTTAATTCAGACAGGTTTATGTAAGGCAGTAATGAGGGCAAGACTTCTCGTTCTTTCTCATAGTTTACTGCGCTCTGTGTTTTCTTGCCTAACACAACGGAAGATCATACTCTGCCATCAGAGCTTGCTTCCTTTTCACAGCTGTGATAGGACTGGGAAGTGCAGTTTGACAAGGAAATGGCCTCGCAATTTTAGATTTTAACATAGTTTGTTACTCTTATGGTTTACTGCACCAATATTTACTTTCATTTCTCTATAACACTCTTTGTAAATGTGTCAATATTCTCTTTTTGTATTCAAATGTGGCTCAGTAAGAAGTTGTCTGATGAGCATGTCTGATAATAGTCTGCAGAAATTTGCTGACACAATCCACACTCAAGCAGTGTGGTTTAGCTTGACTGTGTCACTTGTGTGACGTTTTTTCACTGAAACAGAAATCAACTTTCTGTGTCAGGGTCACTTAGAATAACGTCAGAAAAATTAAATGACGGTAAACTTCTCTCAGGGCTGTCAAAATTAGTTATTTGAACAAGACAGTTTGACTGTAATATGTCTTAGTAGTTGAACACATTCAACTGTACAAATAGTCCTTTTGATATACATTTTGACAGAAAGAAGATCCTAGTCATCTTTTGAATAAGCCAACATGCACAGTGCCAGCGCTTTGGAGTAGTACAGCAAAATATAAAGCTTATAAGTGATAACTATATAGAGTAAGGATCACATGTTACAGTGTTACAGTCTTGTAGTACTGCTTGACAATACCAGGGACTGCAATCAACCAATTTCTGGAATAACAGTGAAAATTTCCTTCAAGCTTCAGTTTATCCAAGCTCTTTGGGACTTATGTCAGTGGTCTGGGAGGGATGTAACACACCAAACTAACTGTCAGCTGTTTTCAAGTGTGTGGCTTTTGGTGAGTGTCTGTGGCCCTGGTTTTTCCAAGGTGTCCCACACGGCTAGCACTAGTGAGACCCCTCTCGTTAGGTTTTCAACTGATTCAGCATGTTGAATTGGTGGTTGGGGTGAGAGGGGTCATTCTGATTGGCTGATCAGTTTAGAGGAGCAGTGTATGAGAAGAAAAATGGATGTGACTAAAGTAAACCAAATGACAAAGGTCAAATGGCTCATAGACAGCTCTCCTTGGTTCTTATCTTCATCTCATTTGAACATTCAAACACACAAGTATTTTGACAATGACATGGCTATCTAGTATGTATATGTAGCCCTAATGATCACCATGATTTGGGCGATCACCATGTATCACTAAGTATCCTAGCCTCCTAGCTAATAGTAGCTATTATGGTTTACTCGATATTTCCATTGATGCAGGTGCAAAATGTTTGTGCTAGCAGGTTGTTGATTGTAAAAACTTTTTGGGCCTGACACAGAAAATGTGACATCATGACACAGTTTGCCTTTGTTTTCAGTATTTTATTGTTGTTGGTTTGGTGTGCCTTAATACTTTGATTTTCTCCTGGCTGAAATAGTCTTTAGCAGACGGCTGGACCATTCAGTCATCCAGTTTCTTGTCTGTTACCTGAGTAATGTTTGGGTGATGCACTTCAGAGTTTGTGATTACATCAACTGATACAAGTGCAGATCCACACGTTGAGATTCATGCTTTACTGTACCTTTACTGCAGTCGGTTTGGAGGTCTTAGACATATTCTCCTGGCATTCTCCAGACAAACTTTCATCATCAGATCCATGATTATTGAATTTAAGCTCTCATCTACAAAAGTTCTCTCTGTGCATGTTTGTTTCATAAGTTCATCACTACTTCTGAGCTAATGAATAGTTAATAAATTGAATTGCAGTGGTAAATCTGGTAAATCTCTTTGATCCCTGCAGATGTATTACAGGATGTAGCTTTATAAGTAATCCAATGTGGATTAATGGACACTTTACTTGATTATAGATGGATTTATAAAGCATTTTGAAAATGTAGATCTTTGCAAAAGAGTAAATATGATGAAGAATTAGTAAACACTGGAAAATCTAAATGTATAAAGCAAAGTATTACATCAAAAACCAAAGGAATTTAAAACGCAATCATTTAGTCAGAGGAGATTTTAAGATTTGTTTAATAGTTGATGGTAAGCAATCCAACCTGGGCTGCTTCTTGTAGCTGTGATGGAAAGCCCTGAGTCTAAATAAAATCTGATTTATATCATTTTAACGTACCTGAGTTAAAACAGGTCCATAGCCAGGAATGTGGACATCACATTTTTGAGGTTTAGTGGTCTTAGCCCTCCGTTTATGGTCACATCATTGCTTGTAATGACCCTTTCCATTACAGTTCATTTATCATGGATCTTAATTTTGCACAAGACCTTAATCTTCTTATGGCTCCAGATGAAAGGTTCAGTGGAGGACACAGGGAAAGAATGTAATGTAGTGGTCATATGATACATTCACCCTTTCTTTGAGTTGTTTTCACCATAAGTAGTCGACCATTACAAACGAAAAGGTTTCATTCTAGATACACAATGCAGTGTGCTTCTGATTCCCATTTAACATAATAAAATGTGTACTTCTACACTCATCTCCTTAATTAAGACCCCTTAAATGTTCATTCCAAAATGTCTAGATTTGATATTTATTGATTAGTGGAGCGAAATTATAACAACATTCAGGTCTTAGGGTTATTAAGGGGAATTTAACTTGCATGTGTTTTAGTTTGTGTCTTTGGCTGGAGAGAGACAGAGAAATGTAATCACACATTATCCTGCATTACCATCAACTGTACAAATCTTCACCTGGAATTCATACAGAACACAAGAGAAGAGTAAAACATGTTTCTCCTTTCAGAATTGACTCTACCTTAAACTAAAGTCTAATGAAGGTGGACCAGAACCTGTTACTTTGAAAGTATGTCGTAAAATGATTTTCCAATATCAATAGAAGTACATATGATCCTCAGTTGGCAAGCCAAACCAAATTCTGGGCTTTTTAGATCATAAACAAAAATAAATATTGATAGAAATTTGCCACACTGGTTGCATCTGTTGCCTCATACACCACACTGAAAGGTTACTTTATATTTTTGTATTTTTTCCATAGATTTTGTCATAGTCATTGTTTAATTTTGCATTGTCTATTACAATAAAAGTGGAAAGATATGACCTGTCCATATTGTTCTTTTATAATGGGCTTGGTCAACTATTGTGTTGACGTACAGTTTATCAACGTTGGCATCTTGGTGAGACAGTCGTGATGTTCCTCAAGCATATTTACATCGGAAAACAGACACATTTGTTCTCCTAACTCGTAACAGTGAGGACAAAATACATGTAACAATGATGCACTAACTATTGAATCAACCCTTTGTACTGTAGTAGACTTAAACACAGTAACACTTGTTACAGTTATTGTTTATTCAGTATAATTAGACCTTTAACTTAAATTTTCTACAAGAACCTGAAAGACAGACTGAACAATGCCGAAGGGTTTTGGTTTGGTAATGACCTGTTTGCGAGGTTAGTACAGTTAATTAGGGCCGGTGTTAAAGCTTTCCATGATCCCATGTAAGTGTCTATGATGCTGTTTAGTAGTGTTAGAGTGTGTCCATGTTACTCAATCTCAAGCCCATGGGTTTGTACTGATGACATGCAGTACATCTTTCTGTGGCAGCTGTAGTGTTAAGCAAATATTATCCAAACAGAAGTAATTGTGCATTCCTGTGATGTCAGTGTAATTGTTCCTGACTAGGAAATGTCCCGTGAACGCCCCCTCGAGTCATAAGAACAACCTCAGGTTGGCAAAAATGTTGCTACAGACCTTAATGTTTTGTTTACATCATATAGAAACATGGCAGTAACACTAACACACATATGCTTAATTTGTTTTTAGCTAGACTGACATGTATATGAAGTGATGGAGTGTTTCCTTTGCTGTTACAGAAATATTAGAAACGGCTCTCAGTGTGTTTGCTGGGTGAATACACATTTAATGTGCTTGTGTGCATTGATTGTGCACTGCGGCACAAAGAATGTATGTATACAGGTGTGACTTAATTAAATGAGTATATGCATCACAATGCTTTAAAATATCTACCAGTGGTTGTTGGTCACAGTTTTTTCTGCTACAGTGTAGACCAATGACTCTGAGTAGTAAGCTATAATATGATGCAGATGAAACGTGTTGGCAGTATAACTTCATTGTTGTGTTTTTCTTTTCATGCCCAGCCTTCTATTCTAAATATTAAGAGCACCATGCATTTTTGATGTTGCCCAATGTTCGTTTGGATGAGATATATACGTCTTTGGATTTGCATTGTTAAGGTTTTTTCTAAGTGCCTCACAATTTTACAATGTTTAATTTGAGGGATTGAAAACAAATAGCACTCATTTCTTTGCCAAATATTGTGACTGGGTTGTTTTGTTTGTGTGTTTCAGAAATTAAGAACTCACTATGTCTGATGGGGAGTACGATTACCTCATCAAATTCCTAGCCCTCGGTGACTCTGGTGTGGGAAAAACAAGCTTTCTATACCAGTACACAGATGGCAAGTTTAACTCCAAGTTCATCACTACAGTTGGAATAGACTTCAGAGAAAAGCGAGTGGTAAGTCAGTGCTATACTTCTCTCAAGCCGGCTTTGGAAAAGTTGGAATTTCCTAAATCCAGTTGTTCAGTAGAAGCATGCATGGATTTTACGCTCCACACTTGTGACGCAACATTTCCTTGTGTGCTACTAGCAATAATTACTGCCTGATTAAGAGCTTTAATGCATTCCCACAGCATTAAGTAATGCCCTTGTAACAAAAGACTACTGATGAATGCTGCAGCATGACTAATGCTGGTGAATGGCAGGCAGCACCCACCTTAAGAATAAACACTTCATACCATTGGCAAACAGCTGAGCAGTATTCATATTTACTCTCCCTATTGCAGCTGACCTCCACCTCCAAGAATATATCCACATCTGAATAGTTAAATTGCTGTACTGGACATTCATTTCCATTCACCACTATCCATTCAATAAGGGTTTCCATCACCTAAAAATACCAAATGCAACCACACCAAACTACACTTCCTCATTAATGTTTCCACAAACCAAAAGAGTTTTATTATTATTGTTATTATTATTATTATTATTATTATTATTTTAATATTCTTAAAGTAGACTAGTAGTAGTTAAAAGTAGTTAAAAGCTTTGACCTGTTTTGTTTCTGTCAGGTTTACAAATCTACGGGTCCTGATGGAACTTCAGGCAAAGGACAGAAGATCCACATACAGCTGTGGGACACTGCAGGACAGGAGCGGTACACTTTTCTTTTCATCTTTACTTTCTCATCCTCCTCAAACCTCCTCCTGTTTGTTTTAAAATGTATTTTTCAGACCAAATTACAGTGGTGTGAAAAAGTGTTTGCCCCCTTCCTGAATTCTTTCTTTTTTTTTTGCGTGCTCGTCCACACCTAAATGTTTCAGGTCATCAAACAAATTTAAATACAAGACCGTTAAAACATAACTGTGGATTATCACACCTGAGTTCAATTTCACACCCAGGCCTGATTACTGCCACACCTGTTCTCAATCAACAAATCACTTAAATAGGACCTGCCTGACAAAGTGAAGTAGACCAAAAGATCCTCATAAGCTAGATGTCATATGTCATGAGATCCAAAGAAATTCAGGAACAAATGAGAAAGAAATTAAATGACATTTATCAGTCTTCAAACGGTTATAAAGCCTGACTCCAGCCAACCACAGGGAGAGCCATTATCAACAAATGTGGCCAGCTGACCAAAATTACCCCAAAGTCACAGCGATGACTCATCCAAGAAGTCACAAAAGACCCCACAATAACATCCAATGAACTGCAGGCCTCACTCGCCTCAGTTAAGATCAGTGTTCATGACACTTTCTTTCCATAAAAAAGAGACTTGGCCAAAAATGACCTGCAGCTGAGCAAAAAAAGAACATAAAGGCTCGTCTCAGTTTTACCTGTAAACATCCTGATGATCCCTAAGATTTCTATGAAAATACTCTGTGGACTGATGAGACAAAAGTTTAACTTTTTCGAAGGTGTGTGTCCCATTACATCCGGTTTACACCAGACACTGCATTTCAGAAAAAGAACATCATACCAACAGTAAAATATAATCATGGTCTGGGCCTGTTTTGCTGCTTCATGCCCTGAGAGACTTGCTATGATAAACAGAACCATGAATTCTGCTGCCTACCAAAAAGTCCTGAAGGAGAATGTCTGGCCATCTGCTGTTGGGTTCTGCAGCAGGACAATGATCCAAAACACATGAGCAAGTCCACCTCTGAATGGCCTAGTCAAAGTACTGATATGAATCCTATTGGGATGCTGTGGCATGACCTTAAAAAGGCGGTCCATGCTCGAAAACCCTCCAGTGTGACTGAATTGCAACAATTCTGCAAAGATGAGTAGGCCAAAATTCTTCCACAGCACTATAAAAGACATTGCAAATGCTTGATTTCAGTTGTTACTGCTAAGGGTGGTCCAACCAGTTATTAGGTCTGGGGGGGAATCACTTTTTCACACAAGTCCATGTAGGTTTGGATTTTTTCCCCTTAATAATAAAAACCTTCGCAGTTTTTTTGTGTTTACTTGTTTTTTTGTGTGTGACAAACATGCAAATACTTGTTCAGACCACTGTATATCTCTTGCTTAAGTTTTTTCCTGTATGGTTTCAGGTTCCGAAGTTTGACAACCGCTTTCTTTCGAGATGCAATGGGTTTCCTCCTACTGTTTGACCTCACAAATGAGCAAAGTTTCCTCAACGTCAGAAACTGGATGAGTATGTCTCTTTGTGTATCTTTTTGAATAAATCCTCTGTACCCTACTAGTACAATTAAAACCAAATTCCACAATCCATTTGTTGTTGACTCTCAAATTGTTTGTGTGCAAAAGCTTATTGCTCCACTAAGTCGTTATTAGACCCAAATTAATCTGATCTGTTGGTAATACTGTGGCGTTCAAACTTCATATTTCAGATGAATGTAATAGACTTTCTAAGTAAATATAATACACATTAAAAACTGAGGTAAATGCATAATATTGTTGAATGTATTTTTCAGGTCAGTTACAGATTCACGCATACTGCGAAAATCCAGACATTGTTCTGTGTGGCAACAAATGCGACCTGTCTGATCAGAGAGCAGTCAGTCACGACGAGGCTCGCGAACTGGCGGAGAAGTATGGGTATGTCCTTCTGTTTTTGATCCACCCGTGCACGAAAACCTCTCCCTCGAACGTTTGTCAAGGAGGCAGTGGCTCCATTGTTTGCCAAAGTCTGTGCAGGAGACTGTCTGACTAAACTGGTCCTCCTTGAAAAGCAAATATTTGTACACATGTGTAAAATATCCTGCTCTGGCCCCATTAGACACACCTTTACTAAAAACACGGATATCACACTGCAGTTTATTTAATACTTTCTTTTGAGTTCATCCTACACATGTTGTCATGTTAATCCACGCTTGGAATTACCCAGTACATGCAGTGGTTACTCCTAGTTGAGAAATGTTTTTATAATCCTGTTTCTTAAAGAAATGACTTTGATCTGTTGGAACTTATTTGTGAAGTGTTTTATTTTTAGTAGGATTTAAGTATTTGGGATCTAAGAAGGTGAAACGTATACTTTCAAATTTCCAGAAGATTAGTTTTGGAGACAAACCTGTGATGGTACAAACTGACATACAGAGCGTGTTGTAAACATGTTTCTTTCTGCTGTAAAGTTGGACCTTTACACATAGAGGTCTTGGGCATTGCTTTTGGAGCAGCCTCATTTGAGGAGCTGTCATTTTCTGCATTTTGATATGGCTTTTTTTTATTACTTTAATGGGAAACAGAACTTGTTGATCTCATGTTTATAATCCAAACTTGTTTCCGTCCAGAATCCCATACTTTGAGACAAGTGCTGCAAACGGACATAACGTCACCCAGGCTGTTGAAGTCCTGCTCGATCTCATCATGAAGAGAATGGAACGATGTGTTGACAAGTCCTGGATCCCTGACGGGACTGTCCGAGCTAACGGACCCACCAACCAAGACATCCCTGATGGCTCAGACAAAGGCAAATGTGCATGTTAGAATGATTTTAGTTATAGAATTGCAATGTAATATTGGTGGGAAAAGAGGAAGACATCCAAGTATCACAAAGTGGGAGTTGGAATATTATCCTATGATAGGTGAAACTTAACATTATCTGTGCCCTATGCCCCACAAACCACAATATTCTGTCACTGACAGGCTGTATAGTTTATCAGTACGCAGTGAAATGCCTTTTGAACATGGGCATTTCATTTGAATTCATAAGCCGAGCATTTTGAGTAATTAATTCATGTTGGTTGTGAGTGTAGGGTATTTATTTCTTATGATGCCTAGCTTAAACATCCAGTTTTGATGATCAGTTTATTATAACTGATTCAGTCAGATATAAACTTTATCCTCCACATCACTGAAAGGTGAGCTGCCACACCACATGTGATACAAATATATTGTTAATAACAGCTAATAACAAATGTAGCTCCCACTGACCATTCAGCTTTGGTCTGATGGATAATTAACACTCTTGTATTTTCCTCTTTAAATCTTTTTGCTTTTTTGCCTGTAAAACGTGAATTGCAGAAGCCAGTTTTACTGTATCGCCGACACTTTATTATGTGCAGTCTTGGGCAATAACAATTAATTGAGTTTGATTTAGAAATAAAAATGTCACAAAAACGTAAAGGAAATAGGGCAGTAACTCAGGAATGCAGTTAATTCAGGTAATTTGTCTCTTCTTAGCATCTTACATAGTGCCAAACTTCACAAATGTAACATTACGAAACATCATGACTCTCTTTTATGCCCATCTACACCTGACTTAAACCTGTTTAATGGTAAACATATTTCTCTTAGGTGGATCATGTAATACTCAATCCTTAAAATCAACCAATTATTTTTATTATTCTCTGATTTTCCACTTATGCCTGACTTCATAACAAATAAATAGAACAACATTCAGGGAAAAGAAGCAGAGATGCTATTTCATAATAGTTTTGCTGTCATTGATCAGATGATCTGGATGGCATATCAACTGCAGATAAGTAGCTATTTCAGCTTTTATATTTAACACATAAAACACTGTTAAATGACATTGTATTTTAGTGTTTCACTCACAAATCCACATTTGTTTTACACTGTCATTTGTTCCTGTATAAAAGGGTGAATGTTTTATTAAAGACATGGGGAATTTTTCTCTCTCTCACTGTTTCACACTGTTTCCACAAGTTCCAATATTTGAAAATGCGTCACCTAAATGAATGATAATGAATGACCTAAGTAATAAACACAAATGTGTCATACTGCCATAGTGCCATACTTTCATATGCAAAATGTGTAACTTATGTCCAAAAATAAATATTTGTATTTATGTATTCCTTGAACCGTCTAATTTTATGAAAAATAGTTCATGCAGATGTTCTCTAATGATACCAGATCATAATCAGTTTCTTTCATTCTTTCATTTATCTTCTTTAACCGCTAGTGAAGGGTCGCGGGATCGAGTCTATCGAGACAGACAACCATTCACACTCACATGCACACTAACAGCCAATTTAGAATCGCCAAACCTAACGAGCATGTCTTTGGATGGTGGGATGAAGCCATGCAAAGGCCCCTGATGGAATCGAACCATCAAACCCAGAACCTTCTTGCTGTGAGGCATCAGTGCTGACCACAATCTCATCATAACAGAGGGATTTTTCACCCACTATGTGTTTGTTCACCACTTTTATGATATGTGAAATGTGCATCATAATGACAAAGACATTTTATTTTCCAATTTTTACAAATTTGTATTAAGTATAAAGCAATTGCCCTAAGGATATGACAATATAGCAGTTGTATAAAAATGATGCTAGTCTGCGTGTCACAATTATCCACAGATAAGACGTGATAAATTCCAGCAACTGTAATTAATTCACATATTTCCACTTGTACATTTTAATTGTATAATCACAGAAAACGGCCTTTGTTTTGTAGCTTAAAAACATTTTACCTTTACGGGAAAAAACTGCAACTGTCCTACGGGCATATAGAGGGCAGCACCTTCCCTCCATAGCTCCAACTTCAGGACGGTTCATCCAGCGAAGAAGAAGCGCTTCAACCCAAACAGCCAAAGGTGGAGGAGTGTCTAAGGTACCAGAGACTCTTGTTATGTTTATACACCTTTTTAATTATTTGTTCACGTATTTTAACCAGGCGCAAGTCTGTTTTAAGTAAAGCTAGAACCCGTTAACAAGACCACATTGCTGTCTTTGTCTCGGTTTCTGTATTTTTCTTTAAAAAAGTTTAGCCTCAGTATTAGCTAGCTAACGTTAACTGGCCAACGGTAGGTAATACCTGGTATATACAGTCAATAGATAATACTGATTTACAGTTTCCCCAGCGGGAACATGTTGATATAACTTGGGGGAGGTACAGGCACAGCATTTAGGTGTAATTTCGATTGTAAATGTAGACCTCCGGGTAGTTTTTCAATTTCTATTTTGCTAACATAGTGCTAAATCTGCCTGGTTAACGTTACATTTAGTAGCTACTAGTTTTGTTTTTGTTTAACTAACCGACAGTAAATCATAATGAGCTATCTGGACTTTACACAGCTGTTTTGCACACTTTCTGACCAACATTAAAACGATGTGTTTGATATTATTTTGGATACATGCAAAGGGAAGAAGATACTAGAACATGTATTAACATGATACCCAGTGAATAAATTGCTGCAAATACACAGCCAACTTCACACATTTAGTTCACGTTCACACAATGAATATTAACATCCACATTCACTGATCCTGGTAAATGTACATAGTGAATTTAATTAATAAATTCTGTTTATTGATTTACTAACTGTTTTTGTCCATGGATTCGTCTGCCACGGTTCATAAACAGGTTAATTTTCAGGCAGTGAGGATAGATGATGATAATAATAATCATAATCATAATCATAATAATAACGTGTGTGTCCACTCTTGCAGAATGCCGTTCCATTTCTGCCCCCAGTGTGGGACAAAGCTGCAGCCTCTTTTCAAATTTTGTCCGACGTGTGGGGAGAAAATTCCCAGTCTTGCAGATGGATCTGGACCCGAGGACTTGCCTGCTTCTTTGAGTTCTTCTCCACCTATGGGAGACAAAGTAACAGCATATGCCGTTAAAACAAACCCTGCCCCAAGCATAAGCTGCGACCCCACAGAAAATACAGGTTAATCTATCAAGAACTGTTTCACATTCTACAGATATTTGATTTTGTATGCGTTTTGGGAGAATTTAAATTATCTCTTTCTACAGGCCATTCATTTTTCAGTTCAACTCCAGTTTCAACTCGTCCAGCACTGAAAAAGACCCGCAACTCCCTTCGCCTGGACAAAGTTAAATTCAACATCAAAGATGCCACTTCACCTGCTGTGTCCTCTGCTGCTCCTAACAAGACGGAAGGTATTTATAATGGTCGGGAAGTAGCTTCCCATTAATGTTTTTATTTGGTTTTCTGGTAGCAGATAGAAGAGAATAAGAGCAGAAACATGCAGTATGGTGGGCAGACCGATGAGGTGCCAGGTGACTAATGTAAACTACAAGTTACCTCTATTTGTGGAAATGAAAGGGCTGTGATTTTGCATCGCCAGATAACAGGCTTGGGTGGGAGAGATCACCACAAAAGCTGCGCACAGCCAACGTCAAACTAGACGCAGAGGTAGAACCAGCCTCAGAGTCTACGTCTCCTGCTGTAAAATCCACTCGAGCTGGTGAGTGGAAGTATCATCTGTTTATATCTATTCATTCATATGCTGCCTAAAATAATAATTTTGTCTTTAATTCATCTTGCTTGTTGCCGGATCCATGTGTAGTCAGAGGGAAGGCTAAACTCTCCAGCCCTGTTACGAAGAAGGTAGAAGAAGGAAAGAGGTTGTCTGATAAAACCAGTGGGGTCACAGAGGAATCGACAACAGATGGCTCTTCTGTGGCCAAGTCTTTAACGGTTTCCTTTACAAACTCCAGGTCTCCTTTAAAAGGTATTTACACTATATAAGATCTTACACACATCTTCATGCGTATGTTGATTCAATTCCTACTTCAGCTACTAGCTCTACTACCAGTAGCTACTGAGATTAACGTACCTTCATAGTCTATTATTAATAAGATTAGATATACCCGCTGACACAATAAACCAGTCAACCATTATTTTCTTTTACCTGTGACTAACCAGATTTACCATATTGTCATTAAAATGTAAGAAACAAACAGACTATTTCCCAAACTATGTTAACTAACTATGTTTGTATAAATGAGCAGCTACAGGAAAAAGCAAAGCCAAAAAGGCAAAACAAATGCCATCTGTGGAGCCACTGCAAGAAGGTGAGGAGGTGACCGACACAACAGGCAAGAAGTGGAAGCTGATGAAACTGCTCAGTCAGAGCACGACAGAGCTCTTCTATGAAGGTGAACATCACATTTACTGAAAATTACCCAAAACGTCCCAAAACAGATTATAACAAGCTACAAATATGGAAAATGTAGTACTGAATGTCAACTAAAGTTATGGACCAGTTAACCTAGCCTAGTTTATATAATGGCAGCAGATTACAGTAGGACATAGTAATCGATTCATAATGCATTCATTTATAAGAAACACTTTGTAATAATTTACTAATACTGTTTTGTCCTTATCAGTTTCACGGTCAAATTTCAAAGAATCAAACCACATCCTCAAACTGGTAAGTGCCAACACTCACAGTAAATTGAATGTTTCCTAAATTGCCTCCATGAGATGACATTCATGTAGGAATCATTTATTTCCTACCTTCTGTATATACTGATCAGGCATAACATTATGACTGTGTAGGTCTTCCTTCAGTTGTGACTCATCAGAGAATGGACATGGGTCTTCTGAGGGTGTCCTGTGGTGTCTGGCAACAGTGTAGTTTCTTGGGGGCCTTTAGATCCTGTGGGTTGAGGGAAGGGCCCCCTGTGGATCATCCCACAGATATTTGATCAGTTCTAGTGAGTTTAAAGGCCAGGTCACAGCTTGTGCTTTTTTCTGAGTTGGTCCTAAACAGTTTTAGTGTGTGTACATGTGTCGGGCTGCATCGTGCTGGGGATGGCTGCTGCCATCAAGTAGTGTCATTGCTATGGGGTGGGGGTGGGTGGTACATGTCTAAGTAACATCCACATGAATGCCAGGTCCAAAAGTTTCCCAGTAGAACCTTGTATCGTCTCAAAATGGTCAGTGTCATTCACTTCTCTTGTCCGGTTATAATGTTGTGGCTGATCGCTGTATATACATCAAGTTCATCCTGTGTTTTTTACTCCTAGGGAGCAAAAGACGGAAGAATCTTCAATGAGCAGAACTTTTTACAGAGAGCTGCTAAACCTACATCTGGTGAGAGTAGTTTGTTGTATTTCTAGGTCAGCACCTCCAAATTAAAATTCACTTAAAGGGAGATGATTGCTGAAACCTAAGCTCCAGGTGTTTTAGTCCTTGTGCTGCCTGGACTCTAAAAGGGTGAAGAGACTAACAGTGACGTTAGAGACATTTGGTGAAGTGGGGATCTGACAAGTTGAACTAATCTCAACTTCTAGGCAAGGCCGTGTTAGTACTAGTAATCATCACTACAACATGCAGAATTTCATAAAAAGGGTCTCCCGACACCAAATGGTTGCCAGTGTGTTCCGGTGATAATTACATGAGGAGTTCACTTTGTTTTTCCGAGCCTTAGACGAGACTGTTAGAGGGTTTATCATATTGTGAGAGTATATTTCATTTCACAACACCAGAGCTACACAAATGAAGCCTTGTCACAGTTCTTAAACCTTCTTTAGTTAAAAGTCTGATTAGTCTTGAGTGTAATATTATATCTGTGATAATCAAAGACTTATTGTCTCTTCAGTTGACAAGTGGATCAAACTAAACAAGATGGATTATCTGGGGATTCCTTGCTGTGCTGGCTTTGGTCTTCATGCAGAGTCATACAGGTGTGAGGTTTATCTGTCAGTATTTACACATTATATGGAAGCATTTTTAAGTAACTCTTTTTCTTTTTTTCCTTTTTTAACAGGTTTCTGATTTTCCCTGACATGGGCCAGACTCTGCTCTCTGTCATTGAGGACGAAAATGAGCTTCTGTCTGAGAAAGTTGTTCTTCAGCTCGCCTGTAGAATAGTTAGTACTCTCATGTCATCTGTAAACCTGTAAAACAAAACTCTTAATCTGGTTCCTAATAATCTGTAACACTTCTTTCCACTTGTAGTTGGATGTGCTGCAGTATATCCATTCAAATGAGTACGTTCATGCTGATATAAATGCTGAGAACATCTACATAAAATCAGGACAGACATCACAGGTGCAACATATTCTGATAGTTGTAGTCATTGTCCGTGCTTAAAGTGTGTTTCACTGACCACTCTGTCCCTGTGTGTGTTACTAGGTGTCCCTTGTAGGATACTGCCATGCCTTCAGGTACTGTCCTGGAGGCCAGCATGTAGAGTACCGTGAAGGCAGCAGAACACCACACGAGGGCACCTTAGAGTTTATCAGCCTGGATGCACATAAAGGAGCAGGTGTGTTCTCATGCAAACAACTAAAATCCTGCCATCTGTGAAATTAAATTATACTCACTTATTACGTACACGTTGCTATTACCAGGTTGGACCTCCTTTAGTCTTTAGAACTGCTCTAACTCTTTGTGGCATTGATTCAGGTGGAGCCACATTGACATGATAGCCTCATGCAGTTGTTGTACATTTTGGGCTTCACACCTGTGATGTCTCCGGTTCCAAATCCTCATCCAAAGGTCCCCTAATGGATTGAGATATGACTGTGGAGGACATTTGAGAACAGTTTGTTATGTTCAAGAAACCAGTCTGAGATGATTTCAGTTTTATGACAGGGTACGTCATCCTGATGAAAGTAGTCATCTGAAGATGGGTACACGGTCGTCATAAAGGGATGGACATGGTCCGCAACAATACTGCACAGCATCACATCACTAAAACCAGCCTGAACCGGTGAAACGAGGCAGGGTGGATCCATGCTTTCATGCTGTTTATACCAAAATCTGACCATACAGTCCGAATATTGGATAAAGGCAGATATCGAGATTCATCAGACCAGGCAGTATTTTTCCAGCCTAGCCTCGTGTCTACAGGCCTGAATGCAGTAGCTGCCAAGTAATTGACTGATTGGATATTTAAAATAATCATACGCTGTGGCATTTAACGGATACTAAATTTGTGCTAAATGTGCCAAGAAAATATCCTCCACCCCATTACACCAGCAGCAGCAGCCTGAATCATCTAGGATGGATTCATATTTTTGAGTTGCCAGTTTCATTTTTTCCCCAGAGAACTGCTGCTCACTGGTTATTTCCTCTTTTTCAGACCATTCTCTGTAAACCCTGGAGATGATTGTGCATGTCAATCCCAGTAAATCAGCAGCTTTTGAAATGCTTAGGTGCCAGCCCGTCTGGCACCAACGACGACAACATGTTCAAAGATCATCTTCCTTTCCTGTTCTCATTCTTGGTTTGAACTTCATCAGCTCGTCTTGACCGTGTCTACATGTCTAAATGCACTGAGGTGCTGCCATGTGATTGCATTATTAGATACGTGTTCAACAAGCAGTTGAACGGGTGTACCTAATAAGATGGCCAGTTAGGGTATTTATGAGTAACTATAAACCAAACACATTTATTTTCTTCCTTCTGTGATGGACACCAGCACTCTGCCCACGCTCCATCTGGCACAAACAGACTTCACATGAAAAGATTGATTTGTTTTTCCTCATCAGTGAGTGTGATGTTCTTCAGTGTGAGATGCTCGTACAACATTTTTCTTGTGACTTTTAAAGCCCCCCAAACAAAACAAAGTTGATATTTAGAGCCTCTGTTGTGTTTAGTGTTTATCATCATAACTCTGGGAGAGAAAATAGATGTCGGCATCTGTGTGTTTCAGCTCCGTCCCGCCGCAGTGACTTGCAGTCTCTGGGTTACTGTATGCTGCAGTGGCACACAGGGACACTGCCATGGACCGATGTCACTCAACCAGACCAAGTAGCCAGCCAGAAACAGAGGTAAGAAAAGAGCATATCCACATCAGGATGCACACGGAGAGACGTGTAAAATACAGTTCAGTAAAAAACTTCTCATTGTAGGTACAGGGACAATGTTGGGGCACTGCTGAGCCACTGCTTCGGGAGGAAGAAAGTTTCCAGTGAGTTACAATCTTCTTCTATAACAGATGTGACGTGTATGAAGTTTGGTGATATACTCTGTTCTGTGTGTCCTGCTGTAGGTGCATTTCAGAGCTACTTGACTGCAGTGATGGCTCTGCAGTACTCTGAGCAGCCCGACTACTCGGTGCTGAAGGCTGGACTTAGTGCTGCTTTACAGCAGCTGGGGGGGTCACTGGAGCAGCTACTCAGTTTTTAGGTGAGGACGCACCCTTAGTTTGTAGGGTTGAAGTCACATATTACAGAGCTGGTTGTTTGGCTTCCCATATAACATTTTAGCTTTTTAGCAGCTACCAGACGTATTCAAGCTACAGTCATATAATGAATATGGTATTAGGGCCGTGACACATCAAGCCGTCTGAGGCCCTAGTCTTTCTGGTGTGAGATCTCTGTGGCTCTGACGCCACAGTCAGACATTGTTAATGTTTCTTTGATGTGGTGTGTCCCCTGCAGCTTTAGTTTGAAGTTATTTGCATCAAATCTGAAGAATGGTTTGGAATTACAGAAATACACAGACCTAACTGTATAATATGGAAAATATGTACGAATACACTAATGGCACTTTACAGAATTACAATAACTCCACAGATTGGATTTAATTAACTAAAATATTTCTTTCTGTATGTCTTTGATGCTGCTGCACATCCAGCCTCCACTCATCAGATGCTAATGCAGTAGCCATTGTGAAGCCAGACAGGTGAAATCTAGCATAAAGTGTAGATCACTTCCTGCTTTACCTGGCATTGCTGTTGACAAACAGTAATAATTGATAATGCACATTGTAATTATTCATCAGCATCTGGACTGTGATTGTAAGAGGACGGTGTTCAAGGTTAAAAGACTGACAGGAACATGAAAAGTAAACATCAGTCAATTCTTTTGTACATCCTCTGTGAACATAATACTAACTTACGTCTACCTTGTTTTATTTTCAGAGGTCGAACAAAGAGAAGATATTTGGAAGATTGTTTTAACTTTTTCTCATGCTGTGTTTTATCTGTGATGTTTTTATGAGTGTGGTACAGTCATGTGACACATATTTTTATTGCACTGTGGTCTTTAGCAACTACACTGACTAGGAGGGGGGGGGAGTTGTAACTTTCTGGTGCACAGACTTGGGTGACAGTGTTTGTTAGTTAAATGTTTTACAGTATTATTAGAACGTTTATCTGATTTTGGGTCCTTCCACTGGTTGGTTTTTAATGAATGTATCTTTTTCCTAAGAATGTGTGTCGATGCTTTATGATGATTTATTTTTTACTTACTAATGCTGAACATTTCATGTCCAGACGTGGGTTAGGACAATTAATTGTCTCTAGTTGTAATTCAGAGCAGTGCCTTAGTGAACTCTGACTTCAGTTTTCTTCTCTGGAAGCCAAAGATTCGCAGAAACACTCCAGCATTAATGTGTGCTCAAAGAATAAAACATGATACTCATGCTGTTTCATTCAACACAACTGACGTGTTTAATTTTAAAGAAACCTTTATAAAGTTTAAACATTTCTGAACATAAACATTTGGACATTTCAAGACATATACAATTCTTTATATGAAACAGTAAATATCTCTTATTGTGCACACTCTCAAAGTAATTCAGAAAATAAACACTTATCTGTTGCCTGATCTCTCCTGTCGTGGCATTTAAAACCCTACATCTCTGAGGCACTTTCTGAATGACGAGGCTGTTTGAGAAACATGTAAAGCATGAACGATGAAAGACTCTAGCGCCCCCGAGAGGCAGCACAGTTACAGAACGGGTGGCTTCCTTGGAGCGGAGCCTAGCTTACACGCTTAAAAGTGATCAGTTCAGCTTCTTTTTGTACAGACACGCTGGCAGCGCGAGGCAGCTACACATGCAGGTTTAAATATAGTTCCACGCTGCAGACTGTTTCCATGTTTGCAAAAACTGGTCCACAACGAGTTCTGAGAAGAAGCTGCTATCCTTTTTTTTTTTTTTTTGATGGTCTTAAGGTTAAATTTCAAAGCTAAAACTTCTACACTCCATGTGAATATTTTTAACAACTGCCACTGATGCCTAAAATGAAAAGATACTCTTTGATTTCAGGGTACATTCCTGATCTGGAAATGACTCCAGACAAATATCACATGCTCATGAGGTCTTCCCCTCTGAAAATGTAAGAGCTGCAGGCTGTACACTGATTTAACACTGAAAATCAGGACCTCTAGTTTTTCATATCCACAAATACTGATTTATTTTTTAATGTAACTGACTGTATGCTTCACCATAGATTTAAAAAAAAAAAGTGAACTTATAAAACCATTTGAACATGTTTTGAAAGGAAAACGCTTTGTAACAAAGCCAAAAACAAGGCCGCTTTTATCTGTTCCTGTAATGTTTTGGACACTGACTGGTCACATGACAGGAGCAGTTCATGTAAACTGAAGTGGTCTTCCACTTAAACTAGGCAACATGACTGGAAAGAATGATTACTGTTGGAGGAAGGTGTTCAGTCATGACAGAGGAGCAGAAACCTCAAGGTTGGTCAGAACATGGCGTGCACAAACTCAACCGTAATGGAGGAGCCGTTTGTCTGAGCAGTAAGTGGAACGTCCGCGAGGCCTCCAGTCCCACAGAGAGATGGCACGAGAACTTCAGAGTGGGAGAAATGGTTTAGCTGTGGTTCCACTGAGTCATTAGAAGACAGTAGTGGCCAAATGGGTGGGGGTAGAGGGACGCTCCTCCTGATCATGTGATGTTTCCTCTCCTGAAAGGTTGAAAGCGGAAAATTAGCAGATGTACAGTCACATGATCAACTACCGCCTCAGTATACTGACAAAGCCCTCTCACCATGGTCTCCCTTTTCCTCGCTTTGCTCCTCCTTCTCCTCAGGAATTTCCATCTGACCCAAGTCCTGTACGTCATCCCCACACGACTCCTTCAGAAATAATGTCTGTTAGCCACTTTTTTTTTTTTCCTGTTAACATAAACACAGCTGAAGTCACGAGCTGCTTAAAGCGAAGTGTGTTTACCTGTGATTCAGAGAAACGATCTTCATCCGAGTTCCTAAATCCTTCTGGAGCTTCCATAAGGATCTCGAGACCGTCTGCCCCCTCCTCCTCGTCATCACTGAGACAAAAACACTGATTATGTATCATCTTGTTCCACCTCTTCACTGAACCCACACTTCTTACATTGAGTGAAATATTCAAACACAAGCTTCCATGTTTTTATCAAATGTAAAAAATGTAAACCATCTACATTTTATACACGTCTAGCGTCTTTGAGCCTTTTGGATTTAAACAGAAATATAGATATTTTTTTTATTTCATTAATCTTTGGCCCATATATACATATGACTGAGCATAAATTATCTTATCCTCCTGGGTCTGCCATTTTTGTCCTCTGCAGAGGACTTAGGAGTTTAGGTTAGGGGTCCTATATAGCCTTACATACAGCCCAATATCTCAGTCTTCTTGGTTATTGGGAATTTCCATCACGTTCCACTAGATCTACACTCACCGGCCAGTTCATTAGGTATACCTGTATAACTGCTCATTATTGCAAATATTCAGTCAGCCATTGACGTGGCAGCAGCTCAGTGCATTTAAAGATGTAGACGTGAGGCTAGGCTGGAGAAACACAGCCTGGTCTGATGAGACTTTCTGTGACTAAAATCAACTGTCTGCTAGTACTGAACACTGAACAGTGAGTAGAAACAGAATTTCTCTATAAAGCTGAGCAGAGCAGCAGACGGTGATGATTTTTCTCTCTGAGTTCTTCACCACATAGGGTCTGTTACACATTGGACTCATTGTTTGTTTTAAAGATAGTGATTTGAATAAGTGGTTAGCGGCCATCTTGGATATGCAGCATAGCAACTACCAGCACAGAACAACAACAACAACAACAGAAACAGATATTTCTACTGCTGACACTTACCTTCCCCCAGAGTAGAAGTTGTCCAAGTTCTTTACTTCTTCTACTATTTTTTCTTCTTCCATTGTGTTTTGGTCCTCTTCACATTTGAAATCCTGCTCTTCTTTTTCTCCTTCATCTTCCTCTTGCTGGTTCTCTTCCTCTTCCTCATCTTCATCCAGGTCAGAGCAGTTGAGAAAATCAAAGCTTTCAAGGGCAGTCTCGACTTCCTGAGTGAAACTAGTAGAAGTAGGAAAAGGGACCTGAGAAAAAACAAAACAAATGAAGGAGTTAGAAATGTCTGAGTCAACACATTAGACTTTACAAACACACGTGCTTATTCCTGAGCTCACCGCTGGTGCGTCCTCTGGTTGTTTTAACTCCTTAACAGACTCATGTGGCTGACTCTGCTCTACTGGGCATTCCTCTGCAGCTTCCGTGGTGCGGCCCTCTGTTTCTGCTTCAGTCTGTTCAGCCTGTATCGATGAGTCCTTGGGTGGAGCATCCTTTACTTCCTCTGCAGACACATCTGCTGTCTCCACCAGCGACACAGGAGGAAGTACAGTGGAAACGTCAGGGCATGAGCAGCTCAGGTCTACTGAGGTTTCAGAGAGGTCCTCTGATTGGACAGATGCCCTGTCAGCCGCAGTACAGTCTGGACTACGCTCTCCAACGAGGCTGTGAGAGCACGAAGTCTGCAGATGCCCGTTAGGCACCGGGTCTGTCTGAGGGAAAACCTCGCCGGCTTCTGTCTCATCCTCCTCTTGGTTGGACGACAGCGACGGCGTTGACGCACTGGATTTGTGAGGCATGAACGGCAGCTGAGTGGTTAGAGTGGTTTGCAGCATGTTGGAGGCCGTTAGCCTCTGAGTGTGATGAGCCAGCGCTGGACTTGAGGAGTCGTCGGAGGATTCAGAGGAGTTGGACCAGACCGTCCCATTCTCCATTTCCCCCTGACGCTTCAGCAGAGACTAGAATGGAAAAGTTGAGAATGAGAAAATGAACATGGCTAAATGATTCATGTCTATATACAGCAGAAAGTTACTGGAGCTGTTAGTTATCAGATCATTATTACGTGATCATGTGTATCATCATCAATCATCAATACACCTCCAAAACTGTGATTCACCATGGCAAGGGTTAATCCAGTACAGAAAATGGAGTTAGAGACAGGAATTAGTGATGATGGAGACATTGTTGTGCATATTCAAAAACAGGACTTTACTTAAGTTAAGGAAAACGTTTCATTCAGTGGTCCTCACTCTCCTCAGTTACTGCTCTGAGTCCTACTCCAGCAACTGATGATGAAGGTATGGATCAAACAGATGAGTGATTTACTCATGATTTAAAACCATGTCTTGTTTTTTTTTTTGTTTTTTAGATGTTACACCTATAAATGCTGATCAACACCATTTATTGATAATAATATTTATATATCACACCCATGTTAAATGTTAAAGTTGCCTCAGCTTCACCAAACGGCTCCTCAGTCACAAATAATCTCCAACATTAAATGTCAGTGTGATCAGTCATAATTATTCCTTGATCAAAATCGTATGTGCCTAGAGCTTCATACAGGTTTGTTTTAACAGCAGATTAGTAAAGTAATGTCAGTGCTACTGTGACAAGGGGATGAATAAACCTGTCTTATGTCTTCAAGATTTGATTCTGATCTGAGGATTACTCCATGACATCCAGAGATCACGTTCCAGGCAGATTTTAGGATGTGTTTGACGCTTCTAAAGATGTAATCGTCTGTAAATGATTTGTGAAGTCATATCGATAATGAGAATGAGGAAATGAAACAGCTGCTTGAGGCTCAGCAGGAGCGGATGAGTCAGAGAAGATGGCAAGGGGGTGTTGTTAGCCTGGTTACCAAGGAAACTCACTGAAGGTATGAAGTAAACTTGGTTTACTTCATATCTCTTCATAAACTCGCTTTCTGAACTCCACCCACACGATCAGCCATAACATTATGACCAATGACGGATGATGTGAATAACACTGGTGTTATCATAGAGCCTGAGCACTAAGTTAGAAGTTAGAAAAATGATGGGCAAGCGTAAGGGTTTGACGATTAGAGAGCGTATATCTGATGAATCATGTTTTCTTTGACATCATTCAGATGACTGGGTGTCTTTGCGTTGTCTATCCAGGGATCACATGGCACTGTGACCTTGCCTTGTGTGCAACAACCCAGATTACCCAGAAGAACATTACGTCGTAGTGAGATCATCAGTGTCATTCACTTCAACTGCTGGTTTTAATGTTATGGCTGATCACTTTTGGTTAATAAATTATTGATTGTTTATGATTGTTTTTAGTTTGCGCTCTATAAACTAAACTACGGCTACGTCCCAACACACCGGCTGTGTTGAGATGAACTGAGGCGTTGAACGTCTGAAATCGCAACGTAAGGACGCCGGCCTGTCCGTCCCGACACCGCGGAAAGCCTCCACCAGCGACCGGCTCTGCCTTGGCCCGCCATGAGGCACGCTCTTCATCAAGGTGAGGAAGAGGAGGGACATATTGGAGCACTACTCAACCACTATTAAACAGCTACAAGGACCACAGCTTCGTTCATACAGGTCGCCGCCATCACACATCCCACTACTGCGGCCATTCATTCTCCTCACATCAGGCATGCCACTCCCGCAACCACAAGTCCTAACACACAGCGCTCTGTGAATGTCCTCACACACGTCAGTGCTACCGCTACAGAAAAAGCAGTTGGGGAGCAGCTGAAATAGAACAAGCCAGTGAAATGACAGTAATAACAGCCATCAGTGAGATAAATGGCACATGTACAGCATGTTTACTCAAAGTAAAGAGTTTAAAGAGGAAACTGATTGACTACACTGTTAAACACCATTTATACAAGTTATGAAGCAGCAATGTGACAGAGGAAGTCAGATGTATTTAGTCGGAAAGCTGAGGTTGAGTATCTCTTTAAATGCGACTCACATAAAACACCTGCTCTCGCATCGAGGGCGTGTCAGGAGGGCTCTGATTGGACAGCAGCCGTTTAGAAACCGTGCTGCTGGACGACGTCTGGTCATCCTTATCGAACGGACTGGAGGAAAAACAGGAAAATGAGTGAGAAACGACACAAAGGTGTGAAATGATGCCGAGGCAGAGAGAGCTCCAAGTACCTCCAGGTGACCTCCAAGTTCAGTTTCACCGTCCCGAGGTCATTGATGTCGACGGCGAGCGTCTGGGGGAGTGGGCAGAACAGATCGAGCATTTCGCAGGACACGCTGCCCACCACCACGTGATTGGCCAGGCTCTTCAGCTCCGTCACCTTGGTGACAAAGACAAGCAAACCTCAGCAAGTTGACGACGGCAAGATGAACTGACCCAACTGACAACTTAAAGCCAACATATGGTGACGTGATCTTCCTGTACTGAAGCAACTGATGTGTATTCATTTCCAGATACAAATAGATCCTGAAAATTAAATTCTACCTTCAGATTAGAGACAGGTTTTTATAAATTTACATCAGAAAAAATAAATAAAATCAGAAATAACCAAAAGGTCTTTTCCCGGGACTCAAAGAAAAATCTTCACATTACCTTGATTGACAGCAGTTCTGTGACCAGAGGCAGAAATATATATTCTTCGCTGTCCCATATTTGCTTGTTGCTGACTTCCATGCGACCTCGTAGTCTCCAGCGCTGCCGCCCGTAGCGCATCAGGACCTAAAAGGGCCAAAAAACAGTGGAAGTGATAATGCACACACCCTAGACTGAAATGAAAGTACGTGTCTACGTGCTCATGTGGGTTCAGTCTTACCTCATACTGGTCACCAGCACATAGCCGTGCAAATCCAGCAAGGCCTGAAACATCATAAATCAACAGAAAAATGAGAACTGGATTAACGGAGAGTGAGGAGCTAAAAGGAAGTCACATGATCATAGAAAGTGACTCACCCTTCATCTTGACATGAAATTCTCCCATCTGGCTTTCCAGTTCACTCTCAAGGGAGCACATGTGCTGCAGACAGGAGGAGCGACACGTTTAAATAATGTACTGTTTTCTGTGACATTTAACACTTCATCGGTGAGTTTGACACTTACCTCTGTACATTCCTTGTAACCCTTGTTGGCTTCGTTCAGGCTCTCTCGGGCCTCCTTGCTGCCAGTGGCGGAGTTAAATGCTGCCACCATCTTACACGCTCCATCACGCAGTCGCCGCTGTATACAGTAGGCATCGTACAGTTCCTCAACCTGGAAAAGTAAAACAAAAAAACAACAAAAACAAATGGATTTTGCACTATTAGCATTCAGTTTAATGGTGGTTTTGTTTGTTTTTAATGAATTTACAATAGTATTAGTTCTGCTTTGGTTAACTCCAAGTCCTACATTTTAGCTACTTAAGGCTCTAATGCAGGGGTCTTCAATGTATTCCAGGCTGGGGCCCCCAAACTGATGGAGAGATGGAGTGGGTACCCCCTACTTATGTATATGTGTATTTAAAAACATTTATTTATGGGGAAAAAAAAATCTGTGACCCCTCTACAGTACCTCCGCGGACCCCCTAAGGGTCGCGGACCCCCTGTTGAAGACCTCTGCTCTAATGTGTTCACCAGCTAACCACATTGTTTGTTTTTGTAATTTTCTGCCATTTGATTATGAGCATGTAGATCTGAGTGGTTTATCAGAGCCTATAAATGTCCGCCTGCGCGTGATGAAAACGATGAGCGTGAACAAAGACAATAAAGCTGTAGCCAGTCAAACCGAAACAATGAGCTGAAAGACGCTAAAATGCTTCATAGAAGTGAGCAAAAATATAAATACAGAGTAAGCAGATGTTTGTTCTCAGATTCAAAATAACATCAATGCAGTTTTGCCAAATAAAACCATTTATTCATCTGCTGCTCAGTTACTTCATTCTACACATACACACCTTGCTGAGGTGGAATTCCAAGCGACGCATGAACCTCTCTATGCCTTTCACTTGCTGAAACACAGAAAGCAATTATTAAACTCTCATCCACCCGTACACAGTTTCAGTGTCAGTGCTCACATCAATACACAGCTGGTGTGAATGAAACTCACCTTATCCAACTCATACAAAGACCCCTGTAAAGAAAACAACAAGAAGCAAAACGTTTAGTATCACGTTGACTTAACACCCTCTCTGACACTGAATGACACTGATCAATACTGGTATAACTGGTTTAACTACGTGAGCTCTCACCAAACGACCATTCCTCTTGTTTTCTCTGATCTGCTGACCCAGACTGTCCAGCTCCAGCTGGTGGACCTGCAGGTACGACCTGACAACAAAATCAAACAAACTTCTTTACTTTTTAAAACAAAAAAAACAGGTTTTGGAGGAATCTGTGTGTTCAGCGATATTCCACCTGGCAGCTATCAATGCAAACAGTGCCTGAAATGTGTTTACTCACTGTAAGCCTTTACGTAAGGCAGCGTACACTTCATCCAGCCGCTCGGGCTGGGGGGTTTTAGTGGGTGGCAGTTTGGTGGAGCCTGTGAACATCCTGCTTCCTTACAAGGCACGTGTCTCTTGGATCAAACGGTGCTGAGGGAGGAAAGAAGGAAGCAGACAGAGAGATAGAGGGAGGGATTGTTTCTGATAAGGCCCTCGGGACTGTTCCAATCACGGTACATTCAAAATGGGCATCAAGGAAACTGGCAGGACAGAGAGTGGGGCTGAAAGAGTGTAGCTCACCTGCTGTGTGGAGAGATATTATCACTGCTGTAGCATGCTTGGAGGGTTGCGTGTAGCACTGTGGCGTTAACATGTCCTGTAATTACACAAAAACAGGACATTAGAAACAAAAATGTCCCTCTTCACCACATACTTTGCTTCACCTTACAGGACTACTGCTACTCTGTGATTACCAAAGGCTGTGATAATTCTGGATGTCACTGGGGAGAAAATTTATAGTGGGGAAATAAAAGATAGAAACTACTCTTTCACTTCCTCAGTTTGTCTAAAATGCTTTGTCGAAAGTCTGAAGTGGCAACATGCTAGCAGCGACCAGAGTGGCCACCACTGAAAACAGTAGGGGGAACAGTCTGCTTGTGCTTCCCCTTCCTTCCCTGATTCTCCACCCCCCTCGCTCCTCCACATCCAGCCCAAGAGCACAGGAAGTCTCATAGCTGACTCTACACAGGAAATTCTACACAGAAGTCTGGCCCGAGTATATAAAACCATCCCGCCGCCATGTGCAAGGGTGTAAAAAACAGACCCAAAACCAATAGACGTACAGATTAGAGTGATGCCGCAGTCGCCGGGAAACTATGGGAGGAGAGGGTCGTGTCTGAGCTAATCTAGTCACAAAAGAGATTACAGACTTAAACCACAGTAAATCTGCCAAACCCATATTAACACATGGGATCTGTGAATGAGCAGCACAGGACACAGCCACTGGTGGCATCTGCTCTGCACTGTCTTACACCGCACCCACAAACAGGAGAGAAATTAGCCTTAGTGCAACAGATGGGATCAAGTGCTCCACCTGTTGCAGTTGCCGAGATGGAAAACACACAGATTAGGATTTTATGCGATCAAAGCCTCATTACAAACAACACTGCAGATATTGGATTAAGCTCCGCACACCCCGCTGTCTTTCTATGCTCTATTGCCACAACAGTGAGGACGTGGGCTTGGGGTGCACCAGGCCAGGGGTCCAGTTAAACCGCTAATCCCAGCAGGATTAACAGGGACTGGTCGAGGTTTGAACATGGCAAAGAAGCAGTGTCATGAAATAACTAAAAACTAAAAACACTGCCAACAGCCTTTGCCAAACGCGGAGAATGTGCAGGATTTTGGCCACGAAAGTGCAAAGTCATCATCATAACATGGAGAGACCCGCATCTTACACGCTGCCACCCGTACATTAACAGCTGTACATTCAGCCCACGCACTTTCCCAGCAGGCTCCAGTTATATTAATAATTAGCTTCCTCTCTCCGTCAGATGTGCTTTTATCCCTTTCCTTACATTAGAGATCATTAGCTGGATTAATCCTCCCTACAGTGCAGCGGGAACAAAGAGGACACTGTTCCAAAACACCTCACAAGACTGGGGTTTTGTTAAAAGAAAGAAAGAAAAACGCTTTCATGCACTCACTGCAAGCACAAACACATATATATATATATATGTGTGTGTGTGTGTGTATCGGCCAAGGTCAGGCAATAGTTTGGGTCTCGACAACAGCCCCAGAATCATTAAATCATTTACTATGTTAGCCAAATGGGGCTGATAAATTTCATTACATGCTGTTTTCATTAGTTAATAGACTGAGTGTTTAGTCTACAATTAGTCAGTTTAATAGGATGAATAAAAAAAGAGATGGATAACTTCAAATGATATCGGACAGAGCAGTGAGGTATGTAATTTAACATTTCCCACAATTTAAACCATTAATGTTCTGAAACCGTTTGGTGGTAAATTACCATGGATACCACAGACAAAAGTGATGTCTGTCTAGTTTCAGGTGAATAATAACCAGAATACTCCATGTATTTAAACAATAATGGAGAAATCATACACTGCATGTAACAATTATTCAAAAAGTTTAATTATAACAGTTCTGCCTTTGTATACAAGGAACTCTGGGGCAGATCCAAACAATGCAGCTCCCACCCCGTTAGACGAAGTGTTCATCCATACTTTGTATGTGTTTGAGGAGGAAGAGGAGGAGGATGACGAAGGGCAGCGGTGTTACAACAAAATGCAGCCACCTCTCTTCCAGATTACTGGATTAGCCTGACCCGGCGGCAGCAGGCCACTGAGTCGGATAAACACACCACAGCAGTGCTCTTTACTTCCACACAGGATGGAGCTCAAGCCCGCAAACTTGAGAGACGCCGTCGAGCCAGATTTCGTATTCCGCTCATATCCCACCCAAGCCCCCGGAGCCCATCACAGGCCACGAAAAAAAGTCCACTCCCGTCCACACCAGGACCCCCATCGCCCTCTCCCTTCAAAGTATCAGCCCACCGACACACGACACAGACCCGCCGGGGAAAGAACCCGGGATACGGTCAACCGCAGAGCCAGGCTGGCGGATTTAATGTCGACAACATCACAGCAAAGCAACTTCACGTCGGACGGACTCATGCCCATGTCGAGAAAATATTCAGGCTTCTTTGCTGTGACCTTGGAGATAAAGAAAAATAACAGTAGCCCACCTACCTCTGTTTTAGTGTCCGATAGCCCGGAGGATGTGGCCGCAGTCCCATTTCCAACGCGATGCTGGGCGCAGTTAGCAGAGGTTAACAGTTATTCTTCTGGGCGCTGTCCTTCTCCTTGATTTCGCAGTTTTTTGTGTCCACAGTCAAACCAGCAGCAGGCACCGGCAACCACTTCCGGCGGGTCGCTTTCAGTATAAAAGCTCCCAGAGAGCCAGCTCATGTTCACGTTTCATGATGGAGGCACAAATATGAAAACATTAATGAAATGCTATATATTTCAAAATGGAGACAGTGAAATGGAAGTTTAGTATTTAGAAGACTTGAAAGATTGAGCACAGAGTATCACACTGAACGTGGGCCACAGATAAGGAGAGAAATTATAAACAAGCAATATAAGCAAGCGTGTTGAAGGTAAAGGCTATAAGACCATCTCGAAGCACCTTGACATTCTGCATATTATTCAGAAGTTTAAGGTCCACAGGACAGTAGCCAACCAAACGGGATGTGGATGCAAAAGGATAACACGAATGCTAACCAAAGAGCTTCTAAAGAGGTTAGAGGTGAAGTCCAAGCAAGCCACATTAGCTCTATGTTCACAGATGCAAAAATGAAGCATACAAAGATAATAACACTTTATCTACTGTTAAACATGAGGCTCGGTTTTGTTTGGGGTTTGAATCTGTGCAGTGTACAGTGCTATCTGTAGACTATCAAGACATTCTGGAGCTGTGCTGCCCAGTATCAGCTTATAAGCTTGGTCTTGTCATAGGTCATGGGTACTCCAACAGGATAAGGACCCAAAACAAACAGATGAGAATAAAACATTGGACTATTCTAAAGTGGCCTTCTATGAGCCCTGATCTCAAGTCTATAACATCTGTGGATAGCCCTTCAAACCTGAGACAACTGGAGCAGTTTGGTCACTAAGTCAAATCACTTGATTGCAGTGATTGCCTCAAAAAGTTGCGTAACACATTAAGTTCGGGGTACCATCATTTTTGTCCCGGGCAGTTTCATTAGTATGACTTTTAAAATGATTCTGTTGAACCACAATTCAAAAT
Organism: Planiliza haematocheilus; assembly: GCA_005024645.1. Lineage (NCBI taxonomy): Eukaryota > Metazoa > Chordata > Actinopteri > Mugiliformes > Mugilidae > Planiliza > Planiliza haematocheilus. The sequence continues at coordinate 4,963,843 of SRSE01000798.1, forward strand.
AAATGTCTAGTTCTGAATAATTAATTTTCAGTACATTTCTATTTAAGCATGCGGCACTTTTGTTTCAACTTATTTCAGTGACCACTGTTCTTTATTTTTCTTTCTTTAATGGAAGGATACCAACAGTTTTGTCTGTATGTACATGTTTTTGTTTGTCCCGACATGTTAGAGAAAGCTGTTTACCTAGCCAAGGAGCTAAAGGTTCAACAGGTCATATCCATTCAGTCTCTCATGTATCATGCATTGGTCCGTATCATATACTCGTTTGTATATGCAGTATGCCTCTGCTTCTCCCTTTCCAGTTTTTCTGTCTCTGTCCTGCCAGATTCAAGCAGATGGTTCCTCCATATGAGCTCAAGGTTTCTTTCTCTCAAGCGGGAGTTTGTCCTTGCTGTCACCTTAGTGATTTTCAAGGGGATTCAGGTTCTGAGTTTCTGTGAAGCATCTTAAGACAATTTAACTGGTTATTTAACTGGTTATTTGTCCTCTAAATAAAACACAACTGAAATTATAAGAAAAACATTGTCCAAAAGTCCACAACTGTGGGTGCATTGTTAAACAGAAAAGAAGTATGACCTGTATGGGGAAAAACATAAAATAAGTAAATATTATGTATAATTAGTTAAAGCTATGAAAGATTAGGACAAGTGCTTCAAATGTAAATATAAGTCCAACTTTAAATATCCAGTCCCTAATCAAGAATCATTGCCAGCAATATCAAATGACACTGACTGAAATTAAAAGTCACTGAAGAATGATACTGAACATTAGGCTTGGTTAGTAAATACACATTATTGGACAACAGAAACCTTCTAAACGAAGACATCACTTGTCCCTCCACCACAGTACCTCAGCTGCACATTTCCACACACATTTTGCTTCCTTTCTCCATATTTTATTATATTAAACAGTGAACATGTATTTAAAAAATAAAAAATATATAGTTATATATATATCACTGTAAAATATTGGAGACTATATGACAATTTGCAGATATCAACATAACAATCTTCATTCTTTTAGACATTAACAGCCACAAAACTGAGAAAACAAACTGTATACATACTGTATGAACGTAACAGATCGTTGAATTGAAAGTCAAACAACCCAAATCTATCCAGACCAGTTTGACTAGGACACCGTTTATTCCCAAACCACTTTATGCGCGAACTCAGTTTTATTTTGAAATGTTGCTTCTCTGACCGGAATTCGCGTTTCTGGAAGTTGCTGTGGCAACGAAGATGTCCCTCTCTCTGTCACCGTTTTCTCCGTTGCTGCGCTGGCGACGCCACAGTGAGACCTGCGGAAAAAAACAGGCACGATGTTTCCGAGAGGAGACGACGGAGAAAACTTCTCCTACAGCCATGATGGTCACCCGAGAGTGGCCTAGTGAAACACGTAGGTTCACTTATGTCCGTGAAATCCATCAGGTGCAGTAGCCCCGAGGGCCGCTTGTCCAAGTTTGACCAAGCCGGGGAGGGGGCGGCGATGGAGGAAAGCATGTGGCACTTTTTCTCCAGACTTCCGAGAAAACAGGACGCTGCCGCAAACTAACCAGAGAGTGTTGTTATTAATTATTAACGCTAACAAACTCTAGTTAAGTAACTGCCCGCAAATTAAAACTAGGTGCAGTAAATTAGCTACTTACACAGCGGCAAATTATAGTGATGATAACGGAAGATGTTAAAACTTTAAAGCAGCAGTTAAATAACTAAACATATTGTTTAACACTTTCACATCTATAGCCTAGTCACATTCAAGTAAAACCACATATACTTACTGACGGTTGAGAGTTTTATATCGTATTTCTCGGTCCTATTGAACATTTAGCTGCTTGGCTAGCTAAGCAGCATTAGCTAACATTACATCAACTAATACAGCTATTACATGACGAGGAGGCTCCCTGACCACAGCAACCACCGGGACTCAAAATGTCTGGGTCGTCAGGAAAAACAAAAAACAATGAGCTAGTTTAACAGACCATTGTTGGGTAAGATGTAACTGTAAAGTGTTAGTGAAGTAAGTCACATGTTTTCGTTACAAGCAAACATTCATAGTGTACCTACAGATAAATACATACGTGAGTACAATCATAATAATGTACTGATTAAAATACCTGTAAATACACTTTTAGCCTGATATGCTAGTTTTGTGCCTACTGGCAAAAATAACGCCTTTTACATAAAATTGAAGATTAGATTCGATGATTGCTTATTCATCAAGTATTACTTTTTTCCTCAACTGTATGCGTTTTAGATAGAAATCTAAATGACCACATAAAACACCATATAATGCAGGGATTCTCCAGTCAGCTGCCCAGTAATTGGAGTGGCAATGCTGAAATCATTGGAGCACATTGGAGCAAATCTCTGCATCCGTTTAAAGGTGATACAATTTCTGAGACCATTAGAGCCAATAGAAAGTTAAAGTATGGTAAAGCATAACTGAATGGCAGTGAAAGCGGTGATGATTAGCCTCAACATGCTTTCCTCACATGATATAAATTCATGTGACATGTCACATGCAATGATCTTTTTTGCATCCTGTTGTTGGTTTTTCCAAGTACCCATACAGCTAAGAAATGTACATTTTAGGTTCTTAAAACAAGTGCTAACCCTGTGAATATTTTATCTATTCATGTAAGAGACTCATACCGTGGTTACTTAAGTGCCATTAGTGTAGTCTGGGCTTTAAATGAAATTCCACTGAATGCTAAATCAAAGCATCTAAAATTTAAAATGCCATAATTGTTAAAATGTCTTGCCAGTGTGAAAAATATCAACATCATCAATACACTGGTAAGTTCCTTAGAAATACAAATGAAGATAGAACATGATATAAAGTTCTCCATTTAATAAAATATATTTGCAAGCAAAATACACTGACATGACTGTATTATCACTCAGATGTTTCTCAGCCAATTTTAACAATGATTCAAGCAAACTTTTTTTTTTACTGTAACTGTACCAGTAACATGTTAATTGCTCAGCTGAACCAGATTCATTTTAGAAGTCCATCATTACAGTTCCAGAAACCTAAAGTCAACCTCGTATCTACTTGTTTTTCCCCCCTAATTGGTTGTACAGTCGTACATCTGTTCTCATTCGCCACACAGTTATTAAAAGGTCATTCAAGCTGCTACGTAGCATTGCCAATGGTACAAAAAGAAAACATCAACCCAAAAATGGAATGGCTACACAAGAAAGCAAAACAACGGTCTTTCTTTGCACTTATCAGTGACAATGTTTAGTACATACACATCCATCTACAGGTGTTACAGGAGCATAAGCAATCTATCAAGCTTTTAAAAACTAGAATATGCTTAAAAAGGATTTAACTAACCATGGAAGAAAACAAAAATAATATTCAAAATATTTTTCTCAACTTGAAGTGGCTGCGATTACCGGCAGTATTATCTTCCAAAAGTTGCCTTTTGTATAGCCTATTGCTGCGCTCCAGTATAGTCCCAATTTTCATCTTAATTTTTCTGCCCAAACTGAAAGGTACACCGGGTTCTTCAGCGAAAAACATAGGTGGAATTTACTGTACTAACAAAGTCCTGTAATAAAGTACACACTACTTATGCTCTATTGTCGGACCTACAACTTTAACCCACTGCTATGTAAAAAAAAATAAAACAGAATAGGAAAAAAGGTTTTGCAGAAATGTAGGCAGAACCGATTTTGTAATGTAGATGAAGCATAGTTTTCTGCCAAATTACCAAGCTACCAACACCAAAGGCAACACACAAAAAAACAAACAAAACACTACTGCTGTTAATTACAGCCACCCCAAAGTCAAATGTATGTAAATTTGTATTTGGTAGGTAAATCCTTATTAAAATGTTTTCCCACTCATCCAAGTCTTTTATCAATACATGATTTAAAAGCAAATCTTAAATTACAACAGTGATGTTCGTTTCTGTGCAGGATGCAAGTGTTTGTTATCCTAAATGCAAAGAATTAAAATAAAGATTTAATCAAGGGTCTGGATGCGTTTTCAGGTTCAACCTTCACATCCATCACCGGTCCATCATGCTGAGGATCATCTCAGGGGTCAGGTCTCCATTAGCAGAGGCCTCAGGCGGTGCAGCAGCTGCACCTTCCTGGGACAGCTCCTCCATCTGAATGGTCGACTTCCCTCCACCAACCACCACCTGCTCTGCGATGTCCTCGTTACCACCATCATCTTGTTCGGCTCCCACTTCCTTCTTAACAATGATGTCATCCACCTCTCCAGTGGCCTCGTCCTCCACACGGATGATAGCAGCCGCTGTCAAGGAGAGTTTCAGGTTAGCCTCTGTTGAGATCTACACTCTTCCAGATTGTTCTATGTAGGCCCCAATCAGCCGTTTTGCATGTCTCTTTAACACCAACTGAATCATCTCAAAATAGTCTTACTGTCAATTTTGTTCTTTGGGGGCCGACCACGTTTCCTCTTGACTGGTGGCTCAACTGGGGCAGGGATGGGGACCACTGGTGCAGCTTGCTCCACCTCAATATCAGTTAGCAGTTCATCCTCTTCCTCTGCCTCATCCAGGTCAGCCTCTACACAACAGAATAAGAGTATACAAATTACATTATCATTGAGATTGTTTCATATTAGATGTTGCTAAAATAGCCACCAGAACATGGATCACCCTGGAAGACAATTAGTTTCAGCTAGAAGTATTTTGTTACAGTGTTGCTGATGAAAACCCCTATCAGCCAAAAACGATAAACTTGAAACAGACGGTTAATTTCAACTGACCATGAAAATGGTTAACATTTTAAAAAGATCCCCATCTCTGACATTTATAGAACAAACACTGTGGCATGTCATGATATATTAAATTTACCAGTGTCATCATCATCATCGTCATCATCCCTCCTGGACTGCATCTTCCTCTTCCTGCCACGGCGGCTCTTCCTGGGTGTGGGAGTTCCATTTTCCTCCACAACAACTTCACCTGTGCAGTTGTCAGAATGACGCAGCATGGTATTCTGTGGAGCACAGACACACACACTCAGTTTTGTTGCTTGTTTAAAAAATAAAAAAATAAAAAAATCTGAGCAGTCTTACCCTGCGGGTGAATGTCTTGCTACATTTGTCACAGACAAACGCAGTGGGGACAAAGTTTGGATCATGGTAGCGCTTGAAGTGCATGTCCAAAAGCTGCTTCTGCCTGAAAGTTTTGTCACATTGGCTGCAGGAAAATGGCTTCTCTCCTGTGTGTGTACGCTTGTGCATGATCATGTGGCGCTCCTGTAGAGTAACATGTCAAAGTTATTCAACAGTAAATAAGAACTTGAATGAATAAACCCTGCACATGTGTATATGGTTTAGGTAACAAACCTGTCTGCAGCAGTAATCACACTGGTCACACTTGAAACGTTTCTCATTCTTGTGGGTCTTCTGGTGTTGGATGAGAGCATAGCGCTCATGAAACACAGCATCGCAGTAACGACATTTCTTCCCCGTCTCAATAAACGAATGCTGCTTACGCAAGTGAACACCTAGGATAGAAGCAGACACCAGAGAAACGCTATGAGACAATTTTTAGTTTTCACAATCGTGATTTACGAACACATATACCATAATCTTAGAGTCCACATGAAACCCAGTAATGTCTCCAGATCATTCCTGTTAATGAAGTGTGAGGTATAAATAATCACACTTCACTTACCAAGGTCACTCTTGCGTGCGATGACGGTATCACAGTGTGGGCAATGGTACTTAGCCACATTCTCTGTATGTTTCTGGAGAATGTGCATCTTCATGGTGCCGCTCTGTGTGAAACGGGCATGGCAGATGTAGCACTCGTACGGCTTCTCGCCTGCAACAAAAGAGGGTACCATGAGCAAGACACTCTTTTTAATCTCAATGTATTCTTGCAATCTCAACCATTTTTGATCATGACAAAATTCGTCTCTTACCAGAGTGAGTTCTCATATGTCTCTTCAGTTTGTATGTGTCTCTGCTGGCATAGCTGCACAGACTGCACTGGAAGGGCCGCTCCCCTGTATGAGAGCGAATGTGCCTCTTCAACTTGCTCACCTGGGAAAAGAGACAGCAACTTCAGAATAAGAACCCATCCTTCAGCATAAAAAGGAGAATGGCAGATTTGACTGGCACTTAACCAAAGTCAACATCATATTACTTGCCTCCACACTGGAATAGTCACACATGGAGCACTTGAAAGGCTTCTCGTGTGTGTGTTTGTAGCGACGATGACGCACCAACTCACCGCTGGTCACAAATGCCATGTCACAGTCTGTGCATTTATGTGGCCGTGTGCCTAAAATTTTAAGAAAATAAGAGTTATACACCATACATTAGATCTTGTGTATGTAATTACTCTGAGAGGAAGTAGGCCATTTTCCACTTCCAGTCTCTGCACTGCTACACATTTCCTAGTTACCTGTGTGTGTATTGAGGTGGTTTCTCAGCAGTGTGACCGTCCTGAAAGCTCTTCCACACAAGTGACACTTATGTGGTCTCTCATCGGTGTGGCTCTTCATGTGTCGATCCAGGTTAGAGCGCCTAGGACAGGTGTAGCTACACAGCTCACACTGGAAAGTCTTCTTCACACCTGCACACCACACAGGTAGACATAAGCAGAGCAAATATACACAAAAACACAAACAATATCCCTACATAACTACAAATTTCCAATTTCTTGCATATCAAGTGAGGACAAACCTTTTTTCTTGATCTTGGTGGGCTTTGGTGGCTTCATGTTGCCCACAACTTTCTCTGCATTCACCTCTGACAGCAGCCCCTCCTGCTGCTCTTCCTCAAAGTCGTACACAGAAACATCCATGTCACGGGTTCCATCTGCATAGCGCAGGCGACTCTTCTTTCCCTTCTTCCCTTTACGGATAGAGGTAATGGGCTGGTAGTCTGGATCCTTGGTCCACTCTGGGTCCTCCTGCGGCACAGCAGATTCCACTTCTGCTGCCTCTTCATCTTCCTCTTCCCTTGTCCCTTGGAGCTCCTCATGGGCAGCCTGTAGCTCCTCCTGCTCTACAGTCTCCACTTCCCCATTGGCGCCCACCTTTACCACCTAAAAACAACAACAAACAAAAAACAATTCAGCTTTCTTTGATAAAACTCTTCAACAAAATGACTAGGTTTGCACATCAAGAGTCAATTCTCACCTGGAAGCCCTCGGGCAAGGGAAGGGTGTGACAGATGACTGGCTCTGAATCCTTGTTAGCAGTTGACGCCTCAACATAAGTGGCCTGGAGCCCCTCCACAGTTGCTGTTGTAACCGGGACTTGCACTAACTGAAGCTGGCCCAGCCCTAATGCAGCACCTGCCTGCTCCTCCATGTTCACCACCTACAATGAACAGTGAACGTTAACTTGATAAAACACAAACATTTCCAAACAGATCAATTACTGATACTCTGGTGTAACCTGGGTCATGCAAACCTGGAGTGTGATGATCTGACCCTCGTCCCCACCAGTGACAGTCACTGTTCCACCTCCATCCAACACCTCCGTCTTCATTTGCAGCAGAGTTGGATCAAGAGCATCCATCACCATCATTTCCATGTTACCAGCTACCTCACCCTGTGCCCCTTGAATCAAGGCCTCTCCTCCCTCTGGCAGGACCTTTCCTTCAGCAGCCAGGGCAGCAGCCTGAGCAGCCTCCATGGAAACAACCTCGCCCTCCATGGCAATGGGCCAACCAATGCGCTAAACAAAGCAGACAAGAATAATTTCGTTGATATGTTAGTGTTGGTTATTTCAAGCACACAGCAAGTATAATTTCATTTAAGTGTCCATTGAGCATGGATGGGTATTACCCAATATTCTCTCTAAAGCACAAGGATCAGCCGTTAACGGTCATACTTACGCAAGTTTGTCGAACATAACTACATTCAATGGTGCTAAATACTTCCAGTTTAGCCAGTTTAATATGCTAAGCCAGAAAGAGGGCATACGAATTTTTTAAAAAACAATTAATACTATGTATACAAATGAAGAACATCTCAACTCTCAAATGTCTATATTGTTTACTGGCCCCGGTATGTTGTGGCGATTGCTATTTATAGTAAACACGTTTTAAATTCACCGGGCTCAGCCATGTTGAATGTAACGACTTCTGGCGTAGTCGTATACCTGTGATAAAGCCAGTATGTGCCAAGTGTGAGGCAGGTAAAGTAACACCTGAGCTTAGTATATAACTTAAAGTGCGGTAGTTCGCCATGCTTTGCCCCAGAGCAGTGAACCGAGAGACCGACTTTTAAAACGTCCCTAAACGTCTTCCTGTGCGGCTCATCGCTGATGAGACACTGATGAGGTTTGTCTGTTTGCCAATAAGAGAAGTCGATCAGGCAACGCTTCTCAGTCACTTGAGCCCCAATTTACAAACATATAATTTTAATAATCTTGTGGTTGTCGGCTCACAGTGCACGAGTACAAAAAATACACACGATTTAGTCGATTTAAACTACTTAAACATTGTCTCATATTAGTTGGTTAACTCGGGAGGCGCGAGTACGTCTGAAAACAGGAAACAAAGGGCACGATAAGATGGACGTCAGGCCTAAACAAACTTAAAACAGAAATAGCGGTAGAAACAGCCATCACTGTACAAATACACCAAAATATCGACCAAAAGCACCAAATTGCTCAACTGAAACATGGGGTTACAGTTTATAGACGGATTTAGTGCAGTTTGGATAACGATAGAGGGAGACAAACACCCCCCGCCAGCCGCCTGGCCGGTAAGCCCTACCGTGACACCTAGAGGCCGACGACGGCTCCTACAAAAACGTTTCCGTGTTTGGAGGCAAAGAAGCGGCTTCACTTACTCCTTGTAGTTTCTTTTTCCGTTATATTCACTTGTAAGTTCAGCGTCGCGGTTGCGCCGTTCAGTCCCGCTCCGGACAGCCGTGTGTGCTCTGCGTCGAGCTAATAATTTTCTCCCGCTTTAGAAGAGTGGGCCCAACACAAAATGGCGGCCCATGAGAGCTGACGCGCCTGCGCACACACAACACCCGGGGGATAAAAGGGGAGTGGTCGCGCTGTGGCGTTGGGTGATGGGCGCCAGATTTGAATTCAGACGTGGGCGTGGCGACCGGAAACATGGCGGTGATCAGTATAACACTATTCACTATTTTTCTTGTGAAATTAAGATCAGTTCTGTCCTCGAGATAGATTTTGATATTTATTCACTTCGGTCATTGCAGAGACAACACTGTGACGAACAGTTTGTGGATTAAAGCAGTTCATGTGATCAGCCACAGGAGGGCAGTATGAATGCTGTAGTTGTGAGGTGGACCTCACGCCTAACGCGCATACGCTCACGCACACACGCACACACAAAGTCGTGATTGATCAATGCAGCTCAAAAATGTAAATACGATTGATTTGAACGGATTAAACTGGCGACAGGTCGATGTTAGGACCATATTCACATGCTTGAGGGGTGTGCAATGTGTTTTGTTTTTCCATACTACAATTGGAATGGACCCCGATGTGCTTTTTGATGATTCATTTAAACCGTAATTAAAGTAGTAGTAATATGCAGATTTGAACCTTTTAAACTTCCAAGGAATTGTTTTCTCCATCCATGACTCAGACAGACTGACCTCAAGCTTGGTCATCCTTTCAGCAGGGAAAGAAGTATTTAGATCCTACACCATAGTTGGTTATCTGTACATGTGCTCCAGTAAACAGTACAGAGAGAGCAGGAACAACTTGAAATAGTGGAAGTGCAGAGGAATAGCTTATAGTAGGCTATATTTAATAACTGAGTTATTATAGAGTTAATATACAGTTTTGTGTTTATTTATATAAATGTCTTTATTTGTCAAGTAAAGCTGCCAATACATTATATCGCTACGAAATGGGTAAGAGTAGAAATGTCTTTCTTGAAATACTTACTAAAAAAATCTGAGTAACAGTTCTTATTTACATTGCAACTTTTCATCACTTCACCATTTTGTTCCTCCTGATGTAGGTGAAATTCTAATCTCATCAGGTCTGGTCAAATTGTAATTATTCTCTAGTGACTGCAAACATATGCAACATCAACATACAAATACGTTTCAAAAAACGTTGTCACCTGTGATCTAACTCTCTTTGGTTACAGTACCCTGCTGTAGGTATAGCTGGTATCTGCACCTGAGCACCAAAAGAGCTGATGTCATATCACTCCATGTGTGGAAAGTCTGACATGGATTCGAAAGTGGAAAACAAGTTATTTCTGGGTTGTTGTGGTAGGAGTGTCAACTGTGTGGAGAGGAAACAGTCCTTGTGACTTTTCCCTGAATATGGAAATACCTTAGAAACAGAGACAAAATAAATATGATCACACAGAAATTGTCCAGTTATGTATCTTGCCTGGTTTGAATATCAAATAATCAAACCACAATTCCCATGAAAGAGACATAGATCCTCAGGGAATTATCAGTGTAATTAGGATACATAGAAATGGGTGCTCGTGGGTGTGGACATTATTTATGGAATCTGAACAAGTCTTACAGCTCATTATCATGGCCACTAACAATCCTCTAAGGACTGCTTAGGACAGTTTCCTCTAGTATCAATTGGGAGACAGGTTTTTAACGCTAGTGTGTATTTTTGTAAATATTACAATGAGCAGAGGATCAACTAGGTCAGCCTGTCACTTACAGCATTTCAGCATTTTTTCCGCATATAAAATAAATTATTAATTTGTTACATAACCAATAGAACATTTTGTCCATTCAGGATTTTCAGATGCACTATATTGGTGCAGTATACCTATCATGTTCATGTAGGATGCAAGGATGAAGCAATTGTGCACGGTGACTGTGTTTCTGTCTCTGTGCCTCCTCTTGTTTTATCACCATCTTTTTCTCATGGTTTTCCTCTTGGAGAGGGGAGGGGGCAGAGAAAGGCGAGGTTCTGTTGTCAGATGTGTCAGTCCAGGCAGCCTGGCCCCTCCCACCTCAGTATAGAGGCATTACATACTGCTGGTGCTCGTGCTCTTAGCAACGGTGCCTCAGCAACAGAGCCACGGCAACAGAGCTCCACGGCAACAGCGTGCCGTGTCTCCCCAATGGAGCTGCCATTGGGCGGACCAGCGCTCAGGCACTACACCCAGAGCAGACCGAGACCTCACCGACAAAAACTGAACTATCGTCCCAGCAGACCACAGGTACCGTGAGGGAGGATCAGAGAGGTTCTGTAAAAATGGAGAGTGGCGGAAAGGTGGTGTGTGTGAGGAGAGAAAATGGACGGGAGGGAGAGAGAAGAGATGTGAGAGGGTAGAGAGGGGAGAGGCAGGGGGAAGGGAAGGATGCAGAGGGAGTGCTGTGAAAGATGCCTGGTCCCTGCTCAAATAAGGCAGTCCTGTTTTATTGGTCACCGGCTGCTTGAAGTCAGAATTTTCTGTCTGTGAGAGCGTGTCGACCGCATTTGAGAGTGGATGGTAGTTTGCTTTGAATGTCTTTTAATGCTCACTCTGGATAAAGCTAATGGCGCTTTAATTTTTCACAGGATTGTATGAAAATGTGTGTGATCATCCATTTTCCACTGAGCCGATCATGTTGTCACAGAGCTATTAGGCTGGAGACGTTTGTCACTCCCTTGGAGACAAACGGCCTAGGAGACAAAATTCAAGCAATTCCCCTGACAGGATATCGTGTAACGGTGACTTCTGCTAAAATTGTGTTCTGCAGTCAACCTCCTGACTTTCATTGTTACTTGTGGCCACAGATGTTAATGTGATCAACATGATGCAACTCTGTATAGCTATCATATTACCTACATTGGCAAAATGAGTTATCACGCTCTCATTCTGCATGTAAAATCCTCTGACGCCCCCCACCCCCCATTGTACGTTACTGAGCAACTGACTCCCAGGAGGCCTAGTCCGTAGCATAAATGGATGAGAGATTCAAACCAAAATACACCTATAGAGGCAGGAGGAGCACTAGTGCCAGAGTGTGTGGGTTTTTAGTGCTGATGGTTATGTAATATAAAGTTACATATGATGGAAGTTGCTTTTTATCATCAGTTTGTTTGATGTTTGGTGCAAAATGTTTTCTGTGTCTCTGTGCGGTAATCAGGAGACAATAATTGAGAGTGAAAATGAGGTCCTTGAGCTCATGGGGAGAGTGGATGAAGGAGTTGAGGAGTTCTTCACTAAAAGAGTACTTCCTACTGAGACACTGTGAGTATCAGAGGTGACAGATTAGCTCAGTATCGGATTCACTATAATACTGTTTAATGAAACTTATACAGTACAGATGAATAGCCTTAGATTTCATGTATATAATTCTTTGTATAGGAAACAACAAGATGAGGAAACTATCACAGTACACGACGTGGCTCCTGCCAGCTCTGCCCCTTGTCCACCCCCAACTAAAACACTCAGGAGGAAGCTTGGAGATTTCTTTACACTCAAAAAGAGGCGAGGTTTGAAATCAGAGACAAGCCATGAAGGCCGTACCAAAAAGGCCTCCATCGCTGATCTCATTCGCCCTCTCAGGGAGGTCGCCAGATCAGAGAAAGAGAAAGATAAGGAGCGGGTGAAGGAGCACGACAAGGAAAATGAAAAGGAGAAAGTTAAAGAACATCCCAGTGCTGTTTCTGGAGAGTCAGCTGTTCAGGAGACACCTGTCTCTGGTGCTCCACCGCTCAGAGGTGAAGCTGTGCCTCCCCGCCGAGCTCTCAGAGAGGGGAAGTCCCAGTCACTCATTTTACTGTCTGGATCAGCAGCAGCAGCAGGGACCACCAATGCCCGAAACACTGCAAAGGTGAGCGGTACTTTCCTAACATTAATACTAAGAAATATAAAAGAAAAAAGAAACACTCATTCATCTGCTGATTTCAGAAACAATTGGAAGGCCAACATAGCTTTGAACAGAAGCTCCATCTCATGCTTCAACGTATTGGAGTTTCCAAACCGCAGCCAGGAGAGACACAGGTGTGGGAATGTGTGTCTCTGAATTTATATGCCAACCTTAAGAGTCACAGTGTTAAAATATCCCTTTTATTCTTGTAGAATCAAGAAGGAGAGATGAAAAAGGCAGAGTCTGAAGGTATGTCTTTTTATCTGTGTGATGTTTAATACGATCAGAGTCTTCTCTGTTCCAGCTTAGTGTTAATTAAACAAAATTAATCTTTCAAGTTGAGTATCAAAAGGAGAGGATTCTTGACATGGATCGGTTTTCCATTAAAAAGATTAAATATCTCAGGCGCTGTGCTGATGAGACAAGCAGAATATTTGGCTCGTTCCTTCTATTGTAGAAGTGTAGAAAATTGATTCCTCTGGTAAAATTAGATGTAAATTATCTTTGTGCTTCAGGAACCATCATTGACAGTAAACCTGAGCCCCCTCCCACTTTCTCAAAACCTCGAACAATGTCTGCGTCATCAGGTAAAACACGAATACTCATTTATTCTTTCATAAGTACAATATTCAATAGGCTAAGTCATTTCCACATTTTCTTTTCTTCAGACACAAGACATCAAATTCGGGCAAGTGTTTCGGCACATGAGGCAGCTGGGAAACCTGCTTTGCTGCCAAAGCCGGTTATCAAACCAGGTCCACCCCCAACAACATCTGGCCGCAACACACCTGAGAATGAGCTAGCCCAAATACAGGAAGCGGAGACACACACGCCCACTAAACTCAGCACAGCTGCAGCTCCATCGACTCCTGCTGCTCCTGCCCTAACTACTACCACAGCTCCCACTGAACCGATAATCTCAGACTCAAACCTTGACTCAACTAATTTAACGGTTTCCCCTTCAAGTACTGTAACTCCCTCTGACACATATATATGCACTGACTCTGTTAACCCTACTACAGCAGCTACAACACCCACTAGTGGTGCAGTGCTTGACAGTAAAGCCTCTATTGCCGACACCAGTGCTTCTGCCACTGAAATATCCTCCTCTACTTTGCAGACAACACTTACAAGCACCACTACACCTACAGAGGCCCCCACCTCTGCCTCAGTTACCCCCACCTCCTCAGAGTCCATTACTCCAAGCCTCTATGTCACTTCCAGCTCAGCTACAAAGACCAGTCCTTCCATTACCACTTCAGAAAGCGTTTCTGCTCCCAGCATTGAAAGCTCAGTTTCCAAAACAACAACAAATGTGTCAGTTAAATCAACTTTGCTAGAGCAGAATAGTATTCTCTCAGTTGCTGCTGCTGCTCCTGCTGCTGGTGATGCAGCTATTTCTGTCACCACCGCAGCTACTTCCCCCTCCACCAGCACAACAGATATGCCATCAGGCTTGTCTGCCACCATCAGTTCAGTTTCTGAAGCTACTGATGAATCAACATCCAGTAGCTCTGTAACATTAGTTTCATCCATCACTAAAACTACATGTCCTCCTTGTAGCTCACGTGACATAATCACAACTGCAGCTTCTCATGATGCCCCCGTTACCACGTCCTCCACCATGATCTCTACCACCCTTCCTCCCCCCACCTCCAGCTCTTCTACCACTACTGAAACCATCGACCCAACGTCCAGCACGGACTCTGTCTCTACATCTGCCATTATTCACTCTGCCACCGCTAATGCAGATGATATGTCTGCTCCCTCCACTTCTTCCAGTGAAACAAACCCTACAGGCACCTTTTCCACTGCCTCCAGTTTAAACCGTGCAGATACCACTTCCACCACTAGTTCAGCAGCTGCTATTAGCTCCCCACACACAACTGACTCAGACCCACCTTCTTCTAACAATGTCAGCACTACCCTCACACAACCTGTCTCTAACCTGCCCACTACCGATAACTCAGGTGCTGCTTCTCACCATGTGACCAGTTCAGCACCGTCTAATGATACTCCAGGCTCAGATCACGACTTGCAGACATCCTCCGAAGAACCTGCAGAAAAAGACACTGGTAAAATATAAGCTCTTACATTAGTTCTTTAACATGTATGCAAGTTTATGTTGAATGGTGTCTTTTGTGATTTTCCTCCCCCAACAGGAGATGAGGAGAATGAGATGGTTCAAAAGAGCAAAATAACTGAGATGGATGAGAAGAAGGAAGTTGTGGACTGTGGGAAGAAGAGCGACAACAAGAAACCAACGCTCAAAAATGAGCTGACAGGAAAACAAGGGCAGGAAGTGAAGGCTGAAGATGACACACTGGCTGAGCCTGCATCAGGAAAAGAGGGTGAGCAGAGCACAAAAGAGAGAGAGCTTGAAGGTCAGAAGCGAGAAGAAACTAAGCCAGTGAGTGATAAGTAAAAATGAAGAAATGGCTAAACACGGGACCAACTACTGTGACGGGGGACAGAGAGGCCACAGTAAAGGATAAACGGGACAGGACGATCTATGGCACTTCCTACAGGGACCACCACATCACAGCAGCACACCACAAAGGGTGGACCACTGGACCAAAGAACTCAGATCCCCTTGGTGTGACATAAACAACAAATCCAGCAGTGTCTTTGTCCTTTTTTAACTTCTGTTTGAAATTTTGCATTGCACGTATGATTATATGTACCATAAGACAACTACTGTGGTAAAATACACCATGTTTACAATAGATGGATAAAAGACATAGTTATGACTATTAAATGGAATATTCAGTTGACTGAGTCTTTTCCTGCGCTTGAATACATTATTACATAATTTATTTTTTGTTTTTGGCTGGAAGATCTCAAGTCAATGCACACTTGTTCGCTTTTACTGGAGATTTCAATTGGAGGATGACAGAGATGTTGTTGAAAGCCCTGGAAAAAGACAGTAAGCAAGTCATGAGTTGAAAAATCTAATATGTTTGAGGTCAGATTATAGGCTGATGTTTGTATGTTTGTGGGGTAACAATGTGAATGTACATATTTATTCTTTTATATATTATTTATTCATTTTAACTTATTTGTAAGAGGCCATGTACAATATTAAACATAAATGTTAACATATATATTCCTCATTAAGTCGTGTCTCAAAAGGGGGTCAAAACCATATGTGAACCATAAATAGGAAATAATATTTCTCCATTTTATTTCTATTAATCTAATGTTTTTATATATATATATATATATATATTATCAAGAAAACATAACAGATACAGCACTACGATAAACTGGCGACCTGTCCAGGGTGTACACCACCTCTCACCCAGTGACAGCTGGGATAGTCTCCAGGCTCCACACCACCCTCCAGAGAAAATGACAGAAAATGAATGAATAATAGAAGCTTAATTTCTTGACCTGTGCTGATTTATACAGTGATGTAATAGCACACAGGGCTTCATCAAGGCATGGCAGAGTGCATTTCCTTTGCAAAATTCAAAACAGGCTGCATGTTGGTCTTGTACATATTCTTACATATAGCTTATGAATGAATGGAAGGTAATTTATTATACATTAGGCAGTCAGGCCTGATGACACTGCTGGGCAGCCACTTTGTTAATGCAATAAAAGGTCTGCTAGAGTGGAGGAGTGGAAACAATTGAAGCACCAAGAGATTTGGTTTGTTTTTGTTTACGGCACAGTCAATAACCAGACTATTGTACTGGTATTAGTCACAAGATAAGGGGTATGTTCCACAGCACAGAAATAAAATGGACATATTTCATTCTTATAGTTTTACACTAAAGTAGAGCCTTGATATTATCTTACCTCAGCCAAAAGAGACAGCCATTGAAATGTTTTTGGTTAGACTCAATATTTACAGTTATGCACCGATCCTGTTTAGTTTTAACTGGTTTAAATCATAGTCAGTCCTCTTATAGTTCCTCATCCAGACCGACAGGCGTCGCTGGCGAACATATGGCCCACAGAAATCCTATTTCACCCGGAAGAGGAGGACGGTGGTTGAACGACGGTAGAGAATTAGCTGTAGGTCCTTTTCACGCTTTATTTTGCTGTTTATATAACCCCAATTAGCTAGAAAGCAGCTACCTTCGCAGGTGCACTCGCACGTATTTGAGCAACACGTTAGAGATGTCGGTCGTGCCTCCCAGTCGCTCGTCCACCGGCTGGCCGCGCGGAGGGGCCGCTCAGTTTGGGAACAAATACATGAGCGGGCCCGCTAAGCCGCTCACTCTGGAGAGGACCATCAACCTGTGAGTTCATGAGCATCAGTGGGAAATGAAGTAGCTGCTTTCACTGCACACATTTTAATAATTGTACTTAACGAGCGACAACAAAATTAAACCTATCTAAGTCGCGGGATTTGTTAATTGTTTTTTTGCAGCTTGGTCCAGTGCTAGCAGACGCTCATCACATGTATGTTTGACACAATAGCCTACTTAAATGTATGTGGTCTTAAAATGTTTTTCAAAGATACTAATCTAAATATATATATATATATATAAGTATATTCCTACACACAAGTTCTTCAGAATTATTATTTCCATTTTCATTCAGTGGATTAAACTATTTTCACTATCCAGTCACTATCATCCAAGTCTTTTAAAATATTTTAGATTATTTTATCGGACTATATTATGTTTTTTTTTTTTTTCTTTCTGTGTTGTCATTAAACTATAACTCTCTGGACGGTTGTCTGTTAAAGCAAAATATTGCTCTGGGAGATTGATTAGTATTTTTGTTATTTACATTTCGCAGGTGGAATTCATGAGTCCATCAGTTTATCAGTAATTAATCTGAACATACTGGTGAACTTCAACATTTCTAAAGTCCTTACGCATGATATTTGTCACTGACTTGTTTTTACCTTTGTAAACACCAAATTTAACAACCACACAGTGCATTTTTAGATTTTAGAAAGTTTGTTTATTAATAAAATATATTAATCTTAACCATTTAGGTAATGTACAGAAAGACTGCAATAATTATATAGTAAATACTCTCATCAAGCAACACCATCAAAAGTAAATTGAAGTTCTCACTTTGGCCCTTAGATGAAGTCATTTTACATGTTATTACTATCACTTACTGTGTATCATATGTTCATGTTTTAGAGAATGCATCAACTACACTGTGGTCTTCTCTAGTTGTGCTAAATGGCTTTTTGTGTATGCTTTTGTTTCAGGTATCCTCTGACTAACTACACATTCGGCACCAAGGAGCCTCTGTATGAGAAGGACAGCTCGGTGGCCGCCAGGTTTCAGCGGATGCGGGAAGAGTTTGACAAGATGGGCATGCGGAGGACCGTGGAGGGCGTTCTCATTGTCCATGAACACAGACTACCTCATGTGTTACTACTGCAGCTGGGCACTACTTTCTTTAAACTGTGAGTCACTTTGTTCAGATGCTCCTGTTAGAACCAGCAGAGGTGTTTTGTTTTGTTTTTTTGTACTGACTGCTTCTCTTCTGTAGGCCTGGTGGAGAGTTGAGTCCTGGAGAAGATGAGGTGGAGGGTCTTAAACGTCTGATGACTGAGGTAGAAACATCACAACATGGTTGGAGCTTCTTGTCATGAATGGTGATTGTGGTCTTTACTTTGTGTTATTTTTAATCGGTTGTTAGATCCTCGGACGGCAGGATGGGGTGAAGCAAGACTGGGTTATTGACGACTGTATCGGTAACTGGTGGCGCCCCAACTTTGAGCCACCACAGGTTCGTACACATAAAAGATCGGAACGTAAGAAAACTTTTAAAGGTGGAAATATTTCAGTTATACTAACCAGAAACACTGACAGGTCAGTATTGCACTGTAGAAATTGGTTACAGAACACAACATATTTCTAATTGTTGCTGTTAACGTCTTGACAAATTCCTCACGTTGGAGTCTTGTAAGTTCTTATGTTCTTGCGGTCCAGACCTGCATCCTCTCTGCATCCATGTATGTTGGTGTGATCTGATCTGAAGGTTTTTGTCTTGCAGTACCCATATATTCCTGCACACATCACCAAACCTAAGGAGCATAAGAAGCTGTTCCTGGTTCAGCTGCAGGAAAAAGGTCAGTGTAACACATGTATTGTATTATATTACTTTATTATGAAGTTTAATATAAACAAATGTAATGTAAAAATGTAAACAAAAAACAAACTGTAGGCAGACTTCTTGTTTTGAAATCTGTGGTTGATCTTTGTATCGACAGCGCTGTTTGCCGTTCCCAAGAACTATAAACTTGTGGCTGCACCGCTGTTTGAATTATATGACAATGCTCCTGGATATGGGCCGATCATCTCCAGTCTACCACAGCTATTGAGCAGGTAAAGTTGAAGTCTTTTGCTTGTTTTTGGTTATTGCGTAGAACTGAATTATAAGCTTTTTGCTGTTTATTGTAGTCCCCATGATATGACTCGTGGAGTACAGTTTAGATGTTTTTCTAAAATCAGAGCTGGGTAGGCCAGTCCACTTCTGGACGTATCAGTCTGGCAGACATAGTGAGGAAGGAGTGAGATGCACATTTGAGGAGGCCATTGGATGCAAAATTAGTACGTCCCATTGTGCAGGATGAGTTATAATTATTTTAAATCAGTTCCTAGGAAATTACAAACCAAAATACCACTTACAGTACTTCCCAAAAGACACAGGTCAGTATTTTTACAGCAAATTGATGGAGATGATGAAATAGTTAATGTAGTTATTAATATCATAAGAAAATGATGACGGTGGTGGAAACGGCACTTGAAAGATTCCGCAGGAATTATGAAGCATGTGGAAATTTAAAAACTTGAAAATGACTTTGCTTTGAAAATGGTTGTTTCTTAATGCAAACATGTTTATTAAAAGTAGCAACTTCTTTTTATAGGTTCAACTTTATCTACAACTAACGCCTGTGACTGAAATACATTTGGCTGTCTCTGTGAGTGCAGCCCTGTCTGAGAAACGATGTGGGGGGGGGAAAGACTTCAACCTCTGGCTCAACTTTCACAAACAAAATGCTTGTCATGTCAGGTATATTGACAGAAGAGGGGTGTTTATACTGTTCGATACTGTGTTTTGTTTTTGTTTTTTTCCTGTTTTTTTTATCTTAAGAAACTTGCTTGCTTTTGTAGTATGCAAGTCTGTATTCCAGTGTGTTAAGAGTCTGATTTTATGTCATTTCAGTGGAGCCAATGTTTGATTAAACAAACTACAACATTGAGTTTCATGTTGTTTTAACCTGTAACAATGACGTATTTTTCTTTTTAATAAACAGTCTTTTTGGTATGTTTTTATAAAAGAGCAGGTGAGTGTTATTGATAACACTGTTCTGTATGGAGGCTGCACTGTCAGGTGTTTGTACTGCTACACAGTTTGCATTTCAGCACGTTCAAAATCTAAGTAAAGTAAATAATAATAATATAATAATAATGGGCACTTCATTAAAGTGTCATTTAAAAGCTTTAGTTTGAGTAGGAATAAAGATCAGTCAAGAATATTACTCTGAAGCTTTAACAACTGTTTAGTTTAGGATTTTTGTTTAGAACTGTTCTGGTGAATGATGAAATGTCCATTGTCACAAAATGTGAATGTATATCCCTGGAATCATCTTCCACTAACAGTGACATCAATGGTAAATTCCAGTATCCACATTCTTCTTATTATTATTATCATCAATAATAATAATAATAATGCACAGATTGTTAATACCATGCCGTTCTTTGCAATTACTACAAAAATATACCTTTATATGTTTTCCTCACCTGGTTTCTGCAATATGCACATGCCAGTTCATTGGGTATACTAGGGCAAATAAATGCAGTGTAGTTTAACAGTCCTGTACAAAATGTTAACTTCAAAAAGGTTGTGAAAATAACAAAGTTGTCAATTCAGCTGTGTTTCCATTTTGGAAGCTGTGGTTTATACAATTATTGAAATGTATTTTGTTACACCTATTATTCTGTTTCTATTATTCTGACAACCCATTTTAGGCTGGGTTAAATAACAAATATTTTGTGTGTATTTCTATCCAGTTTAGCAAAAGTGTTTTAGCGAGAGAGTATATTTATACCTAAAAAGCATAAACTCGCAATCAAATGTGCTCTCCCTACGAATTTACAAGACTTGTGTTAAGTATGTATTGTAGTTTTTGTTCGTTTTAACAGTGTTGCCTGACAGTCTGTGCATTGAGCGGAAAGAGTCGTTTCTTAAATTACGTCATTTATCCGCGACGCAGTGGCAGCTGAGGTACACGCGCGTCGACGGTGTCCGTGTTGTGAACTGTACTGTCTATGGCTGTGAACAGATTTTGAAGGGTCTTCATGTCTCGTTGAGACAGCGGTTAGGTTGTGTAATGGCGTCTAAACGAGCACAGGCGGCAAGCAGCGCCACAGACAAGAAGAAAAAGAAGAAGAAGAGCTGCGAAGAAACAGCGGAAATTTGTTCAGTTGTTGAGGAGGAGCAGGTGAAGAGAACCGTGAAGGAGGCATGGAGCAGTAGGACTCAGTACAGCCAGGGTGAGTGAGGAAAGAACTAACTGTGCAGATATTAGTAACAGAGTTTTAAACCAGGCAAATGCATTCACCACAGACCAGCAACAACTTCTGAACTTATTATAATTTAGTATTTAGATTAGACAAAGAGACACGTTATGTTTATCTAGAGCAGGATAGGGATTTACCTAAAACTGATTTTACATTTTCTATTTAACATGAGCTGTCAGTATTGTATATTTATGTATCTTTATATGTATCTGGTCTCTCGTAGGAAATCCTTACTCTGCATTAAATCCATCAATTTTATATGACAGCTGAGATCTTTTATTAGACCTATCCACAAAAAATAAAGTGGACACAACCTATTATTTGGGTAGCATTATGGTGCTACAGTCAGGACAATATATAACATAGGCATTGGGATTTTAGATGAAAACACAAAGCAAAGGTAGGGTCTGGTTTAAGCTTTATTTCATACTATTTGTATGTTTAAAAAATAACCATAAAACCGCTCACTGTTTTGCAATATGTAATTATTGAATACATCCAGAGATTTTAAAAGAACAGCTGCAACAGTATAAAAGGTAAAAGTAAATCTAGTCATATTAGGTTTTATTTTTTAAGATTGTCCACTGTTAATTAAGAAGAACTAATACTTAGATTTTTTTCTTCATTATTCATTTTAGGTTTTCAGAGCTGCAGAAGCTTTTTGGTTTGTTGGTTGAGGGTTTGTTGTCCATTTATATATACCTTTGGACCTACTCCTTATTCTCTGTTTTTTTTGTTGTTGTATTTGTTGTGCAGGGGATTTAGAGTTGGACTGCCACCCTTTCCCTCACTGCATCATCAAGAACTTCCTCCGCAGCAAAACCTTCGCTGAAGATCTACAGAAAGAGCTGCTGGGACTCAACTTCCATGAGAAGTCAAATGATCTGTACAAATTTAAACAGGTGTTTATTAAACTAATATTCACGTTGATTTATTCCATCTGCTATGTGTTTATGATTTTTTTGATTTGCTATGATTTTTTTTGTACAGTCAGGTGATTTGAAGAAGAGAACAGAGCCGCATATTGCAGGTCTGAGGTAACTAACAGCTTGTTTTGTATTATACAGCTAATACAATGGAATACAAGTCATTTGAATTGAAGTAGTTTATTCTGTCTGGTGGCAAATAAGCTGTACAAAATGGTAAAAACTGCCTCATTTTTATTCACATTTATTTGTTGTTAGTGTTGGGACTTAACCAACATATTGACTAATTAAGCTCCACTGCTCTACCGCCCAATTCACTGTTAATCCTTGATACCAGGCGCACAAACCTTTTTACATTTAAAGTGCAGTTTTACAATGATCAATATTTACCACCTGACAGATTAACCTACCTTTCATTACATTATGAGCCACCGCCAGGGTCCTGGTCCTGTGCATCACTTACATGATTTGCTGAGGTGCTTAATGACATGGAGCCATTGCTGCACATGTGATTTTCATTCTTGGAAAAAGGTCAGTTTGCAGGCAATTCTGATTTTGTTGCTGTTGTCAGGACAGTTATCAGGACAGTTTTTGTGTTTATCTCGAATCATGTCAGTGTTTATAATATTTCTCATCACTGGTTTACATCTTTTTATATGAGCATTGTAAGAGTCAAATGATGGCAGCTACATTTTAGAGTTTATTTATCAAGTCCACCAGGTGGAGACAGAGATTACATTAGTCTCCTAATTAGTATATTTCCCTCATTTAGTGCTGACGACTCTGTCAGCTCTGACATTCAGGATGACTGTAGGACTGTAAAGTAAACCTGGAAGACAGTTTGGCTGCACACAAGCATCTGCGAGTTCACAATAATCCTTGTTAATGCTTGTTAATGTAGAATGGCCTTCTATTCCTATATGATTACAGTTCAAGTCATCACAGCCTTGCACTGTTGGTGCTTTCAGACAAATGAGTAGAAACAAAGCTGTTACTGAAAGCTACCAGACCTGCCAAAAGGTCCAGTGTTCGAGCCAAGACCAGGAAAAATGAACGTCTCAGTGTGTATATCAAAGCTAAACTTAGCTGCGTGTCCGAAGGCGACACCTTTGAAACTCATTTATTACCCAGATAGCAAAATTATATACAAACATTTACTTTATACAAAGATAATGTGCATTTTTTTTTTTACGGTTATGACAAACTGTTTATATTGGAAGCATGGTAATGTGTCATTTCTTTTAAATAGTCATTTGTAAATATGGTGCCACACCTACTGGAAGAAGATATACAGCCCTGGGGAATTAATACTGTGATTGCATACACAATAACAGCCTCCACTTGTGATCATCTATTATTTATGTCACAACAAAATGTCACGGTGGGCTTTCGGCAGTCAAACAGTCTATCTGTGTGGTGAGGGCTGCTAAAATTCTCATTTCATACGACGGTAAAGGTTACTGTCACTGCTCAGAATTTCACAGTAAATATGTTTCTGTGTGACCACTTCTAGGGCAGCACTCTTTGGGCCTTTCCGCTCCTGGCTCGCGGAAGTGTTGGGGGTTGAGCTGGAGTCCACAGTTGATATTTCTTGTGCCAAATATGAATACACAGGTGAGATTAGTCTGAAAACATAAAGGCAGCAGGGAGACTGATATATTTTAGGCTCTCTTGAGTGTTATTTGAATTCTGTTCTTTTACATATCACAGCCTGTCCTCTCTCTAGATGTTCTCTTGTGTCATGACGATGAATTGGAGGGGAGACGTGTTGCTTTCATTTTGTATCTTGTGCCACCGTGGCAGAGCAGCGACGGGGGAACCCTCGATCTTTACACGACAGACAGTCAGTATCCAACTTTGTGTATTTATGTACCTCTATATTTTTGCACTTTTAAGCATCAGAGTTGTGTTTTTCATCTTTGTCATCAGGTAATTTCCAACCACAGAGTATCGTGAAGTCACTTGTCCCCTCTTGGAACACGCTGGTTCTCTTTGAAGTTTCTCCAGTCTCTTTTCACCAAGTAAGGCCCTGGTTTTTAGTTGGTGTTAAACCAAAGAAGATGATGCATTTGAAAATCTATATAGTGCAGTCATTTTTTTGCTTCCAGGTGTCAGAAGTTTTGTCACAGGATAAGTGTCGTCTGTCTCTGAGCGGGTGGTTTCATGGACCTTCCTTGGAGCGTCCTTCCCGCCACCTAGAGCCACCCATCCCAAGGAATCCACACATACCGAGAGATGTGAGTGTTGTCTTTGTTGGAGTAGGTAAAAAATGTGGGAATACACATTTAGCTTCTTTCTTGGTAGAACTACAGAAGAAGACCAGTATGAAACCTGAACCATCAGGTAGATATATTAGCTTGGTTAATAGATATTGGAAACTGACTTCATCCAATGGTTAAAACTAGCTCTTAACAGCACCTCTAGAGCTCACTTACTAACATGTTATATATTCTTTATTCAGTGTATATCATATTCATAATGTAAAAACATGTTTTAGTTTCATTGGTGGTTATATGTGGGACTATGTCAGACTTTTCCTCTAATGGACAGCCTGCGTTCCTGCTTACCTACTTGCTATGTCTGTTTTCATGACAGGAGACAGTGCTGCTTGAGTGGGTTAATCCGGTGTACTTAGACATTTCCTACCAAGAGCGGATTCAGGAGGAGTTTGAAGACAGTTCTGAAATTCAGCTCAAAGATTTTCTCAAGGTAAGTTCTTACACATATTTTTCTTGGCTGTCTTGTCCATTGTCCACGTTTCCTTGCCGACTGCTAGCGTTTGTCTTCAGGAAGAAAAGTTCAGGGAGGTTAGTGAAGCTCTTCGACTTGCCCAGATTCAGTGGACAAAAAGAGGGCCACCCAATAAGAGGTGGGTAATGTTTGGTGGATAATTTGACCTTGTGTTTCTTATACTGACCTGGATACTGTATTCAAGATCTTTGATAATTCTTGTTCTTTCAGGTGCTGTGAAGTGGCTTCTCAGGACACCTTACCTGAGTGTGTGAGAGCGTGTTGGGAGCTGCTTCATTCAGAAGCGTTCTTCTTGCTTCTCTCCAACTTCACTGGGCTTCGACTGCACTACCTGTGTCCTGCTGATGATGATGATGATGAGAATAATGAGGAAGAGAAAGAGAAGAAGGAGAAAGAGGATCCTCAGGATGGAAAAGCCACCGGGTCTTCATCCGGACCATCGTCTGCAAGTGCAAGTAAAGAGAAAGGTGTGCATCACTGTGAGCTTTTCTATTTGGTCAGAGTTGTGTTTGTCTATTTTGACACTTTGTGAATTCTTTAGAGCTGAGCACTCCTGTATGCTGCGGGGAAGTGCGACGATGGTCTCATGGCAACTATACACTGTTGCATGATGGAGAGGCAGCACGAGCAGAGTATGCTCTGGACCTTGTTTTGCCTTTTGGCTGTGCAGGTGAGCACACGCACGCACACACACAGACAAACGGCTTGTTCATCAGTACTGGGATTGTTACATGTCTTTAATTTTCTTTCATAGACTGGCAGTCAGAGTTTGGGGGCTTCACATGTTATGTTGCCAATGAAGAGGATGAAGAAGTGAGTACTGGTTAATGTGTATAGTAAAGTGTAACGGTACATATGACGGCAGCGCTTCTGGGGTTATTCTCATTGCTTTGTTTCCACCTTCTTTACAGCTTCTCACTGTATACCCAGAGGACAATTCCCTTGCCCTGGTCTACAGAGACAAAGAGACTCTCAAATTTGTCAAACACGTGAACCAAAGCAGTTCCTCTGAGTCTGCTGGCAGCTCGACCTCCAGAGGGTTTTATGACCTTTCCTTTGTTTACTATGAATAAATATATAAAATATATACATGTTCGTGAGTTTCTTGGCATATCTTGCTAAAAGACACACTGAGCCAGAGATTGAACCAACAGTAATTAAAAAATGACTTGTAATTCAATCTGAGCCACAGAAGCCAAAACCTGGTTTTTGTTGTCATCATAAAATTGCCACTCTTTTATGAGACAGCAGAAAACATACTTTAGTCTGGTTTTAATTGAAATATGCCAGCAATTCATGGTTACTATTTCTTCATGCTCTTAAAGTCTGATGCAGCTTTTCAGTTAGATTAGATAGCTGACTTTTAGTGCGTGTTGATTTCCTGGCATTGGAACTACAGTTGACACAAACCTTCAAGGAGATGGATTTGTTCCATCCATTTTAATGACAAAGAAGAAACTGTGATTGTTTTTAAATAATCCTGAAATCTTTAAGAGAGACAAGTAATGTATAAACTAATGAATAAAAATGTCCAATGCACATTTAAACAAAAGTGTGTATTTCCTCTGAAATATTTTGTCACTTAAACAATCCATGGCCATTGGAGGCCTTTATGTATTATTGCTTTAAATCTGCCAAGAAACATCTAAAAACAATGGCTTTGCTCATCTCACGATTACAAAACCCAAAAGTATTCAAACTTGAAACGACTAACTGAAACCAAAACACAAACAATTTGTAATATTGACTGAAAAATTGTCTAAAAGATTAATCCGGTTATCAGACTTGTTGGCCATTATTTTTTAATCCATTTTTAGGAAACAAATATTTTTTGTCTTTTATTATGTTTTTTTGTTTGTTTGTTTTTTTGTTAGGGAAACGTTTATGTAGGCTTTAGAGTCGACAGAGTTAAATAACCACATCACTGGGTCAGCTGACCAAGAAGTTCTGTTTTTTTTTAATTTTTAATTTTTTTTTTCTATGTTTTAACGTGATGAGTTTTCAACTATTATAGAAAACAATGATCAGCCTTCCACCGTAAGGAATGGTAACATGGAAACATAGACTATAAAAACATGCAAAGACGAGTTGTCGTACATGTAAGTGGTTACATTAGAGAGAAAAAAAAAAACACTTCCTTCCCGTCATGATTTTCCCCCCAGGCGGCTTGTTGGTTTCCACCAATCATAACGCGCTTTTATGTCTGCTCAGCCAATGGGAGGCCAGGAAGTTCTTACTGTGTCAGTGGGTGCGATCCCTCAGTAGGAAGCGTCTTCGAACAATATAACAAAGTTTGTAAGGTAAGTTTGTATCGACTTTCAAAAAGTTTTACCTCACATCGAATTAAAAGGACACCATGTTATTCACCCCGTGTGTTTGCTCCCGTGTCCTTTAGCTCCTCAGTAAAACACTTTCGGTCGCAGTGTGGGCTAAGTTTTACGGCAGTTGTATCTACTGTACGTGAGGTTCACCAGCACGAGCTCTCCCAGTAACCAGCGACGTCCTTTATGTCTTCATCCTGTCAACATAAACCTTTAGTAATTTAAAACAAACGGTTTCCTTGTCCGGTTGGTTGAGTCAAACTAGTGCTGCAGGGAAACTGTCGATAAAATGTACACATTGCGGCTGGTAGCTAACTAACTTCACCTGTTGTAGCCGAAACTAACTTGTACCTGTACGTCTAAGTTGCGTAGCAACCACGTCTTTAGTTAGTCTTGTGGAAGTTGTAGCTCTACTCATTGGAAGAAATATTTGACACTGACTTTAAAGTTACACAAAATCACTATATTACTATAAAAATGAACACTTTTCAGGTGTAAACGAATGCATTCTAATATAAAAGTCGCGCACAAAATCTTAACTAAAGGTTATGGTATCCAGAATTTGTTGTAAATATCTGAGAGCTTTTGATTCAACTTACATTTGAATTTTGACAACTACATTTTAGTCAGTTAGTCAGTGGGCTAGGCTAAATAATAGGAACAATTGAGCAAGTGTTTAATTTAACCACAAACTACACCCTCCAAAACAGTCATGCAGTTGAATGTTCACCTTCCACCATCAACTGAATATTAGGACCATCATATGTGTGGATGTTAGACTGATTTCGTTTTTTTCTAGTATGCCTAATGAACGGGCTTAGAGGAGGATGTCCAATAATCCGACAACCCAGACATTTCCTGTTAACATGTTATAACTGAAGCTAGTAGGAAATTATTTATCAACATTGACCAGACTATGAGCAGCAAAGTGGAGTGGTGGTTAGCACTGATGCCTCACAGCAAGAACGCTCCGGCTGCCGACTGGGGCCTTTCTGTGTGGAGTTTGCATGTTCTGTGTCTGTGTGGGCTCTTTCCAGGTACTCCAGCTTCCACTGTCAAAAGACATGCTAGATAGACTTGGCAACCTGTCCAGACCAATGACTGCTGAGACAGCCAGCTGTCTTTGGCTCTAAACCGTTAATAAATGTACAGAAAACATCTCATCTCCATATGAAATGTACACAATGTCTTTTCATTAGCTACTGTTGAGGAATACTCTCCATGTTGCCTTCTCTCATCTGCAACTCTGCAAAGAAAAGACATCAAACTCAATTTGAAATTACAAACTCTTAAGGAAGGAGATTTGATTAAGACTGTTGGAGTCACACATAAACACAGATTTTGGACTTTTTGCTTTTCAATTTTATGTTGCTCAATTAGTTAAAAATGTTTCAGCACACTAAAATGACATGCACCAGTGATATACAATGACAGCTGACTCCTTGTCTGTATTTCATTATTGTTGCTTATCTTTTCAAGTTGGGATTTGGATCTCTGAATGTGCAAATCATACTGCAATGCCTAAAATTGCTGCAGCTCTTTCCATATGTACTGTATATATAATATATATTTACATTTCATTGTGACTGTTGCTTTAAGATAGATTTGATGCCTCTCCCTTACACTCGCTCCACATCCATATTCCACCTCCACGATGTTTTTCTCCTGTTCTGCTTGATTAGACGTCTTCTCAGGACTGCAAGCATGTCCTGTACCGATCTCGCTCAACTGACATCTCTCCTGTTACAGCAGGGTACAACAAACTTATGCTGCTATATTAGCACATGGAGCATGGCTATATCCTGTAGTTCCCACACTATCTCAGTCATCCGGTTTAACCTGACTCCCATGTCTGTGGTGTGCCCGCATACCAGATAACTCCAGATGTTCATATGCACGCAACATTATTTAAGTAATGAATTGCTGCCATAAACCGTCTCTTAAAAGTCCCCCTCAGTTAAGTTAAGTCAAGTCAAGAGTGTGCAAATTAGAAAATAACACATCTTGCATGTTTTCTTTCACAACAAGGAGCTTTACTGTAAACACAAGAACAGAGATGTTGCGTTAACGTTTTCTGATTTTATTTTCCAAGATACCTGTGTGTAGTCGCTTGTCTCTACCATGCATGGGCATGATTGAAATAGGGATGAATTATTCATAAATATTTGGCTTGCGTGTC
The DNA here is from genome assembly GCA_005024645.1 of Planiliza haematocheilus. Taxonomy (NCBI): domain Eukaryota; kingdom Metazoa; phylum Chordata; class Actinopteri; order Mugiliformes; family Mugilidae; genus Planiliza; species Planiliza haematocheilus. Next base: position 4,993,302 of record SRSE01000798.1, read on the forward strand.
TTTTTTATGTCTAGTTATTGATGGGTTGACTGACAGAAAACACACTTACCTGCTCTTTTCAGTGACTGATAATGATGAGATAAATGATTACATTGATTAATTAAGGAAACATCTTGCTTGTCTGATCTTGCTGAAAATAAGGACTTCCTCTTTCCTCGTTTTCCAACAAGCTATCAAACAAGCTATTTGAGAACATCAGCTGGGAGAATGTATACTAAATGATTCATCAAATTCACTAGCAATGAAAAAAATGCTGGATGACAATTGGTTTTGTTTTCTTTTGCTATTATCTAATGGCCTGTTGAGTTTACTGGAGCTATAAAACATTAGGTCATTAGGTCAGTTTGCATAATCACAATTTTTATCTATCTATCTATATATATATATATATACAAAGAGGTCGCCGACTTTCTGCACAGTCAATTGCTACAGAGCTACAAACTTCATGTGACCTTCAGATTAGCCCAAGTACAGTACGCAGAGAGCTTCATGGAATGGGTTTCCATGGCCGAGCAGCTGCAGCCAAGCCACACATCACCAAGTGCAATGCAAGGCGTCGGATGCAATGGTGTAAAGCACGCCGCCACTGGCCTCTAGAGCAGTGGAGACGCGTTCTCTGGAGTGATGAATCACGCTTTTCCATCTGGCAATCTGATGGACGAGTCTGGGTTTGGAGGTTGCCAGGAGAACGGTACATTTCAGATTGCATTGTGCCAACTGTGAAATTTGGTGGAGGAGGAATTATGGTATGGGGTTGTTTTTCAGGAGCTGGGCTTGGCCCCTTAGTTCCAGTGAAAGGAACATTGAATGCTTCAGGATACCAAAACATTTTGGACAATTCCATGCTCCCAACCTTGTGGGAACAGTTTGGAGCGGGCCCCTTCCTCTTCCTGTTTTGAACCATATTCTTGTAAGAATCAAATATTTTGGTACCAAAATTCTGTCCAGGGAATACTAGAGGTGTCCTTTTGGCAGCAAAAGATAAATTATAGTTTTAAGCTCCTGATGATCACTTAATCCTCATACAGCTGGAGAACTAATCTCACACTATATTTCCTCAGTACCGGTAGATAGGATAGCGCATAATTACATACTGGCTAAACTGTGGACATTCCTGTAGACCCAGTAGCAGCATACTGTGTATTAGTGAAATGTGAACTATGAGTATATAATCCAGCTCAGAGGATGCTCTCTTCATGCAGAGCGCGCCCCGTCAGGGTGCATGGAGACACCACCAAGAGAGAGTGAGCATGTCACAGTGTTTCATCCCGAGTACAGGAGTTAGGGGCTGGACTGGGGGAGGGGAGGAATGAGATTAAACATGTTTTTATGTAATGAGGGTTTCAAAAAGGAAGCTGGGGTAAAACAGGATAAGGTGTACTAAGGCCACAGCAACAATCAACCACTAGGACAACAGTGGACTTTTTTTTTTTTGCTGTCATGGGTCCAGACAGTTATATGATTTACTTTCCTCATCAGGTTGTGTGGATGATTACAAACGTTATCTGCTGATTAAAGGAGAGGTAGGACTTACAGTCAGAAGTTCAGTGCTAAAACTAATGCAAAATCAGTTATTGATATATTGTAAGGTGATGAATCTCTTAATGTTTTTTGATAAATGGATTAATCTTTCAGTGTGTAATGACAAAAATACGACCACAATTTAACTGTGAGGTGTCTTGATCAGTATTTGAATATTGATATCAGGGCAGATCAACGTATTTTTCAAATTAATTGAATGGACTGAGTACGCAGCCAGGCCTGATTTTTGTATTTAAATCCAAGTGTGAAAGAACATTAATTAACATTGTGTAGTAGAAGACATTTTTGTTGTATAGTGTCGCTCTAAGAAAAAAATTAGAATTTACTTTGTGATAAGATCCAATACACATTGACTTTTTTACTGTTACTATTTTGCACTTGAAGAATGCTAGTGAATGTTTGGTAGCCTTGTCATTTAAAGTCACATAACTGTAATAGTAATAGTGTCAGTGCATTGTTAGTCCCATAGAAATTACTCCCCCTAGGTCCCTCAAGATTTTAGCTGAACATTAGCTAAACGGCTCAATAAAAGTTTACCCACATTTTCTAGCACTAACCCAGTCTTTGAATCTTTGGACTCTGTGGTTTGCATAGTCATTAACAGAAACAGTTTTTTTAAATTTGAAAATTGTTTTACTGTGTTATTTCCTTTAACTACCACATTCCTACAGTAGACCAGAATGGATATACCAAATACTGGCTCTAGAGAGAGTCTTTCGTCTTTTCTGCATGCTCTTAAAGGGAGGGGTCTGGCTGCAGTCTGATCACTAGATGCAACTAAATTGTACACATTGGTTCTTTAATGTTTCTTTTCTCTGCACTGTAAGTCCAGATATGCTGTCTTTACCAACTGTCAGAGTTGTCATGCATGTGTTATAAAGAACTTACATGCACAAGTGGAGATGATTATTTTTCTTTTTTTACAGTAGTTTTAAACAAAGACCTTATTGGTTTCATGTGCTCTATGAATCTTACTGTGAGTCTCAAAATCTGTTCAGACAATGGCGGACAAGACAGTGGATGGAGGGCCGTGGACGGGATGTGCCGTCATGTTTCTGCAATCGCTCTATCCTGGTGTGGATCTGCTTTCGCTATACAAAAACCAACAGGGAAAATTCATCGTTTTCAAAGTCATCAAGTTGACACTTATAGGTGAACACTCTACCTTTTAGGCATGTCTGATACTGTATACTAATCAGAATAGAAGAAACCTTTTCTAGGATGTCAAATTCATTAACCAGTGTTTTCCATGGCCAGATTCTGTAGGGGGTCTGGGTGGTTATGAGATCCTAAAGGTGCATGATGCTGATCCCTTCCTGGGGGTGGAGGTGAAATTTGTGGATGTGGCAGCATGTCAGCAGTTCCTGGAGAGCTACAGCTCTGGAGCAGTACGTCAGTCTCTCTCCCAGCACGCCTCCCGTCTCCTTACTCTGCCCCAAGAGTTCACTGTAGAAACCCAGCTCAAGGCCAGCACGCATATCCTGGATCTCTGTCTGGATAAGCTGGAGCTTTGCCTGGAGCACATCCACCTTTCACAGGTATGCTTGCTGTTTCTGTTTGGCAGGTCTTTGGTGGTTTTAAATGGAGGGCCAGAATTTCCTTGATCTTTGGCATGACAGTTAGTGCGAATATTTCACATTATTTGGCCTAACCAATCACTAGTCTGAGTCATTTTTAGTTGCTCCAGGTGCAGTTAACTTTTTCACATTAATCAGAAAAATAAGTATTTTTTTCCTGTGTATTGACTGAACAATCTGTACAACTGATCTCATGTACGCTGTAGTAGCTGGTTGCTAGCTGAACTGAAGTACAATGTCCCCGTTCTTTATCCCTCCTATTAATCTTTGATTGATCCGTTGTTTCTCTGTCTGGTGAAAGCAGCCTCACTGAACCCAACACTAAACCTATTTAGCTGTGTTGGCATACTGCAGAGTAAGTTCAAAGCTGTGTAAAATACATTTTTGTCTCTTTGCTCACTATTGGCATATGCGTTGTATCTGCGCTTGCGGGACTGAACCTTCGATTGAGGTTGAAATGAGCGATGTGTCCGGTTTTTAGGGTAAACCTACACTGTGGTGGTTCAGTTTGTTGACCTGCTTGACACATCAGACAGCCACAAGTCTTGATCCAGGCTACTTGTTACTAGCATGATAAACTGCAGCTGAGTTAAGGTTCTGTGTCACAACTGTACAGTTTGTTCTTCTGCTAAGCCAGATAATTTATTAGACAGCTGCAGATTTAGCTCAGCCAACTACTACTTACAAACTATATATGTAAGGTGTTTTACATTTTACTCCATTTAAGTCGTCTTTGTCCTGTTTTGTCAGCCCGAGCGCCTGCGCGATGAGGAGATAGATCACCTGGAGCAGCAGCTGCAGACTCAGGCCCTCGGTCCTGCCCCGCCGTCCACCACCATCACACAGGAAGAGTCTCCCATTCCCGGCAACTGCTTCAAGTTTCAGAACAAAGTGTTTGGTGAGTCAAGGAAGCCATGTTTATCTTCATGTGTAGTGTTTCTTCGCAAATGTTGTACCAGACTTGTGGCTGAAAGATCTAATGGCCAGTGTATGGGAAGAGATTAGGTTCAGTAGATAATGTATCTTAATGGATTTCATAGTAGGTCAACCAAAGTTAAAACAAAAAAACTTAATGAGGTGGTATCCTATCTATAAGGGACTTATTTGATGCTAAAGCTATGAAACAAAACAGAACTGCCTACACATAAATAAAAATACATGAGCACACATTAACCTGTTTTCCTGGGATGGGACAAGGATATGTGATTTCGATTATTAAATAGCAAAAGACAGACAGAGGCTATTAAAACTCTGTCTTTATTAAAACACCCACTATGCAAATATGAAACTTAAGAGCTGCACTAATCACTATCTTCATATTAATCATGATTAAGATCCATATATGTAATGTGGAGGGAGACACAGAGTGGCAGCTTTGACTGTATTTTCTCTTAGCTTCTTAGGATGATTCTTTTGGATTTCTGCTCTGCAGTTATTGCCTTCCTCTTCACATAGTCATCAGCTCTGTTCTGATCATATCTTATTTCATCTTATCTAATTTGATATCTTATCTTGTATTCTCCAGTTTCATCCCATCTTTTTCTTGTCTTGTCATCTCTTCTCACCTTACATTTTATTTTATCTTACTTTATGTCTCTTGTTTTATTCATCCTTTGCATCTCTTCTCTCATATTTTTCATCTCTTCCCATCTCTTCTCTCCTCTCTGTCTAATCTTTCCTCGTCTCTTCTTGTTTCTTCTCTTGTCTGTTCTCTAGAAGAGTTATTTCTCAGTAGACGGTGAAGACCAAAACAAAGCAAAATTTCTGATTGTTGATGTTGCTCCATACCTGCTGTGTCCAAGTAGCAACATGCTAACATATAATAATATCACAGTAATATAATCCCTGTGCCCATATGGCCTGAATCTTATTGATATTGCTTTAAGGACATTAAAATAATGAAAAGTTATATACATCTGTTTATAAATCACAGTTTATGTAATGCAGTGCAATCACAATTACTGTATTACAGTTTACACTAATGTTTTCCCTTCATCCTTCGTCCTTTGGCCCGCCAGAGGACCGAATGCTGACAGCGGCAGATGTTCAGAGTTTTTCTAACGGAGTGGGCCGTCAGTGGAAGCACGTTGGGAGGGCCCTAGGGAAGAGTTGCCGCGCTCTGAAGGGTCCTGCCATAGACAACCTGGCCTACGAGTATGAGAGAGAAGGGCTGTATGAGCAAGCCTATCAGCTGCTCAGCCGCTTCATCCAGGCGGAGGGGAGGGCGGCCAAGCTGAGCCGACTGGTCAAAGCACTGGAGGACTGCAGACTCACTAGCCTGGCTGAAAATATTCTGGACGTGCAGCCACAAGAGTAACTCTATGTACGAGTCGTGAAAACTGAAGGGGATAGGTCCTCTCTGCATGAAGGCATGAAGAGTGGTGACTTTGTCCTGTCTGCTTTTATACACAGTGTGTTTGTTCTTGATTGTCATCCTCACATTTAAAATCATTCCCAAGTGTGTGTGTGTGTGTGTGTGTGTGTGTGAGTGTGTGGAGAGTGGGAGAGTGTGGGAGAGTGTGGGAGAGTGTGCATGTTTCAGATAGTTTGTGTGAACATATGTTAACATCTGTGAGAACCGACTCATATATTAAATTAATCGGTTATTAGTGTTATTGATAATTGGTTTCATTTAGATGGAATAAACTGTCATCACTGTCAAAAGTATGCTGTAATAAGTTTAATGCACTGTTTAAACTGTTTGGTCATTTTATACCTCTTGAATGTCTTCTTTATGTCAGATTTACAGATGGAACCCGTCAGGTGTCATCTGTAATGAGTGCTCAGTTATTGATTTCTTTTTCTACAAAATGGGTGCATACAAATTAAATGGTTGTACAAACTAAAATAGTCTTCATGTGTGTGCTTGATGCATTAGTATAATTAAAACTGAAAACATCACTTTGTCAAAATTCCCTCAGGTATAATTTGGTGTTAATCCTCCCTCCCTCTCCACCACATACACGTGCACATGCTCATATGATTGAATGCTGATTACTGATGTTGCTGATGAATGTGTGTGCCGTTGCTTGAGTCACGTTGTGGAAGCTTCAGGGCGGAGAGGGCGAGTGTCTAGTTGAGGGGTTTGTGGAGGTTTTATCATGGTTGTCAAAGAGGAGATCCACTGGATGTTGAGCCCATTCTGAGTTTACTTTGAAAACCCAACCCTCCCCTTTTTACTCCACTTGACCATCCATCCAGATGTGATGTGTGGATTAGAAGCTTTCATCACTCACAAAAACACTTATTTCTGCTTTATGGTATGGCCACAACCCCCCATGTAGACATGCACAGTTTTAATAAACACATATCTCTTTATGTGTGACCAGTGCTGTAACTAATGCCAATAAAAGTGAGGCTATTGCTGTCTGTTTCTAACATAAAGAGCCGTTTATGTACACTCACACATACTGCACAATATTTTATGGATATAATTTAATCTTAAATATTAATCCTAACTAAAAATGATGTCTTATCACATATTTCACAATATGCAGAAGTAATTAAATGTAGTTAACTGAAGTGCTGTACCTCAACACTATATTTAAGTACTTTCCTTAAGTGTTTCTGTTTTCTAGAGCTGTATATTGCACTATTTTTATTACTCATTTACATTTATTTGACACCTTTAGCATCATATTTTAAGGAGGTAGATGTTAAATCTGTGGTCATCTCATGAAATGGGGTAAATTGCCCAGCAGCATCTAATGTAAGCCTGTCCAGACCTGTGCTAAAACATATAATGCTTCATGTTAGTATGTCAGTAATTATAGCTCACTCATTAAAAATACGATACTGCTAATATGTCTCTGGATGTTAAATATGGCATCTTCAGTCATATAGGCCCATGTTTGTTGTGGGATGAGGGTAACTTACATTTACTCAAATACAATTAGGTGGTCATTCTTTTCATACTTCCTCCTTCCCTGGAGTTTTTACATACAGAATAATAATAAAAATAACCTTTATTTGTAATGGTATTATTAGTTTAAACTAGTGGTGGGGTATAACAACATGCACTCGGCAGTATTGTAGACTACTTTATTATGGAAGTTTAATGGTACTGTTGCTATTAAGCTATTATTATACCTGCAGAGGCTATAAATACAGTTTGTTGCTTTGCTATGACACACAACACTAGGCTAAGTAGTTTTACACCGAATATCTGTTTATATAGGGTTGTATTCCTGCAGTGCTAGTTTTACTTAAGGAGCCTAAAGGTAGTTTTTCCATTTGTGTTGTTTATATTGTTGTAGGTTACGGCAGCTCGTCAAGGGCTGATTATCCTGCTATAGTTTATGCAATTGTTCACCTGGTGCTCCGCGTCCACCACTGCGTGTGCTTAGGGCCTATGTTGACACGATTGAACGTCACGCAGGCCACGGAGAACACGGCGACCACGTTAGATCTTTTTAATTTTTCGACAGCAGCACCGTTTCGGCTAATGTGTCGCGAGAACAGAGAACGACAGAGCCATTTAAACGGCTCTTTCATTTGAATAATCTTTCAGCGGACGTGATTAGAGCTCGGCTCTGACGTCAGACAGTTTGCCAGCCCGAGGTGAGTCTCGCGCAGCCTCCTCTTCCTCTCGCGCCCTGCCTTCGTGAAGAGATACACCATGAAATCGCTCGCGCTCGTTGTCATCACCACCAGCGCCGCCCTGTAGAGAAAGAGAGAGAGAGAAAGAGCGAGAGAGAGAGAGAGAGAGAGAGAGAGAGACCCCCTCCCCACCTAACAACAACCCCAACCCCGCAGGCTCGAACACAACGACCCCACCCCCCAACCCCCTCTGAGAGAGGGGACGGAGCGACAGACACACAGTCACGGAGAAAGCACCGTTTCGGGATCCCGGCTCTGTTTCGCCCTCAATCCGGGCCTAATGCTGTAGCAGTCAGCGCAGGAGGAGAGCGCGAGTGAGAGACAACGCACTGACTGAGAGTCGGCGAGGGACAGGGCGGACCGGGGAGAAGACGGGATTGCTCATTCTCCTGGAAACATGGGATGTACACTGAGCGCCGAGGAGCGCGCAGCTCTGGACCGGAGCAAGGCCATCGAGAAAAACCTGAAAGAGGACGGGATGGTCGCCGCCAAGGACGTCAAACTGCTCCTACTCGGTAAGAGAAGAGCGTCTCCGACCGCGGGGCTGCTGCGCCTCGGCGCGGCTCGGTTTGCTAGTGGTGGGACTGCATGGGGCGGAGGTGCTCTCCGTGGTACTGATTTCACTGCCGGCTCTCACTCTGCCCTCCATTCTTTACAGGCGGCGGAGAGTCCGGAAAAAGCACCATCGTCAAACAGATGAAGTAAGTCTCCTTTTTTTGGATCATTCTGATCATCTCAAGCACAACCAGAGTGAAAGGCCCGAGATTGCGCCTCCCTATCTGTGCTAAGGCAGGTTGAGCCGCCATGTTTCGAGAGGCCGTAGCCCCGGAGGAGTGCCGGTGACTCGAGCTCCTCCTGCAGACAGACAATGAGGCTGCGGAGGCCGCACCGGTGCGTCCCAGGGTGCTGTTCACCGCCTGGGTGCTGAAATGTAGTTAACGAGGCTTTTGCTTGACTACAGGGAGTGTGCGACTGGGGATGTGTGGGTGTTGTTCCTATGTGCGTGTGTGTGTGTGTGTGTGCGTGTGTGTTTGTGTGAATTACAGTGAGGTCACTACAGCTCCATTAGTGAATACCTCTGCTTTTAATCTTAATGGCTTTAAGTGCCCGATATCGCCGGGAGTACTTTGCCTATAAAGCGGATTTACGCAGAAATATGGCTTCTAAAACCGCATCTAAACCTTCCCTGTCTAAGCTAAATCACCCTTTGACGTTTTAAATCACTGTTGTTGTTTCCTCTAAACCTCTTAGTTACGTTTCTCGATGTTTCATTTCTGAAAATGCTCGTCCCTGTATCTTTGGTCCTGTGAACCATCTCTCCCAGTGTCTCTTTCCTGCACTGCACTGACTGCGCCCTGCCTCCATGCCCTGCTTCCTCCTCTTCCCTTCACCTCATTACCCTCCCTCTGGTCTCTGGTTGCCCATAACTCACTGCTCTCTCCTGAACTCAAGACTCTGGGCCAAATAGTGTTTACAAACACTTTCAGGGCTTGCTTTAGCCTAAGTGACCAGCAGATGGATGGGTTTTACTACACACAGTGGGTCATAAAGTTGAGGTATTGGAGGGTACATGTCGTGCTCTGCCGTGATTTGTCTGCTCATCATCATCATCACTTACTGTGCAGGTTAGTATGACGGCCGAGAGTGTGAAACTGCACCTAATATAGTTGCACTCGCTCTTTGTAAAGGAGAGGCAGACACTAAAAGGCCACAGTGAAAATGTGACCTACATAATAATGGAGGAGCTGAAAAGATGCACACAGTAGATTTGACTTGTGGATTATATGAATTAAACAAGAAGCAGCTTCATTGATTGGTGATGGAGGACTAACCCAGTGAGCCGCAGCTGCAGAAATGTCAGTGATGTCTCTGGATTAGTCCGCTACTGTTCTAACTTTAATAATCATGTAAAGAAATGCAGTTTTACTTTTTAAGTAAACGATTCATCCACTAGTATGCAGATCAATCAATAATAAATGTAACTGCAAGTTAGCCTTAAAGGTAGATTACTGTAAACGTCCGTTTTGTGAGACTCATTTATAAAAAATGGATTATGCATTTACAATATATAAAATAGAACAACCTCACATTTAAACCATTGTCCCAGTTATTTTAGAGCTGAAATGATTAATTGATTAATCACTTTGTTGATTAGTCATTTATTATCCTACTGTACTGAACGTAATTTGATCATGTTCAGGTTTTCAACTGTTGTCAGGTGCATGAAGGCCTTGAGACCTCGTAAAACATGATATGTTGTAGAAGAAAACAATGAATCTGCAAATATAATCATCAGTTGCCACTGTTTCTATTAAGGCTATCGTTTATAAAAGTGTTCATTTCTATGGTTGTAGAGGAGATTCAGGTTAATCTCTGCTATAAAACCTGTATTCATAATGTGCACCGATGAGATGCACATCAAAAAACTCTCCTTTTTTTTGTTTTCCTCATCAAATATTAATCAAATTGAAATATCAAGTTTAATTGTGATTGCAGGGTCATTTTAAAACACGAGTGACATTTTATAGATTCGGTCAAGGTGAGGATGTGCCGATAAATAAATGAACAGTGACCCGATTATAAGGGCTTTAACTATGTTGAGTACTGGGTAGTGTGATTGATTAGTGCTCTGACTGATTCCACTCCATTACCCATAATAAATTATAAATGGCTTAGAATATCACATTACTGCCCAATTACAGACCACATGTGATCAATTCCTTCCCCATTATACAGTAACACGCTTAAAGATGGATTTACGGTATAGAGCATAGGAATGAGGAGAGTGAACAGTAAAATATATGCAATAAGTTTAACTCCTAAAAATAAGACAGGAATCATCTCAGAACATAAGGAGCTTTTATTGTGAAAAGACAGTTGAGTAGGGCTTGAGGAACATATGGACATGTGTGACTTTTCCTGTTTAGTCCGGGGTCTTGTCCCTGTGCTCATATCTCTGTACGCCTGCAGGATTATCCATGAAGATGGCTTTTCTGGGGATGATGTGAAGCAGTATAAGCCTGTGGTCTACAGCAACACCATCCAGAGCTTGGCTGCCATTCTCCGAGCCATGGACTCACTGGGGATTGAGTTTGGGGACAAAGACCGAAAGGTTAGTCTTTTACTGGCTGAAAAACTGACCTGTAGAAACTAAGGTTTCATTTATATAACCTGGAACTGAAGTGAAATGCAATATTGCTGAAGAAATCAAAAATGTGGTCCGGTGTCGATAAAAATCCCTGTATTTGATCCTCACATGCACAGGATGATAATTAACATTAATGTGGCATTTATTTTTCATTTCAAATCTTTCTTTTTAATATAATTGTTGTGTCCAATTAATTTCTTAATGAAAGAAGGATTTACATCAGCAGTAAAAGTACATGTGTACAGCTCCTCCCCTGAGTTTATGAAATGTGTTCTTCCAGGCCGATGCTAAACTGGTTTGCGATGTTGTGAGCCGCATGGAGGACACAGAGCCGTACTCTGCAGAGCTTCTCACCGCTATGAAGCGTGTCTGGGCCGACGCTGGAACTCAGGAGTGCTTCAACCGTGCCCGTGAATACCAGCTTAACGACTCCGCTCAATAGTGAGTAGAGCAGAAAGAGCACAAAAAGCGCCCATTTTCAAAAAACACCAGCCCTCTAATCCCTCGCCTGTCACTGTTGTCATCAGCTACCTGGACAGTCTAGACCGGATCGGGGCGGCAGACTACCAGCCCACAGAGCAGGACATCCTGAGAACCCGAGTGAAGACCACTGGCATCGTTGAAACCCACTTCACCTTCAAAAATCTCCATTTCAGGTGGCTAGTCACGGCAGCTCATAATGACTTGGCCTTTGCTGTCTGAGATGAGATTCGGGGATTATAGAGCTGTGTCTGAACTGACGTTTCGCCCCTTTTCCAGGCTGTTTGATGTCGGAGGTCAGAGGTCAGAGAGGAAGAAGTGGATCCACTGCTTTGAGGATGTGACAGCCATTATCTTCTGTGTGGCTCTGAGTGGATACGACCAGGTGCTCCATGAAGATGAAACAACCGTAAGTGTGTCTTAGTTACTCCAGTCTGAATCCCTCTGGTGCACAGTTCATATCTCTACTGTCACTTAAAGGTAAAATGTAAAAAGAAAAACGACAACTATATATACAGACTGATTGTGGCAAAACGTTTATCTTGCGTCTATGAATTTTACATTTTTTTATAGAATTTGTACAAGACCCCTCTATCCCCAGGCCTTTAAGATGAAGTTGCAGTAAAATAAAAAAGGCCTTTCACAGCAGGAAAAACAAGAACAAAGCGTTCTTTCTTGTCATCTCCAGAATAAACTGCACACAAGTGTATTTAATATTAGCCAGATTAGAGGCTGGTTTAACAAGAAAAATATTAATCTCGGCAAATGTTTATTTGTTCTGTTCCTCATTTACAAAGTGAAACCTTTGAAAGATAAACCCTTAAATTCATAATTATTTATAATTTCCTTGGCAACTACTTGATTGAGCAATGATTCACTGCAACTGCAGACCGGATGTTGTTGACGAAGCAATTTAAAGTTCATAATGCGCTGACCTCATTGTTACTCTTCCTGCAGAACCGCATGCATGAATCGCTCATGCTCTTTGACTCCATCTGTAACAACAAGTTCTTCATCGACACCTCCATCATCCTCTTCCTCAACAAGAAGGATCTGTTTGCTGAGAAGATCAAGAAGTCACCACTGACGATCTGTTTTCCAGAATACACAGGTGAGCCTTGCACCTTCGCTCTTCACCAGAGCTGCTCCTCGTACAAAGTAGTTCACGCTCCTCTTGTCTTTTCTCTCTGGTTTGTCTCCAGGTGCTAATACTTACGATGATGCTACTGCATATATTCAGGTTCAGTTTGAGAGTAAGAACCGCTCTCCCAACAAGGAGATCTACTGTCACCTGACCTGTGCCACAGACACAGGAAACATCCAGGTAGTGTTTGATGCCGTCACTGACATCATTATTGCAAACAACCTTAGAGGGTGTGGCTTATACTGAGGCCTGGCCAAGCACAGAGGTTGTCGTGGAGTGTATGAGGTGTTGATAATGATAATTTTGATGATACTTAAACACATAAATACGTAATTCTACACGTCCAAATGGACCCAAAGAGCTGCCGTCAGACACCACACTGGATTATTGCCATGATTTGTTCCCCTCCTCTTATTTTGATTTCAATATACAAACCCCAGTTTTGTCTTTAAAAATATGTGTTTTTTCGACTGAATGTTTCATGTTTTGTTGATGGCCACGTCAACAACGGAGAAGGTCGGAAGCACCAGGGGTTTATTCAGCCGGAGCCTTGTTTCGCAAAATCCAGACATGTAATGCGGGGAGTTTGCAGTGCCATTCTTAAACACAACTTGGAATATTGTCCCATTCTTTGTGGCACTTTTATGTGCAAAGCCTCGAGGCATTCATATCTCCACTGAATATGACCTCTGGTGCTCCGCTGAAGAGCCGCTGTGTGTATGAAGGTGGAGAGGATGACTACGATGTCGGGGAGGTGCTGTACTCGTGGCTGAGGGTCATGGATGGAAAGAAGGAGGCTATTTTAACTTTCCTTCAGTCCCACACATGACTGAGTGGCCTGCAGGTCTGTTCTACTCCGCTTTCTCTTTTAACTTTTAATCATAATGAAAGAGAGAATTCTCCTGTGCAGAGTGGCTGTCCATTGCCATTGGCCTCCTGTAGCGTGAGGATATACCTATCAGCCAGTTATATCTAAAAAAAAAAAAAAATACATCATATCGGTGCCAACCATCTGACAGATAGGAGAATAGGATCAGAAATCATAGCTCATACTTTCAACTATGTTATTTAAGTATATGACATTTTATTATCAATGAATTATTTATTTATTTAAGCCTCATGCCCTACATGCCTCCTCCTACCTCCTGAAATCCCGTGCCACATATTTATTTCCTCTCATGAAAAGCTGGGGTGCACCGATGCCCGTCTACGGTTCAGAGGGTAGAAATCCGCCCTCCAATGACATCTTGTTCTCTGTGTGGTGCTTGACCCTTCGTTGTGAATCTGTGTAGAGATAGACAACTGCACGAGGAGAACAATATCATATGAGGCAGCCTCTGTCTGGGGAGTCAAGGTTCTTTATTTTTTTTTAACCCTTTTCTCCCCTGGTCAGTGAACAGGGAACCCTGAACCCTCCCTCCTTTTGTCTGTCGTGTTTCTCTTTTGGTAGAGAAGAAGTACAGCTCACCATTTTCACCTGTGCACCCAGAAATTCATCTTTCCGTCCCTGTATACTCTTTACCTATCACATATCAATCCTCATATCTTATCTCCATTTTCACCTTAAAAGCACCGTACTGTATATATATATTATGATTATACCAGATTTTTTTTTTACTGTGAATGTTTTTGTGCTGCACCCCATCCTATTCAGTAGTTTATTGGTTGCTCTCATGTGGAATGTTTGTGCTGAGCCAATCGAATGTTGTGTTTACATTAAAGCCACACTTTTCCTAACTATTCCTGCGTTCGTGGTCTGAGTCTGATTATGCTGCAAGGTAACAGGGTACACAACGAATTGTATGAACGTTTAAACACACTCTGACCTGCTTTAACCTGTGCAGAGAATTAAGGTTAGACCAGGAAATTAGGCTGAACATTATGAGAGTGGACCACTTTTAATGCTCCATTGCCTGGTGAACACAGCTTTGTATTTAGTGTCAGAAATATGTAAAAAAAAAAAAAAAAAAGATTGGGAACAGGTCTTGCATAGCAATAGGCCAGCACTTGGTGAAATGTGGCGGATGGCAGGGATCAGAGGCGTTGCAGAGCAGCTCTCAATTTATTAGGTTAAAAGTGTTCCATCCTCACAGACAAGGAGCTATTCATATATTGAATGACTACACTGGATCAGCTGTCTGACCTGCTTCTGTCAGTTTAATGGGTATGATGTTCATTACTGCTCTGTTTCACTGACAGCCGCAGAGCTCCGCTCCTCAGTCCCAGCATGTCCTCGTTTCTCAGAGCCAGTCACAGGTTAAAAGGTTGGAACTCCCGCTGTGACACAATTACACATTTACACTTTTAATTACACATTGGAGAGACTATTGTCATGTTTTACTGTTAATTCACATCAAAACGTCCACAACCACTGCCCTAAGAGCCCAGCTGTAATTAATACAGACCGACATCAGCCAACTGAACAGCAGAAGGTCTGAAAACACCACTGAAGAGAAATCAGTAGTTTCTGTTTCAGATAAAAAGAAATCCTCAACCATTTGTCCACGCCTTGGGGACATCTGTACAGAAACACGGAGGAAGCCTTGAGGGAAAAACATCACAAGGTGGGTAGTGTGCAGTAATCGCCAACGACCGGCGTACAAGATCTGGAGTTACAGCCGCAGCCTCTTAATATCTTCACTTCTGAAATCGATGCGCAGTGCCAGAACTTGACGCACCTCCGCCGGGGTCAGCCGCCACGTCAGGGGGCCTGAATTAGGGCCCCAGTAATCCAAGATCTCAGTTACCTGCGGTAGAAATAGGTAAAATAAGTCTGTGCAATGTAAAATGAATATAGAATGTTTACTTGGTGGTAGCAAAAACCTAACTCACGCATTTCATTAGCATAATGTACGATGAGTTTGATAGTATTATAAATGATATACGAGGCAGTATAGGCATACAATAGGCAGGCCACATTGTATTGCTATGGTTATAGTTTAATTACAGTAACTAGCAGCTAAAGCAGTTGGACAAATGTAGTAAAAAAAAGTGTAGTAATGCTCAAAGTAGAAGAACTATAGGAGCAGGAGTAGAAATGCAAAGTGGCATGAAATGTTTGATTAAATATAACTAGCTACAGTCTACCATTAGCTGTGTGTGTGTACAACATGAATTACCCGCTCCAGGTTGAGGATGGTGGCCATCTGTGTGAGACGAGCAAACTTATCCCTGATGGTCCAGGTGGTCACAGTGGTGAGATACGCCACGAGAGAACGAAGCTCTTTATCAAACTGCAGCCCTCCAAGCTACAACAAAATGATCAGCACGGTGAAAAACAGCACATGTGTGTGTTCATTATCAATGCAGCTATATTTTCTTCAGGTGTTTTGTTTGTACCATACAGTATACTGGAAACGGAATAAGACATAATTCAGAGGACGAGGCTAACGGGCTAAAAGGATGCGCCCTTCCCTGCAGGCCTTTCTGGACTTATTAATAAATCACAGCTTGAGTCTTTTCTTCTTGTGCATCAGTAATGTGATGCACAGAGAGCTCGCTGCCACCTGGTGGCCGAACACAGCTCCTCACCCTGCTGAATGAGCATTTGAGGACCGTCTTCTCCATTTCAATGGATATCAAGCTGGTCATCAGGCTGGTCAGCGTGTCGTAGATGACAGGAGAGAGGGCCGTCTAGTGAGGCAGGGGAATGATGATTAGAAGAGAAGAAAAATGTGAAGCAAGAGGCATTTAATCAGCAAATATAAAGTCACAGCTTAAAAAGTCTGGATACCTTAAACTCTGCCATGAGTTGCTCCAAGTTAACAATGAGCTGCTGCACCCAGGGGTCATTAGCTTCATAGTCATTAAACTCCTCCTGTGAGGAACGCCAAGAGTTACAGCAACATGTTTCATGACCTCTGATTCATGTTTGTGCAGAAATGTGACAGTTACCTCTTCAATGTTATGTGAGATGGAAAGGAAGCTGCTGATCCACGGTTTGACCTGAGGCTTTATGGCTGTTGTGTTTAACTCAGTCAGACCCTCCTGTGAAACAGAATCACATTTTGAAACAGTCACTGCTCAGAGGATGCTGTTTACAGCAAATGGTTACAGAAAACACCTGACTCCTACCTTGTTAAAAAAAATTCTGAGTACAAAGTTGTTTTTTTCCCTTGTCTCTATACAACAACAAGGTTTAACAGATCTCATTAAAGCTCAATTGTAATCTCCTGTGACTTTAACAAGCAATTTTCCTCCACTGTGCACACTGGTCTGTCATGCTAACAACAGTTCCCCATTCCCTTGCTCCTACTCCTAATTAATAAACTCACAGCTGAGAAGCACAGATCAGTGTGTGTGTGTGTGTGTGTGTGTGTGTGTGTGTGTGTGTGCGCGTGCATGTGTCTCCAACCTGTAAGAGATCCTTGAACTTTGTGGATGTGCTGACAAGGTCGGACAAACAGCTCTCGATTTTGGCTTGTTCACCAGAAGCAGCCCCTTGAGTGAACAATTTGGAGCAGTCGTTCTACCAAGAAACCAAAGGTTCATTTTCCAAAAACGCGACAAACTATAAATAACACAATGAACAAGAGATGCAGAGAGCCTTGGCAGAGATGTGAAACTCACCTCTAGGTTCCTCTTCAGGGTTGTGATATTCTCACTACACACCTCCACATTATTCAGAGTCACCTGAGGTGAAAAAACAGAGTGAGATTAAGTCCTCTTCAGTCGTTCCTTAAAAATAGAATCAGTTGAAGACGATGTATTTTGACGTCTCGAGTCCAACAGGGAACGACAAACCTTTTTTTTTGATTCCACTTGCCATTGGACAAACGTGTTAAAAGGTTTTTGAAGTAGTGCTTCCTTTAGCAAAGAGCCTTTTTAAAAATTAAAGCACTACTTAGCGCTCTTAAATCAGAGGAGCTTATTCACGCATTTGATTCCTCCTTTAAATTACTGTTGCCTTTTTTTAAGACTTGCACAATAAATGCAAATGCTTCATTTTTGTGAAATATACGGCCTGTGAGTGAAGAAGAGGTGTGTGAGTTTCTTTCTATGCATCTTACCAGAAATGCAGCCTTGGCGTTTTCAGTGCTCTCAATGCCCATCGTGTTGAACTTGCCCTGCTGTAAGCTGCTCTGCATCAGGCTGACCGCGCTGCTCACACCACGTTGGATGTCCTGGAGCGTTGTGGCCGGGAAGCCCTGCCGCAGCTTATTGTATAGCACCTCCCTGACAGGTGAAAGAGACGGACAGAGCAGTCATCAGATATGTATAAAACATTGAATATATCAATAAATCAACAAGAAAGAGAGAGTGAGCACCTGAAGTCAGATTCCAGCACGGAGTTAGCGTGGTTGATCATGGCACAGAGGCAGTCGATGCTGGAGCTGGATAAAGCTCTGCTGATGCACTTTTTTACAATGTAGAAACAGTCATCCACCATGCTGCTGGTCAGCTGACCCTTTTCATATGTATCCATAGCAACAGCCTGGGAGGCAAAAAACAAAGAATTAGATAAACATTTAATTATTTAATTAATATATTTACTATAGGAAAAATATTTTAGCTCATTTAACACATGCCAGAATGTGTTTTAAGTAAAACACATTCTGTTCATTTTAATTCCTAAACTTGGTATTTATCAAATGCATTTTGTCAAATAAGATTCAAAAGAGCCAGAGATATATAGTATTTTCTATTCTACATAGACTTTTTCACCAACCATGGAGCCTACATTACCCACAGTGCAACTTAACCACCAAGCTTAACTTAACCACTCAGACTGTGATTCAAGTGCACTGTGTTAATAGTTGCTAAGAGCTCAGCTAAGCTCACTTCCTCCTACAAAGAATGCAGACAGTCGCTTGCACCCACAAAAATACGCCTTCTTTTCTCACACGTACATGTAGCACTACAGCCACCTGTAAATGGTAAGTTAGTCTCCTATAGGAATAACACTATATGTAACTAACCTTGTTTACAGACTCCCTCATGTAGTACTCCTCCATAGGAATGTAGTAGCCGATCAGCTCCTGCATGGTCCTGCTCAGCTGGCAGTGTTTGAGTAGTTTCTCCGTGTCCTGCTGATGCTCTGAGTTTGCAAAAATGGGTGAAAAAAAAATCATTTCTACACCTTATTTAAACCTTGCATCCTTTTATGTAAAACCACACTTTAATGAGGAAATACCCTGCGTAATGCTCTGGGCATCTCCAATTTCAAAGTCTGCCATCATGCGGCGACGTAAGAAGCGCAGGTAGAGCTCCGCCCTCGCGTTCATCAGGGTTACCTCTGACAGCACAGGGTCCAGTTCTCTGTCCAGGTAAGACAGAGGTATTAAAAAAAAAAAACACACAGCAGAGGCAAACAAAGAGGGATGCAGCCTGTGGCTCAGACTAACACACATACCTTGGCTCAATCCTCTCCCCTGGCATGCTCTTCATCATGCTGCTCTGGACAATCTGAAACTAGAGGACAGAGTCAGGGTTACAGCAGGTACAAACAAAACAACCACATGATGCAGTGCAGACATCGTGCACACCTTGCTGTGGTATCCTCTCTGCTGGATGAACTTATCGACTATCTTCTGGGCCTGACGGTCACATTCCTGCTGCAGGTGAGTAATCAGTGTGTACAGATGGCCCGGGCCGTAATACGTCTCTACTATAGGCTGATGAGTCTCAACAACACGAGCAATACCTGTGAAAACATGCCAACATATTAGAGGAGTCCACTAATGTGCAAGGGAAAATGTACATACAGGCTTTTTCTCACCTTCAAGCAGCAGTGTTAGAGTGTCTGCAAATATCAGCAGAGCTCTCTTCTCGCCCAGATCTCCTCCTGTAGCTAACAGCAGGTTCTCCTCAGCTTTGGAGGCGAGCTGTATGAGCAAGAGATACAAATAAGACACAATGTGGAAACTAATGTCCAAAAACAGAAAAACTTTGTAAAAGTAACAACTTACAACTTTCTCCCAGCATTCCCCTTGTTACTGACCTGACTGCAGAGGTATTGACCAAAGCGGGCGAGGCCCTGCTGGTGGAGGCCCAACAGAGGAAAGATCTTGAAAAACCTTTCCACCTGCGCAAGGTCCACGGCCGCTACAGCTTCATCAAGCTTCTCAGAAACGATGACCTTCAGTTTTTGCTCTGCCTCCTGCAGCATGACCAGGCTGGCGTCCACGGCGCTGCCTGTGAAGATATGATGCACTAGTCCTGATGCTCATCTAATGATGGCTAAACACATGCAAGCCAAGGTATATAGTCTTTACAGTGCGGAGACAATGTCCTAACCCAAGCCTTATATTTATTGTTAAAGACCTTATGGTGGGTGAAACAAACTCAATGGGAAATTATGAAAAAATCACCAAAGAAGATTTTAGTGCAGTGAAAGACTCAGAGAGGTCAAGAGCACGTACTTTCTTCTCCCTGCCTGCTGAGCTCAATAACCGACTGGTCCAGAGAAAGGTATCGATGAATATGAGCAGCAGCCTGTTCATAATCTTCATTACGTAGAGCTGTCTGCACACCGTCTGTACAGAACTTCAGATCGAGGATATCATCTGCCCGCTGTATGACGTTATACAGCCGCGTCTGCAAAAAAAAAGATCAAATAAGATTTATACTCAGAGCTGAAAGTATGTGGTTCATCATAACATTATTGTTACTGATATACAACATAGAAATGATCTGAGAGCTAAAACTAACTTTTAACTTCTGTTTCAGTGTTTTGCATTCAATAGTATTAGATAATATAGTTAAATTAAATTCTCTTCTAGTTGTAGCGTCAATAACAATCCAAATACTCTCAAGACAATTTACAGAACCCAGAGCCTAAAACCCCTAGAGCGAGCACTAAGGCGACCGTGGCAAGAAAACAGTCCCTTTCTACAGGAAGAAACAAGGTCTAGAGGTAGCTGGGTAGAGAAGCAGAAGAGAAAGGAACCCTTTAATAAGAAGTTGTTGTTTTTTTATGAGGACTGATCACATTATATCCCTGGCAATTTAGGAATAGACAGGTGTATCTGTGACAGAGGGAATGACAATACGAATTTACCTTTGCCAGGTCCAGCTGTCTGACTTTGCGGCTGACGTTTTCAGCCAGGCTGCAGGTAAAAGTGATCATGCCTGACAGCTGACTGGCGTCCCCTCCGATCAGCTGCAGATTGGGTCTGAAGAGCAAAGAAACCATTTTTGACAACATGATTGCAGATTCATATTTAAAGATCTTAGATCACCAGCTGCTTTTGAAGCTGCATTGATCTGCAAAAACTATACCCCATCCTCTGCAGCGCCAGCATCTTTGTGTGAATAGTCCCCTCCTGGCCAACCAGTCTGTCCAGCTCAACTTCCACCTCCTTCTACATTAAACACAGAACAAAACATGCAATGATTACAGATTTCATTTTGACTTTAGCACCTAGGATACCATACATACATACTATGAAGCACGCCACACATAATTACCAATATGCAATCCGTTTTTGATTTTTCCAGTTTAAGTCCGTGCATGTATGGTGTATATGCCAAAATAATATGTCACGGTGTGCCCTGCAGCACATTTCAGCCTGACTTTTTTATTCATTTATTCAATTACCCAGAAACATAATAAGATATATAATATTTTATAAATTAACATCTTTGTTAAGTTATCATTACTACTACATTACAGCTCTTAATAACCTGGGAGGAAGCCTAACATTACTCCAAAAATCTTAACATTGATCCTTTAAAACCAATTGCAAATATTTTAGTAACATTCTATGGTATTTTCCATGATTTGTAATAATAAATAAATAATAAATAAAAGACCAAACCATTCGAGAAAAGCAGTACAGCAGTACAGAACAGTAGAGTTCAGCTATCTGAACTGAGCATCATGAATGAACAAGTGGGTCTTTATTTTACCAAACATGACCTCACTAACCCTCGTGCTACCTGAGGGTTAGTGAATGGACAGCCAGGTAGAGAGCATGCAAGAGGGTAGCACTGGGGCTAAATGTAGTGCAGCACACTTTATCAGTATGTATTCGTGAGTTAACATGATGGCAGTGCTTAAGTGCTTTGTTGCATGTACACTACCGTCTCTGGAAAACAAAGATTAGTAGCTATGTGTCGTAAATGCTATGTGCATTCAAAAAAAAAATTAAAAAAGAATTATCCTGACTGTTTCTGTTAATTCATCCAGTTTAATCCAGTGGAGTCACTCCGCAGTGTTTTGAGACAGCAGCGTAGCGGAAGTTTACGTGGATGACAGCAGCCACAAACAAACCGCAGTTAGCGGCTGTTTATACGAACCTCCTCGGCGCAGAGATGCTGGTAAACTCTTTCCAGGTCCTCCAGCTCCGTCAGGGCGGAGATAGTCTCCATACTCACAGAGGACAAGGAGCCGGAGTCGCATCTTTTAGCTGCCACGGGTCCACTGTCAGCCATCTTCCGACACCCGGAACAGGACTCAAGAGCAGACGTCACCAGGCCGTCCTCCGCCCTGGGTTTAGTCTTCCAGGCTAGGCTACTTCTCAGGCTGGCTTACCTGTCAGGCACTTCTCAGGCTAGCCTACTTCTCAAGCTCGTATTAAAATTATAATAAAGTCCATAAAATTGTCCTTCACCGTCTGTAACATACATCCATGTATTATATGTTGTAGGTGTGGTGGCTCGTCTAGCCCAAGGGAGTGGCAGTAGGTAAACACTACCTGACAAGTTCTACTCAGGGAATTTTTGATTTACCCGAAATCACTCTTGCGCATGCGCTCTGTCCATTGCATATATATATATATATACCGATCTGCCACACCATTAAAACCACTGACAGAAGTAAATAACATTGACCATCTTGTGACAATACAATGTTCTGCTTATATTATTTTATGTCTGTTCTCATAACTGTGCCTTTTATATTAAATAAAGTTGAGTACTAACAATATCTATCTGAAGATTACACATGGCTTCAATAATCTTTGTCAAATAAGGTGGATTCCTGATTTACTCCCTTTCAAACAATCCACCTCTTTTTATCAGTAAGCCTCCAGTGCAGCTTAATCAGGAAACACTGTCTTGAAAATGCCAACGGATAATGGAGACTACATGTCGAGGTACTACTCAGCCTATAGGTTTCATTCTCAATCACTTCCACTGGGATCACATTAGAAAGGAATTCATACATGGTCAGGATGAATAACAGGAATGGTTACAGCAGGCAAAACCTGTTGCAGAGTTCATACCAGCACCGACTATTGCATGACTAACGCATGTAGCTGCATTTCCTTTCTAACCAGTTTATCCATTAAGACAGATACTAATCAAAGTAATCTAACATACCCATCATCTATAACTGCCTAAACCCCTGGAGGGTCAGTTATTCAGAAATCAAATTACCTTAAATAATCCAAGGTTTTAAAACTAGTTTTAGGGCCCATATTGTTCCAGTTTTCTGCACAAATATGCAACTAAAGAAATAATCATAAATTAACAATTTCTTCCCGAGGACTTGATTCGTGTTGCAGCATCTACTTTCTGTTGGATTTTACTCGCCTTCACAACACTGAAGGTGAATAACAGTTCCTTTACAGTGTTCAACAAATCAATTATTGTTTTACAGTTAAGCAACACTGAAGTCATACAGGGTTAATTATAATTCATTATCACGCTGGATTGTAAGCATTCATCAGAAAATATATCATAAGGTATGATATTAATGATTTTTTTAAGAATTTGTGACGTGTTGATTTAATAAAAACAGGAGCTCAAAATGTGATTTTCAAACATCAATTCTTAGTCATTTTGCCAACAGTGGGAATATAAAACATTCATAATAATGGGACTGCTTTCCTAAATGTATACTGGTCTACATTTTATACTTTAACATGTACGTCTTCACCAAACACCTGGCTTCAACAAATAGGGCCAATAGAATAACTTTCTAAAATGTCTTTGTATGAAAAATTAACTCTAATTCATTCAAGCCCTATCTATATATTGTCTTAACAGGGGTAACTATAGGGTGGCGTCTAACATATATCAGTTTCTACTGAATCTGACACACAGTTGATTAATCTAAATGACAAAATAAACAAAGGCAACTATACACATTTGAAGTGGATGTTACGACATTGAGCGAATGCACTGAGGGGTGTGGTGGGAGACATCTGCCCAGGATCTAATTTCAAGAGATTTCAGGGCACCATTTGTAACAGAAACAAAATCCACTGTACAATGTCTGTTTGGAAAATTTGTTTTACTAGATGTTTTTATGTCATCCTGTGTTCGACTTAATTCTAAAACATTTGGAGAAAGCTTAAAATCAGTGAGGACAGTGTCCATAAAAAAAAAAAAAAAAAAAAACTGAAGGAGTTCTGCTGTTATGCTCTAACTGAATTAGGAGGCTTACTGTCCTCTTGAAAACAACAAAAGTTCTTCTTTTTCCTGTTGAAGCTCCTCCCATTTCTTTTGTAGCTCTGCTCTCTCCTGCTGCAATTCTTCTCTCTGTCTATCCAAGTCCTTGGCTTCCTCCTGCTGTGCTTTCCTCAGTGACTCAATCTGCTGTCTCTCTGCAGCTGCTTCTCGGGCATTGGCTGCACGCAGCTTCTCAAGCAGCTCCCGCTGATGCTCCAGTGTCAGACCCTCCTCCTTCTGCGTTCTCCTAAGAGCATCTATCAGCTCCCTCTCCCTCCTGAACACACGCCTTTCGTCTTCACGTGCTAAGAAAAGGAGAAGTGAATGCTACATGTTTAGTTTTATTACAATCTTGGATACAGTAGCATATTCACTTCTTTTTTAGCTGGATTTTGAAATGTGCAAAATGTAACAAGCCTACTATAACTGGGTGTGTGATTCATGTACTTGACTGTATTCAACATCAGAATTTTTCTGTGCTACAAAGTGCATACCTTGAAAACTTCTCTGCTCTGCTGCTCGAAAGGTCCCCTGGGTGCCATTTGTAGGATTTGGGTTTTGTTGTGTTGAGTTTAAAGTTACGCCATTCTTTCCGTTTGCTTCTAGCTCAGAGAACACCTTTGGGTGTCTCTTTGACATGTGTCGACGCAGGTTGCTGGTGCCGCCATATTTAAAACACTGCACCTTCTTCATGCAAATACTGCACTGAGCAGCATTCAAACTGTCCAAACGCTCAAAGTGCCTCCAAACCAAACTCCGTCTGAGTTGTGTTCGCTTCAAAGGGGGCGCATCACCCACCACTGTGTGTGTTATTTGTTCTGATGGCTTGAGAGTATATGTACTTTCATTCATTGTGGTGCCAGAGTCTCCGTCCTCCAGGGTCACATCAACTGAACAGGAACGAAAAAAATAAAATAATGATTCAATAATCATTTTTATACAACATTTTGACATTTTACAGTAAATAAGCAAAGCAGATGTGTAAATAACAACAAATAACAGTCTGATAAAAACATTTTATTTTACTTATCTATTTATTTTTCAGAAAATCAGAAAAAGCAGTTGTTGGCGCTTGTAGTAATGTACACTAAACACACTTGCCAGTTCCTTAGGTGCACTAGTGAAAACAGTCTCCCTTCAAGTTTCCCTTCAAGACTGTTATGTTGTTCAGTCTATGTTGAAACAGTTTAAGAATGGTGGTTATTCAACTGTATGATCATGTAGTTTGTGGTGCTGTTAAACTGGATCCATTTAAACAACAGAGTGTTTCTGTTATTTAGTCTAGCTTACTGACTACAATGGGGTTGTCAAAATAACGGAAACACGTGTTGGCACAAGACAATTCAATAGTACAACAAACCACAGCCTCCAAAATGAAAACACGATTGAATCACCAGTTCTCTCTCTCTCTCAGTTATATCAAACTAACGCTAAATACTATAACCATCATGATGCTAAGATTTAGTGCTTGACTGTTAAATTATATTTCATGCATTTTCACTAGTATACATAATAAACGGATAGGTGAGAGTATATTTGTTTATATGTTTTAGCAGTCCCATAATGCATTGCTGCAGCACATCGTCCTTGTTCTTCCGGCTGCAGTTTGTTTTCATAATGTAGTTAACGGCTCTTTGAAGGAGCCAGTGTTATATAAATTTGTGTTATCAAGTCGAAACACACACCCGTGGCTGAATCAATAGATAAGTCTATCTGAACCGTAGACTTATAAAGGGACTGATATGACCCTAGTGTTTAGTTTCAGAAGTACATGGTTGTGACAGTGGACGATGGCTTGTACAAGAAGTATGGCGGGCGTTGCAAAGATTACCTACCGAAAGCGAACGACGTGGTGGCAGAAACGTTATCTCCGTCTTTATCTTGGTCAGCGTCGGGAAAACACTGTCTCGGCTCGGCCTCTGGCACGGCTGGGTGCCGAGCTCTTAAGTGGCGGCGAAGATTAAACGTTGACCCCGCTTTGATTGATATTTTTGATTTGCAAATATTGCACTCCGCTTTCTCGAAGCCCTTGTCAATGAAGTGCATCCAAACGCTGCTGCGTTTTCTTGTTTGGTTCATGTCGTCACTTTAGCAACACTAGCCGACTCACCGGATGTTGACCGCGTGTTTAGGTGTTATTCTCTTTCTCTTCTGGTCTCCACGAAAACATTAACAACCCCAAAGCAAGCAGCCCACAGCTGCTCCAGAGTTCTGGTTCTTTTCGGGTTTTTTTCCCCTTATAGAGGCATACAGTGTAGCTGGGTTTACTATACAGTCAAGTTGTTAAGGAACAGGCCCGTAAACTATAACGTCTCTATGCTATACAGTCAATGCTACTGATAGCAATGCAGTGAAGCCAAACCCCACGTACTTTTGCGCTTTGTCCTTTTTCGAAGCGTTACGGTAAACGCGTGCAAAATCCGCCCTTCAAATTAAAATTCATGCACGCTGTTAAGCACTAATTGGTGAACAAATTTCAATCTGATCAAAAAATAAAAATATACAACAAATAATGACTAATTATTATTTGCAAAAATGTTATAATGAGTATCAATAAAAAGGCAACAAACTACACAAGGCTCTAATTAATCGATTATATAACATTTAAAAGAAACTACCTGTTTCCACAAACTAATTCCATTTCACCATGATAGTACACAACCTCAGGATGTCACCCAAGAAATATCAGGCTATTCTGATGTAGAATTTCAGAATAAAGGCACATTAAATCGATCTATATTTAATATTAAACCACCATCAAAAGCTCTCTTCCTGTTTCTCAATAAAAAACGATAATACTGTTCTATTTACAGTGAATTTACAACAATAGCTGTGAGAATGATTTCTGAAAAAAATAAACAATAATAAAAAGCGATAGTGAATATGCAGCAAATGACAAATCTAGACATGAAACAAAAAGTAGGACAGTTCAAAAACATGCAAAAGACAGATAACAAAGACGACATGGCAATCTTTGGTCCATGGTCTGCCCTGGCCATGTCCAGGTCCTTGATGTCCCAGGCACTGTCCATGGAATTATCTTTCTTACACGTTGCAGTGGATCTGTATAAAATAACAAGGGGAAATCACACGTTCACATGTTCATGAATGTTATGTTAGTAATGGTATCTAAATAAGTTGTCTAATAAGATGTGTAACTATCCAATCTGTACTCATGTTTAATGACTGTTAAGACTGATGGAAACACTTTTTGCCACAAAACACAAAACAGTGTATAATGTGTTTAACACCAGCAAGTAAGGAAATTAGAAAAACTCACCTATTTAGTCAAAAGAGGCCCAGAGCCAGGATCCTTGAGCACATGGCACAAAAAACAAAAAAGACTAAATTACAAGTACACAAAGTCAAAACAAAATTGGTTGGCAAACTCAGCACATGCTTTGCATTACTTTGACAACTACCTTCCAATACTTCTCTAAATAACAAAATATTAAATGATACTAAGCAAAATCTATTAATGTAATGTAATGTCCTGTTCTGCTTCATCATGCTGTTTTTTCACCATTCCTTCATCCACCCAGCCTTCCACGTTCACCTGTAGAGCTGTCACACTTACCTCTTCCCTTTTTAGGTATGCGTTGATTCTTGTATCCTGTATGTATTATATTACATGCTTTTTGCTGTGATCCTGGCCTTCTCATTGGATGTTTTTTCCATTTGTGTTAAGCAAATCATGTGAAAAGTAGCAAAATATTACTATTTAATGTGCTTTTATTTTGAAATTCTACATCAGAATGACATGCTATGTCCTAGGTGGCATCTTGACTTGACACTCTCAGTTTGTGGAAACGGGTTGGTTTCCTTTAAATGTTATGATTTGCTTAAATATTATTAATTTGATACAGATCCATATTTATGTAGTTAGTTACCTTTTTGTAATTCATTATAACATTGTTGCAAATAATAATTCGTCATTATTTGTTGTTCATTTATTAATTTTTTTAATAAAGTTACATTTGTTCACCATTCATTGATTGACGCTTTTATTTTGAAGGGCTGTTTTTTTTCTCCACGCCGTTACCGTAAGACTTCGAATAAGGACAAAGAACGTAGAGGGTTGACTTTACCTTGGCTTTACCGTGCTCTCCGAAGTGATAGCCTGGATGTGCAGCATTCAGAGCACGTTGGTAAAATGTAGCGTCTACCAATCGCCTGCGGATGATGCATTTAAGGGAAATCTGTAAATTGTTGCCACAGAAAATAACCCGAGTTACAAATGTCGCGACTTAAGCGGCATGGATATGCCAGTATGGAGTTATACACCGTTAAATAAGTGGTTCAGCCTCTTGTCAATACAGACATGCTTTAAGCCCACATTATTTCTAGTGGCCAGCAGAGGGCGACTCCATTAGTTGCAAAAATAAATAAATCAAAATTCCACGAAAATGGCCACAATCTTGATTTTGATTGTGATCAAAAAACACTTATTTCAAATTTTCTTTCAAATGGCATGATGGTCACTTTGTTAAATCGGATTCCATGTTGAGTAGAATAACCAATAAAGCAAGTTATGCCTTAGAAAGTGGCCACCCCGTGATATCAATGGCCAATATACCAAATTGGAGGCTGATGGTGGACATACACTATATTACCAAAAGTATTCGCTCACCTGCCTTTACTCATTTTATGAACTGAAGTGCCATCCCATTCCTAACTCATAGAATTCAATATGATGTCGGTCCACCTTTTGCAGCTATTACAGCTTCAACTCTTCTGGGAAGACTGTCCACAAGGGTGAGGAGAGTGTTTATAGGAATTTTTGACCATTCTTCCAAAAGCGCATTGGTGAGGTCACACACTGATGTTGGTCGAGAAGGCCTGGCTCTCAGTCTCCGCTCTAATTCATCCCAAAGGTGTTCTATCGGGTTCAGGTCAGGCCTCTGTGCAGGCCAGTCAAGTTCATCCACACCAGACTCTGTCATCCACGTCTTTATGGACCTTGCTTTGTGCACTGGTGCACAGTCATGTTGGAAGAGGAAGGGGCCCGCTCCAAACTGTTCCCACAAGGTTGGGAGCATGGAATTGTCCAAAATGTTTTGGTATCCTGAAGCATTCAATGTTCCTTTCACTGGAACTAAGGGGCCAAGCCCAGCTCCTGAAAAACAACCCCATACCATAATTCCTCCTCCACCAAATTTCACAGTTGGCACAATGCAATCTGAAATGTACCGTTCTCCTGGCAACCTCCAAACCCAGACTCGTCCATCAGATTGCCAGATGGAAAAGCGTGATTCATCACTCCAGAGAACGCGTCTCCACTGCTCTAGAGGCCAGTGGCGGCGTGCTTTACACCATTGCATCCGACGCCTTGCATTGCACTTGGTGATGTGTGGCTTGGCTGCAGCTGCTCGGCCATGGAAACCCATTCCATGAAGCTCTCTGCGTACTGTACTTGGGCTAATCTGAAGGTCACATGAAGTTTGTAGCTCTGTAGCAATTGACTGTGCAGAAAGTCGGCGACCTCTTTGCACTATGCTCTTCAGCATCCGCTGACCCCTCTCCGTCACTTTACGTGGCCTACCACTTCGTGGCTGAGTTGCTGTTGTTCCCAAACGCTTCCATTTTGTTATAATAGAGCTGACAGTTGACTGTGGAATATTTAGGAGCAAGGAAATTTCACGACTGGATTTGTTGCACAAGTGGCATCCTATGACAGTTCCACGCTGGAATTCACTGAGCTCCTGAGAGCGGCCCATTCTTTCACAAATGTCTTGTTTCACAGTCTGCATGCCTGAGTAGGAGTAATTGGTGGACATGTTGTCCACCACCAGTGTGTTGTGTTGGTGTCACATGCTGCATCAACCACCACTGGAAACAAACTGTCAAACTGTGGGAAAGAACAAAATGATATTTGAGCAGAATAATAAAAAAACAGTGTTTCTAACCAATGAAAGACTTTGATCATTTAGTTTATACCCAGGAATGGTTGAAATGAATCGTCTGGTTGGTGCAACCACATCATTACCTCATTTAAATCCTTACCATATGTGGCTGGTTTTGCAGAGTGTATAGTTGACAACTACACATAGCTCCCAGTTGTACTGTATGCTCAGACAACTTCAGCGCTGGAACCAAGAGCAGATTATTGTGTCCTTAGACTAGATATGAAAAACGTGTTCTTCCTGTACTGATTTTACTTTCTGATACATTTCAAATTTTTAGAGCATACTTCCTCCCTTTGTCCTGTTTTATTGCTTTAACATCTTCAAGGGTGCTGATATACATGAGCTCCACATATATTTCCAAACAAACGTGGAGTGGTATAAGATAGGGCCATGAGAACAAACTTTGACCTTCTTGTTGTTTTGGATCATATCCAGATAAACTCTAGGAACTAGAGACACACAATTAACAAACACAGCAGATATTTATTAAAGGAAATATCTGTCAAGCGATGAACAATACAGTTTCCCAACTTTAAAGCAACACATCAGTGCTCAAAAAGCCAATATTATCAGTTAAAACATAACTAAATCTAAAAAAAAAGATAAATATTACAGATTTTGACAGAAATTCACAGACTGAAAACACAGAACAAGCGATGGCAAACTTCCTCCATATCAACTGAAATAAATACAAAAAGTCTTCCTCATACAAATGTTAAACTCATCTTGGTTGCAGCGTGCTGGCTGGTACAAGCATTACACTGCATTTTAAATATGTGGCATTTTCTCAGTTTTCAGTGCAAAAAAACAAATCAAAAACAAAAACACACCTTTTCATGAGAAGGTGAAAACTGCTGGAATGTATTTTAATGTTTATGTGTTCTGCAGGAAAATGTGACATTGAATGTAAACTTGTAAAGCACTGTTGGGAAGCGTGAGGTAAGCGTGCATTAATCCATATTTGCAGATAATCTTGGATCCAAGAAAGGGACAGATTCATCAGATCAAACCAGTACACACTGCCTCTTTCTTCAACAACTTCCTGTCTTTGCGATGCCAACAGTGTGGCTCCATGTCGCTTCAACAGAAGTGAGAGGTAGTGAGTACACAGTTCTAACTGTAAACGCCTCCTTCTCTTGGTCTGAGCACATTAGAGAGGCTCACAGTGATACTCTCACGTCAAATCCAGTGGTTCAACTCAATGAAAATATCGGTACAGTTTCAGTATGACTGGTGGCCGAAGATTACAACTTCAACATCGGTAATAACTTTTAAAGAACTGCAAATACACACAGTTACTTCAATGTTTAACAACTTTAAATGTAAACAGGTATTTTAGACACTTTTAGGCTCTTAAACTTTAAAATGTATCAATAATAGGACACCAATCTCAAATATCTAGGACAAAACTGCTAATGTTTTCCTAAAATATTCTTTTTGTAGCAACAAATACTCAACATGTTTAGGCCTGACAAGTTGATAGTATAATCTTTATATTTAGTTTCAATGTTGTTTTCTTCTGATCAGACATTATTAGGGTCTGTGCTGCACTCTTCTTACACTACTTCTCACAATAGTGTATTTATTTAGAAGTAGTACAGTTTAATATAATTACAACAGAAAATATGCAGTGTATGGAGGATGCAGGCGTAGGCCTAGCTGCTGTGTGTGTGAAGCAGCGACCCTCAAACCTTTTACAACCCATTTTCTAGCTTACAGCACAGTGAGGATCAACCCCCCCACCCCCTCCCACAAAAAAATATCATTTAAAATGAAACCCTGGGCATTTTGAGGGAACTGCTACAAAGTACGTTTTTTTTTTTTTTTTAATTCTCTCTATAGCTTATTTAACTTATTCCCTGGTATAGTGTAAAATAAAAACCAAAAAGCCCCTCTTGCAACTATTGAAATGAATGTTCATTGTCACATCGAGACAAAATAAAAAACTGTACACAGCTCCATTATTCTTATTCTGCATTATTCAGTTTAACTCCAGTGGAGATTTGTTTGAGCTCTGCCAGAGCGACGACACAATATTTGTTAGTCAAATCGTCCTCATGCTTTGAGACTCATGCCTGAGGTAAACACTCCTAGTCATAATGCAGGTGCTATTGGTGTATATTTACACCAATACATTTTCATCCAAACACATTAACAGCAAAAAGTTACAGTAATTAACAGCTTGAGCAAATTGTAGTGTCTTGTTGCCATAGGAGGACTGAGCTTGTGCCATTTAGCATATTATAACCCAGACACTGGTCTGACACAGAGGATAACAGAGTTAACTGCAATGATATGATATTAAGGATTTATACATTAAAGTAACAAAACAAGCTGCTTCCAGTAAAAAGAGAGGCCGTGGTTCGACATGCCCTGGCTCTTTGAATCAGTTTTGCTCTTGGCCAATATTTGATCTAGGTGTGGCACCTTACCGACAGGTGACGTAAGATCTTCTTAAGCAGGAAATCTGCTGTCATGACTTCAAGCAAGAGAGACAGCGTCTACTATTTGGCACACGCGTCTGTCAATGGACCACAGGTAGTTTTTAACATTTTCCAGTAGGAATCAGAATAATGGAGCCGTGGTATACAAACAAATCACAACAGTTCGACTCACAGCGCAGTTATGTTCTTTCAAATAAATTTTTTTGTGAATATGCAAAGTAGTCGTGTTTAATGTAAACTGCTGAAGCAGTCGAGTTAAAGGAGAAACATTCAGCAGAGAATTTAGTTTTTGTTTCTCTGAAGAGCCTCACACAGGTTGTGGTTCGGATCTGGCTCCTGACTCATGATCTCGACACACTCCCATTCTCCACTACAGCTGGACCGTTTTACCGCCTCCACTACTGTCTGCACATATAAACCATCCTCAAATGTTGGTGCCATGGCAACCGGTCCTCGCGCCCATGACCGGCGCTCCTCATGGGCCTGAAAGGACTGTCTCAGTGCCTTTACCATGGAACTCAGTCCCTGCAGGTGAGGAAGGGGCATTTCTTTCACCTCTGGTCCCACCCACCCACTGTCACCTAGCAACAGCTCCTCACCTTTACCCCCATTGCGCTGACCATACAGTTCCGTACCCCTGGCAACCAATCTCCCACTGGATCCAACAACCATAACCTCGTGTACAAATGAGCCGGGCATGTTGAAGTTAAGGGTCACAGTGCAACACACACCAGCAGACCCAGTTCCACCCATCAACATTTGGAAGAAACAAAAGTCATCACTTGTTACACGGCGGATGCCTCGGATCAAACTGTTCTGTTGCACAAACGTCCGCAGTAAACCGTGCACGCGATGGGCTCGGGCCCCTGTTAGGTAGCTTAAAAGGTCGATGATGGCAGAGCCGACCGTATGCAGACCGCCGCCTCCCATCAGCTCCTCACAGGTCCAACCATATGACTGATCCAGGAGGCTTGGTCCGTAGACCCGGACGTCACACACCTGCATTTCACCAACATATCCATCCACCAGCAGCTGGCGCATTGAAACAAAAGCTGGCAGGAAGCGCAGGGTATTACCCATAATACTGAGCAGCTGGGGGTAATATCTGGCTGCAGTCACCATCTTGAATGAATCCACAGCAGTTGCAGCTTTTTCACAAACAACATTCTTGCCTATACCTGCAAAAACAAGGACAACAGATTTTACACACCGTTCATATTTTCCATACGCTCAGATTCTATTTCTGTATTTGTTTTAGCTAACTAAGGCACACTGTGGAGTTAATGGTATTACTGTCCAGTGTTTGGCATAGACAAAAACTGTCTATGTTCTCCTGAAACCACATGAGATAACAGAGAGGGTGTGTAGCTTTTAGATATGCAGATTGGCCTTTAGTGCTCTTGGAATTAGTGCAATGGTTAAGTTGCTCAGTGGGGAAACACTCAGGAAGTTGCAACTAAAACAGGAAACTGAGGTCAACACTCAGGAATTTCATCAGATACAGTAAGTTAACATTTTACATGTAGACTCCTCTGATGGAGAATGTGTTGATTATGTTTGTTAACAGACTGATATGAGATGTGGATGAATTTAACTGAGCTGCCCCCCTGAAGTAACTACTGTATGTTCCCTGTGGTCATCGTCAACATTAATCACATATCATTAATAAACAAGTTACAAAAGAACGCAGACATTTCCAGTATGAGCATTTTTAGAGACTTATAATCATAGTTCTTAGATATGTGTAGCTGATCTGACCTGCCATGTCTGGCTGCGTCGGGTCACATTATCAGCAGGAATAACTCAATGCACTTATTGTTTCCTTGACTGCTTGTTTGTTTGACGGACTGTGTATGGAAAGCATGTGAAAAGCTGCAATTGAATTGCTGTTGGAATAAATAAAATTCACTGATTCTGAATCTGAATCAGATACTAAAACAATGCGAGTGGAAACTGAAACTGGTGTTTTGGGATAAAACTCATTTGAGTGTCATCATTCACATATTTGTTTTATAGCTAGAGATGGAGAGTAAATTACCCAGTGCTTTGACTGCAATCTGCCTCGTCATGGATGGTGGAATATAGATGCAAACCAGGTCGACATCTTGGTGCAGCAGGACATCATCAGATCGGCTAGTGTGAAATGGGATGCCAAGTTCCTTTGCCAAGCAGCACGCTTCCTCTTCGCTTCGTCCCCAAAGTGCATGAACCTCAAAGCCTTCAGCTTTCAACAGCGGGACCAGCACTCGGGCTGTGCTCCCCGTGCCAAATACACCGACTCCTGGCAACATGGCAGTGCCACTCACTGTGACCTTACGTGTGAATCATGGCCAGTCTCACTGACACCACAACAGCAAACAAGCCACTTCTTTATTACGGCCTGTGCTGTTGTCTGCAAATTTTGGAGCTCTTACCTATAAAACAAATGAACAGACTGTTATAAATCACACAAAACGTCACTTTTTTATTGTACAAATAGCTTTAATTAAAATATATGAACTTGGTGGAATAAACTGTGAACATGATGGTCACATTTGAATGTAAGTGACGTCAAACAACTTCAGAAAACCACATTACTTGCTTTTTTGTGTGACGCTGGATTTAAAATTAGTACAAGGCCAACTATATAAAATTAAGTACTTTTGCAAATTTTAGTCAGTGTTTTAGGCTAAAAATGAAGACTTTAGTGTTTAATTCTATCCAGTTTAAACAAAGACCTCCATCCTCCAAAACGACCA
This sequence comes from Planiliza haematocheilus, assembly GCA_005024645.1. Taxonomy (NCBI): domain Eukaryota; kingdom Metazoa; phylum Chordata; class Actinopteri; order Mugiliformes; family Mugilidae; genus Planiliza; species Planiliza haematocheilus. The sequence continues at coordinate 5,028,217 of SRSE01000798.1, forward strand.
TTCAGTTGAATAATAGCATTCTTATGCTGTTGCAGCATTACATAACATCATAACAGTCATGAGGCTAAGCTTTAATGCAGGACTGTTATACTACAATGCATTCATACCTAATGAACTGGCAAGTGAGTCAGTTTGGAGTGAACAAGCAAGATAAACACGTTTGATGCTTTTCCCACCCAGTTTTCCCAACCAGACGTCTGACAGCCACTTACACTGTGTCCTGCCACATACTTAACATGCCTTTCCTTAGACTTTCCACACCCACCAAACGTCATCTCTACCTCCACAGTCTGTGTGTATCCTTATCTAAATCCTATGTTCCTGTAATTGTGCAGTTCAGTAACACATGTAATATACGTGTGGCAGTACAATTGGCTTGTGTGGCCACAGCCCCTTCCTGCAGCACTACATATTTTGAAGTGTCCCGTTTTGAGGTTTAAACAGATGGTGCCAAAACGGATTCAAACTATTCTAATAATGTAAACATATATTTGTAGGAGAATAGCAGGGGGTAGTTAACGCTCCCTGCGGCCATGACTGTGCAACAACAGGCTGATAAAGGCAAGTGTGCCTGTGCACCTGCATTACCTGTGTAACCTCTGGGGAGGAAGCTACATCTTTCTCAACCTGCATCAGCTCAGGGCTCAGGCACCGTGGAAAACAAAAACACATTTCCCAGGCTGACAGCTGTTGGAGCCTCACTCTCTCGCGCGCACTGGCACCACTGTAAAGTAACTTAGCCGAGCTGTTGAGTCAGCTGGACAGATGAAGCTATGCCATGCGAAACTCTCGCTGAACATATCAACAACGCTGGTGGGGCAGTAGCCTTCAGGTTTTAACGATCTCACAAGCTTGCAAAAGAGTGTCCACTATTTGACTTACTACCTTAAATAAGGTACACACAGAAACCGAGCTAGATACACAGTGAGGTTATTGATAACGTTAGCTAGCACATTCAGCTAGCCGGCCAGACAGCCATAAAGCGAACACAACTCACGATGAACCCATGTACTTTACAGAGTTAATGGCTACAGTAAATTTGTGTATAAATGTGATACAAAAACAATTCCTCTCACAAAAAGGTAACATTAGCTACCTACCGTATTTGCCAGGACACCAACAGAGACGGTGATAGGTGTTCAGCCGGGCGCTGCCCAGTTGCTAATGGTAACTTCAGTAGCAACGGTTCGGCTGTAGGGCGGAACCAAAGATACTAAAGAGGACGGAGATGTGTCCGCAGCCGTGAACTCAGTGGGAGACACAGACGACGACAGCCATATTCACAAATATGGTTTCCGCCTTTCGCATGTACACATTAAATCCATTGAAAGTTAGAAATAAGCGTGTTGGTTTACAGGTAAATCATTGAAAAAACCATTAACATTAATTTGTCTAAAAACAAAGATGTGACCGTGGATCACGTGTATTATTTGAACAGTGTTTAAGTGTGAATGCTTTAGTATGCTTGCACAACACAGATGTCCCTTCACAATTTCTTGCATTTTGGTAGTTTTATGCATTTCTACTGATTAACTTTTAAAAATCACACAGATTTCTCAAAAATAAAATATAAAAAGACCTTGCATAGTGCAGACATATTAAGAATATTATTTCATGTGTGGTGCTGTGTGTTTTATATTTAGAGCACTTTAGAGATATTTATTTGCTGTATTATTAATAGACTAATAGGAAGCACAGTGGTGTGGTGGTTAGCTCTAAAACCTCACAGCAAGAAGGGTCTGGATTCAAATCCATTGGGCCATACTGGTTTACATTGTGCAAGCCTGAAACACTGACCTGTGTACGTGTGGCTGTATGGCCACTGTGTCTCAAAAACAATACAACAGAAAATAATGTATGCTAATACCTATTTTTATTATCTTTGGTCATTTTGAGCTGGACGTTTATGGCTGGAAAAGAATCACTTGTAATTTAAGTAGAATTGTATACATTTTATTTAGATTTATTGGACATAATAAGGATAATTTGGTCTTCCAACATTCATTCATTCATGCATCTTCTACACCTGTTTATTCCTGTTAAGGGTCACGAGGGTCTGCTTGAGCCTATCCCAGCTGTCATTGGGCAAGAGGCAGGAGTACACCCTGGACAGGTCGCTAGTCGCCATCACAGGGCTGTCCTCCAACATGTTTGTTTCAATTTGTTTTGTTTAATTAGGCTTGTATCCAGGACAAGCTTCCAGACTTACATATTTTCCACATATCAATCTGATCACAACTTTAAAATCAGCATGTGTAAATCAAAAGATCTGTGTATACACAGGGCCTTTAAAAATCTGTTTTATTATAGTACATACAGAACTTTGGCTACAACTTTGTCAATATGAATAGGTAATTACAGCGCTGTCTACGTGTAAATATGTGGGTATTTTTATGAAAAAAGTTGGCGTTTTTCAGCATGTTAATATTATTTTCTTTTTGCCTCTATTTTAACTAAATAAAAAGATTTGGAAATGTGATAGACAACAAGTAGCCACTGAACTATGCATTTTCACTCATTGACCAGAAGGGGCGCCAAATTCTGACGTACTCGGAGAGGAAGCGCAAAGGATTATGGGACTTTTAGTTCTCAATGGGGGACGATTGGACTGATAACACAACGAAGAATAAAATCAAGACATTTGCCGAAGAAAATATAATATCAGCGTTGAATTCAACTTAAGTACGAGCTCCTTATATACTGAATCCGGAGAATTTCAGGTGGATCCAGTCGTTGTACGAAGAAAAGCGGCTCACTTTTAGTGAAAAATAAACAGGAAGTTGTTAGCGTTGTGGGACGTGTAGTTCCGCTTGCAGGCCGCCGAGCTTGATAACAACGCATAGAAAAAAGAAACAACAATAAAATAATCTAAACTTAATTCGAGGCTCGCGTTTTAACCATTGGTGTTGAGGTAAACATGCCCGGGTTCACCTGCTGTGTCCCTGGCTGCTACAACAACTCACACCGGGACCGGGACCTGCGCTTCTACACATTTCCTAAGGACACCACGCTGAGGGAGCTGTGGCTGAGGAACATCTCCCGGGCCGGGGTCAGCGGCTGCTTCAGCACCTTCCAACCCACCACGGGACACCGAGTCTGCAGCGTGCATTTCGCCGGCGGGAGGAAAACCTACAGCATCCGAGTACCGTCCCTCTTCCCGCTGCGGGGGGTGAATGAGCGCAGGAGTCGGAGAGGCAGAGGCAAGAAAGCGTCCTCAGCGGTTCCTGCCCCCGCCGCGGCCGCGACCTCCGGGATTGTCGTCACCGGCGTACTGGGCAACACGGCAGAAGGGGCCGAGGGCAATGCTGGCGGCGAGGCGAGCGATGACAGTATCACAGTGGTTCAGATAGGCCAAAACGGGGAGTATCTGGGCACGGCGCGACTACCCGCCCATTCAGAAGGCACTTGTTTCACCGGTGGGATCGGCGGTGCAGACGAGCTCACAGCCGACGACTCATCGGTCGAAACGGGGTCCTCCGTGCAGTATGTCAGCGTGACCAGCAGTCCGCTGGACCACTCGTACTCCCTGACCACCGGTACTACGTCTGCAGAGCTGCTGCGGAAACTGAATGAGCAGAGGGACATCATCGCACTGATGGAGGTGAAGATGAAGGAGATGAAGGCGACCATCCGCCAGCTCCGGGTGGCGGAGGCCAAGCTGCAGGAGGAGGTGCGGGAACGGGACCGGCTGCTGTACGGCCACTCGGTGGCTGGCAGCGTCCGGAAGAAAATCTGATGGGATGGGTGAACATTACCGGAGACGACCCGTTACAGAGACTTGAGACTGGAGGCAAGGGGATTGAAGACAGCAGATCAAGCCCTATTTTGTATTCAACTACAAGCGATGACAATTTATTTTTAACAAGTAGAACTGAAAAGCCCGAAACAAAGTTGGCTGGCTAGTTTATGTAGCTGATAGTAATAACCTCATTGCTAATAACATAGGAACATGCACAGTCCGCTATTGGTCTGCACACATATTTTGTTCATTCAGCAAGGACTGGTAGTTTGCACAGATCTACAAGTTAGACAGCCTTACATATTTATAAACGGGCTGAAGGGAGATTGTTGCTCAAAGCTGCCTAGCTGCATACAATGTTTTCTCCTTGAGAACTCTATGAGGATCTTTCCTTACTTTTCAATCGACATGAGGCTGTTACAAGAAACACCTCTCAGTAGATTGCAGAAGTAATGTAAATTACGCCAAGATGAAGCCCATAAGATTGATGTGCTACCAAAACACTATTCTTGGCACACATATGTTTTTAGTCATCCAAACAGAACTCTATCATGACTGTATCAGAGCTGCCTTTAAAGGTACCTTAAGTTGCTGTCCTTTATTTTTGTTGCTAAAAACATTTGTGCGACAGAAAAGGTGGCATTAAGGAGTTCCTCAAAAACTTTGAAGGGCACTTACATGTTATTAAATGATGTTTGTTGAAAACTTTAAGCTACATTTTTTGCAACAGGTTTTTTTTGCATTATAGAGGTTCATAGAAAAACATGTTATCACTTTATGCAACATGAAAGTGTATGTTTGTCTACAAGGTTGCTTCGTGAAACAGCTTCTGCTTGTTTCTGTGTGATTCATGAATTTAATGTGCCTGTTTGTGTTCAGTTTGTTTTTCTCCAAACAGAAGTTTAGTGACTGAATTTCTCTGTCCTGTTCATGAGTGTTTTATGCACAGGATGTTACATGCATTTCTGGAGTTGGTCTGACAATTGTGCTCCGCTCTTAATTTGAAGTAAATTTCATTTGGAAATAGCGCTGAGTTGTGCGGCCTGATTTCTAAAGTCAACAAATGTGTTGATTTGTTCAGAGTCAAAGCAACTAAAGAGGAACAGGCTGCATGATCCTGTAGTGTTACTGTTATTTTACCTTCACTAGAAGGCTCATCCTGTATGAGAACAAACTCCATGGACTGCAATGAGACTATTTTGTTTAGAAAAAAAAAGAGATAAAGATTTGCAGTGTTTCTAGTATTTTTATCAGCAGTGTTAAGTTGTGGGAAAAAATAATAAAATTTTAACATTTGTGATGGGAACAAAACTGAATTACAAATGTCTGGCATTTAATGTGAACTGATGCTTAAAGCATCTGTTTTCTTTTAAGTCTATAGTGTTAGTGAGTGCATTGAAGAGTGTCTAACTCATCAGTTTAGTTCTTTCTTTAGAATTATTGAGAAAAAATAGTTGTATTTGGAGCTTGACATGATAACAAGATCACAAATATTATGCCTTGAAATTGCTATTTAACTTTTAGGGAGGCTTGCAGGTGTTTCAAATAAATTAATCATTTGTCCAGTCATAGTACAAATCCCAAAGGATAAACCTACATATTTGTTCAGACTGTTTGTTTTGAGGAACAGATAAGTTAAAAACAGCAAATTATCACATTTGAGAAACCAACAAGTGATGTGACTTTTTATTTTATTATTATTGTCATTATTATACCTGTCCAGGGTGTACCCTGCCTCTCACCTGAAGACAGATAGACCCCAGCCCCTCTGCGACTCTTCACAAGACAAGCGGTTACAGAAGATGAAGGAATCATTATTATTTGAATTTTCTTTTTCTCCAATATAATTATTTTTGAATGGACTCACCTGACACCAGTTTCAGTAATTTTGTACAGTGCAAGATGTAGGTGGAAGATTTTTTTTTTTACTAAGTAGTAAAAGTACCAACAATTTAAAAATACATTTAAATGAAACATCAAATGTAATTTAGAGGACAAGTAACACTTGTCAGACTTGTACAGATGTATGTTGCAGCAGCATTTTCACCCTCTAGATGGCGATGGGAGGAGTGGAGATTTATCTCCTGCCTATATGCCCTAATTTGTTTATCTGTTGGCTGCTTTAAAGGTTATTTGCTTTATTGCTGCCACTTGTATTGAGGAGATGAATTGTTGAATGTCATAATGTGAGTGTAGGGCCATAACATAGTTGCTCAGCCCAAATTTAAATGGGTAATTTTAAACACCTATCGTGATAATGGGTTACATGGAACAGAGAAAGAGAGGGAGAGACGGATGAATGAATGGATGGACAGCACTGGAGAGAGGGAGGATCCAGATCCTAATCTCATCTGGATTTATTTTTTTTTTACTCCCAACAGTGTTACGTAATGCCTTAATCCAGTGCTGTCAATCAAACTTACACAACTCTGTCTTTCTTTTCTATGGCTGCTGCCATTTACCACTGCAGTCTTTACAGTCAAACAACAGCTTCTCATGTCACATTGTTTCATCCTCTGAGAGTAATTATGTAATGTGAATGAAGTATAATAATGCAAGCAACTCATCATTCTGAAATCAAGCACTGGGAACCAATCATGTACAATATAAAGACGGGAAATAATAACAAATAAATGTTCAGATGTGTGGGAAATTGATGCCTATATATTAATATTACATTTCATTTATGCCAAAATGAAACTTATTGTATTGTAGTAATAGTCAAACTTATAAAAGACTGAAAAAGGAAGTGTCTGCTCATCTACGTCTTAAAGTGGGTGTTCATGTGACTGGTGTATGACACTTTGGAATAATTCTGCTAAGGTGTTTGTCAGTAGTCAAAATCTTCAGGCTTTCAGTCATGGTGCTTGTTTTTTGTGTTGTACATTTTCATAATAATATGAATATCCACAGTCATAGTTTCCATCTAGAGGACCTTTTTAGGATGCGAGCAAAAGGTGCAAAAGTTGGCCATCAGGGGGCCCTGTCATTTTCTCCATTTGGCCACAAACAGTATGGTTGAAGTTTGGTTTGCCTGCCCTCCTCCTGATTAAATGTCAGATCTGAGAGTGAAACACAAAGATGAGTCAAAAGGTAGCGCAGATAAATGAATCATTCAGTTAAATGATGCCCTTTTTTTCCATAACAGGGCAAGCTACAGACACCTTACAACTGCTTTTCAAGAAAAATGCTAATTTTAGTGGCCAATGTGACCAATAATCCACTTCTGTACTCATAAAAGTATTTATCCAGCGAAAATGCTCAAAGAGACCGTGCTGCCATCCAGGGAAATGTCAGAAAAATCATCACTCAACAAACAGGATGTCTTACACGAGGGAAAGGTCAGAAGAGCACAGTAACTGTTAATGAGTCAGTTTTGGCTTTGAACTGCTTGTGCAGTGAGAGAGTGAGCAGGCATGAAGAGCTTTTAGTCAACGAGTGGACGGTGTGCTTTGGTTATGCAGGAGTAAACAGTCAGAACTGCAGAGAAGTTGTTAGCAGGAATCCAGTTTGACACACTTTAAAAAATTGTGTACTGTGACTAAAATGAATCTTAATTTGAATAATATGTCCAAACGATGGAAGAAGAAGAATAAAATGGAGTATCTATGACCTGGACCCAAGAACATATATAATTTACTGCATATAGAACTTTCTCAAGGGTCTGTACACAGTATAAAGTATATTAAAACATCTGTCCTTGGACCTCAGTTCACACAATGCAATAACAATTTATCATTAACTGGGAAAAAATATAAACCCTGAATGCCCTGAAGCTTCACCCCACATTCAGCTTGATCTTTGTTGAGCAGCACATCTGCAATGTGACAATGCAAAAAAAAAAAAAAAAAAAAACAGTCATCAGACACGTTGAGCTAATGTTTTCACGAAGACTCACATTTGAAATTGCTGTCAAAATAGCTTCCATGATGTATTGATTCCGGACTGTGGCCTCAGACACAAAAACATTATTCTACAGATAATGGCTGTTTTAAGCTGCAGATTAACAATGGGTTACCATTCCTCCTGTGTCAGTATACAGATGTGAACCAGGACTTATACTAATGCACGGAGCGTGAGCCATCTGGGGGGTGTAGCAGGGGATTTGGAGAGGGAGTGGATGTGGGAGTGGAGGGGAGTGTAAGATAGACGCACAAGTTAGGAGGGCTGGGAATAAGGTAGATGGTTTACAATCACCTATTTTAAACTGTTTAACACATCACAGCACTCTTCCCCGCCCCCCAGTGACTCGTGTAGCTGCACAGGAATTCTCACCGGGCTGCTGCTATTCTCAGAATCTGCTCTGCTCCCAGGTGAGCTGGGGTCTCTTATCCTCACTGGGACGTCATCCATCTGTCCAGATAAAATTAAATCCTCACACTTGTTTCATGTTTCCTTCCACTATCATGTTAGAAACTCGGTGTTTAGTAGTAATGATAAGCTTGGGCTCCAGGAAGGGTTGTAACAAGTGTGTTTAGAGTACATTCGCCATTATAAGATTTTTATTTGTGTCTCAAATAAATGTTCTAAATACCAAAGACCGGAAATGAGAACGCTCTAATCCAGTGAGCTATGTTGTGATGCAGTCATTGGTCTGCTGCCTCCAGGCTCTCTACGGCTCGCCTCCCCAGTGCTCACACACGCGCACACTATGACACACACACACACGTACACAACATCCTCTTACTCTCTGTGATGCATCGGCCCCTTTCACTGTTAATCCAGCTGGGTTGTGCCTCTGTGCATTGCTGTACTTTTGCAATCTGACGAATTCCCTACGGATGGCAGGAAACATCCCATTTTAAAGCAGCAACTTTACACTCTCCAGTGCCAGCCAGTGGGAGCTTGTTCAGTGGTGGCACTCAGCTCCACGGGACTCTGCTGGGCTGAACAATGAAGTCCCGTCCAGGCGCTGCGACCATGCTGCTGTCCATCGCTGTCTGTCTCAGTAAGGAGGTTTCTTTGCTCTCCACTTGCATTCTGGGGGTGTGTTGCATGTGTTGAGTTAATTTAGGCCCTCAGAAAGTAATGTTTAATGCTCTTGCATGTACCATTTTTTCCTGCGGCATCTGCACATATGTTTTTTCTTCAACTTGGATTCAAGTAGAAACTCATGTTGGCTGATCAGTGAAACTTTAGTTTTGTTAGAGGTGCAAAGTAGCTCATATGCTCCATTTAACTTATTCTGAAATTGAAATGGCTTTAATGCACTTACCCTAATGAAATGCTCCCTTCATGCGCTGTGTCTCTCTCTCTTGTTGACGTACACTGTAAATTTGCATGTGAAATCATTTATTTTGTTTCAGATGGGATAAAAACATAGTTCCAAAATAAACCAAATCATAATTGCAAGTATTGATGTAGTTTCAACTGCTGCTAACTTACACGAGCTGCCCTGAGGTTTCGCTGTTTGGTTTTGTTGAAGAAGTTGGTGTGTCAGATGGGAGGAGTTGCAGTAGATGTTGTGGTTGGTGTAGAAGCTGTAGTTGGTTCAGTTGCTGAAGTTGTCATGATTTAGTTGCAGGTGTTGCTGTAGTTGAGGTGGTTTCAGGTGTTGCCCAAGTTCAGAGGTGATCCTTGGCTTATTTGCAGAAATTGGTGAATTCAGCTGCAGGTGTTGCTGCTGTAATGGCTGACGTAGCTGCTGAGGTTGCCCATTATCATCAGGTCTTGTGATTGGGTGTAGTTTCAGCATTTAGTTTAGTTTTTTCATCTGTTCTTAAAATATACTCTTATCAGAGTGCCTTTTTAGATATCACTTCCGTCCATCTCCTTTTAATGCTCATTGTTGGTGTCCTGTGTTGATGATCTGCTTGTTTTGTTACTCATGTGAATCACATTGCATTTGGATTTAAAATAACAACAACGAACAACAACATACAACAAAGATTATTATTATCATTTCATAAATGCAGATTTTAAAATAGTATGCTTCAGACCTTCAACGTTTAGAGGGGAACAAATACTGGATCAAACACCAAACTGAAGCTAGAAGTCAGGGTTATATCAGCTGCTGACAAGGGAAGGCATCCAAGGACAACAACAAACTGGAGGCGCTCGCAGAGTTAATCTACAAATCTACTTTCACCAAACGTTTCAAACTTTTTGCATCAGCTTTTCAAGAATATTTCAGAGAAAAGGCAAAATAGTGTCAGGGGGTCGTGCTGTGTTGGAGCTGATTGATACACTCAAATGTTTGGCTTTGAGGATTTATAATCCCTCCAGATATAGTCAACACAACATATTTTTGTAATTATTTGTCAGTATTTACGTTTTTACTCCTCTGCTTTACTCCCTATAAATATACTGATCTGTTTGAGTCAAAACTTATTTGCCTCTTGTCTCTTCCTCTCCACCAGGTTTGGTTCCTGTGTGTTTTGGAGCTGCCATCCCTATTTCATGTGGTTCCATCTACAAGAGTTTTGCTCAATGTCTACTCACACTTGGGGATAGTTTGGTGGAAACACAGAAAGACCAGAGTACACAGGACATTGATGCAATCTGCAGGTGAGTGTGTACCTGCTTGTTGTTGATAGATATTCACTCACGTCTTAATAGAAGTTGTTTCACACTATGAAATCCTCAAAGTTGGTCAGTAGGCCCACCATTTTGGTTCATACTGAAATATTTCAACTGTTGGATTAAATGACATGAAATTTTGTGGAGACAACCACCTCATGGTAAATCTCACATGAGACTGATTTTTGGCTTTTAGAGAAATGTATTGACAGATGTTAGATGAATTTCTATAAACTTATTTGACACAATGCGATAACTTTGGTAATTTATAAAGATACAGACATGTCCACTAATATAGATAATGACTAGTGCTAATTGGTAAATCATAGCGTGAACCGACAAAGCTGGTGAACGTGTGAACTGTAACATCAACATCATTTCCAGATGCATGGAGCTGTTTTCTGAGAAATCTCCATGATGCAATGATTGGTGCTCTGCTTTGGTTGTGGCTGCAGCATGTTTAGTCTGGGACATGTTCCTATAAAATCGTGTTATCACCAGTCACTACAAGTGTTGCCAAGCAAGGATTTAAAAGATAAACTGGCTTGAACACATTGTTTTCACTGCCCTCTCTTAAGGCTTTCTGATAGATGTAATCAGATCGGTGCTCTGTCACACTTTCTACTACACAGGGTCATGCACCGCACTGCAGCAGCATGAAAACTTGAACCACTGGTGTTCAGGAGAACAGTTTACAGCTTCATAGGTGTATAACTGTAGGTTACTGTATACACACTGTGCTGCAATCGATACTTTCAACTCTGACATCTCATCCTGACCTTGTTTCTTTAAGGTCTTGGAATGCGTTCCATGTTTGTGCCAACTCAGCTCTGGCCGGCTGTCCTGGAGAAGCAGCAGCAGTCTGGGAGTCTCTAAGACAAGAGTCCAGGAAGGCGCAGTTTTCTGGAAATCTCTACGACATGTGTGCCAGCCGCACAACTCCCCCACCCATCACTGTGCCTGCGGCCCAGAGCCCTCCCACCTCTGACCAGATGAACCAGGAGACACTGAAAGGGCAAACGCACCAGCACAGCCCCACCCTCATCACACTGTTGTTCCCTGTATGCAGCATGCTGCTGTTTCTGCTCAGGAGTTAGTTAACCCAAAAGAGTCCTTTTATGAGAGTGAAGACAACTGGTCAGAGTCCTGCTTCCCCTACTATCCAAACACATAAGGGTAAACACTCTGTACAGGTCAAGCTCGCCATGATCATATATTGATCCTAAAATAAGGACTTTGGTTACTGGATCAGTATGAAATGTTTGGCTCATGGACACGGCGACATTAATTTAATACTTACATCTTCAGATTCTTGTAAGCCTTGCTCTCAGAAAGAAGATGACAAAGAAGCTGGTGCAATTGAGACATGAGAATTTACATCAAACTTAATGTCGGCTGTTCAACTGTCATTTCAACGGGTTGTGCAACAACTGCAATTGGTTGTGATTAAGTTCACTTAATATTATAATGTGTAGGCTAAAATGACAAACAGTCAAAGAAAGGGGAAAAAAACACCTCACTCATGAGGTCTCTTAGCTGAATAAAAAAACCTCAGTTAAAAGCAAATATTTGTTGAAAACACTGTTTTATTTCACCACTCCTACAGTGCATCAGTAATGACAGTTGATTTTATAACAAAGGGGATTTTAAGGGATGTTGCAACGCCAGGTGTTCAGATCTGCTTGTGATCCAATCAGGTGTGATCCAGAGGAGAGTATTATCAGTGAGTGCAGAACAGTGTTTCAGAGCAGTCACCCTGTTTGACTGGTGTAACAGCAGAAAATGAGATTTATGTGTAGGAGGACGCTGGTGTGTTGCCAGATTTTTATCATTTGTCTAAACCAGAGTCTTTTCAGTTTGACACCTTTAACACCTTTAATAATTTGATGTGTTCCCTGATCATGAGGTAAACACAACCAAGAACACACACATCTCAATGAAGAAGTATAGAACTATGAAAAATAGCAGAAAGAGGAATTGTCCTAAGTGTTACCCAAGTTTCATCCTTGTAAATGAGAAGTTGCTGTAATTTGTTTTAATATTGTACGACTAAACTAACTCTGTTATGAGACTGCTTTTGTATTCGCTGGTTTTCTCATTACCAGTGTGTATTGTTTTGTAATTCTGCACTATTCTAATGAGTTTCAGAGTGGCACTTTGTTTCAGAGTTTTGGCCCACCTCAAAGTTTAAATAAAAGGCATCTTGACATATGCAATGCAGCGTTATTCTGCGTCTCTGCCATTGTTTCTTTTCTTGAAATCATGTATTTTTGTGACAGATTTGTGTGTGTATGTGTGTGTAATCTTAATACTCTTAAGCTGTTTCATAACAGCAGAATCATGAGTAGATTAATCTCATCTGTTTTTATTCATCCCCAGTGTAGCAGGTTGCACCTCAAAACCCTTGAAAACACTCTTAGAGCATGAAGGAGACATGTTTTAAAAGAGCACGACCGGTTGTGCGATGTGTTGCCATGTCAGCACTGTCATGTAGTGGGACTGAAATGTGATGTGAGCATGTGTGACAACAGTTGGTCAGAGATGGAAACTTCTTAAATGCAACACGCTGAATTTCTTGCAGTGGTCACTAAAATGTCACATGGATTTCTTGCTTCATATCTTCCTTCTGCTTAAAGATTCACACTGATCTGTTACCTTGTCACTTAAAGTTCTCTTTCATAGTTTTACATGTATACAGCGGATCCCAGTTGTGTTTTTCAAGATGATGGCGATATGAGCTTTTATTTAAAATCCATGAGACTACGTGGAAAAACTATCTGGCCTTGCCTTCCTATAAAAGCCAGATTATAGCTCTGATTTGGAAATGATGACCGACATTTATTAGGGCGGTCGGTCTGCACAAAACATGGCAGGTCACCATGGACCGAGATGCAAAGCTGTTGTGCCTGACAGGAGAAGTACTCAGAAATGTTGCAATGAAACAGATATGGGTTCATTTTTACATTTTACGATTTTGAAAACATGAAAATGTCTAAAGAGTGATGCTCGCGTGAAAGTCCAAAACCGGCAGAAGAGAAAGTGTTTTTCTTATAAACTGAGGCATGCTAATAATTAATGAAGATGAATACATAATTATCAACCTGAACTGAATCATTTTATTTTCGGCAATACAACTTTGCATTCACATGTCCTGCATTTCACTGCAGAAAATCAACAACAACATCACAGACTCAGACCTGGAGCCCTCACTCTTTGAAAAAATAAGTCTGTTGTATTTTAACATTTTAACATCTGAATATATTTTTTTTTTCATTGACATATAAAACAGCATGGATGAGATTTTGAGCAATGCTACTGAGCAAGACTCTCTGCTCTTGGCAGATGGCGTGTACAATGAAACATGGCAGGGATTATAAATTCCATCCATAGTAGATTGTTCTGTTCAATCCATATGGCCAGGATTTTATTGCACCGGAACATAAATGCTTCTGCCATGTAAGCTGTACTGCACACCATATCCTCATGCTCATGTACAATTATGTAAATACATTAAATAGATAAGAAATACATAAAAGGAGGAATAAACAATACTTTGAGTCAATCATGCTGTTGACTTCTTACTACTGACAGAGTTTTTCTGAGAATGTGACAGTATGCCGTACAGACTGGGATTGAAAGCTACACTGCCTGACCAAAAACACAAAACAAAAAAACCCCCACCAAAAATAAAGGTCACATACTGTAATATTTCATTGGACCACCTCACCTTTAGCTAGTTCTGATAAGGCTGTTAATCACACAGATCACACACCAAACTCAGTGAGTTCTGTTTGTCATATAATGTAAACTGTGTCTTTCAGCACATTCCTGCAAACTGCAATAGGGCAGATATGTCTCTGTGAATACTTTCAATTGAAAAAGTTAAAATCTAGTTTTGCTATTCTCTTTTATTTAGGTTTTGCACAAATGAATGTGTAACAATGTTAACACACAGCAAAGCTGTGATCTTGAACAAATAAAAACTAAAAACTAAGAGCCCACATGAATATTTTTGTCCCCCCATGGCAGGTTAATGTGGGCATGCTGCTCACATTCGCCCCTTTTATTTTCTTCCAGAGTTTTAAAAAAATGGTTGATTATAGGAATTGTGGTAGCTTCAACATCTACTACATGTTCAGCAGCAGTGCTTCTACGTCTGAGACAGCCATAGGGAACAGGAGGATAGCAGACAGAGGCACGCTCACTTTAGTGTCAAATTTCTCACCTCAGAGTGAAATGCTTAATAGTCAAAGAGTCCAATTAGACCACGTTAGTCGTGTGTGTGCTTGTGTCTGGGTCTATATATTGGCAAGGTTCACAACTCACATGGTTTAGTCCTTCTGAAGATACAGGGCGAGACAAACTGAGTAAGTGGAGAGTAAGTTAGTCGTTAGCTTTGTGCCCCAGTGTGGTTTGAGTCTGTGAGCTTCAGGATCATGGAGGAACTGGCCCGGGAGAGCATCAGCCTGTTGGCTCGGTCTGCTTCTCACGCTGATCCACCACGGCTCGGCTCGTTTGGAGCAGTGTTCATCATGCTGAAGTCTGCACTGGGAGCTGGACTGCTCAACTTCCCCTGGGCCTTTCAGAAAGCAGGAGGAGTGACCACTGCCATCAGCGTAGAGCTGGTGAGTTCGTTTATACAAAGTGTTGGTTGCCTAAAATTCTCTGTTGACCGCTTAATACAATCTAAGGAACATCATTTAACTATAATTTTGTTAATTTTGTTGAGCTGTCAGAAAATGGCATGTGTTTACAGTTGACCATCCCTTTGTCTCCCCTCGGTGTGAAAGAGGCTCATATTTTTCACAGGAGAGTTCTAATGAAGCTTCCAAGACCTGAAATCTTTGCTGCACCTGACTGCTACAAAAAATGTGTGTGTGTGTGTGTCTGTACAGGCTTTCCAAGAACATTCCCCGAGGTCAGGGGTCAAAGCATGTGACAGTGTCTCAATCACATGTTTTGCTCGTTCATATTGGAAAGATTTCACTTTGTTACATCAGTGTCACATTAAAGACTGCAGGGCCTGCTGAACTAGTTTCATTAAATTGGTGCTGTTGAAAAGAAAAGATTTTTCTTTGGATAGTTCATATATCTTTTTTGTAGTGTCGGTATGTAGAGCTGAAGCAATAGACAGCTTTAGAAAGAATGTGAGCCAAACAATTACTTGATAAAAAATAAATAAATAAATAAATTCTCAACATTACTGCTAATTAATTGTTTTCTTTGTTTTACCCCCCCAGGTATCTCTGGTGTTCCTCATCAGTGGCCTGGTCATCCTCGGCTATGCGTCGTCAGTCAGCAGACAGAAGACATATCAGGACGTGGTGAGAGAAGTGTGTGGACGAGCTGTGGGACAACTCTGCGAAGTCTGTTTCTGCTTCAACTTGTTCATGATAAGTGTTGCATTCCTGGTGGTGGTGCAGGACCAGCTGGAGAAACGTAAGTCATACGCCTGTAATTTACAGAATTCCTGTTTTTTATGCGTCTGTGAGTGAAAAACATCTCAGCATCTGAGTGGTGATTTATTTCTTCCACCTGTAAGTTTGTTGGACATGCATCCTGCTTCATCTTCTTATGACTGTTACATTTCAGTGGTGGGTGGATCAGTAATAATAGCAATAGTCCTGATTCTGTATTTTATACAGATGTTAGTTGCATCAGTGCCAAAAACATTTATCCATCTCAGTTTAGACTGTGTTTTGGGGAACTTAAACACTTAGTGAAAACATCAAGTGATCACCTTGTTGTTTTTTTTTCTGTTTAAACATGTACAGTATGTATTTGATTAGGTGACAGGGAAACGTTTTGCAACTCGCTCAGTGCTAGTCACATGGAAATTTTCTTTTAAATTTAAAAAGTATATGTATAGGTAACTTTGATTGCCAACCTCCAAAATTACACCAATTATTACTAAGCCATACAAAGTCAAGAGCACTTAAAAATCCATAACAATGTAAGTAACAGCTGTTGAAGAAGTGGTGGCCTGCCTTATTTCTGAAACCCCCAGAAATAAAAAGTTTCAAACATTGTCTATGTGTAAGAGTGCGTCCCAAAGTGACTTAATCTCCTCTACAATCCAGGAGACAGGGAAACATCTAGCCGAGTGAACCGTGTCTTAATAAAATTCACATCTCACTCCTCCATAACCAGCTTCCCTCTGCGTTTTGTCCAAAACTGATTTTGTTTCTGAAGTGAAACAAAACTTCAAAACTTTTCTGCACACTTGTATTAAATGGATGCTTTATGCTTTATGCCTCTGTATTCTTGCTCAGCAAAGAAGAATAATGGCAAATGTAATACATTTCAGCATAGTCTACTGATGCACACACATAAACTGAACACTGAATAGAACACAAACAATTACCAAAATACAAACATCTGTTTCACTGGGTCTTGCACCGGCTCTTATCACCATCCTTGTTATTTTATTTGTGATGTTCAAGCACACTCTGGTTTCTGCAGATGTTTTCATGTTATCAGGGTTACCGACTGTGTCAGTGATCAATTTAGCAGCCATTTTCCATATAAGAATAAAACTAATCTCTTTCAAAAACCACAAATCATCCGCACTTTAATTTTCATCCCAGCTAGTATTAGGCTAAACATGTGACTAGGAGCATTTCATTTTTCCCCTGTGTGTTATGTCCATCTGAAACCTTCCAAATCCTTTTAATGTTTTTGCTCTGTTCCAATTTTAAACAGAGCATTTGATTGGATTTACAAACGCATACAAAAAAATGTACAGTTTTGCAAAGAGTACGGGGCAGATGGAGCCGTTACTGAGATATCTTCAAGTACAAGAAGCTTAAGACACAGTCCCACAAACGCACATTATTCTTTATGCTCATCCACAGATATCAAAACATTTGTCTTGCTATGAATAATGATACATGTAAATGATTCTTTTTGTATCTGGACAGGTTTAATGGAGTTGATGAATGTTGTCGTGTTGCAGCAGATAAATCATGCCTACTCTGCTTTTGTTTCTCCAGTGTGCATTTCTTTATATGAGACAGTGACAGGGTCCAGTGAGGGAGAAATCCCATATCACTGGTACACCGACCAGCGATTTGCCCTCTTCATCATGTGCCTCGTCATCATCCTACCACTGTCCATCCCAAAAGAGATTGGTATCCAGAAATACACAAGGTACACAAACAAGCTCATGATCAGAAAGGCATGCCCCTGATTGTAAATGTGAGTTAACGGTTTCTCTTCATTGTCAGTGTGTTGGGGACTCTCGCTGCTACATATCTGTGTGTGGCTGTGATCGTCAAATATTACCTGATGGACAACCACCTGGTCATAATCACTCCAGAGCACAGCCAAGGGTCAGTTACTTGGATTTAAAATGGATTTGTGTGTATTTATAGTTTTTGTATCATGTGCATCAGTAAATGTGTGTGTGTCTTTCAGTGTGAGTTCATGGGCATCAATGTTCAGTGTCGTACCAACAATTTGCTTTGGCTTCCAGGTAGGTAATACACCATACTACCAGTACAAGGGATTTTTACAACAGTGCTTTTATCAGTTTGCTTCCACAAGTTAACGTCAGGTTATGATTCTCTTAAGAGCCTCATGAAACATTATCACTGATGTCAGAAACGAGTAGACAGAATGAGTTTTTACTTTATTGCCATATTCTATAACAACATTTACGATCACTGATATTTTAATCTTAATTTTGTGTATTTAAAAAGGTGCACATTTACTGTATTGTGCAAATTATTATCTAGTGCTATAAAAAAAGGAAATTAATAAAATTGTTTTTATGGGCACTGATAAGTCCACATTTTGCTCAAGCTTTTAAATACGCCGTGGATATAGAAGTTAACCATGGGTACCTCAGTTGGTGAATGTGAACAATAAGGTGAAAAAACATCCCACTGATTTGTTTTATGTTATTTTATTTTATGTAAAATGTGTTTACATGTGTTTACAACTGGACTCAGGAAAAATAGAAAGTAACCAAATGATTCATTAATCTGTGTGTCTGTGTCTGTGTGCAGTGCCATGAAGCCTGTATAGCGATCTATAGCAGCATGGAGAACCAGAAGCTCTCCCACTGGGTGGTCATCTCGGTGGTATCCATGTTTTTCTGTTTGCTCATCTACACTCTAACCGGTGAGTTCACCTCTCAAACATCAGTCTCTTTCATCATGTTCCTCCTGAAAGCTGCTCATCACAGCTACTCTCTTCTTCCCCAGGTGTGTACGGCTTCATGACATTTGGACGAGCTGTTGCCTCAGATATCTTAATGTCATATCCAGGAAATGACGTGGTCATGATCATTTCCAGACTACTCTTTGGAATATCAATCATCACCATTTACCCTATCATCCTTCTTCTGGGCAGGTCAGCGACGCCACATTGTAGTAGTTTTATATTGTGTGATTTTATGTGTCTACCTTGTTGTGTCGCTGTGTGTGGAACAGATCTGTTATCCTGAACCTGATGTTACGAGTTCAAAGGCGGCGCCGGGGAATCGTCACTCATTCGTTTGAGAGCCGCTGCAGGGTCGTTCTGACTGTGGCCTGGATCAGCTTCACTCTTATCATTGCCATGTTCGTTCCTGACATGGGAGAGGTCATCAGCGTCATTGGAGGAATCAGCGCCTTCTTCATCTTTATCTTTCCTGGTATGAACTAAGTAAACCTAAATATGAGTGTGTGACAGAATTAAATTTGTATTCAATTGAAACATCATCATATTTGATGGGGAGATTGTAAGTCTATGA
Organism: Planiliza haematocheilus; assembly: GCA_005024645.1. Classification (NCBI taxonomy): domain Eukaryota; kingdom Metazoa; phylum Chordata; class Actinopteri; order Mugiliformes; family Mugilidae; genus Planiliza; species Planiliza haematocheilus. The sequence continues at coordinate 5,047,212 of SRSE01000798.1, forward strand.
TTAATACAGGAAACCTCCATGTCTAGACACTTATGTTAGTGATGAAAGGAAGAAGAGAATCAGGAGATACTGTCTGGCTTGGATAGTCTTACTGAATGAACTTATGCATGATTTGCTTTGCTTTTTGTTCCTCTGTACAGCATTTTGAACTGTCTGAACCAGTGGCATTCATTCATCTTCTGTAACCGCTTGTCCTGTGAAGGGTCTCGGGGGTGTTGGAGCCTATACCAGCAGCATTTTTAAATTAATAATTCTACATCAATGAATTGATTATCCACATGATAATCAGTTCACTGACTTCCCATATGTGGATCAGTAAACATGTGTCTCAGGTCTTATAATATTTTCTTTAACATTTAACTGATTGATTCATCATTTCATATTTAAACTGGATTCACTTAACGTAAAGGTGCTTTGTTCAATGTTTCATTTATGGTTAGACTGGTGCTTTGATGTGTGTTTCTGTATGTTGCAGGTCTTTGTCTAGTGTTCACAATGCAAACTGAAAATGTCTCTCCAAGAGTCAGGTGAGTGTGTTCTTAAAAGAAGTTCATCATGTCTGAATGAACACCCAGACGATGCTATTTTAATTATGAACACAATATAGATAATACAAAACTGGTGCATTTCTTATTATTTCCAGTTGTAACCCAGAGAGTCACTCTGTCATACTTACAGCATGTTCAAATGTGACAGCTGTTTACAGGAAAACATACAGCTGAACATGTGAAGACATTGAGAACACATCCTGCCCCCCTGAGCTTTCATTCACAGAGTGTATTCGAGCTGTTGTCGCATAACTGGAGGATTTCTAGAGAAAGCAAATACTGATTACTGAGTATGAATTACTGCTATGCAGAAGATCCATCTAAGTTTATTGTTGTTGTTGCTGTTAAACATACTCCTTACTCATCTTTCTCATGCTTATGTACTTATTTTATTTCTCATTACAGTGCTGCTTTAACAGTTTGGGGAGTGATAACAATTGTAGTCGGAGCCTTCATCTTCGGACAAAGCACAACCATCGCTGTGATCGAGATTTTCCAAAAATTCTGACTCTTCTGCCCCCATTATCACCACTACCTGCAGTAGCTGCTTCACTGTGACGTTAATCTCTTTTGCACAACCTGCGTTGCCTTTGCAAAGACAGTTTTAAGCTGTACATGTGATCTTTATTTGACTTGGATGGAAAATATATTTATCATGTCAGAATGTAATACAATTTTATGTGTGAAATGCATAAATACTGGATCTGAATGGACTGTGTGTTGACTGTTAAGTATTGCAAAAGATCGGCGGAATGGGTTGTGTTGATTGCTAAGTAAGTATTTTGTTGTTTAATGTGAGTTTTGAATTGAACATAAACACTGGTTTTATTATTTTGTTAGCTGCAACAATGGTAGTGTGTCTAAAGGTGCTTTTATACTTGCTAAGCACTACCAGAGGGCAGTATTGCACCATTTAGGAATTATTTATTTATCTCTGCGCTTTCCGTTCACATACAGTATGTGAATTGCATACTGGCAATGCAGATATGGGAAAACTCATTCTTATCGCTGTCATTCTGGTCCCACCAGCAAATGTGACATAATAAGTGAATTCTGCAAAGAAATATTCTATTTGATACAAACAGATGGATTCATTGTCCTTTAAATGAATTTTTACATCTCTTCAGGTGATGCAGGAATAAATATATCTTCTTTTAGGGGTGTGACTCTTATCTCCTCTCTGGATCCCTCAGTACTCAGTCATCCACATGACTTGAATCATAGCACTGATATAAATCTGCAGCTTTCACTGAGCATAGACTGAGGGCTGAGGTATGGTGAATATAACTCTTTCCTATTTATTGACTTCAAGCTTAAAGCAGTTATGGCACACTGCCTGAGAGGGTGCACATGCTCACACATGTGTGTTAGTGCATGAGTGAGTAATGATTTACGGTAGATTACAGTCGGGTGCTGTAACTGTGCCTGGAGGGCTCTGCTCGAAAGTACACATATCATTCAAAAACAGACCATCAGTACTTTATCACTATCCATGGTAATGTCCTTAACCCTTAAACACTGGTACTCTCAGCAGTGCATCAGTCATCATACAAGAACTTATGTTGTCTGTTCGTTAAAAGAGCTTCCACTCAACTTTGACTTTAGAGCTCTTATAGTTTCAGGTACAGCATGACTCTAAGCTAAATGCTAATGTCATTATCGCTCATTTTGCGACAAGCCGATGGTTACCACACAACATGTCAACCATGTGTTAACAGTGGCTAATTATCACTTAACACAAAGAACTGCAAGGGGGATGGGCAAGCCATTAGCTTTCTATCTATGGGGTCATAAATCAGAGTTCTGGACGATTTCATTCATTTTGATTTGATGCAACAGATTTAAGTTCAAACATGTCATCGTTTCATGAGAAATCCACCAAAACTCATGAGAAAAGTAAAACTCGGGGGACAACCATTAGGACATGATATAGAGTCTTTCTTGTCTTTTAGACCTTTTACAAAACAGCCACTTATTGGTTTGTAGGAACCAAAATACATACACAGATGACCTTGTCTGTCCCTTGCAGAACATTTTATTCCCAGAGTAATAGTGAGAACAAACTCTAAACAGATCTAACTCTGACATATAAAGCATCTAGATTGAAAATGCACAGTAAAAGATGTATATCCCTGCTCCTCCTGGTCAACACAACAATCACACACGGGATAGTCTGATTAGTCTGATTCACTGCATCACTATAGAGGTTGGTAGGAAAAGACCTATTGACCTGAGCTACTCACCTGCATCAGGAAGGTCATCAGCGTCAACAGTGAGCCTGTCTCTGCTCTCTCCTTGGCTAACCTTGGAAGATAAAAAAAATATATTCTCTTTACATAAGGAATCTGCAGGTCAAGGTGATCTCCCTCTGTCTGTTACCATACTTTGCATTATGTGATTACATGCATAATTTATATCGGACTAAAATGTAAACGCTTCATTGAATGCAAAAGTAGTGATCACAAAAGCATTATGGCTTACTTCAACAATGTATTGTTTGGAGACCATGAATGTCTGTACAACATTGGGTGTTGGTGTCAGATGGCTGAGACATCTTCCTAGACATAAGGAACCATTTACCCACTGGTGAAAGGAAATATCAATGTTTTAAAAAGGTCAGATTGTCTGGATACAATGGGTTTCATGCATCCCATTGTTGATCTTTTTCAGTATGGTCCAAAGTGGTGGACCGGCCGAGCGACTGACAGACTGACATTGCCATCTCTGTGTAACGCTGCCAGCATGGCTAAAACCATCCATTATCCTTTCATTCTCCTCCGCCTCTGAAAGATAATTTCCAGCCCTCATTATCGTGTTGTCCCCTGTAGCTCCGTCCTTACTGAGAGATTACTTGTAATGTACAGTAAGCTTCTCCCAGTGATAATTAATTAATTTGCAATTTGTGTCAACGTCCCTTTTAAACGTTTAATTGTTCCCGATAAGAGCATCTGCAGGAGGCCTGAATGAAAAGTGATGGCTGCATGTTATTTCTGTTACTGTGCGTGTGTGCTTTCTTTCACACTGATTGAAATCGTCATTCCTTCAGAATGAAAAAAATTCGATTTAGCTTTTGTTTAATTTGCAGATAAGTGACAGTTTCTGACTGCCTCTGTCTTTCCCCCCGCTGATGTTACTATCACTATTAGACTGTGTGCACCTCACAGTTTACAGTGTATCGTGGACATGCCATTGTTGTCTGCATGTATGTGTGACCCCACGCTCTCCATCAAGGTTGTGCCCAACAGGCTGAGATCATCATGATGGACATAACATGCATCTGTCATTATGCTACTAGGCGTTTATGGAAGTGGTGACAGCAAATCTTTGACCTCAGAAATGAACTCTGCAGGATAATTGCTGCAGTGGCAATGAGCTAAGGTGAAGGAGAGGCCTCTGTCACCTTGTGTGTGCTGCGGATCACGATAACATTACATCCTGTCTGTGATACTAAAAGTGCAATTAACTTATGTTTGTGAAGTTAATGTGATATATCACAATTTACTTGAATGCTCTGATAAATGCAAAAAACAGATAATCAAGAACAATAGAGTTTATGCATATGTGGTCTACTGGCTTGGTTGTACAGCCTCACAGAAGGAAGGGTGCAGCAGTTGGCTGCTGAAGATACTGCCCAGTACTGTTAAAGCGCCATGGAGGAATAGGTTTTCCATCACGAATGACACCTTTGCTATCATCCTCCAGTTACTTACTACCTCCACAGGCTCAGCCTTAAACTGCCTTCTTCATCAGTCTGTTCAGACTCTTGTCTGCTGCTGAGATTTTTTGATGATTTGAGATTTTTGTGTCTGTCTTGTCTACAGCTGTGCTAGCAGATTTCTGGCTATTCGGTCATGCTTTGAATTTGATGGTAATGTCAACTTGCTTGCAGTGCCTTTACTGTGCTGCTAGAGCGCTATCATTTGTTTGTGGAAGTAAACAATGAACAAATGAAGCTGATGGTCATGTCATTAATTGTCAGGTTTTGCTCTGAATGGAGATTTAAGTTTTGTCTTGGAGATGGTATAATGAAATGTAAGCTGATCACAGTTCTTACAATTCATCCTCACGTCAACTCATCCAGTACTAAGTTAAAATTTAAATGATGCCAAATCAAATTGATATTTCAATGAGTACATCTTCAACCTCCTATGCAGACCAGTATCATAATAAATTTCATGACAATCATATAACTGCAGCTGGATGTAAATTCCATGGACACCTCTCTTATGACCTGTCCCTGTCCGCTTTAGCTATAGTTCTTAGTGTCTTTTCCACTTTTCCTCCCAGTTTACTTTTTAGCATCCTTTAATCTAAACACAATTCCATCTGATGGACATCTACAAACCAGCTCTAGTTACCTGCTCATCAAATGCACGACAAAGTTAGCAACCAGGTAGTAAAAATAGTGGAACATCCGAGTAACTAACTGGCATTTGCTGCCATGTTAGCATGAATTAGTCTGTATTGTAGTCCTGCTATATGTCAGGTGTGTCTGATTGCTTTTCTGTAGGTCTTGTGCTTGATAGTGACAAAAATAGATATAGCTCTAACTGAGAATGAGACAGTCATCCTAGGGAGTATAATACAACATTTATGTTCACTGTGACTGTTGGTTGTGACCCTCTGTTGGTAGCAAAGATGGAAAGACGTTGGCTTTTGATGACATGGAACGGATAGTGGTGACATATGATGAATGGAATCATTGATGGTGCTGTCACAGTTTAGGAGGTTATGATCAGAGAGGAAACTGCTAAGTATATAGGGGATAGGGGACAACATGACTTTCACCTCCTGTTTATTATGTGTTTCAAGGTGAGGTTGAAAAAAGTAAACCACAAGCAAATTACAATGTCAAACCATCTGAAAACAATATAGTCTGGGACAAGTGCCGAAGTTTTGCATGATGATCGCATCAGTTTTGAAGTCCATATAGTTAAAAAGGACAATGTCAGAGTCTGAATCACAGCTTTGGTTTGTTAGTGTAGATCTGAGCTGAATGTTAGATAGAGAGTGAATACCCTTTAGGAATGAAACCACACAGTAGCGGAGAGCATTTAATTATTGTTTTTTATAGTCACACATGACCTTTAAAATCTCACTTTCTTTAATACCAGTTGTGATATTGTATATGCGCTGGATGTGATTTGGATGCTGTAAACACATTAGTTGTACCCCCAGGGCGTTGTTTTCATTTTTGAATGACTCAACACATCCTATAAAAACAGCAGTTTCCCATAATGAAACAATTCTCAAAAATAATCTTTACATTCTGACTGTTTGAATGCTGTGAGCTGTAATTGTGTTTTCATCTTTTCAGCAGTTTTAGGATTGTTTTTTTTTCTTGTTGCATTGTTTAACTTCCCTCAGATCAGTGATGTCATGGCTAATGCTAATAAGTAACAAAAATACAAACTAGAAATGAGTGTCAACATGCACATGACTGTTATGGTTGGTGACAAAACTGTTTGTGAAGACAAACAAACGAACAGACAAATAAAGAACTTCATCACATCATAAAAACAACCAATTTTGAGACTAAACACACCTCCTGATCTTTTAGAAGCCAAAGTACGAGAAATAAAGATCTTGGATATATAGCACGTTGAGTACTGAGTAACAGTTCATATGATAATAATGGAGAGACCCTAACTTTCAGGAGTTCAGGAGACTTCAGACACACTGACGTACGCTGTTTATTTTTATTTTTATTTTTTTACTGTTCATAGTTTTGTTGTATAATTGTCAATGTCCACCTGCTTGCACTGACTGACTTCCTCAATGTGAAACTCTGCTTCACAGACTACATTTGGACAATGGTGACATAAATAGAAAGATAACTCCTCAATGCATGCATTAATTTTACAAGAGATGGCACTGTTATTGTGCTTAATTAGATGGAAAAAAATGTTTACACCCACTATTTTGGGTCCTAATTGCACTTGGATATCCCAAAGGCCCATTATTTATGAATGAGACACATTCAATGAGTGTGCTGTTTTCAGTTAGTCATTTATTTTTTTCTGCAGCCACAATTACCTTTGCATAGTCAGTGAGCAGTATGTTATCCGTGTGAAATAGACTGCGGTGTAAAGCAAACACAGTGATGTCCACTCAAACTGCATAAACAACAATAATATTTAAAGACTCAGCTTTTATCAGCTCACACTCCAAAGAGTTCTAATAATTATATAACATGATAGCACAGATCAGGCCACCATAGATAATCTGGCTCAAAACACGCACACACGAGTTAATCCAGTAGTATACAGTTTATTCACAGCTAGATATTTTGAAGTCAACCATGAATACTATACCATGGATTTTTGTGAATCAGTGATAACGATACACTGGTCGCATATCACAGATTCCTATAATGTGTTTTTGCTATTATCTAATTAACTATATATATATAAAGCATATTGGCTACCTGATTGCTAAAAGATGTATTTTTATGATGGAAGAATTCAATTTAATAATCAAATATAAATTTCCTGTTCAAGTTTTTTTTGCATCTGCTCTGTTTTTTTTTCTCCATAAAACTCATAATTTTACAATATCAGTGTTTTTTTAAATATGCTGTCATCTTATTGTCTCAGTCAGTAAATCAGTCAATTATAAATCGTTGTCTTTCCAATCGTCAAAGAGAAGGCTGCTAGTATCCCTTTAAGAGAAACCCCGCCCACTCAGCCGTACACATGCGCAGAGCTGTTCGGGGTCATGTGATGAGGTTGTTCTGTTACTTTACGGCAGCAGTAGTCCGGTGAGTCTTTACTCAAGTTGTGAAGTTGTCTCAGGTTGTTATGTGTCTTATCGATAAACAGATGTAATATTCGAGACATTCCTCGGAAAGACTTATAGACTTCAAATTGGTGTTTGAGAAAATTAATGAACTTACGGGTTGTAAGAGACGCGACGTGGCCTTGAAGTCTTCTCTGTAGTAAGCGTCCTGTTTAAGGCCAGGTGATGATAAACAGGTTACAACAGCTTGTGTTTTCTTTATGTAGAAGACTTTTCTGTGTCACTACACCCCTAATAACAAGGCTACGCTTTGACCGGTTGTCTTTATACAGCCCTAAAGTTGTATTCACACACCCACACGTCATACGTTTCCCTCATCACTGTTGCGTACAGGAGCAGCAGGCTGAGCAGGACACAGGCGATCAAACTGGATCTGTCCCTAATAGGACATCCTGTTTAAACAGTTTTCACAATTTCTAATTTTAAGCTTTCGATTGATGGTAAAATATCTGTGATGTAGCAATATCTGTTATTATTCAATGGACAAAAAATAAAAAATAAAAAAAATATTGTACTTATTAAGTCAGTCACCAGTTCATTAATTACAATAGTGAAAACAAATGTACTATAATGTTACAGTGCTGCACTAAATCTTGTTATGGTGTTTAGCATTTGTACATCAAACTACATCCTCACCACCTTTCTGATACTGTTTCACCAACTAAATATTATAACATTCACCAAGAAGCATTTAGTGCAGGACTGTTTTATTAGAATGCATTAATTTCCACTAGTGTACCTAATGAAGTGACAAGTGAGTGTACAGTCAAGGTTTACTCTTCTCCAGTCAGTAGTTAGGGCTTGCAATACCTAAACTCATAGGAACCTACAAAGTCCAAATTGTCCTCATGTTTATTTTTGTAATAACAGCAGAAAGGCTTTCAAAGGTTTAGTTAATTATGTACGTACTTAACATATTGACTTATTATCGTACTTTTGTGAGCAATGATCATCTGCGTTTTTTCTTAATACAAAAAAAACAAAACAAGAAAAGCATACAGGAAGTAATCTGTGAGAGAGGGGGTGTGACTTGCAGCAAAGTGCACAGACTGGAATCAAACCGTTGGCGGCTCTAAGTATTAAAAATAAAAGTTAAAATATGTACCAACTGGTTCAGCGGATGCCCCAACTGGAACACATATTAACTTTTATTTGAATATTTTAAGCTTTGAAGGATGTAGCTAATGCTAAGCTAGTGTTCTATTGTTTGTATGGGGTTTGCTTTGTGCTCATAGCTGCTGGTGTCTTACAGCTTATCTACATTGATCAATTCAGGTTGATTAATATAATCTTTGCAGGATGCAGAGACTCTTGCTTAATCTCTTGCTTGTATATAAGTAACATTAGTATGTCTTTCTTTCTAGTTCATATTAACAGCAGCTGAAACCATTATTATTACTTCACAAAGCAGCTGACTTTCAATCACAGCAGCAGAGTGTATCAGTATGATTTATGACAAACAACTGATGAATGCCCTGTCATTAGCTGTATAACATAAACAGTCATTCATCAGTGAGTCACTACAGACTAATCAAGAAATGCCCCCGAAATACTTAATCTTGCCCACTAAATCATGTGCACATGAGCGGGGGTTTTCCTCGGTTATTTTGATCCTGACTGTAAATGATTTTTGTGATTAATTAGAAATTACTCAATAACACATGGATTGTTATTTTGACCATGATGGTGTTTTATATGGCCTGGTTAAAGGTCTTACCGTCACAGACTGACCTGGATATTTAAAAGGTGTCCTTCATTGTGAGCTGGTTTTCCTAGCGTAATCTTTAACATAACGTGGCTTGTAGCTGTGATTTGAAAATACTGGAAAATATTAGTTAGTGTTGCGTGAATTTTGTTATTCTCAAAACTTATTGTTGTTGTTGTTCAGGTAATTTCTAGTACTTACCCTACCACCTAGTGGCCACCTACCTGTGTCCTGGTATTGAGAATGAATAAGGTTTTCTTTCTGATCTAAGTGCATGTCCAACTCTTCATGTTGAACAGGTTTAGAGGATGAGCTCGGGCAATGGGACCAGGAGGAAAGTCAGCAAGCAGCAGCACTTTAACAACATGGTGGCACCTGACCCTGAAACACTGGCTGAGATACAAGGTATTTTTAGCAAAGTGAAAGTCTATGCGAAACCATCCAGTGGGGAGTGGTGCATCCCCGACCCAAATGTTGCTCTCAGACACCCAGTGGAGGAGCACTGCCGCTTGCAGCAACTGAAGGCGTCGCTGAACGCTGTGAAGAACCAACTCAGTGACAAGAATGTAAAGGTGTGGCATGAGCACACCAACTCCACCAATCGCGCCGGGAAAGTGATCGCTGCCGTACGTTCTGCTGCTAACGCAGAGATCTGCACCCAGGCTTGGTGCAAGTTCTACGAGATCCTGGGAACCTTTAGTCTTCTCCCAGAGGAAGCTCTTCAGATTGGAGAGCTGAACACAGTCCACCTGTGTGAAGCCCCAGGGGCCTTTATAACAGCTCTTAACCACTACATCAAAACTAGTGAGCTCACACGATATTGTGACTGGAGCTGGGTTGCCAACACTCTCAACCCATACCACGAGGCCAACGGCGGCAATACGACCATCGCAGATGATCGGTTAATTGCTAACACGTTGCTATGGTGGTTCTTTGGCTCAGACAACACAGGCAACATCATGCTCCAGACACACCTGCTGGAATTACAGACGTTTGTGTCAAACATGCACAGAGTCGATTTGGTCACGGCAGATGGAAGTTTTGACTGTCAGGAGAACCCAGATGAGCAGGAGGCGCTGGTGGCGTCGCTGCATTACTGTGAGGCCACATCTGCACTTCTGCTCCTGAGCCCTGGTGGTTCCTTTGTACTGAAAATGTTCACCCTGTATGAACACTCCTCTGTCTGCTTACTCTACCTGCTGAACTGCTGTTTCCACTCAGTCAGCGTCTTCAAGCCCGCCACCAGCAAATCCGGAAACTCTGAGGTTTATGTTGTGTGCCTGAACTATGACGGCAAGGAGGCGGTGAGGCCCCTGCTTTCAAAATTGATTAGAAATTATGGACCACATCTGGCCGACAGAGAGGCACTTTTCCCGCGATCTGTTATCCCAGAATCGTTTCTGGAACAGCACGAAGAAGTGTGCATGCACTTCCACTCGCTGCAAGTGGAGACAATCACAGAAAACCTGCGACTGTTTGAAGGAATGAGCCCTGAGCAGAGGCAGCGGCTTGACCACATCAGGGACTGTGTGGCTCACGAATACCTGCAGCGCTTCCAGGTAAGATCTTTTCAGAACATGATAACTGAAACAACTAACACAACTGAGTTTACAAGACCTAAAGATCCTCTTAGTAGCCTTTGTAGAGGTTTCGATCATATTTAATGGTCAGTAATAGAGCACTTATCTTTTTTTGTCCATGAGGTTCAGCTTAAGCTTTGGCTTATCTTTTAAATATCATCTGAACTGTTTAAAATTGTTCCACCACATTGGTCCAGACTAAGACATTCATTCATGTTCAGACATTCATTGACGCCTGAGGTTAAAACCTGATGATTCTGATGCTGCTCCAACTTTTCATTTAACACCACTGTGCATTTGACATTTTTGATTCTGAGTGACATTCATACAGATGTGTTTCCCTTGGGACTAACTGTAATTTTTTGGTGGTCCCGTAACTTCACCTGTGGCCATTATCTTGTCAGTTTAATTTTATCCAAAGAGAATGGCATTCCCATCAGCCTGATACTTACAGTTCACTTAAGTATTTACACCACTCTAAATTTTCTACATAATGTAATAATCTTTTTTATCCTTAAGTCCTTAAAGCAGACAAAGACAAAGAGAATCCAGTTAAACATATGTAATATAAATATTATACTTGTGCACTTACCTTTTCAAGAAAAACAATAATTTGTACATATCTGTGTATGGAAACCCTTGTTCTCAGTATCTGGGGTGAGCCCCTTGTGCGGCAATAACAGCAACCAAACATTTCTAGTCCTCTGATCAGTCACCTAGAGTGACCAGAAGGAATTTTAGCTCATTTCTCAATAAAGAACCACTTCAGTTTTGTGAAGTTGGTGGGTTTCCTCACATGAACTGCTTGCTTCAGGTCTTACCACAACATTTCATTTCCCAACATGAAGGTCAGGACTAGGACCTGGTCATTCCAAACCATTATTTTGTCCTTTTTTAATCATACATTTGCAGAATGACTTGTGTGCTTGGAGTCATTAATGTTTGATTGAATGATTTGTTTGATTGGGTTCTCTTTCAGGACTTGTGTGAAAATTCTGAGTGGTACGGAAATGTTTAAGCAGCAGAGACAGTGATTATTTGAAGCTGTTATACATCAGTGGGTTAGCACTGTCATTGCACTGTCATTGTGAGTTTGTTAGGGTTAGCAGCAACATTAGCAGCAAAGAATCGCCATGATTACAGCCTCTCAGAGCTACTAGCAAGCAGACATGGTTCATCAAGTTTAAATGTCCTGAGAAACAACATTTAGTTTCAAGTCTTAAATATCTACATCGTATATGTAACAAGAAATAGCCAGAAGCAAGAAATCTAGTCTTGATCTGTGCTGACTCATCAGCAACCGAAAAGAAGGCCCATGTTTGATATATTATAAATATTCATTGCTTGAAAAAGAGGCTTTCACTTTCTTTCTGGCAGCATATAAAGACTTCATAAATGTTCTCAAACCTATAGGCTTATTAAAAATTCCCTGGTGTCAGAACCCACAGGGACGGTTTCCTCAGCTAACAAGCACAGAGAACATGATGAAGCCAAATTAAAAAAAAAATTGTCAATAATTTGTTGTGCTTTAATTGCCTGTACTTCATCACTACTTTATAGTCTGACCAGAGGAGGACAGCTGGTCTCTCTGTAGTTGTTTATATAAGTTAAATGTGTTTAGTTTGTGATTATACAGCAGAACAAAAAAAACACATACGATGCTACTAACAACTGAGTTTATCTGGTCTGCCTTTGTGCTCATTTAATTTGGCCTCAGGTTTCACAGCCAAAAATCTCCACATGTGAAGCTGATCAGTTGTTTCTGTGTGTAGGTGAGCTTTCTTCCACGGAGACGGTGGATCTCTCATAACACCGTGAGTCCTGCCTGCTGCGTTGTGTCAGTGGGCCGACCTCTGGGACAGAAGAAGCAAACAGGCTCCTTCAACGAGCGCAGGGAATTACAGACCCTGAGCTGGAGGGAGCGTATTGAGAGGGGTTGCCATGCCTCCTGGATACAGAGACACTGCACCGCGGACGTCTTGGCAGGCTGCGTGCTGGAAGGGCCCATGTCCAGCTGTGACGTGGACTCATGGTCCGTTATTGTTGGGGCTGTGCTGCCTGCAGTCAGAAACTCTCCGTTCTGTGAAGGAACGCTGCTAACCCACCTGAACGAAGCCCTGAAGGACACAGCTGTAGACTGGACAGGTGTACGTCCCTGTGACTCTTGCTGTGCAGTGTCCACAGCCTCCATCTTGTCTGAGGTTGCAGGTCTTTGTGCCTTCAAATCCGTCGATGCAGGGATCAAAAAGAATAAAAAGTGTTTGGTGTTTGGCAGCTGCTCAGATTGGGGCGACTCTGAGAGCCAAATTGGGGATTTAGTATTAACATTTTCTGCAGAGCCTTCATTTTCTCAAAGCGGCTGCATCTCGCTGCACGATGGGGAGCCATTCTACCAGCAGCAGCTCTTAAGTTGTGTCATGTTCTCCCTTCAGACCCTGAGCTCTGGGGATGCGATGCTGCTGCCTGTGTTTTCTGCCCTCACCCGTGTCACTGCTGCTCTCGTGTTCTGCCTTCACGCCTGTTTTTGCTCGGTCTTGTTCAGGTGTCCCCCCCTCTCTGGTGTGGTTAGGACTGTGCTTGTGTGCGCTGGGTTCTGCCCTGAAGCTGCTGCCCGAATACTCCCGGTCCTCACTGATGTCCAGACTCGCATGAATCAGTCGTTCAGAGGAGAGGAGGACATGGTTAAAAATCAGTCTTCTGGAGGTGACAGACAGGTGCTGCAGTTTGTTCCTATGGAGGAGCTGCTCACTGGAGGACTGACTGAGTTCCTGTGGACCATGAACTCTGAAATCATCCAACGGAAGCTGCATCTGCTCATGCAGTTATAGTACAGTTTACTGAGTTGTCACTCTGGGATTCATGCTATCATGTCAGAAGCTGTCTCATTATGTTACAGTTATTCTTGTTAAAGCTACCCAGCAGTTAGTCACTGACTTATTTTTGCTTGCTGTTATCAAGAGTACACACCTTATGTAACATTACACTCCTATAGCACTCCATGACTCTCAATAGACAGATTCAAATAGTGAACAGAGATATCCTTTATTGCATACATGATTTTGATTTGTTAAAACCTGCAGCCTACATTACCCACAAGTGTGTCACCAGCAAGTTTATTTTTAATTTGCGTGCATCCTTTGCATTTTAGAGTTGACCGCTGAATAAGTTAGTGCCCTCCAAGTATGTAACAGTGACGTTATATACGAAGGAGATCAATAATATCTACTGTGCTGATGTATTCGCTTGGCTTCAATAAATCAGAATCAGAAATACTTTATTACTGACTGGGGAAAAATTATGTTTGGTAAAATAAAGGTTACAAAGGTTTAGTAAATTCAGCTTTCATTTTGTCTGTTCCGTCTCAACAAATCATCTTAGTAATGGTTTAACTTTCGGTGCAGGTTACTTTTAGTTTTGTACAGGAGAACTCATCTGTGACTGGAGGAGGAGGCTGAAAACAGTGGTCCGACCTTCAGTACCAAACCTCCTGTCAGAGATGCTGAGATTTACCCTGAAGTTGTTTTGCAACAGTGCATTATTTCATCCCAAAGTGTTGGCGATATATTTATCAGCCACTCTGCAACTATAATCTTCTTAAATGCTGTTTTCTATTTGTAATTCTTTGTTTGTAGAATCTGTTTCTATTTTCTCACAAAACTTATAAAAATATGCTCTGAAAACAACTTTATTCATTTTAATAGTCTTCCATCCCACAGATACCCGCACACGTAATTTTTAAGGACATCTGAGTCTGAATACTGAATTTATTATTATAGAGCAAACATAAAGTAAAGACGTTTACACATGTTTAATGCATTAGTGGGCCAAAAGACAGGTGGATAACTATGGTTGGGTATTATGGCTTTTCATGTGTCAGTTTGATTTCATAGATTACAGTTAAAAACGACATTAGGTAGCACACTTACAACTCAAATGAGACCCATACATATAACTGATTTTGGAGATTTTCCCAAAATTGTTTATCCTAGAAGCAAGACGCAGTTAATAACTGTTTACAGTGTGTGATTTTTAAATGAAAACATGAAGAGGTAGTGTTTCTGGGAGTGAGGGAGATTAGGTTGTATTGTGTAGATTGAATTTAATCCCTCCTCAGTGTAATATTGTCCCGTCCCACTCGTCCTTTCTGTGTAAGCATGCACACACACTCGCACTCATACGTCAAACCACTGTGTGTTCTGCAAGCTGTGAGGTTGTGCAGTTTGTGTGGATGAAGCGATCAGATAATGAACTGATGAATTTTGCTTTGAATTTGTTCAAGTTTTTTCTAACTGATTACTGATTTACTATTTTGTATGTGGACCTGAAGGATGTTTCAGTGCAATATATACCAAAAAAACTAAAACAAATGCAGACTGAATAATGTGTTTTATCATATTAATATATCTAAATGAATACAAAACTCATACACAACATGAACGCAAATCAAAGCGTAAAGGCCTGAACTTGTAGACACAACAAAACGATGTGGACCAGAATCTTTCGCTGACCCCTTGATTCTTTTTCTTTTTGTAAATCACTACTGAATGGAGACTCTCCATTTGCTTTTGTGTCTGCAGAGTAAAGATGTTGACAGGTGAAGTGAAGCAGTCATTATGTAACAAAAACAGTTCTGCAGGAAAAAGCTTGTGAAGAGGAGGAAAGTGTTCCCCTCAGAGAAGGACGTGTTCATCAGAGGAAATCAGCTCAGTCAGTCATTTCTCTCTCTCTCTCTCTCTCTCTCTCTCTCTCTCTCTCTCTCTCTCTCGTCTCTCTTTAAGACAAGCTGTCTTGCTTGTTAGTCTCGCTTTGTAGCGGCAATCACTAATCTGTGACAGCAATGAAATGGGTTGCAGTAAAAAAAAGTATTTGCATTCCTCAGAACATCCCCAGCAAAACAAAGTGACTATTCAACGCCTCATTTTATCCTGTGAATTGTTTTCTTGTTCCTGTCGAGTTTTAGACCTAAATTTCTTTGGAAGAGTTTTGCAGTGCGTACCCTGCAGTGACTGTTAATTTGTATACGGTAACACGTTTCTACCTGGATAAACCTGATCAGTCTTTTACTTTTACGTCCCAAGTAAACAACAACAAAGTCACAGCAGCAGAGTCTGAATCTAATCTCAAGTCATCATTCTTGATGGAAGAGCTGGACCATTTTTGGGAAATGCAGACAAGATCAGTACCTGTCTGGTTCGGGTAGAGTAAATATGACAAACCTGGAGAAGCAAGTTGGGTTCTTTCCCTCTAAAACTCTTCATGGTCCCCCGATAATGTTTTCTAATGACTTCGGGCCACTAGCACCACCATGAGATTTCATTAATAGTTTTAAGTAAAATGTTTGGATGGAAAGAAATCTCACTCTATTATCACTAATTAGTTTTTTCTTCTGGTTTGTAAAAACCATTGGCACCAGCCTCAGCTATACTTTGTGTAATTTGCTTAGAAGCATAAGTAACAGTGATGGTAAACACAGTGAACACGTTCCAGCTCAACATTGTCATGTTTAGCATGTTGGCACACTGATGTTTTTAAAGGCTGGATGACTTTGGAGTAGGTGCAGGATGAATGTTGGGGATGACAGTTATATTTTGTCTCCAGCACAACAAGGACCAGGGCAGAAGTGAACACAACACTAAGCAATCACAGGGAACATCTGCTCTCTGTCACAGCGACGCAAATGAGCCGCTCTCTCTCCTTCTGCAGCTGTTGTCTGAAACAAACCCTCTTTGTCCCTCTCATACACAAGAGATGGATCATCTGAAAAGAGACAGAAGAGAGATCAATCTCTCAATTAGAGAAAGAGATATGAGGCATGTCACATCTGGCGTGGTTAATGCAACCAGTGCTTTTACAGTATGGACATGAACAAAAATGAAAAATAAAATCTTTTTAATTTGTGTAAACAGCCTCTCACAGCCCCTTGTAAAGTTACTGTCTTGGCCGATGGCTTTTCAAATTTACTACCCAAAGCAAAGCCCTTTGCTGGACAGTTACCCATAGTGATGACACTCAGCTATTTTCTGCAGTTTTAGTGGAGATTTAAAAATGTACCCAAGTAAACAGGTAAGAACCTTATGAGATAAAACCATTCCTTTTTATAATGTCAATGCCAACGGTATGTGAAATGAATTCATTAATCCCACGTTTATTCATGTAAAGTCAGTTCTGTATGAGCCTGTGGAGTCAGCTTAGGAGCCTGCATGGACAAATTAAAAACTCACCAGAGGAGAAAAGGACTCAGGGTCACAAATCTTTATGTGGCAGGTGTTTTCCTTTCATAAACAACTGCAGCCAATTAACCTTTGACACTTGGCCAGAATTGGAGTGTCAATCTTTGTCGATTTCTGGAAATATTGCATTTTAGTTCCTGTTCTAAGGGTTGCTTTTATGGCCCGAATATATAAATCATCTTGGATAGTCTCAGATTTATTGCTAAAGCACAACAGTCTTTGGATTTGTCTACTTAAAATGCTAATTAGTTGAAGTCTCTTCTCTGACATTCCTACTTTTTTCACTTTCATCAACCACCAGAGAAACCCAGTCAACAACTGGGAGTCACAGCCTCTGTCATACATGATCTTAATGTGTGATGGCACATATGGAGCTGTTATCACACTGTAAACAAATCTCTTTAATGTCTCCTTCTCTGTGTTTAATTGTGTGACTCGTGAGGTGTTGTTAATGAGATTTAGACTGATTAGGCTATTTATCATCTATTTTCAGAACAGTTATTATTTATTTTTCCTAGTTCTTCTTATATGGTGTGCAGTAACATCCATAAGGTTCATACAGGCCAATTCCCAAATGCTTCAAGACAAACAAGAACCCCTCCCCCCCAGCCAATAACCAGAGTTCTTGGTCCTAAGCAATTCAGCGTTCTCATATAAAAATAAAAGCTCTTACAGTGATTTATTTTACTCAGAGGAAGTGTGAATACCAGAGTCATGATAAAATTCTGTTTTTGTAAAGTGACCTTTCAGACAGCTGTTACCAACCCTGGCCAAACCAACAAATTTAGGACCACAAATATTGATCAGCATGATTTGGTCACAGGTTGTACTGGCAATTTGCAATGAAATAGTAAGTCATATTGGCAATCCGTTTTTGCCAACAGACCCACCAATCAAAATAAAGTATGTATTAAAAACATTTACAGATCAAATAAAGATGAAATTCATCTTCAGGCAGAGAATCAGCTGTGTAGACAATTTAATTACATGCTTCCAGACAGGAACAATTTGACATTTAAGGTAACATATGAATTATTTCATATCAGAAAATATTACAAGTTGCACTGTGTATCAGTACAGTATATATATATATATATTATTATTATTATTATTATTAGTGTACTACGTATATACTTCTAGTCCACATTTTAGTTTATAAAAGTATAGTTAAAACGTTCCAATTTAGCTGGAAGAAGTATTAAATTGGTATACTTTCTAGTACACTACAAGTACATGGTCTGTAGTATACTTACTATACTTGTACTTTTACTCAAGTATACTTAATAAAAATGAACTTCAAGTATACTATTTTTTGCTAAGGGTATGTGAAAGGAAGGAATTAACATCACCTTAACAACAGAGAAACTTTAAGTGTGAGTCTGCATTTTCCTCTGTAAAGGTGGGTGTGTTAAAGGAAAAAAATCAAAAAGTCTAAAATGTTAATCTGGCTTAATTAAAACCTGCCTGGCCTGTAATTCCAGCCAACAGCTTGAGTTTGAGCTCATTGTGTCATTTTCTGTCCAAAATATGGACATGCTTGGAGCCGAAGCTTCAAACGGACAGCTGCCGGAGCCCAGAGTGTGAGGAGCTGCTGCTGTATTTGTTGGGTCACACATGTTTTGGCAGCTAGATAATGTCCCATATGGGCCACATTGGTTTTAGTTTAATTTAATTAATTTGTTTCAGCGCTTGCAATCACTGGGATGGGTTTCACTGAGAGTTATTATAATATATACGAATATAATCAATAGCTGATGATAAGCTCTTTGCCAGTGTAGTTGATCATACACTTTCTCTCTCTCTCTCACCCTCTGCCTCACTGTCTCTCGCTTTTTGCTTGAAGGCACATCAATAGACCTCTTTTCACCAGCTGAATTGAACTGGCTCAATAAAAAGGATTGCCTGAGCAGAAGTTGGGGCCGAGGGCACAAATCAGGCCGCAGGGACACTTGTTGTTGACGTTCAATATGTTCACGTGCACACACACACACACACACTCACACCCCTCAGAGATGTGTTTGGCCAGGTATGCACACTGAGCCCTTACATGTGCATGTGGGAGGACTTGCTGTGCTTCAGTGCATTTTGTTTATAGAAGCCTGTCGACATGCAGAGATTCATCACAGTGCTGAGCTCCTGGTTTTCCCTCTGTGTGCCTGATCCATGTTTGCCTGATTCATATTCCTTCTCCCAAAAAACGTAGATCATGAAGGGTGCTGGGTGCAGGTTGGGGAGTGACATGAGGCTCTAACTCAATTATAAAGTGTATGTGTGTGACATTTGCTGGAAAAAACACCACAAACAGCGTCAGATGCTCAGACATTTGCAGTGATGCCAGAACTCTGTAATATCTTCTGATGACTTTCTGCACAGTCACAAATCTATATTTGGACAAGTTTTAATCCCAGATGTTAGGGTTATGCTTTTGTCAGGCACATAAATGAAGAAGTATTTCGCTGCAAATATGAGCAAAGGACGGTCAGGTTAAATCAATATTTGGTGCTCATCACAAACTGGTGGTTGTCGGGTTACGTGCAGCTGTGTCTGCCCACAGTAACGTGCTGTAACATCTCTGTGCTTAACTTAGCTAGCCTAAGAAGCTGCTGGCTGCACTTTCCTTCATATTTAACAGAAATAAGAGTGATGTTATTGGTCTCTTGCTGTCTTCAAATAAGCTCTGTGAGCTTGAGGCTGGGAAAGAGTAGGTTCAGTCACTCTTCAAGCTTCTTTAAACAGCTGACCATGGGAACTTCCAGTTTAACCATTTAGATCTTGCAA
Organism: Planiliza haematocheilus; assembly: GCA_005024645.1. Lineage (NCBI taxonomy): Eukaryota > Metazoa > Chordata > Actinopteri > Mugiliformes > Mugilidae > Planiliza > Planiliza haematocheilus. The sequence goes on from SRSE01000798.1 coordinate 5,066,851, forward strand.
CGATCTCAATCAGCCAATCGTGTCCACCTTTGAATATGTCCCTCCCAGTTGCTGTGAGCTGTCATTTTAGTTTAAAACTTCTGCGGCAATCCTCCTCTGGCCTCGTCTCTGATCTTTACATCTAAAGCAGGAAAGATAAGAAATGTACCGAAAATATAAAGCCAACGGAAATATCTGAATACATTAAGTCGTCATCCACCTCCACAATGTATTATTTTTTATTAAAAAATAATAGGTCGTTCATAAATTGCAAACACACCCCCAACTCGAAGGCACCATCTTGCTCCAGTCTGACTTATTTTCTGCCTGAATTTCAATACATGTGACCACAGGGCTTGCTATTGCATCATAAGGACAAATTATCATTTCTTGTCTCAGGTGACACTATTCCTCATGGTGGGGTTGTTTTCGCTGTTGAGAATGTTCTCTCTTGAGGTTCAGGGTCTTAATTGTTCCCCATGGAAGGGGGAGAACACATTGACTTGCTTGCATACAGGGAGATTGTTTAACAAACCATCAGAAATACTATTTTAAAATGAGAAGCTGGCTGCCGAGCTCAACGGCCACCTCCTTTGTTAAATGCCCCATGGGGAAGTTTGGGTCACATTGTAAGAGTTCAGCTCCTATCTCAGAACAAGGCCACAATACAATGGTGCTGTTATTATTTCATGTGACACTGTTATTTTTGTTGCCTGTAGAAATGGCATGCAGGAAAACGATGACGCCATTTTTGTCATTGTAAGGTGTTTATCTCTTGCGATGTTCTGCGGAACAAATCACAACAGAATCTGCCAAATAGGCCCAACATTGAATTCTGCTTTATCTGTTTTCAGTATTGCTTTTCCAGCCCTCGGCAAATCCAGCAGTTTCTATCTCACATAGCTGTACTCTATAGTCCCTCAGTCAACATGGTGCAGCTGATAAAATGGCTGATTACTGCGATGAGGCACCCTGTCACTCTAATTTACACAAATCGTACACTCCCCCTCTGACTGCTGCTCAACCATATTAACACAGAAGCAAATCTCTGGCAGTCGAACCCGGAAAGCCTAATTTGATCTACATGCACACTTCCACACAAATAATCCCACTGTGATATTCATCCCAAGCAACAATATGCACATTTGGTATTTACTATCCTTTAGAGCATGTAATTATGCAGCTTCAGAAGCTATTGTCTCAGTGGTACCACATCAGAAACGAGGACCTTGGTGTGAATGATTATTCCAGCAATGCGTTTCAGGTTTGTTCCTGATTATATGATGAGAAGCTACAAGAAGGAGGCTTGTTGGAGGTTCAGTGAGGAAATGAAGGTTTGGAGAGGCTGTGATGGTGTGGCCGTGGAGCTAACGATGACAGCTGAGACAAACTACTACAGGGTTCATTGCACTGTTATCCACACGGAACTGATTGGACTACCTCCTGGACATTCAGAGGAATGGTGATCTGCTGAACGTGCCTTTATGTTTTGTAATAATGGATTTGGAGATTAGATGCAGGCATGTTGTAAAAGCCATCTCTGGTGTGCAGCTTGCCTGCTGTGTGTGGAAGTGCAAGACTAAAGCACCATGTTCTGAGTGAACATGCAATATACAGTTATACGCTGTTAAAGCTCTGTTTGCTTCTCCGTCATGTTTATCTTTTTCTGTGGTGGTGGAAACGCCACTGCTGATCTCTCTGCACCACCTCAGCATGAACTGCCCTGTAACAGCCTGACCATCCCAGCTGCCTTACACTTGAGAAAGTGAATTGTGTACCTATCACTTCATCAATGGTATAGTTTGGTGTCTATGAAGTGTGGTGGACTGAGGTACTAATCACAGTCTTGTAATACAGGATGAGCTACCGTAGACAAGGTCAGCAGGTAAATGTATTTTAGCCACCTAACACAAGGGCCACCTTAAAATAATTTATACCACTTTTAGTTTATACGATGTTTAGAAAACTAACACTGATTTACCTTTACCTCACTCAGACTTTTCCAGACTTTTTAAACTGCAATATTTCTCTCTCTAAAGCCTTTCCAAGCAGAATAAAGGAGTCGCTGGTCTACTCCTGTGTGACTTTGGCGTTTCAACACTTTAATTCAAGTCCAAACTAATGTGGTAACACAAGAAAGCCTTGTTAATGTTGTACATATTGTCATGATATGTCAGGTCCCATCATAAGAGCTTTTGACTTATAAGTAAATTAACTGTTAAACATCTAGTTCTGTTCATGTTAGCATGGTGTAGCACTAGAAATGAATGAGTGTGACAAGCTCTCCGACCATTTTTATTTTTTTTTAAATGAAAAGGTTTGTGTTTAAAAAAAAAAATCCCAATAGAACATCAGAGTGGGCCAGAGTAGAAGGCCAGCCATGGTGTGTTTAAATATCACTAAAAGACATTCATAAAGTTGCACATTTACACAACAAAAAATTTACAGAAATAACATTGTCTGCCAAGCAAAACCACGGCAAAGCCAACAGCAAATATTAATGGATATCCTTCGAAAGCTGTCCAGTCTCTGTGATAATAGGTTTAAATGTATCAAAGTAACACAAAGTTGTACAAAGTCCCTCTAATCCAACATTAGAAATTGCAATTCGATGATCCTAGGATAATTTCTGTTAAATTTTAATGGCAGTTTAAGTACGGACTTTGTCTCCTGAAATCTTGTCCTTCCAAATAAATTTGATAATTTGAAGATTAAGAAGTAAACTGTCTTTATTTAGTATCACTGAAACTAATTAACAGAATCCCATCTGTGGGTCTGTAGCTGGACTAAAGTTCAGCTGATCCTAAGAGGGAGGACAAGTCTAGATAAGATAGCAATAATAAGATGCTGCATCTTCTCCAGTATTTATTAAGTCCGCTTTTCCTACGGCACTCTGACCACTCTTCTGTAATCTACATTTCTTGATTCTGCATCTATTCCCTTCATGACAGGTGTAATTATTGTACCAGGTGGGTCATCTCACTGGTGTGTGTGCCATGAGTAGATCAGAAATCAGAGTGATGAACAGAGAGAGTCAGCCACAGCAGCATGTTGGAGGTTACTGAGTGCATCCAAACACCAGTGCGGGGCTCATCGGGCAGCTGCTGTCCTGCCACACTCACGCACACAGTCGTGTTTCCATCACTCCACAGAACAGAACATCGATTCACAACACCTTCACCTGACCACTGCTCCAGTCCTTAAGCTTTTAAACTGTGAATTCAAACTAAAATGTAAGGATTTACTTACATTTGATCCCCACATTGTGACTGTGTAAGCAGATTTAATATACCACACCACACACACACACACTGGTATAATGGTGGTTTGTGAATTTAACAGCTGACTTTTTGTCACTGTGGTTAATCATGGATGTGCCATTCAAGCAAGGTAACGCTGGATTTGGTGTGTTTGTCTTACTTAGAAGACACTAATGTTTAATATAATATGTTCCAGCCCCCGTGGCTTCCTAAACCACAAGAGTCTTATCGTATAAACCTCTCACCGAACAGAACTGCGCTCCCCAAAATGAAACACTCTAAAAGTATTACTTTTTATGCTGCCTCTTGCTCTTACTCTTGAGTCTCTGCTTCCTTGGGATTAATGTCAGTGTCTGTAACTAAATGAACAGGATGCTCATCCTCTGGGGCTGCATTACAGCGTGACGACACAACTCTAGAAAACCCAGTGCTTTATTCAGTTGTTGCACATGCCAGAGTGGGTAACTGTGACCTTAATATTCACACAATGGCCAAGAAAATGTAGAAAATCTGGTATAGGACATTTCATTTCACTTTGTTTCCTTGTGGAGACAGCTACAATATTTTATTCATATGAGGATATTTTAGAGTAAAGACTTTCGCTGATTTAAGCAGGATATATGTGTTGAAACAGCAGCAGACAGTGAACATAATGCTCACCTATCACAACAACCATTAACTCACAGCATCATTCATTATATGACGTTATTTAAATAAGAATATATCCCAACCAGAGTTTGCTCTTTTATGTATACTCTGCAGCAGGATTTGTGTCCTTGATCCTGCATAATTCTGCATTAAACCAAAGATGCTACATTTCCTTTCAGAAAATTAATTTAAAGTGAATGGAAAAGCCTCTTAAACACCTGGCAGTCTGCATCGTTTCCTCATCCTCATTATGTCACTTTCCACACTAAATATCAACATTAAGCCACTTTAACTAATTTCATATGACGTGTTTAATACGCCATTTACAGGCTTGCATAATTATCAGTAATCTGCAGTCGACAAAAAGTACGGAGACGGGAAAAGCCACAGCCCCCCTGATCCAGTTTCATAATGTTATTGTGTGTGTGCTCATATGTGTGTGTGTGTTCATCATTTGTGCATGTACAACTTCACAGTCACATCACACGTTTTTTGCATTGCATATTAAAGATGATCAGTGGTCCATTAACATCTTTGTGCCTTATCCACCATTGTGGTCCTCATATCCTACACCTCTCCATTATTCATGCCATCACTTTGCATCCAACACCTTCAACAAAAAGCCTCTCAGAGCTCTGCAAACAAATCCTGTACATTCTCTAATTATTATTCATACAGTTTAAGCTTTACAAGAGGAGTTCCTATAAATAACCTCCCCAGCTCTTTCTGTTTTTCCTACCCCCTCTTTCTGTCTTTCACACATACACATTAGCTTTACGTATACACGCTCACAGACACACTTATTATCTGTCCTCTTCAACTCTCCCTCGGTTTTCTTTTTCTTTCATTTCACTCTGATCAGCAGCACACAGCTCTGCAGGGACTAGATAAAGTGTCTTCTCCTTCTTCTGCATCCTCCCCCCCGCCACAGCACCCATCCTTCACACCACCTTGTGGGGTCCAAATCGGGGAGGGAGATGCACCACAGCACAAAGGGAAGATGAGAAAGGCGTATACTCGTCCTGCAGAACGAACAAATGCATTTTGGTGATTTAGTGGCCGTGCAGCAACTGCTGCTGCTGCTGCTTGGATTTATGCCAAGTATGCGTTCGATTGGCCATGGAGAATGAGTGCTCCTCTGACCTGCAGAGGCCAGGAAGAGTTATGGAAGGTGTGAAAGGTTGAGGGAGGAGATGAAAGTAAATGAAAAGAATGGAGGGAAAGTGTAGTCACATCTGATCTAAATGCAAAAGTCAGCAGAGACTGAAGTGGTGATTTGGAAGGAAAGACTGCCTTTACTGGAGCATGACATGCACATCACTGCACTGAGTTCCTCCTCCTGAGGTGTAGTGGGCCCCAGAATAGGATATTTGATTTACCCTGGCTTTATCTAACAATTCACAGTGTGGGGAGATGCAGGATGGGAAGAGATAGCGATGACATAGATCCTAGAAGAGCCAGCGGGGCGCCCTGCTGTAGAATAAATTGTTTGATGTAATTTTGTCCTCACAGGAGCAGCAGGATTGGATGATGTATAATGATCCTGCTATCAAACCAGCAGCATGGACAGCAGTTAATGGTAACTCATATGCAAAGCCCAGGAGAGCCTTATCCCCCCATCCTCCTCCTCTTGTAATTGGTCTCCAGCCGTGAGGATGCCTGGAGGCTCCCCGCACTGTCGATACGCCCCCGTGCGGCGGGCAGCCGTAGTGCAGACGCCGCGGGTGGTTTAAAAGCTCAGGCTGAGGAGGCGCTGCCCACAGAACCGAGGAGCACAAGACCGGGAAAAGTTTACCTCTAACTATCACAGACGACTTGAAGGAGGCAGCAACAGCAGAGATGGCAACCCAAGCGCAGCAACCTCCCCAACTGCGCCTGGCCGATCTCACCGCAGCGCAGTTCATCGAGATCTGGAAACATTTTGACGCAGACGGTCAGTAAACTCTAAGCTGGAAATTAAATCAAAGTTCAAATATTATTTATTAGAAGCTAAAATGTAATGAAGAAAGTAATAGTTTTTAGAAATTGAGCATAGGATTGTTTTTATTTACTGTATTACATCTTTTTCTTAAATTTCCTCGTGTTTTCAAATAATCAAGAGAAGCACTTGTTAAATCAATTATATCAAAACAGAAAGATGAGAAAAATGATTTATTCACTCTGACCAATTTTAAACGGATGCCAGGTAAATGAAACTTTTAGGATGGCAGTCTTCAATTTAAGAGTTTTAATTTAAATCGACTATTTTCGTGTGTGGTGACTGAATGTGTGATTTCTGTTTAACATCCTGGAGCATCATTTATGAGCCGAAACAGAAAAGTGTCAGTGGATTTACGCTGACTTTCAGGGTTACTGCAGACTTTCAGGGGGAGGGAGAGGGGCTGCAAGAATGAGAGTAAGGAGAGATAAAGTGGGGGAGGGGGAAGATATGCAGAGGAGAGAGAGAGAGAGAGAGAGAGAGAGAGAGAACGAGAGAGAGAGAGAGAGAGAGAGAGAGAGAGAGAGAGAGAAGATGCCCAGAGTGAAGAGGTGTTTTCTCCTGATTCTTCTGGGGTGGAGCTTCTGAACCCAAAGAGCTTAATGGGTGGGAATGAACTGGAGCTGCTCTCTCTCTGTGTGTCTCTGTGTGTGTGTGTGTGTGTGTGTGTAAAAGTAACTGTAAATCTGTAAATGTACAACTAAATGTTTTATTATCTAGTCTTGGATTATTGTTACTGACCCATGAACATATGTGCAGCTGTTTAATCTTGTAGTCGGACTGGATAGAGCTGTTGTGTTGTTAAATCTATCTATGATTTTTCTTTTTCTATAGAAAAATACTAAAAAATCGTTTTTAGTCAGTTTTTCTGGGTTGTTAGTCTTTGTTGATTCTTATTCTTCTGTGTTTAAATATCTCCAGGTTTTTGACTGATACAAGAAATTGTGACAGTCTATCATTAGGACCCAGATTAGTAACCAACTAAACAACCTACATATTATTCAGTGCTGAAATGTATTATTGTTGCTCTGTTGGCATTGATTTATATTTTATTGTTAAATCTGCAACGTAACTGTCACCTCACTGGAGTGAAAAGGAAATATTTGAAGCAGGGGTCTGCATTAACATGAAAATGAAAATTTTTGAATAAAATTCAGAAGCTGAGTAAATGTACATACTTAGGTTCCATTACTCTACAAAGCTTTTTATTAGTTATTTATCTGTGTGACGGCCAAGCTGTTGACCATCATCGTCTTTGTCTCTTACTATGACCTACTCCAGCTTTACTGATTTTCAGCTTCAATTGAAGGATTAATCTCTGAAGCCATTCAGAAAAAAAGCTTTGACCTCTTAAACCCTTTTCAAGCTCCAGCTGATAAAATCAGTTCATTTTCATCAAACACTGTAGGCTGACAGTACTGCGGTGTCCCACATGGCTTCCACAATCTAGCGTCACCATGTTAGCCATGACGAATGTCTTTCAATGATCTTAAACCATTTTTGTGCAGACCTTAACCAGTGACCACAGGGTGAAACTTAGAAGATTGTAGATGTATTTTTATTGGGGTGTGTTATTGGAGCAAACAACAAATGGAAAGAAATCCTTGTTTTTAAAACTACCATCCTCAAGCAGCTCCTCTGGAGAAGTTCAGCAGTTAAGTGTCCTTTATCATGATACTCCATCAGTGGCTCTGCTGCCATTGTTACCCACCTCATACTAAGTTTTCCTCATGCTTGGTAAAATCATCATCTGATGGTAGAAAAATCTGGTGGGACCATTTAGAGGTGGACCAAATTAAGATAACAATTCCACCAAAGGTTTTATGATATTTGGTTACGACTGAGTTTGCTGTTGTCAGAGCTGCAGGATGACTTTACTGGCAGAATGAATCAGTCACATGGAAACAAAAGTTCAGTCCACAGGGATAAAGGTTTTTACTTCCTCACAGATTTAGTGTTACTCACTAACACTAAATCTTCTTTTCACTTGTGCATTTTAGGGATGTGTGGGGTGATATATACTTGGGGATTACGGCTTCAACAGACCTTTTTCTCGTACCTCCAAATGACTAGAGTGAAAACTGAAACAAACAGAAGTCCGCGTTTGATGGAAAAGTTGGCCCTGCTGTGTCCCAAACACAAAGAATAAAACACATTTCCACTAACATATACAAACAAAAACAACTCATCCAGCCCGTGGCCCCTCATGTTGGCTTGTCCATACACCTAAACACAAATGTCACTCTTCTTGAAGTTACCTTTTTGTTATGAGGAGTTGTTGTCGAAGTGACACTGAACAATCAGCAGCCGAGAAGTTTGCCTGAAAAAGAGAGAGGACTGCATATGCTCCGTGTGCAGTGGTGCACTCCATGTGACAGCTGAGATTTGGATCGCTCTGACCGTGAGCCGCAATGAACTGAGAATGCAGCTACTTTTGTGGAATTAATTTCAAGTCATAGGATTTGAGCGTGCATACTTCATCGTGATTATTTGTTCCTTTCCAGCCTGAGATACTACATTTATGTAAACTGTAACATCATATCAGATTGGACATTAATCAGGAGAGGAGTGCTAGCACTGTAACTAGGCAATTCGTTAAAAAAAAAAAATCATTTAGAAATATAAGACAACACGTCAGATTTAATCAAATATAATGCTGTAACTTTACAAAGCAGTTAATGATGTGAATTTGACCTGCAGCGTAGAAACACAAGCAGGAAACACCAGAGCTCTCTCACTCGATTCCATGCCCTTGAAGGTCAACAAAAACTCAGTCAGATACAGCGCTTCCATCTCTCTGCTGACGTTATTGGCCACACTAAGATGTTTCCCATCTCACATATGATTGAACCCTGTCTGCATGACCGCCTCTCCTGCAGACACACTTAAGTTAATACTGATTGAGATTAAGCCCCTGGCCACAATTCGGAAAAATAATTTGTAAGCATACGCTGAAATGATGTAATTCCCTATGAATAAATATACTGACGAAGAGTTATCTAAGTAAATTCCCAAGTGCATGAATAAACAGTGGACATACGATCATAAGCAGTATAATCTGTGTGCCTCAAATTAGATGCCAACGTCAGTGTCTTAGTCAGTCCATTACTTTTGGACGTTGATGTATGACTTTTCAGACTTGACTCTACAATTTCTAATAGCTAGGATGTTTGCTCTAAATGTTATAAACTATGCTTGTCATATCAACACTATCAACACACACTGATGCAGATTGTGATGCTGTTCTGTAACTCAGCTATTATTCAGTATCAGGGCTAAAAAAGCAGAGTTAAACTGAACTGAGGTTGAATCTCAGGCTATGTTGAGGCCGCCCTGCCTTTATTGAATTGCATCACATTGTTTTGTTTCTTCACCCCGAGCTTAGTGCTCCTGCACTGATTTGTTTATATCTAAAACATCAGCTCAGCCAAAGCACAGATGGTGACATGGAGCACCTATCAAATACAGTGTGCAAATGAAGCCGGGCAGGGGGATGCGAGGAAGGGGGGAGGTGAATTATCAAAAAGGAAAGGAGATGAGAGGATAAGAGCTTAAGAGATGAAGGAGGGAGCAGGGGGAATCTCTACATTTTATTCTGTACATCTGTGTTTTACTGTGAATGGAAATTACAATTTTATCAGTATCCACTTTCATATGCCCAAAACCCCCCAATCCACAGCCAGGATTGTAGACAGATGGGACTCATTCTTATGATTAAAAAGAGAACGCTGAATGTCCTATATGTTGCTCTGTGACTTGCAGGCAAACCAGTGGAGTAAATTATTGCATTAACTCATGCCCGGTCACGTGACTGTCATAAGAAGTACAAATCCAAGCAGAGGGACAGAATGCCCCAACAAGCATCTATCTGACTGCCCACTTAACTCTTTTAGGCAAGAAAACACTCATTAAACATTGTACAATTCAACTGCATTCGACTCCTGAGGTCTGTTTGTTTCCTGATGCAGCTAAATGCCAATTTATCCTGTCACGTTTGAATGTGAAGATGGAATTTATTCAAGACACAGACTTGTTTTTTGCCGATCTTGTCAAAGTGACTTTTGAGTTGTGCAGAGGTGATATAACATCTAAATTCCTAGTGCTGCAGAGCTACAGAAACAAGACTTAAAGGACAGGAGCATTGAATTAGTCAACAGTCAAACCATTTACAGTGCAGATGTTAGCGGGTACATTCACTCTTTATACAATCCTATAAACTGCTTACTTGGGTTCAGTCACAGAGGACTTAAGTCTTGAGGTTTGGGGACTGTTCCAAAGCCCTTGGTGACCTTTAATCATTCCCGTAAGTCTTTAATCAAACTTTAAAACAGTCAACAAAGCTCAGAGTGACTTAAAAGCCTCATAACATCATTTGTGCCAAACTAATTTTGTTGCTCTGCTGCGCCACAGGAAACGGCTACATTGAAGGGAAGGAGCTGGAGAACTTCTTCAAAGAGCTGGAGGCTGCAAGACGAGGAGCAGGCGTGGTGAGTGTGAGCCTGAAGAACCCCAGTATTGTGGGTGACATGGGTGAATGCATTGACTAAACAACCTGCTCTGGAAATTAGGTTACAAATGAGTTTGACCAAGAATAAGTTACTACCTGGACTATGTTTGGTATTAGGGAGTGTCTACGTGACTGAGATGTATGAACTATTTCTTCTGACATTAAATGCCTAAACATGAGCAGAGAGTAAATAGGAGCATACTGACCGGAAGCATTAACAAGGTAGTAATCCAAAGCTGAGCTGCTTAATATTCTTTAAGTGTAATCCTTAAAAGACTGGGATGACATACTTTATGTATTTTAAATGGTGTGATCTGATGTGTTTGCAGGATCCCTCACAGGCTACATTCAAAGAAAAGATGAAGGAGTTCATGGCCAAATTTGACAAGAACTCTGATGGGAGAATTGAGATGTCAGAGGTGAGAACCAATTAAAATCAGTCAGGTCTCAGTTGTCCTGTGGTTGACAACTGGTGAACCTATTTTATTTATTTAAGTTAAAAATGGCCAAAATAGTTTAAATAAACCATACATATACACACATACACATACATGTAAATACAAAGTTTAAACCATATATTCAGGTAATAAGCTTCATGTGTCTTTGCTTACCACTCTGCAGCTGGCTCAGATTCTGCCCACAGAAGAAAACTTCCTGCTCTGTTTCAGAGAGTTTGTTGGATCCAGTGCTGAATTCATGGCAGTAAGTTTGTGCACATTCATCCATATCCCTCACCTCGTTTGCTGACATACATCCACTTTTCTTACATAACTCTATACCTTAGATCATCTGTGTTAACGAGTGTAAAGAATTAGTCGTGTTCCTTTTTCTATTCCCGTTAGAGTCCTAATATTTGGAGGAAAAGTTGCTCACTGACTTAACTGAGCTGTGAAATTCCCTCACAAATGCCTAGAGTCAGCGTGCCTTCTCAGTCTGTCCTGTGGGATGCAAGTTCATCTGTCCCACAATTTCGTTTTCTGCCACATTAGGATGCCTGTTTCATATGGAAGCAGTGCTGTAGGGGTGTGTCTTGTTCATTTAAAACCTGGGTCAGGAGCTCAGACACGCACAAAACACTTGATACGGTACTGGAAACTGTTTTAGATTCAGGTCACAGTCATTCCCAGCGGCATTCCTGACACTGATGTAAATTCATATCACAAATGAAAATTGTTCATATTATTCCAATATCACTAGTAATGCATCAGTTACTTTAAAATAAATTGCTTCCAGTGATATCTGAAAAGTAACAGCAGTGAAAACCGTGAGGCACCGACCATCTGGTCCACTGTCACTGAAAATAACCCACACACACATGTGGCGTACTGTGTTTTAGGAGGGCTTTCAGTGGTGTGATGTTCGGGCTGTTCTGTGTGTTAAAGCTATTCTCAGACTTTCATGCATTATGAATGGAGCCCAGCTTTCTGCGGAGGAAAGTCAGCGAGTGCTCGAGGGGTTTTAAGTATCCATCTTTGATAAAGGCTTTGACAAATCCTATATTTACACAATGTCACGCGACGCCACTGTTTCTCTTCACTTTAGTATGTGTTACTGTATTAGAGTATATGACCCTTTACCTTCCCTATGGATTAACCTGATGCATGCTCTCCTGCAGGCATGGCGGCGGTACGACACTGACCGCAGTGGATACATTGAATCTAACGAGCTGAAGGTAAAACACTAAGTGTTATAGAATCATTTTACCTTAATACCTACAATTATGTGCAATGTTAAAAATGTCCGCACACATGATTGTTACATGATCAGTAAAGTGAAGACACTGATATCTAAATCCACACAGTTGGTTTCTGTTGCCTTACTGTCGGCAATTATGTGGCTGTACAAGCAAATGAAAGGCAGTAAATATTACAAATAGTTAATGAAATTTTGTGTCGTGCTACTTGGTGCCAGTGTCTCTACACACCAAACTGCTCTGAACGTGTACATGAACATTTCTCACTTTATTGAAACGTCTCGCATTAGTGTGTAAAATGAAATCACCTGACACCTCTGAAAACAAGTCTACATCACCTCCATCTGTTTGAACTAATCAGTGACTGTGGTGCTTTTTTTTTTTATCTGTTCAGGGTTTCCTGTCAGACCTGCTGAAGAGGGCCAACAGAAGCTACGATGAAAAGAAGCTCAATGAGTACACGCAGACAATTGTGAGTGCCAGCATTGCAGCACGGTTATCTGCTCAGCTGCTTCCGTTTAAGCTCCCTGAATGTTTAACTTGTGATTAACATGTCCTGATAACGTCCCTGTTAATTGGCTTTCTGTGTAGCTGAGGATGTTTGATCTCAATGGTGACGGAAAGCTGGGCCTCTCTGAGATGGCAAGGTGAGCTTTGTGTCTCTTTTATTTGTCTGTTAGAACATTTTTAAACTTTCCTTTAGTGATAACCCTGAGCTTTCTCCCCACAGGCTGCTGCCAGTCGAGGAGAATTTCCTGCTGAAGTTCCAGGTCAGATTATGCTTTTTAAAAGAACAGAAACCTTCATGTCCCATCAATCCAGCTGATGCAGAGATGTCAGACAACACTGCACATTTAGAATAGTACAATTCAACATTATTGGATTCACTGCAAGAGGATTATTTGTTCTCAATGAACATATGGAGCATTGCCGCAATTGCGTGGTTACTTATGTTAAGTCTGTCAGGAATTAGAAGCTATAGCATCAAAGTTTCTTTTAAAACATAATAACATCCTCTTATGTGTTTGAAACACGGCTTTTATATTCATGAATTCATTTAAGTGAAATAAGTTAAATAAAAAATGTAAAAAGCAATACTCTGTTACCCATTTAAGCGTCAGTGAGAAACACCCGGGACAAGTTGACAGTTCATCTTAAGGCTAAAACTATAACAGTTTTATATTTATACCTAGAAGATGATATATTTTGGGAAGATCTCTGTCATGCAGTTTTGATTATTTGAAGCTCAACATTTGTAGCGACAGTGTTATTTTACATTCATAGATACCCCACATGTGTTATGTCATGTATGTTACCATATGTACATGTTGGTCTGTGAGAGCAGATCAACAATTCTTTTCCAACCAGAGATTAGTCTGTCTGATGAGGATTAACTCAACTCCAGCCCCAGTTATCATAATCTGCATGGATTAATATCAGTTCTGGATCTGCTGCAGCTTTTACCGCTCTCGAGAAACATCTATCGGTTTCTAACTATTTTTTCTTCTCTCCTTTTCTCATATGCAGGGCATCAGGCTCACAGTTAAAGAATTCAACTCCCTCTTCGCTATCTATGATAAGGTGAAAAGAGCATGTTTACGTGTCTATGCTGTGTGTTGAGCTGCAGCCATGCTGTTGCCTATGTGAAGCTATACTCCAGCTGGATGCACACATCAGCATGCTTACATTCTTCTAACTGACCTTGAATATTAGCAGTAAATTTCATGGTGATCCATGCATTAGTTATTGATTCATTTCCCTCTCAACTACAAAGGTCAACCTTATGGTAGTGAGAGAGGATCAAGCAAATCTGATTCAGTCTCTTGGGAAAATTTCACACCAGTCCATCTCATAGATGTCAAGATCATTCTGGACCAAAGTGATAGCTTGCTGACATTGATATTACGACAGTGGCTCTATGCTCTAGGGAACAAAATGTTAATCACAATTTCACATTTTTATATTTCAACCATATCAATCATTAATAGAGTACATAGACAAAGTCACTACACTATCTTTAGCGTGTTGTCATCCAGATCCAGTTGCAATGCTTTCAAATCCTCATATTTCCAGTAAAACCCCTGGATACTTTGTCTTCTCCTTGCATTCAGTGTGTCACACATCCCTTCTGCATCACTTTGTTCTGTGTCCAGTTGTCCCTCTGGCAATACACAAGGTTTAGTGTGGCACAGTCAAGATTGAGTAGGATTTGACTTTCAAAACACTGTTGTGTCATTTTCTGACTCTTGTGTCTTCTTTGCTGCGTTTTGGAGGCCGCCATTAATGTTACATGAAGCCAGATTTACACTACTGTTGCAGTGTTTAAGTGATTTCAGTGGCCAGCGGTGTAGGCCACTTGTGTACGCTGTGACAGAGGCCTGAACTATGCTTAAGGTTAATGTAATGTACTACACAGACTGGCCATTAAAAACCAAGCAGATAAGAACAGGAGAGTGTCAAGTCGTGCCCTGCCCTTGGGTAATGCAGCTATCTGATGTTACACACGGGACGTTATTGAGATCATAATACACCAAGACTAAAAGGCATAAGTGTCTGTACTGTATTGGCCCACTTCAAGCCAGTAATTAGTGATTAAGGACAGGATATTTGCTCTGTTGGTCCAAACTACACTATATCTACTAAATAAATGTATGGTTTTGACTAAAGGTATAAAAAAGGATAGTATGAACGAAATTAAGCCCATAAAATATCCATCTCTAAAACCTGTAGTGATCTCATCTCTGCCTTGGTGTATGACCATGACTAATGGCATCCATGTCTGCTTCAACTGTACAATGTGTTTAAAATGAATTATTCATTTGTGGCACACAAAGCTTGCTAAAGTCTGCTGGTGCAGTGTACTCACTGTGTGCCTTTTAGCTTGCTGAAAACCTTTTGTGCCCCTATAATTGAGGCCTCTTGTGTTTCCTTTCTTCTCCAGGATGGTAACGGGCATATTGATGAGCAGGAGTTGGATGCTTTGCTGAAGGACCTCTGTGACAAGAACAAAATGGTAATGAATAGTGAGCCTATTGATTTATCAGTTCAGGTTACTTTTCTTATTGCCAAAGATAGAACTGAGATGGGCTAGCTGCCTGAGAAGCCTCTGCAGAGTGCAGGGTAGACCACTTCGTGCCAACTGACTGTACGTACCTGCACTGTTTCTGGCAGGATGTGGACTCGACCGGACTGGTGGACTACAAACAGAGCATCATGGCTCTGTCTGATGGAGGGAAACTGTACCGCACTGAGCTGGAGATCGTCCTCTGTCGGGACTCTGCGCTGTGACCTCCCTGCCTGGGACCCTGAAGTCCTCCCCTGCTGTCGCCTCCTTCTTACCTCCTGATGTAACTTGGTGCATGTGTGACCCTTAACCTCGCTCCACCACTTAGAATGAAGACAAAAGTGCTTCTGAGAGCACAAAGTGTACTGCTTACCCTGCTGTTTTAGCTTTCTACTTCTTTTTTTTTAAAACATGCAGCTCCATAGTGGCATATAGCAATGAATACAGAAGTATATTGTGCTTTTATTTATTTGACTTCCCGTTTTTAATATGCATTTGTATTTTTAAATTCTTCTCATATTTGAATAGGTTCCTCTCCACTGAACTTAAAATTCAGTTTCGTTCTACATGTTTATTTATTTATTACGAGCTTGTTTTATTTGATGAGGCCTGTACTGTTCTATTAAAGATATTACAGAGAGAATGAATAAACATAACGTGACAACGCTTGTCCCAGTTGATCACTTGTATCAGGAAGTCCCACCAGCATCAAAAACAGTTTTTGTTTACACCTCAGCTGTCGGGGGGATAATTTCAACTATGTTGCTGCCGCTGCAGTGAAAGGTTTGTGTCGTCTTTTCAGATGTTCAGACCAAGATTGCTTTCTCCGCTGACTCCACCTTCACTTTCCAATCTCCTGGTAACAGAAAACGTGATGCAAAAAGTGCTTCTTTTGCTGCTCCATTTTTTATAGAGCGTCTCCGAGGTATTCTGAGCCACTTTGAGATGAACTGAGTGGAGTAAGACAAGCTGAGGATTGAACAACAAAACACAGTCGGAGGAGGAAAAAACACATGCAAAGATTTGCACCGATGAATAACTGAAATGTCCCTTTCGGCCACATGCCTGTATTTCTGCACCTCATCATACACAAAATCGTCTCCAATATAGAACAGATAATCGGTCACTTTTTAAAGTCAAGATATCTTTCTCTTCAATTATACTGTATGTGGACTATTCTCATCATCGTCTGATATAAGATGAAAAGATGCTGCTGGGCTACTCAGAAATGTAGCCATGTTTCATGTCAGTCTATAGAGGAAGAGTCAAGACAGCCCTATGTTTAAGCATTATGGAAGAGTCTACCTTCCATCAATTAATCATCAACCCTTTCATTTTTAATTAAACCCACTATCTGTAAAGCACATCCTTTCATGCACGCCACCACTGCACCACACACAAAACATCCAGCGCTCAGCTCTTCACAGCAAGTGGTCAGTGTTATACACTCCAACACACACACTCTCACAGAGGAACACAAGGGCGCACAGTGAAACACTGGACCAAACTGTTAACTGCTGACATCAAGCAAAAAGAGTTATATCTGCTCTGATTCCTTCACACACATCAGATCCACTCAGTGAGAGGAATGAAGCAAGCAGATGAGGTTCCCACTGTTACTTAGACACTGTACAGCTGCACACACGCTCACACATCACAGTGACAGTGGACACAGTTTCATTTCTTCTTGATACAGTGGTCATGAATTTAAGAGCAGGCTCTGTGCTGTTTTATATTGGGTTCTACCCGATGGTGTGTTATCCATGACTGAGGAGGCAAATGATTGACTTGCTGTAAAACATGTGACTGTCTGCAGTGATACCTTTCAGAGAGGACAAAATCTTTTGCAGGTTATTTTCTTCTTCTTTATTTCTTATCATGCTTTTGTACAGTACTTCAAAAATACCACATGCAGAAAAATCGGTGCTGCTAATAAGGATTTTTATAGTTTCTGCTGATTTTTTTTTTTCTAGACATAGAAACCCCATTAGCCACATTGCAGCATTTAATGGCCACTAATCAGAAATGTGGGACGGCACAGTGTGTTTAGATGGTCAGCTCTCATACCTCACAGCAGGGCGGTTCTGGGTTCCAATCCATGGGCCGACTGGGCTCTGTCTATGTGGAGTTTGCATGTTCTCCCTGTGTCTGCGTGGGTTCTCTCCGGGTACCCTCCAGAGGACAAGCGGTTAGAGAAAATGAATAAATGAAAATGTAATTTAATGTGAATTTCCATTTCCAATTTTTAGTTGCATGCCTTTACTTTTGAGTCACATTATTATTACAGAACTGATGCAACTTTAAGTAATTATTTCGTTGCAGCATGATGGTCCATGTAGTGCCATGATAATAACCACCACAGAAGCTCATATACATATTCAAATTTGGGAAACATGGTAACAGGCCTTTTAAGCATCACGTGTGTTTGGTTTATTCTGGCTGGTTGGGCTCAAATTAGGTTGACTGGAATGAAAGTGGGAATTAGGCTACATGAACACAGTCAGTAAGTCATCGTACTAACAAGAATGATAAAGTTTCAGGGTCCTGGCGCAGTGTCATGACTCACTGGGACACTTAAATGGATCTCTTTTACACCAGACATCTTGATTTGTTATTGAAGCTAAAACACCACTGTTGAAACCACTGAGGTTGACCATTGCTGAGCTTCTCAAAGAACCATGCTGCCTTCAAATGAGGTCTATGTGAACAGCGCCCCCCTCATGTTAGTCACAAAATTGTGAGGTGGAAGTTTTTGATAAGGTCAAAGTTCAAAAGTTGTGACATGTTTGCTAATGTTTTCAGAAGTGGTGTAGGTGGATGATAATTTAATATGCCGTGATTTAGTCGTTTTAGTTGTTTTCTTCTTAATGTATTAATGTGCCTTAGGAAAACTGCCTCTTCTTTTCTTTATGCATTCGCATCACGTTACCCAGTTGTCTCTGAACTGTTTGCCTTGGTATATTCTAGATTTCAAGAGTTTCCTGGCTGTGGTGTTCTCATGACTTACTGCTGATTTCACCACTTCAACGTCAAGCATTTTGTGTTCACAGCGTCAAGGGCGGACTGGCGTATGGGGACACCGGGCATCTCCCGGTGTCGTTCAGTAATTTTCTCAACAACTTCCACTTAATCCAAATTTATGGACAAATCGGACACAACTATGTATATTGGATTCAACTGCTTCTTCTGTTTTAAATTAGTATTACAGGAAAAATCATAATTATTACTGTTTCATTGGAAACTTTGTTTTGTCAGTGGCTTCTACGTTATGTGACCCACTGACTCCAAACTTATGCCGAATTGTACTACTACACTGGTCAAATAAGACACACTTCTAAATAATAGCTGTTACGGTTTTATATTAATATGTTAAGGGAAAAATCATAATTTTTATGAAACATTCAGTAGTTCTTTCAGTAGCTTTTGCGTCATGTGACCCACTGTTTCCAAACTTCCAAACTTTCATTTTTATGTTAATATTTTTGGGAAAAGAAGAAAGAAAATCATAATTCTTCCAATGGTCCAATGACCAATCATGACACCAGACTTATGCCTGAAATGTACCACTACACTGGACAAATAGGACACACCTCTTTATTTTAGTTTCAAGGGCTTCATCTGTTTTAAATTAGTATTATAGGAAAAATTCTAATTATTATTGTTTCAGTGGAAACTCATTCCATCAGTTTTCTCAATCCCTTCCACGTCATGTGACCCACTGACTCCAAAACTATGCCAAATTGTACTGCTACACTGGACAAATAAAACACACCTGTTTATATTTAGTTCAAGGGTTTATTCATTTTTCTATTAATATTTTTATGGGGACAAAATCATAATTATTCCTATAGATTCCATGTCATGTGTTTTTATATTTACAGTTTTTCATTATTTTATTTTTTTACAATGTGTGCATTGCAAAATTATTGTTACCCTTAATTTCTATTCCTTTGTTACCATTCTTTAAAGAAAACAGTCAGCAAGGCAGGACTGGATAGATTCAGATTCAGAAAACTTTATTTGTCCTCGGGGGGCAATTTAAGGCACAAGTGAGCAGCTTAACGTGGAAATACAGACATTTAAGGTGCAAAAAAACAAAACAAAAAAAAACCCAGAAACACAACAGATACAAAGTACAAAGTATATACAACACCTCTTTGTTCCACACAGCCATCTCCTGGACTTAACCAAATTTACTACTTGATTTAAATTAGATGTATTATTAATAAAATGTTGAAGATGGCTGGGCGTAGTAGTGGACAATCTGGGCAGGGGATGCTGTGAAGCTGTTTGAGGTCTGATAAGTGAAGCACATTCAACACCCACACACACACACACACACGCACACACACACACACACACCACACACAGACACCTAGTGGCTTAGGTGATTTTCAGACATGGAAAAAGTACTCAGATGTTTTGCTTTATTACGAACTTAATTTTCGTAAAATAAATGCTTTTATAATGATCAGCTGAAAACGAAAAAGCACTGTAAGTCCTAAGTTGAACTTTAAATTCAGGACTTATTACTAACAGCTGTTGTTTACTACTTATCTTGCGTATGTCATTGTAAGTCCTGAATTTAAAGTTCAACTAACGAACAGACACAACTTACGATGCTTTTTTGTTTTCCTCTGATCATTTATAAAAGCATTTATTTTCTGAATAAATGAGGCAAAACTAAAAAAAGAGTATAGGTGGTCCAGGGCACATTATGTTTACTCTACTAAAGGAATAAACTGACAACGAACAAATGTGACACAGACCACCTCCAAACGGGTTCATAGGTTGAATCTCTCAAATGTGATCTCAATGCGTCCTTGGCGTGTTAATACCTGTACTTTATGCCACATGTGATCGGGTTCCTCAGGACGGATGTGTTAATGGTTCCTTGTCTGGTGTCCTCTGTCACTAGTGCAGTAGGGTTGGATGGTGTCTGCACTGGAGTGGTGTGTGTTTGCATGCAACCACAACACCAGAGGTGAACATTGGAAGAACAGCTTCAGCAGCAGCCCTCGATTCATACAGACAATCATGGCGAATGGTAACAAGTCTGCCTCCGTTTAAGCCAGCGCTGATGTGCTGCATTGCTCCATATAAATCTCTGTGCTGTCAGGGCTTTTTCTAAATGTATTAACGCACAAACACGTAAATAAATGCAAAAGTTGTAATGTCTGTGAACTAGATGTTATAAATCACAGCAAATAGCAACATGGCATTGAACCCACCATTAGGTCCCATTGTGCCAAACTGGAGTTGATTAATGACAGTAAATGTAATGTCTAATGGTTCTCTGCACTGCTTCACATTTCATCATCATGGCAGACAAACTATTAACCCATAACCTCACAGAGGAGTCAGAGAAGTGGCTGGAGTTACTGTTGTGTTGCAGTGTGTGTGAAAATACGAGGGTTAAATAAGGGGTTTACAGTTACATCAACAAAAACAGTCTAGTCTTGCTTGTGCACTTATAGAATATACTGCACAATGTGCTTTCAAAATTCTGTTCAAATCTAAGCTAAGCTGTGAAACATCTCTCAGCATTACATCTTTCTTATCAGTTTTTCCTTGCTTTTTTTCCTGCTGCGTTTTCCATTTCGATGTTTCTTCTAGCTCCGCTTCCTTTTCCCCACAATTCCTCAAACTCTAACTCTTTGTCACTAGATATTAAACTGTCATCATTTCCTTTCAACCAAGCGAGTTACGGGTGAAAGTAGAAGGGTTTAAGTTCTGGTGTGGGGTTAGGATTAACTACAATTTAAGAAATACTTGAAGATTTGGAGTGCATTTATATCAACTTCAACTTGTAATACATGCTTACAGTACCAGCACTAAGTCAGTATACAGCTAAAATCTATTCCAAAAAGAAAACACAGGCCATGCCTTTGAATGTTGCCTCTGAATAAAAGCTGGAAACTAAATAGTATAATAAAAGCTATTGTCTTCTGCCTTGTCTGTGTACCCCTCAGTAACATGATGGGTTTGCTAGAAACACCCATATCTCCATGCACAGACAGTCCCGCAAGTAAGCCAAGAACACATCCTGTCCTGTCATTCTGTTGGTGTGCCAGTAGAAGCTGTTGTTGTCTGTCATGTTGCAGGAAAACATTTCATGGACTTCCAGGCTCTGTTGTATGATGTTCTTCCAGGACACGGTTCATTTCACACAAACAACGAGACATGGAAGCCGCTATTCTTTCAAACTCGTATGACATCTCCTCTTCAGTTGATGCAGCACTTACATGCAGAAGCTCCTCAACCTCTAAGACTGATTAAAAAACAACAACACTCATGTTCATCACTGGAATATAACAGCTTGTGCTTTGTTAAATTAAGAAAGTAAATCATTAAAAGTAGTTGATAATTCCTCCTGAGTCAAATACAGCAGAATCGTTTGCCAATGTGAAGTACAATTAGGCATTTGATTGTCAGGCCACAGAAACTTAATATTAAAATCTGGTATGTATGCAGGTGCAATTCCATCTTGGTATAATCTGTCATCATAGTTAATAGAAGACTACTAGAAAGTAAACCTGCATGGAAAAATCATGATGGTACCGGCAATTCAAAAGATGATTTAATGTGTGATATCGCCCTCAAGTGGACGATGGAGCAACTACAGAATGCCTGGGGACGCAATCAAATCTGCAGTGAATCTATAGTGAATTTATACAATTATTGTACGTTTGGAAACTGACACGTTTTGTTATTTTAGCTGTTCTCTAATATTGAGTTATATTTATATGATGAATAGTCGCTTGAATAAGCTTTAAGTCTTTGGTGTCGGAAATGTGTAGGAATTAAAAACGCGTTTGAACCTGGTCTTGAAAAGTGATTGGACAAATTGATACAATTCTAAATAAAATGTTCATTTTTAATACTTTGTCAGGGATCATGCAGGGCATGAGTGTTAGAAGTATGGAAACTATGGATGGCATTAAAGAATGGGATGTCCAAAAATGAATGGACCTGTTTTATTATGTCTAATTTGGAAATGATTTGCACACTAATTTCACTATATTGAATTTACTTTGGACACACGTAATAGTGTAGAATATGTAGCTGTGAATGTCCTCTCTGTGGACGGTTTTGTTTTTATGTTATTTGTGTATAATTTTGGTAACATGAAACACAGAGTGCTTCACACCGTCAGACAGGTGGCTTTTACTGTGTGTATTAATGTTTGTGGTTTTCTTCTCCCTGCTGTTTAGCAGCCCTCTCCATGATCCCCATCAGACCAGGGATTAACGATGTGATCATGATCCGAGCTCTTCTTCGTGAGTTTACTGCGTAGACGACGTACATTCGTGCCTTCTGACGTCAGCGCGTACTGAGGCCGTAGCGCCGTGGTCGCGCCTGCCCTTCACATCCATCCACATCCTACTAGGCTCTACTCCCAAGCGCTGCTAAGATGGCTCTGCTCAAGTCAAACAAGGTGATCTACTGCCTGGGGAACATTTCCCCGTCCCTGGGAGTTCTGTCTACCCGCAACAGGTACATGTCCATGATATTCTCAAAAATAACTCGGGATTAAAGCACTAAAGTAGTCGAGATCCCGTATCATATTGGGTTAATGTCACATTTTTCTCGGTCTCTCAACCTGCTAAAACCCCGATGTATTAAGGTTAACGACCCTCTATGTTTACGTGGAAGCTTCGTTAGTATGTGACTTGTATAGCCTACTAGCTGGAGAGCTAATCATAGACAGGGGTCAAATGGTTTTAGCAGGCCCGGCTGTGCTGTCAGGTTAGCATCTGTGACAGTAGCTAGTTCTGGTCTCCAGGTTTGTGACTCGGACGTTACTTTAGACGTCGTTTCCGATTATCACTACATTGACCAAAGATTTCTAACATTGTGTTGCTAATAGTGAGGCTTGATGAAAGTCACGTTGGAGTGGCAGTTCCACAAGTTTCAGACAGCAGCCACTGATGTCTGGAGGAAAACAGAAGAAGACAGCTAATTTACTATGCTACAAAACACAATTCTTTAATCAGTTATCTCGACGTTAAATTAACGTTAACTCAGTATGAACCGTTTGGCCGTAGTTATTTCAAAATACCTTTTAAAGATTTATGTGAACGCATTTGAGCTACATCCCACGTAAAGTTTGAGGTTTGATCCATCCGACTTGTCGTAGTTGGAGATATCGCACGATTTGATTGGCTGCCGTGATCCGCCTTTCATCGCTGATTGGCTTATTCCAGTGATGAAACTACCGGCGTGTCCTTTCACAGCGTGCTTGGAGGACAAACTCGTTTAGACATATTGTTACGCTTTTATTTTCTTGAACTAGTGCACGTGTAGCCGTTGCACTTGAAGATTGGCTAATGAAAAACTTTATATGCCTTCTTTGTTCAGCTTCTCATTGTATCTTCACACGTGTAAGTGTAGGTTTCGTTTTTCTAGCAGGTGTTCTCCTATTTCCGCATGCGCGGGCGTTTCTCTGAGTTTTTTTCCCCTTGTGTCGTTTCATGTTCAGGTACACTAGTACCAGCGCCTTCATCCAAGCGGTATTATTTAATGTTAGACGTGAGTATCAGAAGCTGACGCTGTTAATTTATAAAGGGTACCCTTCAGAGCCCAATAACCTTGCCCTCGTCTTTAACTTGCCAACAAGGCCTTTGGTCTATTGATCACAGATAAGTTGCCTCTTACTGGTCCCTATATAAACTGTTCAAAGGTCCTGTGTGCAGGATGCAATATGAGACAGTATAGTATACTGTTAGATTAAATTGCTAAGTAATTGAAAACCACATTTAGCTGAACATTTAGTTGACATTGAATACATTGTCTTTTACTACTAAACTAAAATATAAACGCATTGGCCACATTCATATCATGTTTGCTAAATAAAGAACTCTCGGACTTTGCAGTACTTAAAACTTAACAAGTATATAACATTTATTCCTGTACATGCACTCACTTTGCCAGTTTGTCAGATGCACTAGTAAAAATGAATGCTTACAGCTTTAACGGTCATGCGTGATACTCAGCTTCATGAAGGTTATGGTTTTCAGCATTTATTTAAAATAACAGAGAGAGCCACTGATTCAACCGAAGGCTACGGTTTGATGTACTGTTTAATTATATTATGCTGTCATTTGACTACACAGCTTTAGTAATTTTAGTAATTCAACACTTTAGCAGCACCACAAACTACATCTTCCACAATGATGATGCAGAATTACCAGATATGACATAAACTGAACCTTCATAAAAGCACTGTTGTATTAGAATCCATTCATTTTCTCCAGTGTACCTAAACTGGTATAGGGATTAGTGATACATCTGGAATACAATAACTACAACAGAAGTACACTGACAGTACTTTTCCGACACAGTCTCAACATTACAGTGTTCACAAAGAAAAGTTTAGTTATAAATAGTTAAAGGTACAGCTACATGGTTTCAACTAGCACTTTCATACACGCCTTTTTTATTTAACCAAGGTCACAGTCCATTATTTTTATGCAGTAAACATGTTTTTCAATGAGTGGAGTCATTACAACACTATAACTTGACGTAATCTGTGTTTTAATATTGGAGGATTGGAGACTCTTGCCCTTTGCAAGTGTGCTGTCCTAAATTTAGCACCAGCGTCTGGAGGGTTTACAAAGCAGAAGAAATCTGAGACAATGACATGTGAGTAAGGGCAGGAGTTAAGTGGAGTAGAGTTACAATCTTCACTTATCAAGCAAATGTGTGTCAGATTGTGCCAATTTACTTTGAAGTACAAAAGGCAACAAGAAGGCAATTATTATGCAACAGTCCTCGACACAGTGATAACGTAACTAAATAGCCAGTTGCAAAGCGGTCAATAATGTTCAGATGTTCTTCGTTGCTGACACAAATAGCAGTGCAGATATTCAGAAATGAAAGTTTAAAACAAGTCATCACTGCTGCAATGTTTAATGATGAGGGTGGTACTCTATAAAGACTTCTGTGTGTACTAATGCTATGTTAATATACACATTATTGTACAAGTCTGAAATGGAGTGGATCCACTGACACACCTTGCACCACTGTGCGTAGTAACTTCTTAACTGTGTCAGGCTGAGGTCAAGAGATCAGACTGTGCAACTTTTCTGATATGGTGCTTACGCTGCAGCATTTACACTGTGCCCTACTATCACTTCTGCCTTTTATCTGTTGACAGTTTTTTAGTGCAAGTATTACTGAATTCCATTAAGGTATTTCAGGTACAGATCTGTAATTTCTACACTTACAGTAGTTGTTTGTTCATTATAAAGGATGAAAGTAATCCTACTCGTACTTTTTTTACAGTAAAAGAAAAAAAGAACATCCTATAGTACCATTGTAAATACTATTAAAATCATGCATAAATGAAACCTAAAGAAAAAAAAGGATGGCCGGCAGATGTAATAAACAACGTTATGTTCTGCCATAATTAATAAAAAAAAAAAAAAAAAGATTACTGAGGGTTAATAATGGCAGGACTAGTGACTTAGTGAGTGTGGGAGTTATTACAGAGGCAGCTTGTGTTTAGACCCAGATTAACCTCTACTTTTGTTTTTGGACTCTGGACCTTTTAAATGGATTATAATATTTGTTTCATGAAACCTGTGCCCACTGATCATGCGTCGTTCCTGTGCCTCCACGTCAGTGCCGTATCCCCTGGTCACATGAGGGGTTAAGCTCAAGCGTTAAGTCCACAGCATGTTTTAGAAGTGTGGTCTATACAACTGTGTCACCAGTGTCACTTGAGGTTGTGGAAACACCAGAGGCAGCAGTTCCTATAGGCTGTGAAGGTGCATTAGTGTTAATGAACAGAAAATCAGGCTGTGAATTTAGCATGCATGGATGAACTCTTTGCTCTGCTCCTCCTCATGACTGTTGATCTGGTGCCTTTGCAGCTCATGGTGGGGTGGAGTGCAGATGGGTCCCCCCGATCCCATCCTGGGGGTGACCGAGGCCTTCAAGAGGGACACCAACCCCAAGAAGATGAACCTGGGAGTGGGAGCCTACAGGGATGACCAGGGAAAACCCTTTGTCCTCAGCTGCGTTCGCAAGGTACAACTGTCACCAAATGGTGGATCGACTGCTGATACATTTGGAAGGGAAGCAGTATTATCAGTCAGTCTCGGTTTATGAGAATTATTAGACCATGTGGCCTGTTAAGCAGGTCTTTAGGAACTTGAGGAGTCAGTCAGGGGGTTGGACAGTTTATGTTTTAACGGGGTGTTAGAAGGGTTTAACGGTTGTTGTGATTCAGGATCTTTCTCATAGTGACATTCTTCCTGTGCTCTACTTTTGTTCAGCATTCGTAATGTAGAATAAAGCACAACATTTTGCGTTGTCATTATAATAGTGTGTGCTTTTTAAAACAAAAAAAAGAGATAACCAAATAACAGATGTACAAAGTAGTGATATTCTACCCTTTTTCTCTAGGCAGAAGCTGCGATTGCAGCCAAACAGCTGGATAAAGAGTACCTTCCCATTGGTGGTCTTGGGGAATTTACCAAGGCTTGTGCTCAGCTGGCTTTTGGTGCTGATAATGAGGTCTTGAAGAGCAGCAGGGTAAGTTTACCAATCCCACATGGTTCATATCAGTCCTGACTGTTTTAAGTTCAAATCAGTGCAGCTGTATTCTTGTCCCAACAGAACATTACTGTGCAGACCATCTCAGGAACTGGATCTCTGCGCATTGGAGCCAACTTTTTGGTGAGGGCTTCTTGTAGTGGCACAAAATTAGTTAAAAAAATGTATTTAGGTAATACTGGCTGTCTCACCGGGTCTTTCATTGTTACAGTCTCGATTCCATGGAGGCCCCCTTGATGTGTACCTGCCCAAACCCTCTTGGGGAAACCACACACCCATCTTCAGAGATGCAGGCATGCAGCTCAAAGCTTACCGATACTATGACCCTGCCACCTGCGGATTTGACTTCAAAGGAGCTCTGGAGGACATCTCTGTAAGATATGAATGAGGAATACGTGAGAGGATGATTAACATTTTCAAGGATATTTTTTGGTGGAGTAAAATTTAGTCCATGGAGATTGAGTAATTTGAGTACTACCTTTAATGTATCTTACCCTACTTCATTGACTTTATATTTAATTTTAAATTACAATTGAAAAACAAAGATGCATTTGTGTTATTACTTTTTACTAGTAAAACTTTGCCTTAAATTTTATATAAGTAAATCAGAGAAGGAGACAATGTAAACCAAGAGAGTCTGTAGTAGGTGTAGTGTTGCAGGCTGATAATCTGAAACCATTTTAATGTAACAGAAAATCCCAGAGAAGAGTATTATCCTGTTGCACGCATGCGCCCACAACCCCACTGGTGTGGACCCCAAGCAGGAGCAGTGGAAGGAGATGGCTGACATTGTGAAGGTGAGTGAGTGTCATTATGAGGTTTTGTTAATGTTTTGATAAAATATCTTGTTTTATATCTGACTGTTCAAAAGCCACAATTGGTAAGCACTGCAGAATAGATAATTATCATCACTTGAAAGTATTAACTCGGTATTCTTTTCTCATAGAAAAGGAACCTGCTGGTGTTCTTCGACATGGCCTACCAGGGCTTTGCTAGCGGAGACATCGACCGTGATGCCTGGGCTGTGCGCTACTTCCTTGAACAGGGCCACAACATCGTGCTGTCCCAGTCCTTCGCTAAGAACATGGGACTCTATGGTTAGTCACAATTTAGTACAAGGCTTCTTAAATAAATATTAATAGAGACAACAGGAGCGTATTGATCTAGTATTAATTGTATTGTAAAGCATGTTTATTTTTGTGTTTTACTGCCCCCCAGTGGTAAAAAGTGTTATTTATCAAAATAAATATTTATACTTTCAGAGCAATGGAACTAAGCATCTAGTATAAAATATATGTTTTAAATGTTGGTATTTTAAAATGTTTGAAGAGATTAACCCCAACCCTCTATCCCTTGTTGGCATTCTAAGACTTTCACATATAACCGCAAACCTAATTTTTTATGTTCACCAATAGTCTAATGAGTTTAAAAGTAACAATATATTGAGTTCACTAATAGTTCTTTGAATTATGTTTGTGTTTTAAGTCTAAACACATTAAGGATATCTTGAATCCTATTCAAAAGTCTAACTCAACTCAGTTTTAACCATCAGCAGATTACCAGTGTTCCTGGCATGAGTAGGTCACTCTCCCTCTAAATCACTGTTTCTGCGTGTGTGTGTATTGATGCTGACAGGTGAGCGTGTGGGAGGCTTCACCGTAGTGTGTAACGACGCAGAGGAGGCAAAGAGGGTGGAGTCTCAACTCAAGATCCTCATCAGACCCATTTACTCTAACCCACCGATGAACGGTGCCAGAATTGCAACAACTATTCTCAACACACCTGACCTGCGGTCTCTGTGGTACGAGCTTTTATATGCAATTACATGCTCACCTGGACCAAATGTACAGTGTGGACACTGTGTTTATCTGTGTTCATTCATCCCAGGCTGGAGGAGGTCCATGGCATGGCTAACCGTATCATTAAGATGAGAGAGCAGCTGGTGGCCGGTCTGAAGAAGCACGGCTCCAGCCACAACTGGCAGCATGTCATCGACCAGATTGGGATGTTCTGCTTCACAGGCCTCAAACCTGAACAGGTACTGAGATTTTATCCACATTTTCAATGACATTTTTGCTACTAAGATTTACAGCATAAGCATAGTTTACAATCCTCATATATGAGATCTGATGATTACTTTTTCCCCGGCAGGTTGAGCGCCTGACAAAGGAGTTTTCAGTGTACATGACCAAGGATGGCAGAATTTCCATGGCTGGTGTGTCCTCTGGGAACGTAGGCTACCTGGCTGAGGCAATCCATGCGGTCACCAAGTAGAGAGCATCCTGCTGGGAGAGCAACAAAATCAAAGGAACAGTGATGAAGAGGAGCTTCATGTGTCACTTTTTCTCTGTCTCCTCCATCCTACCTTTAAATTCAATATTTACTTAAACTTGTTCTTGATTGGATTTCATCATTAACTAGTGACGGTTACTGTTGTAAAATGGTTCGGACTCTTTTTACATTTCACCGTACAACAGGCTTACCTGCTAAATTGTATAACACACTTATTTATTATGTGGAATCAACTGTTGGCTGTGCATTATTAGTCTCCTATATGTGTTCCGCCTTTCTGCTGAGGGCCCACTCACTGTAAAACACCAAGGAACCAACATCGGGGTACTGGTACTGTTAATTTTAAGTTCTTTGTTGCTTTGTAAAATCTGTAGAAAATGAGTTTTTTTGTTGGGTTATGATGGTGGAGTTGTAGCACTTTATAAGATGCAAGGCACTGTTTGAGTTTCAGGATGTGACGGACCTCTGTCATCGGGCTTTATTGTATCAACAGGAATTTGACAATCAGGTTATCACTTTTCTGTTGATATTGTTCATCTAAACTAATCAAGCATGTTGTAATTTAGTCTCTGTTATCTCTCTTTGGAATTTGATCATCGATCTCCCTTGCATTCAGTACTTTTCCACAAGAACTTGCCAGTCTTATTTGTTTTAAGTCTCTCAGTTGGTTATTTTTCTAATCCCTGTAATGTTAAAGCACACAAGCCAAAACTATTGGTTTTTGAGTATGGACAAGTGATAAATCTAATGCCCCATTTAGTAATGTTCATAAAGAAAGTACTTGATACCAGTACTGATGTTCTCTCTGTGTGGGCTACCTGGTTGGGGTGAACACGGGAATATGCACATGCTGCTCATTCACCCAGACAACACATTTCACTGTATGAATCGGTTTGTTAAGAGTGAAATACAGACAGCTTTTACAAATGTTGGGGATTTCCTCAGTTTGCTCATACTTCAGAAACACCTGATATGTTGCAGCCATGTGCAGTTTGCATTCTGTCATTAAATATGGATCATTGGTAATGTACCGTATTGAACAAACAATAAATCATTATAGAGTAATGATCTATTTCATGTGTTTTATTTTCCCGTAACTGCCCTCTTGTGTCCAGTTTACCTCATCTCATGTGTCTAAAACTGGCTTATTGTTCATTGCAGCTAATTAAGTTATAATTATTTTTTAATTTATATTTCAATTCACTCCCATGTTTTTGTATTGTACTCTTTCAAATAAATATTCAGTAAATCAAATCACCACAGGTCACCTGGGATAATAAATTGCCTGGGTGTCGGCATTAAGTTTGTACACTTGAAAATACGACGGAGTATTAGGGCCACACATGAAGAAAAAACATATTTTGCCGTGTCGACATTAAACATGATATTTCAACTTTATTCTCGAAATGTCGAGTTTAATGTCGACATGTCGAGTTTAATCTCGTCATGGTAAAAATATTTTTTTTCTTCATGTGTGGCCCTAATACTCCGTCGTATGAAAATCAAATATTAAAAACAGTTAACACATTTTTTTAACAGTTTAAACCTTTAAAATAGTTACAAACTGCAATACCCACAAAACCAAGCGCTTAAAGTGTCACGTGACCAAGTGTCACATGCTTCACTTAATATGGTGACAACACAGGCAGGGCTCAGTCATTCCCGGCGGTGGAGAGAAGGTGTTGTGGCGAGTTGTCAGCAGTTATTCCTACATGTATAACAGCGAAGACACTTTGGTGAAGGTACATAATTTAGACACGCGTTAATCTTGTCTGTTTGGTGATAATGTGCTTACCTGTGTTTTGCGTTTGGTTGGGTGTATCGTTTGCTTGTTAGCTAGCTACCGTAGGACACAATTACAAAGGGCATAGCTGCGTTGACAAATGCTATTGTTACTTTAATGAAAAGAAAGACGCTAATCCATCACATTAAAAGAATGACTTGTATTTGTTGTGTCCAGCTGAAGGTGAGTCTGTGTAAAATAGCTGTAATCTGTAATTTAATTCGCGATCAGCCGGACTCTGTCATCTCCTTCTTCCTCTATTCTGATTCTCCACAGTTTCTGTAAACAGCTAAACTGAGATTTATGTTGTTGTAAATCTCAGTTTATGTTATGTTGCATTTTTACTGTATATGACCGTTTTCTTAGTCCAATTTCTAGTTTACATTTCTGGCTGTTTGTTGTAGTTGGTTGTTTGTGGGGTGCAAATACTCAGAAATGGTTCATCAGAACCACTACCTAGAAGCGCTGGTTCTTGTTGAGGAATGCATGATAAGTGTATATTACTTTCTCACACACTATGTGTTGTATTCACTAAAATAACAGCATGTTTTACAGTATTTCACAGCTACAAGTTTCATTACTCATTTCTTCTTTTAATTATAATGTACTTTATATGTTAATGTGATACCATGGTGTTTAGTTGTTGTTGTATCCCAGTGCAACTTGGCCTAAATGCAAACAATGTTTTGTTCCAGATTGGTCACCAAATGGCTCTGTCTTCACTTCCTCACTAACAGAGAAACGTCAGCTACCTCCAGACTGGAACTTAAGGCGTTGGACATAAACATTCATCTGCAGCTGGGTGATTTCTTTTCCCTTCACCCAGATTTTCTTCTCTAATTTTATCTCACTTGGAGACTACCTTTGTGGGGTGCGTAAGGCTGCTGAGGCTGAACTACCTCCTGTCCACTCATGGCGATCAACACGGACGTTGAAGACTGGGGTGGTGTTGGCAGTAATGACTCTGGAGAAAGGGCCTGGCTCTTGCAGAGCCCCAGTGTGGATTCTGTCGGGCATGTTGAGACGGACAGGAGGCAGAGCGGAGGCGTGTCGTCTCTTGGGGCCGTTTTCATCGTCGTGAATGCAGCACTGGGAGCAGGTCTCCTCAACTTCCCTGCGGCCTTCAGTATGGCTGGAGGTGTAACTGCAGGAGTAATGCTTCAGATGGTGAGGAGATTTCTTTATACCAGCCTCATCCCTTCCAGACTCTAAACATGCGGTTTAATTTGAAATAATTAGCTGAATATTCATCATGTGTCATGGCAAATGTGCACACCAGCCAATTTCACAACTGAATGTCAGAGCTGTTAACAGCTGACTGAATGTACACCTGCCTTCTCTGTTTGTCTCATGACTAATAGACAGTTTGCTATAACATGCTTCTTGTTTCTTTATGTTTTTCAGATTATGCTGATCTTCATTATCAGTGGGCTGGTGGTCCTGGGCTACTGCTCCCAGGTTTGTGTTGTTTCAGGACTTGAATGTCTTTATTCCCATCTCTTACTATTCTTCTTCTCCGCCCTGTTCTGTAGCATATGACACTGACGCTTCTTTGTTCTGTGGTTCTAGTTCTGACCATAGCCAGAACTTTACACAGAGCTTAAGACTTTCACTTCCTAATTTTTCAGACATGTACTCACTCAGCCAAAGCTGAGTCAGCTGAATAGGTGTAGTTCATGGATGACAAACATCCTGACTCATCATCAGTGTATGGCTTTAAAAGTCAAAAATCATCAACGGTATATCCAGCTGTCTTCAAAACTCATACTAATAGATTTATTTTATATGAAGAAAGATCACTTATTTAGTTTTAACTTGCTGGACTGAAAAGAGCCCCCTGAAACATGGGAAATCTGAAGACGAGGGCACGTAAAACATGCACAAGTTAACCCAGCTCTCAAGGGAGATGTAGACAAACGCTGTGTAAATTGTCCATGCATATATTGCAAAAAGAGACTAAAGGGAACATGGCAGCCATCGTGGACTTAGTGAGCCCCAATTTAATTTCACTGGACCTGTCTGTGAAGGTTCTCAGTCATCCACATCATGGTATATCCAAAAGAGTTTTTTGACAAGACGTTCCACCACTCATCTGAGTAACTTTTCCTTTTTTCTGGATATTCACTGGCCCTCATTGTACCTGTTTGTATCCTGGGCAGCTCCAAGTACCTGTGTTCACACTGCTGAATAAATGTATTCACAAGTAGACCAGACAATCTCCAAATGGGGTCTCTCTGTGTACGGATCACAAATATGTCCTTAATGTGCATTCACATCTACACTTTAAGCTGCTCACCCATGGTCCATCCACACATTACACATGTTAATACCAGCTCTGAACAGGGCCTGTGTCTGTTCACACACTGTATTAATGCAAACATAAAACATTATGTGGTGGTGGAGGAAGTATGGGGGGAACTGTATTTTGTCTGTAAATGTCATTCCTATATCTTTACTGCTGAATGTAAACTATGAGAAGATGTTTAATAATCTGTTTGTTTTATTCAGGTCAGCAATGAGGGCACCTATCAGGAGGTTGTTCGAGCCACTTGTGGGAAGGTCACAGGCATCATATGTGAAGTAGCGATTGCTATCTACACCTTTGGCACTTGCATTGCTTTCTTTATAGTCATTGGAGACCAGCTGGATCGCTGTAAGTCAGGCTAGTTTAAAAGTCTTTGACCGTAATTTTCCCCTCACCTCTAACAGTCAAACCAGTGTTACTGCGTTATTTTCCATGGACTTTGTCTTATTGTCCTCTTAATTAGCTGTGATCTGCATGTTTAAACAGTGGAGGATGTTTAGTGTAGCAATGCTTTATAAAAAGGCCGTGCCATCATTGACGAGGGCAAAGAGCATCAAAGAGGACACCACTCAGCTTTTTTTCCACTCAGTAAATTTGCCGCTCATGTGATCCACTCCTGCATTTCCTTGCACTGAGATGCTGACATTGTAGGAATTTTGCTCCAGCCTGTTGGTGACCTTTTTGGTCTTTTGAAGTAAATGAAGTGGTTGTGACTTTAATCATCTACTTTGCCATCTACATATATCATGTGTACAGCGGTTTACAGAACCCTCCTCCAGCATCAGTATGTTTCACTGCCTCCCTCTCCGTTTTTTTTTTCTTGCAGTGATCGCTGCAGTGGCTCATGATCCAGATGGTTTAGTCAGCGGCCCCTGGTACACTGACCGCAAATTTACCATTGTAGTCACTGCAGTTGTGGTTATTCTTCCTCTCTCCATCCCAAAAGAGATTGGCTTTCAGAAGTATGCCAGGTACAGAGTTCCTTCACTCTCAGTCTAGAGGTTATTTTCTGTGAGAATTAAAAAATATACATATATTTCTACCCACTACTCTGCATGATAATTGTTGTTCTTCGCTATATAGTGCCCTGAGTGTGATGGGAACCTGGTATGTCACCGTCGTGATCATTGTAAAGTACATCTGGCCGGATAAACAACTGACGCCGGGCTATGTCCCCAGCAGGTGAGCCTTGTACACATTTCGTGACGCTGCTCTCACACGCTACGCAGCCAACAGCTTTGTTAAAAATGTTCTGCTCTTTTGGCACTGTCCATCAACTCATTCACGAAGAAACATCTGCATCCTCGTCGCCTTGCTTTGCTTGAGTTGCTCAATCATTGTGTTTGTTACAGTTCTGCTTCCTGGACTGCAGTTTTCAATGCAATGCCCACCATATGCTTTGGTTTCCAGGTATCTCATTTGGTATTACTTGAGATCTTAAAATGATACGCCCTTTATGATTCATGACCCTTATATTGATCCCTTTGCTTCTCTCTACAGTGCCATGTCAGCTGCGTTCCGGTGTTCAACAGCATGAGGAGGAAAGAGCTCAAACCTTGGGGACTTGTTGTCACCCTCAGCATGATAATCTGCCTTTTTGTTTACACAGGAACAGGTATAACCATCATGTGCATTGGTTGCATTGTAAAGCTGATTTCAGTATCAGTTTAAGAAGCTGCATATACAGAGTAACAGTGATAACACTAGACTTTAACACTTGTCTGAAACAGAGAATGTGTCTAGCATATGTCACATGCCTCACATATAAAGTTCTTCGATTATGCTGAAAAGACACCTATTGTGTAGCTCTGTCTGGCATCTTATGACTGGCTGTCGATACATAAATGCTTGATGTGCTTTGTGTATTATCAGGCGTCTGTGGCTTCTTGACATTTGGCTCCAGCGTCAGCCAGGATGTGTTGATGTCTTATCCCTCTAATGACATCCCTGTGGCCATTGCACGAGCTTTCATTGTCATCTGCGTGATCACCTCCTACCCTATTTTACACTTCTGTGGCAGGTAAGTTTTTTTTTTTTCTCCTCTCTCTCTGAGGCCTGTACTGATATGGACATTTAACAAAGTCTCAAAAAAAGCACTAATGATGATCAGTTAATAATGGATTTTACAAACACTAAAATTAATTGACTTGTGATCAAGGTAAGAACTTAGCCTGGCATTTTAAAGTTGACCCATTTTTTTGTCCTAAATAGTAAGATACTATTTGACTTACTTTAGTGTCTACCTTTTAAACTCTTTTTTTATTGTCAAAGATTTTGTGGCTGAACGTTTCTGCCATGAAGCTGTAGTGATGAGACAATGATGGCCTCAAGACAGCCAGGGTTTCATATGTAATAAATATATGTGAAGTATGTTAGACGTACAAGTAAATATGTTTGGAACGAGTCACTGGGCCTACGATACATTAGATGTCTTTCATTGATCCAGCCATTGGATAAAGTAGCCAAAGGCTTATGCTAACTATTATTATGTTGCTAATGATGTAGAGAATGATCCATATAATTCATTATCATTCTGATTAGAGCTTTAACAGTCAATTATTCTATCAGTTATTTTCCAAAAATTCAATCTTCTATTGGACTAATCACTTAATGCTTAACATAAATTGCACCATTCATGTTTTATTTATTTTATTAAGATTTTCTCATAATATCACAGCCTATGAATAAAGAAGTAAGTTCAAACCATAACTTTTATCTAAGGAGACTTGATGTATTACAAACTTAATCCACTACTTTTATAACCTCACTGAGTTATAAAAAAAAAAAGTTTCCATGTTAACCGATTTGTGTAGCGTTACATGCAAGTCACTTTAAGGCATGAAGTGAGTTTGTAGGATTTAATCACTGCCAGGAGAGAAACGGTACGTCATCTGTGTTTTCTTGTGAATGAACTATTAACATTAAATCATTTTGTTACACTAAAGAGTCTAAATCACTGCCAGCAGACATGATCATATTAAATACATTTTGCTTTGGCTAGATGAGATCTGTCCAAATCAAATCATGATTATTAGAGGCCAGTTATCCTGACCTTTCAGAAATTGCAGAAAGAAAAGCAGAGGATTATTATTATGAATCTGTATGAAACTGTGTAGTTTAGACAACTTTCCTGTATTTTACGATTCCTTGATGTTTAATCGTCACTAATCTTCCAGGGCAGTCATAGAGGGACTTTGGCTGCGTTTCCAAGGCGAACAGGTGGAGGTTAATGTACGTCGTGAGCAGAGGAGGAGGATCCTGCAGACGCTCGTGTGGTTTGTGGTCACCCTCGTCCTCGCCCTCTTTATCCCAGACATCGGCCGTGTGATCTCGCTGATCGGAGGCCTGGCAGCCTGCTTCATCTTTGTTTTCCCAGGTAATGCTGCTCATCATTGGCACTATTTTGGGTGTCTGTGTAGTCCTTGTGACTCAGACTGTAATGTCTGTCCCAATTTCTCTTTCCAGGTTTGTGTTTGATGCAAGCCAAGCTATCGGAGACGGACAGTCGATCCGCAAGGTGAGAAGCTTCTCATTCCTGGATGTCTTTGTGTTTCTGTAGAATATTCTAAAAATGATTTAAGTAATGTGAGTGGTACTGTATGGAAATGCTCTCCTTGTGTGTGTGTGATTGCATGCTATGGGAAACTGTGATCATTAACGGTTATTTAAATATATGTGCAACTGGTCATTATTCACCGATTCTTGCACGATGAACTTTTACTTTAGGGACATGATTCTATTTCAGCATAAAAGTGTTAAATGTAGGTTCAAGCAAACTTAACTATTTTCTTGGTCAGATTTGTCTTCAACATTTGTGGTCTCCTTTACAGCTGGCATGCATTGGTGATCCTTGGAGTTGTCATGGTTACACTGGGAGCGTTCATCTTCGGCCTCACTACGACCAACTCCATCTATCAAGATGTTGTGAGCTAAAAGGAACCGGCACGGTCCTCAGTAATGAACACGGGGGGTTCTCAGACTATTGCTGCTACATTGGACTTCTGGATGAGATGAAGGACCTTAAGACACTCATTTAAAAGAAAAATCAAGACCACTATGGCTTGTCGCATCATCCACTCCAAAGCTCTACAGCGTTTTTCCCCAATCAGTCACAAAAGACCACAGAGTGACTTCAGACTTTCATTTTAAGTTTGTATGGCATGTTTTATGATTTTGGCTGTGTTGCCTTCCCAGACAGGTTTGTCCTTTCCCTGTGTGGGTGACACATGTCTGTCCTGTTTCCAAGTGCTGAGGGACTTTGCATCAGGTCTTACTGTCAAATTGATTTTAGTAATGAAATTGTTTTAACTGGCATGTCATAGTAAATGTTTGTCATTGAGTGCTGACATGCTGTGGTTTTCAGTGACCAGGCTGATAATCGGGTTCACTCTTTATGTTGGCACTACAGATAATTTCTGTTGTTCAAAGAAAAACTGAATGGAGCGCTAGATCAGCACTGCATATTTAATTACTTAATATGGGCATAATTACAGGGCTCAGCAGTGCAAGCTGAGTTGGTTATTTTTTTCCTATTACCTCTACACTGATTTGATACACTAATGTATCAAATTAATCTTGAGTTATTTATTTTTATTTTTGCTGATTTTTTTTTAAGTAGACTTGGTATGAAGGTGGTTTTTCACTGGTTATATTGAAGGACAAAGTGATAATGTGTAAAACGACTGTGTTGCACACAGGCTTACCTGCACTGTGTTCAAGACGAGCAGCACCTCCATATTCATGAGGTGAAAACCCATCTCTTGAGTGCTGGTTCTTCGCAGCAAAAGTTGGACATATAATACTGTCTTTGTGCAGGTATGCAAAAGAAGCGAAAGCAACCTACACGGCATTCATTTTGCACATAACGTCTGGGAGCAGGGGCTGAACACCGTGGAGTCACTGCGAAGGAGTCAAACTGCAGACTTAATGTTTCGAGCTTGAGAATGAGATGTTAGAAATTTTATTTTTGCCTAAAAACCAAAGTGCGACCATATTTTATTTTTTTTAATGCTCCAATATCCAAATTCTTGCCTACTTAGCGTATAAAGCTCAGTCATTGAGATCATCACCAAAATCATTTTATAGTAAGTAAAATAAGGATGTTGTGATTTATATTTCAGATGAAACTCTAGCCTTTGAAGCCCTGTTTTATGTAACCCAATAATATGTGTTTATTTTTTGAGGGACAGTGAAGGTATAAGGGAGTTTTTTCATATCATTTTGAATGTAATGGTTTATTAATGTGGTATTTTTTTTAACATTTCATGCAATCAGTGTTGTAATACAAATCGGTGTATTACAACACATATGCTGCAGACTACAGTTTACTTGGTCATGAGTTCATTGGCTGCATATATGATTTGTCACAGACTGACTTTGTTTTCTGGCTGGAAAGATGAACACTTTCACCATGTGTTCCCGCTGTGGCACAGAAGGTGACTTGAGTTCATGACGTTTTATAATCGAGATGTTTTAGGAACATGTAAATCAGTGAGCTGCAAGGAAGGCATGCAAATAAATGTGGAAAACCTGCATTCCAAAAAATCATTTAATAAAAAGGCAAATACAAGTATACAAGATGAGTTTGAGTTTTGATCCAGGCATTTTGAGCATCGTCGGTAAATTAAAAGAAAAAGCTTCTGCCACAACAGCATGAAGTAGTACCATAGACAATAACCACTTCAAAAGATACAAGGTGCAACCTTAAACATCTGGACAGGTAGAGCTTTTCTGATTCTGCCTTTGAATTCAATTTTCATTAAACCATGGATCAGTGCACATTTTTATGTTGTGTGAAAGCTGTATGATGCATAGTCCCCCCCACCTTTTAACTCATCATTCCCCGATGAGGTCGGTAGTCTGTTACTCAGACCTTTGTCTAAAAGTGTTTCACTAGCTCACGGCGACATTGAAGACAAGAGTGATTTATAACCAAGTATTCAGCAATATTTTTGCTTAAGCTCATTTCCCTTTCAAGTTATTATTTCTGTAGTTATGAGTCATTATGAGTCATGTGGTTTCCCCCTTTCAGATCGAGCCTAGATAAAGGACTACATTTAAAAACAGGCTGTTTCACCTGATGAAGAGCCACCATCACATATGTGTCCAAGGAGTAAGCACAGAACTGAAGTACAGAATCAATACTACAAATAAGTGCCACCACAGTGCTTTTGTCCTTTCGGATGATTTACCCTGAGAAAATATAATGTTTAACAAAGGATATGTATTACAGAATACAGCGTCCATCACGGCTCAATAGGTGCCATTTGTAATGAAAGACTGGAACATGTGGAGAGCTGGACCTGGGGCCCACTGAGGGACCATGTGACCAGCACCCTGAAACAGAGGAAAGCAGTATTTTTCTTAAAAAAAAAAAAAATATGTTCCCAATGTTAAACAGGACAGCCATGCAGACACATGAATCCTTACCTTAACTGTCAGAAAAGTGATGTCTCCAAACTGTTGATAGAAACCTGCAACTTGGTCATCATGAAGCCAGGTTTGGTACTTGGTCGTTGCCTAGGAAGAAGATATTAGAACAGTTTAGCAACTACTCCTCTAGCGGAAGGAAAAGAACCAAAGAACTGTAGAACAAAAGCCACCTTCATGCCGAGGTCTTCCACAAACCACTGGTCTCCCAGGAAGTTGCAGGCCATGTCGGTGTCTCCGTTGTAGACAAGCGCCCGAAGGCCGAGAGACAGCAGCTTTAGATATACATCCTTGACTGTTGAGTACAGGATCTTATACTTCCCTCCAACATCATCACTGCAACAAAAACACATCGTCATCATTATCATGACAGACATATCTCTGACTTCCACCCACAAGTTACGTAATATTTTTTATCATCTCTTAAATCTCTTAAACTTCTCCTTTATAATAATAATAATAATAATAATTAGTGGTATTGGCCATGTATATTATGTAAAATATCGAGGCCGGATGATCATTTTATTTTGTGCACTTGCTGATAAGTTAATTATCCTTTGTCACATGTTGATGAATCAAAATCCAATATGATTATTTTCCTCTAAGAACTCGATCTCATCATAGTTTGTTCTTTGTTCACAAAACAATTTGCCTCACATTGCTCCTTTTATGACAAAAACTATTTTTAGTTCAACTAAATATACTCCTGGTGTCTCAAAACACAATTAAAAGGAAAAAGAAAAAATCCAAATCTAAATCTGCACACAGTTTGAAGAACAGTGCTTTCAACCAATCAAGGTTTGAATTCTGATTGTAAGTGAATATAATGTTCAGATCAAAAATATAAAAATGAATTTGTCTTTGGCTGATACGATAATACAGCAACTTCTTCAGAAAAAAATAGCCATAGGGAGGACATCATGTACCTGCAAATGTCCCAAGGTGGCAAAGTATCTGGAATGTGTAAAGCTTTTCTCACATCGCCTCTGTTCAGCCAGTTCGTCTGAGCTGTGCTGTTGATGCAGGGAGGGACTTCACCAAGAGAAGGTGTTGCCTTACCTGAAAACTATATTTCAGATTCTTATCATTAACAACACAAGACAACAGGAAGTGTTTGAAGCACAGGTGTGTCAACAAGCAATACTTGTTTACATTGGGGAACGGTCACCTTGTGAGTGTGTGGTTGTTCCCTGTAGTTCCTAAATAGATGACTCATGGTCCTCTCATAGCCCCTCTGACCCTCACAATTCAAGTAGAGGGCATACTCATTAAGTCCACTATTATACACAATACCAAAGGCCACATTTACCTGAAACAAGAGAAGAAGTTACATTTGAATCAGTCCTTCAAGAGGAACTCTGAATACTGTAACCAAGAGTACACATACCACAGTCTTGCAGGCCTTGGTTGTGGGGTTGTGAAAGTTACAGCTTCCATTGCTGCAGCATTTTTTGTTCAAATCACGCCACAAGCTGCACACAAAATATAGCAACAACCATTGTATCAAATATGTGCAACATATACCTTGGTTTAATGAGGAGCTCTTTTCACATAATACAAAACACTAAAATTAGACACTTTGGTAGGAGAACAGCAGCAGTGTGCTACAGTGCCACCACAAAATATATGTAGGCACTATGAAACGTACTTGTTGTCTTAATGTACCATCTGGCTGAAGATATCCTCTCTCCAGTCTTTATATGTTGCTATGTGAAGTTATGTGTTTTTGTTATATTTCCTGTGTCACCACACTCACATCTTGTTGAGACTGCTATAGCTGTTGAGTACATTTTCATTTTGGAGGCTGTAGTTTAGGGTACTGTTGAATTGCATCGTTTTGTACTGACATGTGTTTCTATTATTCTGACAACCTCATTTTAGTCAGTGGGCAGGGCTAAGTAAAAGAAACACCTCTGCATTTAATTCAACAGCACGGTTTAACAGCACAACAAACTACATCCTCCAAAATGATGATGCAGTTGAATTAGCACCTTTCTTACACTGTTTCAATATAAAATAAAGATTATAACAGTCATAGAGCTAAGATTTAATGCAGATCTGTTTTATTAGAATGCATTGTTTCACTGGTGTACCTAATGAACTGGTGAGTGAACATATACGCTATGCAGCTGTACACCTTGTTTGTCTAGTCTTCAGACTTCCACTTTATATAGACTTCTGAACTCTTGTATTTGTAGTCATGAGCCACCAAGGGCCATTTTTAGTTTGGCCTGTGCAGCAAAGATGAACTGAAAGTTATGCCGTGTTACGTTGTGTATTGGGCTACATACTGGCATTTCATTTGCATAAATTCCCTCACAGCAAAGCAAACGATCTCTGTAAAGAGCCACTTACTCTTCTCCAAAGAGGCCGTGGTAATAA
Source organism: Planiliza haematocheilus (assembly GCA_005024645.1). NCBI lineage: Eukaryota > Metazoa > Chordata > Actinopteri > Mugiliformes > Mugilidae > Planiliza > Planiliza haematocheilus. The sequence goes on from SRSE01000798.1 coordinate 5,108,733, forward strand.
CCGAAGTAGATCAGAGATTGGTCATTGAGGGCAAAGCTGCTGAGACCATTCCCCACTGCAAAGCCCTGAGAAGAAGCGAATGTCCAAAAATAAATGTTTCTGACACTTTAAAAATGTTTCAGGAAGTACGTATGACTAAGACTAGGAGTCACTTGTTTTTCATGAAGCACCTCACCTTAAAATTCATTTTGGGACTTCCTGTGGCGACGAGAAGGCTGAGCGTTGGAACATAAATTCCACCATAACTCTCGCCAAAGATGAAGAACTCATTGCGAGTGAAGTTTGGGAATTTGGCAAAGAAACTCTGCAGGGCTTTGAAATTATCAGCAGCGACCTAAGAACATTTGACATGGTTGCTTATCCACTACAGTTTCCAGGTGTTAAATAAATACTGTTGATTGTTTAACAGAATGGGCTCACCTGGTCATCATCAGTGGCGTAGTTTTTGTCATCAGAGTAGGAATATCCCACTCCTGCAGGAGATTCAAGATACAACATGTTGGCCATCTTGTTCCAGCTGAATGGATTCTCATACAGTGTGGCTCCATTATCATTTACCTGAAAAAACAAAGATAAGAATGCGTCTTCAGTCTGTTTAACTCATGCGTGTTGTTGTGCACATAGCGAGCATGCTCACATGAAACGGTCCGTTCTCTGACAGAAATCCATCCAGTGAGCTGCAGCCTGGTCCCCCGTTCAGCCAGAGCACCAGAGGGTCTTTGACTGGGTCCCTCTGAGAAGTGACAAACCTGCAGGAGATCAGGACCAGGAATTAGTCCTCCATACAGACTGATCTACTGAAAGGTGACTTACCTCTACAATCTGCTGCACACCATGTTACAAATTAAAATGGGAAAATAATCTTAGTCATGTGAAAAGTTATGATTCTTTTCACTAGTCATCTATTTAAAAATACAAAATAACACAAGTTTATAAGATCCAAGAATGCAATCCTGCCATGTGCATCGCAGACTCAAAGACAATCACAAATCCAAGATCTTTAACCGACAAGACTTTTATTGCTTGCATATGGTTGTATACTGGGCAGTGCAAGGAAGTGATCGTGGTTAGTTTTACTGATGAGCTACTTTATCTTTCTTGTTTCACTTCCCTAAACGAAGAGGTGTCGGACTCTAAAACGCGTCCAACCAGTTAATCAGTGTGCAGGTCTACACGAAGCGACATATTTGTTCATTTTACATACACTTCCAGTGCTATTAAGCTGCATCAACTTATCTCATGATATTTTCCTCTATGGGAGCTAAATCCATCCATTGTTTGACCGGCGCAACAACATTTGTTTTTTTGTCCAACAAAAAGATATGAAACCAGGTTAGACGGAAAAGCCAACCATTGCCAGCCTGTAGCAGTTTCTTACCAGTAATGGAGAAACTTTCCTGGCCGAGCCTGGAGGTATCCCGACCACTGTCGATAGTTGGGTTTGAACGTCATTCCAGGTAGCTGGGTCACCTCATCGGGAGCGTACTCAGCTCGCAAACCAAGCAGAAATACGACTAGCAAACACAACCGCAACCCACCGGCGACCATCGCTGAGCCTCATTCACGTCAAACGAAATATTAGAAAATGAACAAAGTAGGCCTAGCTCTTATGGTCGGGTGAGGATAAAATAAATATCCCTTTAGGGCTCCCCTAACGTCCTCCACTGTAGCTCCGCATGAACAACACGACCAGGACGTCATATGACTGCCGCGTTCGATCACGTGACCGCAGCGTGACTTTAACGTGTTAAGAAAAAGTTGACAGGAGCCCGGACACGGACAAAAATACCGTTCAGCGACAATATCTTTCATGTCAAATAAATAAATAATAGATAAAAAGTCTGCAACACGTCCCTCACATTAACAACCTACACTGAAGGTACAAACTAGCATAACAGAGCCTCCGTCTTTCAAACCAGACATGAAAGTAAATGGTAAATTGATGGAAACGCAACAAAATAGTAAGTCAATCATACCACCAATCACAATAATTAATCACAATAATGATGGGCATAGAAGCATTAATCTTTAGCTGCTTGTAATTCCTATTATTTGATATAGGGTAAGCGTGGGCTTATTCAGGTAAACGTGTAGTGAATGTATTACTTATTTATAATTTTTGATTGTTTCACATTGCCATGTTTATGTTGTTCTGTTAGGTTGATCAACTTTATAATGTGTGTCTGCAGTGTTTAATTAATTTTCACAAAATTTCACAAAATTGTTCATGATTTGAATTTTTTGTATTTGCAAATAAAAAACTGAAAAGTGCGGCGTGCAAAAGTGTTCAGCAACCTTTAGAAGTCGCCTGATGATTGCTGAATGATCAAATGTTGAACTAATGACTAAATAGAGTCCACCTGTGTGTAATTTAATCTCAGTACAAAAGAGAATATTGGGGAGCAGACAGCATCATGAAGTCCAAGGAACACACCAGACAAGTTGCTGAGATGTTTAAAGCAGGGTTAGTCTATAAAAAAGGTATCCCAAGATTTGAACATCTCACGGAGCACTGTTCAATACATCATCCAGAAATGGAAAGAGTATGGCACAGCTGCAAACCTACCAATACACAGGATGAACTTACAGGATGAACAAGGAGAGCATTGATCAGAGATGCAGCCAAGAGGCCCACGGTGACTCTGGATGAACTGCAGAGGTCCACAGCTCAGGTGGGGGAATCTGTTCACAGGTCAACTACTGGTAGTACACTGCATAAATCTGGTTCTTATGGAAGAGTGGCAAGAAGAAAGCCACTGTTAAAAGAAAACCTCAAGGACCTCGAGAAGAAGCTATGTGGTTGACACAGCAAACATCTGGAAGAAGGTGCTCTGGTTAGATGAGCCCAAAGTTGAACTTTTTGGCCTAAATGCAAAACGTTATGTATGCTGGAAAACTAACCCTGCACAACACACCATCCCACTGTGAAACATGGTGGTGGCAACATCATGCTCTGGGGGTGCTTCTCTTTGGCAGGGACAGGGAAGATAGTCAGAGTTGATGAGAAGATGGATGGATGGAACCAAATACAGAGCAATCTTTGAAGAAAACCTGTTGGAGTCTGCAAAACACTTGAGAGTGGGCTGGAGGTTCACCTTTCAGGAGGACAACAACCCTAAACATAAAGCCAGGGCAACAATGGAATGGTTTAAAGCAAAAAATATTCGTGTGTTGGAATGGCCTAGTCACAGTCCAGACCTAAGTCCAATCAAGAATCTGTAGCAAAATCTGAAAACAGCCGTTCACAAACGCTTTCTATCTAATCTGACTGAGCTGACTGAGGTGTTTTGCAAAGAAGAATGGGCAAAATATGCAGTCTCTAGTCTGTGCAAGGCTGGTAGCGATATACCTCAAAAGCCTTGCAGCTGTAATTGCAGCAAAAGGTGGGTCCACAAAGTATTAACTCATAGCCACAAACAGGTGACGGGCAATTTTCAAAAGGCCACAGATAAGAAGCTGCATGATCTGAACGGGTGGAACACGTTGAGAGAACTACAGACTGATTAAACCAAATGCTCCTCACCATGAGGACAGCTCTTTTCATCAAGTTGGGTGTGTCATGAGGAAGGGATCTGCTCTCTCATCCTCCTCACTGCTGACAGTTTTGGGTGTCTGCTGCAACATGTTTCATACACAGGTTTGCCTGTATGAAACGTGTATCTGGTTCTCCAACCAGGATGGTGTGTTACTTTCTACTCTGCCGAACTGCTGATTATTAAATAATAGGGGGTGATTTTTTGTGATCTAAAAACCTGCTGATTCTATGAAAATTATTATATTTTAGCTTGTAAAGGATGGAGGATTTAGACTTATTTAAGAAAATACAAGATATGACGGGTGGCACAGTGGAGAGGTGGTTAGCACTGATGCCTCACAGCAAGAAGGTCACCGGTTCGAATCCATGGGCCGGCTGGCCTTTCTGTGTGTAAAGACATGCTCGTTAGGTTAATTGGTGATTCTGTATAATTGTCCGTAGGTGTGCATTCACACTCAGAATGTTGGCCCTGCGATGGACTGGCGACCTGTCCAGGGTGTACCCCTGCCTCTCGCCCGATGACAGCTGGGATAGGCTCCAGCAGACAGGACTAAATGGGTATAGAAAATGACTGACTGACTGACAAGATATGACATGGTAAAATGAAGACTGGGGATGTTACCATGTTGCATAATTTACACGGATTTTCTTTATATCTTTCCATTGAATTTTTTTCAAATAAATCAGTTTTGAGCTCTTGTTTAACTTATTGAATAATAAATTTATTAGCATTAAATACTAAATGTTGATAATGTAATTTATCTAATAACATAAAGTGGAATATGGCTTTATTCTCATGTAGCATTTGCGTATTGGTGGTTATAAAGGATATTAATGTTTTCTGTTCAATTTTAATTACTTTTTTTTTTTACAGTATTTTGTGGCAGAGACATAGAAGAAGAAGAAGGTCTGCTGTGAATCCAGTCTCTTGATGTTTGTACTGTATATTAGTTTGAACACGAGCACATGGCCACCCGCAAACATGCAAACACCAGATCCTGCCACAAGAGGGCGAGCTCAACCAGTGTATTCACCCCAGGAGACCAGAGCACCATGCCCTGCGTTACTGAGGGTACAGGATTCTTTTCTATTAAGTATCACAGACGATGTATCTGCTGTAATTATATCCACACATCATAGCATGTACTGACTAAATATAAGTATATATTCTATGTGCAAGTGGAATAAGCTCACACACTCTCGCACACGTTTCCCCTCCGATAGTCCACAACCCTCCCTGACACTCCACTCCCTCTCAATCTGGGCAGGCTGCCAGCTCAGCCCTCCCTCCCTCCCTTTCTCTCCCCTCTTTGCTCTGGATCTCTCTCTCTCTGTCTCTGTGTGTTCCGTACATACCAAGCCAAGCCTAACAATGCTGCGCTTACTAAACCAAGTGGCTTAGAAATTGGCTGCGATGTCGTTGTTCCCAGACCTCTCTTTCTGTGGTGGACTCGCTCTGTGAGGCAGTGCAGTACCCGGAGCAGGTGGACAGTGTGAGAGGAGAGACCTTAATCACCTGTTTGGGAAATCTGGAACAACGACGGACCAAAAAGAAAGAGGAACAGAGTCACTGTCCGCCCACCCCCACCACTCTCATATGCACTCACACATAGACACACTCCCCTTGCCTCTCCCATCTTTCCTCCCTATTTGTCTCCTCCACTCTCCGATGCTGGTGTGGTGAACAGCAAGACTCTCTTGGCTAAGCTGCATGGAGGCACAGGGAGGGGCAGGGAGCCCAGGTAAGAGCCATTTTATTTCTTTTCTCTGTGCCACAGCTTTGAGCACGACTGTTGCAAAGTGTCTTTTTCTATTTTAAGTTACTTACACTGTGAATTGTCTGCTTGCAGTTATCATGCAACATTAGGTTTGCAGTTGGAGACTTGCTGGATGGCTGGACCATAATTGCAATGAATCATGTTTGTCTTATGAGTGACTGTTGTCTAGTCAAGGGTTAATTACTGATGTGTAACATTTAAATAATGTTCTATAATTAATGTTCTCTATAATCTGTAACCCGACTTCAGCTGGGTCCCAGTGTCAGAGGGTTCATTTCTACATTTAACCTTCATGTTTAGCCCATTATTTCACACTAAAGATCCTGTTACATCCACACACTACAGGTCAACCACGAAAAAACTGGACTGATCAAGTAGAATTTGTGTAACAGTAGTGGATGCATATGGCCTTTGTGTAAAGACCATAGCAGCTGTGCAGTGTGCTGTGTGGCAGCACTGAACAATGCTTCCGTGCCACTGTGTCATTCAAAGGGATGGCATTCCAGCGATGTTATATACATGCACATCCAACTCTTGAATAAAATGCCCATGTGGGACAGACTATTACATTAGCTTTGATAAATTCTACTCATAATGTACAAAGTGGGGAAAAGCTGTAGCCTCTGAACATTCAACCACTATTACTCTACAGTACCTCAGGGTAAAACAATGTTTCTGAAGCCATTATAAGTTGCAATTTCAGCAGATATGCGCCGTAATCGTTTTTTTGTTTTTTTTTTTCAAATGGGAGATGCCTGCTCTGGCTGTGTGCCTCTTATCATTGTTTACTCACAGAATATCAGCAGTGCATGCAGACAGCTGAAATTACCTGCCCATGACAAATTGGGATATTATTTGTTCATTAAGACGTGATTGAATTAGACTGAACATCATTGCTGTGACGTATTACAGAGCTGGGTACAATTGTGACCTTTGGATTTTTGTGCAGTGGCAGACACAGCCACTGCTGTGAATCACTTGCAGTTCTGAATGAAGAAAAAACAGGAGAAAATAGTTCCTGTGCTAAGTATAGGATTAGAAGAAAATGCAATAAAGCATAGAGAAGAACTGGTCCATTGGAGAAATGTGCATGTAAATCTGTTTCTGCAGCATATGCAGAAGAAAAGGATACATATAGGATACAAAACAGAGAAAAAGAAACTGTATGGAATGGTGTTAAGACGTTTTTTCTTGCTCGCAAACGACAATTGATTTATTAAACGGAGACCGTGAATTTGATTCGACTTTTGGCAGTCGTTCAGCACATCGTTCTCATCTTCCCTCCCCCTGGTTCTCACTCCATCTGCCTGTCTGCTAACTGATCCACAGATTGTCACAGCTGACAGCTCCAGACAGGGGCAGCCACATCCTGAAACGGACACACACGTGATAGCTGGCTGTAACTTATATTCTCATTATTTTCTCTGGCTCCTTCACAGATAGTTCAGCAGGTGGTGGCTGCATCGGGACATCTGTGTAAACATGTTCTGCTTTATCTGCAGATAATATTGCCACTTTCTTGAAAGCTCTTCTCGCCTGTCACTGATGAACACTGTGACTGGAAGCCAGACTCAGAGTCAGAACTTCATGAATGTTAAATTATTCAGTATTTATTTAAAATAACATAAAGAGCTGTTAATTCAACCGTGTCTACATTTTGGAGGCTGTGGTTTGTAGCGCTATTGAATTATATTGTGAGGTACCAACGCATGTTTCTATTATATATATATATATGTACGTATATATATACATGACTAAATAACAGAATGTTTTTGTGTGTAATTCAATAGACTTTAACAGCACCACAAAAGAAACAGTTGAATTAACACCTGTCACAACACTCAAGAGGATAGGATTTGAACAGGACTGTTCTATCAGAATGTGTTTGTTTTCACTAGTGTACCTAGTGGATGGATGGATGGATGGATGGATGGATGGATGGATGGATGGATGGATGGACAGTGAGTATTTGCTGAGGACAGTGATGGAAATGGAAACCAAAGCCGCTGGTCTAAATATTGAACCAACATTTCATTATAACAGCGGAGGTAAAGCCATCAGTTTGTGTGCTCCTCACTGGGGAAATAAATCAATAGTCAGCAATGAACACTGTGCTTCTGAGTGTGCAACGAGGATCCATCGTGTTCTGCTTTCACCTCGGCCGTAGCACACGTTTCAACATACTTTTAATCTGAAATAAGAAATTTAACTGTCTAGGAACATAGTGCAAGTAGAAGTGGTACTAGCCATCTGGCCAGGCCCGCGGGAAGCTGCTTAATACTCCCACACTGTATTGCATCAACTCTACATGTTATCATGAAATAACTATATAGAGATCATTTCTCCTAAATGTTTCACAGACACACCACACTTCTCCTCTTGTGTCTTTCTGTACAATTAGCTCTGGTGCTCCTCTAACCCTCTAAAAGAAAGCATGTGTAGCTAATGGAAAGATGAATGACGGCTAAAATCTGTTGAATATCTTACATCCAGCATTGTAAGAAATACTGGCGGCCTCTTCCTTTCTTGCCAGTGAGTGTATCACACTTCTCTACACCTGTCTTTTCCTCTGCTCAGCCTCCACATAGGCCACACTGTTTTTTCAGTGGTGTCAAACAGGTGGACATTTAACCTTGATCAGGTTAAAACGATTTATGCACACTCCCAAATGAGATGGGACGCTATATTAAGAAGCTTCTGTTTTCAGACTTTGTTAATAGCCTGTGTGAACGCAGGCAGAAGAGTATATAATAGAACAAAAAGACAAGCAATTGAGGAGTGCACACAGCGTTATTTAAGCACTGGATATCTCTAAGTTTCCCTTTCCCTCTCATTTATCATAATATTAAGTCTAAAAAAGATTATCGGTCCCTCATGAGGAATTTCTTTCTCTGCATTTAAACCGTCGATTTGTTCACACAGCAGCACGTATTTGAGCAATGCACTGGTGCTTGTGTTCTGCCAGGGAACAGGGAGATAGGGAGAAACCTGTGACCTTATGGTCCCGGAGCTGCTCCTCTGATGTGGAGCTATAATAATATCTATGCTTTTTGTCTGTTTGCTCACTTTCTGTTTCTGGTCTTTGTGTAATAATAGAGCCCAATAAAGACATCCAGAAGCTGCTGAAGCCGTCCAGCTCAGGTGACCTGTCCAAGGAGCTGTTCCAGCACCCGTCAGGGGAGGAGGAGGGCACCCTGTCAGGGCACACTGCTAGCCTGCTGCACATCACTGAGAGGAGACGTAAGTCGCAGGGAAAAGGTGAAGGGAGTTGCAATATTAGGAATGTGAAACAGTGATGAATATTCATTGGCAGCAGAGAAGTGTTAGAGGCTCATTATGGCTGGGAAGTGCCTCGGGCAAAATACCTGATCAATGTGAAGGAGATAAGGTAGGAGGGCAGAGGATATCCTGATCTGTTAAAGAGATTGATTTGTTAATTACACACACACATATAATTTCACACGTATATCCCACTGAAGGATTTGAGTTATTTGAGTCGCACATTCTGAAAGATCGCTGCACCACAGCTTCGACTGAAAGGACTCATTGTGCATCAGTCCCATTGAGAGGCTTCCCTGTACGTGCCAGACTAGCAGGCCAAAGAAACCCAGAGACAGATACAGGGGCTACATGGGTGACAAGGCAGCCTTTATCTGCCTCACTAACTAAACACTTTTTCAGAGAGACAGCTCATCCAGAGGCTCAAGTCTGTGTCTCTGCAATTTAATGTAACCCATAAACCCATTCTACCTGGCAGGTCAGCTAATACTGTGTGACACAAAGAGAAGTAGAGGGACAGAAAGATGAGCCAAGACCCACAGACAGAAAGGTTTGAAAAAGTACAAAATGGTGTTAACCCTATCTCTCCCAAAAAGATGATTATGATTTAGCGCACATAGCTGCAGAACTATGTTGCAGTTTCTCCCAGAATGACAAAAAAAAAAACTTCCAGTGCTGCATTTATATATTTATTTTTTCCAGAACTACAGTTTCTCCTGAGTCATCTGCAACATTTATTTTTAGGCCCAGAGCAAACAGCCTAATGTCCCAGAAAAGATCAAAATGTTGTTTAGTTTGCAAGAAATAAATCACAGAAAAACAGGAAAATGCTGTACAGGTAGATGCACAGATAAATATGCTGCCATAAATGGTGACTGCTCATACTTTAATAGAAAATCTGCACAGTTACAGGGGAGAACGCCGGAGTTAAAGTTAAGTTTGGGGCAGAGCTTATTCTCTTCAAAACTAAAGTTTCAAAACTCTTTTCCTGCATTAATGAAACATTTTGAGCTAAGTAGCCTTCATCAGGGGGGTTTTGATGAACGTCCAGTAAAGCCTTCACAGGTCTGCACCTTGTTATCTATGCGTTTTCAGTTAGAAATATTGACCTGCCTGTTATTCATTCATTGGCCCATTAGCAACAATAAAGGGCCCACATTAAAATGTTTATGAACAACTGTGTGAAATAGTTTTTATGGACTGCATGCTCAGTCACTGGGAGGAGATTAACACCTACCAAAGAATGTAATGTGTAATGTTAGCTCAGTTTCAGTCCATCAGAGTGCAGTCATCATTACTATCTCATGCTGCCTGATGACCTCAGAGCATTGAGGGAGGGAGCTGATACAGATACAACTCATCACATCACCTCTTATCTCTTCACCCAAACCCTCACCATCCTCCCTGTTCTTTGTTCCCTCCTTTGAAGACTTTCATTTCACACAGCGCTCAACACTTTCTAACAGAATAAAAACATATTTCAAGAAGAGAAATGAAACAGAACACACAAATATGATTTCACCAGCCTGTATGCTTGCTGAGAGGAGGCGGTCGTCTTTTACTTTTGCTCTAGGCAGAAAATCCTCAGTTTCTTCGTCTCAGCTTGAATTCTCCATTGTCAGTCTTCCCCACTGGCATCTCAGAGCTCTGCTGATTGGCTTCTGAGATGGAGGCAGTTGTTTCAGTGTGTGTCTGCCGTGAGTTTGAAAAGGCACTGATCAATTATTCAAGGAGAAAGGGTGTGGAAGAGGAAAAAAGAGATGGGGAGAGGTGGATAAAAACAAGCGCAGCAGAATTGGAATAACATTTTAATCAATTCAAAATTGCAGCAGAAAATGTCAAGAGTGTTTCATTTAACAGGATTTCTTTTTGCTTCTTCATCTGCCTTTTGTCTCCTCCATTACCCTTTTTATTTTACATGAAGCTTCTTACCTAGCCTCGGCTCTCCCTCTTCTCCCATCATCCTCCCTCTCTGTATTTTTTGTTCAACACCGCCCACACATTTTTTTTTTTACATGTTTAAATGCCTCTAGGTGCCTCTAGATAATAGTAGGGATGATGACAGTAAACAAGACATAAGGAAAAGTAAAGTATATTCCCAACACTATGATATTTTTCTCTACACAGTAATTAAACATTCAAGTGTTTCTCCACTTGATAAAAAAATCTACTGTCAAACACAGAAACATGATCAAAGCTTTGGATGTGAACTATATGACTGCAGAGTCTTCCCTCTGCTGCGTTATATTCATATGTGGTGCAGAGGTTAATGTTTTTTTAATAACAAAAAGAAGAGATATGGTGACTGAGGCAGGATGAGAAACAAAAGTGAATTAAAATAAATTACAGAGAACAAAAGGTGCTACTGTATTTGAGCAGGTTATGTTTGAAAATTGTCCAAAAGACTGATAATCCATCATAACAAAAAAGCAACCGAGAATGTCCAAGAAGAAGTGAAAACCCATGGAAACATGCAGGCCAACATGGCATGGCAGGCAGACATGAAGGGGAAATGGAAAAACTGAAAAACTGTCAGCTCACAAGGTGAAAAACACAGGACACTAAGCCAACTGAGAGACACAGGATGAGAGATTCTTTCATAGTAAATCAGGAAGTAAATAAGCAAGGAAAAACAGGAAAGTAATGAATAGCACCAAATGTGTTTGTTGGACTACATTTAAATACATTGCATAGTAGTGTAAGACCGAATTTGCATATTTAATCATAAAATTCCAACTGTAGAAGTTTGAATGTGATCTGTTAGTTAAACTGCCAGACAAAGTGGTATCTTTGAATTGATTATTAAAATTCACAATCAACGTCTTTCAGGTTGTTTTCTCAAAACCCATGATTCTCATGTCTGAGCCAGCTATGAGGTATGGTGTACATAAGGCTTCTATGGAAGGTTTTGTTCATAAACGATTTATAACATGAATTATTTAACAGTTTATTCCTAAACCAATATATGTGTTTGTTGTTGACAGTAGTTTGTGATATATTTACCATCCATCCATTCTCTAATACCACTGAGTTCTGATTTAGATGAGTCTCCTCTGAAGAAAGCTTTGATTTGTATGTCAACGTAATTTATTTTTAATTTATGTATATCCAATATTCATATTGTTGTTCTGGCCTTATCTAACCACATAATACCGTATTTTTAATGCAGAAAACAGAAGTGTTTTATTAGAAATAATCACCTATTGAAGTTTCATGGCGGTATTTAGTAATAAAATTGTTGACTCTGTTCCCCTGCTGTGCCTTGGCTTAACCCAGGAATGAAGTTCCACATCTGATGACTTCAACTTGCTAGTTATGTACATTTGTATTCTCTCATTGTTGCTGCTTCCTTATTTTCATTCCACGTACCTCCTGGCATTTCTGCTGTTGAGTGTCCTTAATATCTTTCAAACATGGCACAATGACCAACCACTGCCTCGGCATGATGAATAGCCTTCTATAAATCAATATCAGGAGGACGATGCTGCAGGGAATTAAATGTAGCATCAGACAAAGAGCAGCAGGAGAGTGCGCTCTGCTTCTTCAGCCTCAAACAGCCTGGAAAACAGCCTGCAAACAACGAAGGCTAATAACAGCTTTCAGCCTGTCAGGCAACCCATCGCTTTCTTCACAGAGACACACCCACAGACAGCCAGTGATGTGCTTCATTCAGACTTGACTTTGGATGTCAGTCTGGTACCCAGCGTTCCTCAAGGAACTGCAGGCACATCTCAGTCTGCTCTAGTGCAGTCTCCAGACATCTTTGCGACAACAATGGCACATTAGTCTGGCTCTGTTACACTGCATTGTTTCCTAACATGGGTGTTGCTGAGACAAGCAGATGTTCTTGGATGTGCCTTGTACATTACTTTACATTACTTGAGTCTTTGAGTACATTTTATTTCATACACATCACACGAAAATTCCAACTTTGGAGGTGGACTGATAGAAATGATAAGCCAGGCATAATGATATGCACCATATGTGAATGTGACCCCGTTTTGAGCAGGAGTAGAGAGTCCTGTCTGCTCGAAAGTCAAATGAACAGGTGCCACACACCCAGGAGAAAAATCACAGTGCGTTAAAGAACTGGCTATTTTCATCTCCACTCAGCTCTGGTTTCAGGTCTTCAGTCGCCTCCTGTGTCGACACACAGACACTTGCTGACTACAGCAGCAAGCTCACACTTAGAGAAAGAAATCTACAGCCATGTGAAATGTGGCTGAAGTAGAGACACTTCACAAGAGATGTCCAGATAAATAAAAGTAGATAAAAGAGTAAATGTGAAGTGGATCTCACAACAATACTGCAACCAGCTATTGATCTGATGAGTAGAGATTTAAGAACAGCTTCAGTGAGCATTACAAAATGAAAGCACTTCATCCACCACTTCTTTTAAACAGCAGCTTTTCTACTGAATCTCCAGACCTCTCCACAGACTAAAATGTTGTCATTTTCTCTCTCTGCCTCACAGAACCACTGAGTAGTGTGTCTTCCTTAGAGGTGCACTTTGACCTCCTGGATCTGACTGAGCTGACGGACATGTCTGACCAGGAACTGGCTGAAGTTTTTGCTGACTCTGATGAGGAAAATCACAATGAGTCTCCAGCAGGTAGGCCTGCTAAAACGAAATGGATATTATCTTACAATACAAAACAATGGGAGAAAACAACATAGATTTACCAGAGGATTTTGGAGAAAACAATGCAATTAATGATTATTCTCATGTCACTGTCTCATTGAATCCGGACACGCACCGCATGTTGAAGCTACAGTTTCAGTGTGTAAACAGCAGTTTTTAAGTGCGTTGTGTTGATGTGCAGACACCTACTGTTCCATAGCTCATGCACAGGTTTGTCAGCATATTTTTGTCAACCCTGTGCAGCTTCAAGTGCATCATTTGATTTTTGAGAGAAGCATTCAATATGATATTAAATAAATGTGATTAAATTACTAAGTGAGTGGATCAAAAAGAAAGAGACAATCATTTTGAGTGAAAAGAAAATACAATATTAAGTGGCTTTGAATGTGTACTCTTCCTTGAAATCCTTACAAGTTTGTTTGAAAACTTTCGTTTAAAGTTGAAATAAGATTAGATTTAGGTTAAAAAGCTATCTTCAAGGCTACGACATGGTTTTATGGTAAAGGTCACGGTCATGGTTAGGTTTCAGGTGAAGGGCTATGGAATGCATTATGCATTATGACCCAGCAGGGTCTGAAAATGCCTGCTGAGCTAAGTAAGATCTGAAATGTCATGTGACCCCTTCAAGGACCCATCGGAAACACCTTTCTTAGTGTCACAGATAAATCGCCTTTAAAGTGACTATTAATAACATTCAGAACAAGATAATATGAGTTGTTTTATTCTGAAAGCAGCATCGTCATCAAACCAATCCCATATTAGCTCAGTAATTCAAATGCATTACATTAGTCTATATTGCAGAGGTGAGACAGTGTGTCGTTGCAGCAGGTACAGGAAAGAGCTTACACATCCTTCTACCAATTTGCAAAAGGAAGCAACATGTTTTATTTATGACCTGTGAGCCTCATCCTGCATGTGTGCAGTGAACTCCCTCCTTTGACACGCCCTCCTCTCAGCATGCACACAGCATTTCCTTCCATTTATAGGTCCAGTTTAGACAAGGTCTTACAAATGACTGTATTTTCTATGAATGGCAGTGCTAATGAGAAGTTTAAAATGCAGTTGTTTTCTCAATAATAAAGAGCTGAGAGGTTTAAAACAGGAGGCGGTTTACATGCATCCGTGCAAAGATCTTAATTGTGGTTTATCTGACTCTGCGGGTTGAAACGCACAGCACCAGAGGAAACTTTATGTGAAAGGTTTTTGCGATCAGACATAAAATCACTCTCACAGTGATATTAAAATTTAATGAATCATTCATAATTTTCCTTTACCGTGCACCTCCCTCCTCAACAGCATATTGCTAATGCTCCATAGCACAGGTATGTATGGTAAGTGGGAGTTATGGTGCGGCATTTGTGCTGTATGCTGCTGTTGGCAACACCACAGCCGCTTAATTTAATTAAAGATGTTATACAGCGCTCAGCACAGAGATGCACCTTATGTGTGAAAATAGTAAAGTTCTTAGTAAAGTCTGTGTTAGATGGATAAAAGCAAGAGATGTACTTTACTTGGCTTCAATTTCAGAACCCAGCAGAAACAAGTTGTCAACATTAACATACATATGATCACCTTATTTATACATCCAGCTGTTATGGAGCTTCATTGTTTATTAGGAGTGTTTCTTGGCTATGCTTCATCAAAATTAACCCCCAAACAACGAACTCTAATTCACATAGCTTTGGAGACCTGCAGATTCAGGTGACAATCCCGTGTTCGTTCATAATGTCATCATTGTGACTTGGCAGCATTAGACTTAGGTTCAGACATCACTGTCTAGAGTGAAACACTTTGAGCTATGCTTTTTGGGATCACGTCACACTTTGCCAAGATTAGATAATCAGTAAACTTTTACACCTTTGCAAAACTCTCATACTCTCATTCCCCAGTAATTATTAGTGATATCAACAAGAATTTACTATCTCAGAAGATCTGAGGCACAGAATACATTTAAGGATAAAACATACAGTTGAAACCAGATGTTTACCATTTTTCTCACTGTCTGAAGTTAAATCAGACTACACTTTTCCTGTTCTAGGTCAGTTATGATTACTAAAATTATTTCTATTTGCTAAATGCCACAATAATGAGAGAGAGAATTACTTAGAGAAATTTTTATTACTTTCTTCAGAGACAGAAGTTTACATACAGTACACAAAGATTACTATGTCTTTAAACAATGAAGGAAAGCCCTGATGGTGATGTCATGGCTTTGGAAGCTTCTGATAGGTTAACAGACAGCATTTGAGTTAATTGGAGGCACATCTGTGGATGTATTTTAAGGCTACACCTCAAACACACGGCTTCCTTTTTTTGACATCATGGGAAAATCAAAAGAAATCAGCTAAGATATCAAGAAGAGAATTGTGGAGCTCCACAAGTCTGGTTTATCCTTGGGTAAAATTTCCAGATGCTTGAAGGTGTCATGTTCATCTGTTCAAACAATTAAACGCAAGTATAAACAACATGAGAATGTCCAGCCATCATACTGCTCAGGAAGGATACGGGTTCTACAGTATGTCCCAGAGATGAACGTGTTTTGGTCCAAAACGTGAGAATCAACCCGAGAACAAAAACTAAATATCTTGTCAAGATGATGGTTGAAGTTGATAAGAGAGTGTCATTCTACACAGTGAAACGAGTCCTGTACTGACATGGCGTGAAAGGCCACTCAGCAAGGAAGAAGCCATTACTCCAAAAGCAACATAAAAAAGCCAGATTACAGTTTGCAAATGCACACAGGGACAAAGACCTTAATGTTTGGAGACATGTCCTGTGATCTGATGAAACTAAAGTAGAACTGTTTGGCCATAATGACCATCATTACATTTGGAGGAAAAAAGGGGGAAGCTTGTAAGCCTGAGAACACCATTCCAGTATGGGGGTGGTAGCATCATGTTGTGGGGCTGTTTTGCCTCAAAAGGAACTGGTGCACTTCATAAAATAGATGGCATCATGAGGAAAGAACATTATGTGGAAATACTGAAACAACATCTCAAGACATCAGCCAGGAAGTTAAAGCTTGGACGCATATAGGTCTTCCAAATGGGCAATGGTCCTACAAACTGGCTTAAGGACAACCAAATCAATGTTTTGGAGTGGCCATGACAAAGCCCCAATCTCAATCCCATAGAGAATTTGTGGGCAGATCTGAAAAGGTGTGCGTGTGAGCGAGTGAGTCGACCTACAACCCTGACTCAGATACACAAGTTCTGTCAGGGTTGTAGGACCAGAATTCCAGCAGAATATTGAGAGAAGCTTGTGGAAAGATACCCAAAATGTTTGACCCAAGTCATATAGTTTAAAGGCAGTGCTACCAAATACTAAGGAAATGTACGAAACTTCTGACTTTGAAGAAAGTAATAAAAAATGAGAGGTTTAGTCTGATTGAACTTCAGACAGTAAGGAAAAAAGGTTTATGTGTCTTTTAACACAGTGTATGTAAACATCTGGTTTCAACTGTAAGTTTCTAACAACGTCACATTATTTAATCTCTATGTGTTGTATTACATTTACTTGTCCACACTTGAAACCCTCTAAATGAATCCAAGAGACTTCTCCTTAAGAGTAGTATGTCTTTCACTCTTCTGTTTTACCTGCATAAATTAGGACTAAAAATAGCTCAGGCATTTGAAAACACAGTTGAAAGTGTTCAACCTTTTCACATGAAATGTGTCGTTTTGTACCTCTTCCAAAAAAAAAAACCTGTCAACCTGTGAGCTCTTTCTCCATAACTGCCTCGGGTATGATTTGCACAGAGGAAAGAAAACAATTTGAGACAGATGCAACCACCGAGACGGCTGTATACCAAGTGCATATTGTTGGTGGTAATACTCACAGAAAGTCTCAAGGATTAAACACATAAAACAGCTGTTTCTACAGGAAGTTTTCAGGTACATATGTATTCGACTAGCAAAAGTGATGCTAGTAATGTAAACAGTAGCTCATGATGCCGTAGTGTAAATTAGTCTTGGTGTCTACGACTGCTCGGGTCAGTAGCACTGAGGCCGGAAGTGCAAGCAATCTTTATGGATAAAAGTGTCTATCTAATACAATGCTATATATTTACCTCTGTAAGTCCAGAGTGGTATTCCTCTCTCAATATTTCACTTTTGCAGATTTAAGCAATATTATTGTATTTTGTGATGCATTAAGTTTAAGTGTGCAACACTGTGTCTGTCCACACACAGAGATTATCTGTGGTCTGGTTTTGTTGAAGTTAAGGGGCCCAGGAATAGGATTAGGGTTAGACACTTATTTGGGATGAGCCCTGTTAGAGTTGGGGCTAGTGAACGGATTATATCACATGAGTGAAATTACTCAAATTTCTCTGATTTCATCTGCGTATACCTGCCAGTTTTATCTAGACTCCTGTTTCACCAAGGGCCTTAATAAAATGTTCATTTTTTGACCTTTCTTTTGTTTTTGACTTTCTGTGAAAACTGTAATAGTTACAGATTGCAGATATAGTACAAAGGCTGTGCAATGGCCATAGAAAAGAGAGGATTTAGTTTATCCATAGGCGACTTCAGGGAGAGACGTAAAATCAATAATTTTCTGTCAAAGTTTGCATTGCGTATGTGGGTTATGTAGCTTTGAGCTGGGATACTTAGGATCTATGGGAAACTGCTGAGTGCATAAGGAGTTCAAGAGGCAGTGGAAAGGAGGAGAGGAGAGGAGAGGAGAGGAGAGGAGAGGAGAGGAGAGGAGGGGAGGGGAGGGGAGAGGAGGGGAGAGGAGGGGAGGATGGGTGAGTGGGTTCATGCTAAATGTAGGTTCCTGAATAATTCACTGTCCCCTGCTGGAAACAAGGCCTGGTCCTTAAAAACACTTATCATAACTCCTCCTGCACATTACTTATACATGTTGTTTGTTTTGTTTACTCTGCTGTATCTCCGCCTTAAATCCTTATTCCATTTTGATACAAAATGTTATTTAATTTTAGTTAAACGAATCTCTTTCATTAAGCACCTCTTTCTAGAGCAGCTCCAGAGACACAGGACAAAAGGCTGATGTCCAGCCTGAGGTCTGCTCTTTGTTTAACTCTCATATGAGCTTGATGAACCATAAAGTTTACCCACATCCCTGGGAAACTACCACAGGCCTCCTTTTGTCTGTTGCTGGAACAGTAACACAGTTACTGATGACACTGCAGACTATATGCTGTTGTTTGTCTGTTCTGTTTTCACAGTCAAGTAGGAGTTTATTTAGAGCAGGGAATTATTTTAGGAACAAGTAGTGGATGTTACACATGAAGCATATAATGTGTTAAGTTTTAGCCCACAGGGAGTGCAGCAGCAGCAGCAGCAGCAGCAGCAGCAGCAGCTTTCTGTGTCATTCTTTGGTGAATTATGCTTTTGTAGAAGAAGACCACAATTCATAATCTCTATAAAAGTGTCACTGATTCCATTTCAACTACTTTACTCCCTTTAGGGCTGCTTTAGGCTTTTAATGGTCTTACAGATCTTTGATAAATACTTGCCCTACTTCACAAACACTGGTTGAGCTGTGCTGGGATTAGAATCCACAAATAAATCAAGGGTTGTGTCCTTTAAATGGGCTGAAAGAGACAGTTTTGCTTGTGTCCTCACAAAACACCTGCAGGAGGATTCAGTTCTTCAGAAACATTACATTATGCAGCAAACTGAAGAGTGAAGACGCAGATTGCTTGTAGACAGCAATATAGCACAGTACACCCATAGCTCGACATGTTGAGACAGAGAGGAGAAAAGCAAAAGGGGAAGCAATAGTTAAATTGTGAGGAGGTTTACGTGAACAGACAGTCGCCTCTGGGTGTGCTTCCTTTCATGTTCCTGAATTTTTATTCTTCAGTCATTAAATAACAAAATATATGCATTAAACAGACAGGTATACAAATAAAGTTTGAATGCACAGTTATTTTATAACTACATTGATGCAACAACCAGTCACCAGCAGGTGTTCCAGACTCCTTCCTGCTGGAGGTTGCTGTCCTGCTCATTAAAAATCGAGTGGAGACGCCATCAGTCACCTGAGATCAATACGTCTTCTCATCCTCCCCTTTTCTGTCTCTCTTTGCCTGTCTGCCTTTAATGCGTGTGAAGATACGGATGTGACTTAGGGGAGATATATAAGCCAGGTACTGAGTATGACGTTAGGGGACTTGACAATAGGCCGGTATTGGCAGTGAAAGGCAGAGTCAAGTCATTCCCTCTGATTTTTTCCTGGTTGGTTCAACATCACCACCAAGTGGAATGAAACGGAAAACACAAAACTAAACATAAAACAAAGACTGTTGGTATTAAATGGTAACATTTTAAGTTGTATGAAAAGTACACTTTTATTCTCTTGGATCATTTTACAGTAGATATCACACATGTGAGGAAATAGTTTCTTACTCCATCTTAGCTGTGAATGGAATCACTGGAGTCCTGATAATGTATTTGTGCCGGGGTGAACTGAAAGCTTGATAACTTTTTGTGAAAAGCAGCCAGCTACTGTGACTTTCAAACCCTCTGTTGTCAATATACTTTGGCTTATGAGCAAAGACTAGTACAAGCTCAAAATGTATGAATAAAAAACCTCGGTATACTATATGTGTCTGACCAGATTTTGGGATTAGTAGGTAGTAAGTTGTTGTGTGTGTGTTTGTTTCTCAGGTTCCCATCAGCCCATGCTGCCCAGAGGTGGGTACATGCGCTCCCCCTCGTGGACACGCTGCAGCAAAGTCGAGCCTCCGCGTGAGAGGAAGCACCACAGTGACTCAGACACCGCAGAGCCCTTAATGAAGCTGGAAAGGCCAAAGCAACCGTGATATCTGACACGAGACGGGCGGACCACGGGGAGGAAACCCAGAGCCAGTCACACAGCCAGAGTGGTAACACAAAGTGGACCAAGAGGCCTCCGTCTGCCGCCGTGCACACACAAAAAGTTTCATGGTGCTGGTGAGTTCAGGCTGAACTCTGGACACTGAGCTCTGTACTCTAACTAAAGAGACGTGCAATATATACACTCTCCTCCTTTCTCCCTGTTCTCCCTCTCTCACACACATACACAAACACATGCAATCATTGTGTTTTTCATGCAAAAGTTCTTTCCTAAATCCAATGTGGGCTGCCAGATTTTTCTTTTTTTTTCTTTTGGATGACAGACAGGGTATGAGGCCAGCAAAATAACAGCCCCTCACCCTTCCAGCCTCTCAGGTTGGGCCTACACAGTGAGATTAGCACTAAAAGCGGAGTCCACAACGTGAGGCTAGACCTTCCTTGTGATATTCAAACAGTAAGAATCATTCTCAATTACCAGGGTTGTTCAGAATAAATCTCACTGGGGCTTACTGAGACTTAGTATGTTGCTTGTTAAACTGACAGGGTTTTCTGTCACCGCTAAGTAAATGAACCTGAGCAGAGGATGTGGGTTTCAGTGAGGCTCAGCTCTACCGATCCTACCTTCATAATTTTAACAAAGAATGTGTGTTGTTATTTTAGACGCCCAAATAAAGAAACTTGCACTTCTCTCACTAGACTGCATTTGCAGTACCCTCCAGAATTATTGGCATTTGGTTCAGATGACTCGAAAGATAAACAGACCAAGTAGCAGCTGTAAGCAATACACATTTCCATACGCAAACACTTTTTTTCAAAATGTGTTCAGATTGTTTTCACTTTGCTTATCTTTATGAAAAACTAAGGCTGCCACAAATGCTGCTGCTAAGATAATGAAAGTGATCCAAAGGTAAATTCACACCATAGACAGGTGGATGCCAAACATACACAACAAAGTGCCAAACATTTTGTAATCACTGTTCAAATAATGGATTTCACTTTGGATGCAATATTTCTTACCTTTGTCAACAAAGGGGATAGCTGAGTACTTGATTTATTTGTCGTGTGTAAGCTTGTCTACACCAGGTGTGCCAATAATTCTGAATGCTGTGACATGGATGAATCAAACGTGGATGGAACAGGATGGAAGAAGAATAAAGGCAAAGAAAAGTATTTGTGTGGTTTGTGTTGTTACTACGTTCAGTAGCTTATGCTGTACACACTGAACACTACAATACATACGCTATGTTTTTAAGTATGCAGTTACAATCAAATATACAAATCTGTGGTTTAGAAAATCACACTGGTGCAGATACACATTTTATCTTGTACACACGGTGTTGTCTACATAGAAGGCAGGAAGAAAACAGACCCCAGAGCCCTGCAAAGGTTTCAGAGGCTTAATTGCTTAAGGCTTGCTTTGCAAAGGTTACTCATTTGCAGAAATTTTCGTTTATTTAAATTAAACTGAACTTTTGCATTTGTGAAATATAACAGTTGCTTAAATCTCACTAAAATGCATTTGCAAACTACTAATGGAATACATGTGTAGATAAAACTTTGCAGTAAAGTAATCACAGACATTAATAGAAACTAAACTGCTTTTTTAAGAGGAGCCAGTAACAATGCATATTGGTGTATAAAAATGTTTTAATACTCATCACAACCATCTCTCATTTGTCTTTGTGACATATAAAAAGAAATGCTCATAAAAATAATACATAGTCGAGCAGGCACAACATTGTAATATCAAACACATACAGTACACTAGTATCCAACCAGCTATCATGTGCTACTGTTACTGGCTACTGGCATCATAATTAAGACACTATAAACATTCAGATTACAGTGTGTTGCCTCCCTTTAAGGAATAGTTGTCAGACAGGTTATATGAGAATGCTACATGATTTGTTATCTAGCTTAACTTGCTTAGCTCGTGATAAGGAAACATTCAACTGACTGACATTACACATTAAAACAAAAACTTGCTGTCACTGTTAATACAGTGAGAATTTAAGGGTACTGAGAAGAAGATGGCGACACACAAATACGATACAAGCTTTAAAATATGGCAACAACTGCATGCAATCCACTAACATATGTGGGATCTGTCATATGAGTATAAACATAATCACTAATAAATGAGAACCAGGTGTAGGAAGGTTAAATGAGACACAGAGTCTCCATTGCACAGTAGTTTAAAGAAAGATTTCAAAGTATATTATGACATACATCAATCTGGCAAAACACCATGACCACTGACAGGAGAAGTAAATAACATTCACCATCTTGACACGATGCAATGTTCTGCTGGGAAACTTTTGGACCTGGTATTCGTGTTGATGTTACTGAGACAATTAAATTCCTGCTTAAACCAGATAAGACACCCCCACCCCATAGAAATCCTCACAGCACAAGCTGTTGGCCTGGCCTCCAAATTCACTAGATCCCAAACTGGTCAAGTATCTGTGGGATGATCCACAGAGGCCCCTCCCATCAACCCACACAATAGAACTGTTGAAGGTACAAGGGAGACCTACACAATATTAAGATCATAATGTTAAGGTCATAATATTATGCCTGATCGATGTACAATATATCAGAAAAGGCTGATTTCCCCACTCAGCTAAAACTCATATTACATATTAAGTCACAAGTAAAAAGGAGGTTTGGATGAGACTCCAACTTGTCTTGATAAATGTATTCATTTGTAAAAATCTCAACCACATAGAAGCAGCAAATATGTTGAAACTGAGTGAGGTTGGATAAATATAACAAACCTCAGAATAAAATCTAACTTATCTGTCCCTTATGCTGATACCAGCAGAGTGTGCTAGCTAATACAGAAATACTTATTAATAACTGCCCATGACTACTATTTATTTGTAGTCTTTGCCAAAATAATTGCACTTCAAGATTGCACTACAGCATGAAGGAACGGAGCAGATGGCTCATCTGGCAAAATGTAAGTCCCACAGCCTGGTCAGATTCTCCATTTTTACAGAAAAACAAAAAAAGTGCGCACCACATAAAGGCCACGCTTGGTCTGGAGGCCGTCATTGAAATGAACCATGACCGGCTAGAGTCTGGACTACTAGATGCAGTAAGAAAAACAAATCCAGTGGAATATTCACCTTAATGCCTCACCTACAGGTAAAGAGTTGATTTGTTGTGCTGATTCTGCAGGTGTTTTTCATCTCTTTTATTCTTGTTCCAGTCCTTCAGTCCTTCAGTTAGCGATGTGTCCTCTTCTGATTCCCCCAGCCCTTCAATAAACTCTTCATATGAGGAATTCTCTTGAAAGGGGCGAGGTCCGAGCAGCTCCATCATGTCGGCCCTATCTAGGAAATCTTTTTGTAAAAGACGTTTCGCCACCTGCAATACATGGCCAATGATAAATAGTAAAGAACATTTTATTCTGTAAATTATACCAGTTAATCATTGGTATGCATTCTGTATTTTTGATGGCAGACTTTGAGATCACATGTACTGACAATTCAGAATTTGAAAGTGTATTTACACAAAATGCAAAAGAGCTGCACCATCCACTTTGCTTTAGCTCTGACATGAATCTCTACAAAGTGAAAATAGGTCACACCTTATCCACCATTTCTTTCTTATCCAGGACAAGCCGAAGCGTTCGTTGGAAGGCAGCCTCTATTAGCAAGCGGACCTCCTGGTCTACAAGCTGGGCTGTAGATTCACCGAAGGGCTTCCCTGTTAGTACGCTGCCCTGCTGAGGGAGGTCGAAGCAAACCTGACCCACTTCCTCATTCATTCCAAACTGCATAATCTAAAATATGAAGAGAAATGACAGCTCAAAGAGGGAACTCAACATTTATAGTCAGCATAGTCTTAAGTCTTTATACAGAAAACACAGCACATAACCAGTAGTTGTGTTTCTGGGTAAAATTATTTTGGTTACGACACAATTCTTTTTTTAATAAGGGTGTTTTAAACTGTAGTGATTACCTGTGCATAGGCTGACTGTGTGACTTTCTTGAGGTCATCTTGTGCCCTGGTGGTGATTTGGTTAAAGAACACCTTCTCAGCGACTCGGCCGCCCAGCATCATGCACATTCTGTCTAATAGCTGGTTCTGCGTGAACAGGTACTGTTCCTTAGGGAGATACTGAGCATAACCCAAGCTACTCCCTCTAGGAGCAATGGACACCTGGCGGAGTACATCAGTTTAATTAAAAAAATAATAGAATAAATACTCTTGTAGAAAACAGGCTCTGCAGAAAAGTACAGGATCAAAATGGACTGTATACCTTAAGTAGTGGGTCTGCATGTTCAAGAAACCAGCCAACGACAGCGCGCCCTGCCTCATGATACGCTACAGTAGTCTTTTCAGGCAGCTGCAGTACCGGAGTCTTTTTCTCCAGACCTGAAAACAAGGAGGATGTCTTAATAAACTAAGCAGTACGTGGATATAGGTAAGAGAAAAGTGACCTCACCACACTTTTTATATGGAGTAATAATAATGCATGATACATATGTAAGTCCTCACAGTATGGTCTCAATGAAAAAATACTAATTAGTGTGTACCTGTGGTTGTTAAACTCACCTCCAGTCACTCTCTGAACTGCCTGCTCAAAGTGATTAACAGTGACGCTGCGGTTGATGCAGCGTCCAGCTATCAGAGCGGCCTCATTACACACGCTAGCAATATGTGCCCCTGAGACACACAAACAGAGATTATTATGAATATGTTTTGTTAGATCCACTGGTGACTTGATGGAGCACATGTCTGAACTTCCTGTTCTTACCAGTAAAACGTGGTGTTAGTGCAGCTAGCCTCCTGGCCAAAGCCTCTACATCTATACTGGAGTCCAACTTCAGATGTCTTAAATGCACATTAAAGATGGACGCCCTGCCTTTTATGTCTGGTGGGCCTGCGGAAAAGACAAAGCAAGCATTCAGGGAGTTTAATATCACATGCGTTCTGGGACATTAAGCATGCAGCCATTGTGTTTAAAGCAGACAGTTTGCTGACTCTGTCTCAGACTCCGAACCTCATGAGGATCTCACATTAACAGGCCGTGCAGAAGATCATTCAGCTATTTCATAGGCAAACTCTACATGTTATAGAGTCCTTTTTCAATAAGCCACTGGGAAACAGTCTCAGTGGTAATATTTTAAACCTGAAAGCTGGAGATGACAAAGGCAGGAGAGTGTGTGAAGAGCACATCTAATTACCAATTAAATTAAACAGCCTGAGTGGCGGCTGTTTTTTTTGCGACAGCAGACAGACTAAAGGGAAAACAGGAACTAAACAACACAAAGGGGAGCAGTGTGTCCCATCTCTCCAGTTATCTAATCATTCTCCCTGTCAGAGAGAAAACTGCCCTGCACACCCACCATGTGGTGCTGGCGTCAAGTAAATTAGATCTAACATTCAGAAAAACATCAGACATGTTAACCAAGATAAAAGCCTACAGTATACAACAGATGCTTTCAATGATATACAAAGACAACAGACAGGAAAAACAGAATTAAATTTAACAGACAATAAGTATGTTTTTATGGAAATGTGTCAAAAAAGGCAATCTTGGTCAAGCTTGAGCTTGTGATTGAACAATAGAGCAGATGAGTGCATTTAGAGTGCAGCGGTCAATAACTGAGGTAGAAATACATTTATGCATCAGTGTGTTTCATAAACCACCAAAGATACACAAGATAGCTGTGATTAGCGCTTATACTTTACTTATGTATATATGTCGATCAAAGCGTCCAGGCCTCAGCAGAGCTGGATCCAGGACATCAATTCGATTGGTCGCAGCTAAAACGATGATGTTAGTGCTACTGTTGAATCCTGTCACGACAAAAACAATTAGCATAAACAGAGATTGTGAAACACTGCGCAGAGAACGCGAGAAAGGCTAAAAGTGACTGCCCACCATCCATTTCCACCAGCAGCTGGTTCAGGGTGTTTTCCTGCTCACTCTGGTCGACACAGTTCCCTCTGCCTCTCTTCCTGCCAACTGCGTCGATCTCGTCAATGAAAAGAATGCAAGGGGCATTTTTTCGAGCTGTGGCAAACATGTCTCTTATCTAATACAGGACAGAGCAGAGAGAAGTTGCATATATAATCACATTTAGAAATGTATTGCTACTGTCAGTGCTACTATACAGAGCTTGCATTAATATATCTTCAACATTCATCAATCAAATTAACTGTTGTGTTTACAGATGACTTGGCCAAACAGGAGCATGATCGACATGTGATCAGTCATTCAGTTTGAAGAGTTGAGTTTTCAGCTCAGTACTGACCCTCGCTGGGCCCACGCCAGCAAACATTTCCTGGAACTCAGAACCATTGACTGTGATGAAAGGGACGTTGGCTTCTCCTGCAGCGGCCTTAGCTAGCAAAGTCTTCCCAGTTCCAGGTGGCCCAGATAACACTGCACCCTGGAAACAAAGATGTTGCTTACATTCACTTAATGTGCATTAATTCTGTTGGTGTTGCTTAATAACAACAATTCCTCCATTACAATAATATAACACACCTTAGGGATCTTGGCTCCCAGCTTGTAGTACTGATGTGGATTTTTCAGGAAGTTGATCAACTCCAAGATCTCTAGTTTTGCCTCGTCACAGCCTGCAACATCCTCGAAACGCACACTGATCTTGTCTTTAACTATCTTGGCTTTGGATTTGCTTAGTTTGAAAGGGTTTGCTCTCCCCATACCTGCTGGTCCTTGCCGAATGGCAAACAGAAAAAAGCCAACCAGAAGTAAAGTTGGTAGGACATTTAAAAAGAATGTCCTGTGGGTGGGAAAGAGAACCTCAATTAGCCCAAAGACCCACACGAGCACATGAATGATTAAAATAGTATGTAATTAAAGTTGCTTTAATATTAAGGTCAGATTCTCTCACCCGTCACTTTCAGTGCTATAGAGTATGGGTATTTTTTGTGTGGAGTCCTGGCCTATTTCTCGCTGAGCCATCTCCAGGTTACGCTCAAAAGAGTCCACACTGCCAATGTTGAACCACAAATAGCTCTGAAACATAAAGACATCTCAAATGAACAACAGTGTACTTTATTTTGTATTAGAATTGGTTCCCCAAATGGGGAGGCAAGTGAAAAATGATAAAGAGGTTATTATCATTTCCTGAAAATTCAAGTCAGCGTCATTCAGATATCAAAGCAGTGATTAAAGAGAAGATGTAAAGAAAAGTACCTTGTTTTAGTCTGTTGTTTTTATGATATTCTTTCTTGCCTTGTTTTTGTAAGGGAGCCTTTCAAAGTAAGAATTTCATTGCATGATCTAAAGTGTAATTTTTACTGTGGATATGACAATAAACATCTTGAATCTTGAATCTGTCTTAATTTTGGGTTTTAAGAATTCCAGCAAAGCATTTTATTTGAGCAACAAAAACAAATAGGAAACATGATTTAATCAAAATTGGGTTGTGTGCAATGATCATATCATAGCCCGGGACTGGTGGGGACTGACCAAACACCGTACATATAACAGAATTACGGTGTCACGCACCACTTCTGATGTGTTCACTCCGTGTGCAGGAAATACTTTGACATACTGTTTGTTGACAACTTCCACGTGGCCCACCTGTGTACAGAGCACAAACACTATGTGTTCACAGGTTTGGAGACAAGAGAAACACAGATTGGGATGATCTAAAAACAATATCTGCCACCCTCACCAAGCCTTTGCTCAAGAAGTGATGGACAAAAACCTTCCAGGAGATCTGGACCCCGATTTCTTTACAGTGAAAGTACAAGAATGCAGACGCCATGCCAGCTGCTCCGACTGCAAGGTTCTGGAATGTTTTCTTATACAAGAGAAAATCATCCTGTTGGATAAGGAAAGAGAAAAGAGAGTTAGTTACTAACTACAGATAACTAGTTTTTGAGAGCAACAAGGGACTGTGCTCATCCTGAGTCTGCCTGAGAGATTAACTGAGCTTTCTTTTAACAGCAGTGTGACAAGGGCACTACAGCATATTCCCGATTGCCTGATCTGATTGGATGACAGCTTATAATTTTTTTTTTACACAATTGCATAACATAAACAATTTAATTTAGATAAGAAGTTTATCAGAAGAATATTACAGTGGAAGGGATTTTTACCAATCTATCTTATCTAATCTTATCTTTTAAAACCACATGATACAATTTAACAAGAACCTGATGAGATAATTGATAAGCTTCAGGTCATTTGTCACACCTGAAAGCGCGTCCACCAGTGGGATTCCTCCTTTTTCCCTCCTCTTCGTCTTTCATCCCCATCGTCATTTGATTCCCTCCCTTCTCTTCCGCGATGCTCTTGATCTTTGGCCTTCTCATCTAAACAGGAACAATCAACCAATCATCCACTGCAGCAGGCAGAGCTAAGAATACATGACTTGCATGGTGCTGCTATTGAATGTGACACCTTTTTCTCACCTCTAGCTGATTTACTGAGCGCTGTGCTTTCTTCAGTCTTTGGGAGAAACTTTTCAGAACCTAGATCCAAATCAGCAACAGACACAGAGAAGAACGTAATGACGTTTCTCATGCTCTCAGTTTGAGGTCACTGGGTGCACTCATTTAGCTTCATTATGTAATGTAACAACGTCAAGAGATACTCCACCTTTTGGTGGCTTGTTTGAGCTCATTAGCCGAGTGAGTACAAAACTGTGTTGATATAATCCTCCCTGTCTCCCTTGGACGTATGATGTCTTCTAAAATAAATTAAATAAATTAAAAAAAACAACCTTATGATGAATATAATAGCAGAAAAAGCAGGGACAAAAACATGAGTTTAAAGAAGAGATAAACAGCATAAGGTCAAACCTAATGTAAAACTAAACTAATATAAGTACCTGTGGGTGTTGTGAACCATTCATGCATTCATGATTTCATGTTACCATCAGAAATCTGTCTGGCTTTTCTCAGCATTATTTACATGACTGAAATCTCATTACAGCTTGGACACAGCGGACTGTGTCAAATTTCAGCTAATTCCATAAATTCATTACAGGCCCGTTATAGATAACCCACTTATATATGACTCTGACAACAGTTGTAAAATTCACTTGGCATTTATCTCCAAGTCTGTCATCTGGCTCTAATAGATAATGATTCAGTTATTATGAAAGCCTTAACTAAATTCAACTAAAATTAAATGATATCCACCATATAACTGCTCTAATCAAATTACCTGTGAGTAAACATGTTTCTATGTCAACTACAAATAAAAAGATGTGAAAATCTAAAGTTATCGCTAAACTAATTTTATGTAACAGTTTATTATTTCATATCAGCGTAAACTGATATTTCAGTCAGGCTCTGTTAACCATGCATATATGACCAAGAGGAAAAACAACAAACTGAGGAAGAGCTTAATTAAGGGAGAACTTGTGGGATGTCTTTTATTTTTGTTGAGTCCAGGACTCCAGGACAAGTGTAGCTCAATTTCTGAACGGACAACATAAATCAAACAATATAATGTGTCTCAAAGTACATCTGAACTTCCTAAAGATCAAGTGAAAGTACTCAATCTGGAAGTCCATTTCCTCTGCTCCATCGACTACCACTGAAGCAAGTACTGATAATAACTTGGCCCAGACACAAAATGACATCTTATTATTAAGACAAAGATAAAAAAAAACAATCTCCCATTTCAACAGGTCCACTACTCTTACCAATTTCATGCACACACGTTGTTTTAAACAATAACTGAATGATCTCCAGTGGGCTCTTTCCTTATCTCCCCAAAACAAGAAGTGAGACACACCCCCTCCAAAAAGAACATTATGACACCGAGGAAACCTATTTATAAACGACATTATCTTCCATGAGAGCACAAACAGCTGAGGAAAGATACACAAACAGTGCTGCTGCACTTTGTTTGTTTAGAGGTTTCAGGGTTTGCAGCCTGCGCTGATGGAGACTGTCCTTCCCACGACAGACCTCCAACACAGTTACAGGGATCATGCTCCTGCAAACCATGGATAATCAATTTGACAAGGGAAAAAGTTGGGATTGAGCTGTTTTGAGAATATTAATGTCAAAAAATGAATATTATTATTTAAAAATAAAATAAAAATAAAAAATCATAATAACCAAAATAAGTCATTACCGCCTCGAGGTCCCGCACTTGCGAACACTTGCTGAAATAGTTGTCAAGTCTCGGCTCCACGTCCGAACTGTCAAGACCCGGCTGCGAAAAGGCCCGGTACCCACAGACAGGAGAAGCATCTTTGGAGCAGCTTCTCTGTCTGATGAACTGTCCCCACTGACCACTGTCCAGTAAGCCATCAAGACGCACCGGGGTGAACCCAACAGCAATTATCATCGTCGTCTCGCGAGATTTTGACTGCAAAAGCTGCACTGATATTATATCATGACATTATTATCTTCTTGACTTTTTTTTTTCTTCCCCAGCAACACTTGACAGATGCATTTATGTGGTCATATTAGATTGTATAGAAAATACATGCTCAGCAAATACATTTACACAAATATGCAAAGCCTGTTACACAAACACATTTTGCATAATGTAATTGTTATGTCATATTTCTTGCATTGTCAGTTTCTCAATGATTTTTTTTTTCACAGCATCAGAAACGGTTCAAATGTAAATAAGTACTAGCAGTGATTGATAACATTTCGGCATATTTTGGTGAATGATTTGAATGATTTGATGAAATGTGATTATTTTGCTATCAATTTAACAGTGTCCTGTATTCCACAAGAGGGAAATGCATTAACATATAAATAAAATATGTATTAAAATAAACTTCAGAATGGTTTAGACAAAGTAACATGTTGACTAGTTCTTATAGCATAAACTTGCAGGTTTATTCAAATAGATTCTCAGTGAGTTGAAATATACTGGACAGTTCAGACATATTTTATTTATGTAGTTGCTGATATCGCAGATGTTTCACAGGAACACAAATCATTCCTAAAGTTGCCTTTTACTAACAACTATGAGTTTGAGAACTGTACCATGGGACAGTTTTGTTAACAGGTGATTTTGTCAATTTAAGAAACATGACAGATTGTTCTCTATTGCCACACAGCAAGAGGGAATGCATTTAGAAGGCCATGCTGTATTTACATACAAAATATCTAGTCCACAAATATGTGTAATGTAATAAAATACAAATTTTCAAACTCTGTTTCTCAGTTAAGATTTTGAATGGAACATGTTCTTGCAGTTTTATTTTAGGCCTGTTAAATAGGTTTATGTTTTAATATTGCAGATGCTTCCCGACATCACAAACTGTTCAAAAAGCTGTTTAACAACTATCAGCTTGGCAATAATTACATTAACCATTAAAGTAGTAGTAGTAGTAGATGTACACATAAAGATGGAACTGATAAGCACAGTGGCTCATGAGTGAAAGTCACAGGAATGTTAATATCACTGCTATGTGCTGATGCAGATCAGAGGTTTATCATAATGAGAGTTTTGTTCTGGTTAGTTGAATTACAGAACTTTATTCATGCACTATTCATGTTTTACAACAGGCCATGGCTTTTACCAACACCACCTATGTCCATTAGTTGGAAAACAAAATGTGTACAGTACATCATGCTGAAAGATAACACAGCCAAAACTCATTATTTTAGAACAAATACTTTAAATAAACATTTACACATTGCCAAAGTTGCCACTTAACATATTTGTCACTGTTGGATAAAAATGGCCTACAGGTACATTAAGACTGAAACTACCGACATGATGATACTAAGATGTCTGGATAACATCTGTAATCTGACCATCTTAGGCACACAGTGTCCATGAGTATCTACGGCTAGCTGCTACACTGCACTAAACAGAACAGTATGAAATGCGTTCACAGCTTTCAATAAAGAGAAAGTACATTTAACGACTCCCACAGTCATCTTTTGTTTCAGTGTCACAAGGCTCTTCACAAGAAAATGTACTGTATTGGTAATGCATGCTTTGATTACATATGTTACTACATATTTAAAATTATGATTTCAATTATATATATATATATATTTGGTTGAACCATTACAAGCCATGTTTGTTATGATTTACAGGGTGGTTAATTACCAACTCAAATCAGATCAGATTCTGAAAATGAAAAGTGCATTGAGATGTGGAAACCTCTATCTTAGGACTTAATGAAATGTTAAACAGATCAATAGATTATGATTGTAAGTAAAAGAAGAAGGAAGTAGTTTAGCAAAGACATAGTTTAGCAGATTAAACCCACATCCTCCAGTAAACTAATTCAGCACTATGTATTTTTTAGTTTTATATCACCTAATGAACAGATGTTTGGAAATAAAGGCTTAGTGAAGCACAAGATTCTACTATAAAAAGATAAAGAACAACTAGGAGCTGAAAGGCAAATTATTGGTTGATATTATTTTGTGGTTGTGTCACTGGAGTTATAATCCTTATAATCCTTACGGCAACCTTAAAGTTGGCAGTATAAATTAATGCAGTTGAGGCTTGTAACAGTTGATATGAAACTGCTGCTCACTCATCTACTGATTAGGTGGATCTTTTCTATAGTGAAGTTGCTAGTTCATTTACACAAGCAGACGCACACACACAAGAGAAACATACACACACAGTGTTCAGTACATCCAATTTAGGTACGAATGCAAAAAGTTTGATAAAAATATATATATTTATATTACTCTGTGGGGTTTCTAAGTACCCTGCTTCATGATGTAGTGCACAAGAAAACAAAGACACATCAGCATAAACACAAAACAAGAACAAAGATGAGTAGCTAGTTTTAACACTAAGATCTGACTTTCTTGATCATGAGGCAAAGTGCAACATCCAGTAACATCAGGCTGTCCTTTCTAGAGTTATGCTTCTTTCAGGTCAGGCTCCTCGTCCTGCTTGCGCTCGGTCATTCGGGCACATCGTGGGCAAGTTGTGGAGTTGTCATAATAACAATCTCTAAAGAGACGGACAATAAACATCAGTAAGTTAATAGACTGCATTAATAGTGTGCATTTGGACAATGTGTTAATTGACTGAAATGTTTTGGTTTCAAATGCCTTTCTTCTCTGAAGATATCTTGTTACATAAGCCCAGCAACTGGATGTCTTTAGGGTCACCAGAAGCTGCACTCAAAATGTTCAGGGCTGAAGATTTAAGAAATTAAAAGTCTTAGGGACTAGCTGGACTGGTCGGCGGTGACTGACCTGTGGAAGACGGCAGAGCAGTCGTGGCAGACCGAGGTGTGACTGTCAAACGGGAACAGGATGTCTCCCTCCTTGCAAAGTTCACACACAAATCCTTTGGCCTGACAACGCTACATATACACACAAACAAAAACAAAAGGGCAGAGAAATCAGTACAACAATAAACAAATAATGCGTAGAGAATTGTGTTAAATAAACAGGTACAGGATGTGACAAGACAATTTCACAGTCACCTCACAGTCTAGTTTGATGTGTTTAGCAAATGTGGTGTGGATCTCCGTGAGGGAACAGCTGAGTCTGCCGCTGGAGATGTCGATCAGATCCTGTAGTGAGTACATGTCGTCATTCTCGACAAAATGCTGGCGATCTTGTAGCTGGAGAATAAAGACACAGTGGATAACGTTTAAATGCAAATAATAGAATATATAAATAGCCCAACACATTCATATTTTAACATAATGCCATCTCCAAGTGTGCTCCCATTTGGTTGTTTTCCCCTTGAAATCCCATTATTTGCATGACCCTGAACATTTAATACCAATAAATGTCACACACTAGTACACCCAAGCCCACAGTTGTAGCACATTTATGTATTTATTACTCTACTCTGCCTTTAAAAAAAATAACCTAAATGTTAGCAGGAATGCATACACTGCCCTAAAGACTGTATATGAACAACCTCTCATTCAACACTCCCCACTTCCACCACATGATGGTGCTGTTGTAACATATTACTTATAGGTTGCCTGTAGAAGACACTTGACCTGTGTTAAATAGTTAGTGTATAGATGCCAACCTGTAGTAGTAGCCGAGCTTCCATTGCTTCCTTGCAGGTGATGAAGTAAGGTTTCATTAACAGAATATCTTGTCGAAGTTTCTGTGAAGAAAACCCCCAAAACACACAATTTAGTCTAACTTAATGCAGAGTTTAGTTTGTGTTTCACTCCCTGTGTTAAGTATTTAAAACATTGCACGGTTTCATTAACATTGCATGGATCCAAAAATAATGTGCTATTGTAGGCAGAGTAACTGTAATAATTATTAGGCTGTCAAAGACAAGTTATTGTTCAAAGATTTCTTTAAGGCTTTTACTATTGCTTCCAAAAAAGTGGATCTGCCCACCCTGATCTCAACCAGTTCCTCCACAAAGTTGAATAGCAGCGGGTTGACTTCCTTCAGCTTCAGCACAGGTCGTGGCATCATGAGTGCTAGGTAGCGCATTGAGGAGCGGCAAACCTGGAGGAAAGAAAAAAAAAGACACACTGTCAGAAGATAAACTGACTGTAAATACCCACCAAGCTCAATGACAGATGTGAGGCATCTGCATTGATGGACAGCTTTCAAAAACCAGTATACAATCGGATTCACAACTGTCCTCCTGACCTTAGATGAAATTAGGTCAGATGTAGTCTGGCTTTCATAAACAGATATTTCTATTAGACCCTGTAACGTGATTTTATGTTACTGATGACAGAATCAATCTGACTCCACTTAACTGATTTTCTCAAACTTGATAACGTTAGAGTCACAGAGACATGTCTTTAGTGGGGGCCCAGTAGTCCTCATGACTGGTGAGTTGACTCGACTGCTGTAACCCCCAACTACAAGGACTGTAGTCACTGCATCACTGACTACATCAACTTCTGCGTGGAGAACACCGTGCCCACCAAGACAGTGAGGTGTTTCTCTAACAACAAACCCTGGGTGACCCCTGAGCTGAAAGCCCTACTCAACGAAAAGAAGAGGGTCTTCAGATCTGGTGACAAGGAGGAACTCAAAAGGATTCAGAGCGAACTCAAAAAGAAAATAAATGAAGGCAAGGACATCTACAGGAGGAAAGTGGAGGACCAACTGCAGAAGAAAAACACCAGGGAGGTCTGGAAAGGGCTGAAGACGATCTCAGGCTCAAACAGGGCTAGTGGGAACGGCTCAGAACCTGGAGACAGAGGGTGGGCAAACGTCTTCAACAGATTCGACTCTAGATCCACCCCACCACCCTCCCCCACCCCCGTGAACCATCAGTCTGCACCTCAGCCACTTCCCCTCTGGCTACCAACCCCCTCCCCCTCCACAGCACCAACAGCATCTCCTGAACCACCCCCACACAACCCCACCGACACCTCTCCACCCCCCACTCATCCCCCAGCACCTGCATAACAAAGCTCCAGGTGAGAAGAGAATTGGGTAGGATCAAGGCCAGGAAAGCTACAGGTCCAGACGGCATCTGCTCCAGACTACTCAGGGACTGCGCAGACCAGCTCAGCCAGGTGGTCACATACATCTTCAACCTGAGTCTTAGTCTGGAGAAAGTTCCTGTGCTGTGGAAGACTTCCTGTGTGGTCCCAGTACCAAAGATCACACACGCCAGGGAGCCCAACCACTTCAGACCTGTGGCTTTAACATCTCACCTGATGAAGACCATGGAGAGGCTGATCCTGAACCACCTCCGACCCCTTGTGAGCCCGAAGCTGGACCCCCTGCAGTTTGCCTACAAACCGAGCATTGGGGTGGATGAAGCTGTCATCTACTTGCTGCACAGATCCCTTTCGCACCTTGAGGAGCCCAGAGGTACTGTGAGAGTCATGTTTTTTGACTTCTCCAGTGCCTTTAACACAATACAACCGTCGCTGCTCAAGGGGAAACTAGAGGGAGCAGGGGTAAACAGCCAGCTGACTGCATGGACGATCGACTACCTCACCAACAGACCTCAGTATGTGAGGCTTCATGGCTGTGTGTCTGATGAGGTGCTCTGCAGCACGGGAGCTCCACAAGGAACGGTACTCTCTCCATTCCTCTTCTCCATCTACACCTCAGACTTCCGCTACAACACGGACAGCTGCCACATCCAGAAGTTCTCGGACGATACAGCCATCGTTGGACGGGTAACGAACGGGAACGACCTGGAATACAGGAAGGTGGTCGAGGACTTTGTCGACTGGTGTGAACGCAGTCACCTTCACATCAACGCCACCAAGACAAAGGAGATGGTGATTAACTTCCAGAGGAGGGCAGCACACACAACACCAGTGAACATCCAGGGTTTGGATATCGACATCGTGGATGGATATAAATACCTGGGTGTTCACCTGAACAACAAACTGGACTGGTCAGACAACAGCAGTGTCCTCTACAAGAAGGGACAAAGTCGCCTCCACCTGCTGAGGAGACTGAGGTCCTTCGGTGTGTGTAGGACGCTGCTCAGGACATTTTACGACACTGTGGTTGCATCAGCAACCTTCTATGCTGTGGTCTGCTGGTGTAGTGGAGTAACAGAGAGGGACAAGAACAGACTGGGCAAACTGATCAAGAGGGCCAGCTCCATCCTGGGCTGTCCTCTGGATTCAGTGGAGCAGGTGGGGGAAAGGAGGATGTTGGCTAAACTGTCCAACATCAGGAACAACCCCTCTCATCCCCTGTATGAGACAGTTGGGACTTTAGGAAGCTCCTTCAGCCAAAGACTGCTGCATCCACAGTGCAGGAAGGAACGCTTCCGCAGGTCTTTTGTCCCCTCAGCAGTCAGACTCTTTAACATCAGCATTTCCTAACTGTTCTGCTGCTGCTGGGCTTCTTCTCACTGACTTATGTACTGTGTACAGTATGTGTATATATATATATATATATATATATATATATATATATATAAAACCATCATCTCACACCTTTCTAGTTACAGTACATGGTAATTTAACTCCTATTGGAGTTCGATGCTGTTTTATTCTTTTTATTCATGATATTCATGAATGTCGACATAAACATATTTAAAAATCGGCTGCTTCAACTCAGATTAGACACTGTGAATCTCTCTGATGCAACATGTAAATATTTTATGTACATAACACATTTGTCTGCCATATCTCTATCTTATCTTATCTTAATGTCTACCTGTACCTGCACGTTTATAACACTAAATCTAAACTTCATGTAGGTTATGGTATTCAGCATTCAATGGACTGTGATTTAATTTTGGAGGCTGTGGTTTGTAGTACTACTGAATTGTGTTGTAACCAACACAGTTTAATTCACTGTTGTGTTTAATTCAATAGAATTTGACAGCACCTCAATCTACATCCTCCAAAATGATCATACAGTTGAATTCTCACCTTTCTGTAACTGTTTCACCATAAATTTAACATTATAGCAGCCATGAAACTAGTATTTAATGCAGGACTATTATACTAGAATGTATTAGTTTTCACTGGTGTACCTTATGAACCGGCAAGTGGGAATAATTGTGGTGTTAAGACAACATTTACGAATAAAAAATAAAAACACAGCTGCAGATTTGAGTCTTTTTCAACAGTTGCAGAGAATAATTTAACTGTAGTGTTCAGCATGTTCAGCAGACCCATATCATGTTCCTGCTTGTCTCCTTGATGACAATGTCACAGGCTGATTCAAAAAAATAAAGAGATATTTGCACATGCAGGTACCTTGCGTGGTTCAAACTCCCAGTTGTGGATGACACGAGCTGGGATGATGGCTGTGTCGTTCCAGTGGCATGTGCTGCAGTAATATTGGCCTGTGTAGTCACACTGTCTGGCTTCACTAGGTACACCCCCTGCACAACAAACATGGCACTGTAGGGTCAAATCTAATATCATCAGACACCAACTCAATGCTGACGCATCAGAGATCCATGTATGCTACACTAGCGGTTGCTAATGAGCAGCTGGACAACAGACTGTTTTAATTTTCAAACTTGTAGTCCACAGACTCAACACACACCCAGCTGACATGACTTCTGGCAATTTATCAGGTTTCGTGCAGCTTTTTAACTGACTTTAATATATAAAGTGAGATGTATTTATTAATTTTGTTTAGATACACAGTAAAATATTACTCACTCAGAGAAATAGGTGAGCGGCACTCGGAACAACGGTAGTCTTGCCGGTCTAGACCTATTTCTGGGCAGATGCTTAGTTCATACTCCGACTGGTGGCTGACCTTTGACCTGACACAAGGCTTGGTGATCAGATTCATACACTTACTATGGCAACGGTAGTAGCACCCTGAAACAAGAAGGGAATAATCAAATGTTATGGTAGAGGAATAAATGAAGGCTGAATTACACTGATAATGAATGATGTGACAAGCAATAGCATTGTTAGGACAGTCTCTCATATTATTCTGCCCATAGAAGCACATTTTAAAACAGTAGTATGAATGTGGTGCTTCAAGAGAATAAGCGAAATAGTTTGATTCAGTGGGTATCACTACTGTCAGGCTATGGTTTAAGGTTTGGGAGGAAAACTAAGTCCATTTGGATTGAGCTAGTATGATACTGGACGTCTGAAAGAATTCATCATCCGTTACCAGCACAGTTTGGATAATAACTAGGCCTGTCAAAGGTAACACGATAATAACAATAACTCACATTCATGTTAATGCCACTAATGTTTTTGACACATGTTTAGTTTTAGTAATAATGAATCAGCTCTGTCTAGTTTGGGAACATGCATGTATCCGTGCAGCACATATAGTGCATCTCACCTGTGCAGGTATACCAGGTCTGGATAAGGCCCCAGATAATAGTGCTACACTTGTCACAGGTCTGTTTCACACTTTTGCTCTTTTCCTTGGAGAAGCGGTGCTCTAATAGGACTCTCAGATTAGGCTCATCTTCCTCTGGGTCCTTTTAAAGGAGGAAAAATGAAATGAAATGCACAAATACCACCAACAACATGGCTATAACGCCATTTATGTAAAACTGTAAAGGATGACTGCAACAAGTGGATGATCTTATACAACCTCGTAACATAGCTTAAATACATAGTGTTTTCATATTTCTTCTGCTGACACCATATGATCCTTCCTGAAGCACATCCTCTAGAGTCTAGACAAAACCTGTTTGTTCAATTTGCATCAGGTGGCAAAAAAACCGTCTTCTTACATAACATAGAACGCTCTGGGAAAATTCCATAGAGTTGGCAGCGATAGATGTAACACTGAGCTGCTTCACATGATGGTCTTCAACAAGACAGAAGCGCACAAAGATGATGTGGATGCTGATAACCAAGCTAAGGAATTGAATGAGCACTCTTGATTTATGCAATATACAGTTAAAGGCGCCATTCAATAGTCAGAAGCGAGTCAAGAAGTTAATTTTGTGCGTCACTGCTGCTCTGAGCTTCTAATCTAATGGTAACAGCTAAGAGGTCAAGGTGCTAGAGTTAAAGCGGCTGAAAGCCTTTATCTGACATGTGTGGTTTACGCAGCCATCAACTATCTTCCAGGTATCTCTCCGACCACATGTCCGCATTACGTCTACAGGTGGTTAAAATATTATTTAATTTCTTTCCTAATTCATCATACTTATTAGGTAATTCTTAACCAATGAATTCTACATATTCCAAATACCCTTGAAAGCAGCATGTAATTCAGGAAATGCCTTTCCATAAATAAACATACACTCCACTGATTTTGTGCATATTTCTATGTGCAGATATTTTATATTGACTGTCCAACATTTTTTCCTGCTTCTCCATTCACTCCTTCATCACAACCTTAAGTTCCTGAAGTTTGAGGCGCAGGTGGATAAGTTTGACCACTGTGTCCTTTTGTCTCTCTGAATGTTCAGGCAGCTCCAGGATCAGCTTCTTACACTCCTCTATGGCCAGTTTCAGCTGTTCAATGTCCGATGCCACAAAGGAACCCTGTGATAGCATGTGTTGACAGACAAGGAAGGAGAAGGAGAAGCTCTCTGCGTCAGCACATTCAGTATTACAATAGCATGATATGCTGTCAACAAAGCATTACTCACCACAGGCCTGGAGAAGTGGTCCTCAGCTAGGCCGAGGTCCATGGTTCGATCTGAACTGTGGCTTCTATTCCCAGAGAACAGCTCAGGTTTAGCTTCTAAAAAGAGGGAGAGACAGCATGAAGCACTGGTCTTCTTGTAAGCACACACATAATGTTCTGTCAGGTGCACTCAGTGGTGCATGCTAATTTCATACACATGACTACAGTCACCCAAGTTAATCCCTATCCTGAACAAGGACAAAAGCACTGAACGGACAGCTAAAGAATTAACTGGTGATTGTCAGCTCTGGTAATATGTAACCAAGGCAGCTGACACACACCAAATGTGCCATTAAAACGGCTGCACACTATTCTGACTGAACTTTGAAGTGAGGAAGTGCAGGAATTAAAAGCTAAAACACAGCACATGTAGGTCAAACTTAGCACAAAGACCGATGATAGCAGCAGCAGAAGTAGTACTAGTGCAGTAGAAAAAAATGTTTGCACTGTCAATCCACTGATTTAGATGCATGCCAAGTGAATAGCTATGAAACTGAGTGCAAACAGTCACTATGATTGTCAGGTCAAAGTTCATTCAGCCATGTGAGCAGCAGTTTTAATGAGACAACAGTGTGCAGCCTAATGATATTAGCCATATGATAATAAAGACTAACTTAATACAGTGCACTTAAAAGTCTTGTTGTGTTGAGTGGTTTTGATACATATGCATAATTGGTTCCTACATTGTACAGCTTAGACGTGGTGTATATCTGTATAGCTTATATTCATTAATTTATTGTCTAGTGATAAAATGAGGAAAAGTGTCAAGTTGTCAAATTTTCTTACACATTCCTTACACAAATATTTATAGACAAGTAGCTATTTTTATGGGTTAATTATGTGAAAAGTTAGAAAAAAAGGACCAAAGTTTGAAACAATTACGGATAAGATC
This sequence comes from Planiliza haematocheilus, assembly GCA_005024645.1. NCBI lineage: Eukaryota > Metazoa > Chordata > Actinopteri > Mugiliformes > Mugilidae > Planiliza > Planiliza haematocheilus. The sequence continues at coordinate 5,149,615 of SRSE01000798.1, forward strand.
TATAATTTCAAACGATACATCATTTAACAAACCTGCTCTTACTGAAAAAAGATGATAAATGCCGTTGTTACCTGGGTTCACCTCAAAGCAAAACATGTTTAGTGAGTTTAGCTTCTCAGAGCAGCAAGAAAACAGACCAAAGCTAACGGTGTGTCGGACTTGTCTGTCCAAACGGTTGAAATGAAACAATAAGGTGTCCGACTCCCAAATCCTAAAATACAAGAAGTGTTACTAACATACTGCCGACACACACAAGTTTTTTATTTCCTGTGGTTCAGTTACATCATTTCCAACTTCCTTTTCCATGAGCTTATAGACACAAAAGTACCACGTGTCAATTGTTTATGTATGATCTACAATACATGAAAACTATTCGAATTCGACTACATGATTTGCCCAGTATCAAGGGAATCAATGTTTTATACAGCAAATGATGCATGATGATAATATAAGTATGTATAGCATTACACAGGATAATAGTATACATCTGCAAATAACACACTGATGTTTAGACAAAACAGCATCTATGACATCAGCAACAACACCACCCACTGCAGCACCTATGTGCTTGTTAAGTTAAATATCCAGGACATACATAAACCGTGTACACCAATATCTCTAAATATTTTGTCTTCATTCTCATGTTCCTGAAGTGAACAACTTTAGCCTCCTCACAACAGACTAGAGACTGGGAGCATTTATACTAAATAATATCCCAAACTAACTGGCATGTTTTTACAATCTCATACACTAGCCATCTTCTCAACCAGTGTCTCAACAACAGAGTTGAGGCACCTCCTAGCAAACGTCAACATTTGCACATTATCAAGATAAGAGATGAAAAGCATGACAGAGAATGAGTCACCAAAAGTGTCAGAGAATGAGTTCCCATAAATGGTGTAGATGTTCATTAGCAATAACTTGTAGGGTGAAATAGACTAATCAAAAAGCAACATGGAACTGACCTACACATAATCAACCTTAAAGTGAGGTTATAATCTACGTTTGATGGTTGTGTCACGTCTTCAACTCACCGTGTTGCGGCGGCGTTTTGCCTCCTTGGGGACCATCTTCTTCCTCTCCACGATCAAAGGGGTTGAGGCGGGTTTGGCGAAATTGTGCAAGTCTCTCATCATACTCCATTTTATTGGCTACATCTAAGGAAGACAAGAAAGAAATCACACTGAGAGGATGGTTGAATTCTCTTCTCTTGCATTTATGAAGTGATGCAGGAAGGAAGACTGCCTTTTAGATGAAGCTAGTTGGCTAATGTGTCTGCTTGGTTATTGCCTATTGTGCATTTCCATTCTCACCACAATTCAATTGTTGCTGCTCTTTAGTGAATATAATTCCCAGTCAGAAAACCCAGGGCATAGACAGATTCAAGAGTAAAATAACTCACAAAATAAATGCTGAACATGTAGCAGCTTCTTATTTTAAGAACCTAATAAAACTCTGCACATGTGCCTTTTAACTCAGTTACAATCTGGCATATGAAATGATACATCATGTTAGTATGTTTGGGTGTGTGTTAATTAAAACGGCTTAAAAACAAATCCCCCATCCATCCCGAAAAAACAAAACAAAAAACAATGTGTGCTACTAAAACTGACCACACTGACATTTGCAAATAATTGTCAGCTGATACAATGGACTGTTGATCAAGTTTAAACTTTTCATGGTCGATATCAGCTCATTGGGTCAAACAGGAAACATCGTCAACACTAACCAGCCCGAGAAAGCTTCACCTCATTATAACCAATCAGGTTTGCTGCTGACAGCCCCTCTACTAAGCGGTAACCCAAAGCGGTACATTTCAACTGCTATGTAAAGTAGGGCATAAAATAAATTACACCTACGGCTACCCACATAAGATGGCAAACCAACATCAACAACACAGAATGTCAACACATAGCTAACGCTAGCTAGCTAAGTAGCTTTAAAACGAGCCAGTCGTCCACTGCTTTTATGCTAATGTTAGCTAATTGTACTTGGAGGCTTACCCCGTTGTTGTCCGTATTTATCAACAGGGAACTAGCAGCAATGTAACATAGGTTATGCTCGACGCTAATGGTTGAAATGAACAGTTCCCCCAGTCTTGTTTTGTCCCTGTCATCAGCAGCATCAGACCACAAAAAAAGTGTCAAGTCACTTTTTGTTAAAATACACGTTTCCGTCAGGCTTTTCAAGATAAAATCATATTAAAACGCAAAATAGCTGTATGCGGTTAATATAAGTAACCAATGTAAATCGCACTAAGAAAAATGTAGTTGTATTTGGACGTTATGGATCTGTTGTATAATCGCTGTATAACGAATTGTGTTCACTTACAGTTACATAGAAGTAGTGTTGTGCTTTTATTTTGAAAACAAACGTACTTTACCCTCCGTCTTTTTCCCAGTTTAAGTGGAGACCCAGGTACCTTCCATATCATCTCCTCATAGATAAAGAAACATCGTTTAAAACAACAATCGTTTAAAAATGGTGGATATAAGTTGTAGCAGGACTTCCCTCCTATTTGTACTGCAGCTAATTTATAGATCATCTAACTATAAACTGATAAATTGTTAAAACGGGAAACTTTATACCTACACTGTAAACCTTTGATGTAAATTTACAGTGAAATCTGAACTTCTCTTGCAAAACATATGATAAATATAATTGGTAGTGAAAATAATCCAATTATGATTTAAGTGCCTTTTTGGCTGTCTGAAATTTTTCCAGACAAATATGTGTCTGTGGCATCTGAAGCATTCCTTCTGCAGGAAATTATCAAATGGCTGCCGCTGTATTACATTTCAGTCCAGATGTGAGCATATCAAATAGAGAGGAAAATAGATTTAATCCATTAATCCATCCATTAATTCCAGTCTGATTGCTTATTTGCATCGGTTTGGCTAACAACTAAATGCATCACACATGGTCTGTGGGATTACCATAAACATTTCCTATGTTAATGAAAGTACTTCAAAATTTAAGAAACATTTCAGTGGAATATGAGCAAAAATATAAAAGTGATTGTAAACTGCAAGACTTTTTTTAAATCTTATATCTACTAGTAGTTTGAGAACAGTATTCCTTTAACAGTTTTAAGTAATTATTTTTGGTTTTCACAGTAACCATGTTTTCACCATGCAGTGAAGCCACCTATGTGGTCAAATATTCTGTCATTTCCTGGAAGCTGTGATCATGTGCAGCTCACACTGGAGCGTTACACAGATTCAGAATGGCTATAGGCTAAATTGAAAAAAGAAATCTTCAAAACAAACCAATGAGTGTAAATTGAGTGTATTCTTAGATTAGAAGAGGAATCTTCTTTCCTAAATAAGGAGCCTTTTAAACAAAATAGACACAGACGAAGCAGCAGATGAGCCTTCCTCCATTTAAAACCCAACACAGCAGGAAGTTATAATTGAGAGAGAAAATGACCACAAGCCTATACATCCAAAGTAGTATACAACCACAGCAACTGGCTAAGTAGGTTCAATTTTTTCAGCAAAAATGTCTTTAGTTAGGGAAGATCCTGTCTAAAGAGCACTGTCTCCTCATTCATAAAGAAGGCTTCTGTTCTGAGCTGTTCTCGTTGCATGTGACTCACTTCAAACACAAGAGAACCACTTTGTGTCACTGTTTACAGGAAAACATAATTAAGTGATAATAATAATTACTGGGGGGAATTTAACAGTGAATACAAATGCTCATGATACTCCATGTCTGCAGAATGTGAAAGGAAGCAACACATCCAGCCATAAAAGTTTTATAAGGTGAATGTTGTCTGACTGTCTAGTTTAATAGTCTAAGTAAGAAAAGGTCACGGAGGCTCAGATGGGCCTCTTCTGGTTAATGAGCATCAAACAAGCTATGCATGGGCTCTAATTATATTTTAACAAACTAGCATGGGTCTAAAAATATCAAAAGTAGAATTGTTTTAGGATTATGAGAGTAACGGATGGTTACTCTCATAGTTAATTCTAACAGTAATTGTTTTTCGCCGTGTCACAGTAACAACAAAATAAAAGCGCTTCATGCAATGAAAAGTCAAACAAATATTGAATTGAAAAATATATTTGAAAAGTTGAAACCAAATAGTATTAACATTATGTGTGGCAAGGTCAACATTAGCCTAAGAGCCAGGCCGAACTCCCTCGGTCACAAAGCAAGGACCACAATACCTGTCTCATATTCTGTATTGTGTCTGCTTATGCCAGCTGTAATAACTCCTCTCCTCGAGCTAGATGGTAGCCAGAGTCAGCATCTTGTTCTGATACTTATCAATAGCACCCCCCACTCTGTCCTGTTCTACTGGCTGTGTCTTCTTTCGTTACCCTGCTTTTTCTCTACTCTCTTCTTCTCTCTCATTTTCCTCTCTCTACCTTCCTCCTGCCATATTTGCACATCTGCAGCACATACAGTATGAATCCCCTTTTCTTTGCTCATTTTCTGTTTACGAGTGCCCATGTTAGCTGAACATCATAGCCATTTTTTGTTACTAATTAAGCTGTAACAGGCCAGGACTGAAAATGCCTCGAAGAAACATGCTTCATTGTCCAGTAACACTCTGTAACTATTGCTACAGGTGACCTGGGGTAATAGCAATGTGAGACTGGTTATTGCAATTGGCCGTAAAGCATAATAGAGCAATGACACGCTTATCTGGCCCATTTATCTGACTTCACTCATGACTTGCTTTCTTTTCAGGTGATTCAGTCAGTCATCACATCAGCTATTTCACAACCTTGTGTTGGTTAAATGCAAGTTGATAATTTGCTCTTCTCATTCATAAATAGATCTTCTGTTCAGTGTTTTAATTAAGCATGCAATCCACTTCAAACATAACAGACGTGCTGACACTGTGTGTCTCAATTAACACAGTTTACAGTAAAACACCCACATAAAATACAAACAATAATAATAAGGTTAAATAGTAAAAATGGAAGTTGATTTTGCTCTATGTCTGTACGAGATGAACCACACTAATTTATGCAAATGAGTGCTCTTTGTCAGTTTGTTTAGTACCTATTTAAAGTTAACTTTATAAATCTTCATAAAATGACCTCTGTTCTCCTGGTTCATAGGGTTTTTAAACATGGAGGAGGAACGTAGATCAGTCTTTAATGCCTCTGTTTTTAACACAATTTTTAACAAGCACACTGGTATTTTTTATTGATATCCACAACATAAGCAATTATACTATGAGGCTAATGATATGAGGAATTAATAAAAGATTAAAAACTGAATCCACATGTAGTGCTGCCGTGTGTGTGATTAATCTGAGATTGACTGAGATTAAAACAGGGCTGACCTTCGACCCAGAAACTATCTAACTAGTTCTGAGGAGAGGATTTGCAGATACTAGCAAGGTCATCATTATTTCAAAGTTGCATCATCACAAACGAGAAGCATGTGTGTCCCTAGCCTGATTGACTCAGAGCAAAGAAACAAAACAGGGCCCTTCAACACAACAACCATATGCAATTCGGCAAATTCTCTTTGTAATCAGATGTATTATTGTCAGGCACAATTTCCAGATGCTGCTCCACATTTGTATTTTGGATGGTGGTCCTTTACACCAGATGAATATGTTGCAATGTGTTTCCAACATAAAAGAAAAAGCAACTGGTTGTCTCCACACGAGGAGCATAGTTAGCGTGTATGTACGTATCTGCTCTATGTTTCTGTCCAAGTGGGCCTCTGCAGAAATTCTTGCAGCTAATAATATAGAGCTAAACAAAGGTCAGTGCATGATGTAAGATATCGCATTCTTAAATGAGTTTCCGTTAGTGAATGGATAATAGATAATAGTCTAATGCAGGCCCCTCCCCTGTGTGTGTATATATATACAGTACTGTATATGGTCTGAAGAGGAAGATGTCAAACACTGAATAAATAAATGAATGAATTAAAGACAATGAAAACTGCACCAACTCTTGGCATCATTAATGTCATTTTTATAACAGTTCAGTTTTATAATAAGCAGTATTTTGAATTATTATCATTATTATTTATTTTTATTTTTTATTTTTTATTTTTTTTACAAAATATCAGATAGCAGCATCCAACCCTGATCAGCACATTGTTGTCTGGTCATATGGATAACTCTGAATCATTATAGCTTAGAGTGTGTTTTCTGTTTGGATGGGAGCCCTGGGGATTAAGTGTGAACAGTGCCGTGTTGTGTAGCTCAAGTAAGAAAGTCATAACCCTAACCTTAACTGTAAACATGATGTTCCCTGCAAATTGTACAGTCACACTTTTGTCCTCATTTGTGTTAATCAGCAATAATTACAGTAAAGCAGCAGGTCTATAGCATGCCCGTCTCTGCTATGTTATGTATATAGCAACATACTATTATATATTATTTACTTCATTGATGGTGATGGAAGGTTTTCAAGAGTGTTTTGAATTTCAGTACAACTGCAGTCAAGTTCAAATGCAAGAGAGTGCCCTTATCTCTGGTTGTTCTGCAAATCTGAAAAAAATATAAACATTAAATGTATAAAACTTGTATTGAGATAAAAATATGGTTTGGTCATTTATTATGACAGAATCACAAGTCTGACACAAATGAACATACTCATATACTAAATATTGTCTGCACAGAGACAGTAATATATTTGACATGAATTAAAGTCAAAAGAATCACAAATATAAATGGATATCAAGGAGGAGAAAATCTGACTTTTTTCTTAAATTCAGGAATTTACTAAGTAGTACAGCTTCCATGTATAAAAATATAATATGCAATGTTAAGGTTTAACATCGAGTAAATGCTTCCAAGAACCTTTGCTTAAGTAAAAGTTGCACTCTTCTTTCACTAATGGACTCATGGACTCTGAGATTGGGTTAGTGGGACATAGACAGATGGACAAATAGAAAAACACTCAACCAAGTTTCAAAGCCATGGCGACAATTTCCCTGCAAATTATTATTGGATCAGGATGATCATTTATTTATAGACACAGAAGTCCTTTGAAAAAGCAAAGGCTATGCCAAAAGTTCAGATTGCATGTAATAAAATTAAGGCAAAAAAGATGCAGAATAAAAAATGTAAGCAGAGTGAGGAATGAAATTACACAGAAAGTAAGTATGAAGAATCTTTTTGTTGGTTATCTCTCAAAAAAATGAAGAATATGAAATCGTATGTTTTTTCCCCAAGAATGCCCATGTGAGGGAACTATAATTAAGCCAGAAATTTGTGGAATCATTTTAAACAATTAAGATTTTTAATTTCCTCCTTGAGGACAGGATGGTGATTTATAATTTCTTTTTTTTCTCTCTCCAAATGGAAGTCCCCTTCTGTTCAACGATGTTATTTACAGCACCGCAACTGAACTTGATCATGAGTTTGAAAACGCAACATTTCAAAAACGCCTCTGTTGTGTTGTACATCAATGGTCTCACTGTCTGCTGAGAGCTTATGTTGGTTTGCATCACTCTTAAATGCGAGGCGTCCATGTTGCACGTAAATACGTTTGAGTTTAGAATAAGTTCAGAGGGCGGTTTAATAAATTTACATCTCACGCCATATTAATTCTCTCCTTTGGTATTTAATAGAATGATTGAATGGTAATAGAACAGATTAGAACGGTTCTCATTGTATTTAACAGAGCAACTGCAGCTTCTTATCTTATTAGCGTGCACATGAATGGAAAGTTTTGTTCCAGTCTCCAAATAAAACGTGACAACCCAGAATACTAATAATCAACAATACGCTTGCAATAATAAGAGGAAACGTATTGGAAACACATCAGAGGAGCAGTCAGTAATGACCGCTGGTATTCTTCATTTACCCAAAGCTGTTGGTTTGGCCCCTTTATTTGGGACAAACGAATAACACAACGAGCAAAACAGTTTCAGTGATTACATATATACAATCGGTTTAACACATTTTCAAGTTTACATGGTATGCATGCAGCAGTGGTTTGTTAGTTACACCCACAACATTTACAATATGTGTTGAATCATGTCTCAGGCGACATACCGAAGCCTTTCATTGAGCTTATTTTTAAACATCATGTAAAAAAAAAAAAAAAAACTTATGGTAAAACCAATATACCACATCAATGAAACAGAAAATGTATAAAATAAAAATTACCCTGAAAAACATCAAGGACTACATGTACTGGTAACCGTGCCGACTGCGAAAGCAACAGCTGCGTTACTCAGTCAAGTAAATATCAGTGTACAACAGCCTCAGTTATTGACAGTGTGCACATTTCACACTGCATGACCATCTAAATAGGAAAATCTGATCATGTCCTGGCGGACAGCTTGATCATGAGACACGAGGGTCTTTTCCATTTGGTAGCAAAATGTCCGCGAAACGAACCTTTGAGAAGAACTGGAATGAGGAAAATATGCATCAAACGCACATGTAGCCAGTGACTCAGTGGCCAGGGTCTAACGTGTAGGCCCCATTCAGCAAATACCTCAGGTCAATGAATACATCAGACTGCAACCGAAATAAAAGGAAAAATGTAAAATAACTACAATTGTAAAATCCCGAAGCCATAAATTGTTTCTCATCGTTTGTTTTAGGATAATTTTATCTGAAATTGTTAATAAACTGCTAGAATTTACGCATCTGCTGTACATGGTGTAAGAAGAGAAGAGAAGAAATAGCCTAGGCTATATATTGCTTCAAAACTTCCCTACAAGCCACCTGGCCCATATTTGACCTATATAACTAAAACCAATCTCTAAATCACGTACAACCCCCCCTCTTTTAGCACTTTTCAGTGAACCGCACAAACCTCCAGAAACACCACTTTGATAAGCTTCCTTTCATAAGCGCTCTGAAGCCATCAGCCCCAGGCCTACGAGCAAACGAGGTCGTTCATGTGATTTTCTTTTCCCAGTAATTTGGCCAATTTTTTTTTTTAGGAGGAGTAATTCACACCAGTCCACCAAGCAAGCATTTTTAGCCTTGCTTCTTGTCATTTTAATGGTCACTGGCGTGCTCTGCTCTCGTCCTTTCTGGTTTTAGCCGCAGTGATTTCAGTATTGTCCTCACTGGACTCAGACACGAACAGCAAAATATGTTTTGAACAGGAGAGCTGGTTTGCAAAAATCCAAATTCTGAGGTGATATATATATATATATATAGTATATATATATATACTGTATACATGATTATTGAAAAACAAAACAAAAATAGAATTAAAGCAGGTCACATATTTTGACTTCCAAAGAAATCATAAAAATAAAAGAGAGAAACCCGAAATTTACATACTAAAAAGAAACAAACAATTTCGTCAGGTGTCCTCGGAACTTAGAAAGTCTATCATTTCTGTTACGAAAGAGAACCATTTAATGTCCAGACGTTTCACAGTGCAGGAATATGAAGCACAACAACCAAACCAAAAATCAGAGTGAAGCCAGTTCACAAGTAAAAGTCTTTATGTGGGATACAATCTTGGGCGGACATCACCTGCCAGTACAAACATAATCTCGGCCTACATTCAGGAAGAAGAGGCATTTGTCAGCGTGGATAGCTCGATTCGCTCTGGTTTTCTTCCTGAATGTGCGCGATGTCACACGCCGATGCACCAGGAACACATAACCAGCTCCTGCAGGGTTTTACGCAGCTCCTGGCTCCGGTATGCATAGATGAGCGGGTCGATGAGAGAATTACAGATGATGAGGATAAGGAAAAGGTTAAAGTTTCGGAAGAAACAGTTGCAAAAGGAGCTGGTGGGGCAGGCGAGGATGAGGATCAGGTGGAGGAAGAAAGGGCCCCAGCACACAATGAAGACCCCGAGCAGGATGGTGAGGGTAATCGCTCCCTTCATGCTTGTGGACTGGCGCCTGCTTTTGTGGAAAGCCATGATGCGCCGGGAGTGCACGTGCGCCAGGAGGAACATGTGCAGGTACAGCACGGCGTTAAACACCAGAGTGATGCAGAAGAAGGTGACGAGGCACACGATGACAGCATTGTCGGTGTGATACACGATGAAGAGGATGCTGGAAGCGATGCTGGCCAGCCACACCACCAGGATGATAATGACGGCGCGCTGCGTGGTCATGATGCTGTGATAACGGAGCGCGTAAAAGATGGTGACGTAGCGATCTGCAGCGATGGTGCACAGAAAGGAGAGCGATGACACCACGGAGCTGCAGATCATCACGTCGATGACGTTGTCCAGGTGGCGCAGCATGCCAGGGTGGACGTCCAGGAGGCCGTGGTCATTGAGCAGCATGAATATCGTCTCCACCACATTGCTGACACTGACAAGCATGTCGGACACGGCCAGGCAGCAGATGAAGTAGTACATGGGCGAGTGCAGGTTGCGGTTCTTGATGATGGCCACAATTACCAGGATGTTTTCCACCAGGCTGATGAGCCCCAGAGCCAAGAAGAGCTCCTGGGGGATGCGAATCTGAACGCAGCCCAACAAGTTCCGCTCTCCCACTGTGGAGTTGGTTTCATTGTCTTCCATAAAGTCATTCAGAGGGCTGAGCTCCACATGGAGGAGGGAGGGATAATGCAGGGACCTGTTGGTCATTTCCATGTCCGACTTCTATGTGATAACTTTCAGGTTGTATTTTGGGGGGCTTTATTGCATCGCAGTTTCAAACTGGGTAAATCAGTTATCTCGTTGGCTTGGACACGTCGCCTCCCAGCGAGTTGAAAAAAATCAAGCCACTCATCCAAACAGCTTAGTTGATAAACCCATCAACACACTGACTGTCCAATGCCCCAAAGGCGCCCCTAAAAGCTTGATGAATTATTCATATTATTTGGTTCAGCCATTCAATAATTAATTATCGCTTTTTGGGTGAGGGAAATCAAATAGCGGCGCAGATGGGTTTGTCCGAGTGAAAAGTTCTTCTCCTCACCGAAGTCTTCGTCTTTCCTGTCGGTGCCGCCTGTCAGACAAGGAGATCCATAAAATGTCCTTCTGCAACAAAACTTTGATCTCGTAGGTCAAGATTTCTACTCCCGCAAGGCACCCGATACTCACATCCTTCAGACCCTTCGCATTAGTTCAGACCATCCGGGCAATGTGGTGTCAGAGACGTGTGTCTGGTACCTCACTTCGAAAATTAGAGTGAGTCGCTTGAGCAATTCTCAAAGGGATGCTGGATTCTGAATGACTTCAGGCGACTCCTCCTCTCACACAGACGTCAGCTGGGCTGTGGTCCTGTCCATGTCTCAGTAATGCACAAAGCTGATGTTTTGACTTCTTCCATCTTCTAGTTTTTCATCTGTAAACTCTTAGAAGGTTTATTCAAATAAAGGGTACAGATTAATTGTATCTACATATATAAATAATAATAAAGATTGGATTACATATAACCTCCAACCTCACGTTTAGATAGCAGAGTCCATATTGTATGGTGCACCTAATTTCCCATTTAATGCAAACTAGAAGACCTTTCCTAAAGACAGCAGCACATTTTTTCAAGTAGACTAAAGCACCCACATGTGAACTATGTTGCTGGAAATCCATTCCTAAAAAATGTTCAGAAACTCCACAGCCCTGCTTTTGAGTAACATATTTCATTTTATTTATTTATTTAGCCTTTATTTAGCCAGGTTTGTTCCACTGAGATCAACAATCTTTTTTTTTTTTTTTTTTTTTACAAGGGAGACCTGGCAAAGAGTGACAGTTTCAGCAAGAAAACCCTTAAACACATAACATAAAGTAACAAAGAACAGCTCATTTGCACAAAGACACACCACTCAACAGATTTCGTAAGTTTGAAGTCTGAGGTTAGACTGTAGGTTGTTGTATGCAGCAGGAGCGGAAAACCTAAAAGCTGCCTTTCCCAATTCAGTCCGTACCTTTGGAACCACAAATTCTAGCACATCCCTAGAACGGAAACTATATTTTGCACATCTGAAAATTAAAAGAGAAGATAAATATGTCCGAATCATGCCAAGAATGGATCTGTAAATAAAAACACCAGTGGTTAAGCTGGCGTGTACATAAAGTAGGCCAGTTCACTTTTGAATATAAGACACAATGGTGAGAAAGATATGCACAAACATATGCCCCGTGATACTTGCTATGTACACCGATCAGCCACAACATTAAAACCACTGACAAACCACTGAAGTATAACATTGACCATCTTGTTACAATACAGTGTTCTGTTGGGAAACGTTTGAACCTGAGACCAGAATGACACTCCTTGATGGCAGCAGCCATCCCCAGCAGGATGCAGCCTGACACACACACAAATGGTTTAGGAACAACTAAAGAAAACGTGAAAAACAGCACAAGGTGTTGACCTGGCCTCCAAATTCACTAGATCCCAAACTTATCAAGTATCTGTGGGATGATCGACAGAGGCCCCTCCCCTCAACCCACAGGACCCAAAGGCCCCCCACAAACAATGTCCTGTTGTCATAGAAACATGTCTTGTTATGTCAATATGTAAGTGGCAATGTCAGGTCAAAGAGGAGAGCTGAATAAATCATAGGTGGGACAGCTTTGAAAACTTGTGACACATGCAGTGTCATTGACCCAAAGAAAAAACAAACATGTGGAACAACTCATTGAGCTGTTTTCCTTCAGATAACACTGCAACTGTTGTTAAAATAGAAGACCAAACAGCAGACTACTCATATTAGTGTTTTTCCCTATGGATCAGTGTGTAATCACAGTCATAGTGAGGAATATGTAGTGTTACAAGATATCTCATGACAAATGAATCTGAGCAGTCCAGTAAATAACTGCTGTCATCTAAGGTTTCTGAGTTTTTTAACGTTAACTAATGAATTTGTATTTTATGACAATATGCGGATTGAGAAGCATGACACAATGGCATAATTCATATTTAACAAATAGTTTTGTTTTTTTAATAGATCTTTATAAAATACCCTATTAGATTTATAGCCCACAGTTTTAAATTCCATTCATGGATGTCATCAAAATTGTGACCAGTGATTGTGATTAGTCATATAAGGCAATGCCTTAAGGAAGTTTTAATCTACTAATCAACTATATTTTTTTTTCCCTTGACAGAAGTACCAAACAGCTTCAGCTTCTAAGATGGCAGAATTTGACAATTTACTGAAGACATAAAATTAAGTAAACATTTTTTCGCCGTTCGGTGACATGAAAACTTCACCTTCACCTCACCAAATACTCTGCATATTTTAAGGATTAATCACAAATGAAATAAATGGCTAATAATAAATATATTTAGATTTTTATTACAGTGTTTATTAAATTCAGAGACTGAGGGCACGCTGACATTTTGAATATCTATAGATTTACGACTCTGCCAGCTCCGTTAAGGCCATCATCTGAAAGCCTTTCTATACAGCAGAAGGATCACATGAAATGCTCCCACAACCTCAACCATAGCTCCAGGTGAACTAGAAACAATGACTTTATTCGACCATCAAGCAGACACCCTCATCATGTGGCTCACTGAGCAACAAATCTGGTGTACGACAGCTACAGTACAGTACAGTAAGTCATGACTGAAAAACAAGCTTTCTATTGGAGGCTGAAAGGGAAAAGGGAGAGAAAGGTGAAGTGTACAGCAAAACATTAGCTTTAAGCGATACATTTAGAATACACTGGACAAGATGTTACTATCCCATGTGCCGAAATCCCAGGCAAAACACGTTTAGAGGCCCTGTTCGACTAAGAGGCCCTACCAAGCCTGCAGTCATGTAATATGACCAATAACCTATATTCTACCTAGACTAACTAGAAGCTGCTGGCTTGTAAGCCCATAGAGCAGCAGAGGATACTTCAAACATTGTAAAGCATACCTATTATTTCCTACAGAGATGTAGACATTTAAGTGTTTTCCAGACCAAATTTCTTAGAGTATCATTACAAAGTTTTATTATAATAAATTAAAATGTAAAAAACGGTATGTGCAAAAGTTTGGGCACCCTTTTAATCACATTGATTTCAAGACCTGTAGGGATTTGTAGCTGACATGTTGCAGCCCAAAACTGCTTTGATTAGCTTGTGAGACCTTCAATTACAAAGACAGGTAAAACCAATCATGAAAAAGGCTATTTAACAGAGGTAGTTGCTGGCTGTGCTTGTCCTAGGCTCCTGGGAACATGGGGGCATCGAAACAACTCTCCACTGACCAAGAAACTAAGATAATTCATTATCATGAATTAGGAGAAGGGTACAAGAAATTATCAAGAAGGTTTGGGATGTCTATTTCCACAGTCAGAAATGTGGTGCAGAAATGGAAGGCCAGAAGAACAGTCATTGTGAAGGAAAGATGTGGTAGGCCAAAAAAAAATACTGGAAAGATACAGACAAAGGATGGTTAGAATGGTCACAGACAAGCCACAGACCACCTCCAGAGAACTACAAGAACATCTGGCTACTGATGGTGTACTTGTTCATCGTTCCACAATCCAGCGCACTTTGCACCAGGAAAAGCTCTTTGGAAGGCTGATGCACAAAAAGCCTTTCCTGAGTGTTCATCACAAGAAGAGTCGCATGAGGTATGCAAAAGCACATCTGGACAAGCCAGAAGCATTTTGGAATAAAGTACTGTGGTCAGATGAGACTAAGATGGAGTTATTTGGTCAGAACAAGAGGAGGTATGCATGGAGAAAAAAAACACACTGAATTCCATGAGAAGAACTTATTGCCTACTGTGACATATGGTGGAGGGTCCATCATGTTATGGGGCTGTGTGGCTAGCACAGGGACTGGAAACCTTGTTAAAGTTGAGGGCCACATGAATTCCTCTCAGTATCAGCAGATTCTTGACAAGAATGTTCAAGAATCTGTCACAAAGCTGAAGCTACGCCGGGGTTGGATTTTTCAGCAGGACAATGATCCTAAGCACTGTTCAAAATCCACCAAGGAATTCATGCAGAAGCACAAGTACAATCTTCTGGACTGGCCATCCCAGTCCCCAGACCTTAACATCATTGAAAATGTATGGATTGATTTGAAGCAGGCTGTTTACGCACAGAAGCCAAGAAACCTGACTGAACTTATTTGTTGAAATAAAGTTGCTGCTTCAAAAGCTCAGCAAGTGACAAACTGATGCAATGATTTTCCTAAGGGGTGCCCAAACTTTTTCATACCACTGTATATCCCCAGGTTTCAGGTTCAGCACAGGATCTTTCCTCCAGTGTAGCCATGAGTACGCAAAACCTAAAAAACATCTGACATAGCATGGGCCTGAATGCAACATGATAGACAGCAGCAGACCAGTGGAAGGTTTTTCTTGCTTTAGTTTTATTGGGTCGAACAAGCCACAAATAATTCAATATTGGTGAGCTTGTCAGCTCAAATTAAAATGTGAGAATCAGTGCCAAACAGAGAGACAGAGCGAGGGAGCATAGCAGGGCATCCAGTAGTAATGGGATGATTTACATTAGAGTAAAAAACACAGGCTGAAGAATAATAAACCAATAATTTAAGTGAGAACCAGATCATATTCCAGGCTGCAGTTTTCAAATGAAATGGTTATCTGACAAAAAAAAATATATATATATATATATATATATATATATATTAAAAAAAAGATCAAAGTTACCATGTGTCTCCCCTCTCTGGCAATAAATGTAATTACACAAAGACTTCTAGGTACACTGTCAGTCCCTTCAATGCTCACCAACGAGGACAAGACACTTCTGTGGTAATCCATATTTGTCCAAAGTTTCTTATTTACCTGGAGCATTAAAGATTTTAATGTTTTTTGTTTTAATTAAAGAAGAGCCTCAAAGACTCAGTTTCATTCTTCCTAAATGTGACGATGAATTCATAGAGCTACAAAGACACTGGTTACCCCCTAGCAAGGGTTGTGGGCTACTCCGTATCCTCTGATAGCCATTCCCCTCTTCACCTCTGGTAAACTAGCAGGTCATGGTAAAATTTAAAACAAGGCTAAAACAAGGCAACAAGGCTTCAGCTCAACTGGCTTTTTTAGTTTATGTCAGTTTAGTAGAGAAACAATGTAAACAACATCCAGTTGCCTTGTTCCAGACACTTGTGTGTGAATTAGATCTAATCATAAATAGCAGAATCAAATTCATTTCCATAAGGATCTCACTAAGGTTTGTTTGTGATTACTTGTACAGTCAGAAATGACTAAATATACAGTTTCCCAAAAATACAGTGATGCAATTCTCTGCTTCATTTTTGTTTAATATGTTGCTATTAATTGTTGCCTTCCGTCTTTATTTTTTTAAACTAATTATTTGGTAAAAAGTCCTGATGTATGCACTCATTTACAAAAGAGATTCACATATACAGTGGGTATGCAGAAGATGTTACAGCAACCCTGTGAAAATACACACAATCCATCTTGTGTTCTGTGAGAATGTGTATCAATAGAAGGTCATAAATTAAAATGTCACTTTTATCTAAATAAAGATGCCCTAAAGGGAGGGTATTGATATTGTTTTAATAATCAAGCAAAGCAAGATTTAAAATGTTTTCAGATAATTAACACAGATTTTAATGTGCCAAACTGATTTCCCCTAGGTTTGTTTTAAATGACAGAATTTGTCAGACCAGGTCAGTGGGAATAAAATATTTCCTTACTCATTCATTCATTCTTCTGTTGCAAAAATAGTTTCTGTAAAAGGGCTGTCATGCCAATTTCTGAATCTTTAACACAGCTGTTTGAGCTTTGTCCTGACATCATAAAACAGTTAATTGTGTTTGTGAACATAAAAAAAAAACACACTCAGAGAGCCAAGAAAAAAAAAAAATACTATTCAGACGTCCCTCTACATCTTCTTTTCTTAATTATAAACAGCATTTCATTTTTTAAGTGTCTATTTTATTCCTCTTCATTCAAAGCTCATTCCCCCTCCGTCTTAGTCCCATTCCTCGTCGTCTCTGTACGGGTTGTCCTCTCTTGGTGGCTCCTGAAACCGGATGTTTGCCAGCATGTCCCTCATTGCCACCATCAGGCGATTGACTTCCTGGTTAAGCTCCTGACCAGCTCGAGCCACTTCCTGGCCATCCTCCTGCCTTGGTCCATCCTTAATAGTGAGGGAGACATCACTTAATCTAGATACTGTATACTATGTAACTACTTCAGTACCACAAAGAACAGTTTTGAAGTTTATCTTCTTCACTTTTATCTATATTTCTTTTATCCATACTGTATCTCTTCCTCTCTGTAAGTGGAAAACTTGATTAGGTTGGAATGAACTGTCCTGATGGAAACATGCCTTGGGCATGTTGGTTAAGCATATAGCTCACTCACAAGATCGTCAACTTTATGGATGGCTGTACCATATACAGCATGTCATCTGGCGGGGATTGGCTTGTACTACCCACTGACACGCAATGACATAGCAGACAAAATGCATTTATGATCCCCTGATCACACACTGTTCCGGTCATTTTCTAATGTTCCCTCTTGTTTAACCCCCTTTTGGGACATACACCAGACTCATTTTGTGCTTAATGTGCTACCAGCAGCATCTTTCACACGAACAAGAAGGCTTGGACATAATCTATATTAGCCAGCAGTAGCAGACGTTGTGAAAAACCACAGTAACATTTATTCTTGTTTCAAAGCTCCAAAACCATATTATATAGACACTACTGTATGCTGCTATCTAACACAATGTTTTTTCTGTACTTTAACTGAGGTTCTTCTAAAGTCATAAAATTAGGTTACTGTAGTGTCTTTTTTTTAAACCTGACATTTTTACTCCATAGTACTGTACAATTTGCCTTTGAATATCTCTTTGTGCTTTTCCTTTAAATAATGCTAATGTATATCAGACCCACCTCATCTTTTATGATTGGAGCGGTGCATGCGTTCTATATTTAAACAGTTGGTTGATGAAATCACCGTCCATTTAACATGTTTGTCTCCTGTGTCCATGTCACATTGGTTACAGGAACCCGGTGGTAGGAATGAAGGCGTGTCCACATTTACAGATGACAACTGTTGCCATGGTAATCAACATCCAAATCAGGTTTCATTTAACTTGTATATAAGGACATTCAATCTTACTGAATGTTTTTGTGCATCCCAGCTGTCATCGAACGTTACTGGGACAGCAGTAATGGACATAGACTATTCACTAGACTAGATACAAATACAAATCTGGAATAACATACCGCCAAAAAGTCAAGATAGACTATGATAAAGAAAACTTTAAGAATACCATCTCTCACATCAAAAGTATTGATGTGAGATATGGCAAATTTGTCTGTTTTCTACTGTAGCAGATGTCAGTGCATACGAACAAAGTATAAGTTATCAAAGAGAGAATCACTAATTGTAACAAATACAATCATTCATTGTGTGGTCATTTATTGTCTTGTGTTTTTCCAATACTGAGCTCTACATTGTTAAAATCACACTCCCTATATGTGACTACCACTGAGTCTGACCGCCCTGCCTGTCACTCCTCTGGATAAGCACAAAACCTCTCAGAGGGCTACTCATTGTAGAGGGGTTACATGCAGATTATTTCTATCGACATAGCAAATAAAATCTTGTTTCAGATAATTGTCTATATCGAATCATATTTTAGACAAATGCCAACAATACTGCTACTGTTATTATGTATGGATCTACAGCAGCTCTGTCTACAGTCAGTTAAGAAGCAGCGAGAGCCGACATGTTGAAATATCAAAACACTGTAAAACACACCTGGTGTTAAATGTAGGAAGAACGGGAAGTGATGGACAAGTGATGGATCAGGTTTCACTAGACTGAAACTGCTGAAACTATACAGTCCTTCACCACATCAGAAGATGTTGGCAAAGATATTTGTTGCCAAATGGTCTTTATGCACATTTGCTCTCTTTCCTATAAACTTCCCAGTCCATACTGTGGCAGCCAGGAGTAAGCAAACAATATGAAATGAATCAGTGTAAAGGGCAAGGGAAACTGATTTGTTGCTGAGGAGAATATCGATCAAGGATTATTGGTCAAGATCAGATCAACTTTGTGACATAATGGAGTGGTTTACTTTATGTGATAAAACGGCCTAACCTCAAATATGACATTTAGGCCCCGTCCACATGTACGAAAACGATCTTTTTCCTATCCGTTTTCGCTCTACGGTTTCAAAAAAATCTGCGTCCACACCTGATCCGTCTTTACACGACTGAAAACGCTACTTCATATCCCAGGTCTATAGGCGGCGCTGTTTCAGTTTCAGAAAATCACCAAAAACGGAGAGGAAGAGGTGGCGCATGCGCATGAAGCTCGAGCGCTGTTTACAAATCGGCTTTCGAAGAAACCAAAAATTAGATTTTGCCCTAGTAACCATAACAGGCTCAATATGTTCTCCAGTAGTAACGCAAGCATGTAGTCCGCCATTGTTGTTGATGTTGTTATGAGACGTTTCGCGAGATATACGACGTGGAAGACTGCTCGAGGGGTGTGGCCATGGTGGCGATGGTGGCGATGACGTCATCGTTTTCAGAAATCTCCGGATTCAACCGTCCAGACTGATCCGCGAGAAGTGCGTTTTCGAATTTATCCACCCTGGGACCCGGTTTCAAAAAAGTGCGTTTTCGGGCTATGCGTTTACGGGATTCGTGTGGACGATAGGCCAAAACGAATAAAAACATCTGCGTTTACGAAAAAATTTGTTTTCGTGTGGATAGGACCTTAAACAAATGTCAGTGTAAACTTATAATGAATTCCTACAATCACTTTTTGACAAAAAAAAAAATATATATATATAAATACATAAATTACAGGATTCCTTACTTTATTTTTAATGTCTCAAACATAAAATAATATACACTGCTCCCCGGCGGACACACTTCAGTCCATGAGGATACACTGAAAGCCACACTGAGCCAGAGATTTTTACGAGACATCTCTTTTATAAAGTTACTGCAATATAATGTATGGTGCTGGAACAGCTGTAAAGGTGTGAGGTGGTTATAGATCCCAAAATATCACAATGAAATTTTGTAGAAATAGATGAAAACGTCTCAGTGACGTTCCCTTATAAAATAGATCCTGTACATTTTAACGAATAAACATAAAGGTCAAAGTTTATCATTAGTGAAGAGGGAGCAGAGCAAAGGCCCTCAAACAACTTTGCACTATATGAATGTCACTATTGTATTCCTCTTAACTGACACATTGAGAAATGGTGAACAGAATTAACTGTAACGAGATCATATGCCTTCTTTGATATTTTGCAGTTGTTATCCCCTTAGGGTAACCATGGGTCCTTGGAGGAAATGTTCCATCAGTCAAGGTTGTGTGTTAAAATGTTTTCCCAGATCTCTTACTCGTTCAGATGGCTCTACTAGCCCTGCAGGGAGCCACTACTGAAGGGTTTATCTGTGTGGTATTTTTGTAATCCATAAACAGAAAACCAGGGTTTGAGATACACTGTGCTTTTTGGAGGGAGAGCGAGGGTGTTTCTAATCTCTCATTAGAGCATTGAACTGAGGCTTATTATATGATCACATCTCCAGTTTTGGAGGCGATACGATTGTCATAAAACTTGTTAGAGTGGTTTCAGAAAAGGGGCACAGGCACAAATTATAATAAATAATAATACCAGACACTTCAAGAAAAAAAAAAAAAATGTCAAAGCTGAACTGAATGAGGCTGTGCTCCAGGCAGTTGTTGAGAATCGCTGATTTGACACCAATGCCATCCACAATAATCAATAGTTACAGAAGGGACTCAAAAATACATCAGATCATAAAATGATGATAAGGCTATTAAAATCTACACCAGTCAGTCTTTAAAGACCTGCCTTCATGTAACACATATATATATATATTTGGCTTTTGATGAGGGAGCTAAGCCTTTCTGCCTCCTCTGTTATTCAAATGCTGCAGAGACAAACCGCTTTGTGTTCCTTAAGTAATTAAGGGCGGTAAACTCCATAACATCAAACAACTCTGAGGCTGCAGAAAAATGTGAGCATCAAAAGGAAAATATATCTCTTATAGTGATTTGTTCACTAGTTCTGTGCACTCTCACAAACAAGTTAAGAGACAAATGAGTTTTGTTTGCAAGGTTTAACAGCTATTTATCACATGGTATCTCCACATGCAAACCATGGGTTCTTCTTGCATGTCTGTGCAGATATCCATTGATTACATCAATATTGTTTGCTGTTTTTTATGGATGTTTTGCTCTTTGCAACCACTGAAATATTGTTTTAAATTCATGGAAGACGACAGTAATGTAGGTCTTTCGCCTCATCCACGCAACTCACCTGAAGGTTGAAGTTTGGCAGCAGAGATCGGAAAAACAGTGAGAACGTGCTCTCATTGGAGGCTCCAACATGCTGCCTATCAAAAATGCAGAGAAGACACAGTAAGTCGAAAATATAACAGCAATTTCAGGATATAAGGCATGTTTGTTTTATAATTCAAGGTGCA
Source organism: Planiliza haematocheilus (assembly GCA_005024645.1). Taxonomy (NCBI): domain Eukaryota; kingdom Metazoa; phylum Chordata; class Actinopteri; order Mugiliformes; family Mugilidae; genus Planiliza; species Planiliza haematocheilus. The sequence goes on from SRSE01000798.1 coordinate 5,170,908, forward strand.
CACATGCATGGGTCCTCTTTTACCTCTCTGGTCGGGTATAAGATGTCACTGAGTCTAGCGGAGGAAGAGGGTCAAAACCCATCACAGGCTGAGTGGTTACCTCCTGAGGATAATAAACAAATTAAATGTGTTATTTTACAATGCTTCAGACGGAGATCCATGAGTGCAAGCATATACGCTCCAGAGATGATTATACTTTAAAGGCCAGATGTGGAACCGAGTTCACAAGGTTTGATGTCCGACCAAAAAAACTTTGGGAGGATCATGGGTACGGCACAGTTCTTATAATTGTCAGGATTTCTGGCACAACTTCACCAAATTCCAGTGTGAGGTGTTAAGTGGTCAAGTTAAGTGAGTTTCCATTATGATGGACTTTCACTGGGCCAGCACTTGGCTGTCTGTGAGCCCTGACATCAGAAAACATGTGGTTGCCGGTCATTTCTTACTAGAGGGAGACTTGAGGTGGCTTCTTTGATCTCAGAGAGGAGGACATGGCGATGGATGTTCCTTGGGGCACTCTGGTACCTCTGCTTTCTCCTAGAACAAAACAACGGTGAAGGTGTTGAGGGTGACTTTGTCAGTATTACAGGAAACTGAAGTACTGAGGTAAGACCCATTACAGCAGTGACCAAATCTCTGTCATGATGTAAGTCATGTAAGATTTTCCCAATTAATATCTGCCCCATATCCTCAGCATTTGACGTAATTAGTTTAGTGATTAATGAAAGTCTCTAGTGTGACTATACCTAGTGGCATCAGAGCAAACAGCTGACATCTTACTTATTTTGGCAGTCCTCCACTAAAGGGTCTTTGGCATCAACTCGACGCAGCACCTCCTTCACACACTCTTCCAACCAAACCATTACTACCGCCTCCCTCCACAGACTGCAAGTTCTCCCCACATACAGAGCTGTTAGTTCAGCCAGGGCCGGTGGCTGCCTAGAGGCAGAGAAAGTATAGTGGGCTGAGTATTAGAGAAAGACATGTGTTGCAGTCATGCTGGTTTATGCAACTCAACAGTGCACATTACCCTATTTGACTCTTTGGCCCAAAGAAGCTATGGGAGGTGACTGCGGCATCGGCCTGCACAGTGCACAGGTCCAGTAAGGGCATCAAGACTGTAGAAAACAAGCAAATTGCATTATCAAATATCTGCCAAATATTTATACTTTGTATCGATAAACCATTGCATTTCTAAAAGTCTAACCTCCAGGGAACATGATGAGAGCATTCTGCAGCATCTCGTCAGCTTTTTGTCTTAGTTTGCCACTTTCTTCAGGATCCATATCCTCCTCTTGACTGAGATGGAAATGGCAAAGAGCAGTGGAGAATGCAAAGTTTGGCAGCTGAGACAGATTTCTGTGTACCTGAAAATGAATAACAATGCATAAAAATTCCTGTGTCAGACTGAAGAGTTAGCGGGGAGAGGTTAACACATAAATATTGCACACTTTACCTCCCAGTCCTGGTATAACTGAAGGAGAGACCGGTACTCTCGGGATCGCAGTGTCAGGAAATCAATCAGCAGGAGCATGCACAGCGGGTCAGAGTCCGGGTCCAAACTAATAAGCGTGGCAGACAAAATGACAAACAGATGATCACTTAACAAAAGAAGATACTCATTAAATATCTGAATCCAAATACAAGTAAAAGCCTCCTCCCACTCTCTAGGACGAGCCTTTAAATCCAACCTGGAGACAGACTTACCCTAACCCCCTAATATACCCTAAGCGATGTAGGCACAGTTAGCTATAGCTGACATTTTTCTTAAATTGAAAACTTCACACTCTTCAGACAAGACCAAGACACCATAGCTGTGCTACATGTTCTCAGAGTAAACACTAAAGCAGCTAATCAGCTGACCATCCATGCTGCAAGTCGTCAGTCTGCTGCACAAATGGCTACTGACAGTAACTGTTAACTATGTTTTGGTTTTCCTTCAAATACATAATTAGTACAGGGAATTTGATAATAAATATACAATTAAATATTGTTGTTGCATTGTTTTTATTTTAAATCATATAATAGCTGGGATTGCATTTTTCCCCTTAAAGATTCTGTTACTGATCACATTTCAAGCAAGCGGTGATTTAAGTACTGCTGGAGGGAGAGGGACCACCATCAGATCTTACTCCCAGACTGCTGGTTTACAGAAGGACCAGGCCATAATTGTTAGGAAAAGGTCAGGAAGTCAGGCTTTGATGAAAACCCTTGATAAGCGTTGAGCATTATGTGGATAGGCTGTAAAGATGGAGCTACAGTAGACAGCCTTGTGTGTGGAATCTATACCGGGCTTTATGTAACATAATGACGCAAAAACAATTACACGGACTGTAGCTGGATTATATCAATCAGTAATCAGTAAATCTAAGTTATTTTATCATGTGTGTGTCATCTCGGTTAGACTCATTATCGTACACTTGCCCAAATATGACTGTTAAGTATCTTAATAAAAGAGGAAAAGCACCGACATGTTTTAAGAAACCACCCCTTTCAGCAAGAAAGTGGTACATTTGAAAGTCCTTGAACAAAATACGTGTTTAGTTATATTTAACTTCATGAATAATTTGAAGGATTACATTTTTGAATAGTAGTCACCCTCCCCCCACACATGTGAGAAGGTGCCTGAACACAGATACTGCTTGCAGAGTAAAAACAATCTTTTGAGTCTTTGAAGACTATCATGCAAGTCTAATGACTCCTGATGTGGTGATTATGTTATTTAGGGAAGTAAGAGTTCTTTTTGTTTAGCTTGCAAGCCATGTGATCACGTGTAATACTTCTCAATGTGATGTCAAAGAAAATAAAGACACAACAGAGACAAACGGTGTCTAAACTCTCTGTAGAAACAAATTGCTGGTCAGAGAGAGTGTATGCGATCTGACTGGATAAATTGGTCATAAAAAGATGTAACGACTGTAATCAATGTAAAAACTCGATCTTTTAGAGAAACCTGTGTAATCTCTCAGAAGAATTAGATTTTTTTTTCACACTTTCAACTATATAGTCCGCCTTTTCCACATCAAGTGTTTCTTATCGTACCTCAGGATCAGTTTGCAGTACTCCAAAGCAGTCCGTGGGCATCCTCTCTTCTCCAGGAAAATCATGTGCTTATAAAGGACCAGATAAAACGCTCTGCAAACAAGGATTATTGAATTACTGAATGGCTGGAACCATAAAATATGATTTAAGTTGAAAACAATTGTCTAGTTTGCAACTGATGCTTCACAAAAGCAAGATGTGTAACAGGGTAAAAGGGGGAGTAAAAGAGCCAGCGAACCTGTTTTCTGGTCTCAGATAATCCAGTCTGCTGGCACCTGATGTCAGACTGAACAAAGGATGAAAAGCGCACTCAAAGCTGTATAAGGCTCTCTCTGGGAGAAAAAAGAAAATAAATCATAGTTCTCATTTATATCTATGACAAAAAGCACATTTTCAATGAGGAAACAGAATAATGTGTTTATTTATGGAGGACTGCTATAAAATACTGGAGAAGTGTCTTTCTCTTCCATACAATCAAATCCTACCAGGGCTGAAAGCACCTGCTTTACTTTTGTGGCTTATGTTAAAGTTCAGCAGATAGCATGCAGTTAAATTACACAAGGAAGAAGACAGACGTCCTTTGTTAAATTATCCCTCTAGCATTTGACATAAACTAGATACAGGAAGTTGTTGAGGAGGGGGACTGTGAAAATAAAATAGCATTGTGCTTTGCATGCAACATCAACTGGACGTGTAAGTTAAAGATTTCAGATTATCTCTCCACTAAACACAAATGTACTGCACACTAATCAATATACACAGATATGACCACCTTACTAATATTGTGTAGGTCTCCCTTGTGCCTCCAAAACAAAAAAAATGTGACTCATCAGAGAATCTGGTCTGGTCTAGTTGGGTGGTACATGTCTAAGTAACATCCACATGAATGCCAGGTCCAAAAGTTTCCCAGCAGAACATTTAATTGTCACAAGATGGTCAATGCTGTTTACTTCTCTGTTAGAGGTTTTAATGTTGTGGCTGACTGGTGAACAATCATATATAATAATTGTTTCTGATAGATATTATTATGATTAAAAGTGATCTATAATACCAATGAAATCAAGCTGACTCTGCAGCAGCACAACAGTCCTTCAAATGTTACTAGGAACAAAATGATTGTCATGCACTCAACAAAAAATATTTGAGTAAATATGTCTGGTCTCCTTAGTGGTGATAAAAAACAGACTTGCACTTAAATCTGAGGAGGGACTGTATTATTTCATGTCTGTTGTCTATAAAAAGGATACAATTGAAACAGAAGGGGATTGTGTATTAAGCCAGCCAAAACAGAAAAGCATGACTGGCTGTTCTGAAGAACAATCAAGTGAGCTTCTATTTTAGTTTGGAAAGCTCTGCGTTGAAGCAGCTTTGAGGCAAATCTTTTTTAGGTGTAATATTGGATAACAACTTCAAGTCATCAGAATCATCGTCATCATACATCTATACACTTTATGCTGGCTTTAAACAGGTACTACACACTTAAATATGCTTTTTGAGGGGCAAGCACAATAATATGATTAAACTGAGGAAAAACATCAGTGCTGGTTTTAATATTGACAGAAATACTGGTCTGGTCCAATATTCCATCCTGAATCTTTCAAGGCCAAATATCAGACTGTGGGTTTGACTTTTATCAACTCTGCTCTGAGAGCTGCACTAAACAATGGAGGCTGGGAGCTGTGTGACAGCAAAATATAAGGCAATCCTGTTGTTCTCTCTGTGCGACCATTTCACACAGGGAGATTTCACAGCACAACCCTTTTCTTTAATTTATGTGTCTGGAGTTTTAGCAACACAAATCAGAAGCTTGGAAACAACTGGTGAACATGTAACCAGCTTCGACTCTGTCCTGCTGTCTGACAAAAGAAACAGAAAAGAGTGTGAATGAGAATGACTTAATTGTGGATTTATGTGTGAGGACAGAGAGTCGGAGAGAAGGCTCATGATGGGGAGCGATGTCACTTTAAAGCAAGATTTAAGGTTCAGCATCAGATCTGTGGCATACAGCTAGGCTGATGATGTTCTGTCTGCTGCACAGTATCTATTGAAAAGCCTTCTGCGATGTAGGTGTTGCATTGATTGCGGTACCAGTCATGAGTTTATCCGCCCTAACTAAAGTGTGGCTGTGACCCAAGTACAGACGCTGAGGCCAGCGTAGCCTGCTACAGTGCTGGCTCTGCATAGACCCACTGTGGGAGAATAAACTACAACAATAAACTACAGGCTGCGATTATGTACAGTGGAATCACTGAGTAACAGTCCGACAACACTTACCAACGAGGTCCCTGGCCATCTCCTGGTCCTCTTGTATTCGGCAAACATCAGAAAGCTGCAGTAAGGAGTCAATGTGGTAAGGGTTAAGCTGCAGCAGGGCCTGGGGAGAAACAAGGAAGAGATAATGGTCATATTGATGGAAGTACATACATACATACATAGGGTGCTGCTTTCATGAACTTAGTCATGTGGCAGGGAGTGCCCTGCTCAGTAACATAACCGGAGGATGAACTTTGTACCACAATGTTGTTGGGATCCATGGACTCAACAGCATCCAGGAACTTGAACTGCACTTGCTGGTAGTCCCGACTGTGCTCAAAGGTAAAGTACTGAACACCATCCTTCGACTCCAGTAGAGCCATTGAGATTCCTGTGGAGATGTCAAGCAGAGTTACAATACCTTATTGTATTGTACTTTGATGCTTTGCTTTGGCAATATTGGTTTTTAAAAAACTTTCATGGCAATAAAGCCCAATTTGAATTTGAATTTGAGATTATATGAAACAAATCAATAGTGACTTTGAGTGTGTTCATAATCAGGCAGTCTTTGCAATATCTAGTGCCAATGAGATAGTATGTAGCTCTCACCACTGATGAATACATGCTTGTGCTTCCGTCAGGCCAAGAGGTGAAGAATATTTAAAAATGCTTAGGGCTATACGGTGCTTGTCAGTTTGATTCTATGCACAGCACAGTAAAAACTGAAAGTTTAAAGAGCTCTAAATTCATATATGTGTTGCATTAGGTGTTAAACTAATACTTCATTTGATATCAGTGAATATGTCCTTTTCAAGTTTTCATTGGTCGTTTCAGACGTGACGTGGCAGATAACAGACACAACTGTTCTATCCTTGCACAATTAAGAGTTTATACGGCATATATCCAATAAACTGTCAGTAAAATACAAAAAACTATACAGTTTTGGATTAATGTATGAATCTTGTACTAAAAGAGCACTGGGACAACACAAAACTAATACAAACTTCATTGTAAAAAAAATACATCTCAAGCCACAGACAAGATTTAAGTTGTGTAAAACTTGATGTTTTATGTATTTTTAAATGATTTAGTTGCAACATTTTGCCTAATAGTGTCTCAGTATGAGGAGGAGTAATTAAAACTGATACACAGTTTAATAAAAAGAAAAAAAATAATAGCAAGAAGAAAGACCTGGGCGGCTGAAGCGAGGCCAGGTGTCCTTAGGACTGGTCATCCAAGTGGTACGGTGAAACTGCCTGTTTCTCTGTCGAGGTCTGACAAAGGAACAAGCACAGAATATATAGTATACAGATAATGCCCATTTAATGCCTAAAGATATATATATATATATACGTATATATATATATATATATATATATATATATATATATTTTTTTTTTATTTTTTTTATTTTATTATTATTATTTTATTTTATTTTATTATTTTGTACCTTTGATCACCGAGAACAGCTCTAGCCCCGAAATATCTCTTCAGCTCTGTCTCTGGGTTGAGATTCCTAATGAATTAAAACAGGAAACAACTTTCAAATTCAAACAGAGAAAGAAGTGCGGACACAGTGAAGAAATAAATTGGAAAGAAAACACTTTCAATATAATTATTTCAGACTTATTTTTTCTTGTTTTAAGCAAAATCAACTGTATTCTCTCTAAACCACATGAGTGGCAAATAGGGTTCATGTGAGTGACACAGAAAGCACATTTCAGTGTAAAAGATCAGATCAGAGATCTCCTGCATATTATGGACACTTCATCATCAACATAATAGTTGTGCCGAATATGCACATTTATCTGGGGCCCCTCATCTGCTGAACATGTCCACAAACTGCAGGCTCTGTGGCACCTTTACTGGAAACAAATCAACTGTGTTCTCGAAGCTGAGAACACAGTTGATTTGTCTTTGACATCTAATGGACAACGCCCACTCCAGTGTCATTGTTTCTGTTACAGAATGTGCAAAATATTGCAACATGGTTTAACTTTTTGAAATGCTTGACTGATTCATCAGTTCAACCACTGATTTCAACAGCCTCTACTCAGTTTTTCTTGTGTGAGCCAGGCGTCACCCGGTGGTGAAATGTAAGAATAACAGAAATAAATGTTGGAGCAAATATGTTACCAAACACGTCACTTTACTTAAGCATATCTACCATGTCTGCATGAAAAAAGTTGGTGTCCTTACCTGTGCTCCACGTGTAGCACAGTTCTTCTATCTGAGCCTCCACATTCCTCATTTTGCAAACTCAAACCATTAGACTGCTCCAGGTTCTCCAGCAATAAATCAATGTTATCTTCTGTGGTTGCCTCCTGAAAATAATAGAAAAATCATTACAAAACACAATTAACTCAGTTAGACATTTAACAATTTCTTGCTTTCAAAGGTGAATTAGAGTTCTATATATTGTGAGTGTGTGGCTCTCAAGACACTAAGCTATTTCACAGACAGCACACTGTTGAGTCACTAAGAAGACCCTGTCCTTAGAGTGAATTTCAGATCTTTCACAAAGAACAATGAGGTGGAATAAAGGCATAAGAGGCCTAGCATGAACAAGCTCTGGGAAACAAGACAAATTCTCGACAAACTTACCCGTCCATTTTCTGATGTGACTTTTGCCTTCTTCTTTTTCTTCTTCTTTTTAACTCTGTCTCCAGATGCTGACTATATAACAAAGGAGCAAATTAAATTTAGACCACAACATTTAAACCAACTAGAAGGATTATGGAAAGAACTTTATTTCACATTGCATATAATACCTTAGGGGGCACTTCCTCCTGCTTCTGATCTGATTTCTCAGTGTTTCTGTTATCATTCTTTTCATTGCCACTCGTTTTTTTTCTGGCTGTTTTCTCGGCCTCGTCATCTGGGGAAACTCTCTCTGCGTCAACGTCTGCATCACAGATCTAGTAAAGACGTGAGGTTACTGGTTAAAGCAGTGCAACGAGTAACATTTCAGAGACATACTTTGTGGGTTCATTAAGAAACATTAAGAAAAAAAAATGTGCATGATGAAAGGCTCAAGGCATTAATAAATCACAATGACAGAGCTCAGATTTAAAGTTTCATACAAAATCCAAATCAATGTTCCCTTGCACTAAATCTTCTTCTTCATCACCCATCAGCTGCCCCCGGAAGATCACCACAGTTTCTGCTTCCTTAAAATAGCCCATAGTATCCTCAAAGTCCCATCTCATCCAGGACTTTATCTATTTAAACTGCTATACTCAGGCAGACATTACAGATTGATCAAAAAGTACAAACATGTACTTTCTATGCTTGATATAATAATAAGGCGTCAGAAGTAATTTTAGCAAAAACAAAACTAAATAAATATGATCACTTTTCAAACAAGTGCCCCCCTTTTTATATAGATAAAGACATTTATAAATAAACATGTATCACAATAAGTTCCAGGTTATTCTGTCTCATCCAAAATGTGACTGTTGCCCACACGTTAAACCCAATATTGATCTTAGACGGACCTTAATTAAACAAGAACAAGAAGGATAACATGGGAGACGTTCATAATGTGTAACTTTATGAGTAAGTAGTTTAAAGGTTAGCCAACACGGTGTAGAACCAAAACATCACAGGAGCTTTACTGTCGTTCAGATTGACGGTGCAGACTGCTTAACACTTTTCTAGTGTCACACACACCTTGTTATCTAACATTTACCTAAACTATAATGTAATATAGGTGAGTTTAGTAAAAAATAATCTTTGAAGTAAGCTAACGTCACATGGCTAGCTTGTTTTAGCACGCAGGGTTTGTCAACTCAAAGCTAGCTGTAAACAGTACAGGGAACAGTCAGAAAGACATGATAACATTATGTCAGATCTAAAACAAACAAGGTGAGGCGGAGTTTGCTCATTACCAGTTCATAAATGTTGCTGATGTTTTTCTGAGCCTTATTTTTCTTTGCCTTTCGGCTGTTGCCTTTACTGTCAGACGGGGGAGCAACATTAGCCGTGTCCAGCTGCTCCTCTTCGCCCTCAACCTGCTCCTCCTCCGGACTGTCACCTAAAGTTAGATCCCCGAGGTCCAAGGCCTCCTGACCCCGCTGTTTCCCTTTGAGCCTTCGCAGAGCCCGGGTAGACATGGTCCACTGCTCATGAGTCGCATCCACGTCAATATTCCTGATCAAAATAGTTTTTTTCTTAGCTGACAAACACAGCAGACCAATGGAATGAGGGAGAATTTCATTGGGTTGTTGTTCTTCTTCTTCTATTGTTTCAACGCCAATGAGTGTGTTAGTGCCCCCACAGGCTGGACAAGAGATTGCATCAATAACTATTATGTATTTATCTATTTATTACATTGACTTGTTCTTTGTTGTTAAATTACTAATTACTAATTAATATAACAATAAAACGATATGCAATGTACAGTCGAGGTGAGAAAATTAATATTTAAAGAAGCTAAGAAGCTACATAGGGTATTTAAGTGATATCTACATATAAAATATTTGTCCCGCGTGCCATCAAACTGTTTAACCATGACTCACTTGTGGGGAGGAGGACAAAAAGGAAATATAGAATAGAAAAATAAAAAATAAAAATATAGACTGAATAAAATATAGACTGGTAAACAGAGGGGGTGTTATGTCCACAAATCTGTATGAACCCTAGAAATAGCAATTACTTTTATTGTAAAAATTGCAGTTAATGCAGTGAAATCTATCTATCGAGTCAGTATGTAAACTGTGATGTTTAAGTTAACCTATTCTGTAGTTCTCTCATGCAACAGGGGGTGGCAGAGTTCAACAAATAAACAAAACAAAAACAAACTCCCTGTTCAGGACTGTCTTTCATTGTTCAGTGTTGCAAGGTTAAAAACACACAGAATTTAGAAAAGTATATTGTATTGGTTTGATGACTGTCTTGAGAAAAAAGTCTGACAAGACGTGCTGCTCTGATTTGCTTATTTATTCTTCTTTTATAATGCCTACCTAGGGTTGTTTTCTGTCTCCTGTCCTTTGCTGAGGATTAGAGAGTAGACAAACACAATTTCATTGTATATGTAATGACAATAAAGTACATTTATTCATAACAAGAATGTAATAATAACAATGAAGTGAAGCCGTACTAAAACAAGGAAGTACCGTTGTACCACTCTGGTTATCTCACAGCTGCTTAGCAGGTCAACTGTAACCGGCGAAATAAAAAAAGACGAAACAACTAACTAACAAAACCCTCGAGACCTGAGTAAATAATTGCCTACTTACTTAGTTATACGCCTGTGCGTATAACTTGTCTGACAACCTGAACCAAACGATCAAATCTTACATTTTTTCCATGACAAGTCAATAATGGATGGCATGGTGACAAAAATGCGATGGAGATAAAACAAAAAGCTTGAGATGAGAAAGGGAAATTCTGAGGCAATGAAATTCTGGTGTTTCTGTGAAAGGGGGAAGTTGCAAATGTCTATTCTTGAAATGATGTGGAAACTTGTAAAGTACAATAAGAAAGTACAAAGGTCATGTTTCAATGATACCAGGGATTTATTTACAAGATGTAACAAATACAACCACAAAATAATATGTCCATTTGATATCACACTTGAGCCTATCCAGCAGTATTGTTTAATCAGTACTGCTGGATCATTTACCTTCAAGAAGTACACAAATACACAGGAATATAGAACATAACTCAAAAGTATTGTAAGATCTATTCATGGCAACACAATGACATGGATGTAACTTCAAACACATGGTGGTTGGGACAGAAAACAGGATTGTTTGAACATTTACTAGAATGACAACATACGTATAGTTGTCTAAATTCAGAATATTTGTTTGTGGTTGCCACTTAGCAGCTATAGCATTTACATTTATCTTCTGTGCTGTGTTTTTTGTTACATAATTAAGAATGATTCACTTCAGCTGTTCTCCTCTGTAAGTCGGAGTAACAAGGTGTGTACCCAACATGCTGCCCAGCCACTAGCTTCACTAAACTTCAGAAAACTATTCGTTCATTCAGAATCACAAAACAAAGTCTCATTGTATCTGGTTTTGACTGAGATACAGTGGATGGGGCTAGTTACTCATCTTTAACAGAGATGGGGTTATCATAGGCTGCTCCTTCCAAGTCGCTTATCTTCTTGCGCACCTCTGCAGGAGGTCTTGGTGGTGGATTCTGCGGAGGATTCTTGATACTCTCTGCAACTGGCTTCCTGGTCTCCTTCCGTGGAAGAATAGGCTCCCAGTGTTCACCTCGGATAGCTGCCTAGAAAGCAGGAAGAGGACAAGTCAGTAAGATGAAGTGACTTATTGTTCGAACATGAAAAACAACAATACATGATTGATAAGATTAAAAAGAGGGGCTTATCTTACACATTCCCATTGTGCGCTTACTTTAGAAGTAAGCTTAGAAATGCTTCATAACCCTGTGACAAATCTAAAGCTGTTGAAGTCAGTCACACCCCTAACTGGTCAGATTTCTCAACTATAGGGCCATGTCTCAACAGGGCTACCAGTAACGAAACACTCTCTTCCTCCTTGTTTCCATTTCCTTGTTACCGTCAAAGTTAACAATGTTTAACTTGCTCGACTGGAAAAAAGGGGCATGACTATGAAAATATACCAACTTACTGCAAGGTAGATGAGGCTGGCAATGCCAAGACAGACACATCCTAGGACAGTTGCCAGCATAAAGCCTCCAGGCACACAGATTCTAATGGAGAGAATAACAAATTGATCTTGAGGGCAAAAGACTAGACAGACAAGTCACAAACCCTTTGAGAGAGAGGGTGGTTGTGAATAAAAGGAATGCTGTTTGACAAAGGAAAGTGTCTGAGATAGTGAACTCACGCCGCATGCAAAAATGCCCTGACATAGTAGTTCCTTGTCAACGGTCCAAAGGATTTAACACACACTGTGAAGCAGTACTGGCCCCTGAGAGAAAACAAGACACAAGAATGAGCAATAAGCATTGCAGCCAGTCAGCTCAACTTGTTCATTAAAGAGTGTTAAATTACACAGCATCACTTACGTTCTCTCCACACTTGTTCCTTTGGCCCTCTTGCTTCTGGGATACTCAAGTAGACACACAAACACCCCAGCTGCACTAGTTAACTGTCAAGGCCATTCTTTGGTATAATTATGATGTTCCTTATTTATGTGCAACATATGTGCCCTACAGGCTATAATACATCATAAAGATATAAATGCACAGTTCAGTTGTAAATGACAATACAAGTGAGTATTGGTGACCATGAGCAGATTGAGCAGGAAGGACAAGAAGGAAGCACAGAAAGTATTTTGTAGGTACACTGAAATGGTTCAAGCCATTAAATGGTAGAAGAATCAAGTTTGATTTCCATATCATTGTATGTGCGATGTATCATTTAAAAAAAAAATCTGTATTTATTATGCGGCATCATTTAAAATCAATGTACATACAGGGCTACTATTTTATGTAGCTTTTATTTTATGTAAAAGCACATAACATTTTAGCCATCTAAATCACTTTTGTGGTCTTAAGCTTGTGATTTGGAAATTCTTGCACAACATGCAACATGCAACCAAAAAAATAGAGACAAAATTAAAGGAAACCAAGACACCAAAAAGGGACAACATGAACAGCACTTGTTTAGACTAAACCTTCTGAATATAAAATTAAAAGGATACACTGAATATGCAGCAAACTGCCAGCCTCTGAACAAGCCACTCACACCCACAATCCCTCCAGTGAGGAGAACTGAAAGGAGAAAACAGGAAGGTAAAACAAACGAAATAAATAAATAAATAATCAATCATACACTTTATGTCTGCAAGCAAATAAAATCTTCAAAGTTGAAATTATTTGCAAAATTGACTTGTGAACAAACCGGATAAGTTTAACATGAATATATTGCATTTGAAATGACTGTTCACTAATTTCTGAGAATCACAGATAAATTCGCTTTTTCATTGTCAACAAAGTTTTTCTACTCACTGAGGCCTGAAGCCAGAGCCTGCTCATTGGCCCACATTGCCCACTCGATTTTCCCCATTGCGCTCAGCAGCCTCTGTGCGGTCGGATGAAACTCTTAAGGCGGCGACTCACGACTCAATCTGATGGTCTGTACAAGGAAGAGTGAGTATTTACGTGATGTGAGGTGTGTAGATGTGCAGACTGGGAGGAGGCAGGGCGTGTGTTAGCCAGTCCCTGTTTCAGTCGTCATTTCCCGAAGATAATAATAAAACTGTAGTACCGCGAGAGAAGAGGGACCAACCAGTCCAACTTACCTGACAGGTATAATACAGACAAACTAGTCGGGGAAGTAGCCTGCATAGACTTTTTATAACTTCCACTCTCTGTAATCATAAAGTTGGACTGTTTTTCTTCATTGGAATTATGGAGATATTTTTAATTCATTTATATATAACTACATCTCTCTCTCTCGCCCACTATGTCTCTCTACATACACACGTGGACAAAAGTGTTGGTACCCCTACGTTAAAGAAAGAAAAACCCACGGTGGTCACTGGACTTGAAGCTGACAAAAGTAATATTAAATTTAAAAAATATATTGAAAATCAGCCAACGAAAATCAAACATGTAGTTTGAATTGTGGGTAGACAGAATAATTAAAAAAACAAAACAAAAACAAAAAAACCAAACAACTAATGAAACTGGGCCTGGACAAAAATGATGATAGCCCTAGAAACGATTGAAACTAACTTGACCATTTAAACTAAGGTGTGTCCTGTAATTAGCATAACAGATATCTTTAAACGAGTAATCCTTCAGTCTGCCTATTTAAAGGGTGAAAAGCAGTCACTGTGTGGTATCATGGTGTGTACAACACTGAACATGGGCCACAGAACACTAAGGAGAGGGTTGTCTCAAGAGATTAGAAAGAAAATTATAGACAATAACATATATAAACTAACACGTTTAAGGTAAAGGCTATAAGACCATCTCCAAGCAGCTTGATCAGTTATTGATCTAGGGAATGTGGAGGCCAGGTCAACACCTTGTACTGCTCATGTTTTTTGAGTTGTTCCTAAAGTGTTTTTGTGTGTGTGTCTGTGTCAGACTGCATCCTGTTGGGGTTGGCTGATGCCATCAAGGTGTGTTATTGCTATGGAGTGGGCTTGTCTGTTCTGGTCTAGGTGGGTGGTGCATGAATACGTAATTTGTATCTATATCTACAGTATATATCAGACATATTGTGTCTAACTATTTTTCATGGTTGAACCTGAAAAATGAATGCATGAGCATATTTGAATCTGATGCTGTAATGACACAACAGACATGAGAAAATCATCTGGATTAAAATATATTTTATTCTTGTGCAATAAAATTCACAAAAAAATATCTATATAGTGTATATTCCAAATTTTAACAAGATGGAAAACACAATTATAACACCCTCCTTAAATACAATGATATATAAACACGTATTTGCTCAGATAAGTCAGAGCACAAGGGCAGCTGCAGGGAAGAAGAGTTTTTATCCAAGTATTGCTTAAGGCCAGAGTATGTATTTATTTACTTCCTGAGAGTTGAGCTCATATGCATCTGCACGTGCAGAAATGTAGTCAACATACAGGAATAATATGCTGTAATGAGATGAAACGAGACACCAGTACAGTTTGATATTTGAAGGGAGACATACTATTATCCATGAATGTGAGGGAGGTGCCTAGTTTGCAGTCATTTGTAAAATTTGTAAACTAGCTGCATATGACTGATGTAAATTTGATATTTGCTGAACTGGCTTCATTATCCTCAGAAGAATTCTTTGAGCTGCAGGGCATCACAAGCTCTTCTTGGGTAGGCCATCAGACAAAAGCAGGTGCTGAGTGGGATCCTCAACAACACAAGGTCCGGGTCCAGCCTTGAAAGAGAGAAATCATGCCACTGACTTACTTCAGCTTTTTCTTTCATTTCTAATAGACTTGTCCTGATTGTGTTAAGAGTCATACAAACATTGAATTCAATTTAAAAGTTTGAGCTACATCAATATAAACGTCAAAAATAAAACAGTTAAATGACACAGGCTGGATTTACTCTCTAGGGATCTTCCTGTAACAACTGACACATCATCTCTTCCTCCTAAATATATTATGCAGGATGTCAAAAATGTATTTATGTGTTCACCTTGGTACTAATCATGTAGTTTATTCCCTTTGGCATGGGCTCTAGGCCAATGGCCTGTATCAGCTCCTCAGACAGAGCTGCATCGTTGACTGGAAGACCCTTAATAAAGCTGCAGAGAAGGAAGAGGGAAGGAAACCTCAGTGACACAATTCAAAGAGGTTCAACGCGAACAAAAGTAATTCAGTAGTTTTAGAAAAAGACTGACTCACTCATTCTATTTACAGTGGATTCTCAAAATATTCAGACCCCTTCATTTTTTGCAGATTTCTATTAAGCACCCAACAACAATTTAAGATTTGAAAATAATCTAGCTGCACTACAATGAAGACCTGATTAATGGAGTTCTCCTGAGGTAGGTAATCTTCCAGCGTGTTCTCGCATCTCTGCTGAGGACTCCTCAAGTTCTTTTAGAGTAAACATTGTATTTTTGCTCAGCTCCCTGACCAAGACTCTTCTTGCTTGATCATTCAGTTTGAATGGATGGCCAACTCTGGGAAAACTCCTTGTAGTGCCAATCTCTGTTGTGTCTTTCAAATTGACTGAGTATGGTAGTTTACATATCTCTAGGTCTAGAGACAAGACTTTTGTAAATTAGATATTTCAGAATCCACTGTATGTAAAAAAAAAATATATATGTAACTCAATTATATATATTTAAAAAAAATATATATTAGTTTGTATGACAGCAATGTCTGGGGTCTATCAACTCACTGTTCTCCGTTGGTCTCTGGGGGGAAGAAATGTTGAACCACCTGGACAAACTCAGGAACATGCTGCTTCAAAGTGAAGATCACAGCATTGGGTCCTGCATCAAAAGTGTAGGCCACCTTCACGGAAGGAAATAGACCGCAACTGTCATATAATGAGGGAGAGTCTTCCTGTTTCTCAGTTTGAAAAAACAAAACAAAAAAAACCTCACAAGTTTCATTACCCCTCTTAGAAACTCAGGTGCATGAACTCATGCAAATTTCGAACGAGGCCAAAATGTCATTTCCCTTTTTTATTTACAGAAATTTACTGCCTGAATAAAATCTAGTTTACTTTCTGTTATCACCAGAAGGCTGCTAAGCCTGTAAATGTAACAGATACTTAATACAGAGTAAATACACAGCTGTCCAAAAACGTTAAAGACACACTGTATTAAAAAAAACTCTGCTTTCTCAGCAAGAGACTTATGAAACTGCTCACCCGTGTCTCCCCGTAATGCCTGTTATAACGATGCACCAAGCTGATGACTTGCTGAGAGACACTATTGAGGTAGAAGATGGGAGGGTATGTGTCAAGGCAGGTGGCATGAAACTGGTTGCTGTCCTTCATGGTTAGTTCAGCAAAGGCAAGGAAGTCCTTTTTTTGCACTGCTGCAATCATTTCGTCCATCCGGCCTGGGACAACAGATTCAGCGCGGTGCTAAACACACACACACACAAACAGACATGATGTACATAAACCTCATGTGTTAATGAGCGGGATTTAAATAAACCGTAAACCCATATCATCTGATTCCTAATAATTTTGAAGTTATGTGAATATACTGAAATGTATGACAGGGGGTGAACAAAGTACCTTTAATAGACAGCTTGTTTGTACACTGGTTTGCATCCCAGAGGTGCTGCCTATGGGCTTCCGCTCAGCACTAGCCTGGGACAAATTACAAATGCATTAACACTTCATCTCATTTCAGTTAAAGTACACATGTTATGCAAAGATACAGTCTTCACTTTGTCGCATACATGCACCTTCAGACCTACCACTAAAACAAGGATTCTGAGCTCAGGCCAATGAGTCTCTGGCTCCACCTGCTGGGCTAGACTGTCTTTCCCATCGTCTTTGTTTCCCATGATCCACTGGACAAACCCCCCATACATGCTGCGGCATGCGCTGCCTGAGCCTTGACGAGCAATCCCAGACAGCTCTCCTTCTACGCCAAACACCCGAGCCAGCGTGTACACTGAAACACAAGGACAACCCACTGATTAAGAGCAAAAGACACTGACATTAAGTGTGTAAAATGTAGCACATGAAGTAGACAACACTGCTTAGATCGGACGAAAAGCAGAACATTTTATAGTTTCGTATTTAGCAAATAATATTTATGTAATTCATTAAAATACCACAGTAATTCACAATGACTTTGATACTGAAAAGAAGCCATTAACCTTTCAAAACCTGTTCTTCAATTTTATTCATATATCATCAATGACAATCCACATTGTCTCGAGACAATTTACAGAATGCAAACCCAAGAGCCCAGGACCAATGTGTTTTAAACCATGTACTGAACACTGGACTTTCTCTCACCTAGACAAGCGAATCCAGCTGCTGAAGATGCGAGTCCAGCTGCAGTGGGAAAGTTGTTAACGGAGCAGATGTGGACTTTGTGTGACAAACCAGTCGAATCCAAATCAGGGTGTCCATCATTCCGCCTCTTTCGTGCTAGTCGGCGAACTGAACACAGAGAAAAAATGACACTGTGCTCTTTCCAACTCAACATTTTTGTCAACTCCATGGTTTAGAGAGGAACAATAAAACGGCCAGAACTCACTCTCTCTCAGACAGGACTGGAGTCTTGGATGGTTTATGTCCTCTTCTTTGCCATTGAGCCATATTCGATCTTCCTGAAATGATCTGCTGGTTGCAACTGTTGTGGTTGTTTTCAGCTATACAGAAGTAATGCAAAGCAGAGCTATCAAACTGCACCACCAATGTAGTGACGTGAAGTCTTGACATATGTACACAAGCTACACTATCCTTTAATGAGACCCTTCATTAATACAAAACTGAATCAGAATTAATAAGATATCTGGCAATGATTCAAAAAGTTTTCAGTCTGAGTAAAAACCATGTCTCATAGATGTTTGCTGAGTTTGGAGGACTGACTTCACAATGCACACAATAGTAAAACAACTTGACTGTCTTCTTTGAACACATTAGTTTATGGACAGCTGCTAACACTTCCTTGACAAGGACAGTAAGAAGGCTGACATATACTTAATAAACTGGCTCTTGTTTAGTCAAATACCTGGTCCTGATGCAGTGTGACGCTCAGAGATGAGTTAATGGGCAGAATTAATTCTTCATTTCTCTTCCCCCCTGAAAAAGATACGTTCACATAAGAAAATACGCTTTATGCAATGCACAACTGGGCTGTCACCAGACACTACTGAGTACTCAATTTAAAAGTAGACAACACACACATGGTTGATTTAAGAGGATTTAGGAACCAAACCTAACAAGGCTAACATAAACTGAAGTCGAGGTCATACTCACAGTACTTAATGACAGCTATATTCACAGGAGCAGTGCATGTAACTATATGTGGCTTGTCCATAGTTTCCTCAGGCATAGTTTAGCATATAAACGGACGTTTGTACAGGTTACACTACCTGACAGCTCTTAAACTGTTCAGAGATCTTCTCGTGCTTCGCATGTACAGTGTAGCTAAATCAACCTAACTGTGGAGTTTCCTTGGCGACTTACCCGATTGGCTGGGGTGAACATGTGACTACTCCTATTAACCAATCATTGCTAAGACGTGTTTTGTGGAAGTCTGAATAGCCAATGAGAAATCATCTGACCACGGTCGTTCGAAATGAGGCAAGGACGTGGACCAACCCACAACTGTTGGACTCACTGTATGGCAGGTGTAATGTTGATTGAATCAAGTTAATAAGAAATGTATATAACAGGGTAGGGAGAATAAATTATTATTGGAAGACAAAGAGTACTCAAGTATTGCATATGTGAACTGAGTTGATGAGCTGACAAATGCAATAATATCAAGTGATGTGCAATAAGTCACTTGTAATGTGAACGAGATTGTCATGTCAAATATTTTTTGTACATTTTATTCTAGTTTTGTAGATTTTATTTACTATTCTATTGATAATGACTTGAGTATTTGTATTTTAAACTCATCTACTTTCATTAGAGAACAGTACTTAAACACATTGTAATACAAACACTACCACGCATTAAAGTACCAAATTAACTATTACATTTAGGTCCACCTTCAGCAGTGGCATCCCTTAAACACTTTATTCATTAGTACTTAAAACCCAGTGATGCATTTCCTTGCAGACCTCCATTTTCCTAATTTTTTAACTCTGGCCCATTACTCTATAATATGCTGTTTGTGTTTTTGGTGAAAGCTTGATCATCTTCTGAGGTACTGCACATGACTAAGAAGTTATTAGAGATTGAAAAGAATATTCTCACATACCTCATTTGATTTTATTTAAAAGGTTTTAGGATACATTTGGCAATCTATTAACAATTCTGAAACTGAAAATGTGAAATGTTAAAGTGAATCAGCAAAGATGTTTGCTCACCCAAACAGAAACAGCAAGTCTGCCTATTGACGCTGCAAATGTTTTCTTTTCCACTTAGTGTAAAATCCCAAGTGGATGTATGACGACTCATTTCAGAAAAAAGCACATTTATACTTATTATTTTGTTTTTAAAGTTTTATGTAAACATTTAAGATACATGTCAGCAACGAGAAAACAAGATGTTGTATGAACGGTCTCTAGACAAAATGCATCAGCCACAGTGTTTTTTGCATTTTGTCTAGCTTCTTATGTTTGAAGAACAGTATCTATAGTTGAAATAAGGGGAGAAGAAAACAAGTACTTCTGAGAATAAAGGACTGGAGTAGCCCAACAGTGCTATCAGTTGTCAGTGGTACAACACAAGCAGTATAATTTGTAGCAACATCTGTTGCAAAAGAAAAGCTTTGACACTGTGCGTGTTCTACCCCCTCCACACGCTGCAGTATCAACCAAATGTCCTTGTTCTTGCTGCTTGGTTTGTAGTTTCCAAAGACACACAGAAGCTCGTGTGGCATCCCAGGATCTAGCAAACAGGTCAGAGTCCCAGTAAAGCACACCATCTCCTGCCTCCTTGGATCATCCCAGGGCTCCTGTTTGAAGTTAGTAATCGTCCTCATCATCTGAGTCCATCACCCTCCTTCTGTTGAACTGCCAGGCACCGAGAATTAGAATCGCAGGCCAAGTGACTGAAAATGATCTGACATTTAAGTGGGACTTACTGTGACAGTCATCTTTTTCTCTGTTTGCTGACTGACTTTTTCCAGGATCTCGATCAAGCCCGACTCTGAAATCTAACAACAAAGAAACCCTGTTTATTGCACTGCTGTGATGTGAACAAATATCAGTATACAATGCTTCAAGCATTTCAGGTTATGTTCTTACCTTTCCTCCTAACTTTCCAAAACGAGCCATCTGAATGAGATAGTTTTCAACTGCATTTGCCTTCTCTGGTTTCACCAAAGCAAGATTGCTTACTGAATGAAAGGAAATAAGAGGACACCATTCATTTCCACTGGAAATTTTCAGTAGGCTAACAGATTAATCTAAGAGCACACTTACATCTGGCACGGGCAGACTGGTCTAGAACTTGAGCCAATATAGAGTTCCTCATATCAGATTCTCTGGGAATAAAATGTATTATTACAACTACTCAATATTCATAACTGGTTGGAGTCAAGAGTGAGATGCTTACTATGGGTTTGAAGTTGCTGTGTGTGTGTGTGTATATACACATATATATATTATAGTCACTATAATTGTGTGTTTTTAAATTACACATCTTACCGTTGTTTGGCCTCCTCTCCTTGTTGACTATTTGAAGTATCCTGAAAGTATATGGGAGAAAGCACTATCACATACACTGTAGGATGTGTTTCTACGTTCAACTAGAAGATGCACTCTCTAAAAAAAATGATTTTCATTCAACCTACATTCCCCTACTTTTGCAATGTGAATACATACTAAAATACATTAATTCAATTCAATTCAAAATGGGCTTTATTGGCATGAAAGTTTCTTAAAAAACAATATTGCAAAAGCAATAACAACTGTCAGCATTTATTGGTTTCCCCATGGTAATCTTGTTAAAAACTCACTTTTATTATTTTAGTTTCACATTTTAAATCCCATTTGGCTATTAAAAATCTGTTAAAAGATTAGACTCAGTGCATTTGTTCACTCTCTACTTAGTCTATATCAAGGCAGTAGGTGAAGGATTGCATAGGATTATGTTTCAGTTAAACTATTTGAATATTTGAAATATTTTGAAACTGAATGTCTGTCTCCATTTTGATAATGGTTGGTAGACTGATGAAAACACCAGGGAACTATACTAATTTTGCCAGTTCATTAGGTGCACTAGCAAAAACAAATGCAATACAACAAACCTGCACAAAATCCTAGTCTAGGTTTTGGTATTTAGCATTTGTTATGAGAGCCGTTGATTCAACCGGTTTTCTCATTTGTATCTAATGAAAATGGCAAGTGGACATATTACTTTGTTGTATACCAGACAATGATGTACATAATATAACAGAAGGTTATCTAAAACCAAATCAAACTTATAAGGTATTGTGTTTTCTATAGGAAGGTTCTTACAGTACTGCAGCCTAATTGAGGTAGGAAAACTACCTGAAACCCTGAGTATTAAAGCATAACCAAAACTGGATTGATGAGGCCGACACCAAATACTGATATTCCAAAGCTCCAAATCAGTTGCTTATATTAGTTATGTACCACACATAATTAGATATTTTGAAATAAAGATGTCCTCAGCTTTGTTATAAATACATTATATAAAATACAAGCCAGCTGAAGGCTTCACTGTATATAGTTATTAGTATGTACAGTATTGTTCAGTTTTAACAGGTAAGTCCATTGTCTACATAATAACTCGTGGTTGTTAACGTTTAAACGCTAGAGGGGTGTGAACTGACCATATTTAACACAAAGCTAGCACCGGTCCTTTAGCTACCACTGTGATTTGTATGATAGTGGAGATAAGTGCGCTTCATTTACACTAAACATGACTCTCATGAGTGAGCTCTGTTTATCCACTGAGTGACAGTTAAGTTAGCTAGCTGGATGAAGGCGGTTGGTTTAGCTACATTAGCTCGTAGCATACTGAGCTCAGCATCTCCTTTTAAGGCAGGCGCACACACGCTTTCCTGCTACCTTTCAGTCCTTACCCCGTGTTTTGCTTGTAGCTCCGCCATTCTTTGCCGCCTAATCGCCTCTAATTCGTCGTCTGCCATAGTTTATTACGATAACGTAGACGCAGAAGGCTGAAAAAGGATGAGCTAACGTAAAAAGGATCCTACTAAATTCCCATCAAAAGAAAGGCCCTACCCTACCTAGCTCAGGGGAGAGCAATCAACATCGAAAAAGTCGATCGCACACTCAGAGTAAAATAATCGAGCACAGAGACAGGGAGGAAGGAAAGGAACGTGGGGAATTACAGTATACTCAGTCAATCAATTGTATGGTACCTCAAGTTTTACAAGAGAACAATGACAAAGACAGAGTACATGTAACAGAATGTTTTAATGACACATAAGTCAGTCGGTCAACAAAGACTGTTTTTTGGACATTGCACAAGTTGCAATAGGCATTAGACTAAACATTATAGACGAATTTACAGAGTAAGTAAATTAATAAAGAGTTTTCAATTACCAAACAAACAAAAATAGACAAAATAATAAGCCTATTGATCACTCATTGCAACTTAAAATTACAGTCTTACAAATGGAGCATTGTTTTTAGTGGAGTTGCCTCTTCTGCTGATGTGTCAGTGGACTTGATTTCTAGCTCCCTCTGTATGTACTATAAGAGAAACGACTCAGAAGCAGAGGAACATGGTACTTTTGTCCTCCTGAGTCACTTATAGTGAAGACAATCTGCAAAAAATAAAATTAAAAGTACAGCTGGTTAAATAGGAAATACATATTCTGTATTTGTGTTAAAAATGTGATAGAAGCACAAGTCCACCTGAGAATGAAATCTGAGGATGATAAGATGTCAACAAATGCAATTTTGAACTGTTCCTTACCTCAACATAGGGGTAAAATGAAGTCTGCCCCATACTAGCCCAGTACTGAGCAGTCTCAAAATGCAATTTGTACACACCAGGTGTAAAGAGTTGCTGTGTGATAAGTCCTGGGCAACGTCCATCGTCGTTAGTAGTTCTGTTCAAACAATATAAGTTTGAAGATCTGTTAACACTAACATGCATTTTTACAGTATTTAAGATTTTCACTGTTATTCTTCATGGTCTTGTGTTTTTTAAGGTTGTTACCCAGTGGTTATCAAATCCCAAGCACTAGTAGAGGGGTCTTGCTGATAAAGGCTGAGGGCCATGTTTGACCCAGGGACCCCCATCGCAATGTTCAGTACATGAGTGGTCAGAGGACTTGGTGAGCCGGCCATTGATGTGATCTTCAGGATAAATGCAAGAAGCAACATTTTAAAGACATAAACTTTATTCTTAAGAAATCACATTAGACCATAATATAAAACACTTTTTGGCTATATTCATGCTAAAAATATGTATTACTATACATATTCATGTTGATCTTGTTATCACAGTTATTAAGACCACTATCAAAGTTTTCAGACAGTCAGCAATGGAACTGTGTTCAAATATGGCACATTTTGATGTGTAGAACAATATTTATGATGTATTTTCTGCTAGCTGGTTACAAAAGGTTCAACTTTTCAATAATGAGAAAATTAATGTATTAAAAGAATGGGTAGTACTTGCTAGTGCCATTCAGAACCACAAAGCTGCATTTAATTCTAATACTAATAATGTTTTTGTACTAAATAATAAGTAATATAATAAATCTCTGAGTCAGCAGCTTTCAGATACCCACATATTATAAAAAGTTTGGGGAAAAAATGAAACCAATAAACTCTAAACTGTAGACAACTGAACAGAAAACACTAGTTTACAACAAACTTAACTAAAACAGTAAATGCTGTGGTCATTTAAAATTTAGAAAATCTGGGTTTAAGATATTAAGTTTTCAAATTCGAACAATTACATAAATCAATTATTTTCTGTATCAGATTCTGGCATGTTGACTGTTGCCATTGTAACCTAATAAAATTGATGTGTGATACAGTACATGCATATTTAAAATATATAATGCTACTTCATGCAATGTAAAAGGGCTTACCTTATTTGCAGGCACAATGTGACCCTTCAGTTGCTGCAGCCTGAATGCACTCATGTGCACTGATATATAAAATCTAAACTGGGTCAACACTTTTAACCGAGAAATGCAATTTTATGCTTTATTTAACAGCATCAGATTTTTATCACGTTACTGTCGGGAAGTCCTGCACTCTGTCCTGTTCAGCATGACTTTCAATACACATGAGCTTATCTTTTTGTCAACAGACGACCAGTTGCGCAAGAACATCTTTTATCATGCTTTGTTTTCAGCACTTTGAACTTGAGTAGAAGTGGATGGCTGGAGTGGGCTGCTCTGGGGCTGAGGTCTATACAGATCAAATGGTATTAAAAGTCTTTTAATGAAACATCGGTATTCAACTTACAGTAAAACGTCCTTCTTGAATTTCACCTAATCATTAACTGACATGTACTCTTACTGGACCCCAGTGCAAACAATGAGCCCTCTGTTCCAATGGAATTCATATCTGAGTGTTTAGCATAATACCTTTTGGAGCCAACTGTTGACAGCATGGCTCTGAATAAAATGTAATAATGGTGAGTGTTGAGCGTTTTCTTTTCCTGATTCTCACTCATTAAACTCCAGTACTCACCACATGCTGATATTTCATCTCAGTCCAACAATGGACCTAATGTGAATCTCTGATCTTATTATGAGAAAGAATTATAAGAATTCTTAGGACTGGATATAACCTGCCTTGGGAAATTAGCCTGCTGTCTCTGAACTTGATGTATTAGATGAGAATGTCCCATGGCTTAAACTAAATAACCAAAATTTGGTATATGACATTTTATGTCTGTTTGGACTCAGCTTTGTAAAACAGTCCCTTTCATCTCTCATTCCAAACAGACAGCTGCTGGGGTTAGAGAAGTTGCAGATGTAGTTATGGCTTTTTTCTTTTCTTTCAATGTAGTGAATCTGTAGTGAATCTTCCCATAGATTATTCTAAACTCTTAACAGTGGTCTGAGGTAAATGTGTGTTTCAGTTTACATTTCTCTTCACTGCAGCATGGGCTTCTTTCTGTTGGTGGAAAAAGCTGCAGCTTGAGCCTGTTTCCAGCTCATGTATCATGGGATCACATACAGTTACCCTGAAAGCTGTTACTGTCACAGTCTCCCAAGGCTCAGACTGACCTTTGGTTAAACCCTCTGACGGAAGGAAGTGTTGTGAACTGGAACATGCAATTTCATGATACAGCTGCCTATTCTAGTGGACTCTTCAATCAGGGAGATGTTTACTGACCAGTCTTCAGACGCATTTCTGTATTGATAATGATAATGATGACGGTATTATGTATGTACATAAAACGTATGGAGTCTTTTCAACAGTGTTATGATTCCGTTTCTTTTGCACTTTTCCGGAATAAAAACACTACACCACGAACTGCATTTGTACTCAATATGAAAATACTTTTACTACTGTGACAATGAGTATTTCCACTTGGCTTATCTTAAGAATGCAAACAAAAACATGTAACACCATAGGAAGTATAATAACGTCATTATTGTCTTTTTTTAAAAAACAAACAAACACATGAGTAGTCCTAAAGCAAGGTTAAAATCAAACAGCTAAACAATTACAGTAAAGTATACAATAATACACAATATTACACACTGACCTGGGCCTTTGCACATCTTAAAGTGCCAAATACATAGCGGAAGAGGATTTCTCTAATACACTTAAAGCAGAGAAAAGTACTTGTGGTTCTGAAAGGTGTGACAGGGTATATCATGTTGTTCTGAGCTTTTCACTCTCTGAAGTAGCATAATGATAATACTGATACAAACAGACACTTCATGTCCTGAAGGATTATCCAGCTTCATTTTGATATCCTACAGATACACAGAGAAACTGTGTAACAAAAATAAATGTTAGTTAGTTCCTAACAGTCCATGCTTCATTGATATTTCCGGTTCCATGTTGTTTGTGCATCATCTAAGTAAAAGTGGTTTCAGAACAAGATTTTAAAAGAGAAGACTAAATGCTTTGATTTTCCTTTCATGTTATATTACTTGTTTCTTCCTTTAGAGAAAACGTTGAGACAGCAGAAACACTCAGATCACCGCTATATAAAATGCAAATTAGCATTGTGTGTATGCTTTGATGCCTGGTGTTCAGCAGGAAAGTCGTGATAAATTTAGCTGGTAAGCTGGTTGGAAACTGCTTAAATCAGTGAATTGTATTCTCTCACTTAATACCAATGAATACTTCAGTAGTTCTGAAATACTGGTGTCCATGGAAATCCACTCACACTGCAGAAGAGGTTAATTTCAAGTAGGTAGGCTAAAATCACTTCTGTGCTTCCAGCTGTCCTTTATAATTACTATCTAGACAGGATCATTCAAACTCTCAGGCCAGCCTAGCCAGTTCCTGTCAGTTAAATGTGCATGTGTACTTGGTGTGTGGCGTGCAAGCCGACTGTGTCTGTGTTTCTGGGTCATGGAAACAAAGATGCTTCAATTCATTTCAATGTATTACGCTATCTGATATGTACACCCTACGTGGAGCTTCTGATGTGGGCGTCAGCTTGGTGGTTTATGTTCTCTTCCTCCATGTTTGGCACTTCATCCACGTTCTTCTGCGTTTCCTCATACGCCTCCCTTATATTTCCTCCTCAGGGTCAGAGCTGTGGTTGCTCATCTGTGACAGACAGGCAAGACAGACAGCGAGAGAAAAACAAAGAGGCACTTCATTAACTGCCAGGTCAGGATGACTCAGTAATATTTCATTACGCAAATATAACCTGATTTC
The DNA here is from genome assembly GCA_005024645.1 of Planiliza haematocheilus. Classification (NCBI taxonomy): domain Eukaryota; kingdom Metazoa; phylum Chordata; class Actinopteri; order Mugiliformes; family Mugilidae; genus Planiliza; species Planiliza haematocheilus. The sequence goes on from SRSE01000798.1 coordinate 5,198,084, forward strand.
ACAGTATTGGAGTCTTGTGTCGGAGCACCACACAGGGCAGAAACATGTGATTGTCTTTTCTGTTTTGCTAAAGTGAGTGCTGAAATAATAAAAAGGATTAAGGAAATAAAGGTGGAATTCTTGAAAATCTGTGTGTTGCTCTTTTTGTCAACAGCTTTGGCAGTGAGTGATAATGTGTTTGAACCTCACTTGATGCAAGTGTGCTCAGTTTTATTGGTTAAAGAATCTAAGAACTTCCTTGCATGTGTGTACATACAGTATATACATGGCAAATAAAGCTGATTACACTTTATAACACTAGAACTGACTGCTGGTTTGTTCGGCCATCACCATATTCACCTGTAATACTTGCAGACATAAAAAACGCACACCACTTAATAACATGGGTGTAAGTTTATGAGTTAGTCTGTAGAGTTGGCTGCAACTGCCGTCTGAATGTGAAGTAACTGGGTGACGGGACAGTTACTGACGCGGCTTGTGATTCTGCATCAAAATCTTAACACAGACATTTGATTTATAACATAAGGTTATCGGTGGCACATACGTTCAGATATGAGTCTCAATAATATCACAGGAAATTAGTGTATGTTTTTAGTACAACGAAACCTCAGATGGCCGACCCTCGCTGATGCACCTTGTGGTCATGCCTGGAAAGGTGCATTTACCGTGTGGCGGTCATCATCAGGCTCCCTCAGGCCAGGGCTCTCCCTGTGGATTCGATGGCGGGAACTGGGAGGGGAGAGGGAGGAGAGGGATTGCTCTGGGCTGCTGGCTGACGCGGCGTACGGCGAGCCAACTGGACTGTCCTCTCTCAGGGGAGACCCTAGACATAAACAGATGCACACATGGAGATTAGAGATTCATGTTAGCTTAAGGCCCTGGTCTGGACAGTGTTGTGGCGAAAATGCTCGGTTTTGTCTGCGTCAAAGACATTTCGCTGACTTTGAGCTGGATGACGGACAGAAAACATGAGTGGGAGTGACAAGATGAAGGACAGATGTGGAGATAGTGAGAGGGAGGTGAGAGACAGCCGGGCTAGATGGTGAGGGACAGGGGAATCAAGTAGAGCTGGAGATAAATTAATATGAAGATGAGAGCTATCAATCGCCCAAGGTCATTCAAAGTGGATTGCAGGACACTCACATGGACACATAGCTATCTGCAGTTGTACACCCACAGCTGCTAAACTGCAGGTTTGCCATGACATGCCATGATATATGTACATACAGTCTTGATGTTATGACAATGACTGCAAGGTTCAACATGTCTTTAGTCCAGGACATCTTAATGCAGCAGGATTTGGAACCCAGAGGAGGGTGAACTGCACCAGTGGAGGAAACTGTGTATCAGTTTATGATCAGTTTAATTAAGGCTGCAGTTAAAGCAGTTTCCTTAGGGAGGATAATAAAGCTCCACTCTGTTCATTTCCTGGGCTGTTGCCCGTGTAGGCAGGTACAGTAACAGTCAAATGTCCACATGAGGGCAGCAGCACCACTTTCCTCTATGAGCTGTGGTGATCTGCCGTTCTTCACAGCCCTCCAATATTTGTGTGTTTTCTGAAGCCTCATCAGTCAGTTACTTCAACCACATTGTTTGTTCAGCATCTTCCATAATATGCTCACAACCATAAATCCATCCCCCCAACCCATTCTAGCTGATATCACCCTAAATTCAACTTAAAAATCCTGACAGGAGGAAAATAATTGATTCGTCAGGTGAAACAGGAGTTCCCCCATGCATGCAGTATATTCCCAACCCCCAGCCTCCCCTGCGGCACAGATCCTGAATCATTTTGATTGGGGTTGTGACTGGAGGAGTTAATCAAGCAGAAATCTGAAAGTGGCATATAGCTGGAGTCTGACTTAAAATGATTTTGATGCGCGAATAGATTATCTATCATTCGATCTCACATCCATCTGCTTCCACTGTGTTTCTGAATGAGCGTCTCACCTTTGTGGTCACTCCTCTGTGTGTCCATCCTGTCAAGACTGTCAAGCAGCCCATCGATCTGTGTCTTTATCAGAGTCAGCTCCTTTTTAATCACCTGCAACTCCTCTATCCCCACTGCAAGGGTAAGGAGAGAGAAAATGTGAGTCACATTAGGAAATAACACAACCTGAGAAATCTTTAGGGAGGGTTTTAAATATTCTCTACCCAATGTGGCAAAGTGGGTGAAAACACTGGAACAATACAAATGGCTACAATTAGTTCAGCACTGATGAATACGTTGCAAAAGTAGTAAAACTGAAGAAGCTACGTCCAGCAGTCAGTTTGCTCTGCTTGGCATAAAGACTGGAAGAGGGAAAACCGCTTCAAAACAAAATCTGAAGTGTTTTGTTATTTCCGATTATCATTTCTACTGAGTTACAAAGAAGGTGTGAAAAAGTGTGAAAATGTCAAGTAGTGGTTTTACAGTGGGTTATATGTGCTTCTTGGTCAGAAGCTGGGACTTGTCAGACTCCTTACTTTACACTAAGACTCAAACAAGTTGAGTCAAGACCGCAGCAACTGCTGAGAAATGCACATCTTTTTTTTGTGTGTCTGCAAAACAGATTTTTAGGGCAATTACAGTTCTTAGAATTCAGTTTTTAGGGTCTTTTTTTCAGTGGTGGTTTCACCTTTAAGAAATGGAAGCCCAGCAGTTAGTGACTGTCCTTGTTGTAGACGTTTCCTTTGCCTCTGAACACATGAATTATTAGTTATTATTGCAGGCCCACCCATGCCTGAAGGCCAACCCAAGGTTATCCAACCAACAAAATTTTACTGCGAGAATTTTTTAGACTCGAGTTGCTAGATTTGCAACTGAAGCATAGATTTAGATGTCATGCAGTTCTGGGCAGAATTCACTGATACGGTCTGGCCCCTTTTTAGTGGGTGAATTATGTTACTCTATGAAGCATTTAAATTTAACTGCAGAGAGGTTGAACATTTCAGAGATTTAGACAAAATGTGAAAACCTGCCCCTTCTAAAGATACCTTTCTTTGAGAGTCAGGATGACAGTCAAGAGACATGCAATTTTTATAAAAAACATTTTGAGCAGCTGAAGTGCAATCACATCTCAGTTGCAGCTCTTTCATATTACTCACACTTGGCTGTGGTTGAATTAGTGGAGTGAGCTCTGGAGCTTTTGGAATGGGTTCTGTCTCGACTACGTCTGTGCCCAGAGGAGTAAGAGGAGGAACGGGATCGCTTGGCCAGACTGGGTCCCAGGGGTAGAGGAGAGAGGGATGCTGGAACACGCTGGTAGTCGTAAACCCTGCAAATGAAGCAGATAGAGTTTCAAGAATAATTAATCTTAACCATATTTGTGCAGATTGTCATGCTTCTGCTCTTTGTTGGAAAGTTCTCTATCAGTGCAGTCTGTGAGCAGTCATAATGAAAGACAACTTCAGAAGTAGATGGTCACATATGGAGGTATATGGACAGCACAGAGGATTATTTTTCGTGAAAATTTAAAAAGCTTTCCACAGTCTCTAAACAAAGCTTTCAAAGCTCCTGCTCCAACCAACAAGTGCTAAATGTTTCATACTCAAAAGGCACCTTTAACTTTCACTTGAATACTCAGGGCAACCAGGACTAGACTCAAACTGGAACACTGACAACAACAGTATTTGAAAATCAAACACGGAATCTATTAAACAAGGTTAATAGTCGGTATCAGAATCTATTTAAACAAGATCTGAATTTTACATTAATATCAAAAATGTCACCCATAAGTGCCCATAAGTCACTGACTGAAACATGCTTCTGAAGGGATAAAACAATTTAGGAAAGCAAACCTTTACAGATACGAGGCAAAGCTGTTTATGCTTTTGATAGATAAATTTATATTTTATTCTATATCCTTTTGTCTTTTATTTTCTATCTATCAAGAACAAGAGAGAGTGAAACCATCTCACTTTCTCTCTAGCCTCCTCCCGGTGGACAGCTCCATGTCTCTATCTGTCACGGAACGTAATTGGTTCTGTCAGGGCCAATCAATAGCGCCCCGCCAGGCTAGTAGTGCTGGTGACAGGGGGTGTATCACAGTCAACCTCTATAGTGGTTACAGAAACGACACTGTGTGTTAGTGTGTGTGCATTTCAGAAAAAACAGAAATGATGTTGTGATTGAAAAAGAGAATGGCCTCAACACTCAGTGACCCAGTGACCAGGTGACACCTGGCTATGATATCGAAACCAACCAATCGTCACTGGTCAAATGCTCAAGAAGTGTGTGGGAGGCAGGGAAATCAAAATCTACGACTACTTTCTGTTTCTTTGTGTATGCAACAGCCCTTAATGATCAACAGACTTACTTCCACAGCCTTAAAACTTAAAATTCAAGCAAGAATTACTGACCACAAATGAAGAATAATACAGTACACATTAAAATTCCGTGCAACAGCAACGCAACTTGATCTTGTCACAGTTAAGATATTTCTGGATCAAGAACAATCTGAGCACAGCCTGAATGGGTTCTGCAAAGCCAGGAGAGAGAAAAGCTCCTCTGCTGTATGCATATAACAAGCCAACAACAGGGAGACAAGCTGTCAGCTGCAAGGGCTTGGAGTTGGATGGTAATGTAGGTTTACAGATTGAGCTGTTAGCCAGTCAGTCAGACAGACACAGTCTGGCTTCCTAAAGTTTTCTATACTGTTTTTGTTCTGTTTTACACTGTGAAGCCCCCTCACTTGATACAGAGATTTTTGCACAGACTGTGTTCTTAGCACATCCACGGGGCACACACAAACACATCACAATGTCACATAAGGATGAAGTGTATTAGGCCACCATAAGTGTATGAGATTAGAGGCTTTGAGCATTGTCCGTGTGTGGAGACACAGAGACCAAAGACTTAAAGGAGTTTAAAGTCTTTCAGAGCAGTTTGCAGGGGCACATAGACAATGTGTTGCTACACCGGCTTTGAAGTGTCATCTCAGAGAATGGAAGCTCAGACAATGAGGGAGACGAGTGAGGATTACAGAAAAGTGTGTGAGTGTGTGTGAGACAGTGTTTGTCTCTGCGGATTAGACCCCACACAGAAAGCAGCTTTGTCAGCTCGAGCTGTTATCTGTGTGTTGAAAGACACTTTACTTTCGTGTTTGCACAAGAGGACAGCGGACAAAAACAGTCATTTTCTCTCTTTTTCTCATATTGATGCGCACAAACAACAAACACCGATATGAAAAGATGCACGTGCGCGCACCCACGCACACACAGTCCCTACACCGCTCGCACCCGGAGGCCATACACACATAAATATGCGCACAGACATTGTCAGTTGCAAACACACATACACAGCTGTCAGCAGTGCTAGCCAGCAGCATGGAGAATAATCATGCAGTGTGTTAAAAACAAATTGAAAATCAGCGGTGAGTGTTTCCCCCTGAGCAAAGACAGAAAAATGCAGAGCAAGGAAAACCAAATGAAAAAATAAAACAAAGAAAAGGTGGCAGTTAATACCCAGAGCAACTGAGCATCGATATGTGCGAGAGAAGCAATAGTATGAGGTTTATGTTCTGTATGTGGGGGCGCAATGTGACAAACTCCTTTTATTCAGATGTGCTGAGTGGAGTGTTTATGAGTGAGGCCCGGGGAGGCAGGAAGGTCCCACAACAATTTCAGTGGATGACCAGTAATACAGAGCCGTTCTGAGTGGAGCTCCGCTAACTACCTCGTCTGCCTAACCGCTGCACTTACAGTAAAAACGCACGCTGGAAACCAAGAGCTGAGCCAAGGGTTCATGATAAGTCCCGAACAATATACTCAATTTCAGTGATCTTAAGAGGCAGCATTGAACTTGGGAGTACGCTTGTCAGCAGCGAGCTAGCAGGAGCTGCAAATGTAAGAGGGAGCACTGGAGTGAAACTTGCCAGACACAATAGTGATATTATCACAGATCTTTAATTTTAGTCCTATTAGTCATAGATTGGAAAACATCATGTGGTCTATGAATCCACTTTTGTTAGGGTTGAAGTTTAGGAACATAAAACTTGTTATTGAAGTTTTGAAATTGATAACAAATGCATGTATCAGATCTAGCGTTGGTACTTTTTCTCACTTGTCGTCAAACACCAATTGATGCAATTTCTATTTAACAGGTTGTCTTCATTTTTGCAGAAGAGCTGTGAAACTTCTGATCCCACCATCACCGAAGCTGCTGCAGCTGTTCTACCTGTGGTGATCAAACAGTTTTCTAAGACACGTCTGTATATTATGTGACATATAACACAAGAAAAGAATATTCAGCTAGATTGCTTCACCTTGGGTGGATGCAGTTTAAAGCAAATCATGTTCCTGAGGTGAACTCTTACTTAGATAAAGACAGATTCTCACTAAATTCTAAAATAAAACCAATATATCCACAATTTGCTTGCATTTATTTGTACAATTGTTTGTATTTGTGACTATAGATATTTTAAAGTATATGGTCGAGCATTGTTTTGTCTGCAGTTGCGTGTCTGATCCTGGCTTTTGAGTGGTAACAGGCTGCATTGTCAGCAAAGTCGGAATGACTGGCAGCTGTGTGACAGACGGACACGGGGGGCAGAGTCTATTGGAGAGAGTCAGGATGGAGAAACCACTCTCGCCTCTTCCTTCAACCTCCTGTGACAGACAGACAAGCCATAAGGTGTGTGAGCTGCCATGCATAGTTTCCTCACACTACCTGTCATAGTAGTCCTCGTGATAGCTGTCATAGTCCAGGTCCAACTCAGATCTGCAGGACAGATGGAGACAGAGTCAGAGGAGGCGGTCGATGAACCATTTTTTGAAGCTACATGATTCACTTTACCGGAGCTATCACATATTTCACTTAACAAACAGCATGCTTGGCTTGTGTGGCGGTGTGTTAATGCGTGTGAGTCTCGACAGCGTTATACGGTACAACCACTTCATCTGGAAAGAATACAGCGTTCATGATCCCCAGTCAGCGAGAAAAAAAAAAGGATGGATTTGTTCTGCAGCAGCATCCAGGGTGGAAAATCCATAGAAACTGAATTGTGTTCCAACTGTACCACCCACTGAACACCACGATGTGTGTGCTTGGTGAAGTAAGCTGTTAGGCCTGTGTTTCAGAGTGTGTATGAGAGAATAAGAGGCAGGTGTGTGATGTGACAGGAGTGAACTAATATGGACTGGTAGCTGGTGTATACCTGTGGAAGAGGCCAGAGGAAGTGGAGGAAAGAAAAGTGGCAGTAAGCCAGAGAGAGATCACGTTCTGGTGTGTCAGACCTCAGCATTCCTCCCTAATCCTTGCACAGAGTCGCTGATAATCCCTCCATGTTACTCACCCTCCCTCCGTCTCTTTGTCTCTCCCTGACTCATTCTTCTCAATCCGTCATTCTTCCACTTACCTGTCATGTATTCTCTTTATTTACACTGACCTCACTCTCTCCATTTCTCTTAATCAGTACTGAATAAATATAGAACATCACAATGCTTTAAAGCAGGACCCCTATGGACAATGGAATCATATCAACACATGGCATGGCAAACTGCTCCAGAACCAAGACAGCAATGCTGCAAGTGGGAAAACCTAAAACTGTTGATCTGAAGGGAACTGCTTTCCTGCGTACTATTTTAAGTTCATCCAGTTCTTTACAAAGAAAAAAAAAAAAGTCTGAAACCAGTTAAAGTTATAGATCAAGCGCCAAAATAACATTTTTTATCCAACAGAACTGAGACCGTATAACTAAGAGTTCAATTTTCATGCATACTGACAAAGACAAATATTCTTATGCGAATTGATTTAACTGTTTTGTTTGATGCGATCAATCAAACCATTTTATGTGACAGGTTGTTTAAATGGGAAGGCACTTTGCTGCAGCCTTAGACTGCTTCCACACCTATCTGAATAATAGATACTTTGATAATTATGTGTCCTCTTCAGCTCTTTTGCCATGTGGAGACCTTCAGGTGTTTGTTCTTGGACTAATTCTCTTCTCATTCTGGGTCAGACGAGACACAGATCAATATTTCTGTCTTTGTGTGTGCTTAGTTGCCACTAAGACAGAATGTCTCTTAATTTCTTTCACCTAAACCCTGATTAAAGTGAATTTCTTGTAGGTGGACCTGTTAACTTAGTGATTGCTATGGATTCATTTATTTGGTCCACTTCATTCAAATACCAAAGAACCTTTGTATCATCATTATGACTTCTGATCTCCAAGACAAGCTTGTCCAGTCCTGTTTTCTTCTGGTGCCAAATATCTGCAAACTCAGATGTATCTTGTCTTCTACAGGCTTCAAATTAAGAATTTGGAATTTCATTTTCCCTTGGCTAGACTATTGTAATTCCCTCTACACATGGCTGAGTCAAGATGTTCTAAATCGATTACAGTTGGTGCAAAATGCAGCTGCCAAGCTATTAACTACAATTAGCTGACACTCCCACATCGCCCCCTGTTTTTGCAACCCCCCAGCTCCCCATAAAAGTTAGAATGCTACAATAATAATTGCAAGATCCTGTGGATTACAATGCAGTGCATAAACGTGCCCCCAGTTGCATTTCTCATCTCTTCATCACCCTGCTCCCCTTATCTGACTCTCGGCTCTTGGCCTTTTACCCATCCTACACTTCATCTGCTTCCTGTTACTTTCAATACTGTCAACACCTTACCGACGCTCTATTGCAAGCAATAAAAACAAAAGAAACAAACAAACAACAACAACAACAAAATGCAAATACAGACAGTGTAGTAATAAAATATTATTAAATAATTTCATATCTGACACACTGTGGACTATTTGCTATTGTTTTGGGACATTTCAACATATTTTCATCGATGCCATTTGCTTTTCTGACAGTCAAGGGGTTGGTGATTCTCATAATTGTATTCAGCACATCACTTAAGAGACTACTTCCACACGCCAAGAATTATACACAACTTGTGCTTCAGCAGATCGGAAGCGTAGTTACTAATTTTGGTGTGGACATCTCTTTCAGCCTTACTCTCACTGGCTCTTCCCCATCTACAAGCTGGATTTCGGAGCTCAGGAGAGGGGAAACCACAAAATAATTTACAAAGTGCTCATGTCTGAACAGCACACTTGCCAAAAATGCAAAGCAAATTAAAGACTGCCTTCCGTGTGAAATAGAGAAGATCTACATGTTTTGTTTTGTCTCATTTTGCTAGAATAATTGAAACATCCTCCTTGTGCATTTGAAGACACACAATCCAGAAGGCATTGCTAGAGTATTTGTCTTGCACCAGCTAAGGGCACACTGAAAAGCAAGAGGACAGCGGAGGACAAAGAGAAGCAGTAACGCTGCAGCTTCTCAGCCAAGCTGAGCTTTCTGTTCTCCAAGTGAATTCAGCTAGAAGAGAGACAGAAAATAACAGCTATTCACCAAAGCCTGCGCTGAGGGGGAACTAAGCTGCTGTTCACTTTCTGTTCATTTTTGTGCTCTGAAATCCAGATTTATGTTTGACTGTGGTGTTTGTCGGACCCTCTAGCAGAGGAATAAACTGTTAAATGACATCTGTAAAACCAGTTCTTTCATAAACCTTTTTGCAATATTAATCTTTATTTAAGCTAATAAAATATTTTCTCAATTTAGTAAAATTTTTCATTCTGCCAGCTGTGAGTTATTCCTGCAACACCTCATTTAACAGCGAATCATCATAAGTCTGCCATGCTAGAGGACCGTACACAAGTGTAACAATTTTGCAGTGTAACACTACAGCAAAGGTGGCGCACATAAATTAGCTGCTACTTAACCCCTAAAGGTTGAATAATAAATATTTGGTTACTCATTTTGTAATGATGGTTGGGTCATTCAAATGTCACCGTGGTACGCTAATGATGTGACATAGGTGTTTTCATGTGATTTAGTGAAGACAAATTTGCGACAGGTAAGCACAGACCATTTAGACTGTAATTACACATCCAGAGTGAGCAGCCAAGCGCCTCAGCCAGGAGAGAGAGAGAGAGGGAGAGAGAGAGAGAGAGAGAGAGAGAGAGAGAGAGAGAGAGAGAGAGAGAGAGAGAGAGAGAGAGAGAGAGAGAGAGAGAGAGAGAGGCAGATGGACAGCAGGGTCACTAAAGGCTAATTAATTTCTTTTCATAATTTCTCAAGTGCCAAAGCAATCCATTAGACATGGCTGGCTATAAATCATCTTAGCCTCAGCGTGCCTGTGTGTGCTCATGTGATTTTGTGTGCATTGGCCAAAAACAAGCTGCCATTGTGAACAAAGCATCTCAGGGATTTCCTGCAACATGTACTCTCGACCCCCACCGACAGCAGGAAAATATCGGAATTTCACAGATTCTACGAAAAAACCCTGAAGGTGCGTGTCAGACCGTGCGAGAGGAATTGTTTGAGATGGAGTTCAATTGATTTAGAACCTTGGCAGACGCAATTTAAATCTGACTGGCAATGAATCAAAGTGACACTTTAAATGAGATTCTTGTTTTCTTGATTGTGGTGACATCTTTGGTGACGAATAATCATTGCTTCCTTTGTCCCATAAGCTTCTGTGCAATCAGTTCACAACGTTGTCAGTAGTCCTTTATTTAGTTATCAGACTGGGCGGCTGAAATCGTGCTGAAGTCTATACAATGTATACAAATGACGGCACAAACAATACTGTTTCCTAAGAGATGGCGAATTTAAACACAGTGCAGTCACTACATACAGTATAACACAGACATGCAGCTAGATTTTTGTCTGGAGTTTATGTCTGGACATTTCTTATCAGAATACAAGTCTGGTTAATTAAGGGGCATGTTTCAATTGATACAGAGAAAAAAAAGTCCTACCCCCAACCTGTCCTTTAGCTGTAAACAAAACCAGCTCAAAAAAACAGCTTTATCACAGAATAAAGTTCACCCAAATGATTTGACTGGCCCAGCAGATCTTTTCTGGGCAGAATGAATTCTGAACAGAGCAGACAGGATGCATGGTTAGTTAAAAATCCTAAAAGAACATATCTTCATGACTTACTGGCCTGACAGATTATTCCAATACACTAAATGTATTTCCTAAATTAACAACAGTATCACATTTATCACCAGTGACAAACCCATGAAAGTTAAATGATAAACTGAATCTTGCCACCACGTATACATTCCCAAAACCTTGAAATGAGAGAAACTACCTGTGAGCTCTATTTCTGCTGCAATACCAAAACTTAAGTCATTATTATAATTCATTTATTCATCTTGAAACCAGTTTAACAGCTACTGATGCTGGCAACTTCATGAAACAAAACTTTACTACTATTCCCTTTACCACAACTCCACCAGAAAGACATAGTACAGAGAACTCCACATAATTTTAAGCAGCACCAGGTCAATACGTTTATTAAAGTCATCAACACATGAAGTTATGGCTTGTGAAACAAGTGAAGGCATTTCACATGCGAAGTTGTCATTTGTAAAGTTTCGAGTTATGTGTGTGTCTGCATTTTAATAGCGGTAATAAGATTCTCATTGTGTTATACTGTGTATCAGAGTTGTCCGCTGTCAAGCGTTATGAGCAAATGCAGTCAGACTGCGATTCATGTTGTGTTTCCAGCTGGCCATGTTTGTGAAAATAAAGAGGGGTTTGTTGCTGTGCTGATGGGTTTGTATGTCCGTTGCTGCCAGTCAATCCACTGCTCAAGCTAAAATCTGCTATGAACCAGCTTGACATGTTAATTGTCTAAAGATGTCCCACTGTAAACAGTTTATATAAACTGAGCTGTTTGGCCTGAACTATCTTTAACTGTAGTATACCACTTTCTTTAACTCACTTAAACACATAATGGACATCTAAATCTAAATCATGCACTTTTCCTCCAGGATGAGACTAAATAAATAAAAAAATGTTTAGACTTCATGTCTAGTTTAGTGTAACACTTTACATGCCTGCCTCAGTCAATAGACTGTGAGTTCCTCTTCAGCTGGTTCAAAACACTGCATTTACACATTGTACACAAAGCAGATAAATTCAAATTCAGTTTCTCGTCATCAGAATCCTGCATCATGATGCAAAAGGAAACAAAGTTCCTCTGATCAAGGGCAGATCTCTGATGATGTAGTATGCGTCATGATCTGATCAAGGTCTGTGTCCAAAAGCTTAGACATTAAAATGATCTTTACCATTTACCGTATTCTGGACCAATGTGTGCTATAGCTTTGGCAAAGTTTTTGATTTGGCAGATAAAAAGCCAGCAGGAGGAAACCTGTGAGAGATAGAGCGTACGACTATAACATTAATAGCAACTCACAGGTACTCTTGAGCAGAAAAATGGCTAGCTGATTATGGGCCTTCTCTATGTTCCCTTTAGGTTTCATTGCCCTCTAAATTCCCAGGGCTGACTCCCAAAGCTCCCTATCATACGTGATAGGAAGGCAAAGGTCGAAGGAAGTTGTCATATTCAGCAGACTGAGGAGTGCCGCTATAACAATCCTACTAAGGAAACCTCAGGTCAGACTGATAAATTGCACGGCAGAAAATGTCCCAGCTCTTGAAAATGTTTTGCAGTTACATTGGAAAAGTGAGATTGTACTGTTAATATCAGCTCACAGCTCTTTCCCAGTTTTTTATGTTGTAGTGTTCCAGGGCTTTCTTTCATGAGAACCTGACAACTTCTTGTTGGCAACATCCCACCTGGCAGGGTGTTGTCTGTTGTAGCCTCAGAGTCCACTAAGCCTGGCTGTTACTGAATAATAATAATCAGTGGTTCAATATTGAACATGCCCCCTACTCAGTTTAGTGAAATATATGGAAAACATAACCCTGCAAAATAATCAAGAGAGAGCACACTGGAGCACAGCCCACACCTACGTAAAACGACTGAAAACAGCATGCAGTCAAGAAGAAATGAGATTACTGTGTGTAACAACTGCGTAGTGGGATTTTTCCTTCTCCTCTGCCAAAAAAGAAGAAGAAGAGAAAACTACACTTGCGTTTGTGGACTGACAATTAGAGGAGAGACAGAGAGAGAGGAAGAGAAGAGACCACGGGATGTAAAGGGTGAGTACAATCAAGATGAGAGCAGAGACGCTTTGATGGGGAGGACGGGAAGATGAAGGGAGTGCTGGCAGCTCGTTCGCCCTCTTAGACACTCTCTAAGGACGGACTGAGCTAATCTACTCCCTCTTTCCCTTTCATTTAATCACTGTCGCTGTTGTTCTCTACATTCCGCTCACATTCACAATTTATCTCTCTAAGTCGCTCTTGTTTTTTCATAAATTGCATCAGTGATGCTTCAGCCACAACAACGTTCTTCCCATGCACACATTCATATGAACTCCTATGTGCACACAGAGCTTGATAGTTTGGATTTCAGATGGTTTCATATGAATAATTGAATGACACGAAGCAATCATCTCCTACATGCGCCAGGTCTCTGTATGACACATGTGCAGTATATACATGCATCACACTTTCAGCTGTGGTAAGCTATCGCTTCAATATTGTGTTGCATGTTGAAAGTAGTATTTCAAATAAACCAGTAAGACTTCTTCATTGTGATGGAGTTTTGTTACTTTTCATCACTTTTTCCATCTGACATCCATCTGGTTGCTTTATCTATAACTCAACTGGCTCAGTGTGACAAGGCGAATTGTAATAAACACATCACATTGTAAAATAGCCTACAGCATGACACTCACACACAGCTGCTTTCACAACTCTTCCTTAGGGAAGACCATCATTTGACAAACGGCGTCTTTATTATTTCCTGAGAACCTATTTAGACATGCAGAGATCACACACTCCGCTGCCTTAATCAATGACATGTGTTGGATAGTAGCCGATCAATAACACATCACTGTGTAATATGCTCTAAGACATCCATTACTGCTTGGTCTGCTGGTCTGCGTTATTTGGATATACTGTACGCACTCCAGGATGGTGATATACAGCTACAGGCCTGAGCTACTCAAGGGACGCTCAAATTCATATCCTACATGCATCAAGGTTAAGCTACAGCCCCTGTGCAGTGTGTTCACTCTGAAAAATAGCAGTACTTAGATGAGGGTTATGTGTCAGATGGCACTGAAGGGCTGACAGCGCATAAGGTTCGAGCAGAGACATTTCAGAAACAAGAATGTATGTCACTAGTGTCAAGTGGGGTTCGTCACTGCTCCGGGCCTCTGGAAGACTAGTAGGAGGTACAGAGTCTGTTCACTCCAGTCGAGAAGTGGACGTGAGAACCAACCAACTAATGATTTTTACAAGACAAATGTTGTAAAACATTCTGACACTATACTCCTGCACAGGAACCACGAGCAGAGGTGGATGATAGTAGGCAGTACATTAACCAACAGGTATGATTACTGGAGACTAAATAATGAGCATAGTATAGGAGCTAAGATCAGACTGCATGTCTTCTCATAAGCGCACTCATCACTGATAAACTATCACTTTAATGGCAGCAAAAGGCAAGGTCACTTTTCAGATCTCTTAAACAAGGGTGGATGCAATCAAGGGCACAGGGTGAGAAAATGTGAGGGCGAGACCATGAGGATGGATGGCGACACTGGCATGAGTCAGATTCTCCTGCAGCTGTCAGGGTGTGGGCATTCCTGGCTGATACAATGGGCTTGTAGGATCAGGAAAGAGGTGTGGTATGGTTTGATTAGTCGACCGGCAGCAGAGCGTCAGCTGGGAAGGATTCTCATGCATTATTTGTGCTTTTAACATCACTACCGGTGGAAACTAACAACTTCGCTATTACTGTTACTTGTTGTGTGAAGTCATGAGGTAAAACTTTTTTTCAGCGTTTTCCCAAAAGGCACAGAAAAGTGTGTCATCAGTTTGTAACCATTAAACCTTAATGGCATACAGCTAAAGACAACTATAGAGATCCTAAATGACTAAATGAAAGATGAACATAATCTGCCTTTGGTTTTTACAGCACAGATGTTTACTGTGATTAAAAGTCCAAACAGCTTTTATACTTACAGCTCATTTAGCGAGTAACATGAATAAATGAATAACAGTGAGCGCGTTTCGTCGCTGCAGACAAAACACTTCATACAATCCAGCCTGATGAGATGGCCTTTGCTCACTAACCTAGAAATACAAAGCAAGGCTAAAAATAAAAGATCCCAAAACTCCAACCTGTGAATTTTAATCACTAGAAGACATTCAGTATGATCTCCAACTATGTGGGTAAATTCTGTGGGAGCGTGCGTGCACAGTATGCGGGTGTAGGTACGCACACTGCAAATATGTGCATATGTAGATAAGTGTGGATTTAGCTCGATGTGTATGAGAGGTAGAAACATTCAGTGGTGTCGACAGCGTGGCCTAATCCTCCTGGAGGCTGAGTGTTTGGAGTGGGATAAGTCCGATTCTTCTGCATGACTTAAGACCATCTGTACCCAACTCAACCAACTCAACACTTAGTGAAATGAACAAATGAGGCTCCTAATTTATTTATTTATTTTTACCAACTTTGAAAGGAGTTTCTGAATTACCATCCATGATGGAGAGCGCAGCAGCTGGTGAACATGTCATCAGCCTGTTAGTAATGCAGTGCATGCTCCTCTGAATACATGCATATGTGTGGCTTCTCTCCAGGAGGGCCAACTGCTTTAAGTTGGTGCCATTCATCAAAAGCTCAGGGTCTCGCTGGGAGCAGTAATTGGATATTTCAGAGATCAGGATATTTAGTGCTAATTAGTAGCATTACACGCCAAGGTGACAAGTGACATCCAGGGCACTCACAGAGACCTCACATTACCCATTAAGAGTGTGAGGAGCAGAGATATCAAGACACTTTCTCTAACAAGGCCCCCGTCAGAACCAACTTAAAGTAAAAAGGTTACCCGAGGCTGCCTGGAGTAATTAATCCTCCCAGCCCTTTCAACTCTGTCAAGCCTCGGCATCGTTTTCATGTCCTGAACTATGCTGTTGTCCTGAAATTACTGAAGAATTAAAAGCTAAAAGTCATTTGGGCTCAACTGCATGAAGGGCAAAGCAGCATGGTTACACCGAGCTAAAATTAACTGCTCTGCTGTCTCACTAAGAAAAAAGCAAAAAAGACAAGACGCTGCCACGAAAATGCAGCAAAAACACAAAAGCTTTCAGTGTGTGTAGGCATCTGGGTCTTGTTACAATTTGTCATTCAGCCATGGAGCAAACAAAGTCAGCTTCCACCTCAGATAGCACTAGAGGATGTGCACATCTAGAGGGTATCCTGGCCAAATAATACGATGCCATTCAGAAAGACCCCCGTGAGAGACATCTCTGGTTTAAACTGTGATCGACAAGACTGACATTTTCTGAGTCAACTTCAGAGTGCAGTCCACAATCCTCACTGGACTGAACTTTCAGCTCAGCTAACATCAGCCGTCATCTGTCAACAACCTCCCTGTACCTGCCTCATTCACTGAGACCGAAAGAAGCAGAGCAATAAAAAGAGACAGACTCAGAGAAACCTTAGAAAAGACGCCATTAGCACAATTCTGACTAATAATGAAGAACTGAATGGCCAAACACTGGCTGTCCAAAAATGTTACAAAATGCAGTTACTGCATACAGTACAATACTATAGCACAATGCTAAAGATATTAGACATTAAGACTGGAAGACTTGACTAACCTAGGAGATTTTTGTGCCATGCTGCTGTCCCTGAAAACCTGTTGACTGATGTCACCAACACATTTGTCCACTTTATTTCCAGTAATAAACTACTCTAATTTGTCCAGTAATTCATTTTGTGCACTGGCCCCAAAAAACTAGACCACTGCCACATCTGTTATTTTATCCATCAACAACTTCCTCATTGATTTTTCATGAAGTTCAAGTCTGAGCTGTTACTGTGCTCTCACACAGAACGCAAGCTGAATTTTAAAAGGTGACAAGTGCACGTAAACTCGGCTGAAAGATGCAAGTGGGCGCCAAATTGGCCAGCAAAGCAAGAACTGAGTTGAGATGCAACTGCAAATGTGTCAGCTTGGAAAATGGCCACTTCTAAATCTGCTTCGCAGTTGTACATAGAGAAGAACCGCAAGAAAACAAGAGGAAGAACTAAGAACAGATAGATACATTTTGTGGATGCACAAAAAAACAACAACACATGCATATTGCCCGTGCACACATGTATCAGGCATGTACACAGTGACTAATAGAAAACAACCATGTTTGATTTTATAAATCATGTAGAGTTTTATATACTGTATATTGTCACTGGAGCTTGTGGTGAGTCTGAGCTGAACACAAACAAATACAGGAACACTCCCATATACACAACTGGTGTGGCATAGCTGCCCAGGTTACTGCACGCACAGTTTAGCAGTGAAATATGTGCAAAACATGCAAGATGAAAATTTGCTTTTGGGCTGAACTGAACATTAAAGTCACCTTTCAAGCTAAAGATGTGGGTTTAGGGCTGTATTTATTGCAGTGAAGAGTAAAGCTTGACAAAGTGGTTAGAGTTACGGTTAAAGTAAAAGAATAAATGCAGTTAATTGATCCTCCTCTGATTGATAAAAAACACCAGCATGTGGGACAGATGTGCGGGTGTGACATGAGAGGGCCATTCATCTGTAGGTAAGACTGCAAGAATAAATGGAGTGTAAAGCTGCAAGGAGGTGACTTTGAAGGGTGCATGTGCATGTCCCTGATAAGGTTTTTTGCTGAACCATTAATTAGTATTAGCTGGTCATGAGACTGTGTCCTCTGGGAACTGTGGCCAAAGTAAGGGAAGGCCACAGCATCGAGTGGACCTAATGGTGCGTTCTTAGATTGTGTCTGTGGTTCCTTAGAAAATAAAGTCATGCTTTAGTTAGGTAGTTTCTACCTCTCCCTCATGACACCTTCTAGTCGCAAGTTTTGAGCTTTGACACACGAGTTTGAAACTGTTTTGCAAAGCGCACCTCTCAGCCAAATATGTCAGCTTCAAAAGAAGGAATTAATAAGCTTGGTTCATGTACTCGTACATGTCTGTATGTGTCAGTGGTTGTTTCTGTGTAATCAAGAGTCGCTGGGGTCACTGATTCACTTTAGTACTTCTTGTACTCACACACTCGCACTTTCTTATATACTCATTTGCCCATCTTCACTCCCCCATCTCCTCCTGCTAACCCCCATTACCCCTCTGTGCTGACAGAGAGCTTTTCCAGTCCAGGCCACAGAAAAGCCTCTCCTGCTGCCTCCCAAACGCTGACATGCTCAAACACACCCCTCCCTTCATCACTCCTTCCGCTGCACTTCCTCAGTCACTCACTGCCCGTATTGCTGCCCTCATCCTATCTCTGTCATTTTGCCGGTCCCTCAGTCATCAAAATAAACTAAGAATAAGTTTTCTGTGTGTTCTGGTCCCTGGTCGCGCTCAGTAAAGTCGCTGTCTGCTTCAATCTGGTGACTCAAAGCAGCAGTGAAAAGCAAGAAACGGCCCTGCAAAGACCACAGCCTCTTAGAAACATAAATGGGAATGCTGGCACTAGACGGTATTAACAGCGCAGCAGAGTCAACAAACTTTACCAATTCAGTGTCCTTAAAATGCCGAGACACGTCTATAAAGCGTTCCTACACCCCTGGACTGGAATTTTACTGGTGAAGGTCACTTTTGAGCAATTTCTTCTATAGTTTTATTTTTTACTGGGCCTGGAGAGGCGGGTTGCTCCCCTAAGCTGACTGACTGTCTAAACGCAAGCTAGTATTGATCGTCCTTCCCCGGGCCTTTCACACTGCTTTACTGAGGACACCTTAAATGTGTTAGAAGTCATTAAGAGCTTCAGGCTTCAAATTTCACCTGTCTAACTTAAAATATATTGACATATTGTGCTCAGACAAACTTAGTATTTGTCAAGGTAGCCTAAAGGTGTGTACTGATGCCTGGGCAGTGCGTGTGTGTGTGACCCTGCCCATGTGTGTTTGTCTGTGCACAGTATAGCCTCCCTGTCCTGTGCAGAACACTGGGGAGTGTGTGTCAGTGTATTGCTGTGTTGGGTACATGCAGAGACATTGAAACTGTGTGTGGCTACGTGTGTGTGGGTTGGGTGTGTATCGGGAGCAGACTCGTCCTCTCGCTGCCCCGGGGGCTCAGAGCCCATTTCCTGTTGTGCAGTGTGATAAGTTTCCCTGTCAGATCCTCCCAGCACTACTATATTTCTGATAAGCTCCACTGCTAGTTTTCCCGACCTCTGGCACAGAGATCAATTTGAGATTGATTCAGAATGCCCTGCTGGGCCGAGCTAGAAGATCAATTTGAGATGGATTGTTCACGCCAGGGGGCCAATGACACGCAGTGCAGTGCTCACTTGCTTTCTCTCCTTTGCTTTCTTCACCCCTCACTCTCTCAGACTGCTGTTATTTCTTTCTCTCCCTACATTTTTCTCTTCTATGCACTACTCTCTCTTCCGCTTGTTTCGCACTTGTCCTCTTTACAATTGTTACTCTTTATTACACCCTGTCTGCCTCTCACCTATTTAGTATCAATTCTTATTCATGGATCCCTTTCTCCCTCTTCCACCTGCCTCACCGCTAGGCTAGAGATGACTTCATTAGCGAAGGGGCCAAGCTCGGTAGAGTGATAAGCTTGCAGGACAGGACAGATAATTCACCTGGCTTGGTAATGCACACAGCCACAGAATATATGGATGTAAACCAACACATACGCATACGCACACACAGAAACAGCTAGAACACATTTTTATTTCATGGGATAATGGCCATTCTCGCCATCGTGCCCTGAGCCACTGGTGTTGCCACTGCTGGCTCATGACCTTATCTCCATCGAACATCATGTCCGCAGCCACCACATCACTCCGTCACTCCCGACTTCATAACAATCTGTCTCCTATCTTCTCTGCTCCCTACTGTCTCAGAGGCTTTGTCAGTGGCCCTGAAACCAGCAGATGCACTTTCCTTCCTTCTCTGTGGAGACTGACCTTTTCTCAGGCAGTACATCCACCTCTGACTGCACTGACCTTTACCTACAGTACAGCCCCAGCCATCTCTCAGGAGCGGGCCTGCATACGGCACAATCCTCTGTGCACCCATGCAGAGACGAAGCTGACAAAGAACGGAGGGAAAAGCTGGACAGAAAAAAAAAAAAATGAAAATAGCAGTTATGCTGGAAAATTGACGCTGAGGCGGAAGGGGGAGGTTACAGTAGGCTTTGATGAATAGTTAGTGGGCTGTTTTTGGCCACAGCACAGGAGAAAACTGTCACCACAGTGATATGCCTGCCATTCATGGTCCCAGACTCAGTCAGTCAGTCAGTCACACTCTCTCCGCACTCAGAAAGAAACTGAGGTAGTTGTAAGGAGAATGAAAAGCTTAAGAGAAATGTTCAGACTACTCTCTCCTCCTGGCCACTCACTGCTTCAAGTGTCAGAGTGCATGTTGGAGTATATGATCTAAAAAAGTTAGAATTGCAACGTTAAGCTGCAGCCGGAGCAGGTGGGTTATCTGCGGTTCGTGGAGTGCTTTGTTTAGAGCCCGCTATTGCACAAGATTTCATTATTTATATTATTTTTCATTTGAGTTTGATCCAGTCCTGGACTCCTCATGGGCATCACTGTGTTTCACCTCTTCTGCTTCTGTACCTAGATTGGTTTATTGTTTATTGTTAGTAATTCATTAAAGCTGACTGGGCTCATTGTCTGCCAGAATAACATCACTACTGACAATGAAACACTGATATATTAGTCACACAGGCGAATAACTCTCTCCACACTTGAATCAACTTAATTTTACCAATGTGCAGACACAAGCAGAACGGCTGTGCTATTCGCAGGGAGGAACTAAACGGCGAGAAATTCATCACTGCAAACCGGAGTATACTCAGAATTGAACAACGCAAACCAAATTAATGCTGCGGTAGGAGTTTTTTTTTTTCCATGAATATTTTTCCCAGCTTTTTTGTCGTTAAATGATTTTCTGAACATACGGTTAGCAAAACGATCAACTGTAAAAGCCACCCAGACTCCTGGCAAAGTCAGCAAACACGCGGCTTTTATGTCCTGGTAGTCCGCAGGATGTTTACTGTACTTTTAACCCACACAATCACACAGGCCCACTCTTGACCCCACAATGAGCTGCAACCTCCATGGGTGAAAAACAATGAGGACGACAAAATGCCAAAAACTGCAGTTCCTGGAACGCCCACTCGGGGCTGACTCTAAAACCGAGTTGCTCCCCATAGACTTTTAGGTCTGGGATATCTGGAGCCAACGCACTGAGGAAAAGGCTCTTCAGGTTACCCATGGGAGATGTCATGAGGGCTTCCTTATTTATGTAGAGTCTGTGCATAATTCACATCGCAGTGAGTAGGTGGTAGGGGGTTGTGGTAATCAAGTTTTGTAAGCGGTAATCAAGTAACAGCATGCTATTTTGCCACGTCGACAATAAATAAACCTGAGTTATTATTTGCTGGTCCCTGTGCAATATGGTCCCCTCTGTTTTTAAATAATGTTAAGTGTCATTTTTTTATTTTTTTAAACTGCCACAGTGTTGTGTGTACAGATTTAGCTCTGGGTGGGCATCACAACAGCTGGCAGTCAGCTGTGTTGTGACAATCAAGAGCCATGTCACAGAAATATCCAGCGGAAAGAGGTCGTTCATAAAAATGGATGAACTTCCTTTACTGCAGATTGCCTCCGTTTGCCCTTTGCTGTTTCTCTTCTCGTGGTGGATTTACAGATGTCAGCCAACTAAGCCTCAGGCTAGATACACATATACAATCTGTCAAAACAAGTGTCATGTGTTGCATGGGAACAAATGAGATGACGAAGATTAAAAAAAAAGAAAGAAAAAAAGCTGCACACTGTAGGGTTACAAGTTATCCCCCATCTGGCCTAAAGGATAATTCTGGTTTATGGCCTCCGGCTTTATTTTAATAGTTTAGGTTATTATTTCTATTAGTTATGGTGATGATGCAAGCACTACAGTAATAGCTGAGCTTAAGTAACATGGCAGCATCAGTAAAACAAAGCCTGATGGAATAATAAACAAATACTGAGATGATGCTGAGACTATTTAGCCCCATATAAACCACACACAACTCAGCCAGCATGGGACGTTTGATCTGTTACAGGAAGACAGGCTGTAAACCGCATCAGATCTTAATGAGTGGATTTAGTTGTTCATCTTTGGTTCATCTAATTAAACCTGAACTGCCAGATTTCAGTTTAAGCCCAGTCACTGTCCTTCCCTACCATTCCTTCATAATAATGACACGTACGCCTTCTCAACAATTACCCTGATGAGAGCAACCTTATCAATAAAGATAAGGCCAAATCAGAAATACAACATACATGTCCTATTTCCTGCCACCCTCTTATCCACTGCTGTAATATCTCCCATCAGATTATCCTTTGTGTCTCACTGTGCATCACATTGGACAGATAGGAGAAATAATCACCCATATCCACCACCCCACGTCCCCGTCAGACTCTTTGAACCTATACAGCAGATGGGCCAGCAGCGCAGGCAGTTTTCTTTCTGACTCAAACTCCTCTATGACCAGCTCCTCCGATAATTAATACAGACGAGAGAATATTAAAAGAATGAAGCGCATGGAGAAAGCTGACAAAAATACCAGAGACCAGATGCTCAGTACACTTTGCAGCTCAGTGTTGAGGCCATTCCCCTCCCCTCCCCCTGTGTCTTTCTCGTTCCTCTCTCTACAGAGATGCAAACTGGAGCAGACAGTAAAGTGAGCATTGTAGGACATGGACACAGTCTTATGGTCATCAAGATCATCAAGAATGCATTGCAAAATTAGCCCCAGTGAATCATGGAGTTCAGAGAGATAGGAGCATTTTATCCTTGTTGACCACATCAACACAAGTCACAAGTTAAATCTATACATAAACACACTCTCATACTCCTGCATACACCTATGAGAACCTTCCCATCACACCTGAGCCTTTCATATATGGCCATGCAGCACAGCAGAATAAGCCTTTGTACGAGTGCACTGGAGCACACAGAGGGCTTGGCTGCAGCAGCAGCAGCAGCAGCATCTGGGTTGTGAAATTCGTTCCCCTTGCTCCACCCCATCCCTGCATACACAGCTGGGGCTCAACAAGCTAGAGGGGACCTGTGACAGTCAGGAACTATGAACGATAAATGATGACAACACCCATATGTTGTCAGGCCTGGGGGAGGACACATGAGAGAGTGGCAGTGGAAAGAAAGGAAGAGGAGGCGAAAAGACAGACCTGTTATTATGAGACAAGAAATTACTTGGACTACATTAAGACATAACATGAAAGGCTTTTCTTGTAGTTTAGCTCTAGATGGAGGTTGAACTTTTCTTTTTAAGCTTGACAAGCTTACAGTTCAGAAATGCTCGTACATGTGTTGGTGCTGCATTACACTGATTAAGCATCTTAGACATGGGTTAGAAAGTTTGTTCGCGAAGTAATCTAGGCCACAGGCAGAAGTGTTTGTTGGCCAGCTCTGTGAGAACAGTGGGTGGAGGGAGTAGACGGGGCACACTGCTGCCAGCAGCACAGCGCAGGATTATTGGAGTCTGGACAAAAAGATTTTTGCTAGCTATTCTCGCCATGATTTACATTTGTGACTTTAGCTGTATTGTAGGTTCTGGGAAAAGGTTGTAACTTCAGGTTACAATTTATTTATTTCCTTTTCCCTAAAGCTCTAAATCTATATGGTATGCATTGGAAATATACTGTACATGCTGCCTTCCAATAAACATGAAAAAAGAAAAAAAAACACTGAATCCCTTAAAGTGGGAGCAGCATCACACAATATGCATGAGACTATTCAACACAGTCTCTCTATTGTTTATGAAATAGTCATGAAATAGACCCTACTGGTTGGGGTCCATGGACATAAATCAATTTTTTTGTAACAAAGACCACTTTGAAAACAACGTATTATCGTTGGCAGTATCTTACATGCCTGTGGTATGTATTTGAGTAGTCACAAAAATACTGATTTGTGAATATGGACACAAATTTTCCTTGACACTGAGCACATTGTTAATGAAGGTGCAGAACCAGCAGAGAGAAACATCTACACAATATATCTCTGAAGTTGGACTGTTGGAGGTATTCTCAGTCTTACCATCCAAGAGACAGGGACCATTCATTTTATGTTTCATTGTATTGGTTTTTGGCAGCAACAACTCATTGTTAGTTTTACTATATATTAAAAAAAAAAAAAAAAAATACGGAAAACAAATATTTCATTCTAAACTGCTAAACAAATAAATAAAATGAATAAAAAATTTTGCTAATATGCTAAAATACAACAGTGATTAACATGATACCGACCATCTAAGCATTGCCCCTGTGTGTTTAAAACTGATGTTAATATTTAGCTCAAAGCACGTCTGGATACAGCCCCAGAGAGATGCTAGTGTGGCTGTAGAGTCTCAGCCTTTTTTTTTTTTTTTCTCTGTGTTCGCAGACTGGACAGGGTCACTGAGTTTAGCCAACTGGACGCATCCAAAAACCTAAAATGGGCACAGAAATCCAACTTGGTCTGCTTTAAGTCCATGTCATGTCTGTGAAGTATCAGGCAGGTTATATCAGCCTTTCTCAGTGCAGATACCTCAGGTGTTTTCCATTTTCAGTTAGTCATTGACTGTGTGTGTGTATGTGTATTGCATGACTAACCTCATTAATGCATGGCTGCATGCTGTAGTTGAATAAATACATGGTGGAATGGGCAAATAATGTTGGGGGGTTTAAGGTTTAGGCATAGCTGGTCAGAAGGAGCACAGGCAGAGAGCTGGATTAAATGCTTTGAAGGACATGCTGGGGACAGAACTGCCCATACTGCAGTATTTACGCCTCTACATACGATATGATGAAACCCACAGAGGCACAGGACCGGAGCTGCCTTGAATGGGAAAGTATTAGTATTCATTGTGGCGCGGGAAACATATGTGGAGCACAGACGACAGAATAATAATGAGACTTGCTGATTCAGCTTGGAACAACAAGTTGGCCTCAGTATTGTTACATCTGTTGATGTTCATTTCCATCCTTGTTTGCATTCTTAAACTATTTAGAATTGAAGGGTCCTGCGAAGTATTTTATAACTATGCTATATTCCACTGACTTCAATTTGAACTTCTCCTCTCTACAGTATCTCCAAAGCCTTGTGAGCGTGTATGGATTAGGGCTGAAACAATGGTGATTAATCCATTCAGTATTATTTTTGCCATACTAGCCAACACAGTGACAAAACAGTGACTCACAGACACTGTCAACCAACTAAAAATCAGATTAAACTCACTGTTGTTTAAATGCAAATGATGCAGCCTCCTGGTTTGCGCCCCTCTGTTTTCTGTTGAGGTGCTCATGCATGGTGGCTGTGCTGCTGTGGCAGTTAGATCTTTTCCAAAGGGTCAGTTTTACTAGGTTTCTGTTTAAAGAACTCCCACACTGTTGCAGCTTTATCCGGTGTTTTCATGTGTGGCTGGAGCCGCCCTAATTGGGGCTGAACGGAAATACTGCGCAGCCTCAACATATTCTGTGCAAATCGACATAATAAATTACAAACCCTGTTCTGATGTCACAGCAGTATTCAAGCATTCTCAGCCTTTTAAGTAGTATATCTCTGCATGTAAGAGAAATTCAGTATGCTGCCAGCTTCCATGAATCTTTCCTTTTCTGACTTTGTGACGTCTCTTAAGTGCTTTTTTTGTTGTTGTTTGCACATCGTTCTGTATGAAGGACAGCATATGGACCTCCAGTAGACATGCAAGATACCATGCCGTCAAGAGTCAATGGAAAAGGGGCTACAAAACCATAATCTACACTCACAGCTCTTTCTGTGCTCATTAAAGCAGCTCAGGACTACAGAGCTGTAGTCAGAGTGAGTAAGATGCAGTTCAAGGAGAGATCTGAAGTTAAGAGTAATGAAGCTGTGAATGAAGCCCACACACTGTCTTCCCTCCCACCGCCTTCCGTTCCCTCCTACAGCCGTCTAAGCACATTGTTTACCTTAGTGTAGCTCCACAGCCCTGCATTGAACCGCCAGCAATAACCAGTAATCAGCTGCAATCATATGTGTGCACTACATCAACAGATAGATTAAAACATTGACTGATGGAGACAGCACCTCTGGCTAAAATCAATAGCGGCTTACATACGCAGCTGGTATGAAGCAAATAAGAAATAATGCGCCATTGATTGGAAAGCTGAGGTGCAACCATTGAGTTACAGATAAAGGGCTGCAGCAAATAAGAGAGGCGTGATTATCTCTGAACGTGTGGAGGTAGGAGAGCGTCTGTGGATGTGACTGTGTAGGGAGCGGAAGGTCATACTCACCCATAAGCGGCGGTGTTGCTGGTCCTCTTACTGGCTCCCCTAGAGCGGCTTGACTTCAAATCTCCACTCATGCTCATGTCTGCATGAAAGAGCAACCAATTAGCTGTGTGCTGATATAGTAAAGAAGAGCAGTAAAACACGAGAACAAAACAAGGATGAGGAGGAATACAGGGCAAGGAAGAGTCCAACATACACAGCGAAAAGAACGTTCAGACGATTAACTAAAGACTAAACTACTCTTTATTCGAGCAAACTGACTAAACTCTAAAGTCAGTGTTGACATCATTTGACAAGATCCTGATTAAAGTGCCAGCTAAGACTGACAGTAGCTGATTCCACATCCATCTTCTTTCACAACCTGACTGCTCTTGCCACTTTGATCTGGCGGCTCGCTTCCATTTTTGTCTCCCGTCTGAAACGGTGCATCAGAAGCACGGTGCGGCTTGAGCCCCATCTGAAAAACTTCATCTCAGCCTCTCTCTCTCTCTCGCAAGTCTTTCCTGCAAACACCTCCATACCCACGAGCCATCTTGATTACAGGATATGCCAAGAGCTCACTGCTGGCACTGTGGCTGGTTGGTTGGCGCTGTCTTACCAAAGGTGAGTAAAGGAAAGGAGGAAAAAAAAGCATGTGGAAAGAAGAAAAGAAACGAGGAGAGGAGAGGAGGAGAGGGGAAGGGAGTCCGGTTTGACATGGACAGATGGGTGGTGAATGGAGTGTGACTGGGCCAGCTGCACACACACTTACACAGCGTGACTGTCAAATGGCTGGAAGCTACAATTAATTAAGTATGGGCCTGAATGTGTGAAAGGAAATTTAGACACGTGTATGGGCCTTTACTTCCCACAGCAAGGATAATTTCCTGACAGCTTATAGTCAACCAGTGACCTGCTGGGTGGCTTCTCTGCAGCCAGCACTGCAACTATGCCTGCTCACACAAACTCAGTGAACTACAAGCTACAGACAAAACAGAAATATAAGGACGTGTTTTAAATACCTCATATTTCATGGAATTAAAATAATTTCAAAAGATTATATACTTGAACCTTTTTTTTTTGGCAACATGTGTAGCCAAACAGTCAGGTACATTTGTTGACGCATTTTATTTAGACTGTACTGTAGCCTCTAAGATCCAAAATAACTCAAAATGTCAAACTAGAAAGAAATTCTTCCACTAAGAGGATGAAAGAGGATGAAAGATTTACACCTCATTAAAAAAATAAAAAGCGCATTGGACTGATCTTAACACAGGCTTGGTGTTATGTGGCAGGAAGAGAAAACTGGGCTTTATGATGCGTCTGCTGAGCAACATGAGCACTGCATGATTGACTGCATGATGAAGCCATTTCACAGGAAGAGAGGGGAGGATGCTGCTGAGCACAGTTGTCTCGCACAACAGGAGCAAAACCTCAGGAGGTAATCAGAGTGCTATTTGGTAAACACAATCCTATAAGTCACAGCTTCTCCAGCTCAAGCTTCACACACATGCCCACACATGTGTTCGAATCGTTTTTCTGCTGTTTTGGTGATTGATGAATTTCTGTTTTCCGTTTCCTATTCTTGCTGCTTTTTTTTTTTTTTTTTTTAGCAGTTCTGCAACAGTTATGGATGTTTTCAAATAAAACCATGAGATATCACTGATGATTACGATCTTCGACCTCATACGGATTCTCCCACTTTATTACTCTATTTAAACACACAGACCCATGTACAATTAACCCCACGTTTTCATAATACCCAACTATTCTCTGTAATTGTGATGACTGACTGCAGTGATGCAATGATAATGCAATGATAATGGTGCCTGATGACTGCTGTTGTAATGCAATATACATTATACATTTTCCCTTTAAAATTACTTTATCTCTATCAATTTACTATAATCGACCTTACGTTGCATTTATAACCACTAAATGATTTACAACACACTGCAGCTTTAAGTTTCTCTGGGTAAACCTCCTTGCACTGAAAGTATTTCAGTGCAAATACAAGGGGAGCCTGTTTTACTAATGTGCAATATTTGTCAAGCATTACTTATAAAAACATGTCATGTGTGCACGCGAGTGTCACTATATGTTCATTTGTATTTTTATTTTCATTCATTTTTATTTTGCTCATCACATTTAGTTGAAAAGTTAAAATAAATGAGAAGTAAAACATTTGCCTCCAACATGGACAAATCATAAAAAAGGATGACTGTATATCTGCAATGAGTGTAATGGTTCCCACTCCTCCGTGTGCATTGTTTCATCTTCAGCTGTCGCTAAACCTACAAAAACATGACAGGACTTTTGAGTATATGGAGAGCTAATTCCTTGTATTTGACTGATCATATTGTAATTCCAATTGCGTGTTTTCTTCTTCATTAAACTGATATGCCTGTATGGTGATAGTAGCATTACTATGAGTTGCATATCACATTAATATCACGAGACCTGATTGTCATTACAAACCAGTGGACTCAGAGATAAGCCAGAGGTATTCCAGCTGAAATTGGCAAGTAGAGAATCAAACAGTAAAACAAGAGCAGAGGGCACCAAAGGACACAGCAAGGTCACATGTGATGAGTTATAAAGCCTCATGGTCTGCCACAGCCTACAGTCTGTCACTGCGCTTTGTATCCACGGATGTCAAGGCTAAGTGCCAGACTGCCGCTTCGTACTGAGCCAAAGTGGACGCCGGCTTAATAACACTACCTGGAAAGAAAATTACACAACAACAATGCGGAAATGCCGTGGCGAGTGCTTGCGCTGACTGGATTTCCCTTCAAGTCTCCAGTCAATCAGCACCCACCCAGCTAAAGTGAGTTCTCTAACACCCCCAGCACATCTGAATCTGTGCGTTTGCATCCCTGTATACTCTGCAAAGACATCTCTGCTGAGCTGCATGTGTAAGGATCCAGGTATGTACGTTTAAAACCTAACAATGAAACATCGACGCAGTTGCGGACTCTGCAACACATGTACAGAGGAACTTGTGCACAGTGTGTATGGTTCTATCAAACTCAAACTCATCATCAAACAAAACATAACTAAATTTGCTGTTTGGTGTGTTGAACTGCATCCTTGACTATATTATGCATTTTTTACATTTAACCCAATTCAACATTTAACACACATAATTAATTTCAGCATAGGCCACTACTGCCTGATGAGGGACACTGATATTTCAAACACAAGACAATGTCCTGTAATCCTGCTCACATGTGTCTTTCCTTTCTCAAGCTTTCCACCCCAAAAGATGAAATAAAAGAGCAAGTACAACCGAATGTCATTTCAGCAATCATTTAAATTAGAACTGCAAAATGGATTTCGCTTTAACAGGTCTATGTTAGACTGACAAAACAACATTGATGGCATTTTTTTTCCCCCTGTGGTAATATATTGTCAAGATTTTCTTCCTTTTTCATTCTTTCCCCCTCCAGTGTCATTTTCGATCATCTTAGCTTAGAAAAAAAATCGTCAAAATAAAATACCACTTGATTTGACACACACAGAAAATTCAATTATCTGCACAGTTTGTTGCAACATCTTGCTCTTTGCTTACGTCTATTGCATATGTATTTTTCTTTTCTTTTTTTTACACAAACGCTGCCAGATAGGTTAATAATAAATCAACACTCTGGTAGACCTAGCTGACATCTAAAGGAGGGCTGACATGCTCCACTCTTTTCTCACATTGCATATCACCTCAGGTCAGGCTTAGAGCCAAGTGGCAACCATGAAGCTTTAGTTTCCACTCTCATGACTACACAGAGCGTAATCACAGAGGCATCAGTGCCAACACATAAGGCGGATTAAGGTGAAAGCTCTTGAATTACACTGAGGGAGATACAGCAGATTCATGGGCTAAGTTATGAACCCCACATCACACAAACGCAGTTTAAGATGAATTTCACTTTCACTGTGAAGTCTCTCCATCTGTGCTTAACTTGTCTGCAGCCTTTGCTTTCCCTACAGACATGTAGCTTTGTGAGTAGAGTGCGGTTTCTGAACTAGTGTGGAATTTGAGAGTAGATGTAGCCGCTCTGCCTGCGCGCCTGCTTAAGTACTCCCATAGTTCATAAAAGCACTATTCGTTCTACGGCTGGAGAAAAAGGAAAACAAAATGCTTGCTCAACACATCACCAGCAATTACAACACAATAAAGCCTTCAGCCATCTCTGTCTCAGGTGCTGACCTTGCCAGTGTGAGAAGCAAGTTCAGCTTCGTTGAAGTACCTCACAGTTTTGTTGAAATTGTCAAACTGACTGTAACCCCTCTTAATGCATCATGATGTTTACATCATTAAGTCCAGCTTGCCAAACAGCTTTGGGGCACAAGTGAGGAGAAACCCTGGCTTCGGTGCAGATATGAGCAAACACAGGCTGAAAGGCTTGCAAAGGGAACGGCTAAATATGGCAGGGGGAGAGCAAAGATATCAGAGGCACAGTGGAAAATACTGTCTTTCAGAGACACTGCACTACATGCACACATGCACACACGCACACACACACATGCACGCACACCCACATGCACACACACACTCAGCAAACACTCTGGTATACTCACATCTTGGGCTGAACAGGGTCATATCAGGGATGCCAATCAACCAGAAGACTGAGGGGTGGAAGGTCTAGCCGAGGATTTCTCTGCTTCTCTCTCGTAACTCTCTCTCTCTCTCTTTTCCTGTGTCCTCACTCTTAGTGTGTGCGTGGTGCTGGCTGTGTGTATGTTCAGGCTGCCGTTTGGCTGACTGCTGTGATACTACTGAGTCAGTGACAAACCAGCCAGAGAAGCACCAATGGGATATACCAAATGTTTTCATGTGAAAGGGGTGGACAGGGGCGCGCTGGGCTGTTCCATTAGCAGGAACACTGGCAGGAGGATTGGATGAGTGTGCAGCTGGTTCCCCCTCAGCAACAGGAGCTTGGCTGGGGCTCAGGGCTTACAAATTCAAGCCAGGCAAAGAGGAAGCTGCTGTAGCGTGAGAGCATGTGTGTGTGTGTGTGTGTCTCAACGCATGTGTCAAACAGCAGAAGCCTAAACACACAGCTGTGCACTTCACATTTCATTGAGACCTCCAGGATCATTAATGCATTTATTAACGATAATCTATAACAGTGCACAGAAAGAGAAAAATATTTTCCTTAGTGTAATCATGAGCCAAAGGGGTTAATTGCATCTGATGAACTAATATGCAAATACTGGCTGAAAACAGACCATGACTTTATTGGTACACTGGACCTAAACCATTCTAGCTAGGTCAGCCACATAAACGTAAACACACCGAGAAAGACACAGATGAATTTTATTAAAACTATAGTAATGTCATTATCTTCACATATCCCAGTACTGTTTCTATCACTGGGATCTTAATTATAATGATGACAGCATCTGACAACACACCTAGCAGCGTCTTTTAGCATACTGCAATGCTGTCTAATCGTTGTTCCATTTTTGTTGCGTGGTATTTGGAGAGAGAATACACCTGAGGGCGTTTAATCTTTCTTCCTGCCGAGGAGGGGCTTTCATGCGGGCTTAATTAGCTTCTTTAACAACCAACACAGAGCAAGACTGGCTGCAAGCCAAACTTTAATCTTAGTCAACTCAAAAATGATTATTACCTCTTTTCACACTACACTTAACCCAGGCACAATTGCATTATTAAACCGTTAACCCTTGGATAACTGTGTTCCAAGTGCTGCGAAAAGCAGCTAAATGAGCCCAGGGCCATCAGTCTCAAAGGTGCGAAAGCACTAATTTAGAGGTGTACAAAGCAGTGTGTTTTCTAAAACAAAAGGGCTTTTTGATTGTTATTCTTTTTATTTAATTCCAGATGAAGGTGATTAGGTACCTCTGTCATTTATTCATGGAAAACTCACAGTACTACAAGAATTTCCTGTAGTCCAATAAACATTTCTCCCTTCAAACAGGATACTTTGAATGGCTGGTCACTTAGTAACATGTTTATACTAACCTTAAAGCCAGGCTTAATATTTGTATCTCCAACTTTAGATCTGCATCAGAGGCCAGATTGTGTGTGTGTGTGTGGTCGTGTCATTATGAACTGACACACATCCAGGAAACAGTTCCTGTAGAAACTATGGAGGGATAAAAGAAAGAGAAAAGAAACTATTTGAGTGCAATCTAACCGTCTAAAAAATACTCAAAATAAAAGTGATGATTTTGCCACAACCAGTTTCTCTTGGTTGAGCCCGACTGACACACACATAAATCACACAAAAAGAAGGAAGACACATTGTGAATAATGGATTTGATTGTGATGATGCTTGTATTTAGTTTTAAATGCATATGGAGCTTTAGTTAGAGTTTTACAGCATGGCAAAAAAGGTTTTCTGGATCAGACAGCTTCACATAGCTTCGGGACAGGTAAACCAAGGTCAATCCCAGATGGCTTGCTTTTGGTATACTTTGCAATGACATCTATAAACCTTGTTTGGTTTGTTGGGAGAAACAAATGTATGGCTTTGCCTAAGGTCCCACAGAACCGAGGATGACTACTGATCACATACACTTCACACTGTACTGTGGCCACTGATAAAATTGCAGCAAAGACCTGCACTGTTCCTGCAGGCCTATGCTAAACATACAAGACATCAAATAATATATCTAAGACCACACATAAGAAGACTCCCTATCCGTAACTTTCTCTACAGCAGAATATCCCCATCTTTATTTGTTCGAGGTTTTTACTTCATCCAGTCTCTCATAATAAAAATGTTTGTGCTCACTGTCAGCTATCAGAGGAATTAACAGCAGTGAGCTGAGGAGGCGAGAGCGGGATAGTGGGGAGGGAAAGAGGTAGTGGAGCAGAACAAGGCTTGATGCAGTCCAGTGGTCTGACTTAAACAGAAAGGGCTGAGGGGAAGGTAGGGGTAAGCAAAGAGAAAGAAAATTACCCTGCAGGCTTAGGAAATGTGCGGTAGAAAACTAGTATGACCACTTGTGGTGGAAAGCCTCCACTGACCAGTTGCCAAGTGTAAACTGCACTTTAAATTCATGTTTGACAAATAGTATTAAGTGTATTTTTTAGTGAAGTGGAAGTCATCACTTTATTCACATTATTATTTAAATTTCTAGTGAGAAACCTGGTGTCATCTTATAGGCACCGTTTGTACAGAGGAGTTCAGAAGACCAATCGAGTGTTTACTCACATGGCGCAGCGACAGTCACTCCGTATCAACAAAACCAATGAGCTTGTGATAGACTAACAGATGAACAGAGGATCCAACCAGATGGGGTCCCTGTATGAGCTGGGTTCTGCTCAAGGTTTCCTTCTGTTAAAAATAAGCTTGTCCTTGCTTTCACCTTACTAATTCTCAAGGGGTTTCAGGCTCTGGGTTCTGTAAAGTGTCTTGAGACAATGTGGATTGTTATTGATGCTTTATAAACAGAGTAAAATCCAGCTGAATTGAATTGAAATGATGAACAGCAGGCCTCCTATCCTGCCTGTCATCCGGCGAGACTAAGCGAAGTGGATACATTTAGTCATAATTAGGATATGAATTATTGAGTTGTGGCTAGAAATGTGTTTTGAGGCGTCCAACTGACCTTGATATTTACGCACCAAAGTCTGATCAGTTCATCCAAGTGGATGCAACATTAGGAAAAGTTCTCTCAAGGTGGAAAAACAAACGACCTGAAAGCATAATGGCTGACATGGACAAATAAGCGCAAGACAAGCTAGAGCTGATACACAGGAACTTTATGAGGAAGTGTTTTGAAATTATCTGAAGGGATGTAAAAAATATTCAGGCTGAAGATAGTTTTGAAAGTAAAGCAATCGCATCCTGTAGTGGCACAAAAGGCTGTGTATAGAAAAAACAAAACACTTCCGCATCAGCTATAGACCTGCAGATAGATTATTTTTTTAGCTGACATCCTCAAGCTGTGCTTAGCCAACTGACAAATTGACCAAAGCATTTGCTGTGGGCTATACACAGTTGATGAACTCTCATGAGGAGGCAGGTAGCCACGCTTATGTTTAGTAGTCAGCTTTTGAAAGAAACAACTAGAATGTAGTAAGGCAAGTCACATGTTGTTGTCTGTGTGATGGATCCTGAGAATTCAGTACTAGACACACACAACTAACATCCTTACATCAGGTTGATGTATTCTTGCAATTTTGAAGTGAGCTACAGCTTTCGACTCTTGAATGTCAGTGATGTGCAGCAGATTCAGGTGACCAAACAGTGTTAATAACAGGGAATGGAATGAAACTGCAGCAACTAGTTCCCACTTGTTAGTTTGCTTTCCTTCTATCATCTGCTCATCTTCTCTTCTACATTATTAGCTTCTGGGCATGTTGACCACCTGCTTGTTTTCAAATGAAACACATCCTTCAGTTTGGTGTATTCACCTACATCTTGCTTCTGTACTTTTTCTCATTCCAGTTTCCCATTTTATGTATGATATGAGTCAAAATGCATTTCTTTTCATTGCTTTATTCTAATTTCAAAAAGTGTTGTCAGCTGACCAAAAACATGATTCATAGCTTCAGAAAATGGCTACTGACACATTAACATTTTGCAAGGACAGTTATGTTAGATATATCCAGTAGTTTAATTATGTTTAGTTCCTATACAAAAAAGCAATAGCTAATGAACACATACATTCTACAGCTAATATTGTTTCAAATGCATTTTGTGTTTGTTTTTTTGGCCAGAGTCACATTAACAAGTTGCACACACATCACAGATGTATCATCTTTGTGCCACCCCTGCAGATTCTATTTTCAAACTTGTCTGCAAGCGGCTTCTTATTTACATGTCCAGCAAGATACAGAGAAACAGCTCTGCCTTTGGTCTCTTGGGGGACCTATCTGGGTCTTCATTTAAATGCCTAAATGTCACCTAAATGCTATAGTCACGAGCTAATCACTAACATGGAATAACTTTAATTTGTTTATGTTTTTGCAAATGCAGCAAGGTCCCTGCAAGGTGATACCCACGATACCAGTCCATAAAACTGATGAGAGGCGCTGTCCTTGGTGATTCTCGGCAATAGGTTACAATAAGATAAGGTTAAGGAATGATTATGGTACATAAATGTTGATGCTAATGGTGTGGCTCAGTGAAACACAGCTCATGCTTATTTCACTTCTGAATTCATCTTTGTCTGTTGATGAGACGACACAGGGCCAGTCACATACCACACTCACCCTCGTTTCCTGATTAGGACCTCCGAGCGTTCACACCCAGACAGACAGAGCAGAGCACAAATATCCAATGAAAATCAGCGCTCAGCGAGGTATTACTGTATCTTGACGTGATAATCTTCTTTTCAAATGCACCAGTGCACTTTCCTCTCTTTCCTGCACCATGAAGGACCGCAGACAGCTCATACATTATCACTGAGTGCCTTTTTCTCTTTCCATCCCCTTCTGTCTTGGTGTCACACCCACTGACTCCCCCCCAACACCGCTCCCCTGTACCCCGCCACTCTCTGTAGCTTGAGTTCCTCAGTGTAAAAACCTCATTATGTTCTGCTACTGGGCCCGCAAATTCAATTGAACACAGAGTTATAGTCCAGGTCTGAGCCAGTGTGTTGTTTGAGTATAGATGCAAGTGTATTCAAAAGTGGTTTGTGTTTGTGTCTCTACATATTTATGTATGTGCAAGTACATGTATGTGTGATCAGTGGTGAAGGAATCAAAAGGGCTTCCATCAGGTCGGGCAATTTTTCAAGCGCAGAATAAGCATGACAGCAGCCAGATGTAGCTGATGAAAGAGGCCTGCACCGAGTTATGCATTTTACATGGCTTCAGCTCAGCTTTGACCCTCAACTATAGATCTTAAAGCACTCTTTGGCTCATTAAAACCATTTATTTAGCAACATGTTGTATTTTTATCAATCAGGATTTGGAATGAAATGTCTTATTGTTGACATTATTTTTTTTTATCCCAAAAGATTGAGAAGCTTGAGAAATTACACAATTTTGGAGCGTAATCTCTTTGGTGCATTTACTGATGAATGAAGGGCAATGTGGACTGTTGTAAAACATGGAATTAGATTGTGTCTTTGTTGGTAGGAACTCGAATGTGAGAGATAAGAGTGTCCTCTGTCCACTTTGATCTCAGTTTTGGACGAGGTCGTGTCTCCCTGGAGTGTCCCTCGGATAGAGACCACACACTCGAATGTATGCTGTTTCCAGACCTGTGATGTATTGAACAAAGGAAATTGGCTAGACGAGGAGCACAGCGGGTTCCTCAGAGGATGATCCAACTTATATTGGCCAGCCTTTGATGAGTAATTAGAAGGCGGATTCAATTATGCTCAGAGATAGTGAGAATCGCAGACTCGGTTAACTTTGCATTAGCCCCTCTTTCCCTGTCTCCTGCAGTGAGACAGACACAATGCAGAGTGTGGCTGAACTGAGAAGCATTCTCAAACAGCGCCATTCATCATCCTCCACACAGCCCTATCTTTTTGTGTCAGGGATAGTCTTGTTCACTTGGATTGCCAAGCTGTGATGAAAAAAAAAAAAATCTCTCAACCAACCAGGCACCAATACAGATTTAAATCAGCTTTATTGACCAAGTACACACAAACGAGGAAACTGTCCTCAGCATTAAACCTATCCATTCGTACACACAGAGAGCAGTGGGAAGGTGTTAGGTGTATTAAGCCATGAATGTAGAGGGGATTAGAACAAGCGACCCTATAGGCTAAATTCACAAACCTCACAAACTTCACATTGTTGCATTTATGCAGGTCATATGCCAGTGTTCTGTATACGAAGTACATATTCGGTTTGTCCAAGGATGTTGGCTATATGTTGTTGTACATGCTGAGAAAACACTCTGCTACTGACAGATAGCTAAAGCTGGAGACATATAACTACCTAATTGCATTGGTCCATGGGTAACTTGTGTTCTCAATGCAAAAGAATCATTCTAGGGAACATTAGCATGTGTGCTGAGACCACCCTGTGTAACTGGTCTTAGCTCGGTTGATTTGCTCAGGAATGGAGTGAGACTGCTGTGTTCGCACTATCCAGATACTGAACTACACACTAGGAGTAAAAGAACCCTACGTTCATACAGTATATAAAATTAAATCAAGAGTCAGGGCAATTAAACTGTATTTCATTTAAACATGTTAGCAATTTTAGCATAGCTACTTTCACCATTGTTTAGTTGTAGATGACCTAAATGAACCCTTAAGGGAAATAAGCAATGACTTCCTTAAACTGTGTTGTGAACTCTGTTGTTGCACCAAACATGTTCCTGTTGCAATTAGAAAAGAAGTTGAAGATAGCAGTGATAGTGAACCAAAACTGTAGCTGTCCGGAGAACTGAGATTGTCTTTTGGTTCACCAGAACAGGAAGCCATTTTCCCAATGTAGCTGTTAATAAAATACCGTAAAGCCACATTCATGGTTCTTTGTCTGATCCGCGGCGTAGGTGCGACATACCACAGATCTGTAGCTTACATTGTACTCATATCTTAGTGGTTGGACAAGCTCAGAATATTCTCCCTCCGTCTGCCTCCTACACACATCTACTCCAGTGTCTTCTCTCTTTTCGGCATTGCAGTGATTTCAATAAAAGTAATTGTTGCTCAACATTCATTAATTTCATGCCAACATGAGCTGCTCACATCCAATCACCATTGTATGAAGAACCTCAACATAGCAGACTAGCAGCCAAACAGCGTTTTAGCAGTGTAATTACAGACGCTGGTGACACACCAGCACACAAATATAAATGCTTACACTTGCCTAACCCGCTACAGCTTAGTTTCCACATAGATCCCCTGTGGGAGAATAAAGATGAGTCCGTCACTTGTTCACTTCACCACATCTTTGAGTTCATCCTTTGAGATTCTCTGCAACACACAAGTTAGATGCACCACTCAATCTTTGTTTGATGGAAATAAGTGACCGAGTACAAATGAGCTGAGCAGAGGCTGCTGGGCTGCAGGTTTCTGATATTTAGTGAGATGAGGATGTGACCTTAGCACAGTACAGAATGAAAGTGAAGGCCATGCTCTTCTCTCCTGTTGCTGCTGGGTTAACAGTGTTCTTGGCTCGTCTCCTTGAATTTGGAACTCAAGACATAATAACGATTTCACTATTTGACTGTTGGTTTACAAAAACATGAAAAAATAAGCATTTTGTTTGTATTGATCACATCAATACCATAACCTTTGTAAGCTACGATTTAGTGCAAGACTGTTATATTGAAGTCAACAATCCATAGTTATCTTTCAGGAAAACAAACACTGATATTAAATTAGACTTTTAGTAAGTAAGTTGTATTAAGTAGTTTTACTTAATTCAGGGAAGGATGTCATGGAACACGGAGGAAATATATCCTTTGGTTGCTGAATGTATATAATATGATTTTATTTGTCATTCACATATCAACATTTGTCAGGTTGGTCAGAAGTCTGTTGGTCCATGGGAGCAGCTTGGGGACTAGCAGACAAGTAAGAGCAGATGTCAGTAAGCCATAGCTGAAAAAGCATCTGTTCAAATGTTGCTGAGTTTAAATTATTCTGAACCAATCTGAACTCTGTAATCTTACATTTAGTAAGTTAAGATAAGAAGCTTTTCCTTGTGAATACCCAGTTTGTTTATAATATTATATGCCTCTCTTCTGCAACTATGGATTCTAAAGAGCAAAGCAAAAATCGATGTGGTCCTTTTATATGTGATAAAGAGCTGGCAGTTAATGGTGCTAGGACTGAAAAATCAAAGAGGATGGAGAGAGACAGAGAGAGAGAGAGAGAGAGAGAGAGAGATGCAGCATCCCTCTTTGTCTGATAACACACGTTTTTGTGGTGATCAAAGTGTGTTAGTACACGTCTGCTGAGTTCTTGCCAAACTGTGGAAGACGGGCCAAGACTAATGCTTTTGACACGTTACTGGGTCGCCTAAACAGCAGCGGCACAACCCAGTGACAGCAGAAAAGGTAGTCACGTATCAGTTTTGCAAATGTGTAGTTATTATGTGCCTGTCTGCGGTATTGTTGTGCAGTTGATGGGGTTTCTTTATCCAGACTGCTCATGATATGGCTGTAAACATATGTGTCAAGAAACTATGATATTAAACCATGACATCAAACATCACACATACCGTGTTCCCTGTATAGTGTGACCACTAAACACTAAAAGGATGTCGACTGGTTTGAAAATGACGTATTGTTCATTTGTTTGTTCACCTATACAGACTATGTAAACTAAAGCACCAGTAATCAGCATCTTCTACTCAGCTGACCATAAAAGCTTGAACAAGCAGCACAATGAATGCACTACTGCACTGATCAGT
Source organism: Planiliza haematocheilus (assembly GCA_005024645.1). Taxonomy (NCBI): domain Eukaryota; kingdom Metazoa; phylum Chordata; class Actinopteri; order Mugiliformes; family Mugilidae; genus Planiliza; species Planiliza haematocheilus. The sequence goes on from SRSE01000798.1 coordinate 5,237,544, forward strand.
ACACAGAATTACTGCTGAATTTGGCGGCTGTGTAAATGGTTATGGAGTCATGTACTATAGTATGTCCTGGCATTTAATCAGTATTACGACCACTCGAGTATAAAGTGAGAGAACTGTATTAGCAGCAATCACAAATATTTGAATGTAATTTTTACCTCTGACCCCAGGCAGAGAGATTAGCCGGTGGCTGGTGCAAACTGTGGAGCCTTAAAACGAGCCATATGTTAAGTTTCCCTAAGTTGTTAAAGCAATAGAGAAGAGAAATTCATGGAGTTCATTTTGTCAGGAAGAGAGAAGCATGACTCAGAATCAATACTATTGTTGTCAAAGTGATGGTCATTCGTTGCTTTCACTGCCGTGGACCAAATGAATCAGTTTTAAAGAGATAATTAGAGATAGGTGAAGAGACAGGTAAAGAGATAGGTAAGTATCTCATTATTAACAGTCATGGATAACACCCACAGATGTTCCCATTTATACACCAACTCCCCACCATCCGTCTAGAACTAAAGAAGCCAGGTTTGTGGTGTGGACAAAGGACAGCCAAATATCCCAGAATGCATTTCACCGGCATTACTAAGTGTGCTGTTCCAATTACAGAATGATTGTATTGCAAGTTTGAATACTGATACAGATTTGGATAAATGCCCACTGACGCAGTTTTGTCAGGCTAACATGCAGCAAAAAAGCCGTCCATGTTTGTGCTGGACTTTAAATGGATTCCTCATGAAGAGAGCATCATGTGTGACTGTACGTGTCTATTTAGCTTATTAAGAGGAAATGTTTGTATGTGTCTTAGTTGTATTTGTTCATAAAAGCAGTAATGATGAAGATGCTCCGTCGCTTACGGCTGAGCGTTATACATTTCATCATTCCTAATCTGCTCCCTGGCCGAAGCCGCTCTGTGCCTCTTCCTTATTACTCTTTAACCACTCGTCCACTGACCCCACGTCTCTCTCACTGAGAGACATTTCAGCAGATTACCCTTACCCCGTGCATCGGTCTTCTTTATCCTTTGCACCGCTCCTCATCTGCTCGCTCCTTCTCCATTCAGCAAATGATATACTTCCCCCCACTCTGTCAGCCCGCATTACTCTTTGAAGTTAATGAGTCAAAACTATCAGTCGTTTCGCTTTTAATTAGAAAACGGACAGAATGATTACATTTTTAATTGAAGCTGTCATTTTCAATTAAGATATGACATCCCAGAGAAGCCCTCTCCTCTCTCCACTCGTTATTTATTCATTTATCAGCAGCCTTCTTGAGATGTTCCACTCTTTTGCCTCTTGATCTAATTTTTCTTCTTTTGCCGTTTGGATCGTTCTCCCCTCTTTTTTTTTCAAGCATTATCACTGATTTTATGTTTAATTCATTTTTTTAAATGTCCCCATTTTACTCTTCTCCTGCGCTCCTCGCTGGTCGTTCTTCTTTAAGCTCCCCAGTCACACTACCTGCTCATTCACTTTGTTTTATGTTGTGTTGCATCTTGTTCTTCTAGCAGCATCTCTCTCCATTAAAGTTGTATAAAGAGATGCCTATTTAATTCTCATAGCCTGATTTGATTGGCATCACAACACAATGATTGGAAATCTGTTTGAGTGAGTTCATCTTATAAAGGCCTTCTTATGCAAATCAATTTAAATGAGATTATTGTTGAACACACTAAATGAGATCGCATGCAATTTGGAAAATACACTTGATCATATATAGTTTGCCAAGTCTGTTTCTGTGAAACTGTTCCCTCTAAAGGGGGAGTAGTCTAGATGAGAATTTCCTCATAGAGAAGAAGCAGGTTTCATGAACAGAGGAGTGGCAATTGGGAGCAGCCATGGACGCAGCCGTAGCTATTTCCACTAACAGATGCATTTCTGCAGAGCCACACTTTACTCCAGATTTTACTGTGAGCACAAAATATAGCCTGTTCATTTGGAGTTATCTTTCTCATCAGTGAACATTGATTCCCCATTCAAGCAGACTGTGTACATATCAAAAGACACTACTGAAGGTGATCAAGGCAAATAAGTGCTGCTGATCTTTTTTCGCAAATGTAAAAAAAGCATATTCAAGATAATTCGATTTCAAGGCACACTCACAGCCTGTTTTTTAATTCTTGAAGTATGTCTTTGTGAATTCTATATACGTTCTTTGAACTATGAATCATGAATATTATTTTGTTTTTGCTCAGCCAGCTTTAAGCGCTCATAACAGACTACTAGTTCAAATGAAGAAAACTAAAAAGCAAATGTTTGTGTACTTAGTGTATTTTATTAGAGAATACTTTATAAAGTGGTGTATATAGCACCACTCCCAATTAAAACATACAGGCACACTGTTGTAGACAGACTGATAAAAATAAGTAGTAGTTGTTCAGAACTCCGTTTGTAACTCTTTGTTTCATTTGCAAGAAAAGTTTATTCACCCTTAAGGTGCTGGAGCATGTTAATAGCCTTTCCTGGTTGTCAGTGGAAACAGCATGAAATGGAAATATTGGAAATATTGGAATAAAAACATCTATTCAACCTACATGATTGAGAACTGTAAAACGTGACATCTGACTGACTCTGGGTTTCCAAAGCAACAGTCAGTGCAGCTTTACAATTACACTGAGCTTTGTGCTACAGCTCGGAATCCAAGAACGTCACAAATTAAATTTTTACTGAAACGCACTGTGTTGACACTAAGTTTGGGAACTGTACTTTACCACTATGTCTAACTACAGATTCATGTTAAATCATTCGGCGCTAAAATGTTGTAGTTATGTGTGCATGTAGAGGATGATGGCGATTCCAATGTCATTGCAACTAGTTCAAGGGGATACAATTTTTCAAAACGTAACACCATCTCCACAATTACTGCAATATCAGCAATGTGAAATGTGAAGGACACCACGTCTAAGCTGAGGAAACACCTGGTCAAATAAATAAATAAATAAATACTATTGAAAAAAAAGATAAGAGGCCATATTTTCATTGTCTTGGCTGATATTAACTTTGTGTTATTACTTTACCAACAGTGGTATTAAGCAGTTGTTATCTTAGCATGAAACCAATAGTAGATGAATTTTAACTATTTATGGGGAACAGTATGTACACGGTGTGGTAGTGCTATGAGGTAACATCAGTTACTTCAATTTAAGTAGTATGAGGTTTGATGTGCTGTGTACGATGTATTTATAGTTGCAACTGAGAAGTTTGGACTTATCTTTTACAGCTGACATTATTATTAGTTTAAAACACTGGAAAATGTGAATGACACCCAACCTCGATGTGCACCTTTTTAATATATCCACAAAACAAATTCTGCTATAATGGTCTTTGCATCCGGCCATGAGAGAGGTCCAAAATCCCATCTCTAACCACACATCTACTCTGCGCCAACAAGGTGAGGAACTGCACTACTGGAGACAAGGATTTTTTTGTGAGATGTTGCGTTCAGCTGTAAGGAAACAACAGCATACATAACCACAAAAATATACACAATTATTTTTATGATAGGATGATTGTTGGTCTGTTAGTTTATACTTTTTGTCATTTGCACAACCCACAGTTTGTTCACATGTAAACAGTAAGATATGCAGAGTTGGTAAGAACAGCATATTTTGTGTGCAGGTTAGGTCCTATACCAGTCATTATGTCTGTACCGCGTCTCACTGATCTGTTCTGCATTTCTGCACCTCAGTCATAGACTGAATTTCCCCTTCTTCTATTTCCAGTCTTTCACAATCTTTCCGGCCTCCTCCGATTCCCTCTCTCCTTCCCCCCTTTCCAAACCTGGAGGAGTGGGTGGCTGTGGCTCTTCACAGTCCATTTCCTGGTGAGGGGGCTCTTGAGTGCAGCGCGAGCCATTCTTTGCCTGCACAATGCTGCGTTCTCATTAACTCTTATCAAAGTTCATCTTGCATCCAAATGCTGTGGGCCGCTCAATAGTGACTGCACTGAAAGGAGAAAATGAAAAAGACAAAGAAGGCAGCAAAGAGAGAGAGAGAGGGAGAGAGAGAGAGGGAGAGAAAACATGCCATAGATAAAGGCCTGAGAACGGTTTAATGGTGATTGAGGATGGGCAGAATAATGCAGTCCTCTGACTAGACTGAATATTGGTTTGATGTAAAATTAAACTGCGTTCCTATCTGAAACTCTGATAAGTATGTTTTATGTTTATTTTTCTATAAATGAATAATTGTATTCATTCTTTTGATTTATTTAAAGCTAGAAAAGAAGTTAGAGAAGAATGAATGGCTCGGACAACTAATTGAATTTATAATCGTGGTTCAATCTTACCCACACAATAGAGTCTCTTTTAATGTTGTTGTGTATTTGCTTACAATTCAGCATCCTAAGAGAAATAGATAATGTTAAGGCTCACAAACCGCTGCAAGGAGCGTGACAAAGACAAAAACACTGTCTCACTTCTTTTCATGGTAAACACAGACCTTTAGCAGGTGGGGCTATGAAGCCAGTTCTAGTGCAGTCCTTACCTGATTTGTTCTGATGATTAGAAACCCCCTCGCAATTCCGTCTGTTAAGTATCATCCGCCTCTCCTCATAAACATACACGGTTACTCCTACGCCTGTATCATCAGTTCCCTACAGTGCAGCTGGATTTCCTCATTGAGATGTAAAGAGCCATAATTGGAGACTGATTGCAGCCGTATGAGAGCTTTCATCTAAACCCCTGCCTTGTGATATCATATGATGGCTAGATATTTTCTACTTGGTGTCTGATGCCACCTTAGAATGCACAATATGCTCCCGGGCATGAACACCTGCTGCTAAGAACCGACATTACCTGTGTCAAACTGCTCTAAGTTCCCGTTAAATGCAGCGTTGTTTCAGCTTTGCAGTCACTCCCTTCTTGACATTCTCATGCTGGAAATGTCAGAAGGAAATCCAGTTCTTCAGAACTGAATGACAGGATGTTAACCAGCAGATATTAATAAAAGATAAAAATGTTTCATTTATGTCACCAGCTCATACTGTGTTATAACTACTTATATTGATAATTAGCAGATGTTGGTTGGAGGAGGGCAAAAGATGCGGCTGCTGTTATTTCACCAGGAAAGACAAATGGTGCCCATTTTTTAGTTCTTCTCAATATCACCCAGGGCAAAACCTACTGGCTGGTGAACATGTGAATTCTTATGTTTCAGTCTCAGCAGTTTTCTTGAACAGCTGGCAACTTTTGTTAAGTTCCTTAACCAAATAGTGCCATATGTTAATTTTCCTCATTGACAAAAATAAAATACACATAGTGGAGTAGTGAGCTGATGATGACTGCATAGACCAGTAGGTGGAGGGCATAGTAAGTAACAAAAAGATTAAGATTGTGTTGCAGAACGTCAACATTCAAATGAGGGACTAGACAAGTACATTGAGTGAAGAAAATGTTTACAATGAACAAGTGGAGACAAACAAAAGGAGCTGGTGGTAGAATAAATGAGGCATTCAAGGGGAGCAGTTTAGTTCAAGGACACTCTTTGAATAGTTGTCAGTGCTGCGACTCGTAATTATTAGTAGCATTGCTTAAAACAGATTAATATGGCTCAATAGGCTTCTTCTGGCTCATGGGCTCAAGGCTCACAGAGCCCTGCAGCACACATCCATTTTACTCACAGCTCAGTAGAGTGAACACTTTGGAAACTCTTCACCCTCCATCGTGACTCTTTCTCAGCTGCCAGATAAATGCCTAGAGGAGACTGTCTGATACCATAAACACCACCAAAGAATTTAACCATGATGGATGGTGTTGGAGAGTGTCTCCACATTGCTCAAGAAATCTGTCCCACATTTCCCCAGCACCAATATTAAGGCTTTTTCCAATCAGTAACTCATGTTCCTGAGTCTGTGTACACGCCGCGCTGAATAAACCTCTGAGTTATTTAGCACAAGCTGCCTGTGCCCCTGAAGAATAGGGTCTGTAAGGAAAAAACGTTTAGGGGATTAGATGTTCTTTGTCAAAAGGAAAATACAGCAACTAATGTGTATATATGTGTGTGTTTAGAGACAGCCTTAGGTCTTCAGGATGGCACTGTTCTGCTGCTCCCACTTTAATTGGCTGCTGGCCCCTCAGCCTCGTCTGAATGGGGAGTCATTTAGGGACCTTTCACTCTCATTGAGGATTGTCGGTTGCCGCTGCAGGAGAAATTGCATTCCTGTTTCCATACAATGGCTGGTCTGAGTTGGAAGGGGCAAGAGTATCACTGTCATTATCATGACAATGGAAGCTAATTCCACTGCCACTAGCACCATTCTGAAACCCTCTGCAGCACCAGCTTATCAGGGGGCACCATGAGACCAGTGAGAAGCTTCGCGAGAAACGAGTATGAGGCCAAGCTTCACACATGCACTGCACACTCCCAGGCTGACACATACACGCATGAACCAACACATCAGCAAAAAAGTTTACTAGACAGCAGATGTCACTTAATGACACACTGTGAGGCCAGCCTTATTCACCCTCACTGCTCTCTAATCCCCAAACGTCCTTGTTGGAGCTTTATCTGCAGGTGCTGGGAGGATGAGGGCTGTGCATGCAGAATGAGGCAGGTGTTTGAAGAAGCTCTGACTTTATGTCCATATAGGTGTCCTGTATACATTACCAGTGGAGGGTCAATATAAAATGTGTTAATATAAACTCTGTGAAACTCAAGGACAAATAGCCCCCATCATATGCAGCCTTTAAACTTTCTCTTCATACTGAGTGTGTCATCCCTGAGAGGACAGCATGGAGTCAGACCTCTGAGTCTCACGGTCTGTTTCACATTTAAACCACGCATAGAGAGAGAAAAGTCATGTGGCGCCATCTGTGGTGTCAAGATTCAGGTTTGAACGTAGGCAGGAAATTCCCCTCGAAGAAGTAGATAGTCTTCAACAAGAGTCACTATTCTATGACTCTGAGCTCTTAAGCCCAGCTTTGTCTTCCTTAAAACGTTAAACATCAAGGGAATTTAACATGTTTCTGCAGTAATGAGCATCATGAGAAAGATTGTTACAATATGCAAAAGAAAAAAATGAGGTAACGATAAAGTCATAAAAAAATAACTCAATAAATTTTATTTACCCAGACCAGTGAGTCCAGTAGACCAAAACTAAATAGGTCACATGAATTATTTACACAGGTGTATTCAGGAAGTAATTTCAAATAACATTTAAAGCCAAATTTGTTGTCAGGGTCTTCTACTATCACATTGTAGACGTAAGAAATGAAGCTGTTTATTTTGCTTACTGGATAGCCATTTTTTATGTCACTGTAACTGGTTTGGCACAGGTGACATAACAGCTTATGCTTTGCAGAAGTAATTCACATGCCCCTTCTATGGCTGATTTTATCCTCTCTCTGCTCTTTCTGGATTTCTCTTACTTATTTTAACGTCAAATGTATATTGCCTGTCTGCGCGGGTTCTCTCCACATACTCTGGGTTCCTCCCACCATCCAAAGACACGCTTGTTAGGTTCATTGGTGATTCTAAATTGGCCGTAGGTGTGCATGTTCATGTGAACGGTTGTCTGTCTCTCTGTGTTAGCCCTGAGATAGACTGGAGACCTGTCCAATAGTTGTTGAAATGCATCCAAAGTAGTGGACACACTGGCAGACATACTACTATCCATAGAGTCATTCCACTTGAATGACTGACACAACGTAAATGATTGCTTTCCATGAAGCATAAACGCATTAGCATAAATAAATGTTCAGTCATCCAATAAAATAAAATAAATCCCACAAAATCAACATCTCCCCTCATTAAGGTGACATGTTAATGCTAAATATTTGTTTCTGAGCACCACCAAACACTGTCGCCTTCGCTTATCCAGAATATATGCAGGCAATCTGAGCTTCAATACATCTTTAGCTACTGTTTGCCCCTTCTTTTGCTGCTGCTTTTTGTCCACAGATGGTTTCAAGGCAGCACATCGTCACAGCTATGAGCAGCTTTCCCATTTTTTATTTTTTTATTTTCAAAAGTTCATTCACAATAACATGTACAGTAGACATCGTACATATAAGAGTCTATGTATAATAAGTAACAAAACATGGAAAGTACCACACATCTCTTTACTCCCTTTGAGAGAACAAGGTCACGTGCCATCATCCCAGTGGGCAATGTGCTCTGCAGCTGTGAAATACACATAAACACACATTATAGAACAAATACTGGGATGTAGAGCTAGACGAAGATGTTCACAGGAATAAGAAACAACTAGAATAGAAAGTTACAGAAAATACCCGCCACAGCAGTGCATTCAAAAAATACTTACAAATAATAGTATTCACAGAAAGACCAAGACCATAATACATATTAAATTTATTGCACAGGAATTAAGGTGTGTTTGATGAGGGACTAGATGGCTTTTGGGAAGAAACTGCCGTCTGGTGGCACAAGTTGTCAGGGACCAGGAGGTTAAACAGGTGACGTTTCAAATTTGAACATCACCAACATTTATCTCCCATTTCAGCCACTGGACAGGATTGACTCAAACAAACAAAAAGACAAGAGATGCATAATCATCTTGCAAATTTTGACCCCTACATTAGGGAATTAAGCATGTCTCACAAAAACAGAAGAAAAAAAAGAAAAACTGTGGAGTGTATGAAAAACAAGGATTGTGTTTTTCATTTTATCATTTAAATCTCCAAAAACATGACCGTGAAGAAGCTGTTAATGTGACACACACGCACACACTTTAGTGTTTGCCCCAGGCTGTGTGACACCCATTTATCATTTTATTACCAATTAACACAACATGGCAATGCTGGCTGGAAGGCTCTGCACGCATATAATCAGCTGAACTTTATTCTTTGCTGCTTTAGTGGGATTTTACTTAGATAGGAGAGCTGAGACAACTATTGACTGAGAGAGGGCAATCATAGAAGTTTAGCTTTGTTGATGACCATACAATTTAAGGAATAACTATTGATACGATCCAACCCCCACGCCCCTTCTTGACCACTATTTACCAATCATGCTTTACACAAACACAGACTACAAAATGCGAGACACTGAATGATCTACAAACATCAGATTGTAAATACACAGTGTTAGCAGCACTGACCACATTCAGAACAGATCGGTCATTTAGCCACGAGTGATCAATACCAGATTACACACCAGACACTTGCAAAGACACACTCAAGTGGGCAAAACTAAACACCTGCCACCATCTCATTCCTCACGATCAATGTTGGTGTCCAAACACTGCAGGCCTTTGTGGAGCTGAAGTATATTGATTGCTCAAAGGTTCTTGATGGCGAGCACTGAGTGCCATTGATTTAGACTGAGTGGCATGCTTAAATGGAGATTCCAGGGGGGTTTTCGCATCAGTATTGGACACACAGGATTAACATTTTACACTTCACCCTGCAGTGATTACCAGCAACAGACACTGGGATAAAGGCAATGCTAAGTGCCTACATAAATAATGATTCTAAAGCGCAGGTGTAAAGCTGAAAAAGGAGAAAACAATCACAAATACAAAATCTCCATTTAGTGATATTTGCTAAACCCAGAATCAAATCACTCTGCACTTGTGCCACGTTGTTTCAGAGACAAAAACGCAGCCCATGGACTGCAATGTCACAGTAATCTATTTACTGTCATCTCCAATAAGTGAATAAAAATGTCCAAAAATATCAATTACACAAAAGGAACTGGCCATGGCCGTGGGTCTTTTGGAGAGACAGATGTGTTTCATCATGAAGCCTAGAGCCTGGAGGTTTTCTGCTTCAAAGCAGCTGGTGCTTTATAGACAGTGTAATGCCAAGGTTTGAGGGAAATGTGAGGGGACAATCCAGTCTCCCTTGCAAGACCATTGTGGACATTCTGCTGCAATAGAAGACATTATACTCAAATGGTATAAAATTCATAGACAGATGTGGTCGAACAGGTTTTGCTTTAGTGCACATCATTTTAGAGAGAAAAAGACAAAGGCCTTTATCAAATGCTCAGATTGGTGGAGTAACGTGGCCACTCAGTGCTTAGTAGCACTACTGCCTCCGAGCAGGAATTTACACTAGATCACAGTGAGTAATCAGAAACCCACCTTCGCCCCATCCACACATTCATTCACCTTATCCCTGAGAGAGTCTTACCGTGTTGGCAAATGTATCGGTTCCGGGTTTTACAGCGCTGGTCATTCCAGTTAAAAGCACTTAATGCCTGCAGCTCTACGCAGTTTCCAAAACTAGACATAAAAAGAGAAGCCGTGAGTAACGGTTCATGAAGGGTTCGCCCTGCACAGAGAGTTTACTGGCATGCACCGACCTGAGTAGGAAATTAAAATGATCTCTGAATATTTATGATCAACTTGCAAGATTGAAGCAGAAACACAAACAGCAGACTGACTTTTATGGTAGCTAAGCTTAAGGCAAACAAATCATCCAGACTGTATAGAGCAGATTTTCTTTTTTACTTTAGTGTTGGCTCAGTGAGATGTGCTGCAAGCACAGTGTGGGAAAAAAGGATAAACTGGAACTATATAGGTTGAGGAGGGAGGTTCAGAGAGAAATAGAGAGACATCTAGTGGTGATGGTGAAGGCTGCAGCTCAGCCAACATCTAAGTGTTTCCTTGGTCAAATTTAAATCTAATTTCAAAACGAAGACAAGCACAATACTAAACTTTGTTCTGATTTTGTTGTGGCTACCTTGAATACCACAGAAAAAAGCTGTTTCTTTCTTTCAGCTTATGTGTTTGTTCAGATTCATTGCACTGAGCTGTCTCTGTTTATGATGTACTCAGTAGTAGCCAGTGCTTGTTTCTAAATGGCTCTTACCCTTGGTTGTCAGGTTGCCCAAAGGCAAAGCTGCTGAACAGAGGAATCTCTCCTGTGTCCCAACGAAATAAGTCTGACGGAGGCTTATACGTCAAACCTTTGGAGTAGGAAGACAGTAGGTTAACAACCTTCTCGGGTAAAGCTGTCTAGTGTTACAGATTATAATAGTTAAACACAACAAGACACGAGGCTGTACCTATCCAGAAGTTCCTTGTTTCAAAGTCAGTGTTAGTGACCTCATTGTTTGTCTCCAGCTGAGTCAGATAAAATGCCAGGATGTCCTGAACCTTCTGACTGTGGATCTGTGCCAGAATGCCCCCTAGTTCCTGGAGGTTTCAACAAACAAAAGTGCAAACTGAGAGCAGAAAAAGTCTCTGCATGATGACGTTACGGTGTTCTGAGGATACGAACTTTGTCCCATTCTCTCAGTGGGTAGCACACACCTGACTCTCACCTGGCAGTGACTTTTGGCTCCATAGTAGGTGTCAGCTTCTGAAGACACCATGAAGCAATTTCCATCTATCACCACATCACAGCGATCAAATGGAAACCGCACCTTCTCTACTGGGACAAAAGCAACGAGAATACACTGACAAATAAACAACATCCTTTTTGGATCATGTGGATGAAATATGTTTGTGACTGTCAGTGTAACAAATCTAAATCTGTTCACTAATTTGTTGCCTGCTGAGCCAGAAGATATGATTTCAAAGAAACCAAAATGAGCAATTAGACCTGTAAATCTGTTACTTTCACTTAACATATAGTCAATTTCATATCCCTGCTAATGTTCCTTGATGCAACCGTGAATAAGTCCATTAAAATAAATAAAGAATGTAGCAGTAGTCGGATTGATTTCCTCAGTATGTGTGCGGCTGTTCGTGCTATTGAAATCTGAAGCCAATCTTTGTCCTACAGTAGACTCGCTGAAGTGTATGAAAACACGACGAGGCACACTGCACTCACCAGCACACTCGGCACCACCATAGCCAACATCACACAAGCAAGAGCATTCTTCTTCTTTGAAGCGGCCGTGCACACACTGCACACTGCACCGAACTGAGAAACAGACACAGTGAAATGAATTGCAAAAAATGCACCCAGTTTAACGTAGGATGACAAAAATATGTACGGTGGAATGTCGACAGGTGATAAGCCGCACCCTGGCAGAAGCGTCCGGTGAAGCCCGGATTACACTTGCATTTGCAGGATGAGACGTTAAGATGGCCGTACTGACCGCAGCTCATTCGACATGGGTTTTTTGGAATCTCTGGTGATGACAAACAAACATGAGGGTTGCAAAATGAACATCTGGAAATCTGATGCGTGTGTGTGTGTTTTGTGTGTACTATCTTACCACATAATCCACCTATATGGTCCCACAGTCTAAAACAGCCAGACATGGAAGAGGTGCACAGGGAGCAGTACAGCCCCGATTTATAGGGCGTCACCAGCCGACCATTCACCTCCCAGTTACCCCTACAGTAAAACGAGTATTTATATTAAGAGGCAATCTGACTAGTTCTAAATGAGCAGCAGGTGAATCCATAAGTACATTTTTATTTTGGGATGAAAAAATGTGTTATTATTACCCAGGGAAATATGCACAGACAAATATCTCCCAGACGTGTCCGCCTCTCTGACACAGCTGGCTGGCACAACCCAGATGACTTGAAGTAGCCCAGACCAGCTAGAAAATGACAGAAGGTTTGGAAACATCAACCATTTTAATGTAAAAATCAACTACCGTATATACGGAGGACTGACCACCGACTGACCTGCGTATAATGCTGACAGGTGGCGTTCCCTCTGCATCGCCCACTCAAGTAGAGAAAATCGTTTCCCTCCTCAAACCATCCGTCGATGATGTCAGAGAATGAAACGACACCGGAAACGGAAAGGTGCGTGTTCCAGCCGACGTGATGGAGAGACGAGGAGTGTGGAGGGGAGGAGTCAGTGTGACACTGTGTGGCCCTCTCCTTAGCAAGTACGGCCAACTTCTCATTCCACTCCTGGAGATAGAAACATTATTTAATAGCATGGCTGCAAGGCTTTCATTTTTAACAATTACCTCACAAAGAAGAAGTTATTTGAATTCCTTTGACCTTTAATAAAAGTACCTCACATTAATCAGCGTGATTGAGAGCAGAAGCTAATGCTAGAGTTACATATGGTATTTGTGTTTCAGAAAATGCTTTAAGCATCTATCTGTTCTTTTAATTATACTGATTATGTCTAAGAAGGTCAGAAGTTTAAAACTCTTTCTTTTTGTCTGTTAAGTGAAGGTGGACAGACAGCCATTGTTAAAGGTCATCAGTCAGCTGCCAGACATTTCTTTCTTCAGAACATTTTTACTTTTTGGAAATGTTTTTATATGTTGAATATATAGCAAGAAATGTACATTACTGCTTATTCAATCATTAAATTACAGGTGTCTGCTGGACTTTAAGCTGCACCTTAAATCTGGAATAGCAGTCATATTGGTTCTTTGTAGATACTGGTACTAGAAAAAAAAAACAGTTATGAATTGAGTGAGTTCATTTACACACATAATCCTTCGAGCAAATTGTAGCAAACAGCAGGTACCAGGCAGGGATGCTGCCAGTCTATGACTGTCCTAGAAACAAATACTGACACTCACTGTATGCTAAACTAGTATAAACACTTCACGAAGTGGCACCAGGTTTGGGTTTCCTGCAACTTCACTCAATTCTCAGTCCAAGAAAGGACAACAATATGAAAGAGGTTATAGGTTCAACGTAATAATAAATGAATGGCGACTCCTCCCACCCCCACTCAACCTTTTCTCCCTTATGCCATCAGGAAAACAGTTCTGGAGCCAGGACACTGAGACTCAGCAGCAGCTTAATTCCTTAGACCATCAGAACACTGTCCCTGCTCCAAAGACTCACTAACCCATACAGCCACAAACTCCCAACATTGCACAAGCCACTTTCAGCGCAAAGCAAATAGGTATGAGCCTCCTCCTCAGACTCTCCCATCATCAATACAAGATCTTTGTGAAAAATAAATAAAACACTGGATGAAAATAAATCTTGTGACATTGCAGAAGCTTATCAAAACAATGCCAGTACGCCAATATTTTACACCTCTGTCTGTTGACATACTGTATTGTGGAAGTGACAATAAACACTACTTGAATTTTGATTTGGTTTGTCTCTACCAAAATAGAACAAAACACTTTTAATTAAGCTTATATAGACATAATTTAAATGGGTGAGTTATATTAAATAAAATTGGTTGTCGTGAATGGAAAAACTAACAATAGATACAACAAGTGTTTTTGTACCAGGCTGTAAACATGTTTATGTCTGCTGTTAAAGTTGGCAATTTTAATTTAATGGGGATTGCTTCACTTATGGAATGAGGCAATTCATTCACATAAACACCATCAAGGAGCCATTTGAGGAGCTCGGGAGGTTGATGCTAAATAAAAACGTGAAAGGTTCATCCTAGAGTCAGTATTTGATTTGTCCAGTCTGGACTACTGTAGATATTTGGTGGTTCAACGTGGCAGGCTCTGTGGAAGGAGAACTCACTCCTTAACATATCCATTCTAATACGACAAATGAATAAACAGTAAACCCATAATTAGAAACACTACATTCAATTTCTTCTAATAAAAATGCTCCTGTCCATGTCACCTTTGTGTTTGTGCTGTCAAGTAAAGACGGCTGATTCAAACAACATTTTGAAGACAGAGGTCATCCCAGGTCTGACACTGAGTGTTGAGAAATGTCTGAGGGCCCTTATGTTCACTGCTGACTCTGCTTTCTGTCGGCCAGCCAAAGGCTCTCCTGACACCAGGGGGGTAGAAGGTCACCGGGCAATATGTCATCTGAGTTATTTCATTTTATAGCATGTCATGTTGTATCAGCTGTGAGATGTGATTGTTTCACTAAGAGCATGAACAGTTTGTGTGCTCGTACATGGTCCTGCCTTCTTTGTGGCACCATCAAACACCTTTATATGGACGCACATGGTCTTAGATCATTTTGTGAAACAACATATTTTCCTCTTAAGGTCTGAAGAATAGCTCTCTCTGAGCCGAATGACGTTAAACAAGGTGTTGGAGCTTTGGGAAGTTCCGGGAGAGATTAGTAAGATAATATCTCCCAAACAGAGGTCATTATTTACATATCAAAAGTACCTACTGAACTTTAATTTCTGTCTTCGTGAGCGATGATGTGACCTCATAATACTTCTTAGCCTACAGAGCTCAAAGGAAACCTGCAATCAGGGCACTGGGAGAGAAAAGGAGGAGCATCATTCATTCTTGAAATATTGGTATTTTATCTTACCCTAAGAGAAAAGCCTAAAGGACTATATGATAATCACTTCAACACAATCTCACCACAGTGCTTAGTGGTTCATTCCTGTGTGGGGGAAAAAAACCCTATTCAGATATTCACAAACACAGCCGAAGCCTTGAGCCTTTTAACGTTTATCAGTAAAGCTCTTTAATATGCCTCTTCAGCTCGGCAAAGCTTCCTCCGAGGGTTTTCACAGGGAAATTACCTGTAATACCAGGGTTGTGAATGCAGAATGATTATCCACGTCCTCTTTTTCTCATTACCGCCTTATCAGTTGAGAACAGTTCTCCAAGGCTGAGGAGCAGTCGAAGAAAGGGGCTCAGTCGGGCTTTGAGGATGTAATCTAAGACAAAGTGACAGTTTGCCCTGGCACAAATCTCATATTAGGCCCACAAGGTTTTTAGTGCATTGTGAGTCTCATAATCCGTCATTACCTTTTGGGCATAATCACATGCAGGCAAGACAGTGGTGCAGATGAGTAGTGTATGGTACAGCAATAGATGGACTAAGATAGTGAGACGGTTTAGTGCTGATGTTTAGCTGCTAAGGGGGAAACACCTTAGTCCAAAATTCATGCATTCATTCATCTTCTATACCCGTTTAGTCCTGTTAAGGGTCACGGGGGTCGGCTGGAGCCTATCCCAGCTGTCATCAGGAGAGAGGCAGGGGTACACCCTGGACAGGTCGCCAGTCCATCGCAGGGCTAACACAGAGACAGACAACCATTCACACTCACACTCACACCTACGGCCAATTTAGAATCAGCAATGAACCTAATGAGCATGTCTTTGGATGGTGGGAGGAAGCCGGAGTACCCGGAGAGAACCCATGCAGACACAGGGAGAACATGCAAACTCCACACAGAAAGGCCAGCCAGCCCATGGATTCGAACCGGTGACCTTCTTGCTGTGCGGCATCAGCGCTAACCACCTCGCCCTAGTCTAAAATTAATGTGTTACTCCCCGATCTTTTTATCATTATGACATTCAGAAAAGGCATTAAGATTTTAACTATGCGTGTTTGTGCTTAGTGACAAACAACTGCTGTTTATCTGTATTTGTCTTAAACCAGACTCCTGGGTGTCAGCTGGCCACATGTGCAACGGCCACAAGACTTTGCGCACTGCAAATGGATTTTGGCTTCACCCTTACATTTGACGCTATCACTCAGTCTGCAAGAGACCAGAACAAACAACACTGCCATTTCACACTGCTGAGACTACCAACACTGCAGAAGAAGGAAGCTCAAACAAAACATATTGTTATTCATGTCTTTGTTTTGTGATTTCAGTTTGGAAAATAGGAATATTTACTCAAGGACCAACGTAAACTCAAGTGCCCTTCCTGGTCATAGAGTAGATGCTGTCATGGGAGAACCAAACACATTTTATTGATTAAGGGCTTTGTGCGCAACAAGCCAAGTTTCTGCACTAAACGCTGGGGCTGCAAGCCTTTTAAATTTGTCCTTTTAAAAAGCATGTCTGATCAGTATGACTGACACCATCCTCATTGCTGTTTTTCTTCTGGCCTTGAAGTCAGGCTGGAAGTTAGGTTGAACTATACTATAGGATATTGATTAAACTACATAATCAAGGTATGTTTTTTTTTGGTCATGCTTTTCATCCAAATTTGTTAGAGCTGCAGCACTGACTCTGATAATTTCTGATCAGACAGAATATATAAATCTGTTGTTTTTCAGATCTCACTCAGGTCTGGTAATTAGGATGAAGAGACGTAATGAATTTATAAATTCTCCCTAAATCAAGCTCCTATTGACTGTATTATGTGATATTTGTCCAATGGACGTTTAAAAAAAAAGTGTTTTAGAATAAGTTTAAATGAACATATAGAGTTTTTCAGTATAAATCGTTTTGATGGCAGAGATTTTGACTTGTTACAGTAGGTACAGGTTTATTAATGAAGGCTCATTTAGATTAAATGTCCCCATAAGGCATGACAGTGAAACAGCATTCATAAAATCAGGACCTGCCTTAAGTGGAAATTACATACCTGTAAGAAGTTTAAATGTCTGTCTCCAAAGGATTTGTTATAGCAGAAAAAAATCTTATTCCAGCCTTAACCATGTGCTACATGCCTTAAATTAACCTTCCTAATACGTTGCTCATGAGCCTGGTGTGAATTACTGCACGTGTGTTGTAAAGCTTCACTTCCAGGTTTTAACGTGAGCTGCAGATTGTCAAAAAAAGGATACTTCTGAGCTCACATTTAGGCCACGGCAAACTCGCCATTCAAATATGCACAGAAGATACAGACAATAGGTGCCACAAACCATTTTTTGCATGTTCGCTGCCATGGGCTTGACCCGGCTGCGCAGTCTATTGTGCTGGGCGACAATCTGTGAGTGCTCCTTCACCCCGAGCCCTGGAAGGAAACACAAATGCTCGGTTAGTATATACTGCTGTCTGCTGCTGCTGTGGCAACAGAATGCAAATGCACTGGTGGGTTGTTTGAGTTGATGTCCGAGACAGAGACATAGCGTGACAGGCTGAAGCGCAGCTTTATGTGGCGGCACAGTTAGAAATGTACAAATCAAGTCTTTAAAGTAGAAGTTATACTTGTTGAAACCATACTGTATGTCCAATGAATGGGTTAAATATTTACATATAGATGAGTGTTTCTTTGCACTCTGATTTCTGCTTAAGTCTATATTACTTTAAAATGATCCTGGCATTACTGAATGACTCAACCTATAGGGAATAAATATTAAAACGTTTTGGATCTGGCTTCAGTAATGACCATAACGTTACTTAGTGGATCTGAACACTTTATAAAACTAAGGGATCATAATTCTGCCCCGTGTTTGGTAACATGCCATCAAAATGCAAATGTGTGAAGGTGATGGTACACTTCTGCATATAGTTGGGTAGGGGATGCATTCACAGAATAATATTGGCAGCAGTACACACATCTGTAGCTTCAATGATTTCCATCTGGTTGGCAACATGAGGCAACAACTTTCACTCATAAAGAAAACTTCACTTATACAGTTCTCAGACTTATTTGCTGTAATTACATTTACACCAAGAAAAAATAAATAAATCCAAAGTATGTAAACGGATGAAAATCACCCTTCACTAGATTACTGTCCCTCGTGGCCACCTGACTTGCGAACAGTCTGAAGCGTGTTTGCTTGGTTTACCGGCGGTGGGGAATCTCTGGAGGTCCGGTGCTTCTGCCACGATCCGGTTCGCTGAGGTAAACGGGGCCAGAAGAAACAATAAGACGAACAGGTCCAAACCCCGGGGAGCCGTTACAGACAGCATTGTGAACTCCTGGACTGGATCGTCCTCCACAACAGTGGTCACTTGCTCACAGTTATCCTGCCTCCCTTCTCTCCCCCCTCCTCCCCCTTTCGCCTCACTGGTTTATGAGTTTTCACCTCGGGCTGCAAAGCGCATGTCGCAATTCAAATCTGGACTGCAGACATGCTGTAGAATGCGCTCAATATTGATATACTATTTTTTTTTTTATATACTATTTTTTCACTTATGCACGCTTCATTTTAAAGAAATGGTAGAAATATATGCAAATAAATAAATAAATAGAAAACAATGTCTGTCCTTCTGCTTTACAATGCGGGTGAGAGCAAACTAAAGGATAACAAAACAGACTCACGTACTATGTATCCCTGCAGATGCATAAGGAAGAAGAAGACTTAGTTTTGTCCACTGAAGTGAATGTAAAATATAATGAATACACTTTACAGGGTAAACTTTACAACAGAAGAGCAGTGGAAGCAGAGTGTCAGTTTAAGCGTCCTTATTGCATCAGTATTACTCTTGTAACTTTGCATTTTAATACAAACATATTTAAGCCGATTGTTGATTTGTGCCAAATCATAGTCTGTAGTTGTACAGTCAAAAATCAATTATTTCCAGTGGAGAAAAAAAATGTGGTGGGTTACAATAGATTACATACAAAGACACACATAAAAGTATATTAATACAAAATTATCTCAAACTTGTATTTGAGTAGCTTTCCTACTTTCCACCACTGATAGCAGGAGTGGAGTTTCTAACGGACAGTGAAGGAAAAACATTGGGTTCTCCAACTTAATGACAAAAAGAGTGCTCAGCCACTATGACTGGGTGAGTGTTCATCTTTGTTATTAGGAAGTTGGTTTAGAGGGACTGATGTCTGTCTTTCAGATGAGTCACTGCAGCTGAAGCTTTATTTCGGAGCTGTGTGCGGGATGTAATCTTTCACTTATTACAGCAGAAGATGAGGTGGCAGAACTTTTTTGTGGCACGTAAAAGCCAGGATGGCGCTGTCTGTGTGCCTGTTTGGATATGGTGACAATGTTTTTTTTCTTTTATGGACCCACCACAGGAAGCATGACTCATGGTACCCACACTGTGGGGTGATTCAGTGACTGGGGATGACTGCAGAGTGGCACAATGGACATTCGCTCTGACACCTCTCCACTCTCCACTGGGCTGCATGTATTTCCCACAGACGTTTTAGACCCCAGGCTTTGATTTTGCAGCATCTGTTCAGGACTGTGTGACCCTGCTGAGCCAAATGACAGCCATTCACACAGTCTGTTCTGTGCTCTGTCCAATATTGCTACCCGCTAAGATGATTCCTCAGGTAAATCCAACTCATAGCAGCCCTTGTTATCACAGTGTGTCCTCAATACACATTACTCTTTGAAATCTCCTGCCATGGCTGCACACACTGGAAACAAAAATCCATCTACACTAAAACGTTTTTCTACACACCATAATTTCACCACTTCATTTAAACTTCTGCAGTTTCACTTTCTACACAACTGAAAAGATGATATAGATGATACAGAGCGAAGCTCACGAGGTACTGCAATCACGGAGCTATACAGGACTTGCTTACATTGCATGCTGCTGCTGACTATGTGAGCTATCTGATGTCTTAATGTAGGTAGGTAGCGATATTTCTTTGTCTGGTTAGCCGCTGAAATTTGTGTACCTCTTCCTACATCAACAAATCTGATGCAGCACCAATTGATTAGCATTATATAAGTGACATATGTATTAGTGTTAAACGGTAAAAAGAAAAAAAAGTAATTTAATGTTTTTACAGCTACAAATGCTCATCTAAATGACTCTGACAGGCCAGAGTGTGAAAATAAGTCCAACAATGGTATATGGACGGTACAGCAATGCACACATGCAGAGATTCCTGCAGAGGGCACAGCTTCTCTGTAGATCCTCTCACTCTTTGAGTAAAAGACCAAGTGTAAGTTAAGGGACGAATATGTGGTCACATTTTTCTTCAGATGACTTTCGCTGATTGGCTCCTCAAGAGTAAACCCAGCATTTCGCAACATTCAGCTACTGAAGCTTTTCCACTGCTGACTGTGCTCCTTCTCTCACCCGGACTCCCTGCACACTCTGAAGGCTGCCCCCTCAAAGTGCACACTGCTTGCAACTTCTAACGCAACTGAAAAGTGATTATCAACTGTGCATTGGACTGGTATTAGTGGGAACATGACTGCGTCAGCAGGGATCGTCATCACATTGCTTTGTTTCTGTTCACTCCCTCCTGCTTTTGGACAGGTAAGTAGGACGCAGTGTTGATTATTAAGGGAATGAATGAATCTGATTCACAGCAGAGGGCTAATTCGTTTTTATGACATTATTCCAATTGAACAAGTTTAATAATTTTATTTTCTGTTATTGGTCAGTATATCTGTCGGATAGTGATCATGTATGCATTAAAAGTCATATCATCACAAATCCAAATGACATTCCCCCAGTTCTGCAGTACACAACAGGTCCTACTGTGATTCTCCTTGGCATCACAGAGAAACTTTTTAACAGAGCAAACCTTGAGTCGCACCTACTTTGCACGCAAGCTTGAGAAACAACATCCCAGAGTGCATATGTGTATTTGTTTTTGTTCTATTGAGAAGCGAGCGACACCATTATCAATTGCCTACAGTAATGTCAGTGTGAAGATCTTATACACTGTATGTGTTGTATGTGTAAGTGCATGCTATTTTGTCAAAGCTATAAATCAGGTGAGATCAAAAAGGACTGTAGTGTAATTTTGTGCTCCAGCACTGCATGACTCCACACTGTGGTAACATCGCCCAGTTCACATGAAGCCATGTGAAATGTCGCCTAGCGCAGACAGAAAGAGGCCTTTGACAGCTACATGATAAACACCAGCCACCACCCCCACAAACGACTGAAGCCTTTCCAAACCACACTCCGGTCTAAATAAGAAAGGTGTTTTCAACAAATATTGACTCTTCTTACATAACTCCTCTTGGATGAAAACACTAATTGGTTGCCCAAAAACATGCATGAGATGACGAGGCAGGTGGAGAATGAAGCTGTTCAATGAATGAGAGTAATGAGGGAAAAGGCAGAAAACATGTTTGTGCCACTCCCTCTGCCTTCCAGCCAATGAAAAGGTTTGAACACAGGTGATGTTTATGCAGAGGGATTTTGCAACCGACTGACTGGCCCCAAACTTAGCCAGTAATTACTCAAGATGTAAGCTGTATAGCATTTGATATGGTCCCCTTTCCTAAAATGACTGTGGCAGTTGCATAACTATGTAAAGAAGAGTTAAACCATGCGCATTAGGTCACACCTCAAACCACATCACAAACATACACTGTTTCTGTGTCTGTGACTGAGTTACAAGATCTTGGCTGTTACCTAGGGAGATGAATGCTAGTGAATACATTAGTGAGCACTTCACCAGACATATTTCTAAGCATTTATAAACTTACATGCACTAAAGCAGCATCTGATTTAATTTTGTATGGGAATTTTTAATCCCACAATAAGCGTACTGTCAATTTCACAAGTGAATATAATAAGCCAGTAGCTAATCACACGTCCATGTGAATTTTAATAGGCACATAAAAAACACACGCAATTTAATTTTAATTTAATCTGATAAGAAAGAACTGAAATTTTAATGGCAGACAGAATCATACGTCTTAAAGCGTTTTGTCATTTAACAGTGAACAAAGATATTCATAATTTTTTTATGGATTAAGTGAAAAAGCTGAATGAATAAAAGTTAGTCCTAATACATCACTGGCTTGTGGTCTTATGGTTTCTCACTTTGGGAAGTTTTCTGTGTTGATAAATATTTATTTTTAGCTGACTTCTAAGCCAAATGAACAGCTTTTCTGTATTCATGGGTTCCACAGGGAGCACATTCGGATACTCTGTAGTTTTCAGAATCCAAGCAGTCATATTATAGACAGGGTAGTCTACCACGCGCTCCCAAGGTTTGGGAGACTTTTTTGGATGGTTGCGACATTAAGTAACATTTCAGAGGTTGATGAATGGAAGTACTTGCAATATTGAGATCTGCTCTTCTAAATATTTATTAATTTAGCCAAATGCCCTGTTTTGTTCCAGGACTGTCCGAATAGGCAGGAAATACAAGGTTCTCTGAAGCAGGTCCAGAAGCTTCTGTCAGCCCATGAAGCCTCTTATCTGCAGAGTCTTCGCAACCTGAAGAAGAAAATTAATTTACTCCAGAGCAACGCAGGGAAGCAGACCACAAAGGCCAACAATAGTACGCAAAGCTCCCTAAAAGGGCCAATATATTTAATATCAAAATATCTACTACTCTGCTTTTTATTTTGTTAATCACTGTCTGTGTCTTCTAACAGGTACCTGCCCAAAACTCGACACACCCGTCAACAGTAGGAAACTTGGCAAGTCACAAAACGTGGGCCATGAGGTTCACTTTCTGTGTGACCTTGGTTATGAACTTGTCGGGTCAGAGACCAGGCTTTGTCAGGAAAGCCTGACCTGGAGCGGCCAGCAACCTTCCTGCCAGGGTGAGAGCCTGAAGTCTTCTGCCATCTGGGAAGCTTCATTTTCTCCACTCTCTCCTCCTCATCGTCTTTCCACAAGTGTTTCTCTGCTTCCTCTCCCGGATTTTCACTATTCTGTTATCTAACCCTCAGATCACTTTTACAGCGCTGTCATCGTCCCCTTTGTACCCTCATGCTTTTTCCCCACCCATGCCTCTTTTTGTGCATCATGCATGTCGCCAACTTTTTTCTATATGGAGATACCATTCATATGTGACCCATGATCATATTTCTTTTTTATGTACTTTGGTCGTTGTCTCGTGAGCTTTTTGAATGCTGTGACATGTGATATTCCAACCTCTATGTCTTCTGACAGCTCGCTGTCTTTGAGATAACGACTCAAAGGCTGTTTGATCAAGATGTGGATTCCTATGCACTTTGCTGCACCCAACATTAACCCTTTCTCCATTATTTCCTCCCATTTCTGTCTAATACATCCATATGTCATGATGTCATGTGTTAGATTCAAGCATCAAAGCTATTGAGTTGCATTTGTTCTTGTATCTCTGACAGGTTTCAAACACCAGAGTTCTTTTGAATAACGTCCTGTCTGTTTCCCTCAGACATCAATGAGTGTGCATCCTCTCCCTGTCTGAACGGTGGGACATGTATGGATGAGGTGAACCAGTTTTCTTGTGTCTGTGCCAAAGGCTGGGCTGGAGTTACCTGTCAAAGCCCTGTGCCAACATGTACGTATAATACACATACTGGGACCACACACATGTGTTGGAGATGTATATTGATGTTCATATACCAGGAATGCCGGATCCTTATATATACTGCAACAAACAAGTATCTCAGGCGGCAAATATGTTTCACACACCAGTATCCAAATCCTTTGAGTCTGCTGAAGGAGACTTTGACCAGGAGTTTGGCTTGCCAGTGCAAGCCAGTGCTACATACCACAGAGTGGTTTTTATTGGATTCTAGCCTAAAAGTCCAGGCAGTGCTGCCTGAAAGGCAGCAGCCTGTTTCCTGATGTGGTTTTGAGTGAGTTTATCTCCCGGGCCCAGTTTAGTCTGGTTTTCATTTAATATTCCTTTGGTAACAAACAGTTTGTCAGTTTGTTGCAAGCTTTAAAATTCAGAACTTAGAAAGTAATAGATTTTATAGTTAAATGAACAGTCTGAGTGGCCGCAGCAGAGTTTGTATTGACATCTTTTGTCGTTGTTGTGCCTTATCAACTGACAAGTACACTTACACTGTATACCTGCACTAAGGTTATATTTGTGACGGCTTCATGTCGCTGCCACTGATACACCCCAGTCACTCTCCTCTTGAATCCAATACTCACGTCAGCGCATCAATAACGTTTGTCGCATACTGTCAGCTGAATAAATGAAGTCTGAGCCTGTATGAATGTCTTAACCCACGGAAGATATGGGGGATACATGAGCAAAAATATGCCAGTGGTTTAGACTAGCATGTTCTGAAGCAGACCACATCTGTTTACCTCTGCTCTCTTCTGACTTCCTCATTCAGTCTTTGTCACCATGACAAACACCTCTGCCGCCTCCTCCCCAGCCACCGCTGCTGCTGCTACCTTACCAGCTGCCACCACCGGGCCCTTTGTCCGTCCTTCTCGTTGCAGTTTAGTGCAGGGGACCACCCACTGCACCTGTGAGCCAGGATTCACCATCTCTGGAAGAGACAGCAACATCTGCACTGGTACACCTAATATTTGACCTTTAATCAAAGGACAACGACAAATTGAAACAGATACAATGTCTCCTTGTGAGTTGTTTAATGTGTGTTTGTGTCATGTATTTTAGACATAGATGAATGTGAGCTGTTCCATAATGGACAGGCCGGGAGACTGTGTTTACATGCTTGTGTCAACACCCCTGGAGGCTATCGCTGTTCCTGTCCTGCTGGCTACAACGTGACTCGTGATGGACGCAGCTGTAAAGGTGCTTATATTTATCTGTGTTGTGCTTTGACATCACTTTTCACTTTCTTTTAGGCACCACTCAATTCCTCAGGACTGTTGCTGAAATGCCATAATATAGAGTGTTAAGGATTTTAAAATAAAACTCAAATATCAGTACCATCAGTAGTAAATAACTTTTTTCCCTGGGTGATCATAAATATAAGAATCATAGGGGAGTTTTTCTTTTTAATTGTACTACATCAATAATGTCATCAATTCCAGTTCCCCAGATAAGAACTGAGAATTAATCTTAAGTCTGAATGACATTTTTTCCGCTGTCTGTGTTTCTCTAACCTGACAGATATTGATGAGTGCGCCACCAGACAAAACGACTGCACAAAGGACCAGATGTGCATTAATACGTACGGTGGTTTCCAGTGTGTCCGTGTTGACTGTCCCAAGATCCCTAATGCTACATATGTCAAGACGTCACCAATGTGAGTGTTATCCTTAACATGATTTTACTGCCACTCCCCATTATGCAAATCATAATGATTTTGTTCATGTGAGCAGCGAACCTTGACAGTATGAGTGGTTTGATTCCATTCTCTCACTTGAATCCATGGTTTTAGCATCACCTTTACTCTGCTCTCATGTATTATTTTCCAGGCGTTGTGAACGTAACCCCTGCCCTGTGGACAACAAGGCGTGCGCTCAAACCCCAAACTCCTTCTCCTACCACCACCTGGCTGTTGTGTCCAACCTGTCAGCTCCTCGCGTCATGTTCAGAGTCTCAGCTTTGCGTCCAATAGGTGACACGCTTCGCTTCTCCCTGCTGGGGGGAAAGCAAGCTCGCCGCCACTTCACAGTCCAGCGTTCAGACCGCCTGACGGGTCAGCTGATGCTGGTGAGCCCTGTGCAGGGCCCTGCCACTCTGGAGGCTGAAGTGGAGATGAGTGAGCTGGAGAGACGAGTCCAGCTGGGGAGGTACATCACCAAAATCACCATGTTTGTTTCCCAGTATGAGTTCTAAAAAGAATGCGAGTATTGCCCAAAGATGATGATTATAGAAGATTTGAAAGAGCAAAGGAGCACTTGACTGGAGGACATCTCTAAGAATAAGCTGGGCCAGACAAAGAGGAAGACAATACACTCTAAAATGAAGATCTATTTTTGTAAATGCTATCTTGACATTTCTGGTAAACATACTGCACATGTGTCACAATGCGTGAAGATATTGTAATCATCTTTACTATGTTTTATGTTTTATTTATATTCTGGTGTGCGTACTAGTTTGGTAATAGAACTAGATTAATCTTGACTCCAGTACTTTCATTAAACATCATGTAAACCATTTAAAGTTCTTGTCTTTCATTTGACAGTTTATACAAGTGTTGAGAAAGATGATGTTTACATTTTCTACCCTGTCTGCCTTCTGAAATAAGCAATCACAGCAGTCACATATACTGTAGGCAGTGATACATGTAAGGAAGGGTTGTTTAACACTTCAGTCCCGGCAGTACAGAGCAACGCTGTTAAACAGACCAGCCAAAGATGGACTGGTGAAAAGAGCCACTGTGTCCCTACAGTGCAGGAATAACTTTAAGCTTTCAATTCAAAACAAGTACGCACTGAAAATCTGCGCGTCTCACGCACCCTGAAAGTGAAGTTCAGCGCAATCATTTTCTTTCATGAGGACGAGTGGAGTTTAAGGGAAGACATCAATGTATTACTCCTTCCTTGCACAGACTTCTCTCAAAAAGAACACACACCAAACTGCACCTGAATGTAGTTAGACAGAGAGTAGTTTCACTGGAGAGTAACAGGATGTCTTTAGCTGCAGAGAAGGCTCAGTGACACCACTAAGGGAGTTCTTGCTACAGGATCCTAAACTAAGATTGCATGCTGAGTGAAGGAAAAAAGATGCACAGAGATAACGAGGCAGACACAGAGTGATGGATGAATAGAGACGATTGAATAGAAGACAATTCAGGCCAGCCAGTAAGCCAGTGGCTGAGGTGCAGGCTGTATTAAAAACTGCTGTCTTTATTACCACCACATAATAGACCTCTCACTGCTCCTCAGCCAGTCTCTCCCTCCTCTGTCTCAATGGAAGGGTAGGCTAAAGGGGCACTGAATGAGAGGTGTTCCTTGTGTTTGTCCCTCAGGGATCCACCAGAGGTGATGACTCACTAAAAAGAGTTCACCCAAACTCCTCCTGTCCTGTCAAAGCTCCCTTTTCCAGCACCTAATAAAACCCTCCTCAACTAATCTGAAGCTTGTTGTTCTTATGTGTGATTTCTGCATTGTCTGGCCTGGTGCATAACAACTGCTTACACAAGTATCTACAAACTGGGCTCTGAGAAAGCTGGCCTCTGGGAGCACCTGGCCTTCAAGTCTGATGTTTTGTCTGTTCCTTCCACTTCACTGTCCTCTCTTCTCCTCCCCTTCGTAACCTTATCATATTACAGCCACTTTCTCATCGTTCTGTCCTTGTTCCTCCAGCTCTGCCACCCATTCTCCACAGATCTCTCCAGTGTGGTTGACTCATACTGTGCAGATAAGAAAATGACTGAAATGAATATCCTGATCTGAGTCTGGTGGCAGGGGGTACCGTCATTGGAAACCAGCATGCCCACTTTCATTCTTTCTCATTTTCACTTTGACAGCAGTGTGGGTTATAGGTTTTTGACAAAAAAAAAAAAAAAAAAAAAGCATCCATCTCATCTGAGTTTAACAGAACAAAGGTGGGAGTGATGGGGTTGGCTGAGGCTCCAGGGAATAGGCAGGAATCCACATTCAGTCTGGCTTGGGGCCATTCAACACGGACATGCAGTTTGATGGGAGGAGGGAGGGAGAGTGGATCGCAGACACTAGTACCTACAGTTGCTGTGATTATCAGGAAGGTTAAGTTACATTAAATTAAGGTTAAACTGTGAATATGTGAAGATACATAGTGACAGCCTCTAATCCTAGAGAATATGATGGATAAATTAGGCAAAGACCAGTGTGTTGTTGTACCTGAATCTTGTATAAGTCATTGCAAAAGAAAACCTGTGTGTCAATGTACAATTTCAAACTATAATGTAACACTGCCCCCTGCTGTTCACAGTTCAGAAATAGACCATAGTTCAGAAAGTTATACCATATGTCAAATATTACTTTACGATTACTATACTATCACCACTACATCCATCACAAATATGAAATGCTCTGGTTATCCTTTTTGTTTCTCTTTCCTGCATTAATTTATTTGCAAGTTTACTTATTTTCTCACCATCTCCCCTTGCCCACCCTCACCAGATTCACAGTGCACGCACACAACTCAGCACAATAAACACACAAAGTACATGAGCGTCTATGTTTTGTAGATGTCCTGTAAGTATTTCCGTTGTTTTTGCTAAATAAAATTTAAAAAAAATAAAGTCTGGAAACAAATCTGGTTTTAAATAGAGAAGGAACAATACACAATGTGCATGATTTGTGCATTAACAAACAAAGTGAAGTAATGTAACACGTTGACACAGGTTGTGGGTGTGACCTGTGTTAATGTAACATACTGTATATTGACACATGCTGGTGGATAAAAGTTCATGCGTGTGTGAGACGCATGAGAGAGGGGGTGATTGTTTAGGATTCCAGTCACAGAAAGGAAGAAACTGTTCTTGTGGTGTGAGGTTTTGGTCCTGATGGACTGCAGCCTTGTACCAGATGGAAATGACTGAAAGAGTTTGTGCCCATGGGGTGAGAGGGGTGGGTTGCAAGCCCTCCTGCCTGCTTCAGTGTCCATGATTTCAATTACTTCGGAGTGTCTCATATTGTCACATCACAAGTGGAGAACTTAAGGGCAATTTAAGGGAATGAGGGAAAAAAAAGTTACTTATTAATTTTAATTAAACTTTGGGATTGTTTGACTATGTATAAGTTAAAAGACTGGTGTATTTAAATTAATGGCAAACTATTCGCGTAAAGCATTCAGTTCTGAAAGTTAGAGCATTATTGGCAAAAATAAGCCCTCATAATTCATGACCCCTGTTTTGTGCATTATTTAGCAAGAATAAATAAATAAATAATGAATAGTTGCAAGACTGCAATAGTGGATGAAAAATAACTTTAAAGAGAGTGTCTGGTTTAAAATGTCAGGCTCAAAAAATATTGGATCACACAAACAAAACTACATTTTGGATAGAAAGGAGAAAGTTAGAAAAACTTACAAAAGAAAAAGTGAGTCTGCTGGGATGGAAATACATCTTATATCTGGAGCTGATGATAAATTATAATCAAGTAAATTATTATTTGTTCTGCATGTGTTTCCAGTATAAGCCCTACTGCTGACAGCAGAATGCTGAGTATTCTACTCTGTTCAGTGGGCTTGCTACTTCTGTTTTTAAACGCCACTATGTTACCTGTTCACACTTACAAATAAAACACCTTTGTTCACACATCCTAGTGCAATGGAACAAACAATCCATTTTAATGGGTGTTGGTGTGGCTGCACTGTAGACACTGTAGGTTAATGCTTATTGATATCCTCAGTTTTTCTTTTATCACTGTTCACAATGATCTCTATAAGCTACTTGAAGATATGACATGTTTTACACCTACTGAGCTGCTCTCATTGATAAAATCTTTGATATTCATGATGATGTTCATCTTTACAGCACAATTATTTGTGGTTAAGCAGGTAAAGTTTCCCCACATCACCCATTGCCGCCAAATTACTCAAACCTTTTTCAATTATTCTTGATCATGTAAAACATTGGACAATATACCCTGAGTGTTTCTTTCATTCTTTCGCTAAATTAACTACATTTTTGTTGGTGTTTGTTCTTCATTGATAGTGTCACTAAATTAAATGCTGTAAATTTATGACAAACTTTGCAACAATAAAAAGAGCGGCTCTAAAATTAAATTAAATGACACAGAATAAAAGGGAGTTTTAAGAAACCATTCAGGAGACACTTTGTGCACTGAACAGATGGAATGAGGAAATTTAGAGTTCAAACAAATGTCAGGTATATCACTCAGTCCCAGATCATGTGTATCAGGACAAGCCTTTCTTCAAGGAAAACTGGTGATGATTTCCAGAAAAAAAAAAAAAAAAAAATCAATAACTGGGTGTGAACTTTTACGAAGCTTGTGATTTCAGTGTCAAAATGCAGGGAAACAGAATCTTACCTACTCCCTCTACTCACTTATTCCGTAATAGATTGAGGGTTGTTTGGTTTTAATTTGGACATAATGTACTGTCAATATCTTCTTTCCAGCACCTGAAAAAGAGCATGTGCTGGCTTTTTGAGTAAGTCCATAAAAGCCAAATATGTTTTTATGGGAGCTCTGCAAGCGTGAGGCTCTGCTCAGAAGAAAATGGTTATAAAATCTGGTTATAAAATGAGCAACTGAGGGATCAATACTTTCCCTCACTGGCCAGTCTCTCTCTGACTGATCACATATTTCTCTTCATTGAGTGAATTATTCTATAGAGAACAGAACCACTGATGCTGTTTGCTGATGTGAATACGCTACTTGTACAACCTAATCGAAATGTGATGCTCAAAATAGATCTATATTAGTGTGGATGCTTACTTCAGTAAAATCAAAATGAATAACTCTTGATGGTCACAGTCAGACTACTGCTGAAGACAGGACAGCTACAAACCCAACACTGTTCATCTGTCAATTTAACGCATCCTCAAATCTAAAATGAGAGACAGCATTTTTCCTGAAAGTCAGTGTTACATTTCAAATCCATGATCTGAAGTGTCACTGCTGTACTTTCTGAGTGGAGTATGTATCATGAAGAATAAAGCATGGCCTATTTAACAGGTCTACAGAACTAACCTGTCAGAGGGTATCTGCATGTCAGAAATCAAGGGACAAAACTAAAAATATAAAAATAAATCACAAATCTTTAAACAAACAATTAAAGAAATAATAGTATTAAGGTTAATAGCACTCATCTGCATGGCACTCCAGGAACAGCCCCCAGTGGGAACTTCAGCTATACTAATAGTAGGATTGGAACCACTGACCCAACAGACTGGTTGACAGGCAGGAGGGCTTGCAGACAGGACCCAAGTCTGCCACTCAAACCACCAGTCCATAAACTATTTCCATCTTTCATTTTGATAGAATGAAACGTTTTGACTAGCTTATGTAGGTATACAAACATCAACAAATACAATGACACTGTTCATAGTGCAGTGGAACAAACAATGCATTATAATGGGTGTTGGTGTGCCTACACTGCAGCCACAAATGCTGTTACTGACTGATATCCTGAGTCTTTTTTTTATTACTGTTCACATTCAGACATACACATATTTGCATACTTACTGAGCTGCCCTCATTGATAAAAGCTTTGATATTTCTGATGACTATTCATCTTTATCGTTTACACTTTCACATTACATGACATGACAGGGAACCAGCAAAGACTGTATATAAAAGGTAATAATTTGGGTTTGCCTGAATTTATGCTGCATTCACTGACACTTGGGAACTTGGATACACTTTCTGATTTCCAACTCAGAGTGGTCAGACTTCCCAATTCTAAGACTAAGTACATTTTCAGCTGCACTGAATACAGCTGTTGTAAATATAATGGGATATGTTCATTTGTCCTTGTCTAACAAACACTGTCAGGAAGGTACGTTTATAGACAAAACATACCTGAAGATTAATTGTCAAAAAATATACGGAAGGGACAAAAACATGTGAGTCAGTATATGGAATCAGTACAGGTTACTTCAGTCAGTATAAACAGACACAGCACTCGGGTTTAAATTACGTACTAATCAGGCAGATGATTATTTGAAATAACAAAACAAGATCGGTCATTTTTATGAGAAAGGATTATGTTGAACATTATTGTAAAATCTGCTAAAAAAAGATATTTAGTAATTAGGTGATCTAATGTATACTGTTTTTAATGCATGCGGTCAGCAAAAGCATCTTGCAATAATATTTCATGTCTTATATGACGTATATTAAACTTTTTCGGTATTATACTGCGCTGTAATGATGCTTCCGTTGCTGCAGCCAAACCTTCGGGCTCCTCCTCTGGACTGCCCCTCAACTTCCATTCTCCAAAGGGAAAAAAAAAAAAGTTCTTCACCAGTGTTACCCTGAATTCATGGTGTAACTTCTGCTACATCAAAGTAAGTTGTGTTAACTCTTAGTAGCTCGACGAGTACTTACCTAAACCAGTGCATGCGATTTAACGTTCCTCAGTCTTTACGGGAACACATGGTATCACATCTTTATGCCCCCCTCCTCATCCTCATGTTTTAGAGTTCGCCGATTCTGGCTAGCTTTAGCTTAGCTGGAATTAACTAGGAAAACAAGCACTCCAAAGGACCGTGTGAACTCCAGGAAGATGTGTAACATTACAGCAAGAAAACGAGAAAAGGTCGATTGCTCGTTAGTCACTGCTAACACTGCTTGACGGGTTTACTTTTTAACTTAACTTAGCTGGCTAACGTTACCCAGCTAACTTGGTCAACCCAAGTTAACGTCTTTCTTCTTCTTTTTTTTTTTTTTCTTTTTTTGCACGAGACAACGGCAACACGCTGGTTGTTACTTTTAATCGATGTCTAGCATTAATTCGTTGGTTTAACCGTAAGTTATATGACCAAGACGACGCTGCATCTGCAGCTCGCTGCTAACTGTTTTGATCCAGCTAACTAACTTGACTGTTGTTATGTGAGCTGTGCCAGAATGCAGGTCACTATCACATGCCAGAACATTAGGTACACTAGTGAAAATGAATGCTACCAAATGTAGTAGTAATGCACTAAATGTTATGTTTAGTTTGTGCAGATAAACAAAAAAAGGTGATGAATCACCTATTTGATCAGTTTGGAGGATGTCGTTTATGGTGTTGTTAAAGTGGATTTAAATTAAACGCAAATGTATCCAAAATACAAATATTTAAACAGCAGTCCTTTAAAACTGAAGAAGCTATTTGGATGAGTAACGGAACATCTTCAAGAAACTCTACAAGTCCAGTTGCCTTTCTCTAACAAAACCTTCACAGACATAAACAAATTGCTTCTGTTATTTAGTCTAGCCCACTGACTGAAATTAGGTGGTCAAAATAATAGAAACATGTGTTGGTACAACACAGTTCAGTAGTACTACAAACCACCTCCTCCAAAATGAAAACATGGTTGAGCCTTTATGAAGATTAAGTGCAGGGCTGTGATATTAGGATGCATTTGCTGTCACTAGTGTACCTAATGAACTGGCAAGTGAAAGTATTACTGGCTGCTCCTTGCATCCTTAATGAGCTTTTTTTTTTTTTAAATCAAAAATTAAATTAAAAGTTTCTACAGATTTTCAATTATTATGTACCACTTCTGGGAGATAAATGCTTCAAAAAAAAAAAACCACTAAAGTAAAATTTATATTTACACAGGTCTGTGAGTTCTTCACGCTGCAAGGGTTTTAATAAGAAGCACTTTTGGGAAGTGTTAGTTTCCATGAGCAGAATGTGAACATGATAAATACTCTCACTTTCTTTTGGGCAGCTTTTGTCTGCAATTTCAACAGCACTGTGGCTATGGTTTGTGACCAAGGTTTTATGCAACTTGTTTTGTGAATAAATGCAAAGACTATGAAACTATATCAATTTGTCATTTAACAGAGATTTTTCCTTTTTTGTTAATACATCTATGCCTGCTTGTAATAGCTTTGTTAAGACAATTGAATTGTTTCTTTGCATACTTTTAATTTATTAGTATTTAATTTTCTGCACCAGCCTGAAGCATATATAATAATACCAACTTATGAAAGTAAACCTTAAGTTGAATCACACCTGCTGAGATCTGTGCTTGATCTGCAAGGCTGGTTTGTAGCATCAGCAGACCATCAGTCACATCCTCCCTAATGACCATATAACATGCAAATTACATGACAGACAATTTCTCTTCCCTCTAGTTGCCCGACGATGATCAATACATAACAGAGGACGAGTGAAGGCTTGTAACAGTGCAGAAGAAATGTCTCCCAAAGTGCCTGGTGGCCAAGGCAGAGGGGACTATTCGGCAGTGCAAGTCGCTGTTCGAGTGCGTCCCCTGCTGCCTAAAGAGCTTCTGCACTGCCACGAGAGTTGTATCACCGTGGATGCTGAACTGCAGCGGGTTACTCTGGGTCACGACCGTCACTTTCTTTGTGACTTCCTGTTTGAGGAATCTTGCTGTCAGGAGGAGGTTTATTCTGCGTCTGTTCAGCCGCTCATAGATGCCTTCTTCCAAGGTTTCAATGCTACTGTCTTTGCCTATGGACAGACAGGCTCAGGCAAGACTTACACCATTGGAGAAGCTAATATTTGTAAGTTATTTATTTATTTAACCTATGTAACATTGTTAACTTCAGTTATTAGTAAATAGTTTAAACAATATGCACAGATATGCTAACATGGCAGTTGGACCTGCTTATAAAATTTGCGCTATAGTCTATTCAAGTCTTTTTTACGAGGCCAGTTTCATGTCCTAGTCGGTTTTATTGTGTTTTCAGGTTCATTCAGAGATGAGGAGCAGGGTATCATCCCCAGGGCTGTTGCAGATGTCTTCAAGCTGCTGGATGAAAATGATCTCACAGATTTCTCTGTGCGAGTCTCCTATCTGGAGGTCTACAAAGAGGAGTTCAAAGACTTACTGGAGGTGGAGACTGCCAGCAAGGACATTCACATTCGAGAGGATAAAGGCAACATTGGTATGCAGTATGCCACCATGTTTGTTGTTTTTGTTTGTTGTTGTATTCTGAAGCATTTAAAA
The DNA here is from genome assembly GCA_005024645.1 of Planiliza haematocheilus. Classification (NCBI taxonomy): domain Eukaryota; kingdom Metazoa; phylum Chordata; class Actinopteri; order Mugiliformes; family Mugilidae; genus Planiliza; species Planiliza haematocheilus. Next base: position 5,272,139 of record SRSE01000798.1, read on the forward strand.
GACTTTGTACGTGTGTCTTGATAGTTTTGTGCGGAGTAAAGGAGTGTGAAGTGGAAGGTCTCGATGAAGTGTTGAGTCTACTGGAGTCAGGAAACACAGCCAGGCACACTGGTGCAACTCAGATGAATCCAAACTCCAGCCGGTCACACACCATTTTTACCGTGTACATGGATCAGCGCCGGGGAAGCTCTCGCCTTTATGGGACTGCTACGAGTTCTGGACCACAAATGTTGTCTTCCAAGTTCCACTTTGTTGATCTGGCAGGGTCGGAGCGCATCTTAAAGACAGGGAACACTGGAGAGAGACTGAAGGAGAGTATCCAGATTAACAGCGGCCTTCTGGCTCTGGGAAATGTTATCGGGGCACTGGGGGACCCGAAGAGGAAAGGCTCTCACATACCATACAGAGATTCTAAAATAACAAGGTAAATTTAGTTAACATGCTGAGTGAAGAAAACATTATTTCACAGTATTAGTTTGGCTTATTTTTTTGTCTTTGTTTCTGTTAGGATACTAAAAGACTCTTTGGGAGGAAATTCAAAAACTTTAATGATTGCATGCATCAGCCCATCTTCTTCAGACTTTGATGAGAGTCTGAATACACTAAACTATGCCACAAGAGCCAGAAACATTCAGAACCGGGCCACAGTCAACTGTAAACGTGAGCCAGATCGCGTGGAGGGCCTGGAGCAACAAATCAAGGCCCTTCGCAGAGCCCTCGAAAACCGCCAGCGCTCAGAGACCCGGATCATTGCTCACGCCGATCCAAACAGGAGGCCTCGACTCGGAGAGGGAGAGATCAGCAGGCTCCAAGCCCAGAGCGCTCACTATAGGACTTGCACAGACACCGCTTACAGGTTAACGCACATTCATTAATGGAATTAAATGAAGTCTTTTAGTAGATCAGTTAACACTAATTAAAATTAGAAAATTATATACAACATTTAATAATTTTTAAATGTCTTGTTATGTTAATCTTCATTTTCATCTTTCAAATGTATAAATTCAGCTATATTTATTATAATAATCAGAATTGTTGCAAGATACAGAACCCAGATATGAAGATGTTCTTAAACAAACCTGCTACATTACAGATTGGTTATTCTTGTAAGGAGCCATTATATTTATACTTGTGCACCTCTTATGTGTGAAGTGAACATAGTGTCATGCTCAGGAATCTGTGAATGTGAATCTAACCAAAAAGGATGTGTTGTTAGGAGGACTCACTGATGTAAACACTGAAACCAAATCTTGGATATTATAATATGGCTATCATTGTTCAATTTACCATGAACTTAAATGAAAAGGCCAGGCTAAGAAAATGTTCTTAATGTATGTCTTGGTAACATGCTTAAAGGAGATTCTTTATTCTGTGTTTGCCTAGACACAAAATATTATGAATGAAGCACATATGTCTTAAAAACATGTGTTTTAATAATGAGTATCAGTCCACAATCTTCAGTGTGAGATATCCTTTTGACACAGTCATTAGAATTTTAGAAGCATTTTAGTGGTTAGTGTCTCTTTCAAGTCCTGTGTTGCTGACTTGTCACAGGCTGCTGCGGGAGCTGCAAAGTGAGGGTGCTCTCACTGCAGAACAGAGTCTCAGAGTGAAGGAGTGGCTCTGCTCGGTGGAGGAGGAACGAAGCGGACTGACCACTGCCTCTGGACCAGACAGCGGTATCGAGAACAGTTCCACTGAGGACAGTCTTGCGTTGCGGAGAGGGAGGCCTTCTGTAAGGAACCAGGTGTATTTCTTTTGCTCTCTCAAGTGACTACTGAGGATTACTTAAATCAACTTTGATGTAGCTGGAGTACTAAATTGTTGATGACTTTTCATCTAGGACACAGAATCTGTGGAGAGGTGGAGCCATGAGCACGACTGTGAGAAAGAAGACAGTATAGCGGATCTTCAGTCACAGATCCAGCGTTTGGAGAGAGAGAACACAGACTTTCTAGCAGCTCTGGAGGATGCTATGGAGCAATACAAGCAGCAAGTAAGACACAGTTTTACTAACTGTGGTTTTCCTTTAGAGCTTAAAGATGTTTCATTTGTGAAGTCACCGCAAAGTTGACTTGATACATTCTTGATTTGATTGTTTTCCTTCTCTCTCAGAGTGATAAGCTGCAGGAGCAACAGGATCTGATAGCAGACCTGCAGTGTCAGCTTTCTACTCCGGGGATGATGGGCCTAGGCCTGAATTTAAAATTGCGGCCCCACACAGCCCCTATGGGCTCCATGCAGCACAGTCAGAATGGAGGCACCTTCAGACAGGTAAGCAACCAGCAGAGCTACTATTTCAGAAATCTCTGTAAGATGCCCAGAAACGCATCATTTTGAACTTATTTGATCTTTGAGCATCTTCATACAGATTTGAATTCAGTGTGTTGCAGCTTGTTAAATTCTTGTTCTGTGTGTTTATTTGTGTGATTTGCAGCTCAGTCCAGTGGCCCACCTCGGTAACGGGCCATGTGTAGATCAGGATGGGAAATTTTATGAGGAGCTTGACGCCTCGGGAGGAGCAGAAATTCATCACAGGGAAAAAGAGGGCTGTCATTACATCCTTAGCCCGGATAGATTCAAGTATGCTGTTCTTCAATTCATATCAAATCATAATTTGCATAACTTTCACAATCAAAATAATATCAAGCTGATTTACAGAACCCAGAGCCTGAAACCTTTAAAAAAGTGTTTGTAAAAGAAATTCAGCTGCGTTACGGATTGATACTTCACTGCTCTGGCACTCATGTTATGTGTGAAGTAATATACTGTCTTGCCATAATTGTGTCAGGCAGGTAAACTTGACCTGGACAAAGAGGGACATGTTGTCAGGAGGACTAGCAGCTGGTGGCAGAGGGCCAGTATCTCGGCTGCTTGAACCAGGCCAACGTTCCTGTTTAGCCAGAAAAGCATGTAAGTCTAGCAATATATTTGAAGAAATAGTGGGCATATCTGGGGTATTGCCTCAAATCTCTTCTCTTTCTCTATTAATTATACCACCTCACTGACTTCGTGTGCACTCTCTCCAATCTCTGTAGCCAATTCCAGTACTGGAGAAAGTCTAAAAAGTTTAGAAAGCGTCTCTGAGTGGGGTCTTCTTCAGGCACAGCAGAAAATCAGGGAGCTGTCGGTCACTATCCGCATGAAAGAAGAACTCATCAAGGAACTGGTGAAAACTGGTACAAATCTCAATCCCGTTACCCCTCCTTATCTTCCAAATAAATGGTCTCTGCTGTGTTTTTGTCATTCAGTTGTTTGTGTTTTTTAGGTAAGGATGCTCAAGCCTTAAACAAGCAGTACAGCCACAAGATCACAGCTCTGGAGAGCGAAGCTGTGCAGGCTCGACAGGAGCTGCAGGAGGCCCAACGGCAGCTGCAGGATCTAGAGAGGCAGGAGAGAGAAATCAGTGCAGCGGACACGACCAGAGCACAGGAATGTCGCAGGAAGATAGCTGCTGCTCAGAGCAAAGTTCAGGTTTGGCTGCACCACCTCTGAACACATGCATCATAGTGCAGAATGCAGGAGGCTAACAGCTATTCATAGAAAGTTGTTGAATTGTGTGACTTCTGGAAGAATATTTTTGTGCAGCTAGGATGTTATTGTTATTTCAACTCCAATGGAAAAATATTTCTGGTTAAATACTAGGTACTAAGTCAGCGTCAGCGGGATACTGCTCGTCTTGCCAACCTTCCTGTTCAGAGTGAACGCCGTGTGTTAGAGCTGGAGAGAAGTGTCCAGTCTATGAGACAACAGCAGGAGCAGCTGCAAAAGCGCCTGCGTCAGGAAAGTCAACAGAAACGGCGTCTAGAGACCGAAATGCAACGAAGAACTCACAGAGTCAAGGTACTGCTCAGTGGCAAGCAAACATTGTCAGTTACACATGATGACTAATGATTAATGCCACCTTTTAGTGGGGAATAAGCCCTTTTCACCTTTATCTTCTCTTCCTGCCACTGTTGAAGGAACTGGAGATAAAAAATGAGCAGCAGCAGAAGATTTTGAAGATAAAGACAGAGGAGATCGCAGCCTTCCAGAGGCAGAGACGCAGTGGCAGCAATGGCTCTGTCATCTCATTAGAAGAGCAACAGGTGAGAAGAGATTGGTCTAAAATAACATGTGTATTTTGATTGTTTAAATAAGTTTGGTGGATCTAATATAAAAACTTGGAACTATTAACTAAAAGTTAACAGTAATTTAGTGATCCCGACTGCTATGTCATGTTCCTTTGCTTTTTTGCCTTGACCCTGTGTGAGCAGAAGATTGAGGAACAAAAGCGCTGGCTGGATGAGGAAATGGAGCGAGTACTAGACCAAAGGAAAGGCCTGGAAGATTTGGAGGGAGAGCTGACTAAACGAGAACAAATCCTGGCCAAGAAAGAAGCCTTGCTACAGGAACGCAGCGGACTAGAGACCAAGAGACTGCGCTCAAGTCAGGTAATGTATAATATATAATTAAACACTAAAACACATTAAACACATTAAACACAGGAAACTGACGAATGTAGTTTTTTTTTTTTCTTCAAATTTGTCCTTGCTCCAGGCTCTAAGTAAAGATCTGGTGACTCTGACTGGACGCATTGAGACACTAGAGCGAGAACTGAGTGAGAGGAATGGTCTTCTCCGCAGCGGCAGTGCTCAAGACTCCCAACAGATCCGTCAAGAGATCTCCAACCTACGTCAAGAGAAAGATTCGCTGCTTAAACAGCGAGTTGAGCTGGACGATAAGCTGCGGCAGGGTAACCTGCTCTCACCTGAGGTCAGATATATTTGTAGTGCCTTAATGTGGTTGGCAGCAATATTATTGTTTGGTCACATCTTCATGAAGCCCATCTGTTCACTTTGACTTTACCAGGAGGAGCGAACCCTTTTCCAGTTGGACGAGGCAATTGAGGCTCTGGATGCAGCTATTGAGTACAAAAACGAAGCAATCACTCAAAGACAGAGACAGCTTAGGGCGTCTGCCAGTATGCTCTCCCAGTGGGAGATGAACCTCATGGCTAAACTGAGTTACCTGTCCGCCTCTGAGACGAGAGCTCTGCTGTGCAAGTACTTTGACAAGGTTGGTGTAATACTCAAAACATCAGCTATGGACAGTATTGGTGGTCATAATTTTTGGCTAGTTCTTCACTTTTAAAGTTTAATTACATTGTGCCCTTTCATAAGAAAGCTGAGCGCACAAGGTGACACTGAACTCTGTATGAATCAGCATGTATCCTGAATGGCATTTATGTGGACACGCCCTGTAGGTGGTGTCTTTACGTGAGGAGGAGCGTAAGCTGCAACTTGCCCTGGCTGAGCTGGAAATGCAACTAGATGAGCAGCAGAGGCTGGTTCAGTGGTTGGAAAATGCCCTCGATCGCACACAACTGGACACAGACCGACGACTTACACAGCAGCAGAAGGAACACGAGAGGAGTGTGCAGCTCTTACTGCAGCAGTGTCGAGGTGAGCATTTACAAAAGTAAAAAAACTACCTCTAAAAGTTGCCTATGTGTGTGCTAGCATCTGTCACAATAAATTCCTTACTCAGTGATCTACACTGGATATACAGTATATTAGGTTAGAAGCCAGAGTATACACTAGATTAAAACAACAGTCACAAAAGGTATTCACTCATTTGTTTGATTATTTTTAATATCAGTTACTCATGTTTGTGTCCTGCCATCCCAACAGAACAAATGGACGAGGGCCTGGCAGGGCGGCAGCGGCAGTATGAGGGATGGATCCATAACCTCAGCAAGGAGCTGAACCACTACAAAGCGGCTAATCTGGAACTAAGCAACAAGCTAAGGGAGCTCTGTGCTACGGCCAGCCACCAAAAAGAGCATCCTAAAGGTTTGTTTTTATTCTCATGATAATCATTGTGTTTAGATAGCAGCAAAATGATGTCATGACTTGGTAACTACAGAAACTATCTGAACTTTCTCTTTAAATCCTCTAAATTTGCTCTGATTTCCTTCAGCTCTGTGTTGCAATAATGAGGAAAACCCACGTTTGCTATCTTTCTTTACTTTGCTGTTTAGCTGCTTGGCCTTGGCCTATTTGCTCTGTCCTAACTTTAATTCATTTCCAGAATAGCTGGACTGAAGTCTGGACTGAAGTCTGTTTGTTAGTAATATTGTTAAATGCACTTGCTAAGTGTTCTGCCTTGCTGACTTTCAGTCACGCCATCTGATGGTAAACCTGCAAACATTGGCAGCTTGGAAAGGCTGACACGCTGTCATGACGACAGCACAGGAAGCAGAGGGACCGACCGACCTTCTAGGTCCAGGGAGGAAATGCGGGAACTGGTGAACACCCCTCTCCCATCCACCTGGAGACGCTCCTCCCTCCCCACTGAGGAACCTGCTGTCATGGAGGAACTTCAGGGGGCTGGGGATGTTTCTTTTAACCGGGTAGTTCAAACTGGTATGGGGTCCTGGAGTGGGCAAACATCCCTGCCTGTGGTTAAATCTCGCCGGGAATCCCGTCGCTCCAGCCTCAACGTCGGACCACTGACCTCAGGCAATGCATTAATCGATGTGCGGAGAAATCCTGTCGGAAACTAAATGTGTTGCGTAATTCGAGACCTTTCACATAGATTTATGTTCTGTGGTTTCTGAAAGACTTTTTAGTATTTGTACTTCAATTTTTTACTTTTTTAAAAATGTTTTAAATGCATATCCACTGATTTTATACAAAGCACTTTTCACAAAGGTCAAATGTACGTTTTTAGGTTGATAGGTACAAATCATTTGCATCATTCTAATCATGTAGTCTTTTGGCCTTCATTCATATTTTCTATTAAAATGTTTTTGCCTTCTACATTCATGTGGCTTATGTTCAAGTCAAGCCTGCACATCCTTAAATTTTCCACACTGTTTGCACTATTTGGTGGCCTGGGGTGTTTTCCTGCAATGGAGCACAGGGAATAATGCATCTCGGAGATAGGGGTGTGGACAGACACAGTCTGAGCACCAGATGGCAGTATAACAGCATGTCTGAAGTATTTCTAGACTCCTCTAACAATCAGGTTTTTCCCTGTGGACCATGAACACTCTCTACTCCTTGTAAAATATTTGTCCCTTTAAAAAAGCACAAACCTGTTTAAGATATTTAAGATGTAAATGCTGACTTTAATTCTCATAAAACTAGCATAGTGTTGTAGGCAGTGAGGAAGCGGCTTGTAAAGTGAGTACAAGGCAGACAGAGCAGCATGAAATCCTTGGAACACAGAAAATACAACTTTTCTGAAGAGAGTAGGCTGGTTTCAGGACTCTCCTGTGTAAGAGAGGGCAGATTCTTGGCAGAAACTAATTTGAGGTGTGCTCCAGCCTCATAGAAAATTAAACCATTCAACTCACCAGAAGTATGAGTTGCAAAGCTCCAGGACGGTAAAAATACATTAGTCTGAAGAGACGCCATCAGAGAACAAGCATCCCTGATGGCATCTGAAAGTGTATTCTTTAGGGATGGTCCAGCAGCGAAAGGTTCATGACCCTGGTTTCTTTAATCAAGAATAAAGATTTTGTGTATGCATTCTGGAAACACATTTGGGAGACTATTGTTTCAGAAGGTCTATAAAGCGTGCAGTACAGCCTTTTTGCTATATTGAATAACCCTGTGAAGTTTGACCTCTTGTGCAGCTTCAGGGAAAACCTTTAATGAGCAGATTTCTACCAGCATAGGCTTGTATGTCTCCAGGAGAAAAAAAAACGATAATTTTTTTATCCCATTTGTGTAAAAAATGTATCAATAGTTGTACTGTATAAGATGGTTTAAATTGTGAGGAAACCACATGCAAATGAGGATCGGATTTATTACCACTGGGGGGCGCTAAAGTCAGACACTCCAGCATTTTATGACTGTTTTAATTATTGGTAATAGCTGATAATCCATCACCTGTTTTTGATGCAGGAAAGACCAACATGTGTGGTGTCAGGGATGTCAGATATAGTCCCTATATAGTTATGAGTTTTATATCCTCATAAAAAAAGATCAACCTGTTGTCTGATTTGGTTCTGAACAATGTAATCCTTGGCATTAACACAACCAATTTAATATGTCTTATAGGAGGCACGTGACAATAACTGGCTTTGGACTAATTCTAAAAATAATAATAATATTTATCAGACTGATTTCCTGAGCCCCTTTTCTCAGTTTAACCACAGTTTCTATATTAAACACAGATGCATATTTTAAACAGTGCGACCCCAATATCATGTGGCGTCTCCAAAACACGCACGCGCTCAAACACGGAGAGAGTGATTGGTTATCCGCGACCTGCGTGCGTGACGTCAGCGAAGGGAGGAGGAAGCATTGAGGAAAAAAAGGCAGAGAGGAGGTGAGAGGAGATCACTGGGGTGTCTGTCAGGGGGACACATCCCAGCCTCAGGACCGGTGGCTGAAGAGCACATTTAGACTCGGCGGATACGGGCCACGTTTGCAGAGCATCCCGCATCTCCGTCCGTCTGACGGGGATCTGAGCATGGACCCAGAGACCTCCTGATCACGGATACAAACACGTAGTTCAACGAGGACCTCTCATCCTCAGCCCGCCGTTCAGTCTCGGCAGATGGTGGGGGATTTATCGATCTGATCCACGCGCTCTCACCTGTTCGTCAAACAGAAACTCGTGCGTCCGGCACATCTGGAGCCTGAATGATCCTGCAGCCGACCACTCTCGTTGGCACATTTGGATGTTTTAGTCTCCATGAAATCTGGAGGTATCGATGAGAAGTGAGTCTTTTTGGATTCGATGGTCTTGATTAGTTTCCTCAGATCAGCTCTGCTCATATATTTATGTAACGAGGGTGTTTAATTGTTTCATTCTCAGCCAGCAGAGGTTCACAGTCAGCATTCATTTAACCCTGTTATATTCAAGCCTAATAATGGGGCTCATCGTCAAACCAACAAACAATAAACAAAAATAGAGTTATATCTACACTGGAACAAGAAACTCCACATTATTGGCCTCAGAATCACACATGAGACACACATCTAACCTTGAATGTAAGAACAGTGTGGTAACAATGAAGCTACAGGCCTGCTGCCCCTCACACACCTTCCAAATTTACTGAGCCAGTGAAGACAACTTGACACCCTCTAATGACAGATTTATCACTGATTCTTGCTTCTTCAAAGTTTGACCGTAAGCGCAGCATAGAGGCTATCTAACCGCCTTTTAATATGTACAGGTATAAAGAGTCTGTGTTAATAGTGATGCCATTTATCAGTGTTTTCTTCTAGAAAATGACGCACGCCTTGTCAGTGCATCTATTTCCCAATTAAAGCAACTGACGTCAGACGCACTGACAAAGAGAAGCGTGAGGTCACTGCGAGTTCATAATAAGTTTAGATTGTAATATATATTTGTAGATTTGTGACATGGTGACCTTTGGGTTTGTCAGGAATCGATGGATGTTTTTCTAGTGTGACAGAGTCAACATTCAGTAAACATATATACCTGACATAATGAAATAATTATAAGAATTAAGAATACAGCAATGAATAGTTGTAAATGTAACAAAAACCATTTAAACATCACAATTAATAGATTACAGCATCTAGGCTTTATGCATATATTTGTCTCTGAAGATGAGCGAACATCATCTTTGAGTCAAGGGTGCGTTTGAAAGTGCAGCAGGACATAAAGAGCAAAAACAGGCACACATGCAACATAGCATATGATGCAACATAGGTAAGTGGTGAAGTAAGATTCATTAAGAATGGCCACATAGTCTACAGTGCAGTATGACCCCACGTAGTTGGTATGGATTTAATAAGTGCTAGAACGATCAATAAGATGAAAAAATAAAGCATTTGATCATTTTGGAATAGTCATATGAGAGAAAGTTTGGGATGAGATTTCTAATTTATTAACTGTTCACAACCGTCAGCTGAAGCAGTCAGACATGCATGGAAATCATAATCATTCTCTTTGTTCCCAGGAAGCCGCAGGCTTACAGTACCTTATGCTGCTGTGGTAAACACTGGCGCCTGTTCCTGTCTTTGGTTATCTAGCTGTATGAGTGTTAATCATCCATCATAAAGCTAGATAACCGAAAGTAGGAATGACCTCCAAAGCTTCAGCTTCCTGTATTTACAAGACAGAACAACACCCTTACAGGAGGACAGGCCGTCTTTTCAGGTAGGTTATGGCAAACTAGACCGTTTTTAGTAAAATAATTTAACCTTTTGTTGAGACTACTGGCATTTTATTTGTACAATTACAGCTGCAACAATTACTTGAGATTGACAGAAACAGAATTAGTGTGATTTGGGTAACAGAAATGCTATTTTCAATCAAATATTGCCAAATTTTGAGGATGTGCAAGCTTTCTTGTGTTATTAAATATGGTGTGACAAAATAACTATCATGTGGACATCATCTCAGAGTTCAGGGAAGCTGTGCCTGTCAGTTTTCTGACATTACCAAACTAATTAATTCAATAACTGAAATTGCAGGCCTTGTTAAAATGACGCAGTCTTTCTTGGTGTGTTGTAGAACATTCAGAAATAATTATACACTCATTAATTAACAATATCCCATATTCAATTACATGTATAAACCAAGACACAAATAAAACTTCCTTTGATAAGCTCAAATATTTTGGCTGTTTAATCTTTGTGATCTGTCTAAAGACAGAACTATGGTTTCAGACGGCATTGTAATAATTATATAAATTAAACAGATATTCTCTTATATATAATTGAAAAGTTCAGTATCTGAAATATATATATATATATTTTTTGGAAGTGCAATAAGTACTTGGTGTCAAGTTGCCCCTCCATTAAAATGTGTAGATCTTCAGTCAGTTCATCAGGCCAAAATATTTACCACATTAAGTGTTTGTATGGCTTTGACTGAAAACAAAATCTTTAATTATGTAATGTGAATACTTCACATCTGTTATAAGCTAAAATATATTATTCTTTTCATTTGCCAATATTTATTAAACGCCAAATCTAATTTTTCTTGTGGATCTGATCGAATCTTGTGAGTGCTTAAAAATAATGTGACGTGAGTAGCTGAATACAAACGATGTCCCTCAGTTCCAGTAGAATTGACATTAACTCCTTTCACTAGCTGCAAACATCAAAGTGTAAAACAAGCTGATAAAGTTTCCTTTACAATAATCTTGCCAATGGAAATTTCTAAAACTGGTCAGAACTGTCAAATCACAGACTGTCACACAGAAAGGAGCCCAAATATCCCTTTGCTCATGTTACGGGCTATATTTTTTTACTGTCAAAATTATTATAAAGGGACATCCTTTAAAAAAAAACTTGAATGAAAATTCTCCTGCTGTGATTAAAACATAGGAGTAATTCTAGGACTGTGCGCGTTAGAAGTCATTCCTGATTGTCAGGAAACCCAGATCATCTTGAAGTATCTCCCCACTGTATTTATAAAAGGGTTGTGTTGGCATAAAGCAGGGCTGCATTAATTGGTCAGTCATTAGCCGTCTGTCAGCACGGTCTTTAAGCCTTCCTGTCTCAAGTCTCTGCTCTGGTGTGATCTCACAGGGAGGTCATATTTCTTTGAACTTTTGAAGGTCACTGAGTGACTCACTGTACATGTAGCCGCTACTGTAATTGAACAGAGAGTGGATAAGTCATTGATTCAGTGTCTGACAGTATCACAACATGTTGATTAGCTGCACCTGACATCGTGATGATCCGTTTATAAAAAAGACAAACTATAAAGATACAACAATAAAGATGCAGAAAATTTCAATCTCGATTTAGCCTGCCACTTTACACTTTAAAAGTGTAAATAATATATTATATTATATCATATATTCAAATAATTAACCAAATGTAGGTGATTCAAACTGTCACCGTCTTGCCACCTCTATGCCAGAAAAAGAGAAATTTAAGTCAGCATTTTTTTAATTAAAAAAAGTAGAAAACAAATAAATAACAGTTTATACTTTTAAAGACTTTAATATATTGTTTATACTTATAAATAAATCTCATAATAAAATTGTCCAATATATTGTTAGTTTACTTTTGTAAAAGCTTTTCAGTTTAAGTGTAGCTGTTTTAAAATGTAGCAGAAACATCTTTCTGAGAACGGATTTTTATGGAATGAAATCAGAGGCCAAAACACAGGCCTTTAGTGTTTGGCTCTGGTAAATTAAATTCTTAATGAGTTCATTAATCCTTTTTATACCTTTTTTTCCCCCAATATTAATAATACTTGGAGGCACAGGTATATAGATACACAAGTTAGCGCTCTTAACATGGATGAAAAGACTTTTTAACGATGAGATGAGCAACAAAGTGACAAGAAAATCTGAAACATGTTTAGCTGAATTAATAATATATAAATAAAATATCGCATATAACATGAGTTAGAAATTAGATATAATAATAAATAAATGCAAATGAAAGTGGCTACATTAAAGTTAAAAGTTAAAAAGTTAATGCAATGTTTTTTTATTAACACATAGCCCCTTTATAAAAAGGCTATGGCTTAATGGCTATTTAACAATGGTACCAGCTATAGAAACAAAAAAAATACCGTCTCTCTGTTACCTTCATTTCAAACGCAACACCAATTTGTCCGTTATCTGTTATTACCATGAAAACACTGCACTATGCTGTGGTCAAAAAAATTATTAATTTTACTTTTAGTTTTCCCATCTTTTTAAGAGCTTCTTCCTGCTTTTGTTTCCTCTTGTGATGTTTTTGTTTTAAGAGAAATGTATGTGAGATATGTCACTTGACACAATGGCCCACTGACCTACAGTTCAATATGATTTAGAAGTGTGTGCGGGTATAATTAAAAAAAACGGAAATCAACTTGACTTGTTTTGGTTTAAAATATCGCGATAATATGGGCTTACTTACTAAACGACGAGCTTTGCTGCCCTGTACTGAAACAGACAGGGCAGCAACACACATTTACCCGATATTAACGCTTTCTGCTGCTCTCTCTGTCAGACCACGGCGTGTGGGATGAAGCAGGTTTGCTCAGAAAATAGAATAATAAAAAGAAAAGAAAAAAGAAAAATGCTTGAACGCTTGGCATCGACGTAAAATGAAGGAAACAAACACGCAATTCCGCTCGATCATGAACAGGACGCAGACAAGCTCTGCATATTAACATAATTGCATAGAAACTGAGAGCAGAGCGAGTAGGCCTGTTTAAAGGCGCAGCAGCAGCATCCAGCATGTCCCTCCAGGAACAAGGGGGATGCTTGAGTTATAAAATAAAAAGGTAGTCTCATATTAGTGGCAATTTTTATTTTCATATTTTTCATAAAACGCTGTTCATGTATAATTTATCCATAAACTGATTTAGAAATGCAGTGCTTTTAGACACACACATATGAAGTAGAAGACAGATAAACATTTCATTTTATCACTAAAAATATGAATTAAAAAAACATCCAACCAGGTCCATAAGAAGGGATTTTAGCAATCTTAAAGAGAGATGAATCTAACCCAGTGTTAAATGTTTTAAATTTGAATGTGATCTGTACATTTTCCCTAAAACACCCAGTATATTTTTGATTATAGGAGATTCATTTCTAAGCATTTCCTCCAAGATTCATAGAACTTAAACTAATGTCATAAATAAATGTTTTATATTTTCTTTTCTTTTTTCTTTTTTCACATTTTTTATTTCATATTCAGTGACTGTACATATGTGTAAATATTAAGGTCGAGGCAAACGCTGTTGAAGCATGTCTGAGTTTTAGTTTTGTGTTGCTGGTGATGTTCTTATGTCAAAGGCAAGTGTTGGTTGTAATAGTCAGCGCCACTGCTTGAAAAATAAAAGGGGAACTGTTCCTTTATTAGAAGCCAGGCTGTAATTAGACATGCAGCTTGGGGGAGGGGTTGGTGTAAAGCTGGCTAATTATAGGAGTATGAAGGCACAGCACATGTATAAATCCCTGCTTCTTAGCTTTTTAATAAACTATATTGTTCTCTGTTTCAAATGTTGCTGCGTGTGGCTGTTTGATTTGTAGATCTAAATGGATATAACGTGTTCTTTCTAGTTCCTGAAATAAGTTATTATTACATGGTGGGCGACAATTCATTTGTAGCCACTCAAGGAAAGAAAAACTCACAAAACTTTCCTCTTGTGAAAGTAATTCATGGCAGTTAAACATCTGATAAATATATGAGAAAGCCTTCAGATATTTAAGTACTCTCAGATCTGAAGTAGACAAACAAAAAGTGACTTGGGCCTAAGACACCTATACACATGGAAAGTAAAAGAGCAGTGCATCTTTCTCCACGTCTGCAGGCTGTGCAGTGCTGTGCATTACAGCTGCAGGAGACCTGTTGGCCTGTTGGTAAACAGTGGCCAGGGTCCACATTATAATTCAGACCCTGGCTTCTCTCCACAATGGCTGCTTTGTGAAAGGCGCACTTGACAAAGGTCTGCCACTTCTTTTTCCCAACATTATGTGAGAGACCGCTGCATTAAACCCTGTGCACTGAGGTGGGAACAGTCCAGACCAGACAGTGGCAGATGCCAGCATTAGCACAGCAGCCACACAGTGTCTCCTGGAAATGTTGCCCCTTTGTCTTCGTGCCTCTTTATGTCTGCCACTGACTCTCTCTTTCTGTCTCAGTGATATGGCTGTGTATTAATGTGTGTTCTCATGCTACAGCTATGAGGACTTTGAGTCAAACGTGTATCTTGAATCCTATTTATACAGAGAATATAAAAGCAGCTTAATAAAAGCTTAGGTTTACCTATAAATTGACAATAACTGCAGAAATATGTAAACCGGCAACATCAACAATAAAACAAGACACAGACACAATAGCAGTAATAAAAATTATATGGACTTGACTTGAGCTTTGTTATGAGGGAGCTGAGATTGGTCATATTTAGTTTATATTTTGTTTGCCTGGTTGGATGGTCAGGTCATGCTGCCATGAGTCAGTGAGGAAGACCCAAATACAGAGTCTGATGAGCTCTGTCTGAGTGAGGTGTGCTTTATTTGGTAAGTGAGACTCATTATGGGTCCATGTGCAAGTCTCAGCCACTTGAAAAACAATAACATGTTGTGTACAATGAGACCCTCCTCTGCACAGGTACTAATACTGGTACTGAGAGACTGTCCTGTTTGGACCAGGGTTGTTCCTCTACTGGAAAACCCACTACTGTATAATCACTGCCTTGTTCTGGTGAGAGTAAGGATGACTGTGAGCTCTCCTGAAGGCAAGACATTGTATGTTTTACGTCCCCGCAGCCTACTTTCCCCCCACAAGGATACCGCAGCTGCGATCCTGTCTTAATCTGGGGATAAACACGATTATCCTGCTATGGCTTGTTCTTGGCTTTGTAACAGCGACAGGGGACCTTTCACAGCTCCCTTTTTCCCATGGTCGAGTGGGTCTGAGCGGCTAAGACCCCTGATGTGGACCAGTGGCCATTCATCAGCTTTAGGCTGGAGCAAATAAGTACACGACACAGACCTTGGGGCAGCTAGACGACGAACGATGAAAATGGTAGACGCAAAAAACATTGAGCTGCAGTTTTTTTTTTAATGTCTTAGCAGTTAGAGAAATCAAAATCTGTGTTACAAAAGATTTGTGGGTAAAATATTTTGTGCATGTGTGTATGTAAGGAC
Organism: Planiliza haematocheilus; assembly: GCA_005024645.1. Classification (NCBI taxonomy): domain Eukaryota; kingdom Metazoa; phylum Chordata; class Actinopteri; order Mugiliformes; family Mugilidae; genus Planiliza; species Planiliza haematocheilus. The sequence goes on from SRSE01000798.1 coordinate 5,287,719, forward strand.
ACCATGCAAATAACTTATGAGATGGCATAATGTAAAAAGGAAGAAAACATAGATTATTGTTTTCACTATTTTTATTATTACTTTTCTGGTCATTATTATTGTGTGTTGTATTCTTGTAGTGTATATAGTAGATTTTGGGGTCGTTTCTTATAATATTTACATTATTTTTAATGAAATTTAAACAGCAATATAAAGTATTGTTCAGTTCAGCTTTACATTATTGAAATAGTTACAATTGTGTTTTTTTTTTAAAAATGTCTTGAGTTAAAGTTTATGTTCTCAAAATCAACCATCACACTCTATTATTACAATGACCTAATCTCAATAAACCTCATAAGATGTTAGCTCACTGATCATTTTTAAAACAAAGTCTTAATATTCATCATAACACACACAAGTATTTTATTTGACTAAATCCCAGAACAAAATCTCCCAGGAGTGGATTTCCATTCTCCCCCGCCAGTCGTTCAGTCTGTCAGTCAAGTTCAAGTTCACAGGGGTAGAAACGTCTCGACTCTTCATTCACTCCTGTCGTTCCACCCCCAAACTCCCTCCCTCTCCCTCTGTGGTGACTGCATGGCGTTACTATGACAGAGGGGCTGGGGCGTTGTTATGGCAGCGGGCTGGACGGCCCGGCTATGTGCTGGTGAAAAGGACAGCCTGTCAGAGAGGGAGAAACTCAGGATCCCCCCAACAGCTGGGCACAGTCACCCCCCTCGGGCCTTTCAAACACCACCCAGACCCTGGGAACACCAAGAATTCCACATTCATCATTCTCCCACACCCTGCATGCTCTGATTAACCTTGTCCTCCTAGTCCTCCTCGATCAGCTCTTAACTCGGCTCTGCATCCTTTACATCCGTCCACCATTTAACATCATTCGTTACCTCATTCCTCCAACACACACACACACACAATTCTTTGTTCCTGTCTCCTCTAAATTCACCCACTACACCGCCTGCACTGAATAATCAAGTAAAATATTTCTAATTAAAACAACAAAAACTTAAATGTGAAGATTGATTTTGGCAAATAATATTTCTGAGTCCATTTTCAAACTCAGTTACTCTGAGTGTGTCAGAGAAAAGGGAGAGACGGAGATTTTGTCGGGGTCTCATTCAACTTTGAGCATGAAAGGCTGATCATTTGCATAAACTGCATGCTGTCTGAGGGGTTTGGGGTGGCAGCCATACTGAGAAAAGATATGAGAGAACATGGAAAAAAAGGAAAGCACAATCCAGCATTGTGGATCAGCAGGAAGAAAGAGGAGGTCTGAATAAGAGAGAGGGTGAAAATTGACAGAGAAAGGGCCTTAGCATGTCTCCCAGTGGGATTAAATTGTCCAGGAACCTCTTTATATATAATTTGGTGAATCTGGCAGCAGTATGGCCCAAGGGCCTGATCATACATGCAAGCTCCCACCTTCTGACAAGAGTTGCATACACGCTGGGGTGATGCAACTAGTAAAAGAATAGTGTAAATGTTCAGAGCGGTTTGCATGATTTCACACAACTGTTGTTTATCTACACGCCAACAGCTATCTGTGCTGATATTGACCTGATTTTAATTTCCTGTGTTGCTTTTGTCTTGTTATTTTTCTAGAGGAAGACCAAAAGGATGCTGAAGCTGCTGTGCCATGGGGGATCTGAAGAGCTGAATAGTCAAGGGCCAACTTTCCTGCAAATACAACTTAGTACAGACTCCACCGACCAGAAGTAAAATTAAGTCAGAAGTTTTATCCAACAAACTCCCATGTCTATTTAAAATGTTACAGACATGTTATTCTGATTCACTACTATTATATTACATCCAGTTCCTATTATTTAAGATTTAATAAAATGCATTTTTAGTTTAGTTTATTTTTTCTACATTTGCATATATTTGTCTGCCTGTGTTTTTGTTTTGTTGTTTTGACGATGACGGTGATGAAGATGATGATGCTTTTTTGCGAAGAAAATTCTGAAACGTTTTATTCAGCGCTTTTAATTTATTTGGATGACATTTGAGATTGTCAAAACAAAATAATTGAAACGTGTTCGCTCTTTACTCAATAAAATGTTCCATATATATACATATATAAGGTCTTGTCATTATTTACTGTAGACGAAACAGTTCATGAAGCTAAAGTTTCTGTCAGCACCTTGGACAGAGACAGTCGACTCCAAACAACCGCTGCACGGTTTTGGCCCAAAGGCACATAAGACTCAGGGTGATGATGGACAGGAGACGAACAGGACACAAAACATACTGTGGTGTATTAACAGTTCAGTAAGATTTTTAATTAAATCTATTTGTAAATGTACCTGCAATAATGAAATGGCCAAGTAAAACACGGAGGTACAAAAACAATGGCGCACGGATGAAGCGCATATCTAACTAGACTGAATCCAGCCATTCACCCATTTGGAAGGACTATTTTGAGACATCATGCAGTTTGACTAAAAATCAACTAGTCCTCAAAGCGCTGATCTCAAACAGGCAATTGAACCAACTGTTGCGCACGCAAATCTCGCAAGATCTCGCTGATGCTGGGTCGGGTTGATGAAGAGGAACTGCCTCCCACTACGCTGTTCAGGATCGGACGTCCGGAGAGCTCTTGTCTGCTGCTGGTCAGAGAGTCTTGACCTTTTACTCTCCCGGGACACAACTTGACCCGACACAAGGCGACAGCCACGTGTGTGTTCTTCTGATGATAACAAGGAACTTTGTCGCCCATTTCCGCCCATGTCCTCTCAAACCACGAGTTGTAGTTTTTACCCTAAAAGTTAAGAATTTGAATTCTCCAACTTTTTAAACCATTAATTGGCGCAAATGTATGCATTCTTTGAGATTTTATTTAACATGTCTAACAGTCTAACAAGAAGAAAATGTCACTTCTCTATGCAACTTATATCAGTGTTAATGATATTATACATTGAACATGCGTATAAGATTTCTTGTCCACTGGCCTGTGTGATGCATGCCAGCTCAGAGGATGAGCTGCAGGCTCCAGAAGCTCTAGCTCATGCCTCATGGTGTGTATCCACTCATCAATTCTGCTCAAATTTTCTACCAGTCATCAGATCTGCATAGATGTATATTGTGTCAAGGATCACACTACCCACCAAAGCTGAGAAATTAATAATTCAGACTGCACTGTAGAGAATAAAGCCTACCTTTATGTGCTGTTATTATTATCATCACAACCTTCCTTTCATTACACTGCTTCTAGATGAATCTGGCTGATGGGTGACATTTTCCATGAAACAGGCCTGAATGTAAAACTTTATCAGATCTGTCACTCAGGGACATTACATGAAAAAAGAAAGAAAAAAGAAAAACATGCGCACCTCACTGTCAGCAGGAAGTGAGACGTTTAGCGTGAACTCAGACGTTCCTACTCTGCCTCATGAATGACGAGTAGGCAGCTGTAGTCCAGGCCTGTGTCTGTGGAGGGCTGCAGATGATTGTCCAGTCATTTATATCTTCCAACTCAGTGAGCTTTAGGTCTTGTTCTCCGTGTTTGCATAAGAATGGAATCAGGTCCTGTGAACTTCCCCAACCTATTGACCCAGCTCCCCAGACATGAATAGCTCTGCTTTGAGGCTCCCCAGCCTCTCAAACAGGCTTTAACCATGCCTTAAGTCCCAATCATGGTAATTTAATATATCTTAAGCCCCTGGCTGTTTTGCTGGAGCTCCTCTACAGTTTGTTTTAGGCATTCTCTGCTTCTCACCTCATCAGTGCTACTCAGCGCTAAATTTAAGGGGCTGCTGTGGCACTACAAGTTCCTTTTTAGCAGCTAAATAAGCCTTGGTTTCATGTAATTAGAAAAAGGTTTCCCTTTTGTTATTCATTCTTTTTATTTAGAGGAAAGAAGGAACTCTCACCAAGGATAGATAGCTGAGGAACAACATGAAAACAGTCACCAATATTAAAACGAGCATGTTGTATATTTTATATTATATTTAAAACTTTATATATCATGTAGAGATAAAATGTTAACATCAGACAAAATGTTTGAAATGATCTTGTATTTATTATAACTTGTAGCTTTCATAAAGAATTATACTGAATTTAACAGTGATAAAGTAATGAACTTATATTTATTATCACCATGGAGCCATACATTTTTATTTCATGGGCTTGCCGCATTGACTGGACTGTAAATTAAAATGCCATTTCACTAAGTCATTGTTTACTGGAGTAGACGACATAACTGATCGTTCAGAAAATGTAGGTGGACTGTAAACACCAATGTTTCATTTGACATGACATTTGAGATGGCATTTAGAAATAAAAGAAAATAACACAAATTATTTGACAGACTCTGACGAGAGGCCACATGGCTTCGGTTTAGTGTTTTAACAGGTAACTCTTTACAGTCAACTATTTGCTTGTAGTCACATTGAATCATGTTACAGATTAAGACACTCAGTGTTATGGTTATTAAAGCAAGCTGCCAATATTCACACTACAAATGGAACATTTACAGCTGATTATCCACCAGCTTTGGTGTTTGAAATGGTTTGCCACATCTCTTTTCTCCATTTGTTTTATTAGGATACAGAAATCTGTACCATAAAAACTTTGAATACCTTCATCTTTATTCAGAAGTCAACTTGCTTTTATTGGAAACACTGATAACAAAGAGATATCTGTATGATAAGTTTGCTTTGTGGTTAATTGAATCATTGGTGGTGGGACTCCAGAGCAGCTTCTGTTTTTTTTCATAAGTACTTAAAGTAATTATATAGTTTTTGCTATTTTAAAATGATCAGTTACAGCTTTGGAAAGTCATTATCTGATGTTTCTTGAACTGTAATTGCTCTGATATAAAATGTCATAAAAAGCTATTGTCAATTAGTGTGTGCTACACTATGAGCAGTTCAGACAGCTGCTTTAACCTAGTTTGCATTGGAGGAGATAGATATCTTATTATAGCACGCATCCCTATAATGAGGCAACATTATACTTAACGTTGCGAGTTAAGGAGCCAAGAAGATCGTGGAACAGCCCAGTCACCCCGGACACTCTGTCTTCTCCCTGCAGCCATCAGGGCGGCATTTCTGCTGTCTGAGGACAAAGACTGAGAGGCTGAAGATGAGGTTCTATCCCCATGCCACTCATCTGCTCAACTCTGAGCCTTAACCAGACCTAAATACCACTGCACTTTAGTCGCAGAGTTGCTTTCTAATGCTGTAAATGTACATACGTACTACCTATTTTAGCTTTCTCAGTTTTATATCTTTGTTCAGTTATTACTGTTTTACTGTTACTTTTTACTACTGGCTGTAGGTATAAAAACACATTTCACTATGCATATATAACTGCATATGACAAATAAAACCTAACTTATCTGATCATTTGACTTTGTAGTACCTTATAATACTATCTCCTTAGAAGGATGACAAACTTGCATTTTAGGAAAATGCAGCTGAGACTTGTAAAAGCATTTGATTCTCGCACAAGGCCCATGGGAATAAAAGTATGACTAAGATGAAGCTGGACTCATAAAATGTAAGAGGAACAAAAATGAACATTACTGTTACTTAAGCAGCATATGCCTATGAATTTAAGACAGTATAATACTTAAGCTTTAGATAAGTAGCGTGAAATTAAAATAAATATGTTCTGCTGAGGGTAATGTGCATTTCAGCCTGTTTCTGTGGCACCACCTGCTGGAAATAAATGATAATGTGCTCCGTCATCCTGTTTCCTTTCCCACAAACAGATAAGGCTATGAAAAGACTGGATGTGTTCACTATACAGCTAATTATCTATCTGTACAGATGAAAGCGATGACTGTAAAACACTACAGTAAGTGCTTCATTTAGCAAATAGGGAGTAGGATTCATCCACTTTAAATTCAAGGGTCTGCAATTTAGTTTGTGGTTAAACTAGGTTTCTGTCCATCCTCAGGTCATTTATTTCATACATGTTGACAAAGAAACTGAGTGACTCCTTGCATATTTAATATAAAATAGCTTTCTGTGCAAAATCCCTGGAAAACAATTTAACAATGTAACACCCTAAATAAAGGGAGCACACCTGCACTAATACTTAGCTGAAGCATCCTTTTATTTTATTAGAGCACTGTCTGTTTGGTCAGGAGTCTACCAGCTTGCCACATCTCAACCTATACTGTATTTCCAGTCTTCTTTGCGGTGACATTAAAAAGCTGTCAAATTACGAGGACATCTCCTTCTCAAGTTTTCCCACAAGGCTGTGGCAGGGCTTTTCCAAAACATTAATCTTTTATTGCTGAAATGTAAAAGTTCTCTTCTTTTTCAGCTTTTTATCAGACACTAAAACAGTTCTGTGCCAAATTGACCTTAATCAGGACAGACCACCAGACTTCAGTATGGATATGATGTTCTTTTGTTGATGTCCTGTGTTGTTTCTGTGGCAAACATACCTTTAAAATGTTGAGCAACCACTTCTATATTGGTCTCATCAGACAGATTATACATTTTTGTTGTCACATGTGCGGAGCAGTTAGTTCTTTAATGCTCCTGTCGACCTTTTGACAGCCTTCCTGACCAGTTTTCTTGTCAGCTTTGGATTGATAGACAGGCAGTTTCTATTGATAATCTCACCACTTGTAGCCTTCATTCGAGCAATGCCTTTCAAAAATTAGAACCTGTAGATGCTTCATAAGCTCTCGAAGAAGCATGCACAATTAAATCAAGGTCACATCAGGTGAAGAGAGGTGTGTGCAGTTTCTCCATCTGAGCACAGATCTTATTGAAGTTAGGTTGCTTTCAGTTTTCTCTTTTTTTGTAACAATGATTTTGTGTCACTGTTGGCTTTTTATACCTACTTCTTCTTCTTGTTTTCCACATGTGGCAGATTAAAGGGTAAAATAATTTAGAGGGAACTTTACTAAAATCAACCTGCAGATAAAATGTGTATTTAAAGCTTAAGAGGTTCAAGACTTTATTGTTTTTTTTGTTTTGTTTTTTAAAAAGTCTGCAATTTGACACGATTTGATTCAAATGTAATAAGATAAATACATAAAATAAAATAAGCCCGGCTCCTTTCTTTAATTTGAATTTGAAGTTGTCACATCCCTTCAGGGAATAAAAGGATGAATGTCAAGGAACATACCATGCAAAAACTTTCAGCCGTCCATCGCATGTTGTCAATGCAGTGCATTGTTTGAGTTCTTTGGGACAACTGATGAGCGGTTGGTTATTTTCCCAAAGACAGAGATGGGACTGGTCATGAAACGAGGACCTCATCAAAGTTTCGGACACAAAGGCCTTCCAGATCTGCAGATGCATAGCCCCTGAGAGGAGAGATTTGTGCAGGACAACAAAGCACACATTTGTTTCTGTTCCCTTCACGTCCTAATCAAAGCCTCTAATTAACACGGCTTCTTTTCAGATAGTGGAGATCAAATGGTAGCAATTATCTGTGCAAACTTGGATGAGGTGGAATGCCATGCATTTATGGCTGCACATTCGACAATATTCTCAGTCCTCAGTCTGGTTCACTGCACAGCCAAAGCTTAGTGAGGCCCACTCTGCCAAATAAACCAAAGGATCTCTAATGATGGGCCATACAATGATCAATGTGGTGCACAAACACACACACACAGCACACACAGCTGATCATTTTCTCATAAGTGTATTTTTATAAATGTGTAGATGTATACTGAAATAAGATAAAATAAGATAAGATAATCCTTTAATTTATCCCACAGTTCAAACTATATTAAACAGCTAAATTGTCTCATATCACCATGCCAGATATAAAACAGTGGAGGAGCTTTATACTGGCAGGATATTTCAAAGATACCAAAATAGCTGTTGATTGTATTACTAGGAAATAATAATACCTCTGCTCACCTCAAGATGGATAGTGACATTAATGTACATAAAAATGTCAGTTTGTCTAATATTTTGGTTTTAATATGATTTAAAGCTAATGGTGCAAATTAGTAAAAGTGATAACACACCATCATACCTCCTACCTCATCAGCAAGTTAGCACACTGACATTAGCATTAAACTCAAAGCCCCTCAGGGCCTCACATAGCTCTTAGCACAGATGTAGTATTTTCTTCTTACCTGGTTACGGTTCATTGGTGATTTTATCCACAGTCATGTGTGTATCACCTCAGGCCGCTCACAGGGCATTAAGTTCACCATGGTGTTCATCTGCCAATTCAACTGCGTAAAAGTGCCAACACATCAGAGAAATCCCAAAAGAATCACAATATGACATGAATCATCTACAGGCTGCTGAGTGAAATAACAGGTTTCAGTGTGTGGAATAAAAAAAACACAGTACAGCCTTACAGTCAGCACTGTATTTACTGTGTATACATAAACATACTATTTGCAAAGGTGCAAATTAAATTACTGGTCTTGAATTTGCCTTAATGTGTCGGCAAACCTGTAACATTTCCTAAGAAACTGACACAATTAAGAGGACACTGGACCACAAGAACAAAAACAAACAAACAAACTGGCATTTACATTATAAGACTGAAGCTGCTTTTTTGTTTCTAGCGGCTGATTGCATGCAAAATGTGATCCAAATATGGCATTTCAAGTGAAATTAACATAATACGACAGTTTATTTTTTACATCTTGGAAAAATAATGCCAGCTTGTAAAGAGGACATCAAACTACCATTTTTAATTTTCACTTATAAAACAATTAAAATTGAACTCAGAAGCATGTGCACACACATACACTAAGACTCGAGCTCCCTGTGCCAGTTAGGCTCAGAGACTTGAATTTCATCAGGAGAGCACACAACCACAGGGCCACAGTGTGTCTCTGTAGCCACGCTGGCCAGTGTGTGCGCGTCAGGTTTTGTGAGACTCTGACGAGATGTGACAGCCCAGCTCTCACTCAAAGATCCCAGAATCTGGTCCATTTTTCTGCCATTTCCATTTACAATGCTTCAGTGGAGATTTCTTTATTTCACAACGGACAATGGTCTCTTTCTTTCCCTACATCTCCCTCGCTCTCCCGTACACACACACACGCACACACCACCGCGCACACACAAACACACAACCACAAAGCCTCACTGGCAGAAGCACGCACACTTGCTTGCTGTCATGCTCATTTTGATGGTAATTAATGACATCACCGCTGCGTGCGGGAGCATGGTGGTGTGTGGTGTGTGTGTGTGTTTTGTGGCAGTGGTGGTGGTGAGGGGGGTGCGTTTGTTTGTTGAGCAAACCGTGGGAACAGGGAGCTCTCCAGGGTGGCGAGTCAGGGCCTCCAACAATACATATGCTGTTGCTTTTCACCCAAACACCCTCCCTTCCCAAGAGAATCATTGCTCTCCCCACCTTTCCTGTCCCCCTCTTTCCCTCCTTTTTTTCCCCCTTCCGCGACTTTCCCTCCTTCGTTTGCATTTGTCGCAGTGTGTAGCGTGAGATTACTGCCCCCTCTCTGTCAGTGTGTCTCATCAGTGTTACATTTTTTTTATTCTGTTGTTAACACTTGTTTCTCGGCATTGAGTTAATATTTTTTCAGTTCATTAAGCTTCTTTCTTACAAGCAAATGTCCAGTTGTCATGTCTGTATACTACTGTAATATAATCTGCAATATATTTAACATCTAAATGAGAAAAACTATTCTCCTAACATTAAGTAGCAGCACCACACAGACTTCTTTGATTCCTCAGTGACACCTGTGGAAAACTTTGAGGCAGGTGTGGATAGAAGGACAAGAGAGGAGCAATCCAGTGTTGACGCCCAGGACAGAATCACCCTTCATTGCACCTCACACGCATTCTTAAACCATGAGAGGTGAACCTTCCTTCCTCTATGACCAGTGACATGATCAGATAGATAGACAGATAGATAGATACTTTATTAATCCCAGGGGAAATTCAAGCATCCAGTAGCAGTGACATACATTGAAACATACAGACAAGAACTATATAAAAACTATATAAAAAATAAAAAATAAAAATAAAAAATAAAAAATAAAATAGAAAAGTGACTAGGAATAAAATGTTTTGTTCAGCTATATACAATGTTTTGTACAGCTATATAGAATGTTTTGTACAGGTATAAACTATGTTACAAATTATGTTAAAAATATAAAGTGGACAGTTAAAAAATATAAAGTGACCAGTAGAAGTTATATAAATATGACAGCTACAGAATGAATGAGATCAGATGATGTGTCCATTGTCTATTGTGTCTCCTGCCATCACTGAGAGCTGTTGTACAGTCTGATGGCCAGGGGGACGAAAGAGTTTTTAAGTCAGATGCTCCTCTGGACATCTGCAGATTACTGCCAGGGATCACAAATCAGACAAATAGATTTTTTCACTGAGGTGTGATTCAAGAGGAAACATGAACTATGGGTGCATGTTACACGACAAGGCTGACTGGTAAGATAAGATTTCTATAGGCCTATTTTTCGCTGTGTGATGTGTGTACAAATACTAAAATAAAAAGCTTTTATTGATCAAAGTTATTGTTTGTGGAAATGCTCTGTACATATAATACCAAAGTGAATAAATAGATCGATTTAATGACATCAAATAAAGCAGTGCCTGTATTGATTTATGATGAATAAATAAATACTTAAAAGAAGAATAATGATCTGTTTTTTAAGTTGCTTTGTGAAATGTTTGCTGAGTTGTCAATGTCCTCCTTTTAAGTTCACCCTGTTGCGTATGACGTGTTTTGGCAAAGGTGAATGTCAGACGTTAAAATGTCCGTTATGTTAAGATATATATCACCTTTGAAATGGAATTTTAATGGAATTGCAGACATAATTTTGTTCACTACAAATATTCCTTTGCACAGTAACCTGTAGCTCTTTCCACTTTCCACTTTTCCATACATAGTCATTATGCTTTTATTCATGCATGTACTCTTGTGAGTGTACAGTAAGTGTCTGCGTTAAGTTTAGATATGCAAACCAACTTTCTGCTGGTAAGGTCTTGCATGTTCAGCACCATCACATGTCATGGTTGGTCCCTTCAGTGTTATCCCTGAACATCTCCACACCTACGTACAATGACTATGCATACAGGCTTGGGCCCTTGAGACCTGAAAAAGTCTGTAGTTACATTCAAACACTTATAGGAACTATTTCTCTGCATTCCAAAAAGTGATAGACTGTCATTTAAGTGATATGAATGCATTCATTTTCCTGGTGTTTAAATTCACATCGGATGGAGAGAGAAACTCAGACCACAAAGAAAAAGTAGATACCAAAGCAACTGAAAATGATGCAGTCCACTTTGACATTACATTTTTCTTGGATCAGACCAGAATTAATTTGTTTGTATTTTCTGCCAGTATGGTTAATAATTAAATTATGTTAAACCAACCAGAATGTCCTTAGTAAAGAGATGTTTTCTGGCAGATACAATAAGGACAGTTTATTATGATTCTTACTGTGCAAAGAAAATAAATAAATAAAATGTAGTTGTAGTCTTTGCATGTCAAATTAGATGCTAATATTGTCATGAAGCAACACACATGCAGAGAAATACTTTATGACTCATTTGTCAGATCTCTGGGGCAGGTGCTCCTAATGAGCTAAACCATTCAGTTTGGATCCCTCACACAGGTTTTAAACCAGCTCTGGTTTCTACGTCTTTCTGTTGAGGCAGGGAACTAGTGGCCTTTGTGCCCAAATCAAAGCACTCCCCTGCTATGAATAGTGATTTCTCTGCTTCTCCTCCTCGTCACTGCTGGCAAGAAAGGTCTTGCCCCCTGAGATTTTCCCCTTTGACCCCAACAAATATACTCTTGTCAAGTGAATAAAAAAGTAGTGATTGGCCTTTAGTGATGCCTGGTGTTCAGGCTACGGACGTTTGATGAGTGATCACAATGACAGAAAGGGTTCGATGAAGAGATTGCCGTGCTCAGCACTCAGTGGGGTGTCTGGTGATATGACATTCACTTTACGAGCTCAGGACAGTGAAGTGTTTCATTTTATTGGTTAGATTACCTCTCAACGCTTATAAATTACAACTGTCCTAAAGAAAAATGAACTCTACTAGCCTTGTTTAGAAATGAGATTACAAATTGAAGCTGCCTGAAAGAAAGCAGGGAGATGTGACTAGTGATTGTCACTGTCATGTGGCAATTAGCTGTCATGGACCTCTTGAAGGCCTGTAGCCTTTTAAGGAGTGTGCTGATGAGTTTTATTTAGACCACAAGAGCCTCTCAAATCTCTCTCAGTGGCCTGCCGATATCACTTGCGAGGACAGTGAGAAAATGTAGGTTGTTCTGTTCATCTATGTGCCCAGATGGACTCTGCAGCCTGCTCCAATCAGCTCACAAAGGTGATATAATTGCCAGGGCAAGATGGGACAAGGCCACTGCCTTTGGAGTTCCTCAGTCTCCTCCTTTCCCCATTGCACCTATTCTCTCCCTCTCTATACTCACTGATTATACACCCCTCCCTCATTGTCCCATTATCCCCCTCCAACAACAGGCCAATTTGTCCCTCCAGCTTGGCTCCCGCCTCCCCTCCTGCTGCGTTATTTAGCCCCTCTTCTGCACTTCAATGGCAGGTACTGATTAGAGAACTTCCACGACCTCCTCACTATTCCTCAAAAATCCCTCCTCCCCTCTCCAGCAACCTTTAATCTGATTACAGGGTTTCCGCAGCCTTTCAGAGGAGGCCGGTCTCAGTAGGACAATAGTGGACCAAGTGGTTTCACAAACACTCTCTCCAGGGTCATATGATTCACAAGATGAGGTGCGTTTACTCTCCTCTGGCATCAGGTCCCTGCAAGGTCTGTCTGCACAGTGATTTAAAAGACACATCTCTGTTACAGAGACTCTGTCTATCACCTGCTGGATCTTGTTCTCAACAAAAAAAAAACCTCTCCTCTCAGACTTTTACAGTTTCAGAGCTTCCTGATAGTCATGTGCTTTTACATAACAGTTTGATATTGACTGTTGTGGCGTGATTTTTCAAACTATTTTGCCTGCAAGATACTGGCAGAACATCATACACCACTGATGACAGAGTCAACTGTCAAAAATAAACTAAATAATAGCTCATAGCGCTAGTTACGCAACTGGGATGATTATAGTCCCCCACTAAAGTGACGTATGTTTGATTCCAGCGTGCACCCTTTACCGCATGTTGTTTCATGTCTCTCACTCAGGTGTGAATGACGGCACTGCTGCCTATTAAATAAGGCACCAGTATGTATTGTATATTATAAAAAAGCTACTACAGTAAATGTCCTATTACCTCATCTTGTTTAAACAAATGCTACATAAAGTAAAGCTCCAGTACACCATGTGTATCACCATGTAGGATTCACCCAAAGGTGTTTAACCCCACAGTTAACTTGTTTAACCCCCAGAACAAATGACATGTCCACCCAGTGTGTTGAGAGTTCATTATTGTCACAGTGATTGGTCAGGAAGTGACCCCAGTGACTGGCCTGTCCAGACCTCATTACCATCATAATAAAGAGAGCAGGGAGACCAGAGCCCTGGACCCTAGGGCCAACAAGCCTGAGATGAAGGGAGCCAGCTTAACGATCTTTGACTCTCTGAACTCCCACCTTAAGGCAAAATGAAGCCATGATCTACTGTTTCAGAGATGGAGACATTTCTTGATCATTCAAGGATCAGTTTTATCAAGCGGTGAAAAGTAGGTGGCCTTTGAACCACATGAATTAAAGTGGAAGCAGCGTTGAACAATCAGTAAATCAAGTATCAGTTGGATAACCTCCAAAAATTGCCCAATACTATTACTGTGTGTCTTCCCTTAAAAGTATGAGTCAGTGAGAATGACTAAAGGCAAAACTGATGTTTCATGTTTTTCTGGCTGGAGAGCGAAGTTGGCCCCAGCACTGAGCACATCTGTGTGTACTGATTAAATACATGCACCACACACTTACAAATGTTAATCCTTACATTTCTCTGGGCTGAGCTTAGTTATGACCAAGTGTTAAGTATTTAAAAAGAGAGGGGGCGGGTTAAAGCTTCTGTCAAGGTTCTCATCCTGGTATTTATTACCTTGTAGCTCCACCTTGTGGAGTAAAGAACAAAACCTGTTTGAGGCAGACAGTATGTATTTGAGATCTGATGTTTATTGTTTTTTTATATGGTAACCCTGCTTAAGCAGACTGAATCGAAGCTTTGTGGAGATCTGCAGCTTAGTATTGGCAGACAAATGGATGAATCATCACAAGGATCAGATTTATTACATGTTTTTAAACTACTGAAGCGAGAAAGGTGGGAGGAGCAAATGAAACACACCAAAAGTCCCTGTACTTGTGAAACTGCTTTCTGGATTGTATCCCTGTAACCTCATTTGCATCTTTCGGTTTTGTAGAACACTTTGCAACACTGTTTTTTTTTTATTATTATTATTATTATATATTATATTATATTTTAAGTCATGATGATATTCTCATAATTATTACTGAATGTTCAGAAAGTGACCACACGGTTCAGACATCCTAACTGTGTATTGAGGCGAGACAAAATCAAATGAAAAGTAACACAGTATTCTTATACCGCAAGTTATATTTGACTTCAGAGTCACTACTCAAGACGTTCTGATCCCTCCCAGAAATTCATTTAAAACAACAATGGCTCCTGCTTTCTACAAAAGACATGCTCTACTTCATGTCAGTGTCAACATCCATCATGCATGCTGTTTTTCTAATGATGAAAGCAGCTTTTGCTCTTACGATAGCTTATGTTCACCACACACAAGATTGCTACTGTACTGTGTTGCACTGATTTTCATGTGTTTGCTGAACTCATGGGGTGAGAGAAAAGGGATTCTCAGCTGTATTTGCTATTGTGAAGTTTGGGTAGCTTTTCACGTGGTGAAAGCTGAAGTGTGGATTTAAATCACTGACTGATAAGGTTCAGGTTGGCTTCAGAATGAAGAGAATTATGCATGCCAGAGTAATGAAGTACTTACCAACTGCAATTTTGAAACTTTTATTGAGCTGCTTTATTGGGAACTCATTTAAACCCACTGAGTCACTTTTTAAATTGGTACATGAGTCAGTCAAAACTGTTACTAAGTGTTTACCAGATAAGTATACTTTATTATCCTCTCATGACTTATGAGAAAATGTGACAACTCGCATTCGCAGTCTGCACAATGCACATCTAGTCTCAGCGGAAAAGGAAAACGCAGATGAACACACATTGAAATCCATTCTTCTCTACACCTGAACCTCCTCAAACTGACTCATACTCATCTGCTCCTTATCGTTTGCTGCATCATTCAGGTCTCCTTTTTGAAAGATTTTAAAAGATTCCTAAAATTCTTAAATATTCCACTCATGTCATGTGCTGTGTGGAATGCACTTCCTTGTTTAGTATCTGACTTTATGAAAGCATCCCTGCAATCAGCTGCTGGGTGCGGTATCATGTTTTCTAAACTCAATAAAGCATTGTTTCTTTGAATGTTATCATTTCAGTGCATTTTGTTTTTTTAACAGCATTCACACTAGCTTCATCTGACGATGTGATATCCAACACAGCCTCAGCTCAGAAAAAAAATAAAAATAAAAAATGCTTTTCCTTCCACCGCATGAGGCATTTACTTTTTTCAGGTTGATTTTGGTTTTGTGAATTAGATTTTTGATAGATTTTTATTATTATATTTTAATCAGCAATGATCACAACAATATCAATACACAAACTGTACATCCCAACTACTTGTGCTATCATTCATTTATGGACACACTGTACAGAACTACAAATCTATGGCTCATTTATTTATTAATTTTGCTACGTGTTTCACAGAGGTAAAATTCTCACATCATTTATTCTAGTTCTTCAAGGAGATAATTTCATGATGATTTACTATAGGTGCCTGATTAGCTTGTGTAACGTGACCAATAAGCAATAGAACTTACTCAAAATAATATAACTTAATATTTTTGTTTTTATTTGGGTTAAATGTGATTTCGGATTTTTTTACAGATGCAACTGTAATATTTCAATAATACAACAAGCAGACAGTCACACACAGTCTGGTACAGTGCACATTCAACACTGAAGCAAACAAATCGCTGGAAGTTGTATCACTGTTACTACAGTTACCCAAAACTGCCTTGTCAAAGAATAAGGAAATTATGCAACATATTATATGTACACACAGTACAGCTTACAAAGCTCTACACATGACATGACAGAAGTAACTAAATAAGATATACAACTCAAAAATTACATTATTTGGCAGCGCAATAATAATATTAATAATAATTTGATTCCTAATACCTTATTTATGTCTTCACAATACAACATACTGTATTTTAAATGACTCTTCATTTAAAAAAAAAAAATGACAAACATTATCAGTGACAATATTTAACAGTTAAAATGCATCACACGAAATAATTCAGAGCTATTTATAGTCCTTGGAACATGGGGCTTTCTCCTATGGATGTAACACATGCCAGTTTCTTCAAGATAACTGATTGTATGTGATTAGGAATGGCACAACATCTTCAGTGGCAGTGGGTCTTTTGCTCCTTCATAAATGATGTGTAGTTTCACAGCTGTGACAAGTTCAGAGCGATACATGGGGGTAACTCTCCCACTGTGCAGCTCTAACTTTGCTCCACAGAGAAGTTTGACTCAGATCTGTGGAGAAAAAAAATGACTGTTAGTGAGAAATTCCCGAGAGCGAGAAGGAAACTAGGATGCCTGAGTGTGATCAGACTTACATGTCTTGGTGCTTATGAATCATGTGGTTGTTGTACTCCAGAACAGGAGGGACGGTCTCCTCATCCTCAGGAACCTGAAAGACGCACACACGGGGTCAGATCACAAGCCACAAGCTCATCAGTGTCTGAACGAGTGAAGAGGGGCAACCATCTAGGGATAGAATGACAAAAGCATTCTCACCTCCCAGTAAGCTTCATCATCAAAGCAGTTGTCATCACCAGGATCACCCCAGACAGGGAACTTCAGGATGAAACCTTTTAAGAGAGAGAGAGAAGCAACAGGAGTTAAGCAACATATCTTCTCCATGATGCAACTGTTCCTGGCTAAAACACAGACATGTTGAGGTTGCCTTTTTCCTAATATTAAGTATGAATGTATTCTTTTAAAGTTCTGTGTGTGGAGTTCTTCAATCAAAGCACAGTTTTGGTAATTGACTCACCAACAATAGCTCCTCCAACAAGTCCAAATGCAATGGCCACGCATGTCCCAGCAGCCTGGAAGCCTCCCTGTGTTCCTGGGCTTCTGTTTGCAAAACTTCCTTCAAAGTCAAATGTGTTCCTGAGCCTAGGAAGAGAAAAAAAGTGAAGCGCATTTTTATTTAAGCAGGGTCTTTTAAGGCAAATGCAGTTTTATCTGATCAAAATGGGAAACTGAAAACTTGTGACTGTGTTTCGGTGTTTGTACGAAGACATAGCCTGGTGACAGGGTGTGTGCTTTCACGCCCCAAAGTGTTTTCACTCGCCAAGGTGAGTCAGTAAACAGGCCAGATGAGGTTTTCTGGATTTCAAGATTAAAAGCCTGTGTGTGTTAGTCACTCACCCCTCTACGCCGTAGACGTCTGTAGTTGCTGCTGCAGCAACGATGGCTCCTATGAAGCCACCAAGCATTCCAGGCACAGCGTGCAGGTTGTGGACACCACACGTGTCCTGGAGCTTGAAAGATCTCTCCAGGCAGGGCTGAGAAGAAAAAACAAGCCACAAGTTAATTAGTAAACTGTAATCTGGACAGAAACTACTACAGTATTACTGTGTTATGGTGATGACCTCTTCTTTTTCTCTTTTCAACTTGATGTAATATGCTTTAAGTTAATGTGAAGTATTACATTATAAAATCCATTTTAACTGTCTGAGGTGTGTCACAGCACCTAGCTCCACCTCACTGGACTGTGTCCATCTTATTTTTAATACTGAAAGCATTCAGTAAATGCTCTTATGATGAGTCATTGCTGTTCTTATAATCCTGTATTTTTTCAGTTTCACCTTTTTACATTCCTCATCTGCAGTAAAAGCTCCACAGCCCAGAATCTGTCTGAAGCTGCAACGTCAAAGACTGTGGGCTCACCGTGACGAACAGGTAGCCAAAGGTGGAGATGATTCCGCAGCAGAAACCCACAATGAGGGCCCCATAAGGACTGATCATGAACTCTGCTGCTGTTCCCATGGCGACACCACCAGCCAGAGTGGCATTCTGGATATGTACCTGTCAGATAAATCAGATGTTACATGAGTGGTTGAGTTATTAAGCAACTGACATGAGCGTATGTGTTGATATCTTTTTATCTGCGTTTTTCAGCAGCGTTGGTTACCATGTCCAGTTTTCCTCTCTTCTGTGACATGCTGGAGATGGCCACGGTCGTGAGAACGGAGGACGCGAGGGCGAGGTAAGTGTTGATGGCTGCTCTGTGCTGTCCGTCACCGTGGTCGGTGATGGCGGAGTTGAAACTGGGCCAGAACATCCACAGGAACAGTGTGCCTGTGCGATGACAGCCAACCAAACCACTGTGATGAAGGCTTTAAACCACACACTGAGGTTGCGTGTAAGGTTGAAAAGCATTCAAGTATAGAATCTAAATTGCAGACCACTCACCGATCATGGCGAACACATCAGAGTGATACACAGACCCATTGAGGCGTTTACTGAGGTGAAGGTTTGGTCGGTAGAGCACCCAGGAGATGGCCAAACCATAGTACCCTCCAAAGGCATGAATGACCATGGAGCCTCCAGCATCTCTGCACTGTGGAAACAGTACCATTTCACAATTATCACAACAGATTCACACAGCAGCAGTACACTCCAGTCATTTAGTTAACTGTGGGTTGCTTGTGCTTGACTAGACTCACATGAAGAAGGTCGAGGATGATGTATTCCTCCACAGCAAACAGTGTGACACCAAATAAGGTGACAACCAGCAGCTGCACGGGGCTTACTTTTCCCAGGAGGGCACCGTAGGCGATCAGTGAGCCAGCACAGCAGAAGTCAGCGTTGATCAGACTGCGGGGTACAAGGAGAATGACCAATGTGAAATATTAGTTAACTTTAATTGTTTCAGCACACCCGTGCTACTCAAAGAAAGAAACAAAAAAGAAACCTACTTCTCGACTCCGATGAGGATTTTTCCGGTGCTGGGGTCGAGGGAGTGGAACCAGCCCTGCATGAGAAGAGCCCACTGCAGACCGAAGGCGGCGATCAGGAAGTTGAAGCCCACACCACTGAAGCTGTAGCGTTTCAGGAAAGTCATGAGGTAACCGAATCCAACAAAGATCATGACGTGGACGTCCTGAAAGCCTGGATAGATTGAAATAAAACAAGTGAAAGTCAAGGTACAATGTTACTCACTAAAGTAAGTAAAGTAATAATTACCATCTCTTCTTCACATAAGCAAACTTCAGTCGTGACTTTTTATTAATTATATACATGTAGTTTGAGCTTTTGTTTGTATTGTTTTTGGTGTTTGCCTGGGGATATTGTGTGGTAATTAAAATACACTGAATATCACATCATATCATATGCATTTCTTGCTTTCTGGGGTGCTGGATGTTATTGTTACAATGTTCAGCTTTTGAAAGTAATGTTCATAAATCTGTATGTGCAATCTTGTCGGTAAAAGGGCCTCCTCTTTATGATGACCCTTTCAGGTAATATAATTTTCAAAGTTTTTAGAAGAAAACAGGTTTTAAAGAAAAAATGCTCTGGACGGAATTCATAGCTCTGACACAAGGGGAAAAATACCAAAGGTGTTATTAAGAAAGTTGAAAGGAATGAATGCTGTTGACTCACAGGGTCATAACAATAACAACTGCATTTTATTGTCTGTCTGCCTGTTGCTGTACTTACTTGGGTATCTGAAGTAGAAATCATTCTCGATGTCGCTGCTGATGTTGAGCTCCCGTCTTGTCTCTATCCATCGTGCGCTTGACTCTGGATTGTACCGGACAAAAACTCCAAACAGCACAATCATAGCGATCTGCCAGACGAAGCAGACAGCCGGCAGGCTGACCCGCACATTGGTGTTCTTTTGTGGTCCAAAAAAGTCACGAGCTCTGTCACAACAGTTCCCCATGTTGATGACTTTCTTCTGATGCAGCTCTGATCACTCCTCAGCCAGGCCCTCTGCCGTGACTTCCAGCTGGGTATCTCTACCTTTATATACACATTTGAGGCTTTGGGGGTGTCTCCAACTCCACCAATCATAAAAAAGGTGTGGACTCCTCTTTCATGCTGAGAGGTAAACCACTCCTTACCCGCTGTTAACAGGCAGGTCACATTGCTCCTGAGGCAGACAGCAGGAAGTCAAGAATCTATTGCATGTGCTGCATGTGATGCCGAACTTGATGAGGGTTTGCCTGATATGGCGATGATATTTTGCAACGTCACAACTTCAGTCTGATTGTCACAAAATGTGACAACCCCTGAGGGTTAGCTCAGTCAAAAATCTTGGTAAATAAATTTTAAAAAAGCATATTGAGCACGTGCTGTAACCACTTGTCCTCTGTCAGGTCTCCAGTCTATCGCAGGGCTAAGACAGAGAGAAAGACAACCATTCACACTCATACGCACACGTACAGTTTGTTTATAATCATCAGTGAACTTAACTAACATATCTTTGGACAGTGGGCGGAAGCCGTCAGGCATGCAATCCATTAAAGGCTTAAACTCATCTTAGGTGAACACACCTGTCAGTAAGGCTTACACTATCATCATCAGAGGACTGAAGAAGACCAGTGGTTTTATGAATGAAAAAGCTCCTAATAGAGTTCTTCTCTAGTGCCACATATATATGGTATTAGCCTTGAAAGAGTTAGTTAAACAAGAGTCCATTTCCAGTTTTACACTGCTGCAAACCACTGGGACTCCTCACTATTATGTCATTATGTTTCTGTCATTTTACAGCTGTCCCCTCTTATTATGATGTATAAACGGACATAAGGCCACATTGGTTTAATATTTTCCCAGCTTTATGTAAACAGAGGTGCTTTGAGCCCAGACTTTCTATGATAAACAGTGAACAAAGACAGGGCTTAGACGACATATTCAGTCCCTCACATGCTCACTGCTCCTGTACACGTTTTGTTCAGATTTTATTTTCAAATCTAGATAATTATCAAGCGGGAGAGACTACAGTTTAAGAATTTATCACACGTCAGGTAGGGGTACTCTTGCAACTGAGTGACAGAAAGAACATTCCAGATGGTATCTATTTTCCTTCTGCAGCATATTGACTACCACAGCTTATTATACAACAGTGTTTACTGAGATCCTCCTGGTCGATAATATTAGGGGGAGTTCTGCTATTTTTACACGCCTACTAAACTTTAGTTGCACTCAGGTACAGATACAATTAGTCTGCATTAATGTACAAAATATATATCTCTGGGAAATATTTGTATACCTTTGTGACAGACAGAGTGATTTGGGCATGTTTCAGTTTTCACTCTGTACGATGGTGTTGCACTGAACATGTGAGACTCCTGTACACCAGCGGTGGGGGTTTAAAA
Source organism: Planiliza haematocheilus (assembly GCA_005024645.1). Taxonomy (NCBI): domain Eukaryota; kingdom Metazoa; phylum Chordata; class Actinopteri; order Mugiliformes; family Mugilidae; genus Planiliza; species Planiliza haematocheilus. The sequence continues at coordinate 5,309,138 of SRSE01000798.1, forward strand.
CTGAGAGTACAGGAGTCTCACATGTGCAGAATTAACCAATCTGCATTCTGAAAAATAAATAATAATAATTTTATTTATAAAGTTCAGTATTCTTATTTTGTGCATCTTTCTGTGAGCCACGAGCCCGAGCTACAATCAACCGGAGCCTGCAAAACTAAACAGAGTGAGAAAACCTTTGCTGAACTGTGCCGACTTGAAAATATGAATACTTAGCACATCTTAAAATGTTATTGCATTTTATATTCCTTTTTTCGGGAGATATCATGAAACAGTCACTGACAAATTTTCCTTGACAAGATTGACAACAGAAGTATGACTGGAATATTTAGCTGTAAAAACTGTTAACGTTTAGAGCGACCTCGCCGCTTACAAATCACTACTGCAATAATCACAGTGGGCAACATTTGCTCATTCTATATAGAAAAAAGTTTTGTAATGAAACTTATTGTGTAACTGTTAAATGTTTATTGTTCCCCTCAGTTGATGCAGAAATGATACAATGTCCTTAGAATATTTCAACTTTGGGTGGTTGAACATGTGACAGCCCTTAGAGTATGGAGGGTTCAGATTTTATCTACTGATGGTATTTTAGAAATGTTCCTGTCACATGGTGTGTTGCGCTTTGCCTTGGCTGCCTCAAGATCTGAAACGATCCTGCTGCAGATATTAAGTGCTCCTGTCAGTCTGCAGGTGAGTGAGACACAGATCAATGCACCGCAGCTATTTGAACAAACAAAGCTGTCAGTTTTCTTCCTTTTCTCTGTTCAGACATTGTGTTAGTACTGTAAGTGAGACATCCCAGCTGGTCTGGCACTACATACGAACAGAATGATGAAGGCAAATGATTCACGTTCATTCAATAAAATCCATCAATCATTAATGAATACATTTTACATGACCATCTCTTTACCTTTTATTTCATTACCCACACAGTTTTAATAACTCTCTCTCAACTGCTCACAAGCTTCTCCTAAAGTACAAAATGTTATATTAAGCAAAAAGAGCATCAAAAACTAACTGCTTCCTTCTTAAATTACTAAAAAAAAGTTTTTATTGGAATCATTATGCATTTCATCATTCACCTCAATGACAACTTTATTTTCTCATATATATAATGCATGACAGTTGCGTGAAAGACAAGGTCATTAAATGAAAAGGATCTTCACAGCACGGCTTATGCAATGATTGTTTTTCCTGGATACCTTGTCTTGGATAAAGAAAAGAAAACGTCAATCAAGCTGGGTGCACTTTGATTTGATCCACCTGAATCACCCGGGGGAGTGTTACTAACCACAGAAGAATTTCCTCTGAACTCAGCGGGTACATCCAGTAACACGACCAGATGCCACCGAGATACGAGCCCGTCAGGCAGTCGGCTGTTTCTTGGTGACAGAGGGCTACAGTAGACTCATGCACATGATGTGACACTCTGATAAGTCTCGGCAGCAGCGCAGAGGAGACAGTCATTTGACATCTTTGTCTCTCACGTGGTCCGTCATGTGACTTCAGGTTTACTAGAGTGTTTGGAGGTGTCACACAACCTCGTGTAGGTAAGCCAGGAAGACAGGTGACTGTGCTGTACAGTGGATGCACATGGCAGCATTATCCTTATCATCCTTATGCCGCTGCCCTCGTCCTTTACTCATACATCACACACCACACGCCAATCAGGCATAACATTATGACCGCCTTCCTATTGTGTAGGTCTTCCTTGTGCCTCCAAAACATGGGACTTTTGAGGGTGTCCTGTGGTGTCTGGCCACAGGATGTTGTTAGTGGGGTCTTTGTGTCCTATGTTGAAGTTGAGGGGATGGGCCTCTGTGAATCATCCTACAGATACTTTATCAGTTTGGGATCTAATGAATTTGGAGGCCAGGTCAACACCTTGTTTTTTTTAATTGTTCCCAAACTGCTTTTGTGTGTGTTCATCAAAGAGTGTCATTGATATGGGGTGTGGGTGCCTGGTCTGGTCTAGGTGGGTGCTACATGTCTAAGTAACATCCACACTAATGCAAGGTCCAAATGTTTCCCAGCAAAACACTGTATTGTCAAAATATGTCAATGTTATTTAAATTGGCATGCAGGAGGATTTGGAATGGTCAATGTTTATTTCTCCTGTCAGTGGTTTTAATGTTGTGGCTGATCGGTATAGGTATTTGTTTCTTTTCTCCTAAATGTAAATCTCTATTTAACTCTGAAACTAAAACATACAACAAAATGAGCAGCATTGTCAAACATCACATATAAGACCTTCATTAATCTGGTAGTCAAAGCTTTAGCTGTATATTTCTGGACATATTTGGATCGATTTTGTAAACTCTGGGGTCTCCCTTGGAATATGAGAGACAGTTCTGTGGGTTGGAACATGTTGAGTCTGCACAGTGTGGGTGTGTGTTAACGGATATCAGACAGGTGTCTATTCTCTGTTTGTTTGATCAGGACTTTTTGGATTATTTTTAGATTACATGATTTTACATGTTTGTTAACTGTTCTGCTTAGAGTCATTGGATTTCATAAGAAGTGAATGAATAACCCCGGCACTAATGCTACCACAATCCATTTTTCAGCCGTCATTGTGTGACTCGGAGGTGTGCCACTTGGAAGTTTAAGAAGCCACAGCTTGGAGAGCAGCAGCACAAATTGTTACCTAACAGCTCTTTTTTTAAGACGCAATAATGCAGCAAAATCATCTGCATCATGGGAATTATACAAAAGAATAAATTGTATAAACAGAGTAATATGTTTTAATGTAACTGTGTCAGATTTTAATGGGCATTTGGGAGGATGTGAGGGTACGGTGGGACAATGAGACTTCATAGCGGAATGCAATTGTAGATGTTATTCTAAAACAGGTTACACCAACATAAACTCCACCCACGCACCTATTTTGTAGAAGTGCAACTTGTGTAACTCTGTGTGCAGCATTTTTCTTGCTAAAACGAGCTTGAACATTAAAAGGCATTATTGTATTATTTATCAAGTTTATCTCTCAATACTCTGCACTGGTACAGTGACAAATAAAGAGTTCTGTTCTATGTTATTCTACTTTTATGCTGTGTATTACTTTGCTAACTCTGTAGCCTTTAAATATACAACAACAAGCCACAACATTAAAACCGCTGACAGAAGTAGATAACACTGACCATATCGTGACATTACAATGCTCTACTAGGAAACTTTAGGACCTGACATTCATGTGCATGTTACTTAGACATGTAGCACCCACCTAGACCAGACCAGGCCCCCACCTCATAGTAGACTTGTAGTCAAGACCGCCTAAACCGAGACCAAGACACTACCAAGACCAGAGAGTATCAAGACCAAGACAAGACCAAGACCAAGACCAAGACCAAGACAGACCAAGTCAAGACCAAGACTAATTCAGCTCAAGACCGAGACCGAGGCCAAGACCAAAAAAAAACTTCTACACTTCTACTCTATAAGGTCCGATGTTGTTCAGAATCTGTAGCCTAAACTATTCTGCAGCTGTAGTGGCATGATAGGATCATAGGGCCACACAGAAGAGGACAACCATTATACATACCACATCGACATATAATAAAATAAAATATATAATAATAAAATAAGGCTGCATTGAATGATGATCATGTAGGCACGAGAGAGATTAAGCCTGTGCGTATTCTCACGGTCACGGATTGACAGACTGTGTGCAGTGACACCGTACTGTTAAAATTTGCATTTTGCAGAATGCATGTTATTGTTAGACCAAGAGACCCGAGACCCGAGACTGAGACAAGACCGAGACCAAAGACTGTCGAGGCCAAGACCAAGACCACGAAAAAGTGGTCTTGAGACCGGTCTCAAGACCAAGACCGGTCTCAAGACCTACAAGTCTACCTCATAGCAATGACACTCCTTGATGGCAGCAGCCATCCCCAGCAGGAAGCAACCTGACACAGACACACACACAAAAAAACACTTTAGGAACAACTAAAAAGAACATGAAAAACAAGGTGTTGACCTGGCCTCCAAATTTGCTAGATCCCAAATCTGTGGTGATCTGTGGGATGAGCCCCTCCCCTCAGTCCATAAGACCCAAAGGCCCCCACTAACAACATCCTGTTACCAGACACCACAGGACACCCTCAGAAGACCCATTTCCATTCTGTCATGAGCCATAGCAAAGGGAGGTCTATAAAATATACAGTATTATAATGTTATGCCTGCTTGATGTAACTGTTAACTATTTTTAAAGTCCTTCTTTTATCTTGTTCTACTTTGCTACTTTCTACTATTAAAGATTTGTAAGTTGTTCATAGCACACTGCAATGTACAGATGTGACGTGGACATTCTTAATATTCAGCACTAAAGTGAGCATATCTCATTCACTTAAAGACTGGAGTTGATTTGAACTTCATTTAATCTTGATGGCATTCATACATTAATATTTTTTTCTTTTGCCTTTTGTCTTTACGTAGTTTTCTTCATATATATGTTTTGAGAATGAGAAAGAAAATGTAAACTGGTTTAATCGCTATCTTTTATGTTTAATAGGTTTGAGGGTTGCTGCCCTGAGTCAGTTTTTCTTCACTTGTGAGAGACTACATAAAATTTCCAAGCATGTTTGAAAAGTTTATTCTGCATTAGATGTATTATTAGATCTGCATATTTCAAGTGGGACAGTATATCAGGTGACTGTGTTTGGATTTTTGCAAATACCGTGTATAAGCATAGCGTGCACAAATACAGTTTCTTGCTGGCTTACTGTTTGAACTGACACTCGTCAGGAAATCGGTGCGTGTCAGTTCTTAAACCTATCACCTCATACATTAATAGTATTACACTAAAATGAATTGTTTGTTGGATTAACCATCAGACTGGTTAAACTATGAAGCTAGAAAAAGAAAGAGAAAGGTTAAAAGTTGTCTTAGATGGAGAACTGTCTGCTCTTTATGTATGGATGTTGTGTAACCCTAGAGATAAAAACAGGTGAATGGACGCCTCAACATCATATGACACTCAGGTGACAACTAAAAGCTACAGAACTTGTTCAACCGGTGAGGTTTTAATTACAAAACGACTTCAGTGACATGAGGGATGAGTGGCAGGTGCCACACCTTCCCCACTGCTCATATTTGTCAGCCTAGAAAATAAGCACATTAGGTCTAACTGGCTGTGGGAAACATTTTAATTTGAAATTTCACACTTGAGGATTGTGTATTTCTGAGCTTCTCTTTTTCACTTCTGCTCAGGCATAGTCAACCTTGAAGAGACACTTCAGGCTGGGAGCAGCATTTGAACTGATGTTGAGTGTCTCCCCGTAGATTCAGAAAAACTATCAATAAGTGAGCTCTGACCTGTGATACACAAACTGCAACTTTTTTCTTTTTCTTTTTTTTTGAAAGTACAGCAACTCAGCTTTGAGAATTTCATGTTTTCATTCTTTGGGGGGATTAATGGCAAATTGGATTGGAGGCATGAAATCTTGCAGCAGGTAAAAATGCCTTATCATAGAAACATGAAAAGGATTATCCATGCTAATGTGTCTAATCCGTATAAAATACGGCTTAAGGACAGAAAATGTAAATAAATCCAGAACAATTATAATAATCCACCGGTAGAACTCTGACACCGAGCCAAAGATATTCAGGGTCAGACAGCGGCGTCATGGACAGCAGCCTTCTCTTGGAGCCGCGTTACAGCTGAATGCCACCTCCCCATGACATTACACACCCACGCTGCCATCATTAGGGAGACATAACAGTGTCACTCAACAATGTTGCTTGCCTTGTCTCAACAAAAACTTCACTGTGACCTTCACAGTTGACGGTTATAAAATAGAAGTATTTTTTTGTTATTGTTGTTTTGGCAACTGAAAAGTTTGTTCTGCAAAAAAATAAAAAAAAAAATAAAAAATACATAAATATTTCTTCAGTACTGCTGTGGTCAGCACTGTCAGGAAAATGGTTGTCAGGAAAACTTGGCTACAAGTGTGACAACTTTTAAGTCGTTCATCTCCGGTCTGAGGAGTGTCCTCACGTTACATCATTTCATCTGTTGCTGAGATCAAACATAATACTTTATAATACGGCCTGCAGGTTTATTTTGTTGTAGGAATCCGATACTGAAGTTAACAGCTGCTACATGTACAGAGAGCAGGCTGTCTCTGTTATTATTACGCATCCAGCTGCCATATTTAGTAGATTGTGCTCAGTGAAGAGGCTGTCTGATTTTACTAAAGCTAAAATACACTCAGAATTTGCTTTGCTTGATTTCTGTTCAGATGTAGCAAAGTTACCGCAACAAGCTTAGTAACACAAGCCTCTATTGTTTCACCTCTGTCATTTACCCTTTAATTTATGGCTTTGATTAGAAGGAAGTATAGCTTCACTGGCGTTTTCAAATCTCACACATGCCTTCTGCTGAGGAAAAGAAGATTAGTCACAGCTCAGATATTTCCCCTCGAGTGTCTGGTTGTTCCTTTTTGACCTTACAAGTGCAGGGCCTTGTTGGCCTAATTTAGGTATGTTCAGGTGAAGATGTCAGAACACAGCCTCAAGCTTAAGAAATGTATAATACAGAGGAAGAAAACAAGATCATGGTGACCAAAACAAAAGTTCACAGAGTTTTAATAGCCTGTGAGTGAAACTCTGTGAATACTCTTCAGGAGTACAGCACTGGAGAAAAAAACACAAGTGTAGAAAATGAAGTGTTGACAACCTGGTCTCACCTACAAAAGGAGACGCGTTACATAAGTGTTGTGAGGAGCAAAGAAGTGCTGCCATTAACTGGCTTAGACGTACATAACACTGCATTCATTTCCACAACAAAAGCTCATATATTAACGGCTATTTTTATTTGCCTTTTCAGCATAATTTCAGAAGGGAAAAAACTACTTATTAACAACTCCAAGCCTGCAGTCTTCCCAATATATGTACATGTCCAGTTCCCGTGCTTGTATTATGGAATTTTGTTGTATATGGTGCTGAGCTCAGTCCGAAGTTTCTTAAAGGATGGCCTGTTTTTGGCCTCATACTGCCAGCAGCTGCTCATAATTTTGGAGATTTCCACAGGGCAGCCGTGTGGAGCAGGCATGCGGTATCCTGAAACAGAAAGTCCCACACACTTTCAGATACGTATTCAAACAACAGTGTCAAGTACAGGGTAGGCTGTTCCTCAGTGGTACCGGAACAAAACACTGTGAACTCTTTACCTTTCTCCACCTCGTCTCGTGTCTGCTGGTTGGTCATGCTCGTGTAGGGCGTCATTCCCAAGGAGAAAGTCTCCCACAGTAAGACACCAAAGCTCCAGACGTCACTCTCTGTAGTATACCGACCTGGAAACAACAGCAGAGGGCAGCATTGGCAAAGTCAGGGATTCACTTCTTTGTCTGTTTTTAATTGACTACTGCTTGTGACTGCAGGACAAAGGCAACAGAGAGCTACCAAAGTTCAGAGCTTCAGGTGCTGTCCATTTGACGGGAATCTGTCTGAGGCCGCCTTCAGCAGAGTAGACACCATCGTCTTGCTGACGGGACATCCCAAAGTCACTGATCTTCACCACATTGTGTTCCGCAACCAGACAGTTTCTGGCTGCAAGGTCCCTTAAAGACGACAAGAAAGATGAAAGAAAGGTTTTAGAGTGATATGTAAAGAGGCTGATGAAAAATGTATGCAAAGGAGACACGAAACAGTGATGGAACAGAAGGCACTGAGCGGAGTGAAAGAACACGGGTTCTTGTCGTGTCTTTGGCGTGGCGTGTGAGAGCAATTTGACATGCAGCGTTACAGACTGAGCAGCTACCAGCAGCCTGCTCTGATCTGTCCCCGCTGGGCAAATCACACAGTTCCCCCTGCAATGAGCCGGATGTCACAACCTTGCGCTCTCCTCCAGAGCTTCCAACACCCATCACTCACGCTCCTTACAAAGCTTCCAGTTCGCAGAGCCCCACAAAACACTACACGGATCCTCCAAGCAGTGGGACTGAGGCTGAATTTTCATCTTCATAACACTGTATTTTTTGCAGTCTACTTACAAAATCCCACATTTGATCTTTATAACAAGCTCCTGCTCCAAGATGCATAATCCTTTGAGGTTGTGTTTGTGTGAGTTGGAGTTTTATTCAAAAACACGCTAATTTTACCGTTCCACCTTTGGTCCCTGTTTATTGAATAGCTGATTCAAAAATCCTATTACTGGCATAAAAGAGCTTATAAAGCTCTGAATGGTTCAGCTCCATCTTAAATATGATTAGCTCTCATATACTGACGGCTACCGAAGGTCATCAAGTACTACAGCTTTCAATCTACCAAAAATATATACATAGAGATGATGGTTTTTCCTATTGTAGACCAAAACTGTGGAATGACATGTTCATTAATATTTGAAAAGGAGCCTTTGTACTGTCAGCAGTCTGTTTAAACATTTACAGCTTTGGTTATTTGTTGATCTTGCTGTCTACTCTGATTTGTTATATTATACTTTCATAAATGTACAATTGTTTTGATCACTGCAGAAATACATGTTTCAAAGAGTGTGTTTCAAGAGTTTTTCACTTTTCATCCTTAAAGGCTTGTAAATTAGTTTAGCTAATACAGTTTCAATGGAATCATGACTTGTCTATCTTTTAAGTTTAAATCCCACATCGTTTGGAGAATTGTTACACACACTATACAAACTGATCGACTGACCAACCTGTGGATACACTTCTTGCTCTCCAGGTATTCCATGCCAGATGCTACATTTTCTGTCATTTTGATCAGCGTCTTGGGGCTCAGACTGTTACCCTCATGGCGCAAGAAGGAGAGAAAATCCCCACCTTGAAACACACACACACACATGCATATGTACATAGAGAGAAAGTGACGATGGCAGAACGGCTGTTATTGCGGCAATAAATCTCTGGTGATGTGGAGTATGCCATCATAAAACAGGATCATATTTACCTTGAACAAGCTCCATGACGATATAGATGGGCTGCTTCTGTGTGCACACCCCGATCAGCTTCACAATGTTGGGATGGTCGTACTGTTTCAGGATCCTGGAGAGCAGAGGAGAGGAGCTACAGAAGAGTATGTGTATATATGTACAGTATATTTATATTAAGACTTGGTTCTGCAGTTAGGTTACTGAGTCAGAGTAAGGGGCTAGGGAATACATTATGTCTAGGAATGTCCTTAAAAATATAGTCATACAAATGTATGTGTGTGCGTGTGTGTGTCTGTGTGTGTGTATACTAACCTGGCTTCCATCAGGAACTTACTCTTGTGCTCTGGGGCCAGATTCTCTTTACAAGATTTCACAGCTACAGGGGTGTTATCAGAGCGTAAACGACCATTGTACACCTCTCCAAAGTTACCCTGTGTGGCACCACCAACACAAACAGACATAACATTATGACCACCCTTCTAAACAGATGTGACTCATCAGAGAATGGACATGGACCTTCTGAAGGTGTCTGGCAACAGAATGATGTTAGTGGGGGGTTTGAGTCCTTTGGGTCCTATGGGTTGAGGGGACGGGGCCTCTGTGGATCATCCCACAGATACTTGATCAGTTTGGGATCTAGTGAGGCCATCTCAACACTTTGTGCTGTTCTTCATGTTTTTTAGTTGTTCCTAAACTGTTTTTGTGTGTGTGTGTCAGGCTGCATCCTGCTGGGGATGGCTGCTGCCATCAAGGAGTGTCATTGCTATGAGGTGGGGGTGCCTGGTCTGGTCTAAGTGGGTGCTACATGTCTAAGTAACATCCACATGAATGACTGCCAGGTCATAATAATAACCGGTTAATATATTATTATTTCAATCCAATTTTAATAAAATATTCATGAACTTAAAAGATGCTGTAGAAATGTCCTCTTTAAATCAAGGTACACTAAGCAATATACAACAACTACAGAAACAATATCCTGGGTTAAGATAAAGTTAGTATGAAATTTCTGAAGCCCGCATTAGAATGTCCTCCTCCTCATCATCATCATCGTCACACCATGTACCTCATCATTTTCTTTTGCAACCAGAATAGACGAAGAGAAGGACCATTACAACGAATAACAACATCAACATCCGACAATTACGTTAGGACAGATGGATGTCAGATGTAAACCTATTTATACTGACCAGAAGCTCTCAGGAGTGTCGCTCATGTTGTTAAGCAGAGCATTCTTTCCCCTTGAGCAAACACCCAACTCAATTTTATGCAAACATGAGGTAGACAAATAAAATGGACACACTTGCTAACTCTGCTAATGGTTATGGTCATAAAAAGCAGTGAAATAAAAATGTTTTAGGTGTTTATTCTTTGTTTTTACACTTTTTCTGTTCTGCTGTCAAGTTCACTCACCCGTCCAATGAGGTGTCCCAAGATGATATCATCGTGTTCCAGGACCCACTTGTCCTAACAGGGTTCAAAAGGAAGAGGTACACACACGCGTTTGCAAATTGCAACACTATGAGGGAAAGGTCATTACAGATAAAGGTCAGTGTGTCTGTGTGTGTGCGCTCTTGTCTTTATTAAGCTGTGTGGGCCAGTTCTTCTAATGTTGCTATTATTGTCGGAACATCTTGTTTTTGTGGGGCCTTTTATGTAGGGTAACACAACTTGTTAAGACTTGGTGTAAGAGTAAAGGTTAAGAGCACTTAGTGGAGATGGTTATGTCTCTGTGTGTGTGAGAGCGTGTGTCAGTATTACCTTCACTACTGGTTTCTTCAGCACAATGTCGGACCTCTTGGTGACGTGTTGCCGTGAGGACAGCAGATGATGGATCAGCAGTGGGATACTGGCGAAGCTTTCTCCATCCAGACGGTACAGATTCTACTGACACACATGGAAAAGCATTGACAGAGATGAAATGATGTGCAAACATGGAGGAAGAAGAAACACTTCATGTCATGAGAGGAAAAATGTGTCCAAGTTCAAAGAAATAAACTTTGAATTGTCTCAAATTACTGACATAACATCAGAGAAAGAAAAGAAAGAAAGAAAAACAACACATATTATTTTATTGCCTATATCAAAAGTAAAAAGTTGACTTGCATATGCATTCAGAAACACAGAAAACGGATTCACGGGGAAGTAAATGATGTAAGAATGCGAAACATCTTTCAAATTGCGCTCATCTGTGAAGTAGATTTACTTACATCCGTGTTCTGAATGAGGAAATGCTTGCACGATCTATCCCACTGCACGGACAGAACATAGCCCTGTTTCTCTTGACTCTTCCTAACCAAGAAGTCTCCATCATTCTTCAGCAGCTGCTGGACCTCCAGTCTGGGAATGGCTCCGTGGTACCATTCCTGCTGCCCCAGTGGACGATCCACCTCCTGCACCGTCGTGAGGGCTGAAGGCACCTGGAGGCAGGAAGATAGAAAAGCTGACATGAATAATGAAACAATGCGAAGTGGTAGAGGGTGGATTTGTGGATGATTCTGCAAAGATGGTGTGGATACACATCAAAGAGGAACCTGTAAAACTTTAAAGTCTAACCACACCACCCTTCATGCCCCCAGAGAAGCGCAGAGGTGGGAGTTAGAGAAGGAGAAGTAGTTCACTCAAAAATAGCAAAAGATTTCGACTCGTTTTGCTTGAGACTTAATGTGAAGCTGGGTCACAGTTCCCTCCCTGTATGCTATTGTCTGTCAGCAATGATTAAGCAATTAAATGCAAACCGGCCGCCTGAGAAGTAAACTCCATTTTAGGTCAGGCAGAATTTCCAAAGTAGCAACTCGACCGACAAAAGCTGGCCTCAATAAGTCCCAAGGCGCCGTCAGGAGCATGAGACTACAAAGAAAAATCAGGTGCCCGCGTGAGCTCAGCCTTGCAGAGGATATACTTTGAAACTCTGCCACGTTCTCCAGAACATGATTTATTGTTTGTTGTGTGGTTTGAGGTTTGAGTTTCCCAAAACAGGCGCTGCAGTTCAAGTAAAGAACATGAAGGCAGAAGAGCAAGGTGGGAAGGAGGAAGCGCCCTTCGTTTTAAAATAGAAAACGTTGTACCATACTTTAGTATATCCACTGGCTCTCAATCATTGGTTGGCATGTAATGACTGTAACCTACCTCAGCTTTGGGTTTGAACAGGCCGCTAAGATTGTTTATGATCCCGTCCACGAGGTGTTTGGCTGGAGCTTGACTGTGGTCCTGAAGGAAGAAGATCCACAGCAACATGCAGTCAGAAGTAAGACTGAACATATAAAGTATGTGAATAAATAAACAGAGAAAGAAACACTGTGCAAGCATTGCAACAGCATGTAGTGCATCACATTTTAAAAATGTTTATGGGTTAATATTCATCACAAAGTTCCTACAGGAATTGCTTCAATATTGAACAAAGGAGTAAACACGAGCATGTCTAAATCACAAAATGTCACACAAAAAAAATCTCTCTGTGAGTTTACACCAGATATCATGACTTGTTTTCAGAGTTGACATGTAACACATATCCTATTTTTACCCCTTGCCGACAGACAGAATGAATAAATTAGATCTGGAAAGGAAGAAAGGAAGGAAAGCCCGGGGCAGGGAGAACGTACATTGCTGGATGAAAGTGAAACAGTGTCTGTGTCCAGCTTCAGTGCTGAGGGAGGTTCTCTGGAGCCCAGCTGGTCTAGTTTCTCCTTCAACAGAAGCCTCTGAACCTCCAGCTTTGCTCTCATGCCCTGTGACAGAGCGACCTGCTGCCGACACTCCTCCATCGCATGTCTCTTGCTGAACTGGTAGACCCTGGACGAAGCAGAGAGCAGCAGTTGCAGCAGGGACAATAAATTACATGTCTCTTAGTGTAATGCAAAATGGTCCACAAGCCAATAAAACAACACAAGTGACACAAACAAACAACACAAAGGCACACAAACATCAATAAAATGCCTGTTTGGGCAGGTGCTTCGCATTGATTAATGTGGTCAATAAGAGGGCTGCTCTGGCGACAGCTTAGTCAGCTTTCGTCAGGAACAGTGTGCAAGAAAGACCCATAAACCTCAAATAACCCAAGAGCCCTGCAGGAGAGGCTAAACAGAAAAAAAAAAATTAGCTGAGCATATAGATTGTTGAGGTCTGTGTGTATAATGAACGCAGTTCAGAAGAAGAACACGGCTAGATTAACCTGCTAGGAAGCTGTTATCAACCACTCCACCCTCCCTGTGTGTGCAGTGTCCTCCCCCTCTGAGTCAGTTACTCTGAGTTTGTTTGATTACAGGCGTAATCAACTGACCAGAAATCCTGGTATTGAAGTCATGATGTGCTGAGCATCGATCCCGTGCTCTCCTCTTTCTCACCAGCCATGCGTTCGTAGCATGTCATTAACCCTCCTCCCTCGCCTCTCTACGAGTCACTGTGCCCTGGAATCTCATTTCTTTGGAGCTGAATGCTCCTCAACTGTGGTCTTTGTCCCACTAACTTGCCCAGCGTTCACTGGTTAGAGTTACCTATTTCAAATGCTTAATACTCCAGTGTGCTTATGACATGTCATACAGTATAATCACACATTAACACTGACATAGCTTTCTGCTTCTTTCGTTTGCTTTATTCTTATAACATTAACCTTCTGAACACATCCTACACCTACTACGTTTTTCTACATTTAATACTTTAAAGGTTGGCTGTATTATTCTTATAATCCATTATCAATCTGTAAGATAACATGTAGCACCTAGTATCATCTTATCTTATTTGTTTTTGTGTATGAGTCTTCTCCCTTTTTTTTCTGTCTCTCTACCTGGGATTAAGAAGATGCCTCCCCTCATTGGACCCTTCCTAAAGGGTTCTTTCTGTTAAAAGCGGGTTTGTCTCTGCCTTTGTTGCTGCGTGTGTTTGATCTGGGAGCTTCAGGCTCTGCTTCTGCAAAACGTCTTGGGACAAGTTGGGTTGTTATATAAATAAAATAGCATTTTATTTTGTTTCAAAGGCAAGGGTGCGAAACCATTTTCTAATTTTAGTTTCTTATTCTTAGAGTATGTGCGTGTTCTGAACACATTTGAGATCAGGTCTGTTGAGATTACGCTCAACATAACGCTTCATATAAGCTTTGTTCATTTTGAAAAGAAAACTTTAAGTGTTGACGAGGCGCAACCACACAAGTACTCAGTGTGAGTTCTCCTCAGGTACACAGACCACAGGTGAGATTAAGTCAACTTCCTGCAGCTTTTCACGGTTGATTTACAAAATGTTTCTTCAAAGTAGAGACTAAAGGGCAACATAACCTCTACTCACCCCACTGACACTACCATATGTGCTCCCCAGGTGCTCTCAATAAAAATCTACTTTTTGCAAATAAACACATCGTTTCCACTCGTCCTTCAGGAGCTTTTTAATGACTCGATCAATCCCATGGGACTGTGAACCTCTAACACCTTCAGACAGCCTCATCAACCAAGACAAATGAGAGGATTGAGCACCATAACTCTGACCATATTGCTTTATTGTAATTTATAAGGAACCTATTTTCTCCCGAGACCACGCTGATTATTAGTCATGGCACAGCCAACAGCACACTAAACCTGGCCGAGGGGAAGGGCTGCCTGCAAAGGCAAACTTCAATAATTTGTATTCACAGCTACCACAGCTTTTTATTTTGACCCTTCCCTTCCTCAACATAACAGAATCACTGGTGTTTATGGTTGTCTCACCTCTGACCCTTTCTAACGCCTTCCCGCTCCTCCTCCAGCTCCAGCTCCAGCTGTTCAACTGAAGTCTGCTGAGAGCCCAGAGTCCGAGCCAGGTCCAGCAACTCCTCCTCTATTGCAGTGAGTCTGTGGGAAGAAGACTGAGAAATAACGTGTGGAAAGGAAGCAGTTGATACAAAGTATCATGGGGAAATGGGGGAAATAGACAGCAAATGGGGCAGTTGGAGATGGAGGAAGTAGTTGACACATCAACAAGGGAGAAAGGGCTTTTGTCATCTGAACTAGATTGTGCAGTTTGTTCTCACTTGTGCTGAATTGTTTCAAGCGTGAGGTCGTTCAGTTCAATCTCCCTGGGAGTTAGCTGCTCATAGTCCTCAAGCAGGCTACAGTCAAAGTCTGCACAAGTGGGAATCTCGCCAACAGACCTATAATCGCAGACACACGGACCACAGTGTCACTGATCTGCAGAGGAGGTTTCATGATTGCTAGTTGTTGAAGGGAAACGTATGCCTCCGTCTACCTGTTCTGCTGGATGAAGCTCTCATACTCTGTGTCGGGATCGATGGATGCCACGGCGGATGACATCTCTCTGTGTATCCGCACCACTTCATTTTGGAGGAGAGTGGAGATGTCAAAATATTCCTGCAGGATCTCCTTTCTGGGTCAGAAACATGACAGTGGTTGACTTCAGATTTCAGATACACTGTGTCATTTTTTTCCAAAGTATATTATGCAGACATCCTGAGTCTAGTTAGTTGTAGGCTTCCTTGCACCACATCAGCAATGCAAAGAAAGAATGCTGCCCAGCGTGCAGCTTTAACTCTCTTTCACATTTCCCTTTCTATATTTGTTGTTTTGGTCATAATGATGGAGCTATTTTGCGAACTCTGCCTTCAAACACGCCCTAACATCTAACGTTCATCGCTTTCTTCTTGAATGAACAAACAAGGGAAGGGCCGTTTCTACTCTCCAATGCATGGCTAAAGGTTATCAACACAAGTTGCTGGAATGAAATGTAAAACAACTGCACATTATTTAATTTGTATTAGAGAGTAATTATTGTGTGGCACTGAAACTATATATGCTGGCATATAGGAAATGTTACATAAGCTTCCTCATGCACACTGTGTCTATGTGGTTGTGTGGTCTTACAGTATGAGCACCATCTCCTGCTGCAGAGTCTGCAGTGCGCTGAGCAGGGCAGGCTGGATCTGGCTGTAGTGGTGCTGATGGTAAGCTTGAGCAGCCCGCACAGAAAGGACGTATTCATTATGGAGCTCGTGGAGTTTCAGTGCAGCCTTTACGTAACGCTCTTTGGCCTTGTCACGCTCTTTGTCTGCACACGCATGTGGGAAAGAATCAACTCATTAGGTAATGTTGAAAAATACACACCCCACAGTTACAAAGGTCGAAACAAAAATGAAACAGTGCGAAAGCGATTGTGCTCAGAGAAGTAATACCAGGAATCCCCACCTTTATTGGTCTCCTGGTACTTCCTCTTGGCCTGGGCTGCATCTTTAACTGCCTGCTTGTAGCTGGTTTTCAGCTTTTCCAGCTCTGTTTGGGTCACCTAGAGCAATATGAATAATAATAATAATATTATATTAATAAATGTTTAATGGCCGTAAGTCATTCGAATAAAAAGCCAGGCTAAAAATATAGCTTTCAAGTTTGCATTAATGCTATCGGCAGTTTCAGCTACTCTCAGATCCTCATCCTTTTTATGCTTTTCCAACAGACCATGAAAACCAAAAGCTCCCGCAACAAAAGCTTTTGTTCTGCACTTTGCAACAGCTAAAAGAAGGAAGCGACATAAAGGTCCGTCCTGGCTCATAGATTGTCTGGCAAGAGCTAGAACAAGACCTTTAAGTAAGTACTTTAAAGACAATTAAGGAAACTGTCAGGCAACCAGTGGAAGGGCTTTAAAGTAGGAGTAATGTTTTCTCTTCTTTTGGTCGTAGTTAGCAAATCAGTTGTAACTGATTTCAAACTTTTGTGGAAATGACATGAGTGTTGCAGCGTTTTAAAACATATATAGACTCTCTTACTCAGAGAAAGACATGGGCATACAAGAGATTTCATTTTTCAGAATCATAAATGACACTAAAAAGGATCTTGCCGGCTGGCTCATCATAGGTTTTAGAGGATTCGGTTTTATTGCCCCCACAACCCTTAACAGGACAAACAAGGGGCTACAGAAGATGACTGAATGAATGAATGAATGATTTTTATTGCCAGTTGCTTCCTCTGCCTCAGGTCGAGCTGTCAGAACTTTTGTGACATCCGCAAACTTATTTCTACGACGAGAGCATGCATTTGTCCTATGTAGGTCAGTGGATACAGCCTCGTGAAGTTGAATGACGTCAGGGTAGCCATGGAGAGTCATGCCATGGAAAAGTAGTGGCCCTAAAATTGATACTTGGGGAACACCGCAAATTATTTTAGAACAAATCTGTAATATCTGAGTTAATTTTTAAATGAACAGTTTGGTAATCAGCTGTATAAACCCCGCACTCAGATCCAGGTGTATTAGAACCAACCTTTAGGGACTTTAATGGCGACTAGATTTCTCCTAGAAACAACTACTCTGTTCTACCAGGGAACAAAAACAGAAAAGAAATAATTTTTTGTTTGTGTTTAAAAAAGCAGCACACACCGATGGAAACGTGATATAAACATGGGTGCGATCAGAAAAGCTACTTGTGCGGTTCAAAGCTGCTATGGTAAGTGTGAACACGACCCAACACAGGAAGTAGACAACAATCCTGTTCAGTGCAGAGGAACATGAAACATGCGAAAAGGCACAGAGGAAATGACCTTTATTATGCTGCTGGTGGCTAGTCTATATTCAACACTCTGATACCATCTCTAACATTGTAGTTGTTTCAGTTATGTCATGACGGGCATCTAAAATCACATAGCCGGGCATACAAACTCTCTAGGCTTCAGCCGCACAGCAAAGTAAATTCAGATGAAAACTAACTTCTAGACAGACGCTCAAACTGCAAATCAATATGGATCGGTGAAAAGCACATCATTTGCCTGATTTAATTGGGTAATAAAAGCTGAGTGGAGCGGACGCCAGTTTCGAGAGAGCATCAAAATGCATTTGCACGCGCTCTTTCCAGTCTATCGAACCTCATTTCATTTGATTGCCATCTATTTATGAAGCTGCCACTGGAGTAAGATGGCATACTTCTTCAAGCGACTATTTTCATGTCCACATAAATAAATACTCCACCGCTATGATCACATTTATGTTCTATTTTAAGAGTGATTTAAATTGTTTCACATACGTTACAACCAAATAAAAAAATACGGTCTTACAACGCAATAGATATTTAGTCTCTGTTCACCAAGTCTATGTCTATAGATGAGCATTTTATTCATGTGTATTGAGTGTTGCACTGACTTATGGACAGAGACATGAGGTTAGTTTTAGAAGTAGATGGATATGTCACAGTCAGAAGTTTGACTGTGACAAAAACAGTCAGACAAACTGAAAATTAGTGTCAGAGTAAGCGTTCAGGAAGTGAATGTAAGTCACTGAGGTGTCTGCACGTGTTAGTCACCCACCTTGTTGAGCTCCTGCCTCAGCAGGTTCCACTGCTCTGAATACGTTTTGCGGAGCTGCTGTTTGTCTCTGATGAGCAGCGTCAGTTTACTGATGGGCCCGTCCAGCAGATCCTCTGAGTGCTTTTTCATCACCTGGCTGAGAGACTCCGTTTGTGAGACCAGCACTCCCCATGACTGGCCGACAGAGGCAGAGGTCAGGCAGGCGGGTCATGCAAACAACAGAAAACGAATCAGTGGGAATCACAAGGGAGCACACACACACAAACACACACACACACACACACACACACATATGTATATATATTGGTCTAAAGCATCTCAAAAAGCTCTTATTATCCACCAGTTTAATTCCCTATTGTCACTACAATGGGCAGAGCATATGTAGGATTCAGAGGCTGTCATAAACACAGTTGCATTGTAATGGTAGCTGTCATTTAGCTGGTTATATGTCCTTGAATTGTTACACAGTCCGTGTAGGTGTGCTGATCAGACAGTCAGACATGGATCCAAAATCCAGTTACTGATCCAATGAAAAGGCTTTTGTGGTGCGTGGTTTTTAGAGCTGTAAATGTTCGCTGACCGTCCAGCAGTGTTGGATTCACGAGATAACTTCTGTTTAAGGAAGTGTTTGTATCCACTCTTAATCCGTCTGTCAGATATTATATTCCAGTTTCCCTCTTTTTAGGGGAAATGATGATAAAAGCACGTTTGGGGCGGTCATAAGCAAATCAGTCGTCCACCCAAATGAATCCTTTATGTGGAAAAGACTGATGTTGATAATTAACTTGTCATAACATTTAAATAAACACAGTGAATGAATGCATTGTGCAGTGGCTCTCCTCTACTGCAGTCGTCACCGGCGTCTGTTTGATGATTCAGCTGCAGAGTGTTCTGCCCTCACCTTGTTGAGCTGACTGATGTAGTCTAGTCCTCCGCTGGGCTGAGGTCTGTCGAGCTTTTCCACCAGTGCAGTCATGTGGTGCAGCTGCACTGCAAACTCCCGATCGCTCTTAGCTCGCTGACCCATCCATTTCTTCATGACCTCCATCAGGTGAAGCTCTGAGTCTAGCAGCCGCATGACTGCTGCATGCGCCTGTGGACACCTCAGGTCCTCCCCAAAACCCATCTCTGGATAATTACTCCCTTCCTGCCAGTGATTTGCCGTCAGCAGTAAATCCTACAGCAAGTCTGCGTCCTCATGAGTACGAATGAAACTGAGTGTCAAGGCTGAAGCAGCTGCTAATGACCAGGAGTATTTATTTCTCTGTGGCCATAGAGAGGTTTCACTTCCCTGTGAGCAAAAAAAAAAATGTACAGAGGCTCGTGCGAGGCAGCACTTCCTCATGCCTCTTTGAAGGTGGTTACACTTGTAATTGCAATTTTGCTTTCAATTTATGAGCAACATTAGAGAAATAATAACTCTATATAACTCTAAATGATCGTATCAAGGTATCATAACCAAAATATACACGGGTGTAAATGTATAAAAATTTAAATAAAATGACGTGACTGGCCTGAGAGCACTGAGCTCCAGACGTGTGTCTTATCTGCACATTACTTTATATCCACAGTTTTTTTAGACACTCATAGTTTTTTTATATTTAATAGATTATGTCAGAACCATGTATGTTGCACTTTTTACTTTGTGCTTTTATTATTACAGCTGTTGAAACTAAAACCGATGCTATTCCATACAGAAATCATGTCATTTAAAATATGATTTCCACAGATTACTATGAATCAAGCAAATTTGATCCATTCATTCATCTTCTGGAACCGCTTGTTCCTTTTAAGGGTCGCGGGGTCTGCTGGAGCCTATCCCAAAAACGAAAAGGTGAAACCGATCACGTGATATTAATCGGCGGTGATAAGGAAGCAATAAGGATCCATGTTGAATTTCTATATGAGGATCAGCATGACAACGCCAGCTAACCCTGACATTTTCTCTCTTCCTCTACAAATTATTCAGTTAGCGTCTCTCTATATTGTTCCCTTTGCCATCCATGCTCCACTTGAAGAGGCTCTATTCCTCCAAGTGTGAGAACCACTGCACTCCACAAACACAATAACACACACACGCACAAGAAAAACTTAAAGGCATCGTTCACACATACGAGAGAAAGGAAACACACACACCTACCCAAGGGGAGAAAGAAACATAGGCAGCATGCACACCAGAAGGAGAGAGGCCGAGACGCAAGAATTAGAGCCAAAACAACAGGAATGAGGCTCTGATAGCCAGCGGGGAAAGAGAGAGCTCCCAGGATGGTCCAGCAAAGTCAAAGGGAAAACAGAGGACAGGGAGGATAAAACAAGAAATCACACAGCTTGAATGCGCCTGTGCTTGAGAAACAGCAAATAAAAAGAGTTAGAGATGCTGGCACTGTGGGGATGCTACAGGCTTTACAGTAAGTACGAGGTTTAACGGATTATTTGAGACAGAGGATGGCAAGTTCAGCTCCAAAGAAGTTAAAGAATAAGCAACGAGCTGAAAGTTAAAGGAAAGAGGAGTTTTACGTTTGGATTTAAAGGTGACTTCTTGTTTACTTTGGGTACATCATCATCAGACTCTCAGTGAAGTCTGCCCTGACACAGATCTCTGCACATTAGTCAAATCTGGATGAAACAAAGACATGAATTGGGTTTCTGCATCCACCATGACCACAAAGGACCCAACTGTGACAACAGCATGTAAGTGAAAATGCTTCAAGGTGAGAGAGTATCGGGTTTAAATGAGCTGCCAGGAGTTAGTGCTGCTTGAATGTGATGATGCTTTCTTTGCATATTGAACTCCGGACTTTTATAGCACTTGCAAATTACTTTCTACGTTTTGCTTGTGTGCGCGATACTATAAATGGACAGCCCATGTGCAGGCTATTGTCACTGTGTGGCCACAAAATATTCTCATTGTGATATGATAAAACTTTGTGCATGTGCTAGTGTGTGAAAACCTTGCTTCTGTTGCTGACTGCGTCACAACCACAGTGCAACTACAGTTGTCTGTTGCATAAAACACAGAGGTTTGTGTTTTATTTTCACCACAGTCCTCCTTCCTCTAAACAGTGTTTTATACTGGCAATACGTGACGTCGTCAGATAGTGTCAGTTGTGAGAAACTACTGCGACCGGTGCGATGAGGCCACAGAGGAAATATCAGCCTTTATGTTTAGATAAAACCACACACAGTGGCTGATAATGATGTAGTTCTTCTTGTTTGATGTCAGGATGTCACATCAGGTGGACTAACACAACAGTTGCAGGAATGGAAAGTGTATCTATTTAACTTATTTGCAGTCTGGACTGTGACGGTGCTCGGACAGTCTAAGGGGAATGAGCAGGGGCTTCAGAATTGGTACTGAAAATCAAATCTGAGCTGAAAGGAAATAGTGACACTGAAACCTTACTGATACTTTTGTTTGACCATAATGTGCAACGGCATCATCTTATTTCATTTTCTAGCATTTTTCAGCCTTATTTGTTTTCACAGCAGCTACGGACACTGAATATGCAACGTATGTGTAAACGCATGGATAATCATTTGCTGCTCTGCTTTATGAATAAAGCTTTATTTTAAATACATTAGCATACAAACATTACACTCTACATAAATTATATCTATTTCCCAATTATGTACTGTAATGCTCATTTTCATGCTGATGATTCATGATGGGTGCCACCACAATAGAGACGTACTCCTTATTCTGAAAATGACATTAGATTAGATATATACTTTATTTATGGGAAATTCAGTGTCTAGCAGTTTCATCACATAGAAACAGATACAAAGATATTTAAGTTATATAATAAAATGCATATGTAATGCAATGTAATAAATCTAAAGTACTGGCAGCATGGTCCAGTTGTTTCCTCACAGGGAGACGTTGTATTGTCTTATGGCCTGAGGGACAAATGACCTCCTCAACCGGTCTGCGAAAAATAAAACCTTTTTTTTTTTTATGTCGTTATTTATTTTTAAGTTTCAAATGCTTAAAAATGATTTATTCGTTGGTCACATATCTGACTTCCAACCCAAGCTGACACTCAGCAAGGCTACATCCTGAACATGTCACCAGTCTATCACAGGGCCAACACAGGAAGTCAAACCATTTGCACACAGCCACAATAAGGCCCCGGAACCTTCTTGTCATAAGGCAACAGTCCTAACCACTGCAGCATGGCCCCGGACCTTATTTTTTAATTTTTTTTTTCCATTAAAAACCTTTGCAACATGCAAAAAGAACTGGCAGCATTCATATCGTTCTTGATTTCATTAGCTAATTGTGTAATAAGAATATTTTCTTAAATTAAATTTCTGACATAAACTATTTGTGCTCTCGGTGCGGCAAATGGAGTGAATCTAAATCCCTCTAATAAGTAGTGGAGCAGAAACAAACAAGAAATTAGACTCAAAGTCTTTCAGTACAAAGTTTAAACTACGTTTCACAAAGTGACCACCAAAGTTATTTCAGTCATTTGTAATCTCTGATGTGTGTCAAAAGATCACACTGATCATTCTGGTAGATGTTGAGATTTTTTCGGCCTGGACTAAAGGCACGCTACAGACCTCTAACATGACAATAAAAAAACATTTTCACTCTAAAATTTTGAAAGGGTTTTCAAATTACCAAGTATTTACAAAAAAAACTACTCCACAAATAAAACCAGATTCATATGTGAGATGTTTTTCTTTTTTTCCCTTCCAATCATCATCTCATGACCCCTCAGATTTATTTCTGTGCTTTCACTTAAATCACATCATTAATGCATTTTTTTTTTTTTTTTTTTTTTTAACATCAACCACCACTAGCATCACATCATTTATCAAAACGCATTGAAGGAATGAAAACACATTGAAATTTGCATAGATCTTTATTTTTAGTAGAATCTATAATTGACATCAATTAAATAAAAAGGAGAAAATAAGAGCAAAAAAAAAAAAATCTTTAAATTACAAGAAAATTACACTGCACCATTCATATAGTACAAAAATAGGCCTTATTTTAGAGTTATGTCCCATGTAAGATAGTCATTCTTGTACATTAATCATAGGTCACAAATCTGTAAGGTACTGTGTGCAGCCACAGATCAGGAACCTCATGAAGAGGTGGGAGGAGGTCAACAGAGTCGGCTGAGGCTGCTCCACAAACCGCCCCTCCATCACAGAGTGTTTCATTTCTACTTTAACAAGCATGTGCACACACGGACGCACGCAGATCGGATTCAGCCCTTAAGTTAATGGCGATGGGATACATTCTACCTCCTCCCGCCGCAGCTGCTAAACATACAGGGTGTCGCTGCAGATCTTCAAAAAGGCAGAGATGTCAGAAAAACACTTTGAACACAAGTGAAGGGGTCGATGGACTGTGACGACCTGAAAGCAACACGTCTCAACACCACACAGACAGCATTGACATGATTGTCTTTGGTTATGCCAAAGATATTGCTCCTATTCACTCCATTCAACTTCATATTGACCACTTCAGACTAAAGCAGGAGTGGAGCAACAACGAGCTCCACATGAAATAAACCAGCGACATAAAAGACAAGCCTCCATTGAGCCCACGAGCGAGTCTTTATTGTATAATCAGGAGACAGTTTGCAATGCAAACATTTGTTTCCCACATGAAAAGGCTTCACACTTTACTGCCACTAAAGCGGTGGCCTCATAATTATGAGTTGCTTTCTGGCACAATTAGAGAACCTCTTCTTTCTTAGTGTGTAGCTTTGATTACATTCTTGCAGTGAAAGGAATGAGCTGACTGCTAATGGTCTTCAGCGGCTCCTGTGCTTTGGAAACACAAGGTGCTTCATGCTGCCTGCATTCATGATTTTCTTAAAAGTTGAAAGCTTGAATGCACATCAGTTCTGAGTTCATCAGTTCAAAATGTTCCGAGATTTCAAGCTGTAGTGAATACAACATCAAGCTAAGACGATGAAACCATTTTGTGTGTGTGTGTAGCGGTGGGGCAACAGAAATCTTTCTGAACACAACAAAATGTTTCTTTCTGGAAGCAATATTAATCTTTTCTAAAGGAAAATGCACAGTGCACAATGGTGACGAGACCAAGAATCAATTAGTCCAAAGTAATCGCAAGAAATTGGTCAAAGCCCCAAATTACAGCTCTTCAAACAAAGCAAGCTCTAGAGTTTAAGAAAATAGTTTACGGAAGCAGTTCTGTTGCTGCATTAGCTCATTATCTGCCGTTTACACAGCAAGCTGGGAAGTCAATAAGATTTTGTGGCTGAAGTGTGGGGCTGGAGATAATCCATTTTTGAATTAACACACCCTTCTTAGCTGGAAACTAATCAAAGCCTAAATGGCTTCAAGCATTAATGTACACCACACAAAGCCACGCAGCACACACTCATCACATTAGCTTTGTTCCTTTCGACGGCATTTTATCCCAAGCCACATTCTCGAGTTGGTTTCCAATCCAGAAAGTGCCGCAGTAAGCCAAATGTGCTACACCTGCACCAACCATCTGAGATGAATTAAGCTCTCTGGCTCTGTGCGGTGTGTGTGAGAGCATACATACAAATTTTTCTCCATCCATTCAGTGAGGATTTTTGGCAGGTGCTGGTAAGATGTTTCTTATTCTTTGCAGTTTTACCTTTTATATTAGCCTTTTCTTTTGTTTCTGAATGCACTTAAATCATATTCAACAGCAACGTTACGACTCTTCTGTGAAGGCAGCAGTCAAATGAAATATTTAAATCTATTAGATGGCGTGCTTCTGCCCCTTCCTGCTCTGCAAGACAAGGAAACTGTTTGATTGTCAGCAACAGAAACTTCAGAAAAAAGGGTCCTAATTCCAAGAGGAGCCGCCTCGGAAGAGACAAAGAAAACAAACGCCTCTAACAATTTTAGGTGGATTCAGCACGTAAATGCTGGCCAAGAAGATCTGTGAACAAATCTTTTACCCATTCTACTTCAGTCACAGGTTTTAAAGCCCAAGTGTGACAACACATGAATGCTGATTCTAAAGGCAATAAATTTAAGTAGAGATAGGAAATCCAGGGGAAGAGAATTTACGCAGCAGGTTTACAGTTTCAGAATTGCAATTGCTTGTTTCTCTTATAAAACATAAATTTGACAAACATGCCTATTCTCCTGAATCTTTCCCAAGCACAGCTTTCATATCTAACCTACATATAATTCGACCTCTATAATCATTTAACAGCTCCTCTAACGGCGGATGAAACCTCGCTGAATGATGTGAGAGGTAGATAAAAAGATGCAGCTGCAGTTTTCTAAGCATGTCATCACCATGACAACCTCTCTCAGCAAGCTCCACTGTTTTTGTACTGGAAATGAAAAAAATAATGATTTGGACGTAGTAGGAAAAGAGATCAGTGGAATCAAAATGGCTACGCTGGATTAAATAATGAGACACATATTTCAGATGATAACCAGCCTGGGAGCAAAATCACTTTAAAACAATCTTCCCGAAAGGTATGATTAAAATCTCTCAGAATAAATAGTTTGCTGCGGTATCATTCAGGATATAATTAATTGGCAAGTACGCTGAAGAGATAATCTGAAATTCTGATTAAATGAAGACTGAAGGGGGGTAAGGGCAGAGATGCCGATGAGATGTGGAGTCACAGAGCAGGACTTTTAAACAGTATTCGAGATTTGAAGAAGGGAGCAGAGATGGAGGAGGGAAAGGAAACCGTCACATCAGAGGGCACATAAACCGTCGCGCGGTCTAACTTTCCGTGAATAAGATATGAGGCGAGTGTCTGTAGTGCTGATGCGCGCTGACAAAAGGAGAGCCTCGAGTCATTGTTACTGTGAATAAATCAATCAGGTACCTCAGCTGCTTTGAGAAGCTCTTGTGCTCAATATTCACACATTGTTCTGGGTCCCATCAGCACCTCCACTGCTTCTCTCTCAGCCCCAGGATGCGGCACTTTGGGTGCAAAAATTAAACATCCCTGGAAGGATTGGACCCACGGCTTGATTAAGGAGCATGTGATTTTTGATCGTGTTTGAAACCCTTCCATGGCTGGGAGATCATGAGCACAGGAGAATTTATAGTAATCAAAACCAGACTAAGTTCAGTTGAGCCTGAATCCCTAAAGACTGGTGGGAGCTTTGCTAGCTGAGTGATCCAGAACGTGAAGAGATCTTTCCACACCGTGTGTACAAAAGAATAACTAAACTGCTTTTAAAAGCGACTGCATCAAAGAAGGGTTCTGTTTCAAGCAAATACTACCAATGCTCAGCGTAAAAAGAAAGACAGTAGAGATGTTTCTCTGATTGGTGACATGTATTTATAAAGTCTCCTTAACAATTATTACGCTTCTGAGTTGTGCATTTGTCAAATGCACGTTAAGAGTGTGAATCACTACAGATTAGGGATGGCTTTCTGATCAGATTTCAGACTTTGATGTTACTAAACAAATGTTTCCAAATCAGATTTTATGCCTCATAATGTAATTTGTTTTGTGGTAATTTGTTACTTGATGTTGTTAAATTCGAAATCTGACAGGACCCACTTTTGATTTTCTAGAACGGGCACAACAATGTTCAATGGTCATCAGATTTGCATGCTCACATTCACACAGACACATTCATTCAGAAATGAGCACGCACACACACACGCACACTATTCAACAATCTCGTCTGGCTACTGCACTGAGACTAATGGAAAGAAAAAAAGAGGAAGAAAGCAAATAATAATCATTTGTTTACTGTAACAAAAAGGAGCTGGAGGGGAAAATGGACTCCGCACAGACAGACACTGTTAGTGATTGAGGGCAAAAGGAGGGAGAGAGCCAGTTTAATAGAAATGCACCCAAGTGTGAACAGAGCAAAGCTCGGGCCATCCCGTGCTTCGAGACACAGCAGCTTCTCATCGGGTCTCCCACAGCAGAGTGGAAGAGCAGACCCCAAAACAGGACTCAGATGAGAATCCAAGAAGATAGGAAAAGAAGGAAAATGAATGAGAAGTAAAAGACTGTGAGGGGACAGTGTCCACAGCCCTGAACGGTGAGACAAACGGGGGTGAGAGGATTTTAAAAGCAGGGGACAAGGAGGGACGTGGGGGAGGCATTAAAGAGCACTTTGTGTTTTGATAAAGACAGTCCTCTCATTTTGGACGTCGAAATCTTCGTTTTCGGAGTCTGTATTTACCCCTTCATCCCCCCACACTGTTGGGATGCCGCGGTACGACACCACCCTACTTCCCCCAAGGCTGAAGGTGCCCGCGAAGCCACCACCAGCCTCCAGAGAGGGCAGCTTGATGAGTGCGCCTGAGCGCAGCTGCAGCAGCAGGAAGATGCCAGCAAATGTGGCGATGATGGCTATGCAGCTGAGCACGGCGATGGTAATCGGCAGCCTGGAGTTGAGCTGCAGCTGCTGCGATTTCGGGTTCTGGTCCGCCATGAAGCTGCTAGGAGACTCACGCATGTACTGGTTGAGGTGCACACAGGTGCCAGAGATGGGGTCGAGGGAACTGTGAGGTGGGCAGGACAGACAGGACTGAGTGCTGAGGCTGCTGCAGGTCAGGCAGGGCGGTGGGCAGGGCAGGCAGACTGGGACGGAAGCTGGTTGGATAGAGTTTCCCACTGTGTAATTGAGAGGCTGGGAGCCCACTGAGAAGCCTGCAGGACATTCTTTCACACAGCCCTGCTGAAAGAGGTAGTAGCCGGCATTGCACTCTGGAACACAAAGAAACAGAAATAAGCAGCTTTTACATCTTCATATGAGTCATACAGCCCAAAAAACAGAGAACTGGGATTCCTGCCCAGACAGTCAAGGCTCAGAAAGCACATCTAACATATTGTGTCAGACATGTCGCTATTTTGGAAAAAGGTTTAAGGGAAATTTTGCATCATCTTTTTCACTTTTGTTAGATCTTCTTCTGCTCACTAAAAAATGATGACGAAAAGCTTTGCAATTTATATGCTGAGTGCAGCATCTTTAAACCAACAGACACTTTTCCACATGCAGCAGGTCCAGATGCAGACCATTGCCTGTAATGACAATTAACAGACTGTGGGTGCTGGAGGTAACCGAGCTGAAAACAGGAGAGCCCCCAGCAGGAGGAAAAACTAATTTACTGCAGCATCTCCTCAACTTGCTCAAAAACAGAGAAAACCACACCTGTAAGCCCCAAGTTAGAGTGTCTTATGTGGTTATGAGGCCACAATGACATCGGATATGGTAATAACATACTTGATAAGTATGTTCAGTTCATAGTCGTTTATCAGCATGTGAGTACTTGTGACAGCCTGTAGGGGTCAGACTGTCACTGTTGTCAGACATGAAGGTGGACTTCACACTGCCTCGTTCTTAGTGGTATCTTTAGAACTTGCTTATATCGGTATTTGGATTTGGCAGAAGGCAGTAGCAAGAACACCATTAAATTTGAATGAGAGATGAAAAAAAAAGGACCTGGGGTGAAGTTTAGCTTGATCATTAGAGATCTTTATTTAACAATGATACTAACACACTAAAGTCACATAATGACATGAGGTTTGCAAGGTAATTGCGTGACTTTAAAAGGAATCTGCACAAACCACGAAGCAGCTGCGCACATGGTATTTTCTTTCATTGTGTTCACACAGACCACTGCTTCATGTGTCACTTCTTATCATGACACGGCCGTGACTGTAACTTCCTGTGAG
Source organism: Planiliza haematocheilus (assembly GCA_005024645.1). Taxonomy (NCBI): domain Eukaryota; kingdom Metazoa; phylum Chordata; class Actinopteri; order Mugiliformes; family Mugilidae; genus Planiliza; species Planiliza haematocheilus. Next base: position 5,337,928 of record SRSE01000798.1, read on the forward strand.
GAGCAAAGCGGAGACAAGAGATACTAGTCTTACCGATGCATATCTGCCTCAGGTCTAAGGTCTTGCAGCTGCCATTGCCAGGCTGAGGCTTGTCAGAGGAGCCAGTAGATGCTGAGCTGGTGCCATACAGCACCAGGACGAACTGTGTCAGGGTGCCTGGGTGGAAAGATGGAGATTAAAAACCTTAAATTAACTGTGGAAAAAAGTAGGCCTGTCAAAAGCAGCAAGGCTTTTGACACTCCTTAGGGTGGATTTATAAATGTTTCCTCTTCTCATTGTAGACTCTTGAATTTCCTGCATAAACTGATGGAAAATGACTCCTTGATATAGGCTGCAAATTTAAAGGCATGGTTTCACACTGTGTCTAACAAGAGTTATAAAAGTGTGGGGCCTGGTGGGAGGCCTCCCTTTAGTAAATCACTCCTTAGGAGGGAGGTGCGAGACATTGATCTAGATCCGTGTTCAGCAGTGCTCTCAGCTGAATATCATTTTGTGGGCAAACCTGCTATGTCCAGATAAAAATGTTTATTGGTGGACTATCCATGGGAGAACATAAAAGTGTGAAGTAATAAGAAACCTGAGTGCTGCAGAGCTATACAGACTGGACATTTATAAAGAGAGCGAAGGCGCTTTGGATACAGAAGCCACTTTATCTCTAATCTCCTGGCATGGAACTGTTAACCCTTAAAATGAACTGTAGCCTCAACAGATTAAAAACATGTGTTAAATAACATCTAAGTCAGGTCAATTAATTCCTTCTTGGTGACCTGGTGGGAAAAACGTTTTTCTTTTCTTTTTGGTTGTTGCTGTTGTTATGTGTAATTCTAAATTGTGTATTTTAAGGTTAAAGACTGCTGTTCAGATGCAAATGAACATGTTCCTCTGACTCCTAGAAGCTGTGATATGCATTCTTTCAAATATTATCAGAAAAATAATGACAGATGAATTGATATTGAGTAAGACAGCACTGATTTCTACAGACAAACACCCAAACTCCTCATTGTATATCCTAGCACCTAGTCCCATTCATTCACTTCTGAGAACAAAGCTTCTTTACCATAGTCACTGGCACCAGCCACGTTCTCTATCTCCAGTGTCCATGCTCCGGTGGGGTTCTCATCCCAGGAGTGCGTGGTCATAAAAGCCCAGTCATTAAAACCCTCGGATGAGTAATCATGAAGCCTGCAGTGAAACAAACAGCAGGAGTGTGAGATAGTCCGCGCTTACAAACATAAAACTGTCTGTGTGTAGTGGTCATTTTTGTACCTGGGGTGGAGCAGTGTGGAGCGTGTGCCGGCAGGACTAATGAGGTGGATAGCCAGGTTGCCCCTTCTGTTGTAGGACAGGGAGAGCCGCGCCTGGACGTGCTCTAATGAGGTCACGTGATTTTCTGTCCCGATGCAGGCATCCACACTCTTGTTAATCAATAAATGGCTGCCAATGTTCCTGTCAAAAAAGACAAATGAAATATAAAGACACACTAAATCACTGATGGACATTACATGGTGGTGGTGTTGAAGATGGGATTATTACTGGCTAGTTCTGAGAGCTGGTTAGGTTATATTGCAGAAAAGTGACTTTTCACTTCAGGCCAGTTTCTTCTTGAACAGGATTAGTGTCTCGCAACCTGTAGCACCGCTGTCCTTGGTGGAAGTAAAGCAACTCTTTTAACTCAAGCCCAAATCTTCTTAGGAGATTACACACATCCACAACCGTTGGAGGAGGTGGAAGGCACTGGGTTTTGCCTACAGTACGAACAGGAGGTGGTGTGATCATTGAAGTGTTGGGCAGCTTCAACACACACAGAGCCTCCAGGATCAGTCCGATTCACAATCCTCATGAAGTATTAAATGACTACATGACCTTTGAAGCACCCTCCCATGGCATTAGTCATCAAAAAGGTTCATTTATTGCACCTGTCAGATGCCCATGAGTCATGCCGCGTCTACCCACCTGATTTTTGTAATGCAAATTATCAACCAAATAGCATGTCACAACATGTGCTTGTTTGCAGTGTGCATGTTGTGGCGTTGCTGGGAGAAGTCACGCAAAAGAGGTTTTTATTATTATTATTATTTTTTAAAGAGATTCAAATTAGATATGGTGGCTGATGTTCATTTATCATTGCCTGTTGACCACTGCAGCACAGCCGTCCATGATTTAAGGTCTGGAAGACATGACACTTAAAGAAAAATCACAAATATGGCATCTGTCTTTGTCACACGCAGAAAGACAGAAGGAGGGAGATGAAGCATACCTATGAGCAGCATCTGTTATTAAATCACTGTGGAAAGTGTACAAGGGCATCATATCGAGATGCTACATCTCAATGCTTTAACGAAGGGCTGACATCAAGCAAAGTAAACACGCAGGCACAATCAACTACCTGCCATACTAATGCCAGTGCAGCATATTTTCGGTGTATATATATATTTAAATTCCTCTCATATCATATTCTCCTTTGCTCATTATAAACCTTTAGGAAATGCATTTTTAAATGTATATGTGATCTGTGAACCTGAAGTCCAGATGACTTGTTACACAGAAATATATATATTTTTTTTTTGGAAACAAGCAGGTACTTTCAAAAATTGTGCCTGGCAGGTGATTGGACAAACCTACTATCCCTTCAACCAATCAATATGCAAGTTGCAGTCTTGAGAGGGAAGGGAAGGAAGAGAGAATCTCCAGACATATGACATATCACATGACCTCCGCTCCTTAAAAGAGGTTGATAAAATACTTACTTCTTGTTGTAAAATCACATATAAAAAAAAGAGTGAGGTTCATCTGTACAGTTCCTTTTCTATTCAAAACAGTTCCTTCTTTAGTTAAATCCAGACTTTTACATATCGTCTGTATATTTTGTACATTTTACATTGTTCTTATTTCTTATGTTTATGTCTATAGCACCAATCACCAAGACAAAGTGCTTGCATGTGTGAGCATATGTGGCAATAAATACGACTCTCTTTCAGTTTCTGATTCTGAATAGGTATTGTGTGGTTGTAAGGGATTTCTGGCACAAGCTAGGTGACTTTGACTTTGAGAATACTGATGAGAATCAGTTTCCTCAGGAGGAATATGTTTCATGGCCTCTTTGAAAATAATAGTAAGGGTATACTTGATTAATCTTATTATCATATTGGCAACATTTCATGCCCAAAAGTGTGAATTTGTAAGTAGGAAACCATGCTTCGTTGCTTTTAGAGCTCAAACAAGTCTTTCACTCAATAGAGCATTCTCAGGGACAGAAAGCATTTAATACAGCTGCTTGAATGGAGCTAAACATTCTTCTATGAACCCATATCACAGCGTTAATCAACATGTTTATATTTTTATCTTTCAGATACTGTGTTAACAGTGAAGCTGTATATTGTTATTAATGCAGCTTGTTGTAGAAGAAAAAAAACAACAAAAAGAAAAAGAGTCTTTAAAAGCCAACAAGCAGTCAGGGTAGATAGAAATCTAGATAGTTATCTTTGTGGGGAAAACCTGCACAGAAATGGAACACCTCATCCTTGTTTTTGTGTGAAGTCACTTTTTGTTGTTACTAAAAGTGTTTTCACACCTAGAACACACCAGAGTTTTTCTGATTGGTTTAATGTGGTTTTAGCCACAAGCACATAGCTTGAACACTTGCGAGACAGATGCCCACATTTTATATATATATATATATATATTATACTATATATGTATATAATATATATATGTATATAATATAATATATATATATATATATGTATATAATATAATAATATATATATATATATGATATATATATATAATATATATATATATATATGTATATATATATATATAATATATGTATATAATATATATATATAAAATATATATATACATATATATATATGTATGTATATACATATATTATATACATATACTGTATATACACATATATATATATATACATATATATATATATATATATATATATATATATGTATGTGTCTTGTGACACTGCAGAAGCTTTTCGAAACAGTGAACGTGTGCTATAATCAAAGCTAAAAGCGGTCCAACAACCTTCAGTGATGTATTCATTTGCTGCTGTAATAGAAATACCAGATCACAGTACACGGTAGCATATACAATATAGCTATACTCATTACACACTGGAAACCATTTATTCAACAACCACATGTGTACAAAGCTTGTCACAACAAATAAAAACTATTCTGGGAACCAGCCAAACCTTAAGAGAAGCTATTTGGCAGTACCATGGAAAACCAAGAAGGTCTTCCTAAATGGCAAATTACATTTTGAAAAACTATGTGAAAGCTTCCAGCTTATTCCATCCTCCAGTGTTCATTGATACACCATTTGGCAGCCCTGGTGGTACTATGCAAGACGTCTGCTTTATCCTATTTGCGAACAATAATGAGCGCACACAGATACATACATGCCTGTCACATCCAGAATTTATACAGATAACAAGAAACCTCGCTAAAACCCATTTGAAACAAAGCCTGTACATAAGAGCTTTTCTGCTCCGTTTAGCAAATGTAAACCCAAATGTACTGGTTAATGTTATAGCTGAAATTCTTAATAAAAAATGCCTTTTTTAAGGTAATGACAGCGTACCTCATGATGAGAAAGACCCTGAACCCCTACCAGCTCACTAACTGCAAGTCACTCTTAATAAGTAAGTCGGCTAAACACCTAAAATGGAAATTGAATAACCTGCCTTGACGGCTGTTCACAGACGCACGAACCATCTGCTCTGAGCATCTCATAACTGCAGTAAAAGAGAGAGAAACCTCAAACCCTGCGAGAGAAGTGACAGGGAACGCATAATGAAGAGGAGCTGTCAGGCTGGATTTAAACTGTGACACCAAGAAAAGAAGGAGGAAAATGGCTGAGAGGAAGGATCTCAGTACTGTGAAAGAAACACGTGAATGGACAAATTATGATTTTTCTTTTAAATGCTGCCTGTTTAAATAACGCATCCTGTCATTAGTCGGCAGTACAGGTCAAGCTCCACAAATACTGGAACTTACATTTCCTTGAAACAGCTTCCTCCAGTGATGACTTTGCTGCTTTCAAATGGTGCGGTGTTTACCGTGTTTACAGGAAGGGCCCGTGTGAAGGAGGCCCTCTTGTGGTTTTCATGAGCTCATAACAGCAAAATTTCGAAAACGTTCATGTTCACCAGTGGAAACTTGTTTGTTATAACAGAAGTGGTTGGCGAATATATTTTATATATATTTGATGTTTTTGAGTGAGATACTGATATTCCCACTGGCCTCACCTTTTTGTTATGCTTTAATATCGCATACATTGGTCGTTAGCTTGCTTTTAAACGTTTAAACTTGGTGGCATACAGATGTTAACAGCGGCGGTCTTCTCACGACTTACTGTTTGAATACCAAGCATTTTGTACATCGCTTCCCACGATGTAGCCACAAATTCACGAGTAATTCATAAAAGAATATTTGTCGCAATTAGTCTGAACTATGTATTTTGTTCAAAACTAATTCATGTCTGTAATATGTCCATCACTGTGCTGGAATTAATTCAGTGAGATGCTGTATGTGTGCAAGTGAACTGTTCTTACTAACCTTGGCTCACTGACCATGGTGATCACACATACTTGCTGTGGCCCCACACTGGTCCACGTCTTTGCAAGCGATACAATGGCACTGGCATCAAGAAGACCATATCCGTATGAATGGCTAACTGCAGAAACCAGCAGAGAAAAGAAGAAACACACACATAAATGTTACCCTGCTGAGAGCAGCATCTTCGCCCTCCTAGCTCATGCACACAAGTTACACAGCGTGCATCTTATCCAACCTCTCTGTCCACTTCTTGTGCCTTGCATTTCTAATGGGTTTGGTTTATTACATGCATAATTAATTAATGAGCCTTAAAGGCATTTGTAAACTGCAGAGGGAGGAAGAGAACTAGAAAGAAGTTGCTGTACCTTTGCGGCCAACCCCATTGGTTCTCCAGTCGTTGGTGAGCAGGTGGGCAGGGTGAGAAGTTCGCACAACCAGATGTTGCATATCCCTCCAGGTCAGGTTTTTACTGGAAGACGTGCAAACGCAGGCACACACAGAAACGTACATAAAACAAGAGGGAGGAACACACAAACACAAACAAATAAACAAGTTGAGGCACTGAAACAGTCTTTGAAAATACATCCTACAGCCTTAACCTGCAGATGGACAGCTGATCAAACACAAGACACAATAAGGTACCAGTCACATTCATTTTCTTCTGTTTTTTCCTCTGGCAAAATGTCATGTCAAGAAACAAGAAACCTAAATGTTTCTTTGAATGTAACAGACATAAAAGGGTTTTACATGGATTTGGAGTGAGGTTTGCTTCTCTGCTGGGATTAACCACACACAGGCAATTAATTCATAGGCATTTGATATAGTCAATCTTTTCTCATCAGACCCAGTCTTAACTGCAGTCTTTTCTTCTCACCTCACTCAGTTGTCTCGAAAGACTAATTACTCATTTTCAGGACTATTCCAACGTTCATGTTTGTCCCTCCATTAGTGCTGCGTGACTAGATAAGAATGATTAGCGCTCACATCCAAATTGAGCTGTTTGTAAATGCACAGTTGAAATCTGTGGCAGAGGAGTAATTCATAAAATGGCATAATCAAGCAGAATTAATGAGTAAACACGCAGCACCAGCAGCTAAAGCTTGATTCAGTGCAAAATTGTTAAATTTTTAAAAACCTGGCTTTGAAAAGTGTGCGCAACAAAAAAGCATAAATAATTTACCTTTTTAAAATATTTATAATGTAGAATCTGATGCTGAAACTTCTAACCACAAGCAGGAAACAGCAGGGCAATAATTCAAACTACTTTAGAAAAATTACTGCACAAGTCGTGTTTTTAAAATATATCTTTTAATATGTATCTTTTCCATAGGATAAAACTGTGTTAAGCAAAAAAAAAAAAGGGGGAAAAATAGATGGGGGAGGCTTAGACGGAGGATGTACAGCTGAATTGAAAGACTAAAAAAAAATGGTGATAAGAGCTTACTTGGCCTCAAGGGCAAGAGCGATGATCCCAGCAGCCAGCGGAGCGGAGGCAGAGGTGCCTGTGTGAGAGTCTGTGCATTTTGATTTAAGGTCTGTAGTCACCTGAGAAAGATGAACAGAGAAGGCTTAACTCCAACCGTATTATTCCATTATTATATCATACTTGCATCATTAGAAAAATCAGAGGCTCTCACAGGGCTGTACTTGTGCATGTTCACAACAAAAAAATAAATATTTTACAATATTGCATCCTGCCAACTTGGAATCTGCCTCCCCTAAATAAGCAAAAATGTTTTATTCTCCATCGTCTTGTCACATATTTGCCGGGTGCGAGAATCGCCTAATGGGCAAAAAGTCATCAGCTGGAAAATTGTTGAGCTTATGCTCTTTTTTCTTTTGAGCGAGATTCTTAACAAACCCCTCTAGCAAAGACACCCTCAGTGACCCACAGCAGCGCGCTGTGCTTGTGCTGGGCAGCTCCCAGGTGTGAATATCTACAGCTGCATGAATACAGAGCAAAATGTGGCAGAACCAGAGTGTTTGCACTCAGCAAAACCCATTTCTTCAAGGATAAAGGTTACGATGCTCTGCCTTGCGAAAAGCTCCAAGTCACCCACTGTGCAATCCTAAAGGGCAGGTCATCCTATGTTACTGGATAAGATTGATGCAAAAGCAGTCAGCAAAGGGCTCAATATGCTGACCAATGCAGAATGAGAAATCCACAGACAGAATGACCTCAATGGTCATTACTCATTCAGGTGCTTGACATGTTTTTTTTTATACTTTGGATTGAAAGGATAATATAAAGTTTGATTAAAAAAAAAACACACTAAACAGACGTTAAGATATGCGCTCCGACATAACCACAGAGCCCCCCCCCTCCTCTCTGTCTCTTCCGCTACTACATCTCTTCATTCCTGAGTCCATAAATGACAGCATCATTAAATGAATACATCACTGAAGCATTGAGGGACCAGCCAACATGTCACGGATATGTCAGAAGCTGTCCGTCCAATTGGTTTGGCTGAGGCTGCATTCAAGGGATAGAAAGTGTGTGCGCGTGTGAGATGTAGTGTTTGTGGCAAGAATGTTAAGCAGCAACAGATTGCAAGACAGAGTTTCAGCCGTTCACAATTCATCATCATTTTAATGGCCCAAGACTGGATGGACGGAAAAGACAAGGGAAGAAAATGAGCAATGAATGAATAAGTCACGCTGTGATTCATAAACAAGATAAATAATAAAGCTCAACATCACAAAGCTACAAATTGACTGTGATAAAATTCATTTTCTGTGCTCTTTATCTTTTTGGGCTCAAGGAATTTTCAGAGGGATTATTTAAAAATGCTGTGGTGCTATAGGAAAACAATAATAAGTTGAAGGCTGGACCCTTTGGTCATACATTTATATTGTTACAAGCATATATAGTGCAGTGGTCATACCAGCTTCACTAACAGACTATTTCACCAGTGACAGTGGCAGAAAGGCAGAAAGTTGGTGTGACAGTCCGCAGCTTGTATGAGAGCAACAGGAAAAAGCAGAGAAAGACAGAAAACACAGCCATAACTCACTATCTGTTTCTCGTTGAGATTTCCCGAGCTGTAGGTGCTGGCGAGGGTGGAGGAGCAAGCCTCGCTGTACCAGGGGACATTTCCGTTCTGCGTGGAGCTGCTGATGGACAGGGTGTAGATGCTGTTGGTGTAGCCGTCGCAGTTACAGCTGTCCTTCTCTCTTCCTCCATTCCCAGAAGCCCACACAAAGATCGAGCCCAAACCGCCACGACCCTGGAGAATGCGAAGTACATTTTAAAATAACAACAACAGAGATCTCGGCATGCATTTATGCCTCAGACCACCACTACCCAGAAAAGAACAGACTCTCATTCAATATTTAATAGGGATCCCAATTATAGGAGACCAAATTCATTTCAGGGCTCATTTCAAAATGGGCCCATTAAAACCCAGCATACATCACAGAGGCCGGGGTGGTCACTCAGTAAATTACAAAGAGCTAAATATCGCACGACAGCGGTGCAATTCAAAAAGGCACTATATGACAACAGCACATTGTAATAAATCATCCAACCTCTCAGCCTTTGAAGTGCAATAATTTTCATTTAAAAGCTGCATTATTGTATTGAGTGGCACTGTCTCTCCCTGTATTGATCAATTCCAGCTCCGAACCACCCACGTCACCATCTGACAGCACTGTCACTGTGGCAATTATCTTTGTAGTGAGCGTCAGAGGTTCCAATCAGCTTCATGGCACATGCCTTGAATCCTGCAGCTCTATAACAAGAGTCGGGGTTAGCGAGATGGATGCCTTTATTCATGGAGAACAGATGTGAGAGCCGGGGGTGTAATCTCTATCCCTATTAATCTGTTGACTTGTTCATTTAACATATCTGACACAGACTCAGTGTGACACATGCATGAAAACAAGAGCTGCTATTTACAACAGGACTGATGATACAAACGTGTGCTCCCCTTCTTCATTAATATTCATTGCCTTTTTGTAAGTTGCTGACAGGCTTGTTTTGAAAAATCCAAAAATTACACTCTATCTGCATATGCATACAGATAAGGATGTGTTTGGAAAATTTAGATTAGAAATGCTTGTCAAGTAATTTAAAGCTCCAGTAACTGTTTAATTGGAACTCTTACAAACAAACCTGATTTTCTTTCTTAAAGAAACCGCATGCTGGCTGAGGATGAGCTGGCAGTTAAATTAGTGCCCTTCAACTAATATTTAATTTCTAAAAATATAAAAATATAATTTCCATCAGTGCTACTTCTATTCATGTCCCCAAATTTCCCTCCCTGGTGGCTTTTAGAGGACATTCCTTTCCATTCATAATTGTCAGTGTCAAATAATGCTTTGTTCTTCTCGCTTGTGTCCTCTCATGCTTGAACAGTTCAATTACTGACTGCTGAAAGGAAGCAACAAACAGGCAGTAAATAATTTCAGTCTCACACAAACACACCACCACACACACACCTCTGTAACTCCACGCAGAAAGGCTTCTTTGGCGAGTTTTGCAGGCCCATCAACGGTTTTGCCGTCATCTTCCGGACCCCAACTGGCGCTGTAGATGTCGATGTGTTGGGGATTCAGACTGAGGGACTGGGCCTCCACCATGTCAGTCACCTCGCCGTCCAGCATACGCACACCTGCAGGCATGATACCAAATGTAAATGTACGCATGCACACACAGACATACACACCAGATGACAAAACATTTCCTTAGCACTTCCACACTGTGGTTTTGTAGTATTAGATAACAGACGTGTAACGGGTGATTTGTGCGTTAACCTTTGTAGGTTGTGAAAAAGCATTTATTTTATTATCTTTTTGTAAGAAGGAGTGACTTTGTATGTAATTAAATACAGTGGTAAAGTTGGTGGTTCATGGACAATGTCAGTACAAACAAGATCAGTACTATTTACCCTGAATATATAACCATGTACTTTAAATATTGACCTTTCAGTGAGCAGTACCTCCCTAATACTTGACTTTTCAAACGCTGCAGAGCATGTGATACTTCCATTTCCCCACCGTTCAGTGGGAAATGCCAATATCACAGTAGCCACTTTTGAATTATTGAAGAAGAACATCACTAGTACATTTTTAACATTTAAAAGAAAAACTTGTATATCTCAGCTTATGGTAACATTAGCTGCTGTTAGTTTAACACATCTGAAATTCAAACAAAACAGTTAGCAGTTGACTGTGGTATGGGATTTATTTATTTTTAAAAAAGAAGTCTGGATCTGCTGCAACAGTATTGATCCATGTGTATCACTGTATATTATGAATACTATAGTGTGAGAGTGCAATGCTAACTTGGTGAATATTTGCCCTCAGAAAAGTACACTGAAGGATGAAGTGCTGCAGGTGGTGACAATCTTGCAAAACCTTGTTATTCTAGTCTGCAGCTCAGTGTCATGGTGCTGGATATTCACCTGACAATATGTGGGACAGAGCTGCTGTAGCAACTATTTTGCATACTTACACATTTGCCTGCAATGCTGTACAATGTTGGTGTGTATTTGTGAAGCTCCTGCAGTGGCGCCGGGCATGTTATTTGCTTTCTGTGCATCCACCGTGCATGTTATTAAGCCTCCCACCGTGTACATGAAGTGCTATCTCTATTGATTTTATGTGGTGCCTGAACTGGTTTGGAAAAAAAATAATAAACTGAAATGCATTGTGGGCGAACTAACTCCTCAAGTGTGAAACAGAATCCTGAAACTGCACATCCAGATAAAAAGATGAAAGAAGAACATTAGTCTTCCTCTACATGTCTAGAGCAGCAGTCGCAGTTTTAATTGGTGTAAACTGGATCAGATTCACGGTTGTTTTAGGAGATGTCACCAACTCAGCCGGGCTTCACCTAAAGCTCATTTACGAGGTTAATTAAAAGTGAAAGCTGATCAGTGCTGTTCCAGAGATGAACCATAAACATAGACATAATAATGAAGGCTAGGTATACAGAGAGTGATGCTTGTCCCAACCAATTATTTCTGCCTCAAGCTCAGAAGCTTTTCTTGCAACAGAACTCTTTCTCTCTTGCAGTAACACTCCTCCACAGACAGGTCGGTGAAAAATCAAAGACCCGTTAAAAAACAAACTAATTTCCCCCTTTGATGCATTGCAGGTCAGGTTCCTCCATGCCTCTCTATATAGGTTAGAGTAACTTTGCAGTCACTCTTTGAAGTTCTCCAAAAGCATCACACAGGCTGTGAGCTGTGCATGTTTCCATGGCAGCCTGCAGGTCTATGAGAGGACCATGTGATCCGCTGAGGAGACTATCTCCAGCACCAAAATATCATCCCCAAAACCAGACCAATACAGTAAATGGAGCCTGAATCGAGCTTTTCTTTGTATACACAGCACCATATCATAAACATCAATGTTAGGAGGATGCCTTCCTCCACAAAATAGTTAGTTCAGACTAGAAGTAGAGGGATGCTACTCTGTGTAAAGGTATCACACTCCACCAACCAACACTATTAAAGCTTTCAAGTGACCACATTTGTTGTTCATTTGAGTTATTGTGAGTGTAAAAACAACTAGCTGAGGTTTCATTAACAAACCTACATGAAAGTGTTTCGGTCTTCAATCACCTGCCTGCCTGTAAGTAATTAAAATGGTCTGCTATTTTCTTCAGCTCATGCCAGATAGTAAGAGTAACAGCAAGAGTTGGTATGTGAGTAAGGTAAATTTCTGATTTTGGATTTATGGCAGCTTAAGCTGTTGACCTTCTGGTTTCAAAGCTGGGCAAAAAAAAAAAAAAAAAAAAGCATGCATTTTAGTTGGAACTGAGTTTTTCTTTCAGTCCAACAGAAGGATAAGTTTTATTCTGGACGATCAAAGCCAGGAAATCTGTATTCGGAACTACCATAGAGATACTTCACAGGAGAGTCCACTGGCTGAATAATGAGCTATAGTTCTGTAGGTGGCATGGGGGCAGGTGATCCTGTGCTGGGAGTCACAGCAGCTTCTGCATCACTCTGTCTGCACTCCGCCTTTGTAGTCCATACTAACTGGCAGGAAGATTTCTTTAAGACCTGCCTGGCTTCTTTGCCCTGTGTTTCAGATGGTTTAGAAAACGCCATTTGTCAGGCTTCAAGCCGTTTAGAACTACTGCAGGACCAGCACTGTCTGGTTTCTTTTTGTGTTTTTGTTTTATGTATGCATCACTTCAGTCTACCTGGGAAACCTTAATTTTTCGACACATTATAGTTTTAAGATTAGAATTAAAAGATTAGTGGCACAAGAATTTTAGATGACTGAAAAGCCTCCTGCTCTAACTGCACCAGAGAAAACTTGCTATGTTAGACAAGCTGGTTGCTGTGTGGTATATTCACACTTGTCAACCGGAATAATTGCAAAGAGGTTTTTTGACTCTGTCTGAAATAGTTCACACTTTATCACACCTGAGAGTAGGCAGAAGGCCGTTACGATTAGCAGAGGTAATGAGAGAGAGCATGCTCAGGAATGAATGAGCTCCTGCAGTTAAAAGGTCTACACATCATTATGTTACATCCTGCTACACATCCTCAACACTGAAACAAGAAATAAGAAATAAGCAATTACCAATACAAAACATGTGCGCATGTACTTGCAGTGTCGTCGTTAACAAACATTAACAGCACATTTAATGTGTCCAGAGTTTAAAACTCACACTGGGAGGGGATGCATTAAATAAAACAAAATGATACAATCAAATTGTTTACAAAGGAAATGTTAGATAAATCAACTTTGATTTTAATATCAGAGAGCTACTTAAGTCTCTATTGCAAAACTGGGTGCGGAAACTATAAAAACTGTTCCCTTCATGTAAGCAGAAGGAAAACAACCCATCAGGGTGCAAATGGCTTTTCAGAACAAACAAATTAATATTTCATGGTATTTTAGCATGCTCACAGCGTTTGTATCATGTCTTAAATGAGCAGATTCTGCAATGTGATTACGTCTCTGACACAGACAACCGTTTTTAATCTTAACAGTTCGGTATTCACACTTTGACACACTGAAACATTGATCATAAATGCACAGTAAGTTACTAGGAAATTACCTACGCAATCCCCAACACATGATTTGCACAAGACTGTCCGTTTTCCTATGAATCTATTAATATATATCTGACTACTGGAATAGTTGTTTCATCTCTACCCACCACAAAACTTATGAACAAAGCATTTGAAAAACAAATGCAACCAGGGAAGGGGAGAATTAGGAAAAAACAGAAACTTAAAGTAAAAGAAAGGGACAATAACTTGTTCTTCATTCACTTGAGTCACTTTCTAAATAAAAATGGGGGAGGATGAAACATGGGAATATTCTCCAAGCACACAATAGTGGAGACAGGCATTGGGTGATGAAATTTCATTGGCCACAGTGACACAATTTAAGTACAAGCACAAGCATGTTTCATACATAGAGGATATGTTCAAGTCGCGGTTGCATCACTGGAAAACTGCAGTGGCAGACATCACAGCACGGTGTCGACTAGACCTTATCAAATGTATGTTATGACAATTCCACTTCAGTCCATCTGTTCTTTTTTAAGTTTGCAGCAAAGTAGTTAAACTTTAGGGACCATTTCATTTCTCATGACTTCGGATACACGACCACAATCTTCAAATATTAGTTTTTAGTTTGAGTTTTAGGTAGTATGTAGTTTTAGGAATTTGAATTTAAGAAACTCCTCATTTACTGATGTTGAGTTTTTGCTGACACGGTGAAAGAGTTGTGTTAAGTAAACTGCTCATTTTTGTGGGCGTTACTAGTGGTGGTTTGGGTTGGAAAGAGAGTCTCTCTCGGTTATGTCAGTAGATGAGATGGGGTTGAGCATTTGAAATCAGCTACTACAACGGCCAACGTGTACACAAGCGGAGAACATTAAGCTTGACAGTATGTTAATGCAGATTCAATAAAAGCACTGTGCCATCTCAGAAACTAAATTTCAGTACTGCTACTCCATACAAAACCAATACACTTATAGCGCACACAGCAACCCATATAACAACTGCAGTGATGTTCAAAAATATTCAGTGGCATGCTGTGCCTGGGAAATGGACTGAAAATAACATGGGCGCTGTAGAATAAGGATTTCACATATTCTGCTCGTGAAAAATGAAAAGACCTGAGATGAAACTACGGTTTGCCTCTGTGAGATTAAATCAATCATCTACACCGTACCTCCAATCTTTGCATCGTAGGCCACGCCAACTCCACAGATCCCATTGTTGGCTACCGCTGCCACTTCTCCTGCACATCGTGTTCCATGCCTGAGGAGGAAGGAGAATGAGAACGTCAGAGGAAAAGTTTTCTTCTAAGTATCGTTCACCTAATAACATTTTACTGCATATATAGCCAGGGGTAGTGCATACATCTAACAAAGGTTGCTTTTGTAATAATGTGCTCAATCCTGCAGTGTGGTTGAGCTGAGGACTGGGAGAAAATAAACTTGTGCAGACAGGTTCTTGGCCCTGATGACTTTTTAAATAAATCTGAATTCCCATTTTTAAAAAAATGAATGACTGGAGACCACAGTGCATTATCTATGGCCTTCTAGATAACATACTCCCACCACACATGGGAGGAAATTGTGAATTAGTTTTGCCATTTTCACAATACATCTTCCATTAAGCCTGAGCCTCTGTAGTAAGATATAGCTCAAGGCACAGCACTGTAGAGATCCAAAAGCCACCACAGAGGGCTGATGATCACATTCCAGTCAGGTGCATTCCCCAGGCCTGCCAGATGGATATGCGTACTTCATGACCTCCAAACAGTGGTGCAATCCCTGCTGAGTTGCAGCCATTTCTAGGTAGGGATGCTGGATCCTGTGCAACATTATTATACAACAGAGATGGTGGACCTTCACTACAGAAGGAACTACTCAGGCCAGCAGGCTTTCATCAAGGCACTCCGATTAACCAGCAAAACCACAAAGCAAATAACTGGACGTTAGCAGTGAACATCATCCACTGACAAAACGGACCACACTGAGGTCAAGTTTGATGTAATTTAGGCTGATGCATGGCCTGCTAAAACTGCCATTGCTACTTATTATTAATGGATATTAAATTCATTCTTCAGCCCATGGATCATGTTACCTGAAGAGCATTTTAAACCCTTCCATGAAAAGAAGAGTCAGAGGCCCCAGGAGCCATAGCCTTTCCCATATACTGTTACTAATCAAATCATTCTTGAGACTTATAGATTTGTTAAAAACACGAGTATAATGACAGTGGGTCACCGTATTCTAATTCATTTGAGTCCCCAGAGTACCCCTTAGAGACCGTGATGAGCTGAGAGGGTGAAGGTTAATGTGAGCGCCGACAACACGTTTCAAATGTGTCGCTGGACACCAGTTAGATGGAGATAGATGCTAGGCTATATACCATGCTGAGAGGAAACCGACTGCTGGATAAAAAAAACATCTTTGAAAGCACAAAAGTAAGCACACACAAATGTCATCTGGATGATTTTCCACACAACGTTATCACTACATTCCTGGAGGAGCTAGTCTGTTGACTTTGGAGCCTTAAGTCCTACAGCGTCTGTGTTTGTGATGTAACTGATGATAAGGAGCAGCTCAGGTGTCTACGGTGGGATGTCGGGCATGCACAAGCCCATCCCTGCAATGTTCAACTGAACCTTTTTTTCAAGCCTCCTGTGACATATTCATTAGAGTCACTTACAGGGTAAACTGATTCATGGGATAGAGGCGAAGCCCTTGGTTCCAGAACTTGATTACACAACTTCCATTGAATTGCTTGCATAATCAGGTTTTTGGGAGTTATTTTCTTGGGAGTGATAAAATGGATACAAGAAGATATCATTTGACTTCTCCCACTCACAGCTAAGGTCAGTAAGAATGTCAGGAAGAGTGCATCTGTGGGCCAAACACTTGCCGCTTGTATTTATTCAACATGACTTACAGGGGACTCTAATAATGCTCCGAGCACAATGGCTCTGTGTGAATCCAATCAACAATGTTTGGCCCATAATATTACTTCCAATGTCTTTTAAAACACTGTATTGGATTAAATAAGTCACATATGATATAAACTACCACACGAAATAGACGCTAAAGGCAAACAATGAATCTGTGCGTCCATCTGTCAAAAGGATGATCAGTCATAAGGACAGGCCTCAAGCCGATACCAGTCCTCCGACGGTGAGAGCAAGATGCAGCTGTAGGAATGAATACTGGCTCACTGATTGTCCTCATTATTGTCGTCTTAAGGTCCTGACACGAGCTCATCACATGACACCACACTTGGATTGAACCTCAGGCTCAGGGCTTAGAAAGGAGACTAGTGTGTAAGAGCTCATCACATGAAGTGTTCCAGTGAAACCACTCTGAGACATTGTCTGCAGGAACAAAGAGGTGTCTGTCACTATAAGTGCAGCAGTATTCAGTTGTTGACATGTCACAGACCACTTATTACTGCCCCTATGTGTCCCTGATAAAAATCTATATATTCATTTTCACGCTACAAAACCAAAAATGCTTGAGCTCTCAAATATATTAACATATACTTGTTGGGTTACCTATACTACAGGAACGTAACTGCTTACACGACAATAAAAAGAACTGTGACATTGATTATAATTGTCTGTAATTTATTTAAAACTGTTTTCCATCATACATTCATGTCTAGACATGCACCGCTTCAGTACCACGACTGTCCCACCAGTCAAATTTACACGAGCTTACAGCAGACCAAAACAGACTCAGTGAAGCAACACCCCATTAACTGGGGTTCTTCCCACTTCACCAACATTACGCAAACCATCTGACCGATGGTACACACCTACATTGCTCACAGCATCAGCTTTCATCTTAACTAATGGCAGCAAAAGTCTGACTTATTTGTTGGAAATATTCAAAAAAAACAACCTTCAACCTTTGGTAGCTGACACAATAACTCAGGCTTCTTGCACCACACATAATGGTGGTAATAGAAGATTATGGTGAATAAAGTGCAATTTCAGGAAGGACTTGTTTCCATTACAGCAAGTACAAACCCCATGGCAGACTCCAGGCACGGAAACTAACTCAGGTTACAGCAACTACAGTTGGCAGCCGGCCCAAGGCCAACAACATGATCAGTATTCCTTCCCCCAGCTGGCAGGACCATCATCAGTGTACAAAACATGAACAATCTCTCTCTCTTTCTCTCTCTCTCTCCGATGACTTGCTAAAGAGACGTGCTATTGTCACACAGATGTGTTCAAACTGTGTCTGTGAAATAAGAGCATACTGTAGTTAGGGAAACTATTCAGAACTTTGAGAAAAGGATTATGTGATAGGTAATACTTATTTTGGCTTCTACAGTGTAAGGTAAATATAAATTAGTTACTTAAAATGAGGAAGACTAAAAGGGAAAAGAAATACGAAATGCAAAATTCCTGTACAATTATTAAATGATAGGTACAAGAACTGCGCTAACACACCCAGACTGAACATAATGTAGAGATGTAGAGAACACTATCAAAACATTCCTCTAAGGTTTACTCCTGCAGTGCCATAATGTGAAATATGTACTTGTCCAACATTGCATTGATTCCTTTTTATTTTTAAGTCCCAGTCCTTACCCATATTCAGAATCTGGCACACTACGTTTTTCTTCTTTTTTATTTATTTTTTATCTTGCATTCGCTTAATTACATCGTCAGGGGGAATAAAGAACCACTGAAGTTCTTGAGACTGTGGATAGTGACATTTGCTGTTCATTAGTCTCTGGGCTGTGCTGAAGCTCAAAGGTAAATCTGAACAACTGTTTTGCTCTACTCATTCTCAAGTCTGTTAATGGTTCTGCCAGTCTACTAATGAGCTGGCTTACAGGACAAAAGGTCTGCGATGTTTATAGAGCACAGTAAAGAGATGAATGTGAAGTAAATGCCTAGAGAGAGATTAATGTAAGGTTGGGTGGTATTAATCAGCTTGCTGTTATCAGTACCGTTAAATATGTCCTTTCATCTATTTCTTTGTGCTGAGTATTTCTAAATTTCCATATGTAATCAGTCGCTACTTTCCTCTCTACTGTTTAACAGTTTTGTTCTGCATGTTTATTGCACATGATGAATACAGTGATTGTGGCTGTCATAGTTCAAATTATAAGAGGTAACCTTGCACTAAATTAGGAAGAAATGAATAGAGAATTTCAGCTATAGACACTGTGCCAGTTTAATCAGGTTTAATCCAGAAAATGCACATTTGGAAACTGTCCTGATCTGAGTGAGAGAAAACCCTGGCAAGAGTAACATCTAGCTCACATGCTCTTTTAGATAAACATAGGGGTGAATGGTCTTCATTGCTCCCCGTATGCTGGGGAAGAAAGACAGCTTTATGAAGGTGAACAAAGTTGGGCTTTCTGCAGGGAACAGACACTTACAGTCCTGCTCAACCTTACGCAGCTTCATGCCCGCCCACAGGTTATTTACACATGAATCTGCACAAACTTTACTGTAAAGCAAAAACATTCCCACACTCTCACAGACATACAGATATGCCCCCTCCAATTGGTCCAGTCACAAGAAAGACACGGAGAGCTGGGTGGCAACAGATAAGGGCTGAGGTGAGCGAGGGTTGGAAAAAGTGCAGCCAAAAAGAAGGAAACATCAATAGTAAGTGTCTTAGCTGGGATCTGGGCCACTATGAGCCGCCAGAAGCGCTTAAGCGTGCCTTGGCATAGATTTTGGATATGCTTAGCTACACCAGAGGGATGTTCTCCCACATTTGTCCAGAAATTCCACGATTTAGTGTTTTGTTGATGGTGGTAAAATTTTCCTGGCACTGGCAGAGAATCTTAAAATCCCCCAGCTTGGCTCAATTAGAAAGCAACGGCATACTGTTTGCACTGTTTCCATGTTTATCAAAACTTTTACTGACAATTGTGTGTGGTGTGTGTGTGGTTCTGTGCACCATAAACTCTATTTTTAGAATGACAACAATTACAGCTTCTACAATGAGCCTCCACCCCCTCTCTGTTTGACAAAGCCTTTAAGGCGCTGATGCAGCATTAGCATAGTTACAGTATGTTTGGGCCATTCTGTTGCTCTTACTGCATCCCCCTGAATGCAGTATTGATAGGGCCCACTCCAGACTGCTGTCTCTGCCGCTCTCTCTGTTTGAAATTCACCCATGCTTAACTATCATCTTCTCTGTCTATCACCAACAATCATGGTGAGCCTCAAGTTAAAAAAGCCTCTGAGGCCAGTGGCCCACAAACAGCTGATTACAGCAAATAAATTCAGAAAGGAGGCAGGCAGCGAGAATGACCGACTGACAAGCAAGGGCTCTCCTGAGCCAAGAGATTTGCCGCTTCATTAATGCCGTTTCATTAATGCTGATGAACTTAATTCAATTAATTCTCCACAAGACATCCTTGTGGTGGTAAACAGCTCCTAATACCATCTGCAGATGCCACAGCAATAAAGCCATTTTCTTCACACGCTACCTTAATCCTGGTGAAGATTTAAACTGTTTACCCAGGCTATAGAGATGTCCTGGTGGCACCTGGGTGGCTGATTAGGCCAAATCAAAACTGCGATAGAGGTATAATTCAAATTACGAGTCACAGTCTATTTTGTGAAGTAAACATGGCAGAAAACTTCAGAACTCTTCCAGACTAAACAGACCCAAATGACCTTTTATTGGATTTGTTCTTTTAATTGGTGCTGTTAGACTCAACAGTCAATGGGAACAGTCATAAGCCTATTTGCATGTTGGTTATCAGCTATTAGACAGCAAGGCAGACAAATTAATTTACCAGGGTAATTTTATCCTGACATTTCCCCGACACAGCTGGCACTTACAGAGACATGAGTAGGAAGGCCAAAAGACAAACAGTGGAATTAAGCTGTTATCTATGTAGACTTGTACCTGTTGTCATTAAGCTGCGTGTATCTCGGCTGAGGATCTGGGTCGCCATCATTCACATCATAGCTGGCATTTGGGTCCTTTAAAGAGACGGATAAAACGGTTAGAGTCAGGTTTCTCCCAATTTGGAGATCCAGATCAGTTTATTGTTATCATCCATTATTTAAGAAATAATAAGAACACAGAAATAGTTATTAAAATGCATCCAAACACATAATTAATTAATTTAAACCCTGCTCCCTTTGTTCTGTTCAGCTGTGCCTACAGCAAGACAACTCGTTCGGGAGTCATACTCACATAGTTCTGCATCAGGTCGGGATGGTTCTTCTCGATTCCATCATCCAGGATGGACACCACCACACCTTTGCCTGTGTAGCCCATCTGCCATGCAGCTTTGGCATTCAAGTCACGGTGGTTGCTGTTGTACTGCGGATGGAGAAACCAAATGAATTAGATGGAATTTAATTATCTGAGAGACATCTGCGTGCTGACAAGAATGAGCCCGTGGGTAAATCTGGAAGGGCTTACTTTTAAAAGAATTTAAACATTTAGACGAAGTCTTAACTTTTGACCGGTGCATCCACTTCTATTGAATTTCATTCATTCGTCTATAGAGACGAAGTTCAGCAAGCGCCAGTACCATGTTTGTATTTATTTCATTTATTATTGATACCAAGTAAAGGTGAAGATAATGTCACACAGTAATCATTCTGTGTGCTTTCTGATAGGCTCTTGACATGCAGCTCGACCTCTGGTCAATAGCCATGTCTGGTTTTCAACAACTTCAAAGCTCTTCTCTTCAAAGTGTACCGTTAAAATATAATGTGTCTGATGTACCTCTTACTGCCTTTTCCTCTAATATTTCAGGCCCTAGTGAGTGCAGTTTATCAGACAGGATTAGTTCTGTTCCTCAACCTTGTAACGTCATTGACACTTAAAACATCAAAAAGAAAATCAATTAAAGCTGAAAGTTGTGATCTGAAATGCTGATTCACACTGAAAGGGGCCTTTTGCATCTGACACACTGTGTGCATAATAAATCTAAAAGGCATGTTCAAGGTTTCCTTTTGCATATTGCTCATCAAGGAAGTCCCTTTCCCTAAAGTCGTCGTTTCTTCAGAACCCTAAAATATTGAGCATATGTAGAGGCAGAGAGACTGGACCGTGTTATTAATGGAGGGAAAAAAAAGATCTCTTATCAGAAATGTATTGAAGATTCTTTGTAACAGGCCGCAGATGCTGACCATTAGCATCTGTCCATCAAGGACACCCTGCAACCAGACCCACCCACACGCTCCTCTGTCCAGGCAGGTTCACTTTTAATGAGGCTCAGACTTATTTGGTGTGGGGAGACAGACAGCAACAGCGCATTACGGAAACTTGACCACCTTTGTTTTATATCGTTGCTCTTTTGATATTAAGTAACTACAATTACGTACCATTTACTCCAGCTCAAAGCGTACATATTCTGACATTATGTGACTTGTCCATAATAAATAGTTGCACCTTAAAAGATACAGCTTAACCCTATAGCAAATGCACACACGAAGATGAAAATTAGCGTGACATTTACTACGAACACAACTTTGGGTTCTGGAGAATTGCGATCAACGTTTTCACAATTTTAAAGACTAAAGCATTAATTATTAAAAATGTAATGAAAATTATGGATTATAATCCCAACATATAAATATATAACACAATAAATATTTCAGTCAGTCAAACAATCAATCAATCAATCAAACAATTAAAACAATCAAACAATCGGTGCTCTCCTAGTGCACTTCCTGCAGTCATAGTACCGTAGTAGTACAGTATAACAAAAACAAAGCTTACAACGCTTGACAAGGCAACAACGTTAAATGGCTAAATTTAATTCGTTTTTAAAAGTACTTGCCTGTAACACGGCAGCAAAAGTGCAGTAACCGGACTGCTCAACAAAATAACCAGCATCTTTTTTGAAAACAGCCAACACGGCAGTAAAGGTGCAGTTACACGGACGTTTACTGTATCAAAGTAACCAGCCTACTATACCAGAAAAGTCAGCAAAATCGATCTCCATTGACTTAAAAGCAGCTCTCGTACTGTATTTGGGCTCACTTGGTTTCTTTTTCTCTCGTTACCTGGCTCGACCTGACCTGTCTCGCTCTTGCGCCCCCTGGTGACCGTTAGCTGTAAAAATCCATAAATAAGCCGATACATTTTACTTGTAGTTAAACACGTTATTTGAACTTAGTAGAATACAACTAGGAACACTGAAACAACCCAGCAGTAGGCATTTACTCATTTGCTTGTCAAAGTGCCACTTACTACTCCAACACACAGACGAACACAGTCTATTAAAGCACAGCTATTTTGAACAAGTGTTGATGCAAGTCTGCTTTGCATCACCACAAATCTTCCTCTGCCTGAAGCAACCTCAGAGTAATTGAAGGAAGAGCAAAGCTGAACAGAAAATCTCAGGAGTTGTCACTGCGGCTTTCAGCGGGCCGATGTATCAGGGACATTCCTCCAGTCACGCGTGAAGATCAATCAACTAAAAACAAGAGCACCTCAAGATGAATCACCTTTGCCTTCCTCTGCTTTCTCTCTTTGTTGCGTTTATGTTTATAGATTGAAGGAAACCATCAATTTCTGAAAGCCATTCAAAAATTCAAAGGCACTCGTTGTATGCAAGCACGCCATTGTTAAAGCAGAATCCTTCAAGTATAGTGACCCAGACATGTGCTGCTTTTTCTGCAAACAAGACAGACACCAGACATTCAGCACAAAGATGGTATATTGAATTCATACAGGCCTGTCTTTTTACCCAGAGGACATCACAGCCCCAAATTTAATTACCTGTATTGACTGTGGGCAGATAAAAAGCTCTACCCTGCTGCAGCGATGAATTACGCCCCACAGACACACACACACACAGCCTTGGGTGCAGTGAAGTTTCTGTTGAGCAGCGTTCATACTCACCAGGTACCACTGGTCTTTGAACTTGGGATCTAAAGGTTCTACATAGACGTCTCTCTTTTTCCTCCTTTTCGACACCTGTTGTTCCGCCCAAGTCACCTAAAGGAACACAAACATGTAAGAGTTTAGTAATGCAAACAATATGATGAGGCGATGCTCTGAAAAGAAAAATACTTAAGCCGCAAAGATTAATCCTCACACAACTCAACAAAGCAGTACAAGAAATGATTATGTGCTGGCCATGAGTGTCACCGTGTCAAATGAATTAATACCGATCCCAATTCTCAGCGGGATGACAGCAGACAGGGTGAGATTAGAGGCACAGGGGCATCGTGGACTCCTCACTAATGAGACTTGCTGATGAATTCCAGAGCAGCCTGAAACTAATTAAAATTTCTGGCTGGTGTAAAACTGAATGCACCAGAACTTATTATGCTTATGGGTACACCGTAACATGTATGTAGACTGATAATATCAAAACAGAGACAGTTCTAGCACACGAGCACAACAGCAGCACAGTGTGCAGCAGGCTCTCATAATGTGGGAGCTCCTGCAGAAAATGTTGACAGAAGCAGACTGCTCACAGAGAAAATAAGCCTTCTTCATACTGCCTCTGCAGAGTTGTGCTCACTGTATAGCAAAACGCCTGGGTAGACAAGAACAAAAAAATAAAAAAAAATATATATATATATATGTTGGAGGAGGAAGACAGAGAACTGCCTGCTGCAAGGACGGAGCACCTGATGTGAAGGACAACTTAATCACAGTGCAGCTCTCACTCTCTGTCTCTGCCTCCACAGATCACCAGAGACACAAGAGGAAAAGAGGAAAAAAGCAATGAAGGTCATACTAAACGCTGAATTGAAGCAATGCCAATCCTACACTACCCAAAAATGTCATAATTGAATACTTCAAAGAGCCGAGAGGTTCGTGTGTGAGCCCAATCACGCTAAGTGGAGGAGATGCTTATACCAGGATTCATCCGATTCCTACAGGGAAGATCAGGTCAGCCCTGTGAGGTGCCACTGTGGTAGCTTACACGGAAAACCGATTGACTTATGACTGGTTTTTAGAGAGTTATACAATTAAGAGGCCTCGCACATTAAAGAAGCCACAGTGCTACTGCAGACAAAGACGGATGAATGTCACCTACAGATTTGTGGTTATTTGGTAGTTGGACGAGAAGAAATTACTGAAACTATCTGCACTTGTAACCCGGAGATCATCGAACATCGGACAGTCTCTTTAGTGTACAAGCTAACAAATAACCAAAAAAAAAAACTGGAGCTTTAAACTTTTTTGTGCTGGTGTTGTCAGCCTCTGTACACTTTGTTCTGGAAACAAATCTTTTCCATCACATACAGAAGAAGAATGTGATCTCCTGCCTTTTCATTTTATTCTTGGAAATTCCATTTCAGACAACAATGAGAAATCAATGTGGTACATGATCTTGCAGTATTTTGTGATTTTGTATTTTATTTCTATGTAATGTGAATTCCAATGTGTCCTGTGCAAAGATTAGCTCATCAGATAAATTTGAATCCAATATGGTAGAAGCTTTGAATCAAATCTAAAATGAATGTCATCAGACAAGCAGTGAATCTTTTCTTTCTCCTTAGCGAATAATCAATAAATGCACATTTATTCTGTAGGAGAGACATACCTCAGGTTTCAGAAACATTACTGCTATCTAATTAGTGAGAAAGGGTATGGGTCTAAAAATGGTTTAGACACAGAAAAGCAGCTTTAATTTTTACTTTCTGTTTAAAGAAAAGTTCAGTAATGGGTCTTTACAGCCAGAGTAACAAAGACTGTACAAGCAGTTTTTTTCAGCTGACGGTCTATGTGATTTCCCTGGTTTCATTTCCCCATCTGTTTTTCAGCCACACCTAAAATCTTGGTTTCACACTTTGTGGGTTTGATCTTTGTTGTGTGACATTTTCATGACAAACCTGTTAAGATTCTTCAGAAAAAGAATGCAATGATTGCAGTCTGGACCGACACCGGAAGGCACCAGATTGTTTACCGTAGCCATTGCATTCGATCTCATTAACACTGCATGGTGTGGTGCAACTTTTAAAACCATTACATGTAAATATGTTATGTTATTCTGTTCCCACATGACCTGGAGAGAGCTAGAAGTTGTACTGATAGCAATAAATGCTAGTTACTAAGGTGTCGCTGTAAACTAAAATAAAATAACACACAATAGAGTTAACACACTACTCAAACTACACGGTAAAGGAGTGACTGTTTAGTCATAGCTCCTCCAGAAGAAATATGCAGATGAGCTTTAGTACAGGAGCCACAATTTCTGCTCATTTCAGCTGCAGGCATCTCAATGACAGCTATTTTCTAATTTTCCCTGCCCGTCATCTTAATGTCACACAGAGTTCTTGGAAATGTCCATCAAAAGCTAGCGAAGATGGGATTTTCCACTAATTCCTATACTGAAAAGGTCTCCTTTATTCTTCGTCTTAAAGAAATGATGGTACAAATGAGTGGCCTAGGTACGGTCAAACTATTCACAAAACAAGGATATGAAATGACAGAAATATATCTTCCTGATGACACCTCACCGTGTTTACAAATCAATTTATATGTGCCAGGACCAACCCAGGCTTAACAGGAGCAAGAAACAGTGTAAGCCATATCTTCCAGCGCATGTTGAGCATATTTCCTACTTTTGGCAGTTCCTACTTTTCCAATTTCTATTTTGCAATTTTCATGTCAAGAGCCTTTTGAAATGATTTAATAGTCTGTGGCAGAACAAAAAGCAACTCAGAAGTTGAAAAACAGCATTTTCATCATAAACAGACTTTGAAAATGAAAAACTGTGTCTATCTCACACGCCCAGACTGATCCAATGCAGAACTAATGTTCACAAACAGACTCCCTTGGCTCATGTTTAGGTGGAGGGTTTTTATGTCCAACAAACACAATCCTCACCCTACCTGCCTAGCCGACCCACTGCTTTGTCCATCTTCATTACACAAACATTGCATCCTCCGTCTAAAGACAAACGGAAGCCTCAAATGCAGCATCATTACCATGAAGGACTATACTACCAGTTGCAATACGGATCAGTAACAATTCCATTTATCTTTCTGGTAAAGCTTGTTTTAATGTTACTGCAGCTCCAAAT
The DNA here is from genome assembly GCA_005024645.1 of Planiliza haematocheilus. Taxonomy (NCBI): domain Eukaryota; kingdom Metazoa; phylum Chordata; class Actinopteri; order Mugiliformes; family Mugilidae; genus Planiliza; species Planiliza haematocheilus. The sequence goes on from SRSE01000798.1 coordinate 5,364,461, forward strand.
CTGACCACAGTCATAGAAAGAGGCTTAATAAAAGGTTTAACCGCGGTCGGACAGTTGCCCAGTGCAATGCTGTGTCTGCCTATACTGTTCAATTAACCAAACAAAGACACCAAAGCCAAGTAAACTGTCTACGACAACAAACAAAAGAAACAAGAGAATGAAGCGGTGAACAGTAGAAGGCATGGAGGTAGGAGATAGAACCAAGCTTTAAATCCTCAATAGACCCATTAACAGGGCCCTGTCGTCACTCTATGAGATCTGGCAGAGGTCCAGGTGCCTTTGTCAGTAATTAGACTCTCTTCAAAGAGAGTTTACTGACTCTTTTGTTCGGGCTTCATCTCAGCCTGCTTTGAACCTACAGACACTCTCTTCGAGGTTTAAAATTCCTCCTAGTTGAAATATTTTTGAAATATTTTTTTTTTTCAGAAACACAACATGGCTGCCACTAATGTGATTTAAATTAGCATTAATCTGCTTGTTTAAAAGCTTGGACCAGGATGTTAATTGCAGCAGTTGCAGCAATATTTTGATGTTAATATGGGAGAGAGAGAGCTGAGGGGGGGGATTGGTAAAACTCATAAGTTGGTACAGAATGTGCAAAGCTCCTTTGATTAAATAAACAAGTGAATAAAACAAATTATGGTAAATTGGTGACAAGCTGACCTGACCCTTCCTTTAGAGACCTTAAACTGTAGCGCTCCACTTTCTCTGGGGTGCTGTGGGAAAAAAAGAATTCAACAACAGGAAATGGAGCAGCAGTGTTAAAGGAAATCCCAAAGAGGGAGGTGGACCAGTTCTAACATGTACGCCACAAACCCAGCAGACGTTTTTCTATAACCCAGTGTACACCTGTGTTGTGCAGACACAGAGAAACATCGAGCAGGTTTAATCAGCTGTTTAAAAGCACCTGGTCAGTTTTAATACTTCTGCAGATGCTCTTGCATAGATTTATACGGAGGCGTATCTAAATTATTGTTAATTGCCCTTGATTTTCTCTGTTTACATTCAAATATCATTAACAGAGAAATGAGCGATAAGGGAAACATTTCATAAGCACAGATAGTGTAAAGCAGGGGGAGAAGAAAATGTAATGAAATAAACCCCAAGTGGAGTCAAGGAACCCAAAAACAATTCAACAACAGCTGCTCTTTTGAATCAGTACTAGAACAAAAAGAGCACAAATTGTTTTTTTAAATGGATTTTTAGTCTGCAATACTGTATATGGACCAAAGGAAAATCCCCAGAGGTAAAGCAGGCCACCCACTAGTTTATGGGGCTAGTATGTTTATCCCAGTTCCTCATTTCCTTGCAACCTTTGGGCAAGACACTGAACCCCAAATAGCTCACACTGATTTTACAATGTTTCTTGGGATATAAACAAAACAGCTCTCAAACTGAATTCCATTTCAAATGTAATTATTCTGATGGTCATTTTTCAACATTTTTTTTTTTGGTTACACTTCTGAAATATAGAGACTTCCTGCTTCGTTTGTGTTTACATGAAACGCTTTGGGGGGTTAGGACTGTTTGCATTTTTAAACAGGTCTAGATGTGAAATAGGACAAAGCAGCTATTCAGTTCTTAGTGAATATATAAAACAGACAAAGGAATTATTAAAGAGATAATTGTTAGATTCATGTTTTTCCCTTTTAAATAAAAAAAACAGAATTCTGCGATTTATACTTTACACTTATGTTTTTTTTACTCATCAAATAGATTAAAAAGACTACCCTATTTGATCTTTTTTTTAATTATATTAACAAAAGAAATTTGCAAAAAAAATGTCCTAAGGAAGCTTCTATAATAAATACTGATACAGCTTCGTTCTCCGCTGCACTCTCTTGTATTCGCACTGCATGAATGTTAATTTGGCTCTTTTCTTTGTCCTTCCCAGTAGGGATAGGACATGGACTCATTTTCACACTAACCTCAAACACTCTGTTGAAACAGCCAGAAAATACAGAATTGGGAATTTTCAAATTAGATCAGTCAAGGAGGAAGAATTAGGTCTATAGAGGAGTACATGTATCTGGGGAGCATCCACAGAGAAGCACCAGCTCACATTAAAGTACTCGAGTAACAGTAAAATATCTTTGTGGAAGTTGTGGCTCAGCTGAGACAGCATTAAAATAAGAAAAGTGATAAAAATGAGGGCTAACGGTTTGGTTCTTTGTCCTGTTGTTGTAAGTGTTTGTGTCCTACTTAGTTTTTTGTTTTGCCAAATGCTGAATAAGTATCTGAGGTTCTTCCTCTTAACTACACTAATGATGACACCATAACTGCTAGTCATGAACAACACAACAAATCCAGCAGCGGTCCCCATGCCTCACACAACCTGCTGAAACATCAATAAAGCTGCTCCACATCCATGCAGCCGCTAAAATAAACCGTTTACCTTGGGATCTTTAAGTAGACGGACGTGTGTCCCTCTGTGATCCGACAGCGATCTCTTCACCACTGTGCGATGCCGGAAGTGATAATAATCACCAAATACCTACAAAGACAAAGAGATATAATCAGTTCTCAAATGAGGAGCGATTCATTTTCATTACATGGTGATCAACATAGGAGATCATTTGAAGAACAATTTCAGTGGCCGTCACTTTCCCACTGTAATGCATCAGTTCTTAACCCTCTAGTTTACAGTTATGATTAGGTGGTAAAGTTAACTAAAAGTAACAATGTTTGCTGGATTTTTTTTTCATATTTTTCTCTGGACAGCTGATAACAAAGAGACTCGCTGTATTTCAAAAATCTGCCTCCTTTCCAAATAACTCAAGGCTGTTCATCTTCAGCTGTAACTGACTAAATCTGGAGATGATATTTTCCAGGTAGGAATTTAATGGTCAGGCTAGGACTTACTGAGTTAACAGCAAACTGTTGTAATTCTCTCAGTATTTTGCTGGGCCTAGTAAGGCTGCCTCTAGTCAGTAGAACAAGATGCTTATTTAGATAAACCTATTTCCATATTTAATTTGTCCCCAACAACCCCATCCTGCTCATGGTACCACCATCTCGACTCACACATGTGGGAAATCTTATACGTGACCCATAATCCACTGTGCTCAATCAGCTAATACAGTATAATTGAGGTCATTAATACTGAGCAGTGACACACTTAACTTTAAAGACTCTGCTGCCTGTCTAACACATTACAGCAGAGCAGTTTCATACGGAAGACAGCTTGACAGTAAGAAGGATGATTAAAACTGACAGGGAAACCCATTTAATAATTCATTAATAAGTGAAATTGTTTATCCATGAAAAGATGAAATGTGTCTTGTTTCAAGCTCTCAAATGTGAGTGTCAGTGAGGTTATACTAGTTCTTTCCTTATCTTTGGGGTGTTAATATAGATATCGATCAGATCTAACATGACTGTAAAGAAACATATCTTTTAATATGGAGCTTAGCAGCCAGCTACTCACACCAGTATGAATGTAGTCTGTACCAAAAGCTCCATGATGGCACTAAAGAGAAAATAACTAAATGCAGTGACAGGCATAAACTACCACAGGGAGAAACATTTACAAAGTTTTGTCATCAGACGGGGATGTCTTGTGTCAAACTTGGATGTCGAGCTAAGGTACTGCAGTGTGGACTGCAACATTCCTTTACTCGAAAAGAGGCACAGCTCTGTCCCCCTACCTCCTCTGCTCCCATTTAATCACAATAACCAGGCCAATCCCAGCCAACTCGACACAAAAAGCCCCTACACACAAAACCAGTGGACAATAGGGAGGCAATAACCAAGAGGGAAGACACACTTTACAGTGATATTCGGCTCAGAGGTGGGACTACCAAGACGACAAGTCTGTGTGTGTGTGTGTGTTTGTATTAAAGAACAAGGACCAAGAAAAAGGCTGCATATAAAAGAGGATATAACATTGACTTCCCAAGCATTAGCTGTGCTGACTGTCCGTTCTTCTGAATAAGAGCAGAATAAAAGCAGGTAGCAGGTCCATTGTGTTCGCCCAGATAAGAGCCTAGGAGGCTGGACACCGATCAAAGACATGGCTGGAGAGTGGCAGAGTCCATTAAACACCCTTAAATAGCATCAATAGATAAACTTAAAAACAGTTTGCATTGCTGCCCAATTAATCCATTCAGTCAATGTTTTAGAGGATATCTTATCTTAGTTGAACACAGTTAAAACGGAAACTGCTACTTGAATTACTAGGTCATTTTGTGGATCTAACAGAGAGTGTAATAATATCCCATAGACATACATGTCATTCAGGAATATTACAATGGTAGCGACAAAGGTTTTGGTGATGGGAAAAGCAATCTCGCCCCCTCCACGGTGCTATAACAGCACTGGGCAGTGCGTCTTCAGCAGCCGACTGCTGCAGTCATGCTGTGTGAAGGAACGTTACAGCAGGTCCTTCCTTCCTGCTGTGAAGATGTACAACCAAGTCTGCTGCCAGTAGACCACAAACACATAACTACTGTTCTTGCATTTATTTAATGTTTTACTTTTCCATCTCTTGTGTGCACTTACATGCTGGTGTAACACTGCAAGTTCATCCAGTGGGATAAATTAAAAGATTATTTCACTGTATCTTATTTTGCGAGTGATTTTATTTTGAGAGTTAAAAAGCAGGAACAGATTTACTAGGGAAAAAAAGAGAGTGGTGAAGCCAGAAGGTTGGATTTCTATCACAATGGTCCCACTTTAACATTTGTTCTAATACCTACTACTTTAATGTTTGATGTAATCTGAAATAAAATAAATGTAAAAGATGACAAACCCTAGTTGAGACAGAGATTTGTTCCAACACAAAAAACCTTGCATATATGCATACATGCACACACATAGCCCTACACAGACAAGGGTCACCACCCTTTAAAAACAGCTCAACTGTTACCATATATGCAGACACACACAAAACCAGCTCACTCAACAAAACAAACTCCATTGCAGTCCTGCTAAATGTCTTCCCTGCAGCACAATCATCATCTGGCAATCAGCAACAACACTTAAGAGCTTATGTTTTCGACAGTGTAATCTCAAGACCACATTGTTTCTGTGGGGTTTAACTGCTTTCCACTGGGGGAAAATGCCATTTACAACAAAGACATTTAAATGGAAAAATGATGTGGAAACAGACAGATCAGGTCGTGTGAGTGACCATTACTGATGCGATAAAGCAGAGCTGACTGTTAGAGCAGAACAGGCTTTACCGGTGCTTTCCGAGCAGTTCGTTACAGGAGTGAGGCATTAATCCATCACCCTCATTAAAATGCATGGTAAGAGACATTGGAAAATGACTGTCTGCTGGTTTTGTTTGCATGTTTGCTCCCTCTCCGCTTGCCAAATTTACCTTGTGGGAAAGCACTTATCAGAAGTTGTCTCATCTCCAGTGACCGTTGACACAATTATGTTTTACAAAGAGCCGAACAATGTTTGAAGACAAATTGAGGAAGAGGTTTGGGGCTGCAATAAAATGATAGGAAACGGTTTTTCCGTATGGAGTCGTAAACATGAAGAAAGCCTGAGATTTTGGAAATTCAATTTGAGGAGGCCACCGCTACAGTTTAGCTACATCAGTCATGACCAGTATTCACTTTCTGTACTTAAGTAAAAGTACGGATAATTGTGTGAAATAACACTTTTGTAAAAGTAAAAGTACTGATTCAACTCCTTTACTCAAGATGAGTAAAGGATGATCTTGCCATTAATTAACAATTAAAATAAGTCATCTGTTAATTTTGCAAAATGAAAAAGGTTCTAGCAGAATAATCTAGACTGAACTGACCAGAGGTCCTGCATGAGCATCTAAGTATTTTTAGTAATTAAAAATTAAGTGGTATTGGGTTGTTGTTTTTAAACCGAGAGCTAGCTAGCGTTAGCTATAAACGATGTGTCCCCATAGCATTGCTTACGTTGTAAACTGGCTTCCAAAAAAATGTTCAGAAAGCTAATGACAGCAACAGAAACCAGGGCATATCGGATTTTTTTTTCCAAAAAGCTAATGATAGCAACAGTAACCAATGTCCTGATACTAGAACAATTAAAAAGCCTCCAGCCACTAGGTGGCAGCACAGCTCAAACTAACCATCAGGCTGCTGAATGTTCAACCCGAGTAGAAGAAACGTACAGGAACAAAGGTTTATAGAACTGATGGAGGGTATTGGAGGATATTTTCCTTTCAGTTTTGACTCTGTCTGATTTAAGGCCAGGGCATTACTATATTTTACTTGTGAATCAGCGAGTTGAGATAAATTGTAAAAATGAGACTTAGGCCCAAGCGATAAAGCCTCCTAAAATAGTTCAGCAACCTGTTTATACAATGAGGCCGGATTCTAATTACTCATTGCGGTGAATGGTTCGGACAGAGGCACAGACCGCCACAGAGGCAGTGGGACATAACAAGCACTTTCTTTTAAAAGATGGCACTGCCCGGGTTTCACACCTGGAAATGGCTTTGAACAGCTGGTCTGCCTTTCTGCACTTGGTCCTCACATGTTCTTTCCTTATTGTTACCACCTAAACTGTTTGTCTTACAGCATTCATTCTGTCTTACCCAATAACGTTTACTTTTATTTGGTTATGTATGCACTTGACAAGAGCCTAAGCTTAATTTGTTTTAGCCTCTAAGAGACCATCTTTTGCTCCAAAATGAGGGTACTTGAAGGACAAGTGCTGACTAATGCGCATTGAAGACATCGAACTCAAGTCCGAACAAACATTCGTTTCGTGAAGCCGTATAAGGCAAAATCTAGGTATCTTATTTATCAACATGCCAACAAGACATATCAACAAGATGCCGACCCATTCCTCCAGTGTGTTTATAGAGTAAATACAGATTATCATTCTTGGCACAGTCCACCGCCTTCCTCAATTATTCTGACAGAGTTGGATTAGTACATTTAATGGTGTTGACAAAAACAAGAGTACTAAACAAAATGATGAAATATGGAACATTTGAACAGGGTGGACAGGCACAACAAGGCAGTAAAAACTAGTAACTGCTCCGAAGCTAAACATTGTGTTTAGAGTTTCTCCAGAGAGCCTCAGTTCAAGCCCTGAAGACGTGGAGTACATGGAGTGTTCTATGGTCAATTGTGGGTTAAAGTGCAGAACAGCAGTGGTATGCTCCTTTGAGGATTGTTAACCTTGTGAGGTCTCTGCAGTCATGAACCACTGGAAAAGCACTCAACTGATGCTTTTGTTTGCTACTGAGGCCTTGGGCAATATGTTTGATGGAACCAAACACACCTACACACGTTTTTCAGGATGGACAATGTATGAAATGTTATACATTATAATTGTGCTTTGGATTTAGAGCACACATACCCTAATCTCTGTAATCTGTACTGAAAATTTAAGGTACTTAGATCTAACTCACCCATCTGGCGTAACATTATGACCACCTTCCTAATATTGTGTAGGTCTCCCTTGTGTCTCTGTAACAGTTGTGATTCATCAGAGAATGGACACGGGAAGGTGTTATGTGGTGCCTGGCAACAGAATGTTGTTAGTGGGGCCCTTTGGGTCCTATGGGTTAAGGGGAGGGGCCTCTGTGGATCAGCCTTGTCCCAGTGCATTCCATTGATACTTGATATCTAGCGAATTTGGAGGCCAGGTCAAAACCTTGTGTTGTTTTCCATGTGTTTTTTTGTTTTTTTTAGTTGATCCTAAATCGTTCTTGTGTGTGCGTGTGGGGATGGTGTTATTGCTATGTGTTGCGGGTTATTGCTATGGGGTGGGGGTGGTCTGGTCTAGGGGTCTAAGTAACATCCAGTCAGAAGAGTTTAAATCTGCACAAGAACTGAGTTCACCTAGATGCTTAGAAATACCTACTTGCCAGGTAAATTTAAGAAGGTAGCTAGGAGAGCTGATGTTCTTTAAAAGACAAACAGTGGCCGGCTCAAATCTTGATTGGCTTGATTTATGAAGTTAATATTAAAATAAACCAAAGAAACCAGGGAGACAGTACATGTCCCATAGATTCTTCATTTCAGGTGATGGAAAGCTCAAACACAACGAACATTCAGTCCATGTGGTAGAAAAGAGGTCAAAGGAAGCAGCGCTGTGATGTGTGTGGTGCAGTGTGGGATTCACACATTTACACTACTGTTACACTGTGAGTCATATCCGATAAAAAAGTAGGTTTCTTGTCATTTGTCAACCTGCACAATTTCATGGAAAACCTGTTGAAAACACTGACACAGCTTGAGCGTGGTCGGACATCGTACTGTGACGCAAGATTGGCAAAACCCATGACATTTTTACTACCTATTAACCTGTGAGTACACAGTAAATGTCAGCGTTGTACCACACTGACATAAACACTTAAATCACTGATGTAAACAAATTAAATACTGCTTACATTTATGAGAAGCCTCTGAGATCTCAATGTAAGAATAATAAAACACACAAAATATAAGTAATTGATTGCTGCCCTGCTATTATTTGCTCCCTCTCTATTGAGTCTCTGCATTAGTAAATGAAGGATAAAACAACTAATCACTACAGCACACCTCATCTTTATGGAGAGGATGTAAAACTTTACAGTGTCACGGTAGAACTGCTGCGGGACCGTTAGCTCACGGGTCGATGGAGCTCTTCTCAGATGACTAACTTTTCACAGTGTCTTTATGGGCTGGCTGCAAGGGTACAGAGACGTACAAGGCAACACCAACTAACCACAGCTGCTCCAGTTGTTCAGAGTGTGAACAGATTATCGTAATCCACTACAGAAAAGTCAATACAGTTGAGAAGCAAACAACCACACGGTTCAGCTGACTTGCGTTACATGAAATGGCAACACTGCCAAGGTCCTGACAAGCTAAGCTAAAGAAATGCAATATCGGGTGTTTTTCCTGTGTTTGACAAGAACATAAAATGTATTGATGTGATAAAAATAAATAACCTATAGTCTATGACTGAATACTCTCACTCCCCCACCAGGCCACAAACATTTACTGTGTGGGCTGTGAACTTTACTCTCAGGATGGAGTCCTCTCAAAGAATCAATTCATCTTGAACCAGAAGGTGCTGCACAAACAGTTTTCTAAGTCATACAAACAACTTTGATCATACTGTAACCAACTAGTTTTTAACAACACTGGTCATAAATCAACTGAAAAAATCTGTTGTCACCATGAACGCTTAAGAATCAAAACCTAGCCTGATCATCAGTTGTACATTTTCTATAAAGGTGTATTAATATAAAAATGGTACATAAAATCAAAATAACTAGACAAAACAAAGTCTGGAAAGTCAGTTTTTACTAGTAACATAAAAGGTACACACACAGTGATCAATGTTAGTACAGCAGCCAGCATTTCTCTATGAATATTATTTCTTTCATTCTGATTACAGGGGTGGTACTGTAGAATTTCTAATTACTCTTCCATTAATATTTTATTTTCATCAATATTTAAGCCTTGTTAATTTATTTTTCTATAAACACCTCCAAGGCTACTGCAGTAATACCACTGCACCAATCCCGTAAAATGTCCCTCAGCACAAAATTCTTCTGGGATAATCTCTTCACGACAAATAACCAACTCAAGTGGTGTTTTAGAGTAAGCTGACACAATGTAGCTTTAAACTGCAAATAACCGAGCAAACTTCCTACTTAAACTCGCAAAATGTTTCACAAAATGTACAAACACTGAAGTACAAACACAAAACTGGATCTTCCCGGTACTGTAGATAAACTAAACCAACAGAAGCAAGTTTACTGAAACATTTAATGATTTAGCAACTTTAATCATTACTTCAAATACATTTCCAAACAGGTTTACATTCAGCTTCATGGATAAAGAAAAACTAAAATGTTTAAGGTGTCTGCTGACACATTTTCCGAGCACTACAAAGAGCCTTAGTCCTATTTATGTAATGACTCCACTTTCTCCAATAGCCTTTACAGTCAGTTGAAAGAAGCAGAGATTTTTTACCTCTGAAGATTTGCTCAAAATGAAAACTGAATTCCTAAGGCGTGGACATTCACACTGAGATTAATATGTGTGAAATCAGGAGGAACTGGTCGAACACAGAACCCCGACATGATAAATCTCTAATCACACTGGTGCATTCTGTCTGACAGCAGGAAGCAAACAACTTTTCACGATCAGTCTGCTGGAAATCAAAGGTCGCCCATTACAGCCATATTAACATTTGAGAGATAATTTCTCCAAACACATCGTCAACTCTCTTGCAGATGCCTTGATGAGCTCATCCTCATTAGTGGACTGCATCCATCGCTAGTTACACAATATGTGAGCGCATGTGTGTCTGTGCGCGTGGCTGTGTGTGTGTCGGCGGGTGTCTGGAAGGGAGAGACAGCTAAACTGAGATGGAGGAAATTGGTGAGGGAGGAAGTAGGTTTTCACCACAAGGGAGGCAGTTCTATCTGTGGGAAAGCAGACGGTATGATTGCTTCTGACACTGTGAGGGAATAGTAAATCTAATCGGAGTTTTGAATCTGTATTAAACAGTCTGTACATTAAACTGAGCTGCATATAATTTAAAAGGAAATAAAATATGCTCTTTAGAGCTGGATACTAGGAGGACATTTAGCACTTCAGGGTTTCTTTTCTTTTTTAACTCCAACATTGTACTAGGGTAGTCTTAATGGAGCTTTAGAACTATCAAGTAAACACACTTCACATTTTGCTCAAGTAAGTATTGCAATGAATATCACATACCTACTGGGAATTTGTTCATGGAAACTGTTCAGAAAAGAGCAGTTTTTTTTCTAAAAGATACTTGGCAGCTGATGGCATCCATCTGTCTATCACCGTCTACCTTGAGTGAACTCAACCAATTAGTTCAACAAACCATACGATGCAGGAGGAGACTGTTGAAGAGGAGGCAGAGTCTGGGGCTCTCTGAACGCTAGAGAGCATGTCGGTAGACAATTGTTGCAGTGTTTTGTCATGAAAGTGCACTTTTAGGAATCCAATAGTAAACATAATCAACATGAATTATTTAAAATCTTGGGAAACTCACTTGTTAATTACAGAGAAGAGTGAACTGACACATGTTCTTGATTTTAGTGGGTTATACCAATGAGGCAAAGTACACTGTGCATGTTCTTGTGCATGTAAAAAAAAATTTAAGGAACTGTAGAAAAACACACGTTTCAAGAAGGGGATAATGACAAAGCTACATTACCCCATCTCATATTCATGGCAGATACCACATCAAAGATTTTCCTTTGCTCAATGTAGGACAAAGTGAAATACGACAGTGATGGGGACAACAGAGGATTTACCATGAATTAACTTCAACTGAGGTAGTTTCTCAGTCCCAAGGGCCCCCCTGCCAGGAGTGTTGGAAGAAACGCCACTGTATAAATAGACATGAAATCATGCAGCATAAAATCCTGGGTTGGACAGAATTAATGTGTCCCGATGAATAAGCATGAGCAGCGATATCAATACAGCGGTGAGTCAGAAAATACGAGGAAAGCCACAGATTAGAGCACTGAATTAAATGATTAGGCAGGAATTTTTTTCAGGATTCTTTTGTTTTTCATTTTAAGAGCTGATCACTGACAAGCATTCAAGCTTGGTAAAAGAGATTGTTCTGGTCGGTTTAGAACGGATATACACAGAGGCAATGTCCTTGACAAGGAGTCTGACGGCTGAATCCAAAGCTTCTTCTATAAAGTTAACAGTGCGTCAAACCTGGCAAAGACAAACTCTGGCCGTAAATGTATGCATATACCCTTATTTATAACCTGTTGCATTTCTCCCTGTTCTCGCTCTCACATGCATAGAATATGAAGACGGTGCAAAAGGTGATTGCCATGGAGACATGAGTTAATAAGATTTAACTGTGCCATCTAATTCTATCTCACCTTTTAACTGTCAGAGCAAAGATAGAGGCCTGGTGCTAGACAGAAATACCAAGCAGGTTCTTCCCATCCGGCCTCGGACCACTGGGCCCTTGAGTTGGAGCTACCCTCTCTTAATTTCCTACAAGCGTCTATCTAAAAGTATTTCCATCACTATGCTCTCCCTCCACAGAGGACTAGCCACTTTGTCTCTGCACCCATCACTGAAAGCCAAACCCCTCTGCACTTCCATTTAATGGACTGTCATGAGGGTCTCCCAAAGGTGCACAACAGCCACTTTGAGAGTGACTTTGAGGGAAATCTGAAAAGGACATCATTTGACACATTTTTGCTGGGCTAAAGTCACATTGGACTTGGCGTATCTGAAGTAACCTCTTTGCTCATTACTGCTGGTTTTGTTAGTCTAGCGTGTTCTGCCACAACATCACGGACATGAAATTGAGCGACCACCTCAATCCACTGCTGCCACCGCCCAAGACGATATACATTACTTTGTGTGATAAAATGCCTCATTGTACTCCTCCCCTCTACACTGAAGTGGGGTGAAAGACAGACGGATCCCAAAACAAGATCCAACGCACAGACAGAAGAGGGAAAGCCCTCCAAGATTGTTTGTTGCTGCCGTTCCCATGGAGATTGGTATGGTTCAGTTTTGACAATGCAGTATCATGTAATAGATCAGAAAGGGTGAAACACGCTTTGGTTTTGTCAAAAACAAAAAAAAACATTACAGATTGTTTTTCAGTGCTGGCAAAAATAATGGGTGACTTGTGTAAGAGATAATACAAAGGAATCCAAAACAGATTTTATTATGCATGGTGCTCTTTTACAGTGCCACAGGCCTTTTCAAAACATGACACCAACCAGACATAACTGATGAGCATTAAGGCATGGCACCGTCCTGAAAAAATGTTGAGCATATCATCCTGACTGTCTCATCACTCATCTGTCCCTTTATTGTCCTGCTACAAGCTGGGACTTCCTGCTTCCATCATTTCATCGCAAAGATGCTAGTTTAGACGGCTTCCTCCACATACTGAACTTGATCCAGTAACACATATTTCTACGGGCCACTACTAACACACACTTACACAGAGACTTCATTTTGCGTGAATCCATTTCAACATCGATTTCACAGATAACCATGCCACAACAGACAAAATATTAATGTCCCCAATAATGGATCCTGTCACAGCCTTCACATAAAAGTTCTACAATAAGCTGCTGTAAAAAAAATGACTGCGAAATGGATCCATTTCCCTAAAACATTAAACCAGCTCAGTGTAACTGAAGAAAGCCCACAAAATGTGACCAGCACAGTAAGACGCATCATCAGAAATGCACATTTTATATTGGAGAAGACTTTTTTCCCCCAGCTATCTGGTGGAGATAACGTTTTAAAGCTCTGTGCTGATTTCAGAGTTTCCCATAAATGAACTGCATCACAACTGTGAACAGTACCAGGAAACAGCCACGGACCATTTCTGAAAAGGCTTTCGATATTTATCTGTTGAGAGAAACCAAAGCACATCCTGTTAGCAAAGGATCATTTCCTTGAATATCTCTGTTATCTTTCAAGTGCAAAGCATGTTGCACCCAGGTCTTGTGTAGCCCATAATAGCAGGCTGCATCTGATAGGGTATTTGTAGAATCTCTTTCACATTAAAAGGAAGATTAATAACGACAGCTGAACTATGAAACTGATTTTCCACATCAAAACCAGTAAAATACTCCGGTGTTAGGACAGCCTGACATGAACCACATCTGGACAGGTCGTTTTTATTTGTACAGCCCAGGTTCACTTATGAGACCGTACCTTGATTCAATGTCCTCAGATGCTCACTTTAAAAGTTTAGTAACAGGCGTGTTAGGGTGCTTTTTATTATACTAACTTATGACTTTGTTTCTCTGCCCATGACCTGGATAGCAAGGAAGGCTTCCTACGCACAAGTCTTTTTATCAAATGGCATTATTAAATGTCACAACTCCACACGTGACAGCTTACCTTTCCGTGTTGTTAAAAGGGATCTAGAACATAATAGAACATAGTTGCATGGTGAGATGCTATATAATGCACAGTCACCATGAGTGTAATCCCCTTTATAGTATAGATGATTAACTGTGTTGTGACATCCCACAAAGCAGTTTTTTTGTCATAATAATAATACAAACAGCTAAATTTTCAAGTGTCATTGTGCTGATAACAATAAATACAAGTAATAATTATAATAACAGTAATAATACAGCTGTTCAGAACATTATAATAAACTGATGTTGCTCAAAATTGACGCATAGAAGGAAAGATTTCCTCATTTGGCAGCTTCAGTTCTTCTGTCCTTACTCGCTGGCATAATGAAAAGCAACCTGGTTCCTGTTTTGTTTGTTCTTCTGCACACATGCTTCACATGCTTGCTGGCGGTGTGAGCTGCCAATCAATTTGCACAATTGTGCCAATCAGCAGGTCGCGCTGACGTGTTATCAAACTCTGCTGGCAAATGCAGGGGAGGAAAAAGACTGCCAGTAAGTAAACACTGATGAAAACACCCATTAACCGTTTATGAAAAATCATCTAAAGGAATGCATAACAAAAACTCCACAGGGAACACTCAAATTATAATCTGCAACATGGACGACGTACTGAAACAGATGTTGAACAGTATGGCGCTCTTATTTGCAATAAGGCTGAGTGAAAATACTGTCAAATGCAATTAAGTGGAGGTGAAATTAATTGCAAGCCGTAAGAATGTCAGAGTGATTGGGCCGTCGTGAATCATGATCATGATTCATGCCTTATCATTCTTTATTCATATGAAAGTACATCAACACAGAAGTCATTAGCAAACTGTGACCAGCTGCAGCCACCACGGCTGCAACGCTTTGTTCCTCCTGATCTGAAATTGATGTGTTCATTTATGCGGGTGAATGTCGATCAACAAAATTATTCATAATTTCCATTCCCCAGGCAGCATGAACAAATAAGCCCTTCCAACCAAATAATTCAGCAATCGGGCGAAGATATGTTGAATGCAGTTACTACACGGAATTATTCATAGTAGACAGCGCAGAGCAAAACAGTCCGGGCCTCATCTACATTATGAGAATGAAAAGCAGTCACTGCCTTGTCAAGGAACATTAAGCTCGTATGACATGGCTGCCTTTATTTCAGCTCCCTGTCAAATAAGCTGCACTTGGCCTGGTATAAAAATAATATCAATCAGACACTCGTTCCAAAGATCGCTGAGTGCACAGACATTAGGTAGTGTATTGCCTCGCATATTATATGTGATCTTGGCACAAAAAACATGACAAACAAGCCAACATCAATACAGTTTAAGGAACACAACTTGAGTGGAGAGAGCAGAGCGAGGAAGATGAATTACCAAAAGTAATGGTGAGCCTATCTAGCTTGCTCACTTAACAAACATCAATGTGAGACCACAAGCCCACATGTTTACCTCTGAAATGAGTAGTTTCCTAAAGAGTTTTTGTTGCATTTGTGGTTTGTATTTCAGTGCAATAATCTTCAGAGCCAGTGCTTTTGGAGGAATGAATTTCTCATGGAAGCGAGACAACGCAGTCCGTTGTGTGCGGTCAATAAAAATGTACAGATGTTCATTTTCTCAGCTCTATTGCTAGCTGGTGTAGAGTGAATCAGTATACAGTGTCTTACCAGTGAATTGTTTGCACAGTTTTGTACAGCATGTTGTCACAGTGAGACTTCCCTGCAGCTGGCAAGTAAAGTTCTGGCAGCTTTAGCTCTGTGTTCTTGTTCTTCTCATCAGTCATCACAACTTGGATGTCAAATATGATGTCAAACTAAACTTGGAGGACACACTACAATAATGAGAAAGGCCTTGAATGTATTTGGCACAAGTCTAAATAAGAGACTGGTAAAACAGCCATTATCTTTCCAGGATCCTCGCGGAAGATGGATGCGCTCCACGTCAATATACGGCACACAGACCGTCTTTATCTCCACCTCCTCCTCGACTGCAGTCACAGCAGGGAATGAAAACAACGGAGCCACACATAACACAATGGCAGGACACTGGCAGCGACCTCAGAGCTGCATTAGTTCATACAGTGGATACTGTACTTTTCCCAGAGGGACTTTTGACTGTCACAACACTGATACAACACAGAGACATAGACATGAAACTCAAATCAAGATCAAAAGCTTAACCATGCAATTACATCACATTCTCGTTTTTTTGCCACATTCTAGTACTCTACTGCACACAACTGAAACAGAACACATACTGTGTGGTTAAGGCTGCTTTACAGCGGGGTGCCAAGGGGTTATAGCGTAATAAATCCTCCACACACACAACCTAACTTGTAGGCCACGTCACAGTTGACATATCTTTCCGCAAACATGTAATTGACAAGCAGTAAATTGGCAGCAAAGATAATAAATGAAGCCTGCGAGAACTGTCAGTTAAAAAAACACCTGTTTTTTTGTGTGTGTGTGTGTGTTTTTTTCTCTCTTTTTTTGATGTTGGCAGAGACTGAACATAAAACTTTAAAAAGGGCTCAATTATCTTATAGTAAATGAAGGGATGTAAATGCAGCGCCTACACAACAGCTGTCTTGCATTCAGTAAACATGCAAGGAGAACGGGAAGTAGGCCAGATGTAGCTGAAAATCATTATACATCACAAAATAAATGAAAGAACTGAAGTTTATCGGGGACCTTTAATTAAAACAGCAAAAATGAATAAAGAAATGGGCCCTCTCTGAATGGTCAGTTCAGCTTCAAGGCCATGCCAGACGCTTCTCCTGACAAAGTTATCTGCATTTACTGCCCGTGTGAAATGAGTTACCGCCACATCAGCATCCTGGATAACATTATTCTGGAGATTAATTGTCATTGCTTTGGAACTTTGCAACAATAATACATACATCCGTCCACTCCCATGTTGATAAGAGTATTAAAAATGTTAAATATCCCTTCAAAGTACATTAAAAACACATTTTACACACTTTAATCACAATTAAATGTTTTAATCTATTGATAGCTGTGTAATGTAATAAAATAACACACAGGATCACAGTGTTGCCTGGGGTGTCTGCGTTTCAGTACGTGAAAAAGCTGTCAGAGAACAATGCAAAGCTCTGAGTTTATCGAATAACCAAATTTGTACTGGGACATAAAACAATCCCACACATCTGGTGTGAAACTAATTACTTGATGCATGCCATCAGTTTTAATAGCCACAAAACAGACATAAACATATCAAGTTCAGGCTTGGTAACACCATGCCACAGGGTGGGAAATGATGGCTACAGTGACACCTACAGGAATGTATCAACAATTAAACTTAATAGGAATGGAAACATGTGGTACCTGCAATACTTTGCACTAAGTCACTTGGCTGACTATCCAAAATATGATCGATTACTTAAACCTACTTGACACATATCGACACATTTCCTGCTAATGAGCTTTGTTTCTTGGTAAGTGCCTGCGTATGTGTGTGTCCTGCTGTGGTAGTTCAGGTCTCACAACTCCACGGAGGAGAACATTCCTTTTCGTCTTAAAAAGTCCAGGCCACACGGAGGCTCTGAACACAGCAACTCAGCTCAGTCGATGCCACAACTGCTAGATTCAGCTTTCTGGTTGGCCAAACCACACTGCTGCATGGTGGCTGGGACAATGTCAGGAAGCCCAACCACAGCCATTTCCTTCAGTCTAACAACACCGACAGCCTGATCTGCTCTTTAACGTGTTATTTCTGTGAATGCATTGCTTTCTTTTGATTTTAACCCACATTTGGTTCACTTTCCCTGAGCATAAAGGGATACACTGACAAATATATATACACTAACAGGATGAATGTCATATAATCAGCATTAAATTACTTTAGTGGAATACAGAAAGTCGTTGTGTCTATACGTTTTCTCTCTATACAAAAACCAATGTGTGTTTCCTGTACCAAGAAAAAGTTGCAGTGTTAGAGGTTACTGTGAGCTGGGACAACGAGAAAATGGAGAACCGTCTCAAAATAGACTAACAAACCAACCTGGTGCCAAATAAGGATAATAAAAGGTTCCAGGCTGTGTTGTGTGCGTGAGTGTGTGTTCTGGAGGTTACGATACAGCTAGTATTATAGGTCTGGAAAGCAGTGGGAGGCTGACAGTTTTCTGTGGACTAAACACTGAGCCCACTTGTTGGGAAAGCTCCCTCAGAGCTAAGCTCAGCACAGGATTCAGCTATTTCCAACACGCCATAATTGCAGTTCTCCTTGTGTATTGGAAAGAGTAAGGAAAGGCAGCACTAGAGGCTCAGGGGAAACCTGGGACCTGGGACCTGGAGTAACTCCACATAGACTGAGCGGAACGAGGGCTGAAGTAGTCTGGACCAGTGCCCTGGGAATGAGAGCGAGCCACTGAGGCTCACCAACTATAGCCACCACAGTATCCTGTCCAGAACATTGGTAACATTCCCTGAGCTGAAGCAGCCTTCAGAGAAACTCAGCCAAACAGATGGACACTTCTCACAAAACAACATCTTCACTGTTTTCCATGCAATTGGTTTCCTGTATACTGCGGTGGATATGGCAGAGGTCTCAATACTTTGGGGTTGTGACAGCCCTGTTCACTTCTGAGCCCGTTCTATCATCAGCTCCAGCAGTGGACTGTAGCGCTCACGCACGTATACAATTCCATTTATATTTACATCTTGGCAGATGGGTGTGGGGCGTGCTGTAGTTATAATGATGAGCAATAAAGCCAGCTTTTCCAAACAATGGTCACATTTTTTTTATTTTTATTTTTTTAACCAAATGATGGAAGTGTAATGGAAAAGGAGGCGTGACTTAAACAAACATCCACATTCAACAGGAATTCATGTCACAATTTAGGGAAATCACATAAAACTGACGGGCTTCACCGTCAATACAATAATATGGTTTTATTATTATTAAAACGTCTCTCCTCTGAATTAATTCTTCCAAAAAAATTGTCTGCAATCACCAGTGTAAGAGTTAGTTTGCTTTAATTTGTGACTTTGTATACATGTTTAGAGCTACAACAATGATGCACATAATTAACAAATAAAATAAACTGCCAACAGTATTATTAACTGGTTAACTGTTGTTGATGTATAGACACCATCTAAACAGATCAACACAAAATGATAATGGGTTGCAGTCCTTGAGACATGGTATATTGTTGTATTAACCAATTAAAAAAAAAACCTAATGTAAATGATAAAAATGAAGCTTTAATTTTTTTTTGAGTGCCAAGTAAGATACAGAAACTGCACGGTGTTCCTTCCAGCAACCAGGAATCAGATATGTATATAAAAGTATTATTTCCAATCCAAGGACCCCGTGGCAGAAAACTCCCACAGTTTTTTTTTGTTTTTGTTTTTTTCAAAAAAAGCCATATACAGCTTCCAATTTAGTCAGCATGGCTTCAGTCAGCAAAAACCATCATACACAATAAAGAAGATGAGCGTAGTATTCAATAGCAGGCATCCAGGGATTCAGTTTCACAACCATCTGATGAGTGGGGGGGAGGACGAAGGCTGTAACTCACTGATGCATAGCTTACATCAGCAATAAAATATTCATGAACACACACTTCAACAACTGATACAGTACACAGATGTGATAAATTCCACTACCTTTGCAACATAATAAATGGCCCAGAAAGGAATCCTGTGTTTTAGAGCTCCCGTCACTCGACTGTGGAGCTCAAACACGCCAACTTTAAGGAGTTCCATGGAAACTGGAGAACACAGACCTGACGGGCCTGTCACATCAATAAAACAGATGATATAACATGCTGGAGCACTTCTTTTTCAAAGGATATCAGTAAAAAAACAAAAAACAAAACAAAAACTAAACCCTACCTCTAGAGCATTTAGGAACTACAACTGCCAAGTTGGCAGGATACCAGAATATTACTGGAAACACTCAAAAACAAATAAGCGCCTACTCAGAGTGCGGTGCTGAGAGGAGGGAACAGTCTGCTGCATGATTGGAAGCTTTGAAAAAAATATTTTAAGGTGCAACAAACAGACAGAGAAGAGCTTGTTTGTGCCAAATAGTGTTTTGACAAGATTTCTTCCAAGACACACCAAGCATGCGAATGAAAGCCGCTTTGATCTCCAGAGGTCAATCAGGCTAAAGACGAAAGGACTACAGAGAAACGAGACGCTTCATGGATTCTAATTTAATAACACTGCAAAGACATAAGTGTACTGGCAGATTATTTATAACCTGATCCCCATTGTGACCAGCAACACAAAACCAGAATCTTCTCTAACAGAAACCCGTTTCTCTACCCCTGCCAGGCCTGTGAAGCCACACCGACTCCATCAGGGAAAATGACACCCGATCTGAAATCTAAATCCAGCAACTCTGCTAAACTGCAGCACAATCACCCAGCTCAAGACTGTAACAACTTAGCAGGACTCCTGTTGCAAGGAGAAAGAAGCCGTCACAACAAAGCTCCTCCCAAATGCTGCATTCCTCCCACACTGCTGCCTCCATTAGGCTAGTTACAGGCTTCTAAACGTTCACCTGATTGTTTTCATTGTAAAAGGCTTATCAGATCCAAGCCTTTTACCCTTTTCAAATTCCACCGCAAACGACTGCCCTGCCTACTGGGTCAGCTTGCGCTTGCGTGTCGACAACATGAGGAGGAAGGCCCGGCCTGGTCAGAGAGGAGCGCTCTGTCCTTGTTATGTGCTTCGTGACATGACATAAAAGCCAAAACCAACTACTTCCACAGACCGATCAGTTACCTCTAACACAGTGCTGAACAATGTGGCTCACTCCAGCTGCCAGCAACAATTTAACTTTACCCCTTCAGCCACTGAACGGACGAATATCTGTTAGTCCTTCATAATGAGAAACTAGAAGGGTCTAATGCATTTTATTGGTTTTAATCTCTATAAATCCAATATAAACTCCATCTGGATGAAAGCTGGTTTTTCAGTGACAAACAACTTGTTCACACCTGGAAGATGCCCAGTACAGCTGCAGTCTTATCTCATGGCCACTGAAGCAGATGGGTAAAGTGAATTGTTTAACGGCTTTATAAACTGGCTTCCTTCCTAAAAGTGATGTGTTCGTTTCCCCGCCCAGATTTATAGTCCAAGGATCCTGCTTCTCAGCTTTTCAGGATACTCCACGTAATTCTTACCAAGGTACTGCGCTCCACACAAACCACTCACATCCTTCCTAGCTTTCATTTGAGCATTTGTAAATTGTTGTAAAAAAGGAAAGGCGAGTGTATATGGACACAAGGGCAAGTTCTTCAAGGGAAAATGTTCAGCTTAACAATACATTGAGTTTTTCCTACTATTCTGTAACAGATTTCATACTTATAAAACGTATATTAATTTGCAAATAGGTTCTATGAAGAGGGTATACTACTCAAACATGAGCTCATGGATTAAAGCCTACACTGCCAATGTAGAATACAGCCACTTATTATTTTTTCCTCAATATTTTACAGCAGCACTTAATGATTATTTACACAGTTAATCTGTGTTACTCTTCTAATTAGCCAATAATTATCTAGTCTATAAAATGCTGTTCTTCATCTGTAGAACACACATCCCCTGAATGTGGAGGCACGCGAGTGCCACAGTAGAAATGAAGGAAGGAATATTAATATAACAAAGTAGTTCTTTCCATTCCAGTACTGGCATTCCTCAAATACCTCTTCTCTCAGTGTATGTGTGTGTGTGTGTGTGCATGTACATACATGTAAGAGTGCTCATATTTAAACGCCAGAGAGGTCCATGCATTTTCATGTCCCCTCAGCACATCTGGCTCTTGTTACAGCCCCTGTGACCTGTGTGTGGTTCTGCTCCATCCCAGCCCCCATCGCTACACTGTGGGAGAGCAGCGTAATGACTGAGTACTGCTGGACCTTAGCCGCCGCAGTTCCCAGGACCCCTGGCAATATGGGAGGTTCACTTCTTGGCTCTAGGCTGGGGTTAGCCTCCTGTTGACCAGTTTGTTATCCACCCAATCTATGGCTCCAGGCTGACTTTTACAGGAGAATGAGTCAAGACAGTGGCTCCGTCCTTCATTTTAGTCATCCACAGGATATGTCTGCACCTACGCTGATGCATGTGCTGTTCCTGTTTTTCTCAAAAAGCTATCAGCACTTAAACTACAAAGAAAAGACAGACAAAGAGAACTGAGGCAATGAATGTCACATCATCTCCATTCGCAGATGCAAAACCCATCAAACATTATGATAAAACGGCTCTCATAAAGCGCAGATTAACAACATCTTAAAGCCCAAATATTCACAGAGCTCAAGCGGCAGATACATCTTGAGCCATGTCTGTCTGAGAGACGCAGAAAAGTTGAGCGAAGGGTTTCTACATGTGTCGTTCTGTAGGGACATGCCATCTCATCTGGTTTTTTGGACTTAGTAGGACCATCACTTATTTTTCCAGCATGACAGTAACCCCAAACACACCTCGAGACTATGTAAGGGCTGTCTGACCAATAAGACCAATGAGGAGAGGGACGGAGTGCTATGCAAAATGGCATGGTGTCCACAATCATGTGACCTAAACCCAACTGACTTGGAATGAGTCAGATAGTAGAGCGAAGAGAAAGCAGTCAACAAATTACTTTGCTTTTGTCACAACATGAAGAGTGGCAAAGCATCAACCTTGCACATAACTTGAACAGCTTTTACCTTGTACATTCTAGCATGACAAAGTCAGTGCATGCAAAACACTGGCTCAAGTGAACTGTAGACATTTCTCTGGTTGCCCAACTTGTTTTGCAGCTGTAAGAGGTGTGTAGGCGTTATTCTACTTCGCTTAACCTCCCCGAAGCAACTACTGATGGATGACGACAAACAGACTAAAACTTGTCTTGATTTTGTTTTCTCTAGGTTGTTAAAAAGTGATTGGGTACAGAGTACTTGCTAATTGTAAAAAAATATTTTATTATCTTCAAACTACAATCTATGATCACCTTCAGATATTGAGATGTGAGATGCCCTAGTGATGAACCTGTATACATGGAGGAGCTACCATTATACTGTAATGTCAGCTAATGCACTGTAAATACCTTTGTGGGTGGTTCTTAAATTTCTGGAATGCAACGTCATGTGTTTATGTACTTTACATTTTTTCTTCTGTGAATTCAATATTGGTGCTTCAAAGTATGAGAACACAACATGTTGGTTTGCTGACAAATTTTAGAGCAAGATTAATCACCACAAACCCTTTTCTTTGTCATTTTCATATTTAAAAAAAAAGTTAAAGTTGTGATTATTAAGCGTACTTACACCGACACCAACAGACATAAGTAAATAACACTGAGCATCTTATGAGAACACAATGTTCTGCTGGGAAATGTTTGGTCCTGGCTTTTGAAATATAAAAACAGCACAAGGTGTTGACCTGGCCAAACTGATAAAGTATCCGTGGGATGCACTGGAACAAGCCTGACCCACAGAGGTCCCTCCCCCCTCAACCCAAAAGCCCCCACTAACAACATCCTGTTGCCAGACACCACAGGACACCTTCAGATGGCCCATGTCCATTCTCTGATCAGTCACAACTGTTTTGGAGGCACAAGGGATACCTAGACAATATTAGGAAGGTGGTCATAATGTTATGCATGATTGGTGTATATTACAGACCATTACTAAACTGTATCAGTGAACACGGTAGTGTTGGCGATGGATTAATATTTAAGTTCAGGTATATTGGCTCCAAAGTCCCTATTGTGAATAGAGAAGTCTACAGCAGAGCAAACAGGATAAGTCAATCTCTGCAGTTCATTAACTTTCAAAGAAGAGCAGCTGCAGTGAGATGAAGTGAGATCTGGGTCTGCTTTGTGAGACCAGAGCACGGAATAAAGGGAGGCTCTCTCACTGACAGCAACACAAGGACCAAAGGCAGTGGGACCAAAGACACAACAGTGATGCACCACTCCTCTGCTGATCAACCATCCCAAGATGAGAAGCCAAACGTTCCCCTCTTTACAAAGCCCAGCCTCTTAATGGGGGCGCACCAAACAAGGGCCAAATCCGACAGTTTTGACAGTGGACTCGGTTTGCTGGGTTCATTACTAAACTTCAAAGCAGCACAGTCTCTGAGGAACATGCTACGCTGAATGTACAGTGCTCCATTAGAGCCATCAGCTCTCATTGGCTAAAGTAGGCCAGAGCCACAGTGCTGTGTAAAAGATTAATGAAGATACGGGACGGGTAAACCAGCTTACAAAACATGCTCAAGTTTAATAAAATATTTAGAGGTGGAAATCTATATAGCTGGTGTGTTTGAGCCACATTTGACTCAAGTATCCCAGAAAGGCCCTCAGGGTATAGTAACATATCACGAATGAATAGCAACAGTGATACGGTTTCAACAGCCGGTGTCCATTCGAGCTTGTGTTGAACATACACTGTATATTGTATGACCAACTAGAGGGACTGAACACTTGCTGAACAAGCATCCATCACCTTGATAATGACTAAGTGATGTTTTAAATCATCTGTCCACCACATCTTCCCAATATAGTAAATGAGTTGCGCTTCCATATTTCACGAGTTCCTTTGTGTATACATTAGAGGAACCTGAAACACCTCAGTGCTTATGTGCAGAGCATGAAAAAAAAATGCAAATATTAGCTGAAAACCTTCTCAATATTAATTAAATCCTGAAAGGCTCTCTCCATTTGTCATGTGGATGTGTTTACTGACACGGCTGCATTTTTGTTGAGGACGCCTTATTATTCATCCGTGTGCAGCTGCTAGAAAAACAGTGTCACAATTTTTTTGCCACTTCAAAAGTTCATTTCACACTTAACAAACATGAACCACACGCTAGCATCGACTTAAGGAGCGAGAGTTTGGTGAAGAAGCAAACAGGCGTGGATTAAATTCTGATGGGGCTTTACGGAGGCGTTGATGAGCTTAGTTGGCAGCCAGATGAACGGTGTTTGGCAGCACAAAAAGAAAGAGGAACCACCTGTGTGGGATTGTACAAATCATTCAGAGTAGCTGCCTTCAACACTCCACAGGCAGCGTTCTCTCCAATTTTTCTCTCTCTGGGCCAATCATGTCCTGTTGGAGGATTTTCCAGCAAAATTCTTTGACCCCATCCTATTTCCTATTTAAAGCCCCCAGAGTCTAATTATGGATTCCAAAAGTTACTTTCAGGTTCCTCATTTCTGGCATTTTTTTTCCCATTCGGAGTAGTTGCACCTTACAATGACGTTTCAGTAGGTCAAAAATAATTTGGCCCTTATCAGGCAGCACAGGAGCTACAGTCTAGCAGAGCCTCTAAATTGAGGTGTCGCAGAATACACCGTCACATTTCAAAGAATTCTGACTGAAAGAGAACCCGACCTTCAACAATTACCAGTTTTGTTTTTTTTAAAGTAACCACTTAATAACAAGGTACAGACATAAGGGGACTTAGGGTTGTTATTTAAATGCATACCGTGCTTCCTTCCATACTTTGAAACAAGCTGCAAACACTCAATGAAACAATGCAAAGCATGTATAGAAGATGAATAGCTAAAAATGAATGATCCCTTTAAGTCAACAAAGCCTGCTTCTACCCCACACACCCACCACATTATTAAACTGAACAAATTCAATAAAAAAAAAAAACTTGTTCAGAATCAGAATCAGAATCAGCTTTATTGGCCAAGTATGTGCACATACAAGGAATTTGACTCCGGTAACTTTTACTCTCTGGTACAGTACAAACTTAAATAGCGAAATAAGAATAAAATAAAACACAATAAAATAAATCTCAGTCCTGACAACATAGATTATTAAAAGATTAAACATTTAGAAATGGCTCATGTCTGCAGAGTGTGACTTCTGTAATTATGTTACTGCAAATTGAGCAACATTTGACTTGTAGATGAGTGGAAGTGTACCTTATTATCTTGTATCTTTTTTGTACATGAACTACTGACTTGAGGTTACGGCAGGGTGACTTCCCTTAGCGTAGTTACATTGCAGCTTTTGGTTTTAGCTCAGGTTCTTCATGGATGCACAGGCTTTCTGAAGGGTGGTTTTGAAGCTCAGTGGGATGGCTGCATTATTGCCATTTTGAAATGAATTTGTCTAGGCAGCTAGGCAGACACACCTGTTCATTTTTAATCTTGAAAAAAGATTGAAATTATTGAGTTACAAGAAATACTCCATTCTGTACAGTTGACATCAGTTGAAATCAGTTTTAGAAACCCAAGCTGTTTTTTTGTACCAGCCTGTACAGGTCTTTGTTTGACGTTTTAACATGGAGGCGAGATGTACAATAAAAGTTTCAACAAAACTGACATGCTCAAATTTTCTCTCAGCCAGACAAAAGCTGTCAGTATTCAGTTATCTGGCTAGAGATACAATCAATGTTAGGCCCTATGGGGAAGCCGTTTTAATTTAAACTGTAATTTTAAAATGTACAGGAAGACCAAAGTGGAAGGAAGTGATTAGAAGTTAAGTCATATCTTTCAAACTAAGAAAACAGTGCTCTAGATTAAGTTTTTTTTTAAGAGAGCTGCTGTGTCATGAGTTCCTGATGAGAGAGAGAGTGAGTATCATCTCATGTACTTCGTCAGAACTACAGATAGGATCATCTCTTTTGCTTCTTCTTTAATCTTGTACTGAAAGGAATATTAATAATGTTCATAAAAGGGTCTAAGCGAGGAGGAAATCAGCACATTAGATAGCAGATACAGGCAGAGATTGCACCATGGAGTACACAGAGGGTACCACTGAGAGTACAGTATGCATATGCCAAACACAATCCTCCCTTACATCCAAAGCCGCGGGGAAAACCAGCAGAACAAGTTAGTGAATGACGGTAGTCGGCGTTTAAATAGATCAAATGTATGAACACAGGCGTTTTTATTCAAATATCATCAATTGAAGCCAGTGTTCACAAGAAGGGAAATGAGAGGCTTCTGAGAAATGCTACATTTTGACTTTGAAGTGCGTGAGAGTGGGAATAGATGAGGAATTTATGCATCACCTTTTTTTTTTTTTCCTTTTCGGTGAAGCCTCTAAAGATACTTCCTCAAGTGCATTCTCAAAAGAGTGTCTGTTTGTTAATGGACACCAGTAGCTTCTTTCATGCGTAAAAGGAAGCAGGAAACAAATAAAGCTTCTTGGAAATGTTGCTTCTGACACCCATTGCGCAATAAAACCACATGGCACAAGGTTATATCAGGTAGACTTGATTTCATAATGTTGAAATCTAGTCCAGCTTCACCATGATGTACGAAAAGAATAAGCTGAAATAATGCCATGACTACCAAGATAGTAAATTACTGGGCGCAGTGTACAGCCTGAAAGTTGTCTTGCAACACTGCAAACAGCTATTCAAATAATGAGACTTTTAGCCTCATCATCAGTAAGGAAACATTCATGAGCTGCATACAAGATGAGATAAGATAGTGAATACTGCTGGCCACAGACAGGAAGGTGAAAAGTCTCAAAATGAGAGCTGAGATACATCTACAGTAGCAGTAGTACAGCAGTCGAGCTGATCAATTGAAGAAGATGCTTTTGTTGCATCAGTGTCTGCAGTTTATACATCTTTAAATGATGTCTTTAATCTTGTGGCATTTGATGCTTTCCACACATCACACTGTTAACGAATCTCAACATGTATTCACTTGAGTCTGTCTCTGTTATCAAATCACATTTTACTACTAACAGCAATCCGTATAATCCCTTTTCTTTATTTAAATACCGGTGTAACAGAATAAAACCAGACATAGCTTCGGTTCCACTTGAAAAAGTGCCGTGCAAGTCTGATGATGTGGGCAAGAAAAGGTCTTTAAAATGTAAAACAACCGCGGGGAGATGGAAGTTGGCAGTTAATAGCCGTTTACCGTAGTTTGAGTCAGCTGTTTCTTAATTTTATTACTTTAACTTAGGTTTAATTATTCTGCTTGTTCTAAATTGGCCTAAATTGCATAAGTGCTGTCAAAGAGAGAAGGTTAATCCATTTGCACTGCACTTGGTCACAACAACCTTTTACTATTTAAAACAGATAGCCCAGTTCATATATTTAATATTAATTAATAATCCTTAATGGTGGCAACACCACCTTTAACAATGAGAGTGAGAGAAGAAATGGGGAAAGCTGTATGGCAGCTAAGATAAGGGGTTGTGCAAAGAGGGTGCGTAACTCAGTTCTGACAGTTGGTGCATTTAGTGTGGCAGCATATGACACGGTGCCTTAAAGTTTCTGCACCGTCAAACTTGGATTAGTAGTGACAGAAAATGGACTTTAAGTGACTTTTGGACTTGATGCAGAGACCAGTGTTAAAGGGCTAGCACCAAAAGAGAAAGAGGAATACATTAAATGTTGGAAAACATGAATACATGTACTAGAATACTAACTCATACTCCCTACTATGCACACCATTCTAAATGGCTGATTACATTCTGATTAATACCAATTTAACATGCTAATGTGAGCAAAATGTTCCTGGGGGTTGATTACAGCCACAGGCAAAATCTAAAGACAACAGGTGGCCTTCACAGCTCAACAGCACCCAGTGGACGAATGCTTGCAGATCTGTTGATGTGGCAGATGCTGCAGATTATTGGAGAGTTAAAAAAAATATCAGGACACCTCGATGGTTGGATGCTTAGGTCATGTGAACGCTCCCCTCCTCTGTCCTTTCCCATTTCTCCTTTTTCCTTTCCTCATATGTCCTGTCCTGTCAACTGCGGCTTCTAAATAAAGGCGTAACATTTTTTGACATTTCCTTAACAAATATAAACAAAGATCTGTTGACAGCCTTCGGAATGGTCTGCTGGCCACTAATCAGAGACCTCCAAAGCTTTGTCAGGACCCTATGTTCCTGTTGCTAGGTTAGATAAACAATACCTATATGGGGGTCCACTCTTATAGAAAAAGGAGGATGCAAAACAGCTAACGTCAGCAACCAACGCTGGCAGACACTGATGAAAAATTACTTCAGTTATTATGTTTGGTTATTCCCCCTCATGTGCTCTCACTTCTTAAGAATCACAATCGTAACTTCTCATTACTTCTCAATTTTCTGCATGGCTATTGTTAGTCTGTTAGAAGGGTCAATTAAGAAAATCGTGTCCAATAATGACAGTAACCATCTGCTGCAGCTATTACTTTGACAAGCAGACAAAGACGCATATTCAACAGTGTTAAAACTGTAGTGTAAAGCCTTTAAGGGGGGTATTACAAAATGTGTTTGCGCAACCTTCAGTGTAACATATGTTCTTAGTCATTTTTAGTGTGACTTACACCTTCATGGCAATAAGCTCCACATGTCATGACGGAGCAAGACAATAATTATCGTTGTGTTTAGGGTAGTGGGTGTATGGATGCCATAGTGTGAGTAGAATGAGTGAAGGCAAAATAAAAACCTCATCAGAGCTATAAAACCGGCCCAGCTGCAGTCTTTGATCCTCCCCTTCAGGTCTCCTGTCTAACTCCAACACCTGCACACGCCAGCAGAGTCCCACACAGCGCTACATACACAGCCCCGTAGCTCAGACATGCCATGCCTGACCACACAGAGCTAAAAAGAAACTCTCATTTCCCTTCAGCTGTAGGCAAAGGAGCTTAACAGATTTGTTTGCTCTCATCTCTAAAGTAATGGCTTCATTTTAATCAATGAACAGCGACATTACGCCGTCAGGCAGCGCCGAGCATGGAAGCATGTTTATTCCAGTCATCACTTGTGGTTATGGTTCACCTTTCAAAGTTAATGAATAGAGAGAAATCATCAATAACATGTCAAGGACTCAACAGACGTGACTGTTTCATGTCATTTACTCTTAAGGCGTTTATTCCTGACGTCTCTTCTCATAGAGAAAAGCTCCTGGAGCCAGGGTCTAAAGCAGTCAGCTTCACTGGCACTGCAACGTGTGGTTATTTAACCTCTCGATTTTATTGAGAAAAGTAAAGTGTGAAAACTGGTCATCACTTTTTTCCAAAGCCCAAGGTGGTGTCTTACAATGTCCTGCTTTCTCCAACCAATAGTTCAAAATGCAAAGATGGTTGTACCACACAGAGATGGAGTAGAAACATGCAGCTCCATACTTAATTCATGTTAACCTCTGGCAGAAAAGCAGAAAGAGGTTCATCTTGATCAATTATTTGAGCTGATGTTATTTATTCAATTTTCATTTTGACAGCGCATGAGCTTAATGAAGTGGAGGACTACGGTGCATATGCAGAAAGTGGTTTCCTCTTTGGTAATGAGCAGTTATCTGTGTCATGAATTTCTGCTGCTTGATGCTTCTTACTCCATTTGGTGCCAGCAGCCTATCACGTGTACGCTAGGGCACAGGTAATGGTGGAACTCCAACACAAGATGGCTGCCACAGCTATTTCCGAAAAACGCATACTGGGTCATGGATGCCTTTTTTAGCAGTGTGGTGGTTTATAACTGGGTTATATTAAGACACCTTTTCTTAAGCCCAAAAAAGTATGCCAGGTCAGGGATCCAACTTAGGAAGCAGGTTTTATAAGAAGGGTAACTGCTTTGAGTAAAACCTGGAACATCTGTTTTTACTTCAGTTCATGTTTCAGACAGGCCAGAGCTCAGGGCTTTACTCAGCAACTACCCAGCTAACTTAGGTTTGCTTCATTAGGCAATCCCCTCCTGCTCTGACTTTTTTTCCTTCATCTTTAATTACCAATCTGGTCAGACAAAATTGTCTAGTTTCCCTCCCTCCAAATATTACAAAATATTTTTAAGACAGTTGCTGAGGCAAGCCAAACCACACAGCTCCGCCTCTCATGGGTGCAGTTCTGTAAGTACACGGGCGTAATTGCTTTGTCTGGGTTGTCCATGGCCAATACATAGTTAAAGGATTTAAGTGCGTAGGATTACTCATTAGTCTTCATGCTGTGATTCAGAGCACAAACATTCCTGGTCAGGACCAGTAAGAACATATGGTGCAGGGAAGAAGACTGTTCCCTGGAAAAACGGTGAGGCTATGAACGTAGACATCTAAATGGAGAGATGCCTGTTAACCATCTATCAGGCTTTGTGTTTTATTTAGTAAAAAAAATAAATATTTATATTACACTTATATTCTGCACAAAACACGCCCAACTTAATCGGAAAATTACAGCTCTACTGTTTAAATGCATTTCTGGGAAAATGTTTACAATGGGAAGAACCAAGAAACCAAACCGAATCCCAGCTAAAAGATTAGCTCAGATATTTAGTTTTGCGTCTGGGTACAGCCTGAGGTTTCTGTCCTACAATGTCCATACAAAACTACACAAAAATAAATTTAAATCTAAATTAATTTGAAGAGATTATTTTTCAAGGGAGGACGTGACGATGTGAAAGGATAACATGGCTAATCAGCTTCAAGCAAAGTCAAACAGGAAGTCATAAATGAGGAATACACCACTGTAACAGGAAATAATTATCTGCAATTCTTCTGAATCTACTTTGCCTGGAAATTATGAGCACTGTAACATCATACAAGAGGGAGTTGTCTATTCTTGCTTACTTTCTCCACGATTAAGGCTTATTTATGTTTGAAAGTCTGAACACACGTAGAAACACATATAACCACACATACAGGACTGGGACCATGACCTGTAATATATCTGGATTTATTTACTTATTTTCTAAGTACATTCACATGTGAGAGTCAGTGTAGAAACATAATTTATCTAACCACTAGTTAGGTTTGTTCACTATATACTGCTGTTTGACTGTTGATAATAAAAACACTCTGTATTGTGGTCAACTTTATAAGGGAGTTTTTCTGACATTTTTATGTTTGAATAATCTTCAGATCTGTTTCCAGCTTTAGACTACCATCATAACCAGTTCCCCAACATGCATCATAATATAAATTCCCACGGAAAGGTCCCAGACACAGCTGAAAAAAATAAATAAATTCATTCAACATTCTCATGCCCATAAAGCACTGGCAAAATAATGTCTAAAGGTTGATGGATAGTTCTCAAACTATGGTCACACTTTAGAATTTAAATGCTGGTGTCGTGTCCCCTTCAGGTTTAATAGCAGACTAATCAGAGAAATCCTTAACACGGCTTATAAATGATAGGTTCTGTGCCTGGATGGAAGAGAGAAGACACTACACTGTGCTTATGGACATCTGGGGGTACCTGTAAGCTCAAATAAAATAAACACCGTCATGATAATCTAAAATGATCAATAGCTAGCTTAGATTTGATGGAATATAGCAAAGACAGGGTGGATATTAGACACACGGCAAGGGCATTCAATGGACAACAAGGTCTGCTTTTATATGTTTCAGGAGACAGATGAGTATTTGCATAGTCAAAATGTGGTAGTTATTTGTCCGCATGGCTCCTGTATCACCCTGACCCTCTGTTTAAACAAACTGCTGCGTTCGCCACAATAATGAGTGAGACCCTAAAAATGTGTGTGGGGGGGTTAACTATCTTAAAGCCCTAATTATGATGCCATCACACCTATAAAAACAGTTTACACACTTTATGTCCGTCATTAGCGTAATGACTACGAATACTGGATTTTGGAGAGGAGCAATTGGAAAAACACAATGCATTCCTAATGCTGTTTGAGACATGCAAAAATATTTCTGTTCGTTATGAGACCATGGTGAAGTAAACTGAACCCTAGCGGGCCGCCATAGTATTGTCATTGTCTGGGAAACACTACACTACTATTGAACTATCGAAGAGCTAAAATTGCAAAGGATTACTTACATGTCCGTAGTTGATGAAGCCGTGTTTACTGGCAATTCCATCAGCTTCCTCCTGACCTCCAGGTATGTGGACAGCCCAAGTGTTGGTGTAGATCTTCTGACCCAGCGCTGATCCCATCCCAGAAACCAGCAACACCAACAGAGGCCCAAGCAGCACCTCCAACAGCCGGAGCCTGCGGCCTATGGAGGGAGACGGAGGGCCAGAAGCCATGGGTCCTTCTAGTGCAGCACAGTCACTGAGCACGGCGCCTCTCCGACAGGCCGGGGCTGCTCACAGCACATGCAAGTGCACGGAGAGACAAAAAAAAAAGGGGGGACCGTGACAACTCACCTGGAAAAAAAACAAAAGAGGAAAACCTGTTAAAGCATTAAAACCTCGATATTTCCTAATTTCAGATGGACAGTTCATTTTCCTTTGCCCCACTGTGATAAGTGGAATACAACAGCAGATTTAATATACTACACATGTGAGAAGTCATGGGAAGCCAAAACACACAAGGCCAAACAAAAGAGCAATTAGCCAACTTCTGAAGCTTTCTTCTTCCTCTGTTTGCTGGAATAAAGAACAGAAACAGGAACCAAGGAATAAACTTGGTGTGGAAGTTTACAGAATCTCAGACGAACTGCTGAAGTGTTGCTATGAAGATAAAACACATTAGGTGATATATTAATCTGTTTGTCCCACGAGCAACGGGGAAATACACATCCACCCTGGCCAAGTATGGGCATCTGGAAATCCCGCAGGAGTGCAGCGCACAGCAGCCAACGTTGGGACGATATGGTAGTTGGAACTTTTAAATGAAGAACCGTTAGGTATGTGTTTGCAGCCGAGGTGGGGAAGTGGTTGGAAAGCTGGACTGTGCTCCTAAAAAGCTGAGGGATCACGGCAGAGTCACTCTTCAGTGTGAATGCCTCAGGCAGCCACTGAACGGCTGCGGGAAAGGACAGAGCGTGCCGGAGAAAAATGTTTGACAATATCATGATTTGTGTGTTTGTGTTTCTCGCTGGTGAGTTGACTAATAGTTTAGCCAGCAATAAAAAAAAAAACACTATCTTATAGCTGAGACTAAGCAATTTATATCAAGTAGGGACAGCCAGAAAGAACACGGACACAGATCTGCGCTTGTGGTTTAATTGTTTGCTTATAAAATTTTGCCTTTAAGCTGTTGGTTGCAGCCAGGAGGGTCAACAGGAGGGGGCCATTATCCAGAGCGCTAACTCTATTGTGATCACAGGTTGACCAGAACACACTGAATACAGTGCTGCTATGTCACATTTGCTACTGCATGCCATCACAAGTCCACAGTGGCACTTCAATCAGGCTACATTTTTGCAAGTGTTACAACCTTTTGCAACCAGCCCCTTCTCTGTGTTAGCCAATTCAGAGAACAGAAGAGTCACATTTAACTCACTGTGCCACACTTCACATGAACAAACGAGCTCAACAAGATTTCCCCGGTCGGTTTGTTGTGAAGCACAAATGATGCATTTAGAGGTGGCATTTGGTGTGCAATTTTATTACATTGTTAGCAAGACACCCAGCCGATCCAATCAAAGCCACAACACAGAAATCACCAAAGGCATAGGCAGTGATTAGTTTAGTGTTATTTCATATACGGTAAAAGTGTATAAAATAACTGGAAAAAAAAATCTAAAAATTATTTTGTTAAACCCACTCACAGAGCGAGCTGCGATTTCATTTTGGAGGCTGTGGTTTGTCATGGCAATGATGCATGTTTCTATTATGTTGACAGCCCCGTTTTAGTCAGTGGGCTAGGCTAAATAATAGAAAATAAATAGTGTTTGATTCAGCCCTGTTTCACATCGCCACAAACTACATCCTCAGACGGTTGAAAACCACCTTTCTGACGCAGTCATGAAACTATGATTTAGTGCAGGACTGTTATATTAGAATACATTAATTTTCACTGGTCTACCGAGTGAACTGACAAGTGAATATATATCCAAACTGTATCAGAACTGACAGGTAAATTAGTTGTCGGCTTCAACTGAACATCCTTAGTTTCTGTCTGAGATTCTCTAACTCACTAGTTAATCCTGCAGAGGTGATACTCATAATGGAACCACATGCCCAAAGTCATTTATCCTACATATGTAATAGGGTTTGTTTTGGTTGGTTTCATTTTGTTTTACATACAAGTGACTAGCCACAATTGGAAAAAAATAAATAAAAGGAAACTGAAATGTTTCAAATTATACATCACAAATAATTTGATATCTTAATTGGAAGATGTTGGTTGCTCCCTTCTGGCCTGTGCCTAAAATTTTAATGAGGACCCTTAACAATATGATCACCTCTTCTATTGCGTAATGTGTACTGTCACAACAACCTTCTGGGAACCTTCTTTATTGTCACAGACCGAACACAGATAAGAGATGTTCAATTTCTGCCCTCTATCCTGCATTAATGGCATTTCTCCAGATTTACAGCATTATCTCATACTTGTATGTTTAGCCACACTGCTGTAAAGGTCATCTGGTAATATTTAAACCCCTTGTTTCCTGCAACATATCAATGCATGCGTCCAACAGCAGAAATGTAGTCGATCATGAGCGTACTTTAAAACAGCAAAATCCTGAGTGACAGCATGTCTAAATGCTTCAGAGAGGCTGGGTTCGGTGTTTTGCAAGGCTACAGGTTACTGGATCATTGGCAGCCAGACAGGTCAGCCTGGCACGACAAGCTGCTAATCCATGTCAGGCGTTTCAGCCGTAAATGTTCATTTCTTAAACACCTCTACTATGGAGACGGCTACATGCAAACCAAGCTAAACCAAGCGAAACAAATCAGGTGTCAGAAATGCCTTCAAAAGTAGAAGCGTCTGTTATGCATCCTTTAACTCTTTCCCCCTGCTCAGTTAAGGTGATTTTAAAAACAAAATAATATCAGATTAAATTAAGAGCAGGAATCCTCACCTAGCATTAATTAAATGTTTGCTTCCTTTAATCAGCTTCTGAAAAAAAAAAAATTTGTCTCGTCCGCATTTTCCATCATTCTGAAAGGCTCAAAAGTGACAGCTTAACTCCGGTTACCTAAAACAATGTCTGCCTGAGTGTCTATCAGGTCTAATTTAATCAAAATGCTGAAGAATTAAAAAAGGTTAACAAGACAGAGCTGGACAAACATCGGCTGGCAGAACTCACTCAGCTTTGTCCTCTGTCCTTCGATGAGTATGTGAACGCTCCCAACGCACTGTTTGACTTCGAGATGCACGTTGGCTTTAAGTACAGACTCCTGTGACCTCATCTAGCTGCTCAACCACTCAGTTTCTTTAGCGTCAGCTTGAAAACCACACTGTGGCACAACAACTGCCTTTCCAACTATACAGGCCGCAAGGAACAAAGGTGAAGCCGATTGTTGTGCTGCGAGTGGTCTTTATCATTACTAGACTAAATGATACCATATGTCTGACTGTGATAACAGAGGGTATTACTGCACGATATTATAATTAGCCAAGTATCATTAAACCCAAAGGATAATGCTAGTCTCATTACCGAACTCATCAGGACAGTTTAAAAAGGAAACTGTTTACACCTCATCAGTTTATTGTTTACATTTTAATGAGACAAAAATGAACTTGCATGCGTTTGACCCTCTGAACACACATATTTCTGTGCAGGCGTACTCAAACACCCTCCTGAGTGTTTGGTAGATAACAAGCTGTGTGTGTAGCTGAGTGATGATTATATTGATACGTTCATTCATGAATATTCAATGAGCATCGCTCAAACATTACATTAGTGTTCACTACTAAATATTGGAAGATGCTAGTGAAAAATCAAACACCACCTACGGTCCTCATATCAAACATATTTGGCAGATATTACGGGAGTTATTTTCATACCATGAAACAAAATTTTCCTTCCCATTTTCTTGGTCCTGCCTTCCTTAAGACGGCCCTCTTAAGTCCAATATCTTAATGTTGCTGGAGCCAGCACAATTTCTTTCTCCAGTGCCTCCATCTTTGTTTTACAAACTTCCTCCCTCACCCTTTCTACCCTCACAAGAAAATAAAAAACCTAAACAGATATTTGTGTTGAGAAAAGTTCATTTCATATTTGTTTGACACTTGTAATCTATATATGTAAAACGTGGGACCCATGCTGACTTATGCTGCGTTCACACTACAACAACAACAACTCCATCGGCGTGGCCATCTACGTTAACACCTAGTCTGTTGCTCAGACGCCTATTGACGTCGCTTGTGGTGTTTGGAGGTTAACGAGTGCAACAACCACATATCACTGGTTGACTCGTCACACAACATGTATGTGCAAGTAAAGCTAATCATCTCCTGCTGTGTTTGAACAAATATAATCTTGCAAATAAGCATCACAGAAAGAACGCTTACAATGAAAGTTCAGAGACAGTCACAAACAACCAGCGTGTTCAAAATACTGAAATGTCAGATACATATCTGGACGTACATTATTCCCAAAATGCAATTATTATTCAAACGGCAGAATATTTTAGTTTAGTTTGTCTTTTTTTCCCCTCACAAGAAAGCCTCTGCATGACGCACGGCTTTCACTGCAGAAAAACACGCAAGAAAAAACGGTTCACAGCATTTAAAGATGACTAACTAACATGTTTCTTTTTTTTCCTGTCAAATGCTTTGACATAAAGACTTTCAAATGTATTCCAATATACGTACATAACAGCAGCATTTTAAGATGCATTAATCCAGAGAACAAACACTGTGCAACTCGTACACGGCACAATAGCAAAATAAAATAAAAGATAAAAATTGAGCCTTTGTTCAAGAGAAAGAAAGAGACTTAAATAAACACTTTGGCCATACTCTGACATCCAGAATAAAGCCTTCTACCAACATGATTTTCACTTTTCAACAGGGATGTGTGTGTCCTTGATTCTTAGATGTTTTAAAAGTACAAGTGTTAATGTGCAAAGACACTACTGCCGCTGTTCACAAAGCACTGGGTCTTTTGTTACCATTTTCCAAGTGAGTTGTATTTTTTAAATTGAAAA
This sequence comes from Planiliza haematocheilus, assembly GCA_005024645.1. NCBI lineage: Eukaryota > Metazoa > Chordata > Actinopteri > Mugiliformes > Mugilidae > Planiliza > Planiliza haematocheilus. The sequence continues at coordinate 5,401,981 of SRSE01000798.1, forward strand.
TGTTTATTGTATAAACATATCTGGGGCTTGACTTGATGCGTGGTTCTCAGGATGCCTAATTAGAGAGCCTGCAAACAAAAACCTGCCTTCTATTTTTTCGTGGAACATTTGTTTTGCTAGGGTGCTGTCATCTAACTACTTCTCCAGACTTCCTGCAGCAGTGGCAGCTTCCATGCATCACGCAAACACTTCCATAATATTTTCTAACACAAGGCCAGCTCTCTCGGTTCAGTCCTCCAGAGATAAGAGCAGGTATGTAGATGATCCCATTAAGCCGCTTGTATGGAAAATGTTTGCTCAATGCAAAGACTACACGTTATGATACTGTCTAGGCACACAGTCACATCCGGGCCATTCAGCTTTATGTGGCTCTCATTTCGTACAGGTTATTGTATGCAGAGGACTATTGTTGCAGTGTTTATCCTTTGTCATCGGCAGCTCAGTGTCACCACGCACAACACAAACAGGTCAGTTCCCACAATGTTTTCAATGCAGCGTCTACTATGACATTTCACATCTGGTTTTTAGTTACGTCTGACTCGAAATGACAACACAAAAATCTTTAGAAAGTTAGTCCATAATGTGTTTTAACAAACAGAAAGTGTAGGATTTAAAATGTAGGCCACGGAGGTAAATAACTTCAGATCAACAGCCTTTAAACAACTACTTACAGTCTAAGTAGCACATTTAGAGACGCAGTCCAGCAACATCAATGACGCTCTGAATTACTTCACATGGCAAAGTTCACTTAAAGGACTCCGCCATAGTCTCCGTTATTACTGTTATTGCACTAAATCTAAAGGTTTCCTGTAAGCAGTAACAACAAGAAGTACTGGAGGAAGCAGATTAACTGCAGATCAGGGAGGAGGACAACTTCTCTGTCTGTCTCTCTCTCATTCTCTCTCTCTCTCAAGACCGTGAAAATAAAATGTTTACAAGCTAAAGTTGCAGCGTTTTAATGGATCAGCTGCCGTCGGTCGGTTGACTCACCACACGTTTAGTCCGTGACAACAGCACGTAGTCCTAATGTGTTAGGGAGCAGCGGCTGGAGTTGATCCGATGGTGACTCCTCCGCTTGACAAATATGTCTGAAACTGTACCGCGCCGTGGTTAACACAAACAGGACTGACCTGCTCAGCTTCACAGGTGCCTCCCCCTTTCCCCTCTCATCCACCCCTGACTAATATCACCGAGCCTCTCTCTCGCTCACATTTTACAACTCCGTCGCTCAGTCGGATCACCACATTTTTTCCCTCTACTCCGCAGGAACAACCACGGAGACCGGACGCGGCGTAGTCGACGTCAGCTCGGCATGAATGTGTGTAAGACCCCCCCAACCCCCTTAAAGAGGAGACACCGACTGACAGCGAAAGGGATCAATAACACCACAAGCCGTGATGTCCGGTCTTGTGTCGGGGTCCCGGTGATTCCAGGGACGAGGGGCTCGGTAAACTCGGCAGCCACGCAGCCCAAACAAGTAAAAATACAAGCCAGAGCAGACCATAAACTTACCGACGGCTCAACTTACCAGCTTCCGTTTACATCATGCTCGACGCGGCTTGTTGTTGCCTCACACCGCGGTGTTACAACCGACGACGACACGGCGAAACGACTGAAAAATTGACAACAGAGAATTGCTGGTTATAAATAGTCATGATACCCCTCCGGTGTACCGCTGAGTGGTCCGTACAAGCCCCAGGAAATACGTCACGGCCGTGGATAAAGTGGCGACGTTAGAGCAACACCTACTTACCGAGCAGCTGCGCTGCGACACCTCCACCTGCTGTTCACAGGCGGCGTAGCACCCTTCATCTTGACCGAGGCTGTGGCTGGCAACAGAAACATCTATTGATCCACAGCTGGGGAAATTTATTATAGTGGAAACACTAATACATGTCCTGGTGCATGTCAATAAATATCATCCTAATTGAGAAAATTGTTGTTATAAATTCCGGGCTTTCAAAACCAATTTTGCAGGATGAAGCAAATAAATCAATAAACAAAATAATACATCTTCTAGGCACTAAGTGACCTCAGCGTGCTCTGATCCACTGTGTCATGGTTTTGCACCCTGTCATCAAGTGCCTTTAGATGGAAGCTTCGGCATTTGCCCAAACAAACCAGAAAGCCTATTAGGATAATGGACTAGGTCTCAGGTTTTCAGAGAGTTTGTGATCATTTGATTAAACTCAGCTTTAATTAGAAATACGCATAATGTGGGCTGCCTGGGCAGTCAGCCGTGCACCAAAACCTCCCTGGTTTCCATCCATATGGGGACCTGTGTTGCATCTCATTAATCCACCTCTCTCCACTCATTTCCTGTCATCTCTCTATTGGATCCATCTAAGAAAGGAAAAAATGGATTGCATAATAGCTACTAAAATGATGGGAGAGAGAAGAAACGTGTGTTAAAACTAGTTTTGCACACAACCAGCTGTACGAGATTAGACCACACGAGCACTCCAATGCCTGTCTTAGTTTAAATTGTAGGACTGATCCAGTTCCTTAAATATCCAGTCACATAATTATCAAAAAACAATTGACAGGGTTATTGGGGTCAGCATCTCACTGGCACAGTTAGTAGCCCTGAATCTTTGCTTCATCGTTTTCCTTTAATTTACTGAGGCAGACTGTGACTGCAGGTCCTTGGATCTCATCTAAGAATATTAAAACATGTCCTGTGAAGGGGCCGCATTCAAATTCTCCTTTATCTTTTTTAAACATGTTTAAACATATGCAGTCATTTTAAGTCATAACTAGCCTTGAACAGCTGGGTGATTATTTGCTGTTTTTCTCCTTGAAGTAGAAAAAAATAATGACAGCCTTGCCAGCTGTGATTGGCCAATGTCCACTAGTTGAATTTAATAACTGAAGGTGACCAGTTCAGTTATGACATTTTGACATTAATTTTTCCATTCATGTTTGTGTCAGTTTGTATTCTGTAAAACATCCCAGATGTATAAAAGCCACGACTCTATTGTTAATGATTAGGAATGGTTGATTAGGAGACATGTGAATGGTGTATTAAATCACTTCTTTAATAAAAGGGTCATATTAGCAGTAGCGCGGGAAGGGGGGTGCTGCCGGGGCTGCAGCCCCCCCTGGTGGTGCAGGGTGTAACATCACTGTAAACCTAAATGTTTGAAATAAATGAATAACTATATATATATATATATATATATATATATATATAAGTATATATATATAATATCTGTAAATTATATGGGGTGTAAATAGAGTTGTGGGAATGTGTGGGAAAATAAATTAAAAAAAAAAAATTGTGGAGGAGACTCTCTCACCAGGAAGCCGCTTCAGCATATTCAAACGAATAGTTGAACAACAATGGCGTGTGACAACCGTGGACGTGGAGTAAAACAGAAAGGAATATTGGATTTTTTCACAAGTAATGTTACTGTGCCTATTTCAAAAAAAAAAAAAAAAACGACTATCACCGAGGAGGAGGACGACAAAGAAGATGAAAACAGCAACATGCATCCTCCTACTACAGAAGAGATCCCAGCTAGCATTAGCAGCTCAGCACCAGCCCCGCAGCTCCCGCCAGGAGACGGCGGCAGCGGGGGCTGCGAGAAACAACAGCCCCACACCAAGGACAGCGCTTATAGCGTTTCAATGTATCTAATTTTGTTGAGGCCTTTTGTGAGGTTCGGTTCAGCACCACGGACAGTAATGTGTCTGTCATGTCATGAGTTGATTACTGTACTTTGCATATAGACAAAAATTTAATAAAATTTGCATTTCATCTAAGAATTCATGTATGTTTTATTTGCGTGTAGCTTTTGGGAGCCAGTAAGCAGCCTAGTAGGCCTAGTGTGCGATGCGCTAGGGTACAGTAGCAGAAAAAATACGATGACGTCACTCATTCATTCATTCAGTTGGCAGCCCCCCCTACTAAAAACATCTTCCCGCGTGCCTGCATATTAGTTAATTGGAGAGGACAATTCTTTAAAACGATCTCTCCTGTCACATCCAGCTCTGTGGCACCTGGTCATGGTTAACTTTATCTTTGTTTTTTTTGTGTGCATTTCCTGTTTCATTTTGAAAGTTGCTGTCATTTCAGATGTTTCACCTCCTCCTTGTGGTTGCTGCCCCTGATTGTTAGCCCCGCCATAAAGTGTGCCTCATTGCTCCCTGGTATTTATCTCTACTAGTTCCTTGCTACATTTGTAGAATTGCTGTAGTGATATTAACACACAGGTCCTACTAGATATCAGCCATAGACAGATAACTGAGCCGACAGAAGCTAAAAATGGGAGATTTTATGGGTCTGCTATTGAGTCTTTCTACCATTTGTGTGATAGACTTCAGTGCGTAACAGTGCAATAAAATGTCATGTCAAGTTTGTTTGCTTAGTCAACATGCTGTAAATTCTGGAAAGCCTGTTTAACTGTCAGATGAGCGTTAATCAGTACAGCTACATAGACTGATTTACATTCTGCCTGGCTGATAACTCACATAAAAGTGAAACATGTGCAGCAGAAAGCGCAAAAGTAAATTGGGGGACCAGCACACACAAGGAACAGAACAGTTCAAAATATTTATTTGAAGTACAAATCTGATGATACCAAGGAGGAGGTCAAAGGAGCTATTAAATGTTGTTCCAGCATTTTAAATTAGTTGCCACAACAAGAGGCTCAGAGCCAGCGAGCATAAAGTGACGCTGTCTGTGTTCGGAGCAGCTGGAGCCGAGTTTCTCCCTGTGGAAGCAGAATTAAATGTCATTTGTTATGGCCGTGCAAATCATATTCACCACTACAAGTATCATGACAAGTAAAAGACTCGATACGAGGAAGGTTGTTAGAAGGAGATTTGCATTTTTTTTTCTAAAGCAGCACCTCTCAGCTCCAGCAGGACGTCTCCTTCATATCGAGCTAGTCCGAGAGCATGTCTCTGTTCAGTGTCCAGCTCTGCCCACTGCTCCTCAGTGACAGCCCACGCCTGCTCCGCACTCAGCCATGACAACTGAACTGCACTAAACACCACCTGTCAGATGCACAACCGGCACAAAAAATGTCTGTTTTATTGCCAGGAATGCAAATGCATGGTGGCGATGTGTTTCTTTTGGCTTTACACTCCCCAGTTGTTTCCAAAGCAATCCAGTTCCATTTAGAGTTCAGTGATTAGTGAAAAAAAGGTCTCATTCTGTTACATTTTGTGTAGTATTGTCTGAAAATGTCTATTCTTTGTTTGACTGTTAGACAATCAGGACATTTCTACCTCATACATACAGGATAGAAAGCACTAGTTTTGTAAATCCCTCAAAAAATGGCTATAATTTACACCTGAACGTTTGATTTATTGATACTATATGATGCTCAACATTGAACAGTTTAGCGAAAATTTGCCATTTGTGCTACAAAGTGTATCCGCAATAGCTAAGCAGTGCAGATCAGTTTGAATATGACAGGTGAAACTCACTGCCATCTTTTTTGGAGCCATCAGGGCGATAGCTTCAGGAGTGATTCCCTCCACCTGATCTTGCAGCAGAGCTGACAGCGCCATGTCCGGCAGACCCGCTGGACAGGGAGACAAACACTGCAGTCAGATAATTAATGTGCCTCATTTCAAATCACAGGAAGAGTTTAGAGAAACTTTCCTGCCTCACACTGGAGCCTGTGCCCTCAGGGATACATTTAATTGTACCTATCCATCCAAGAGCTGTCATTTTGTTCTACCACCGTACTCACTCTTTGAAAAAAACAAACAAATAATAAAAAAGAAAAGTTCATCACCAAAAAGTTGACTCCTCCAGGGACGTTAGGCTCCACTGTACCTGCCAATGTTCCTATTTCAGTGAAAATGTCTGGTCCCCAAGCACTAGCTGGACCAAAGGCCTCTGGTCTGGACAAACAGCTTGTCAGAGCCTCCATCTGCTGTTCGGTGCAGGGCAGGGACGACTCCCGCAGGAACAGGACAGCCATACTGCAGTTTGAGGCAGAAGATCAGGATGTTATCCTCCTCTGGGATTCACAGTGTTTGATTGTTTTCATGAGGTTTGTCTTGCTCCTGTTAGTATAACATCTGTTTGCAGGTTTGCCTCTTTCTCATTCTATAAAGCTACATGAGGGCGTATCATTGCTATTCCTGGATTCATAAATGACAAACTCTGGATCAATCAATCCCTCTAAGTGGATGTCATTTGCCTGTGTTTGACATATGCCTGGTTTTGTAATTGCTCCCTTGGATTTATTGGATTAGTTGGCAATTTGTTTCCAACTTGTCATTTCTCTCGTTCTCGCTTTGAAAAGAAAAAAACATATATATGGCTTGAGCTAGATATTAGAGCAATGTAGACATGTGGGTGATCACAAATCAATCATCAGACTGACCTGAGGTTGTAAGGGCTCAGTCTTTTCATCTCTGAGGGATATAGACCACAGATCAGATGGCCAAATGTTGCCAGATCAACAGCCGTTAACTGCTCCACTTTCAGTTTGCGTTTCCGCATCACGCTCAAAATCAATGCTCTCATCTGAAAAGTCCAAACCATTGACACTGATTTGTGGAAATATTAAGTCCATCGCATCATTTTTTTTTCTTTAGTTTTATATTGGAATGAGAAATTAAAGAATGGAAAATGAATTTCACCTTTTTAGGGCTCCAGCCTGTCAGTGTGCCCAGATGTGCCAACACACCCAGATCAGTGAGGCCAGCGTCCTGCAGCTCTCTCTCTCCCATCTCAGTCACCAACGAGCCCAGCGCTAGCACCTGATCTGCTCTCAGCTCTCTCACTGGACTGAAGGACTGTATTGATAAAGAATTGTATCATGACTCAAGCACAGATTATATGGAAAATTATTTCCGACAGGACACAGCATCTTGTTCTTTGTTATTTTTATTGTTATTCTTTGACATTTTTACCTAGGATTGTGTTTTAATAATTTAATAATGATAATGATGCATGAACATCTCTTAACTGAGACAGAAATGCTACACCACAAGCCAGACAGTGGAGAACTCAGAACATATTGTTCCTGACTGACCCAAATAGTGTCTACATAATCCATGGCAGAGAACATGTTGTATATAAGTGCGGAGGAGAATAACACGTGCAGATGTCTTGAGGGCAAAAAAATGAAAAAACAAAAAACAAACGAATAAATCATGAGCTGAGACGCAGGCGGACTTTTACTGACCTGCCTCAGTTTCAGCCACAGTGCTCTGCGCTGCTCAGAGCTCAGTGAAAAATCCTGACCTAAAACTTCTACACACTGTTTCTGCTCCTCCGGAGACATGCGGCTGAGCTGAGTGGATGTCCAAGCTGCGGGAAATGTCCCTCTAATGTCTGCACAGCTTGGGACTGGTACTGCGTAGAAACATAGGTGGTAGAGTCAGTGAAATGATACATACAAACAAAACATCCAGAAAGAACTGATGCAAGTTCCATTTGCACTACACCAATAACTGCTAGGCATAACAGAACTATTTTCTGATAAAATGCATTAGATGCTTAAGGAATATTTGCTCAACCTTTTGCCCTCCTGCTCCGGGCTTTGACAATCCCTCGAATGAGACTCTGAATCCGTTGACTCTGGCGATGCTGGTCCACACACTGAGTAATGCAGACGCCGCCAACCACACTGTCCTCCCAGCGCCTTTGGGCCACCAGGACCTGCTCCACTAAGTCTTTACTCAACACTGTCTATACAGTGGAAACACAGAACATGCTGGTCAGGATATGTCATAGAAAACCAGTGAAAGAGAAATGAATGACTTGGAAGGTTAAATGGTTTGGGGCCCTTACCAATGGGATGGAGTTAATCTGCTTTGTTGAAAGAACAAACACCAGCCTGCCCAAGAGTTCAACATCCCCAACTTGCCACGTGGATGGCTCACTGGCAAACAAACACACATATATAATCCATGTCCTACTGCAAGATCAGTGCTGGGAATTTCTTATCAGACATACATATTAGATGACTCACAATCTGTTATTTTCTACACTGTGATGTAGGACATGTTTTGTTTCTTCTGACTTCTGCTTTTCATAGGTCGGTATATTATACATACAGTTGTTTGTGAAGTTTCATCTTTGCTAACACTTTGGTTCTAGGGATTGCAATGTCCAACAACAAATCTTTTGTGCCACCTCTTTGCTCTAGATAGAAATATCTTAACTGTCAGGTGAACTGCCCTGAGATTACCGTTATAGGATAATTCCCAGTTGTTCTGGTGCCAGCATGACTGTTTAATGGACAGACTTTGGGATGAATGAAAAATACTATATTTTAAACAATATTTGTTTCAAACTTGTATTTTTACAACCAAGTACCTGCTAGTTACATTTCCAGCAGCGTCAGACAGACATCCAGCTTCAGACATTTTGTATTAGCAAATTAGCCAATAGTTAGTTTCAGCATGATATCATGCCAAACATAAACAGTGAACATGGTCAAAATTATACATACTACCATTTAACTGAAAGCAGTACTGTTGCAGTTTCTAGACACACAGAAAAGATGCAGGTTCTTGGTCTTTTGGGAAATCAGTTCATTCAATTTAAAACACTACCTGGGATTTAAAAGCCTTGATCAGCATTGTCAGCATTTGTTATCAAACATAGTAGCTCTTATGCAGTTCAGATCTTCAAATAAATGAGTGTTTAATCCCTTGGTAAGTCATACCTGTTGTCTGTTGAATGTATTTACATCAGATTTTGAAAAATGCTGGACATTTTGAACTCAATCTCATGTTTCAGATAAACAAAATGCAGCTCGTCTGAGTCAAGATCAGGGTCTTTGTGTGTTGCTTTACCCGAGCAGGTCTTTTTGAGTGAGCAGGTTGCCAATATCTCTCAGAGCCTCTTTAGGAAGGCAGAAATTTCTCATCTCCTCCAGCTGCAGAGCCAGCGCTACTGTGTCCACCAGAGCCAGACTGTCTCGGTCCAAGAAAGGCAGCAAAGGTCCAAGTGCATCCAGAATGACGCCATCAATTTGCACCTCAGCCAGAGAGGAGCCCTGTTAAGCACCACATGCAGCACCGAGAGTGAGTCTGAGAACCAGGATTTCACACCAATATGACTTCACTTATGTGAAAAGCATCTGAGAGGGTGAAAAGGGTTATGTTCTTTTCCTCCTCCTCTTTCTCTCTACATCTGCTTACTTGAGAATCCTGGACTAGCATGTACTTTGTTCTTCCTGCCCCATTAAAGTGTTAAAACAAATCAAATCATGACTCACCATCACTGACGCAAACCCCTGATTAACCAGAAATAGCATCTCCGAGCTCCAGTTAGCTCTGAATTGTCATGGCTGGCTGTTTATCATTTTAATTACCCTGAAGTTAACGTAGGAGCTCTATCTCAACTTAATGATGTCTATAAATTACAGAAGCAGCTGGTTTCAGATCGCACTTTTCCACTCAAAACATACTGTGGCATGTGTATAAATGCAGCATTTCTATGATTCTTTTTGGTGTTTTACCAGCTCAGTGACAGCCTTCTCAGCTAAATTTGTCTGTTTATAATGAGGCAGTGTAAGGAAATCCTCAAAGTGAGCCTGAATGTGGTTGAGAATGGCTCTGAAGGATGCATTAGAGAGATCCTCTAACATCGTCACTCTGGAAAAGAACAGAGCAGAGGTGTAAATGTAGTTATCATTGGATAAACTGTGAAATATTTATGAATAGAATAGAATAAAATACGTCATTAATAAGAAGATACTTACGGCAAAGTTGCAGCAAATCCAGGGCTTAAAGCACTAATGTTGAGTCCAGGTTGTCTCCTTAGTTCCTCCACCATACATTTTCGCTGGTAACACAGTCAAAACACATTAGACATGGTTACAATTAAACATAGATTTTCACTTGTTATGGAAACATACATTTTCATGGCTTCATATCAGTCACTAAGATGAAGAGTTCCTCACCAGAGCAGGCCTCGTGGCTCCAGGCAGTTCGCTAACAAACTGAAGCAACTCTTCAAAATCTGTATCATTGACCCAGAGCCTCAAAACACCACAACTCATTCCACCAGCAATATGACGCAGAGCCCTGCGAGTGAACCAGAGGTCATTGTATAAACTGTTTATTCACCTGACCTGAAAATGAAAGCATCTGTGTGTGTTTTACTTCAGTTTTCAGACAAAATTACTTATTGATTAAAAGCATGCATATGAATGTTCAATAGGTCCAGCCTCACCTCACTGACTTGCTGGTAATATTTTTAACTTCATGGACCTTACTGAACAGAAACTGCGCCTGTACAGAAAAGAAAAGCAGTAAGGATTCTGAATGTTTACCTTGAAACAAACCAACTACAAGGATAATTTCCAGGTTTCTCCTATAAAGTCATTTTCCATACTAAGTAAGACGGTAAAAGTGTACTCTAATGTCTGTCAGCTAAAAGATACAAATACATCTTTAAGATCATTTTTAGTATTTGTGAAACTAAGACTAAACTTTTGCTGCTCGTGGTGGGAAATGCTTGTGAGTGTTGCACACAAGCACATTTCAGTGTTAAAACCTTTGCTCAACAAACTGAATCTGTTGTTCTACTTTGTAAATGCAGTTAAAAAAATACCTTTGTTGAAATTATATTTTAACGTGTTAGATTAGATTAGTTTAGATTAACATGAGATTGCTTGCTTGCCCAAAGAGGCCTCAAAGTTTAGTTATACATTAGAAGTACACTGTGTACTGGTTTGTCTAATTTATATTGAACACTGAAACTACTAAAGCAGAATATTTAGGGCTTAATATTCAGTGTCACAGTACAGTAGACAGAAAGTGTAAAGGGCACTCTTTATGAATTTGACTTTGGTCTTGTTAGACTGAGAACAGGTGGTGAAAGCAGGCTAATACAGTCCCGGCTGTGACAAAATCCCTTTAAGGTAGCCATTATTAATTTATGCTACACTCCTCCACACTATTGTACTACATCCAAACTAATTAGCTTGATGGCAGCTGATGTGAATGGAGTATTAATATCCTGAAAGGCTCGCCTGAAGCATAGCCAATGAGCTGGTAACAATTTCTTCTTTAGTAAAACTAGCTATTGTTGTTGTATCAATGCAAAGTTTAACAGCACACAAAAGTAAAGGTAAAGTGTGCACCTGTTGTGGCGACCAGTGGATGTCCCTGTACGTGCTGATGCCTCTCACAATGGTTTCTCCATCCATGGCCTGCATAAGCTTCCTCAGAGGGACAAATGGTAAAAGACAGCTTGCCTGCTGAGTGACATTCCTCAAGTCTCTGAGTAGAGCCTGTTGACACGTAATCAAAACACTTTCAGACCCAGAAACAGCTAAAAACCTTTTAAGAAACAGAAAGTAGCACTCTGTGGAGCCCCTGTAGTTCTAGATTAGACATTATTTGTTTGTCTCAATGTGATATTTTCTAGTATGTTTTAGGTTTCTGACACGGTCTAATGTAGCAGTGATGTTGAGACTCATGTGCTGCCAAACACATTATCCAATGTGTCATCTACAAGTGACACAACACAAGAGCCCATTAAACTATAAGAAATACAATCAGAAAAGTGAGAAGTGATACACTTAACAAAGTGACAAAGCACTATCACCTCCTGCACTGCATTGTATAGCATGGCTCTGTGGCCAGGTTCAAGCTCAGTTAGCAGCATCCTCCAGCACTGGCAGCGGGCCGCTTCACTGATCTCAGTCCACTGGAGGTCTGTGAGCACAGCAGGGGACAGGCCAGAGAGTAACGGCTTCAGCCTGCACAGTTCCTCCATGGTGAGCTGGCAGGAAAAGAGAAACATGAGTGTGAGAGCGCAGTTGGCTGGACTTCAGCTGAAATATTTTTAACATGTTTACTTACGTTGGTGTCCTTTGAAATCTTGGATAATAGCTGAAATGCCTGAGGAGAGTTTTAGAAAGACAACCGCACAAGAACTCCCATTTCAAGATACTTCACAAAGGTCACATATTTCATCAATGCACATCCTCCTCTTGGAAATATTTCAGCCAAGCCTAACTCTCTTTTTTTTTTTTGTGAAAATAGGCATTGCATGACATTTTTCTCAACTATGGTCGATATAAAATATTCACGGAAAGTAAAACTATTTCTAAATATTTAGAGTTACATAAACAGCAGGAGACAAGATGAAAAAAAAAACAGAAGAAAAGAAGAGAAACACTGCTGACCTGTGCCGGATAGAATCTAGGTAATCCTGGTTGTGACAAAACTTCCAGGAGTTGTTGCGTGGGCAGAGACAGCAGGGGTGAGGCTCCTAACTGGGGCAGCAGACCACTGAGAGCAGACAGCTCTGCAGAAGCCATGCTGCTGACATTCAGGGTCTGAACTGCTGGTATCAACCAAGACGACAACTACCCACAACGCATGGTTAAACAGAGTTAGTCAGACAGTTAGTGAAACAAACTAACTGTGATTTGTGTCTTGTCCATGCCCCTCACCCTGCCACGGGCACTGATGAACCCTTTGGACATGCACTGAGACAGATGCTGCCAGAGAGCAGACGACACAGCTGGATCATGGAGATATGGATCCAAGTCTGCTGGATCCAGGTAGCATGCAAGGACTCCTAATCTGCAAACACATTATTCTTCACCTTTGTTATTTTCAAAAAAAGAATAGCTTTTCATACAAGCTCTCCATAGAAAGAGCATCATGTAGAGGTGAACGCTAAATATCAGAACACATTGATACACATGTGCAGCATAAGGAGGGATTAGACATGCCTCTCATACCTGGCATAGCACCATAAATCAATATCTAAACACAACCCTGGCCTGATTCTCTAAGCACTACAAACAGACTATGAATATGTCCTTGTAAGTTTCTGTTCAGTTCTGCAACTGGACGTCCTCTGAAGAAACAAGTCGAAAACTCCCAAGAAAAGAAAACAACTGTAAATATTTTATAAGTGACGAAATGATTCAACGCTTTCAATAGATCGCAAGGATGTACACCGTGCAGTTTGGAGAGAAACAGCCTGATGACCTTTAAGCATCATCAAGTGCTGTAACGTCACCTTGGCTGATCCAGACAGTCCGTACTTCTCAGGGATTTCAAGCGGTGACAAGAATGGATAACTGTAAAGTCTCTAGGTCTCACCTCAGAACATCATCACTGGTCAGATTTTTCTTCTTGCTGAAGAGCGTCCGAAGCACATGGCGCCCCCTTACACCATCCAGACTGCTGTTGCCTAGCAACTCCACCAAGGGAGCGAGCTAAAGAAGACAGAAGATTAAACGTTGAAACAAGCTAAAACAAAAGTCACTACATATCACAGGGTGACAAATTAAAGCTGCAATAAAACAGAGGCTGGTAAGGCTAGTGTTTGATGGCCTGATTTTAACTCACTTCATATTTGTGCTGTGAACATCATTTCATATTACTCTTGTGTCTTATACAGAGACGTATGTTCTATCCTCTCATTTATTTAGTCTTTCCTCTAAATCACAGCACATCGGATATCTGTGACAGAGATGAAGCAGTTACGGAGAGAGCTTTAAATCAGTGTAAGCCGAACCTGGTGCGACGTCAGTTGCTGAAAATGACTGATTGGGAGGTAAGGCAGAAGTGGGAGGATGGAGCTGAGAAAGTATGGTGGCCACGTGGGGACATCACCCACCACACTTGACTGCAAGAGTCTTTTTACAAAGGCCTTTTTCTGGAGCGATTTCATCCCAGAGCTGTGGTCACGAATGGCTGTCAACCTGTAGAGCAGCGCAGAAACTGTCAGCGTCAGAGGAAAGAGACATTTTACATTAAACATGATCATTTGTTGGGTACGTGACTCACACACTGTCATTGACAATAAGGGAAGCAGGGAAGCTCATTATGTCGGAGACAGACATGAAGGGAATGAACTGAGAAAGGTCCACAAACAGCTCTGGGGTCACTCGGGGGAACTTATGGATGAAAGCAGCTGTCATTGTTTCCATGGCCTGCAACTCTTTTTGAGAGGCCTGCCAGAGAAAACAAAACAACAGGACGTGAATGGATGTGTGTTCTATTTGGCCCTCTTTAACTATGCATGGGCCGTGACATGCATTCAAAAAAATGTGATACAACACAATGCCGTATAGTAAAGAGGAATCAGAAGTACGTCACACAAAGCACAACACAGTCCCCCCGTTCATTTGTGATATATCACCCTGTCAGAGAGCTGTGTGTCACAAATATAAAGCCAACACCGTGCTTAGAAAGAAGCCTGGGAACAAACCTGACTGGTTTCAACTTGAAGCTGGTCCCAGCTTTGATGCATATGAGAGATAAATCTCTTCACTGCATCTTTTTCAGCAGACATCACGAGAGTACGAATACTGTCTCTTGGCATCTGGAGGTACTCCTGGTAAGATAAAGTGAGTCACTTTAATCTAATGTTCAGTGAGCGGATCTGTTGTGAAATGTTAAACGTGAGTATGGCTGCACAGGCCATTACCTGCAGCAGAACCCTGAGAGCAGATGAGTTGTCATCCTGCTGGATGAGGTCCCACAGGACAGGCTGATGTATCAGCAGAAACAGATTATTCACTCATTGTGTTTGTGAGAAATAGATATACTGTATGTGTGTATCAGTTTGCTACTGTATCTTACACTGAAGCAGCTCAGCAAGTCCTCTTTTAGAGTTGTATTCTCCTCTCTGCGCAGGAAGACTCCCACAGTGTGCAGAACGCTTGTGGAGGCATCTGGGTGCAATGAGGCCCAGGATGTGTTGTCAAGGAGACTGGAGAGAAGGATAGCCTGTCCCAGGCCTTGTCTCGCCTCTCTTTCTCCTTCATCCAGGCCTGAAGAGAGACCCACCATGAAGTCCAAGACTCGCAACACATACCCCAGCGCCACTAAAAACCCCTGACGGTCTCCTCCCTCAACCTCACACAGACTCAGTTTATGCAGGACATCCACCAGCAGAGGAGCTGGGTCAACACACAACTGTGATGTGTCAAACTCATACGGCGCTGGGAGCATGTCAAAAAACCTCTGCAGGAAGCATTTCCTACTTTCCTGCTCTGCCTGCAGATCAGCACAGACATCCACTAACAGAGGCTTCAGTTTTACCAGCTGGTGGTAGAGTGTGGCATTTAGACAAATGTACTCTCTCAATCCATGTGTGTGTCCACAGAGCTCCAGGAGGGTGGAGTTGGTGAAATTATGCACAGTCCACTTCCTGTAGTGACAAGTGTCACCATGGGAGTAGTTTTGCATCTTGGAGCAGTATGCTGCAGCCCAGCTGCCCTCTTGTAAAGACTGGTGTGAGTCAGGGGACTCTCTGCCACACAGAGCTGACATCAAGACTGAGTTGTTGGGCAGAAAGCAGTCTCTGAAAGCCTGGGCACTGAGTGACCTGCTACCCAGCTGAGTCAGACACTCCTCATCGAGTCCAGGACTATCAATTGGCTCAACTGAGAGCTGCACACAGAGGTCATCTATACTTGTGTGGTTGAAGAAATTATAGTCTTTTGTTAATGCAGCCTGCAATTTAGAAGAGAGAAAACAGTTACCATGTATTCAACGGGAATTTTGTATAAAACAAAACACCAATGTACAGAATTGTTTAAATACAGCTGGTTGCATGTCTTCAGTGTTGCTAGCTATACCATCTTCATAGAAAGCACTCAAATGATCACTCGTCCAGAAAGGGATCCATTACCTGATGGGCTCTCTGCAGCCAGAAAGAAGAGTTGGCACACACAGTGTTGTTGAACTCCTGAGCGAAGAACTCACTGCAGACATGAACCCATAGGAAGTCTTCCTCAGCAGCAGACAGATACCAAGCTGCATCAGAGCATGTAGCATGCAGGTCGAGCCCCATCTGAGCCATTTCGGGATTAACTGACCCATTTTCCCCTTCGAACAGTTTGCAATACAGGAAAACGGTGAAGTTGGATACGCCAGTCAAGCCTGGGATGGACTCATTACACGCTGCCTCCAGGATTTCTGTAGAGGTGATGTACTCCATCTCTTTTTGCTGGTTGTTTCCGTCTGCTATCAAGCCTGTTTGTAAGCGGGTCAGCTGGGAGTTGTGAGATACAGTTGAAAGACCAAGGAGGCGTTTTTGTTTGGAGATTCTTTGTGAAAGGGGGGCTGTTTTTGGAGATGACCGGAGCGGTGTCTGTTGTGATCTTAGTTCATCTCCTTCAGTGGAGGGGCAGGACAGGAATGGGAGTGAGCTTGGGAGACCCTGGGAGCTAACACCCAAAGCCTGAGTGTTCCACATCACATGATGTCTTATCCCCCTACGAATTGAACAGTGGTGGAAATGTGAATGTATAAAGTCAATCATTTAGTGTTGAATATGTAAATGCCATACTACAGTCCTAAAATATCTTACCATAAGATCAGCTGTCTCAGGTCGCCTTCAAAAAGATGAGAGAAAAGCAAATATTATTCAGAAATCAAAGTGAATGAGCACATGACAGCCCCTGCAGTATGCAACCATGGCTGATGTAACAGTGCAGCTCGGTTAACAATGCCCAAGATATAATGTTACTGACATCAATGAGAGGATAAAGAGATTAGCCGGGTTAACAACAGATGCTTTCACCGGCCAGGGTGATTATAAAGATTTTAAAGCAGAGTCTTCCACTGTCACATTCTCTCCTGGATCCTCCAGGTGAAACTGAGGCCACATTTATGAGATTTCATTTTCTTTGTTAATGATATCAGATATGATCCAAACAATTCTCTTCTTCAGCTGATTCTTAGTAAATTCCACGTTTTTCTCTGAAGCAAACATCTGAATATGAGTGCATGCACACACACACAGGCATCTGTCATGTGAACTATAATTGACAGCGGCTCTTTCCTAATTATTTCATAAGTTTATAATCAGATTGTACGTATGCATGCTGACTGATGCCTGTTATCCTTGGGGATGACCTTTGAATGAGCTTCTTGTCTAATGATATAAAGTTTATGTTTCTAATGATTGTTCAGACAACAAGTCTTTCTTTACTCACCAACTGAGCACCGGCCCTGAGTGCTGGGCTGTGGCATGTCCACCAGGCTGCTAACATCATCAAGCAGCGCCATGGTAACTCGTGACACTTTCTCCCTCAGGTTACCATAGACTGAACTCCCCACCCTGTGCAGAAGACCCCTCCTTAGCCCATCCAAACTTTGCACAAGAGCTAAATTTTTCTGTGCCAAATGGCCTCCTCGCTCTCCTCCACTTGAACGTGATAAAGCCTGGAGCAGTAAACTTTGCATGGAGTTGGGCTCAGCCTCTGTAGCTATCATATCGTCCACGGATGCATTGCCAGACAACCCATCCTGCCACCTGGCCTCAGGGGGCAAGCTGAATGGTTTTAAACGTCCAAATGCGTTCGAGCTCTTACTGTGTTCAGACGCTTCCCCTGCTGGGTGTAAACTGACCACAGGCTTCCAGTTGCGTGTTTCTAGGAACTGCAGCAGCTGCTGAAGCCAGCTAACACTGAAGGCACAGTCATTACGTCCCTTTAGAGCACAGATAAACCCCTGCAGGCCTGCGCTGGCCTGTCCATACGTTCCACTGACCAAAGCCTGAAGCGTAACTTCCAGCACAGCGCTCACTGTCCTCCAGTTCTGAGATAAGAAAGTCAACATGGGCTTGTGGGGCTGACGCTCTGACAAAGTGATAAGACTTTGCAGAAGCCCCAAGAACCAGTCCCAGTGCGGGCTGCCCCTCAGGGACAAAAACCAGTCCTGAACTCTGATGCTGGGTCGAGGCGGCACCCGGCCATTCCACTGGTTCAATGCCACATTCCCTTCAGACTGGAGGAAGAAATGCAGCACCTTCTCCCACAGCTGCTCCTCATCTGGCTCCTCCGGCACCTCCTCCAACTCAGCACCCATCTCTTGGAGGTACAAAGAGATGTTGTAGAGGAAACCAGATAGACGGTGTCTGTCAATTGGCTTTTTCAATGATGGCATGCTCTTGCTGGGAAGTAGACCAAGAGTTTTTAAGCTCCCCATGATATTCCTCACCCAAGTGGGCACAGACTGGTCCTTGTTTGTTTCTGGAGGAGCTCTCTGTGCATTTAAATGACTCCTTTACTCCATTTTGAAATGATCTCCCTCAAAATAGCGTTGTTCTGGTCCTCTTTACCACCTCCTATATGAGTTTCATTAGAAACATCTTGAATTAGCACTGTGTAATAAACAAGCAGTGGCAAACTTACAAGTGGTGTGTTTTGGTGGACTACTCACCTGTCTGCTCAGGGGTTCCTTGTCCAAGTAAAACAGCACAAACTATGATGCTTGCAAATTTGAGAGTGCCCATCCCTGACCCTTTCTCTGCCATCATCATCTCATGCCAGCGTGACAAATTAATGTCACATCTTTGTCTTTGGTCCCTTTTTCCTGTTGATTTTACAAAAACCTTTAAAGTGATGTGATGGACTCCAGGAGTAAAGTATCTGAGCGGAGAGGGAACATTAAAACTTAATGACTGGCTACCACTTCACATTACCACTTTCCCTGCACGGTTACTAAAACAAGTATCAGTAATGTAATTAAGTTTTACAACCTATGAGACTGAACAATTAAACGCGGATACAAATGTGATGATCAAAGAGAAAACTCATGAATGTAAAGTAGCTAAACACGAGATGCAGATTTTTAAAGCGATCCTGTTTAGAACAGGAAGATATCGCTGTGTTGGCTAAAACAACTTCTGTAAATTTAAAACGTACTCAATGAAGAAAAAGGAAAGAAACTTTTTCAGAACTCACCATCAGTTACAATCCATTCATGTCTTTAAATATCCTCTTAAGTGTTTGCCAGCATCCCCCTAAGCCTAGCGGTTTCAACACATTCTGCACTGACCTCTTTCTAAGTGACCCTCTCTATTTCACTATCACTCTGACTTTCTCTACCTTTCGCTCTCCTTCTGCTCCCCTCCCACCAGCGTCCTCTATCGCTCTGTTATTTTAACTGTCTGGAGCTCTTGCTTATTGTCTCAGGGCTTTAGGTCGGCTTCATATTTCATCCCACAGTATGTTACCATCAATGTATGAATAATAGGCATGCTGGTGTGGTTAAGCTTGGGTGTACATACAAAAACATCAGTCACATTTGCATGATTTCACTGTTCTCCAGTCGGACCATGAGGCTACAGGAAGGTCAAGGCACTCAGCTAGGTGCTCAAACAAGGTGAAAATCTGGATCATGTTAATCACACCCAGGATGTCTATCTATGTCTCCCCCCCTGACTAATTCTCTATTGAGCTGGGACTCATCTTGTAACAGGGTGTAGTCTTACCAACTGAGCCGTAGCAGCAGGACTGAGCAGGCTGTCACTATTTAGACACATTTATCCCTTGGTCAGGCAGACATACAATTGAGCCCTGTGCAAGGGCACAGCGGCAGGCTCCCCGGAGTCAGACCACTGTCTGCAGGCCTTGAAACCCTAGAGGGCTGAGTGAAAGGACCACCTCCTGCCTCCACCTGTTTTAGCTGTATGATACTGTGGCCTGCACAGGGACAATAACTTCCTCCTGTATTATTGATGCTGCAGGGAACAGCGATCACTCAGCGCGGCAGGGCTCGATTCACCACGGGAATAGTCAATGAGAAACTGGATCCGCCCCATACGTTCCTCCTCTCTCTGCTGGAAACTCAGCTATGACGGTGGGGAAATCAGCTGGTGAAACTAGCTGTTGAGATTGGAACACTTGGTTAGAGTCCAACTTTGAGCCTCATTAACCATGCTGGGTGTATTTCAGAGGTAGACAATACATTTGTGTGAGTTGTTTTGTGGTCTTCTGTTTTGCTGTTATGTGTGTCGGATAATGTTTAGAATTTACCAAGGTCAATGGAGGAATGAAATTGAAACGTTGCGAAGAGCGGAGCAGCGTCACTGCAACAGTAAAAGTTTTAGCTAAATATTTTTAAAATAGTACAGTGCACTATTAAAACATGAATACATTAAATGCTAGTTAAGAGTTAAGGGGATTATACATGACTTTCCCAGCAGTAACGCTCCAGCCTTAGTGGAGGCAACCAGAGCTTTGTGGCTGAGGCTGCTGCAGGGAGCCTCATTTTAAAAGCATGATGAGGCAGAATTAGAGGAAAAAACCTTGCAAAGCTGCAAAGCTTGGAGTTGGTTGCTTAAGTGAACATTAATGGGGAAAATACATATTTAAATTGGATCTTCCACTGAGCTTTTCATTGTGTAGCCCCTAGTGTTCCTTACTGCTTACACTTAAATTTTAGTCTTTGTTATACTTAAGGCACAGTGACACCTGGTGCCTGTAATTCTCAACAAAACCCTGACGAATCAACAGACAAAATAAAATCCGATCAGGGATAGGGATTTAAAAACAAGCAATACAAACCTGAATAAACAGCATGGGTGCAAGGTAACACAAAAACAGAGTAGCTGCTCTAAATAATAATACACTTTTATATCACTGCTGCCTTCAGGATTTGCTATGATCTGGAGTTTTTGAATTTAAGTGTAAGTTTCTGTACCTGCACCTTGCTACCCTTGCACCATCAGCCAGAACTATTGACTGTTCAATTACGTAAATGTATATATGAGTATATATCTGGTCCAAATTAAATTACTGTTTCATCTTCACAGCATCTCACAGCAAGAAGGCTCCGGTTCGAATCCAGGCCGACTGGGCCTTTCTGTGTGGAGTTTGCATGTTCTCCCTGTGTCTGCGTGGGTTCTCTCCAGGTACTCCAGGTTCCTCCCACCATCCAAAGACACGCTTCTTAAGTTAACTGGTTATTCTAAATTGGCCATAGGTTTGCGTGTGAATGGTTGTCTGTCTCTCTGCATTGGCCCCCAATTGTAGATTTATTTAGTATACCCACATATTTAATGTTACATAAACAGTTCAGTATATGATAAATACAAAAATATGTATTATACGTGACAATTATACTACCACAAACTGGTTTGCATGGTCAAGAAATGCTGAAACACTGTTTTTCCAGAAGAATGTCACTGTAGCCTTTAGGTATTATGGTAAGAATTTCTTTTATTTTTTTATGCAGGGAAATAATTAGCTGAAAAAGCATTTCATGAATCCATTAAAGTATTTGAATCCCTTCTTTCTTTATGCCACTGCTTCTGTTATTACAGCTCTCCACCTGTAGAGGGCAGTGTGAGCCAAGCGCATGATGTGTGTCTAAAAAACTCCAGGACTGCAGTTATCCTATAATTACTCGACGTCATAATTATGAGAAACAGACACAATATTCCATGCTCATATTCCTTTATCACTGAAAATCAACACTTGAATCAAAGGTAAACGAGTATAAGATGCATAGAGGCAAATTTATTTAAATCTTCTCAAAGCTTCTCATGCCTGGGCCAAAATCCAGATCCGGATTCAAATTCAGGGTTTTCCCAGAAAGACTGCTCCCGTAGGGAAAGCTCCGCCATAGGAACACCAAGCATCCTTTGCATCGGTTCAGTGCAAATCAGCAGCAAATCCCTATGAGCCTGCAGGACACACATTTGTTTCACACATTAATAGATGGACCGTCATTTGTACATTCACTTGAGTAACTACACTGCAGTAGCTCCAGGGATGAAACAAACTACTAACCTTGGAAATCAGATTATTTTTGTACTGTAAGT
Source organism: Planiliza haematocheilus (assembly GCA_005024645.1). Classification (NCBI taxonomy): domain Eukaryota; kingdom Metazoa; phylum Chordata; class Actinopteri; order Mugiliformes; family Mugilidae; genus Planiliza; species Planiliza haematocheilus. Next base: position 5,423,498 of record SRSE01000798.1, read on the forward strand.
TCTTGATTGCAGCATTTCCTGAGTCAATGTTTTTCTACAAAAAACACAAACAAAAGAAAACACACACTTATTAAGAGTTAAGTGGAGAGTATGAGGATAAGACAGAAGGAATGTAATTTGTATAATTACCTCAGCTTTACTGGTGATCTCTCTGAGAGCAGTTTGGTCCATGTTTGTGGCTGAGAGCACCGAGCTGAACTGAGCCTCCGTGTTCTCCACGTTATCTACCAGGGCTTGCAGCTTCCTTTCCAGCAGCAAGCTCTCCTGATCTGCTTTATGCTGCAACTTCTCAATATTCTCAGTGAGCGTCTTGTGCAGTTCAGAAATTTCCACCTGAAGCTGGGCAACATGTGCACACACGAACATTCACAGAAATACTCACAGCTTCCAAGATGCACAGAAAATATGTGCCATGTTGTTCAAGAAAATATCTGAACAACATGACACTATGCATCTCAGTCATTACCTTGCTGAATTTCTGCTCCAGTATTTCATGATCACTTCTGAGATTCTTCAGCTCCTTGTTTTTGACCTTTTCAATGGTATTCTGCCAAAAACAGAATAAAACAATTACACTGTATGCTACAAACAGACAAAAACAATGAGATACTGATAGAGGCAAAGATAAATGTTTAAGCAGCAACAATAAATTATACCAGACAGCACCTTAACCTTTGTTTCCCAGTAGTATTTCATTTTCTTCTCAATAGCAGCATTTTCTTCCTCGATGTTTGAGATAAGATCAGTGAGACGTTTGTTATCCTGAGAAACAGGGACCAGGTCCTTTTCCATCTTCTTCAGTTTCTGCTTTGTTTGATCGATTTCATTCTAGAAAATGCAAACAAAACATACAACATAAAAGTGTGGATTAATGTGGATTAAAGCTACTTCAGCAGATTCGTCAGCTATCAAGGAAAATGTTAAACATTATAGTTTTATTATTTGTTATTTTGAATAGGATACCAAAATAAAATTATAATAAAAATAAGCATTTCAAAGACATCACTACAAGCTCTGGTAACCTAGTGATTGGCATTTTCACCATATTAAATTTATAAAGAAAAAACAAGACTCATCCAGTGCAGACTTAAACAAAGAATGTGAAATTAGCATGTTGATGAATGTGTGTACAATCATACCATGAGTGAACAGGTTAGGTGAAAATCCTGCTTCGTTGGAGTAACAACTTCATTAGCATCACAGAGTGTTTTGTTGTGGTTTTCAGTAAGAGAGGTGATGTGACAATTCCAGTGGTGCTCTGCCTCGCTGATCTCATTTTTCCTTATGTTGTCCAGCTCTCGTTGCAGCAGCTGCATCCTTTTATCATTCTTGGCTCTAACTTCTACACAGACAGTGGCACAAAAACAGTTCTCCATTTTAGATTTTGACAAGATGAGGTGTTGAATTCAACTCAAAGTGAGTGTTGTTTACCTGCCAGTTCTTTCTCCAAGTTGTTCCTGGTTTTGGTCATTTCCTCTTCATGTTTCTGTTGAAATAACAACCAAGCTGTCACGTGTAAAATTGATGCCTGCTTCCTGAAATACTGTATATCAGAATAAAGAGTATCATTAAGAGAAACACGTGGCGTGCACTACAAACCGCTTCAAGTTCCTTGACAAAATTTTCATTGTTCAGCTCATGTGTGTCTTCCACGATGGCCTTCATTTTCTTATGAAGCTCCTTCTCCAATTGTTTCTGCTCTTTCTGCGCCGCCTCAGTAGACACTAAACCCTCTGCTTTCAGCTCTGAGATTGTGTTCTGGTGTTCACACAGGAGGTGCTTCATCTTCTGCTTATACACCTATTGGAAAAAATATGTGGAATTTAAAATCAATTCTGCTAACCTCTTATTCTCAAGGCTATTTTTTGACATTTTCAGCTGTACATCACATGTTCAGTCAATAATGTTCCAGAACCATAAGACCAAAATAAACAACTGGGCTCATGGGATCATTTTTAACTATAATAAGTCTTCTTGTCCGTATCACAAGGTCAGAGAAAAAAAGTAGAGACTGATGCTACTGAAGCAGTTCTTGAAGCTCCGTCAGATGTGAACAGAAATGAACCTCTCAACATGTTGCATCCATTTTATTTATAATAATAGCCCCGTCACTGAACATGCAATGCATTGCGACCTTTTTAAAAATGGCAGCACATTGTGTTTTAATTGGTACAGTCTCGTTTGATGTAGCAGCAGGTGTTAACTTTGGTGTCTGAGTCCCACAACAAAATAAAGCTTCAGGCTGTATCATAAAGTGCTATACTTTGTCTTATCTTAGAATAAACCATGTTATATGAGGTCACTGTTTGCCTCAGACAGCAGATGAACACCTTAGAAACTGCCAGACTTGTAGCCTTGTTTCAATCTGTCTGTGGATAACCTTTGCTGGCTTACAGCTGGGTGAGCATTCATGTGAAAGCTTGGTATTCATAAACACTTCCCTGGGCCTGTAGAAGGCACCATCCATCATAAATCTGCCATCCTCGGTTCACACATAATGTACCGTTTGGCTGCCTTTAAACCATGCAAAAAAGAGCAAATACTCTGCAGGGTGACTCAGCCCAATATCTACATTGTATCTGCCACATCAAACTACATTCAGGACCCAACTGGATTGATAGGCAAATTCATTTGAGCACCACAGCCTTTCAGATGTCCACAATCACTGCACACTGTATTTACCAATATAAACTACTAAGCAAACCCTTTGCAATAAGAAACCTTTAATGATGTATGTCTTGCCATCCTTTAAAAAACACACCCTGAATTATTTTTTACCCTTTACTGCTTTTATGTGATGGAAAATATTATTGTTTGACTTTCTTGTGACAACACAATGTCCTGCTGGGACACTTTTGTGAGGATATTACTTAGACATCTAGAACCCACCTAGACCAGAGCAGGCAACCCTATAGCAATAACAACTATAATAATGATTAAAGCTGCAAGCAGTGTTGAACGGGCCTCACACCCCACGCCTTTGGGGACCGGCAAGGACGGGGTCACCGCAGTTCTCAGGGGATACACAGAGTAACAATGCACCGTGGCACGATGCACAGTCTGTGCAATTCAATGTTTTATAGAACAAATCATTTGTAATAATAATAATAATAATAAAAAATTATAGGCACCTTTCAAAACACCCAAGGTCACCGTATAAGTAAAACAGGATTTAAAATCATATTCCTTGATGGCATCAGCCATCCCCAGCAGGATGCAGCCTGACACAGACACACACACACACAAAAGTGATTTAAGAACAACTCAAAAAACATGAAAAACAGCACAATATGTTGACCTGGTCTCCAAATTTCATAGATCCAAACTGATCAAGTATATGTGGGATGTACTAGAACAAGCCTGGTCCACACGGGCCCCTTCCCTCAACCCATAGGACCCAAAGGCCCACACTAACAACATTCTTTTGCCAGACACCACAGGACACCCTCAGAACACCCATGTCCATTCTCTGATGGGTCACAAAGGTTTTGGAGGCACAGGTGAGACAATAGAAAGGTGGTCATAATGTTACGCCTGATCAGTGTATGTAGTATGTGTGTTAACTTCACCTTGATCTCCACTCGATGACGCCGCTCATCCTCTTCAATATCCTTATCCAAGTTTTTCTTTTCAGCCTTGAGTTCCTCTAGTTTTTTGTCTGTGATTTCCCAAAAGGTGTGGACCTTATCCCTCTCCAGCTGAAAGTAATTTCTCTCCTCCCTCTCTCTATCCAACTCCTCTCGGAGGCGAACAATGTGCTCTTCCAGCTGAAACACAGAATTATATTACAGTATGGACAAATCAGGGGCAGACAATGTTCACACCCAGCATGCACTGTAAAAATCAATATATCTTCTTGACACTTTTTTTTCCTAAAGGGTTGGTGTATAGGACGAGCTTGAGGTGATTTACAGTTTACAGAGTGAAATAGTCAAATAGTGAAAACAGATACTGCACAGGTCCTTCTGTGACTCTGAAGTTTTTAACCCTTTTGAAGACCTCCCTCGGCTGTATCAAACTACAGTAGTAACTTGCTGAAATGTCTCTTTAATGAAGCAGGTAATGATTTTTTCCAACATAAAACATCACATCAGACACACACTTTGAAACAGATTGAGCTCTGACCTGCTCCTTGGACATCTCTTCCTTGGTAAGGCCATCTATCAGTGTGGGCGTCCTCGCCTTTGCAGGCTTGTTAGTTGTGCCTTTCTTTTTCGGCGGCTGAACAAAAGTCAGCAAAGGTATATTAGGTAATATTCAGAAAAGACTTGTCTCAGGTCTGTCAGTGCAGCCAGTGAAAAAAACGAGCAGCAATGGACAAATACACTGTCGGGCCAAAAACAAAAGTAGCAACCAAAAAGAAAATGTCACTTCTAAATGTTCTTTGTTTGAGGCATGACAATGATTTAACCTCAAACAGGCTAGTATATTTTCCACGAGCAAGGGTTGTGTCTCTCGGGGTAGTTGTTTAAGAAATGAGAAGCTGGTGACTTTTTTTGACCAGGCAGTGTATTATACACCTGTCAAGTCTCAAGTGTTAGCTACGAGGTAGCTAACAGCTAACGTTATTTACTGTACTCACGTACTCACGTACAACTCACGTGCATGTGCTTCACTCATTTAAATAAAGCTTTGCTCACCATCGTATGTGCTGCGCAAACAACGAAATACAGGTAAAGTCTGAAGAGTTTTGAGGAGACTGAAAATCGGTGGGCAGCCAAACTCAAGAGTCCATATCCGACTAGCCGAGAGATTCAAACAATCGTTACCATGGCAACACAAGCCCAGACCGGAAGTAGCGGCCTCCTCAAACTGTGAATTATACTCGTTTTATATTTTTAACACATAAATCCTTTTAACATTACATTGACAGAATACAAAAAAATGTGACATAACGGAGCACCACAGAGATCAAATCACCTACGCTACAATACTTGTAAATATTATTAAAGTTAATCAAAAACAGTCATGACTATAGTTCAAGGTGCTGTATTCGACTGTCTTATTGTGCAATGTTTTTCCTATATGTGTGCTACACCATATCTGAATGACGTGAACACAACACATGAAATTCTTATTTTATTATTCATATAACCAAATTAAAAAAAGAAGAAGAAAAAAAAAAGACATCGGAATATATCCACTTTTGAAGGAAGCCAGGAGTTCATGGTCAAACACTGAGCACAGGGATGTCAAAGAGGTTGGAGAGGTGGAGATGGACGGAGAATCGAAGTAAAAACTGTAGAGCAGAGATACATGATATTAATACAAAAACCAGTACATGACAAAAATGAAGTCAGAAAATAAAGTGTACTTACCATCAGAGGCTATCAGCTGTGCGATTATGTCCTTGTCCAGCAATTCTAAAAAAATTAACATACATTATTATACATGAGCATACAATGTGAAATGAGTATAAAAATGCAATCAATATAAAATATTCTGAGACTAAATAAGGGCATTACTTTTGGTGGGTTCTATTAGCTGCTGCAGCTCCTCTGAAATGTCTCGCACTGAAACAAAAAAAGATTTTGTCAAACTCAATGTTAGGTCACAAATACGAACCCTGTTATATTACCAGATGTTGTTGGCAAGGACACAGACGTGGACCAGGAAATGCATTTTAGGGATTTGATCGGTTACAGGTAGTCCCAAGACGGTAAGATCTCATATATACCTGGTTTTGATGTAATATATCAGTGACATACTACCTTTTTTTATATTCATATGGTGAGGGGTTCAGCTCATAGAATTAAGTCTTAATTTTCCTTCATTGGCAAATCAAGAAAACGGAAAATACTTACACTGGGATTCACCTGTTCTGTTGAGCTCTGCATTGATAAATGATGATGTATGAGAAGGGAGCATGTCCTTCACTGAAGTCCATTTAGATTTAAGACTTTCTTTGGTATTAGCAGAGGCTTGACATGGGCCAGTACTGCTTTCTTTCTCATGTGAAGTAGACATGGCAGACTTGGCGCTCTGCAAAAATTCTTCAGGTGGCGGGACAGGAAGTACGACAGGAACAGAACTGTCAGAGCGCTTGTTAAGAAGTACAACATCTATGGGCCCTCTTGTGCTTTTCAGATGGATCTGGTATTTTGCTGGACTGTTCAAGACCTAAAACAAGATGTATGCACACAATAAGTAATCTCATCTAAATTACAAGCAGCAAAAAGAGAAGCAACTATGGTAAATTTCCAACGATGTAGAACTTACAGCTTTGGGAATAGGAACATCGAGCTGTGTGCCTGAGGGCGCTTTTATTGCCAAAAGTGTTTTGCCTTAAGACAGATAAGAGAGTGTAAAATTATGGGAAAATAATTCCATCTGTTATTTATACAGTTAATGTTCATAAATTAGTTTGGGATTTCTTTGACTCTATATGGAACAAACTGTAACAAGCTGTTGTGGTTGTGCTTGCCCATCTAGGTTTATGCGAAACTAGCAAAACAGTGTGAATCTGCAACCTCTTTTCAAACTTTTTGCTGTAACACATTTCATCTCTATGTTTCAGTAATGTTGAAATATATATATATATATATATATATATATATATTTTTTTTTTTAAATCTTGAAATTAGAAAGGTAAGAATATATTACATTGTTGGTTTCATGCTGATCAAAAATGGCTAGTGTTGTGGAATACAAATGGACACACATCCACAGCAGATAGCACTGGCTTTGGCTTATTGCCCTCTACTTGGATGTCCAACCATATCAAAAACAAACAAACAAACAAACAAACAAACAAACAAACAACAACACACATTAAAAGGCAAGAAAGTGCCTTATACATTACCACTGAAGCAGTTGCAGATATCTTCATGGTACACATAGGTCAGAGTTAATTTCAGTTAAGGCTCAACTTGAAATACTGCACTACTAAGAAAAGAGAGATAAGCCAAATATGAGTAAATGACACAGATGTTCCCTCTAACTGCAGTATCTCCATCACAAAACCACATTAAATCCGCTCACAGCCCTATCCACTATCACCCTTCAGGTAATGCAAGAGACATGTAACATTTCCAGGAAAGACATATGTCTAAACTCTATGCATGGTTTTTGTAAATAGAAATACATATGAAAAAGGATATTTGTTGCAGTCTTCTGTTGTGTTCCTGATGCTCTGTTCAACCCATAGTTTCTGCTGGTCCAATGTAAATTCCATGTACTCCAAGTCCTGCAGTTCAGACTTTAACCCTGTCAGTCTGCTGGCTATCTCGTGTGCATTTTCTGCAGGTACAGGACCACTTAAATAAAGCAAAGCATATGTGTTAAATTGTAAAACATGTCTTGCTCTTAACACACATGATTGCACACCATGGTGTTGGTGGGGGTTAAACACTTACATCCACTTAATCATGCTCTTGGACACTTTCATAATTAGGCCAGCACCTTCCAGCACATTTGTGATGTCGTAGATTCGCCTTTTCTGCCCAACAGCCAGGATTCTGATAGCCTGACAGAATGAAAAACAAAAACAACAACAACAATTATGTACCACAGATGCATTTGGCCCATTCTGTGAAAGGTTTGCTTCATAAATGTTATTGCACTTTATGATCTGGGTTCCCTGAGAGGTCAACGGTACAGAAACATTTTGAGGGGTATTTGTCAACAGTTCAAACCATGCTTTGAAAACATTTAAGTCAGACGTGTACAGTATAAATTCATATGAAGTTACAACATGACGTGCTGCAACAGGTTTTTTTTTTTTTTTTTTTTTTTTTTTGACTGGTGTTTCACAGCTCACTTACTTTTTTGAGGTCCAGCTCACCACCTTCAGATTCTTGTAGCAACTTGACAAATTTTATAGTGAGCACATGAAGACTTCTCAAACTTCTCTGGCATTTGCGGCTTTGGTCTATCCTGGCAGCCTCTCCCTCTGGACTGCATGGGCTACCTAGAAGATCCATGCTGCTGAACCGAAAAGGGAAACAAATAAACCCTGCACTTTAAATGGGCTGCAGGAGCCCACCTGAAATAAATAAATATTGAGGAAGATAACGATGGTATTTACTTATTTAACGTACTGTGCAAATCTGCTAAGCGCTCACCAGCAGGCGTTTATTATGAAAAGTTTTACCGGAAACACTTCTTTTTTGTGTAGCCTTTTTCCTTGCAAGTGGCTTGTTTTGGCGTGAATCCGGACAGTTTAATCAACAGTTCCTTTTAGTCGTGCGAGAGAGCACGTACACGCCAACAAAGAAAGATGCCTTCACGACCTTATCGGCCAGCGTGAAAATCACAACAGTTAATTGTTTTTACCTCGCTCGTAGTCAGGACCAGCAGAAGTCTAGTGAGTATAGTATGCTATCGTTAGCAGTACCGACGACGACTATCGACTGTACTATTTAACCCAAAATACTAGTTTTTGCGTTTAATTCCAATGCAAAGTCGATGCTAGTTAAACTACACCAACTCTAACGATAGTCCATTCTCCTGACTATTGTGCAGCTGGGCGCGTGTATTTCCGGTAGTAACATATTCTTGCCTTCAAAATAAAAGCCCGACGGTGGACTGTCCATGGTAATTCTTTCTCACCAAAATAAAACATGTTTTTCAATTACATAATTTTTAGAAATGTATGATCTAAGATATGCAAATATTATCGATTGTTTGTTATTTAGTCCGTTTACAATTTGCTTAAACATTAGGCTGTTTACATGCATTGACTGTTATTCATACCATTAACACTTTGTAAAGTCCTCACTTCCTATTACTGTTGCAGGTTAGACAATAATAATAATAAATACCTTTATTTATATAGCACCTTTTAAAAACAGCGTTTACAAAGTGCTTTGACATTCAAGACAACTATTGCCAGGGGGTCTATATAGAAAAATCTCGAAACCCTATGGTTTTTAGTTAGCATAAACTCAAAATGACATATTGGACGCTAGTAAGGCATTTGACTAAAACCAATATCCATGTTCCTACTTTTTGGACTTGAGTAGTTTTAGGAATGGTTAAGGTGGTTTTAATCTTGTAACAATAATTAGTGATCATAATTGGAGAGATGTTATAGTGGTACAAAGGTGGTAATAAAAAGCTGTCACTGTTGTCTGTTTTTGCTTGAGGAGTATCTATTCTTTGAGTAGTTAATATAATAATCAGTGACTGAAATCACTGGTGCTCTGAGGAGATATTTTACGTATTAGATATGCATTGATTTTGGGAAAATGTGGCCTTATTTGCATAAACAATATGATTTTATAATGTAACTCTTCACATAGCCTTACAGGCTGACAGACTGACAGTGAAATTACTCCTGATTTTCTCAATCAAACTTTGACGTATTCCCCCCAGCAATGTGCATTACTGTCTATTGTGGAACATATAGAATTTATGACAATTCATACAAAAATATAACATGCAATAAGTTTGCATGTTCTCCCTGTGTCTGTGTGGGTTCTCTCCAGGTACTCCGGCTTCCTCCCACCTTCCAAAGACATGCTCATTAGGTTCATTGGTGATTCTTAATTGGCCATAGGTGTGCGTGTGAATGGTTGTCTGTCTCTGTGTTAGCCCTGTGATGGACTGGCAACCTGTCCAGGGTGTACCCCTGCCTCTCGCCGATGACAGCTGGGATAGGCTCCATTAGACCCTCTCGACCCTTAATAGGAATAACCGGGTATAGAAAATGAATGAATGAATGAATGAATGAATGAATAACATGCAATATGTAGTAAAATAATTATGTCTCCATGTGGACCAGAACTGAGTGTCTAAACTCTTCTAAACTCACAAAAAAAAAAAAATGATTTGTAACCACACAGGTATGGGTGCAACTGATCCAGACAGCTGGTCTTCAGTAGTGCATTTTACCTCTGGTGGGTATTCATCTTGTTTATAATTTTGCCATAAATATAATCCCAGAATAATCTCTGATATTTCAATAATAAAATGACCTGAAACTCAGTTTGATTTGATCCAGTGAAGACAGGAAGTTTGTGTGTTCTGTAGCTTTGACTAATGAACTTGTAGCTCCGCCATCTGGCCAAGTAGTGTAAATTCAATTGCTGGGGGAAAAAGAGAGAGAGATTTGCACCATTTATGTCTCAGTTTTCTCATTGTGGTGCTCTTTTTACATACACATACACACATATATGTGTATATATGTGTGTGTGTGTGTGTGGGTGGGGGTGTGTGTGTGTGTGTGTGTGTGTGTGTGTGTGTAATTCAGGATATATGTCTTCATGCAGGTAGAAATCCTAAAAATTAGAATGCTATGTTGGATACAACTGGATATAATGCTTTGCTGTCCATTGCTGTCGACGACCACGACTTTTCATGGTCTGCCTTGGAGAGCACATCATCTCCACGCAGCAGGCCAGGTAAGGGTCAGGTCTTGTTGCTGCGGTTGAAGAATAAAGCCTGTTTAGCCTTTTTCTCCCTGTCCTTGTCTTTCACTTCTGTCATGCTGGACCATATTGAGATTAGATTATTCTCCAATGTCAAGGCTCCAGGAGCAGTAACAGTATATGGGACAACTTTATTAGAATGACAGAAAAGTATAATGGAAAAAATCATACACATATACATACACACATGGACAAAATTGTTGGTACCCTTATGTTAAAGAAAGGAAAACCCACAGTGGTCACTGAAATAACATGAAACTGACAAAAGTAATAATACATAAAAAAATACTGATAATTAACTAATGAAAATCAGACATTACTTTTGAATTGTGTTTTAGCAGAATCATTAAAAAGAACAAACTAATGAAATGAAATTGGCCTAGTACCCCTAGAAGAGATTGAAACTAAGAAACTAAAGAAAGTATACCAGCTCATTAAGCCACCAAGAAAATATACGACCATTCTGATGTGGAATTTCAAAATAAAAGCCCATTATATAGCTACAATTACAAAGGATCACATTCCATTGTATTGATGGCTACCTCCAACGCCACATATCGTTTTACGATGATGGATGTGACAGGCAGGAAAGTGATGGGGGTATCTTCAGGATGAGCACATTTGGTTGAATGCTCTTAAACACCATCTGAATCTTCTTCCACCAGCCAATCTTTCTGAAACACAAGTGACAGTACTACATGTGATTGTGGTGAGGCAGTGTCCCCCCTCCACAACGATCTCATGGATATGTCACAATCTGTGAATTTACAGTAAAAAATATAGTTTTGTGGGTTGTTGCCAAACCATGGAAAACAGATCCTGTAAATGTTGTGATACAGTCACCAACTTGGCCATTGAAATTTTTGCTAATTGGTGCACATTGTAAAAAACTTGTATTGTTTGTCACTATTACCTGGTCTACAATGATGAACCAAACACAACTATAAGCAGACTGACATTATGGGTTTGACTCAGTGGCTGGGTACACAAACCTCTTCAAGCAGAACCTGCCACACCTCTCAAGGTGCAGTTCCACCAGAAATGCTATTGCTGTACCCAGTGACATCATGGCAGTGTGAAAAGAAAAGTGTGTCATGGTAGAACAATGTGTTAGTGACAAAGCCAAGTCAGTCTTTCATTCAGTCATCTTCTGTAAGTTCTGCTTGTTTCTGTGAAGGGTCGTGGGGTCTACTGCAGCCTATCCCAGCTGTCATCAGGCAAAAGACGGGGTACACCCTGGACAGCTAACATGGAGAGGCAGACAATTTAGAATCACCAATTAACCTAATGGGCATTACTTTGGATGGTTAGAGGAAGCTGAAGCACCTGGAAAGAATCCATGCAGACACAGGGAGAACATGCAAACTCCACACATAAAGGCCCAGTCGGCCCATGGATTCAAATCCAGGATCTTCTCGCTGTGAGGCATCAGTGCTAACCACCTCACCACTGTGATGCCCCCAAAGCCAAGTCAATTGGTGAAATCTGTCATACACTAAACAAGGTGATAAATTATGTGTTACTGCTTTAATAAATGTCTCCTATGTAGTAATGTTATTGTTTTGCACCAACTTGTATAGCCATGTTATATGTCACTCGACTCTTCATCGTTTGTGTTTGCTCCTTAACCACCATTTTGTGAATGCTGCTGGCTGTCCTTGTACACCAAATATTATATATGTTAATGCCTCTTTACCCCCCCCCCCCCCCCCCCCCCCCATTTGGAATGCACTCATAAATTAAATGATATACAAATGTATTAAGAAAGTTGAAAAAGCCCATGCTAGAAAACTTTATACACTTATAGGTGAATATAATTTATTTTGGCCCCTGCTTAGTTTCCTTTTATTTTCATTTATTTTCATTTACGTAACTTATTTTGATTACTGGTATTTCTATCTGATTGAAAAGTTATTTTTGTTTTATTGGCTGGATAAATGTGCCTTTGAAATATATTTTAGGTATTAATCTATTTTGTAACAGTTGACATTTTCTTGTTCTGTACAACACAAGAATGTCATTGTTATTGTCAGTAAATGTTAAAAATAAAATAAAAATAAAAATAATAATAATTGGCACAGCCGGAAACGCGAAAACGGAAATACGCAATTACCAAGCGGACCAATCAGAACTCTTGCAGTATTCGCCCCTGCGATGCGCAGTATTTCTAGGGAGGTGGAGGCAGTTAATACAAACCACCCGTCATCTCAGCAAAGTCAGGACCTGTGCCGTTGACACGGGAATCGAAATTATTCGGAAACTGATTCTGACACAAGACATTAAATATACAGTTATGCAGAAGACATGCAAAAGGCAATTCAGCGTAAACTAGATGTTATGTTTTTATATTTAAGTTTCGCGTTTTGTCGGGTTGGTCCTCTTAGGCCGCCATAGCAGTGATAAACACTGACAAGCAGCTGTTCCCTCAGTATTATGTTTCAGAGCTACCACGTGTAAGACTTTATTGCATGTAGCGTAGCAAAGCGTTGTAGAAGAAACCAATTTGTGTCACCAATAGTAAAATGGAACCCGTCATAAAAATAAATCCAGGTAGGTTAAATGTTCGAGACATTTGTTTCGTCGTTTAACGTAAATGTCGACTCGTCAGTGTAACGCCGTTGTGACTGTTTCAGTTATTGTAGCTTCGTTTGTCTTGATTTAACATTTATCTTACAGTTTGTTCCATTTACTTTGCAGGAGCGTCGAAATGGGACATTCGTCAGAAAGTTTGGGACTACATTGAGGAAAAGAATCTAGCCAACTTTCCAAGGCCTGTTCATAACAGAATCCCTAATTTCAAGGCAGGTTAACGGAGCTGGAAAAAGTGGTGTTCAAGATCAACACTAGTTTTGACTTAAATGATTAGAATTGTTTTTTAGTCATTCGTGTTTTAATTTGAAGTCAGTGGAGAAAAAAAAGACAACAACGTGACAAGCTACGACATTAGAATCGCTCATTTTATTCAGAACTGTAATATTTTTAATCAGAAGTAGTCAGATGATTCATATTATGTACTATTTTAAGTCTTTTTACAGAGATTATTTTCCAGGTCAGTATTCTTTGTGGACCAAAATAGTTTTTCCTAATGTTAATGAACTCCTGAAACGGTGTCATTCTGCTTTAATGACCGAGATGGCCTCTTACAACCTTATTCAAGTCAGCATGAATGTGTCGTCAAAATGAATGTACACGATGAATAAGTGAACAAAGATGCTTTTATAGGTATCGTCATTATGATTCCAGGGCATCAGATTTGCACAGCAGCTTTAGACTGATGTTCTTGAAGTCTGAATCATTCACAGTTGTCCCGTCTGTACATGCATTTACTATCCTGTGTACTTATTGGCCAGGGTGCAATTCAAGCATGCAACAGACTTGCAGATCTGCAGGAGTTCAAGTCCAGCCAGACAGTCAAAGTAAACCCAGACAAACCCCAGCAGCAGGCACGCATTGTCACACTGGAAGTAAGTTGCCTTAATAATACTTATTATGATATGCCCTCCTTTCCTCTTTAGGGTGCTTTTGTGGCCTGTGCCAAGGTGTCGGAGATGCAGGTATTCACCCAGACAGCTGAGGTGAAGGTGGACCCTGATAAACCTCTGGAGGGTGCTCGATTGGCAGTGCTACAGGTAGCGCTGTTCTTCAGAAAGAACACACCAAGAATCTGATTATCTCTAGCTGTATTATCGCAAATTCTGTAATCTCCCTTGCCTCTTTGTTGACCACGGCAGTTAGACTTTCATGTAGGGATTATAATTTTGTGAATTCTGGAGTGCAGAATTCACAAAATAAGATGCAGTTACCATAACTGATGGAACTTAAATCACTTCAGTATTAAACTTGAATAACTATCATCTTTGGTTGCAAATTTATTTTGGCAAAATCTTTACAGGCTGGGAAAACTTTATTGGTCCCAACCCCTCGTCTTCGTACTGGTCTCTTCAATAAGATTACTCCTCCCCAAGGGGCCAGCAAAGAACAGCTACGTGTATGCTCTTCTTCTCAGGTTTGAATCTTCACATTTTTACACATTTTCATAAACATTTCCCCCCAGAAAATTTTATTAAGAAACCCCCAACAACTTTGATTATTAACCTTAAACTCCTAACCTTTGTCAGGGTGTGAAAGACTTCAGTGTGCCTGTTGACCTGGATGCAAAAGTGAAGGTAGATCTGGTGGTGGTTGGCTCTGTGGCCGTGTCGGAGAAAGGTGAGTGTTAGCTGACAAGTGACGCTGTATTGAGTTTAATATGGGCAGCTCAAATAAGATAAGACAAGACCATCCTGTAATCATCCACAGTGCGGACATTTGCCGTGTTTAATGACAGTGCACACAATAGATGTAAAAGTAAACATTAAATAAGTTCTATCGGCAGGCTTGGTTGTACAGACTCACTACAGGAACGCAGGGCCTGCAGTAACGCTCCTTCACACAGTGCATGTGCAGCAGTCGGCTAATGAAGACGCTCCCCAGTGCTGTTACAGCTCCACAGTGGAGGTCGGATGGGTTCTTTGTCTGGGATGACAGCTTTGCTTCCATAATCCGATCACCTACCACCTCCATACGGTCGAGGGCAGCCCAGAACAGAATGTGCTAGCCTAAACGTGACACTGCATTTATTACTGGGACTTTATAGTATTTCACAGTTGGGGTGAATTAACTGTGAGTACAAGATCAAAGGATTCATACAGGCAAATATATGAAATATGATGAAGACCGGGTTGAAATACCTTGTGCCCTCTCAAACAGTAGTTAAAACTACACGTGTAGCCTGTTTTGTTCCTAATTAGAAATGATGATTGCTAATGACTTTAAAGACTTTGTGCAGAAGAACCATCATCTTTTTTGTGGCTTACCTTATCTAACGCTAAGATAAAAGATTCTACTCTATAAGGGTTGCACATTACAACACTGAAAATGCAAAGTGTCGAAATGGTTGTAACTGACCAGCACAGACCCTGTAAGGAAGAGTTCAGAACGAAAAGAAATAAGAATAGGGGCAAATAGCTCCGTGTTAACTGTTTAATCACTTGTAAGTTGTGACAAGTTTGATGTGTTATGTTTTCTGTGCTTCATATGAAATAGTCTTTTTGCACTATTTTTGCAAATGTAATATTGTCGTCTTCTGATTTAAGTGAATCTGCTGTCTAGAGAAAGTGCCTCCTTTAAAATGAGATAAAGACGAAATACTCTGTGTCACATATTAAAAAAACCTGTCCTGAAACGTCTCCCATGGTATCTTTCTCCTTCTGTAGGCTTTCGGATTGGAAAAGGAGAGGGCTTTGCTGACATGGAGTATGGCATGATGGCTTGTATGGGAGCTGTGAATGAGTCTACTGTGGTTGTTACTGTCGTCCATGACTGCCAGGTTAGTCAGCTTATCAGTAATCGTCTGACAAATACAGGAGTATTAAAATGGAAAATGCTTAAAAAGAGATATTTACTGACATTGATGTGAGAAAAATGACATTTTAGAAGTTGTTAAACTGTTTTCTTCAGTCTTTATTCCTAAACTTAAATCAACTGTTTCTGTATTAACTGGGATATTTGTACTTTCAGGTGGTGGACATTCCCGAGGAGCTGATGGGATCTCATGATCTGACTGTAGATTACATCCTCACCCCCACCACAGTTATTAAAACAAATTGCCAGTTGCCTAAGCCGCAGGGAATCATCTGGACTAAGGTACATTTGAATAACTTTGCTGTGTTTAAGTTCACAAGCAGAATTATTTTATGGTGTTGTTGTATGAAGGGCTAAGATGCCGAGCATGAGCCATGATCACTGCATTGGCTGCTTAGTCACTTTAACTAACGTAGCAACAAACATAGCCAGCTTTTCTAACATTATTGATAGCATGGCACCAACGTTTTTTGCTTTAAGCTGAAATATTTTATCTGTAAGAGCAGCCAGGTTTCTGCTTTTTTTTTTTTTTTCCATTTCAAGGGTTTTTATTGAGGTGTTAAGGGTCTTTTAGTGAGTGACATAACGTAAACTTATTTTTCCCATTAGTTTTAATTAATTGAGGTTAATCATCAAACTAATTACTGAAAGTATTAAAATTAGGTTAGACCTCACCTGTGTTTATCAAGAAAATATGGCTAGATATGGTCAGATGACCTCATTCTAAATAAACATTTACATTTAAAAGTGTAAAATGTGGAGAACACGTTTTTTGATAGAATTTGCCTGATGAAATATTCATGTTTGCCGTCTCATGGCTATAAGCTCTGTATTTTTTTAGGCTTTGTCTCCCCCATCTGGCCATGACAGTAATTACACAAACAATGTGTGGAAAGTCCCAGGCTTGTGTTCAGAAATAGTTACCAAAATACTGAGAGATTTCCACAGTTTCAAGACCATACTATACAAATACAAAGACAACCAAGTCTGCCTTTAGTCCCTTCTGTCTGTCACATATCCAGCTTGGAAAAGCTGCTCTGATCAAGAATTAAGAGTTTTTATTGTCATTATGGAAACATTGAAATTTTGCAGACTCCCAGCTCAAGAGCCACACTTATAAATAATATAACATTTAAATAAAACTTAAAAAATATAAAACAACCTTAAGTAAGTAAAGTGCAGCTTAGTGCAGGTCCCCGTCTATGAGATGTTTGTGTGTGATTGTAATGTGCCATTCGCTGACGAATCATGCGAGTCTCGCACCTCCAAATTTAAGTTTACAAAAATGGTGGATGAATAATATATTTAGACAGTGAACATTATATAATTATAGGGCTAACAGTCTGTGTGACAAAAATTCACAGCCACCATGTTAATCATTTAATTGTTCAGTTCAATTTCATTGCACTTATTGCATAAAAAAATGGAGAAATATAAAGAAGGCAGTAGTCCTTTTTCTAAGACAAACATTGTTACATTACAGTAGAAAAGAAGAGGTGCTTCTTTAGCTTTCTTAACCATTCTGGCTCACTGTTGGCTCACTGTTATCTCAGCATGACTGCCTGGACTGCCTCACTAGAACAGAACCATCCTAAATTAATAGTAACATCTGTGTTTGACCAGGAGTTAAAGGATGCGCTGTGGAAATTCTTGCGAAAATTGTCCAACAGATTAGTTGTTTATCCAGTGCTTTGTCTATTACGTGCTCGACTTCACGTTATCACACTTCTGTGGGTCAACATTCAGATGCCTTTTTTTTCTTTCTTTTTTTTTTTTTTAGCAGTATATGATAATATCTGTTATTTTGAGACATATTAACGTTGCTTAAAAGTCAAACTAAAATTAAACAAACATTATTACAAAGAACATCCAGTTTTTCTTTTTGTCTGTCCTTTTGGCTAGATGTGTATTTCTTATCTGGTCCTTTGAGCCACCTGTCCTGTAACATGTCTGATGTGATTAGGGACTCTGTCTTTATGACACACTGTCATGGGTTCAGATGTAAACTTGCAGAGCAGCCTTGTAGATAAATTCTCTCTTTCAGGCACATGGGAAAATGTTTCACCCTTCTCCTGTGAAACGTTGCCCTCTAGTGGGCATGCAGTGAAACTACATCTATCTGGAGAACTCCTCTACTGTCCTGAATTCATTATAGCTCTATGTGAACTGATAATAGTAATAGTAACATACTGAAATTGTATATTCTCACAACATCTCTCTTTTGTGATATTTGCTTTTTTTTAATCAACAGTGCTATAGGTTTAGTCCATATACTTTGGTAAATATTAAGAATAGGTAGACTCCTATTAAATGTGGCACACATCCAGCATACAAAGCCATCAACTGTTGAGAATACTGTGAAAATTTCCTATCATCTTTGGTTATATTTAAACCAGACTCTGGCCCTTAAAGTGATTCTGATTTAATGACATTGGCAGAGAGTTGTCATGTGTTTTTCCTCCTGATAATTTCTTTCTTTAATTAGACATGATGGGGGGTATTATTCTTATCATGTGGTGAGTTTGTGTGTAACCTCTGGGTTCCTTAAGACACGCATGTAAGTAAACAGGACCCAGTGAACTCGCAGACAGGAAGGCCGTGTCTGATCATCAAAGACTCCTCTGCCCAGACACCTTGGCTCTGCAGGGGCAGGGGAACGACAGGTCAAACAGGCCAGTGTAAAAACAATAGGCCCGTATATCCTTTACAGGACTGGTCAGCATCAAAGGCTGCCAAGGCACTTGAAGACCCAACAAATCAAGAAAGCAGTCTTTATTTTTAACTGCTTGGGAAGTGAAATGGCCTGCTGCTATAAAGATTGTTATTAAGCATGAGCTGCAAGCAGGATGGGATAATAACAATTCATTTCTAGGCTTTGCCTATTTTAACTCGAGCACCTTCCTTTTGCTCTTTTGTGTTTATTGTGTGTGAACCCCCCTTGCCATTCAGCTTTACTGTACATATCCATTTTTGTGTCTTCAGCTGGACTCAGAGAAGTTGGAGAAGATCCCTATCCTGAAGAAACTGCGAGCTCTGGAGGAACAGGCTGGAAAGGATGTGACACTGGGGGCTGCGCCTGTTGCAGCTCATCCTGATCTGCAGACTGTTCGACCGAAAAGGCAAACCAGACCGAGGCCGAGGCAAGACACGCAGCAGGATGAAGAGGGAGAATCCAGACATGAGAAAAGAGTAGAGGCCAAACAGAAAGCCAGGCAGCAGCCAGCTAGAGAGAGAAAAGAAAGCAGAGGAGAAGGTAGGGGAGTTGATGAGGGAGAAACCGGCAAGATGTTTAAAGGAAAAGGTAGAGGGAGCACGAAAGAACGAGGCCCAGAAGAAGGTGAACGTGAAGTAACATCTCAGCGTAAGCTCCCACTGAGTGTGACCACGGTTTACCTGGGGGGAATCCCTGCTGGGCTGCGCGTTAGTGAGCTGAAAACTGCCCTTAGAGAGAGGGAGGCTGCTCCACTGAGGCTCACCTGGCAGGGAGCTCAACACAGGGCCTTCCTGGACTACATTGACCCTCAGGCTGCAGATCAGGCACTGGAGGCTCTGCAGGGTCTCTGCCTGAACGGTCACGACCTGCAGGCTGAGTTGGCCAAGAGCCAGCGGGGAGGCAAGAGGTCTGGACAGTCCAGCAGGAGACCAAGGCCATCAGCTGCTCCAAAGGCCAAACCCGAACCACTGGATACGAAGAGTGACACCACTGATAAGACTGAGCAGTAAACGCAATAGTAAATACACACCACCAATTTTGAATACTTAAGATTTGAGTTGGGTTCAATAGAGGATCACTTCAGTTACAGGAATCTGATAAAATGACTTTAAATAATTTCATTTGATTTCATGATGGCATTATAAAGCATTTTCCTTTTACGGTATTGTATATACCATTTGCTCAAACGTAGACGTACTGTATGTGCCTTGATTTATTCACACACTACCACCTGGTCTGTGTGTCCCGATGGCCTTTCTCCGTTCAAGGTGCTTTTTTTTTTTAGGGATTCTTATAACTGGCTACAGTTGTTTTCTTTTGAAGCCATAAACAGTACACAGTTGTTGGAGCCAATTTCTGCCTCTTATTTTTATTTTATTTACAGAGGCCTTGCTCCAAAGAATTAACTGGTTAGATTTTGTTTCAGATGGCGCCACCATCTGGTGAGTAATACAGTTTGTACTGTCTTAACACTTTTTTTATTTTCTTGGTCTAACATTTGAGTCTCCACAGAGGCAGTGTTTGACCACACAGATGTTCTACCATTTCAAATATATTTGGAAGAGACGTTGCTAGAGCCACTTCTGCAGATTTCATCCACTCCTTTTTATTTTTAAATCCCATTACCAAGATGTGTTATGACTGAGGCTATGTGGCCATCTAATATAAAATGACATAAATCTAGTAAATACTGTACAGGTTCCAACCAGATTTAGAAGACGTATGAACATACTGGCATGTGTTCGAGCCATTTTGATTACAGACAACACAAATTTAATACGTTTAAACAAGCGCAATTTAGTCATGTTTACTTTAACTTGCACCATCCATCCTTGTACACAGCCAAGGACTTGCATGTCCTCTAAAAACATGGTTTTCTATCAGTATTTAATTGAAGTTTATGAACGTTTAAAGCTATTTTCTTAAAGTAGAACGAAGGTTTGTACAGCCTCAAGCTAAACCCTGTGATTTCTATTAACTTTTTTCTTGAGTATTTGTATTTGCATTTAAAGAGTGATGTTACCTTTGTTGATAGATTGCAACAAACTTTTTTTTCCCTCTTTGTTCAGGTGTGAGTAAGATGTCAAGCTCACTGAGAGTTGTATGACATTTATTAGTTATCTCTACTAAAGCGTGCCACTGTACCGGTTCAGTCTTGGTGTCTTTTTTATATATAAAAAAATAATAATAAAAAAAATAAAAATACAAAGAGCTGCAAATCATTTTGATTTAGCTAAATATTGCAGCATGAGTGTTCACACTGTTGTTTCTTTTGCAGCATTTAACACGTTACACTGATTGCAGATGAGGCAGCAAAGCCTCCTTAAACCACTGCTGTACTGAAGAGGAGGCACTTTTAAGGTCGGACGTATCACGTGATATTTCAGACTTTTGGGTGAATTTAAACCTAAAGTAATTCAACAAAGACAATTTTTAAAATAAGTATTTTGTTTGAGCGCTGGTTGAGCAAATCTAAGATTATCTTGCTTGGTTGATATGGCATTGATAAGGTGGACATTTTTCTCTCTGCGTTAATTTTGGTTTTCAGACAGACAGCTTTCAGAAGAAGTTAATTTCACCTAATGTAAATACAAATATCACCAGATACATGTAAACCACTTATCCAGACTTGACTGCCCAGTAACCTGTATCTTGTGCCTCTAACGCTTTGTTCACACCTTTCTGTGTTTCTTCAGAGAAGGTCGTGTCAGAGAAGTGTCACCAAAGTCTTGGTTGTGTTGAGACACAAGCACACAGCATGTCTGTCTACACAGTGCAGGCTTCAGGCTTTTTATGGAGCTGTCATCCAGGCCTGGCCAGGGAACAGCTGTGGAGCTCCGTCTCTCTCCCTCAGCCTCGCCAGAGCTCTGAACCTCGGCAAATGTCATCAGTTTGTTAATGTGCTGTTCTACTGCTGTTGAGCCTGCTAACCCTCCACTCGATGGCATGCTCATTTTACTGGGTTCAGTCAGTGGTCACGCTGCGAGACTGCGAAGCGAGTACATCTACTTGTAAGGATCCATACGCAGATGTCGACAGCATGACTGAAAATAAAATTAAGAGACCTCTTAAATTACAATCCAGCTGCTTTATCTAAATTACAAGAGGTGTTCATCAGAGTAATCTGAGTGAACTATGTTGATGCTCACAAAGTGGGCTGCACCCACTATGTTTTTTACACGAGCAACACCTGTTGTTTTCAACACCAGACTTCTCTGAAACTAGGAGAATTTCAAATCCTAAAGGATATATTTTGCTTTTTAATTAGTGCAAATTTAAATAGCCCACATACACCTATGTATGTGTGTGGACGCATATGGTAAAACAACAGGATTAACAAGTTAGAAAATAAGCCACACCCTTTGTAATAATTTGCAGGATTTTGATGGTGAAATTCAGGAATTCACACATGAACTTTTTGTGTGTATTTAATGTCATCTTCTGCCTTTGCTGTCCACAGTACAAAGGTTGCTAGTTCTCTGATATTTAACATGTAAGGAGAAGCTTCTTTTCTCTTTGTGTGTCTGTGTAAAGCACTTTTATTTAGAATTCTGGTCCTTTTAATTATTATCAAACCCATTCTTTGTAGAGATTTACAGGAGTCTGTGCGTCTCGCTGGACACTCTGGAGCTACTCACTACACGAGAGCACATGAGTTCATTTAAATCAGCACCATTTATTGTATTTCCACCAGGCTATTACGCAGAAATATTATTTGGACAAAATGCTTTTGAGGGAAACAACTGTACAACTATTTCGCAGCAACTGGGGTGCTGCAGCTTTTCAGGCCGTAACCAAACGCGGATGAGGTCTCTGCCTCTGATTTGTCACGCCTTGGTTGCTGCACACTCTCGTTACATAGAAGGCATGTTACGATTTAACCTTTATACCGTTTATTGTTAAGCTGCAGCCACTGATCATTGTTTTGTGGAAATTGGGATTTGTTGTTTTAATATCGGTTTACAGCTTCTATTTCCTGCGAGGTGAATATTGGTTAAAACGTGATCTGTACTGCACTATAACATGACGGAATGTATTCCTGAATCATTTATGATAATATCACTGCACTGGCCTTTCTAAATATATTTAGTGTGAATTTTGCTTTAAAGCTCAGTATCCACAAAATCTGTCCAAATCCACATGGGCGCACAGTTTGTGTTTGATTGACTAACTACATTCTGCTAAATTATTGTGTAATTTCAAGATGAGTCATGAAACCTCCCTTCTTTAAATATCGCTGATTTGCCCTTATTGCGTCCCCGCTCCTAAATTGCCAGACATTACGGGTGTGCGATTAAATTCGAAATATTTTTTTGTGGTTTCTCGGGTCTAAACAGCCCAACAGATATAGTTTATTTCTTACAAAGGAATTGTTGTAATATAATCTAAAAAAAAAAAAAAAAAAAGTCCTCGCTGGCGGACCCTCGCTAATTTTCCTACCAATATATACAGTGCTGAAAGTAATTGTCTAAGTATATTTGACACAAACGACATAACAGTGCTTACAATATATCCTCGATTTTCATTTTTAAAACAAATAATAAGCGTCCTGACAAATATTGCCAATAAAGCATGAAACCCTTGGCCAATTCGCCTGAAATTAAAATATAGGCCTACAGAATAAATAAAAAAAGTTGCGCTTATAGGCTTTTCAAAAAAAAAAGTGCCGTCATCGTTTTTACACATTTACAGTATATGGACGTACAGCATATAGGCCTATGTAATGTCCATAATTGTTCATTTCAACATTGGTATGCAAGTCCAAAAAAAATAATAGAATAAAATTAAAAAAAAATAACTGTCTAATTTGCCAAAGAAAATTAAGGTAAAAACTTTAGACGGTGAAAATGGAAGTGTGCATTTTTACATTGGCCTATTTAAACAAGTTGAATAAACATGAGCAAAAGTGTGAAGTGGTAGTCATCCGCTCTGCAGGACTAAGTACCAAACAGCAACAGGGTTTCCTACGCCCACTCCCAACCCCGCTGGTCGATGATGATGGCATGATGGAGTTTTTTATTATTATATATTATTATTATGCTTTGTAATTGGCCTGTCTCCGTGTCTTTGTTGCTGCGTAAAACAGTACAGAGAAGTAGTCCCGTCTACTTGAAGGAGCGAGCTCTCTCCATGGCCTGGGCATGCCTTCACGTCTCTCAGTGGTAATGTACTCATTTGTTCTCGTTTCAGTTCGTTCCGCTGCGCGACTCAAGTCCGTGACGCCGTCCTCTGGTCTTCAGACTGTCCGCGGAGAGCATCACATCACGCAGGGTTTGATGTCCTGGTAGGAGACCTGCTGGTGGTGGTAGTAAGAGCCGCTGCTCGGTGAGTGCATGGCTGAGGACGCCATGGCGTTGAACGAGAAGACGAACTCCTTTCGGTCACACATGCTGGGAGACTGGGAATGGTACCGAGGAATACCTGCAGCAAGGCGTTTACAAATCATGGATTAAAAACAGCATCTCTAATATCACAAATGAGATGACTACTTAGATGGCGAGAATTAAAATATGTCCTCTCCATTTCTAGGAAAATATAAAAACGATACTTACAAAAATAATAATGCTAATACGTACTAAAATCTGACACATTTTTTTAGATAAATTAAATAATATTTTTAGAAAAATATATTTTCCAGAGAGAGAGAGCTTCACTAACTCTAATGCATGCGTAAATTCCTCATAGACCAGAAGTCCATTTAGCAAGCACGATTGAGATTGTCAAAAGGGGAGGCGGGCTGGCAGGGCTAATTGACAGTGGCCCTCTTGCACGCCAGTCCCCGAGGACTGGGAGCCTCAGGGCAAGGCAGGCTGGATCTAACCGCGCTTGTTTTTCTTGCCCAGAGATTGGCACCACTCTAAACTGTCTCGGCAGACTCTCCCTTCCCTCTCATATCTCTCTCTCTCTTTTTTTTTCTCTAAACCACTTCCACAAACTAAAGGCGTGCAAGTTCGAAACTCTTGATTTGTGGATATTACTTGGAGTGCTGTATTATATTAAATTAGGAGCAAAACGTCGACGGAACATAATTTCCGTGGGAGAACATTGTTTCTTTTGGTTGCATCATTTTTTCCCGAGTGACCTTAATTTAAATCCTTCCGTTTTATACAATCGAGATGAGCCTGGATTTGTTGACTCCAAAATAAATCCAGCGCAAACCACTGGAGGCCTATAATGCTCTTTCTTACTGCTCGGCAATTCCATTAAATCTGTAGTACCACTAGATTTGGAAATATGTAGAAAGTATTGTCTAAAACTGACAATTAAATGTTCTAAATGTAAATCACATGTGCTTTACGTGTTTCCCTCTGATGTCACTTCATTTTTAGTACTATATTTATTTATTAATTTATTTTTTTAAATATAATCAGCTACATTTTTACTTTCTTTTACGTTTCGCACTCGTGAGATTAGAAAATAAAATGAACATACCTTGTAAATCTGTGGTACTGTGCCCGTTCTGGTGCAGGTATGGTTGGTCTAATGAATGCGTGGGCAAACTTGGCTGCAGCGGGTTCGCCCCTGGATTGCAAGGAGACAGAGGCTGCTGCTTAATGTAGGATGCCCCGTTATTCAACGAGGCCGAGGGGGCAGGAGCCCACGCCGAAGCTGAGCTCGAGTAGACGGGGTGAGGCTCCATGACTCCCCCGCTGGTGAGCAGGGGGGAGGCGGAATTGTCGTGGTGGGGGTAATCACTCCCAGTGGATCCTGTACAACTTCCCATGTAGGAATGTCCATTGTTGGTCGACAAGTGTGACATGGAGTGCCCGGACAGACCCATCCCATCCATGTTACCTGCCAAGTGTCCATTCATCATCCCAATCCCACTGTCCAGAGACAAACTGTTGGGCGGACAGGATAGGCCCCCGCCGCTCCCCTGGAAGTTGTAAGACTCGGGGATGTGGTTGAATCCCAGGCCGTTCATCATGCTGTACATGGGCTTCAGCGCCTGGCACTTGCGCCTGAAACCCCTGGGTCTCCTTCTGAAGGAGCCTTCCTCGAACATAAACTCACTTGCCGGGTCGATAGTCCAGTAGTGGCCCTTTCCTGGTCGACCGAGGCCTTTGGGCAGCTTAATGAAGCACTCGTTCAGGGACAAGTTGTGACGCACCGAGTTCTTCCATCCCTGATACGAGCCTCTGAAAAACGGGAAGCGGCTCTGTAGGAACTGGTATATTTCACTGAGGGTCAGGCGCTTGGTTGGAGAGCTCTGGATAGCCATGACTATCAAAGCTATGTATGAATAAGGAGGTTTCTCAGGTCGTCGGATCCCTGCGTTGGTCTTTTTGGTTTTCGTAGTGGAGGAAGCGGTTTCCATCACCACCGTCTGTCCGTGCGGCTTCTCCTGAGCAGACATGGGGCTGCTCTGGGCAGGAGTCTGCGCTGGGGGCTGCTGGACCTCTGCCGTCATTTGGTAAATTTAGTCTCGAAATGGCAAACAAAAAGGTTGCTTTCCACCTGTCCGCCTACAAATACTACAAAATAAGATACTAATGCGCTGTCATACAAAAAACAAGGGGAAAAAACTAGTAGGTGGACACAAGCCAAAGTCGCGACTATCTTCTTAACTCTGTTTTCTCGCGTTGGAATCAGTCCTGTAGCCAGCTGAAGCCTTGTACACAGCGTCCGAAACGGGATAAGGAGCAGAACAGGAGCCGCTTTCCACTTCAGTTGGTGTGTTGCCGTGCGTCCGAGGAGCTCACTTTTTACTTATCTGTTGACATCGGCGCACTGGAAGCTGGATGTCTTGGTCATCCTAATGTTGGGACCCGCCCAGGTCCCTCCTACTCCAGTGGTGGGCTGTAAGCATGCACATCTGCGTGCGTTCGCTTTTCTGCGAAATGTTTTTTCTTTCCTTTTCTTACATTGCAATGTGAATATATCACACACGTAGCGCGTAATAATCTATACTCTAATAAATGTTATGGAGAACAAATACATTATATTTTGTAGTTCACTGAATGAGCAAAGACTTAATAATAGTAACTACACTGGATCCAACCTCCAGCTACAGACTGCTTTGTTTTCCATCACGATTTTATTTAATTGTGATTCTTATTTTTAACACTGAATGTTTACCCATAAACAGTGCAGATTTCACAAACATACAGTGCAAATAGTACCTCAGGAGTTTAGGCCACATTCTCAGTGCACCACAGCACTGCAGTGGGTCGTGTATCCACTATCATTAAACTCATGAAATACATTCTAAAACATTTTTAATGTATGAAAAGCATTTACCAGAGAACGTGCCATTCGTATCCGAAGCCACCCTCCTGATTTCTGTAAAAAGATAGACAGGAACATGGGCAGGATGTTTATACAGCAAAATGTAAACATTTTCCCTGGCCTTCTTTAAATAAAAAATCAAGCAAAAGCCCCGTTAGATCAGCTAATACTCAATCTGACGCGATATGCCAGTCTGTTCGCAGAGACTTCTGTAGATGCTGGACGTTTTTACACATGAATATTGTTTGTGTAATGCAGTCATAATATTTACGCAGGGACGCGGGAGGAGTGAGCTGGAAAGTCTGCCGAACTGTGAGCACAGAAACTCGGACGAGGGACTTGAGATCGACTCCTCCACCAAGGACTCGCCATCGAATGATCCTGGGACTGAAGTAAGGTGAATTTTACGCTTTCAGTCACACCATGGCCACCAGAATCATTTAAAATCCGAGTCACAGTGTTTGTTTTATGTGACATAATATAAGATAATTAAGAAAACGGAGTCCAGCTCCAAAGACCGTCTTTGCTTTAACTGAAATTGTTGTCGTTAATCAGGAGATGCGGGGCAGTTTCCAACCTGGAAAGGCTTTATTTTAAGTCGCTTTACTGCGTTGTATACAGCTGTGAGGGAGAGCTGCTGGAAAGCGATCAGTCCATAGCCTAAAACTGTTGACAGTAGGTTGCTTATTGTTCCCCAGAGATCTCGAAAGCTGCAGCCTGCGTATCCGTGGGTTCAGTTAAATGAGCCCGTGCTTCTCATCTTCTGGAGTATTACATTTTATATGGGATACTTATGGTTACTGTAGGTTTTGACAATATAGAAAGTGCAGTGGTGAATAAGGGCCAGGTAGAAGTGCACAATTTGACGTCTGTATAAAACCAGAGTGTATTTTTTTGACTTCCTTCCTCGTGCGTAAATATCCTGGAATCATTTTGCGCAAAATAATTTACGCGTCTTCGCTTTGATGTGGCAGATTTAA
This sequence comes from Planiliza haematocheilus, assembly GCA_005024645.1. Lineage (NCBI taxonomy): Eukaryota > Metazoa > Chordata > Actinopteri > Mugiliformes > Mugilidae > Planiliza > Planiliza haematocheilus. The sequence goes on from SRSE01000798.1 coordinate 5,451,193, forward strand.
ATCAAAAAAATTTGCATAACTTCAACATCAAATGGGTTATTAATGTTCCGACTGATAAAACCCCCCCGTCTCTAAACATGAATGGACGGACTTTTTGTTTCAGGCGGTTTGCCACAGGGGAAGCGAGAAAACAATTCATTATCAAGTTTTCATTGTCTGCCCAAAGATGACAGGCATCCCACGGTTAGTTCTTGCTGTTTCAGAGGAGATTTAAAACCGTGGATAAATGAATGTAAGTATTGTTTTAACCGGTGCCTGCTCGACCACTCGCCTGTAGTGAGGGCCACACATTTATCAGCGTAGCGGACCACCCAGCGCGCACCAGGGGTAGGCGCGCTCCCGTCCTCTCTCTGCCCACTGCATTTAATTACCACTGATGACTTCATTCCATTATGGCTTTTTTCTCTCTCTCTCACGCTCATTCGCCTCATGTTATATTATCCTTTCTTTGTTATCTATAGGTCTATATGGTAAATATGTGTATACATTTGCACTTTCAAGTCCAACCGAAGTCAGTGTCTCTAATGTTTACACAAACCATCAGAGCTGGATGGCGATGCGCTACTCCCTGCTGTATTCTTCTTTCCACGGGGAAAAGTAGTAAAATCTATTCATTTTGTATTACCTTGCACCACTGTCGACGTTTTAATGTTTCACAGGGGTAACCCCGAATATAGTATGAATTTATAGATATCATCAAGTATCAGAAAACTGCTTTGCGTTATTTTTTATGCAAGGATCCACATCCTCTAGAAACAGTAGAAGAAGGTTGCCATAAGAGTCCGTTTCTTGTTCATCATTGCTGAGGCTTGAGACCCGAGGTCAGAGCTTCCCCGTTGCTCCATCGCAGACGAAGTCATGCACTTTTCCATGACGTCCCATCATGAAATATTTGACAGCGCTGCATCCTCAGGAATGCTCGGCCACTTAGGTGGAGGTACACCGCAGAGCGCACAGACTTGACAGGCTTCCGGGCCGTCCTACCGTTATTTAGTGCACTGAAACCATGAAGCCATGGTTGGTCATGTTGTCGCAATATTCAGCACACATACGTATTTTCCTGGGTTCTATTACCTAAATTAATTCGTGTACACATGCCATGGCATATAATAGCCACATTCATATTATTTATTCATTTTTCCTAGTGTAAAAGGCAGTACATTCAGTTTAGTTTGAAGCTTTCAGGGATTAGTTTTATCATTTCACTCTTCTTTATATTGATCACACATAACGTGCTGTGTTATTCTATATAGCGCCACATTACATGAGTGAGTCACAACATGGTAAACTAATCTCACTTCATACTGAATGCACCTGGCAGATCATTGTTCCAATCAATAATTTGACTTGGTTTCACAAAATTACAACATTCAGGGAGATTAGGCCCAGGCCAAGTGTGTCTGAAACGTTCCCATTTCTTTAAACGTTTCTTTCACAAAGCATCATCTTTGAGTAATAAGCCAGTTTCCCTCCTCGGTGGTAAGAGAGGGCCGCAGAGGGTCACCGAGAGGCCGCAGAGACTTTGTTTGGAGGACAGTGCCACAGAGTGATCGATCAACTGGTCATAAGTTCATCCGACTTGAACTTGAAGCGAGATTTCTAAAATAAAAATAAAAAAAATAATAAAAATAAAAATGTTTCGTTTTAGGTCATTATCTTGCACCTGGATATCACAGGAGGACAGTAAACAGGAAATCATGTACATGTTTAACTTTTAATTAATGGCATTTGGTAAAACGTTTTTACTCGAACTCTTATAATATGGAGAGAGAGAGTTTTTTTTTGTTAAAATATATATTACTTTAAATTAAATAACTAGATGAATAAAATCGAATAAAGATAAAAAAATGGAACTTTACTAACAATTAAATTACAAATGATCTAGATATTAGTCTGAAGGCATCTAAGTTGATTTTTTTTAAATAATTTTAATTGTTACATTTTTAGGTCTGTCATTTTTATTTATTTTATTCTATTTGGTATGCATGTCTAAAAGTGTAAATGTTAGATGCAAAGTATCAGTTTTGCGCACAAATACAAATATTACGCTTTAGAAAGTAAGTGTTCATCTTAGGATTTAAAATTAAATATGGTTTTACTCTTCCATTAATAATATATATATATATATGTGTAAATGAAAATATGAACCACAAATTGATGATTATTTAATTATTTTAAGTGTAATACGACATTTTGCTTGCTCCAACAGATAATTTACAGATACATCCTAATAGTTTTTCTGGCCCCTTGCCTCTGCAGTGTCGCCTGCAGTTCACTCAACATTGTCACTTTAATTGAAAACAGTGTAATGTCGAGGTGGGTACCCCCTCACCACTTTCCCTGCGCTGTAGGTGGCCGTGTATATTTTCGTTTAAGTGGTGTTTATGTGATCGAGAAAGGACGGGATTGCTAGCAGACCGCTGATTGCGCGCGTTGGGCCGCTCCGTGGATTCGAAGTGCGTTTGATGGGCACCGGCGTCTCCGGTAATCAGCTGCAGAAGAAGTGCTTTATGACATTTTAATCTTCCTGAAGAGATATCTGACTTGTAAGGTGTTGGGTGTGTGAAGGCTCGAAAAAACTAGTCCCCTAAACTAGAATTCCCTTTTTTTTTTCATCTTATTGGAAATTGCCGCGTCATTTTCATCGCGATGTTCATGAAGATGCGAGAAGTCATGCGAACGAACAAACATCCTCCCTGCACTTGAATGTGACACTGACCCCAACCAAGCTATGTGGACATGGATCCTGGTATTTGACAAGCTGGTTTAAAATCTAAAAGTATATTCATGTTTGCAGCCTGTGCGTCCTGGTTCGGACACCTCCACCTGATTGAGGCAACAAGGTGTTGGTTAATCTGATTGACTTCAGTGCTTTCAGCTTTCTTTTTATATTGATTCTTTAAAAAACGCTAGAAACATCATTATAAGCTCATGGCTTTAAACAGTCTCTCCATCATATAGCCTATATAATAGACGTGTGTAGTTACGGCGGTGAGAAAAATACTGTGCTTTTATTTTCTCCACCCCCAAAAATGTCAAAGTGTTCTGTCCATTTTTTAGTTATCCATATTTACCATTTAATAAATCTAGTCTACCGTGATTCTTTGTGGATCGGGTAGAATTCTGGTATCGCATCACATCGCCCACCTGTCGGCCTCCACCTCACACCTGCAAGCAAAAACAGACTCCGCTGACAGTGGAGAGTTGAGGTTTTCATTTTGCCGACCTTTTAATAAAAACGTCATTCGTGTTTTTGTTTATTGAATCTGTCAGTGAAGTGCGTCAGCTGGATCTAAATCAACCTCGCATCCCACTGTAGAGATAATTGTCTAAAAATATCCCCAGAGAGCTCTAAGCTGCAGGTCGTCAGACCTTTGACGTTTATATTGTCCATGGAGATCAGGGTGCATTTGACACTAAATATTTCTATAAAATAAAAAAATTAAAAATATAAAACCAGCCAACGCAGATGAAGAGCTTATCATGCCAAAATGCATGAGTCACTGGTACCGACGTTATTGTGAGAACCTTGGCCTCCTCAGCAGCACTTCACACGCTTTCCCGCAACAGTCCCCTGTGTGCCATACTGTCAAATTAAAGATAGCCCACTCCAGTCCTAACATTCCCATTTTCTTATTTATGGATACATTTGTTTGTCACATGTCGAAGCAGACTTGATTCTATTTCCAAAATCGCCTCCTTTTGAAAAGCCTCTTGTCGAAGCATTCCTCCCAGACAAAGAAGAAGAAGGAAAAAAAAAATAATAAAGACATATGTAAAATTCTTTCTGGTTTATTTTGTGATCCTAGGCAGCACCACATAATTTGACATGAAGGACGGCAGTGGGGAGGATTTGGCAGGTCCGGAGTTTTTACAAATTCCTAACTGTCCAAACGTGGTTAGCACTTGCAGGGAAAAGATTTCATAATTTTAAATACCTGTTCATAGAGAACTGGCGTCTCAGCAAATAGTTTTTCTGTGTGTGAAGACGGGACAAAAAGCTTGCACAGAATAGAGGAAATTAGAAAAAGAAAAGATATGCACAATTTGTACTTACTTTAATGTAAAAAAAAAGAAAAAGAAACAATCTATATATTTTAAAGAGAAGTCACAGTAATAGACATTATGTTCTCATATTGTTTTCAGCTTCTGAGGATATTTGGATTTGGTTGACAACATTAAAATAACTGACACAGGTCAAACATTTTCATTGGCAACAATTTAAGTTTTTCTTTCAAATTCCTTTTGTTCCACTTCGCTGTGCTGTGCTTGTATGTCATCTTCATTTTAATGTGCAAGGACCGGGTTTTTAAATTTGAAAACATAGAAAATTTCTCTTTTTAAAAATGTCAAGATGAACATTTAAACCAGGACGTCCTCGTAGACTTCTTCACTTGTTGCTTGTACCTCTCATATTTTAGATTTAGTTTTATCACTTTGAGCTTTGAACCAAAGGTTTATTTGTATGTAATGTATAAATGTATAAATAATCAATCAAAATGTTTGTATTGCATTTAAATCCACAGCAGCAATACTTAGTTATATTAGATGCGTTTTAGTGGGACTAAATCAGGTGTGTTTTAAATACTGAGGCCATCTCAGCTAAAAAGATTAAAATGTATAATTACACATTGCTTTGTGCTCCTTTGTATCCCCAAAATGAGATCCCCCTTTAGATGCTCACTTGGTTCTCAGCTTCACCGCTGTTTTTTCCTCCCTTACTTTGGCCTTTCTTGGAAGATTCAGTCCAACACAGTGAGTGGGAGCCTGTTTGCTGCCCACCCTGCAGTCCTGCACACCTCCCAGGGCCGGTCCATCATGGTCTGTCTTATGCAGGGAGAGACATCAATAATGAGAGCTGAAGCAGAAACCACAGCGGAGAACACAAAGGAGAGAGGGAGGGCAGACGTAGGCCACAACTGGCTCTGCTGCAGGTTAGCTCCTTTGATACTGCCTTGATGGCAGTTTGATGGGTGCACATGGGGCGACATGGGTTTATACGTATGTGTTTACATAATATCTATGGTGTTTACGCACAGCCCACCAACTCTTTTTTTCTTGACTCTGAAGGGGGATTTTCCTGTGGCAAGCTGCTTCGGAAAAAGCAATTAAGAATTCCCAAACACCACAATGGGAGATATCATTTGTGAAATGTGTGTTCCATGTCCCTTGCAGTTTTTGTCTGGAATGGGTTGACTATTTTTAATCTGCGCATAACCCAATCCACCTACAGAAAAACCACAAATTGAATGAAGGGGAGGGGGATGAGTGGGCATGGTAATTGCCTATTGTGGATCTCAAACTCCTCTGTTTGGCCATAAACCGCTTTGGTAGTTCACAACTTGATACCCAGTGCTCCAGCCGATTTGAAATTAGGGCATATCCTCGTTGTCTGTGGGAACCCATAGCTAGGCAGTGGTTGGAATCAGCCAGGAATGCTTTGGGATGGTAACTGGATTCGGTTGTAATGCCCAGCTCTCCACAGTGGAACACAAGGGTGGGAAAAAGGCCGAGAGCATTTCCTGAGTGAAGGGGGGTCCCAGCGAAGCATCACACGCATGGGCATCATGTGACACAGATCCTGCCAGGTTTAGGCTATGATCCCAAGTGAAGAGAGGGCTGGAGAGGAGTACAGCTGTGGGGGGAGGTGTGATGGGTGTGGTGGGCAATGCCAGGACAAGGAATGAGAGGACAAGGAGAGTCTGGAATGAAGACAGAGGCTCAAATTTTGTAGCAGCCTGCGATGGAGGGATTTATCATAGTGATTTTTTGTTTTTTAAATTTTTTTAGCAGTTCACAAAGAAGAAGGGATGCTTTTTGCATGCACCAAAATATGGCGGGAAAATAGAAATCACAATTGCATTGAACCATGTTGCATAATTTAGTTTGTAAAGCAGAAACTCGATATTTAATCCCTGATGCAAATTAAGTGAATTAAGTAAAAGCTGAGCTAGGCTTTTGACAGAAACCCTGTTACTTTGCGTAATACGTCTCAGAACATTTGTGACTTCATCTTATCATTATCCTGTTTATTATTATGTGATAGATCATGACTTAAAAATACCACCTGCGCAGTATGAGTCAAGCTTTATTCTGCAATGCTCAAAAAATGTGGAGGAAACAGCTGTAAAAATGAGTGAGGACGACCCTCTTCAGGAGTCCTAGTTTCTAAATTCAGACTAACTGTATTATAAGCCTGCAACCTGATTAATGAATTAGTTAATAATCATCTTTTAACAGAAAAAAACAAAAAAACAAAAATAAAATCAAAACGAAATCACAAGAAGACTGTTTTCTAGCCTCGGCGGACTCCACTGTAAAGACTGGGTTCCGCTGATTGTGATTTGATCGAGTTATGGCTCTGAAAGATGGGGGTGTGAAGTTTGTGGCAATATGTGTCGGTCCGATGAAAGAAAATATCAAAACAAATGCTGCGGCAACAATCTGGATGCTGGATCCTATCTGTTTACCTGCTGTTTCACGTTCACATTCCAATTCTCCATTCCTGAATGTATTAACATTTCCATCTGTAGAAGGAGCTCCAAACTTGACAGCAACACACAAACGCATTTTACCTTCATTTCAGGAGAGAAATTCAGCAGATATTACTGCAAACTCTGTTATAGCTATTACTGTATTTTAGGATACAGGGCCTTATTTTGTTTCTTTGCAGAGACAATGTGAGGAGGAATCTGAGCATACATGTGGTCGCTGTCTGTGTCTGTGTTGGTATTGTGTGCATATGTGCTTACAGTATATATGTCAGTGGCTGCATCATTGTTTTATGGCCTGTAATGGCTGTCTGTGGTTGCATTTGTTCATGTATCAGTGCATATGGGAATGTTGCTGACTGGATATTTGTGTGTGTGTCCAGACTGGTGCAGGCAGCCAGACATTACTCTCTGTGGCTTGGGTAAATGTTGTGACGATCTCGGGAGGGATCTAACCCTATAGTTGTCAAAGGGCTTTTTATTTCCACCTGCTACCGGCCTCTTTCCGTTGGTCTGCTCTATAACAATGGTACTGAGAAAGCTGCGGAGTGCAAAGTGATTGATGTCGGACTGTGTTTGGCCCGTCTTCAGGTTGGGGCCTGAAAGGAAGTGGCTATCCCTCCCTTCCACCCTAACTACCCTGCAATAATGCAGGGCTCAAGAGGGCAAAGTGCTGATCAGGACGTTCTTGGACATTTTAACAAGGTGCCAAATTGTCCCGAAAGACAAGTTGGCCGGCACATGTAAACAAGTTTTTCATGACTTATGAATCAGTTTGCCACCTGATGAAAGAGAATGAAGTAATTTACTGTACAATCGAAACCCGCCGCTGCGTTCTTTCCATTTTGCTGAAGCGCAGCGTGGCAGAGAAGGTAATCTATCACCCAAATTGTCTGTTCTTCTCGCTCCCTATTTCTAACTGTGTTTCTCTTTCTCCTTCCTCTAGGCGAGAGTGGGCAGGCGTGCGGCTTTGGCCACAGAAAGCTGTGAATTCTTTGGAGAATGGAAGATGTCTTAGAGGGAGACATGCTGGCCCCCCACCCACCCACTCACCACCCCAAAGTGACCCCTGACCTTTTCATGTGTTTATATCAGACCGTGGAAGTGAGAAATAGTGATGAGTCACTCTGCCTATGTGTTTACACTCCGGAGTCACGCAAGGAAGGAAATCAGCCACGGTCTGCTAAAAGTGGCGAGGTGAGAGAGAATAGCTGTAGTCCCCTAGTAGTGCAGTGATTTACCTCTCGGAGCCAGAATTTATTTCACGTCATGTCCGCTGCGAAAACTTTCGACCAACAGAAAACAGCAGCTTTAGCAGCACAGTAGGCCGTTGTCGAGGAAAAGGCAACGGCAAGGGCCAAAACAAATTTTCACTACTGGGAATAGGTGTGTGTGTATGTGTGTGTGTGTGTCTACTGCCACCATATGGAGATAAAACCGGTACAACAAGCAGGAATATTTATCCAGCAGAATCTATGTAATAAAGATTATAGAGATACTTGACATAATGAAGCTTCACACAGTGTGGGTCCGTTTCAGACGCAGATAACACACGTGTCACTATTGTAAAATAACTAAAATAAACTCACTCTATGTTTCTTACTGCTTACAATTTACTGACTGCACTTCACTGTGCAGTTTGCCTTAAAGTCATATTTTTAATTTATTTATCTTTATAGCTACTAGTAGAGTCAGACAAGTCAACCAGTTTTTCACCAATCAGGACTGATATGCTAAATGTAGAAAAGAAAAACAAAACAAACAAAAAGTAAAGTGTAGTGCTGATAGAATATAGATGTTCCAAGTTTCCTATTTTTTTTTTCTTTTTATCACATTTACACAGTCTTACAGAATTATTCTAATGAGGCAGTTTATATTCTGTTTAAGGCCTGAGTGATGATTTTGCAAAACCAGTAAAGCGATAGCCCATGCTAAACACTAGTGATGTATGTGCATATAAATTAATGTGTAAAATAAACACACAAATCCCTCTTTGTTTTTCAGTGCTTCTGAAAAAAACAGAAATTAGCGTTGCAGAGGTAGACATGGCACAGTTTTGACTTTAATTTTTCAGCATCTTCATTGCTCATGTCATGCAAGACGACATCAATTTATGCGTCAGCCGATCAGTTTTGCAGGTTTTTGTATTGTTTGGGGCCTCGCAAGTACAATATCAGAACGAGAATTTGTTTATTGGATTATAAAATGTTTTTATGACACATTATATGAATGAGTGATACGCACATTGCGCACATTACACAGACACACATTGCTTTACGTTCGATGTACTGACGGGTTTTGTTTACTGTGGCGTCCGCCAGTGTTTCAAACATAGTGCCATTGTTGTTCTCCGTGCTGAGTGACATTAGATTGCACAACCGTTGTTTTCAAGACACAGCTGTAGTTACTGCAGTTGTGCTCTGTAAATAAAAGAGACATTTTATTTCTTTCCGTCATTGCATTGGCACAAGTCATTTCATTGCTGACTGTAGTTGGTATCCTTTTACACTCCCCCGTACACACCGCCACAATGAGAGAGTCAGCAGCTCTTATTTTGGACGATCTCTCCTGAATTGCAAGTCCTGTCAGAGGCTTTGATTTATAGTTGCATTTATCACCATATTATTAAGTAATCAGGCTCACCACAGCTCAGCCTGAAGCTCCTTAATTCCAGCTAAATGACACAGCTTCATGCTAATTAAAGGTTTGGTAAACGTGCTTATTTTTGTGATTTTTTTTAAAATATATTGTCTGTGTTTTCATGTGCGTTAAGTGTGCTGATTGTTGCATTTGTATTCTGCATGGAGCATTTAGCACCAACTTTTTTTTTATCTACAATACAAAGATAGTCACATGGACAGATGAGTGAAATTCATGCTGCTATACTACATCTGGAGTGTAAACATCTTTCCTTTCATCACACAGGAATATGCTCCACTGTAAAATCTGCAAAATTACAATTAAGCTGCAACAAGAAAATACTGTGTATAACACAAGAGGGTCGACCAGTCCATGTTCTGTGCATCAGCCGAGCTTTCTTCTCGCTTCGTTAATAGAGCCTGCGGCAGGCTGGGTTTGTGTATTTCTGTGGTAAACACAGTCACGGCAAAGTGGACACGCTGCTGAGTGTGTCCTGACTGGAGACAGAGAGCACTGTGGCACTGTACTCGCTGAGACACTGGCAGCTCTCTAGAGGTAGGGTTAATGTGATGAATGGCCATTTGGTAATGGGCCATGTATTAGGGCGAAATAGCTCTTTTAAAAGCCAGAGTTTGAGCCTATGCTATGCGCAATTTGATTCAGGAATCAGTCCAGTGGCAGGTGTTTCATGTTGTATCCGTCAACTCTGTCCTGCTTTCTGTTTCAACCGAATGAAGGAAGAACTGCTTGAATGACTGTGTATAGCAATCAACATCTAACTTCAGTCAGTCCAAAACAAAAGTGATGCCGTATCCTGTTGTTTAAATTGTTAGGTTTATGAACGGTATACACCAAGTGACTGACCTTTAAGGTGAGGAATGTGATCAGATTTATTTGTGGACATTATAGGTTCTTGTAGCTGCTGGATCAGATATGCCTCCTGTTCAAATATATATTGTATTAATAATTATACAGTATACTTATAATATGAGTAACTGCAGTGCTAACTTCTTCACAATGTAGAAACTGCAGCTAGACTCACAGCAATCTGAATTCCTAAAGGTGTGTTTTCAGCCCTTGTAGTTTTTTTTTTATCCACCAAGTAAACATACATGAAGTCTAAAGATGACAGTCATCTCACATGTTTAGTGCAATAATTGTCTACTACTTTAATTATCAGCAGTCTATTCTACTGCATCCTGTGATATTATGTATATATAGTTTTTATTTCAGCTGCTATATTTGAAAGACTGTAGACTTGGGTTTGGTTTCTGGGTTCACACTTTTTATCAATAAACTTTCACTTATACGATTTAAAGGTGTCATCTGTATTTCTTCTGCTCTCTCTCTCTCTCTCTCTCTCTTACACACACACTGCTCCACAGGTGATGTTAAACATGTGTGACACACTAACGGGGAACTGTGCGACGCGAGGAACTCAATCAAAACTCAATCCTTTTTTTTTTTTTTTTTTCTCATACAAATTCTTTTATGTGTAAAACCGCTGTGCTCGAGTTAAATTTAGCTTCGGAGTTATTTGCCAAATTCTAGAACCACTTAAGGACCTTATGATGACTTCTCTTTTTCCACAGTGGGGTGCAGAGCCCGAGATAAACACTGCCAGAACCAAATTCTGCACTAGCGATGCTGCTGGTGGTCTCGTTGTTTACTTCAGCGTTACAGATCAGTGTTCCAACTGTCCGGTTATTTAAAATAAGTTGACCCAGCTGAGTGACGCTTAATCTGTAACATCCACTTTGTGCAGTGTGTGACAGTTTTACATTCTGGCTCTGTTTGACTTCAGACCTATGTTAAAATACACCTTTGGAGAGGTCACACAAACCAAAGGAGCTCAGAAAATTTTCATCTGAACTTCGGCCGTTCAGACTTTGTCTCGTAGGATTGCTGACTGATTTTTTTATTTTATTTTCTCAGAAGAGAAAATGAAAACTCTGTCAAGGCAATTAAGCAGCGTCTTTTAAACAAGAGCATCAGCTTTGTTATAGAATGTTTTACAAAGGGAAAATCATCTTGCGTCAACGTACTTTGAAGTATTTATCTGAGAAGTAGAGTATTTTAGAGAGAAGTAGTGGATTTTACTTTTTTTCCTTGTCACTCCTGCCCTTAATATTTAACAGTGACAGACACTCGAGATGTAAGCATTCAGGGATCCATGGTGGCCATAATTAATGTGAGGATAACCTCAAGGCAGTATCCAAAGAGCCTTATCACAGGTGTTGGAAAGGACAGACAGACCGACAGGCACATGGTTCTACTTTGACGTCTGCTAATTCCAGGGAATCAATCCTAAATGACACCTATGGGATACACAGAGTGGATTTCCCTCTGATGCAGATTGGTGGTGGTTTGCAGATGAAAGACAGTAAAATAAATAAAGCTGTGGTGAACAGGCAGAGCTCTTCTGTCCGCACAGCACAACCATAATGGGATACATACTGACATGAGAGAAGAAGTGGAGGCCTGCTCCTGTTTTCACCGCTGTTGCCATGGAAATGCTGATGGACTACTGCTGCGTGTCCTGAATATCTGCATTGACATGTTGTGAAAAATACTCTTATTTTTCAATTTCAAAGGGGTTGTAGAAAGTTACCCAACAAGTACAATAATAGTGATTAGCAGAAGGCAGCTCTGTTCCTTGTCACCCACCCTGCTCGCTGGCCCACTGCTGCTGATACTCTTTTAATCCTAAAACGCGTCATTTAATCAAACAGAGCAGTATCAAATGGCTTTTTAACACCTCTAATTAATCTTTCCATCAGCTGCTTTGTCTGTGGTTGTGCCGGAGTATGAATGGTAATGGTAAGACTACCCTTGCTTGACTCATCCTGGCTGGGATCATGCATGATGACCTGCAGTTCCTCACCGTCCCAATTAAAATTTGTATTGTGCAACATTTAACAGTTGCTGGAAAAAAGCTTGCAGTGATGTTTGCATCTTATTGCGGATGAGCATGACGTAAAAAATTATTTCTGCTCAACTACCTAAGAGTGTTTGTTGCTCTTTGTTTCTTCACCTGTTTTAGCTTCGATTTGCAGAAAGAAGCTGGAACAGTTTGCCACTAAAAATTAGTTTTTTAATACATCAACTCGAGGACAAAAAAAAATCTTGCCTTAAGATCTGTGTGTTTGGGAAGGATTTTGTTACGACGTAATAATTTTAGAAACCAAACACAGAGTTATATTTTAATTGGCCGATTGAAGATTATTCAAATCATATTATTCAAATCCAGACCGGCTGGATTTTTCTGTATCCTAATATGTGTGTGGGACCCTTTTTAAGATCGAACTGAGCTTCTCCTTTTTATAAAAAAACAAACAAAAAAAAACTTAAAACACAACGTAAAAGCGGTTAAACATTTGACCCTCGTACTGGCTCAGAATAATTAGAAGCCCCTGCAGATAATGCAAAGGGAATTATCAAGGTTTTGTCACTGGTGCCACTGAAGTGATTTATCCAGATTCTGGTCAACTCCCGTCTGATGCACTTCAACAAATCACAGCCCGAGGTCTGCCACCACCCCCCCCCACCACATTCACTCATCTCTGTCTCCCTCTTTGACCCCCACACAGCTTGCAGTGACGGGGACACCCAACATATAGATATCACCCGGGGGCAGTTTTAAACCTGAACAGGAGTCACCCCTTCTTATCCTCAAGACTCCCTGCAACAGCATTAGAAATGTAATTAATATATGCGTTGTTGTAATGACTAAACAGTCTGTGACCACCAGCAGTACTGTGTGACCCAAGGCTCAGGGTGATAAGACCTCCATAACTCTACTTTATCCCCCTGCTCATTATCAACCTCAATCCCAGCTCTGCCCTGAGCCCTCAGGCTGCTCTCCACCTTCCACTGCCGGAAGATTATTGGGGAGACGCGCAGACTAAGTCTAGCTAACCCCAAACACTTGACAGCTTCTGTCTCTGGGTGGCAGGGATTTCAGCCTCTTGTAGAGGAATTTTTGAGGTTATAGATAGATTGATAAATGGGTTGTTTATTTAAATAATTAAAGGACAAATTTCCATCATATTAGGTTTGTCACAGAGTCACATTTACTCCACATCTGTTTTTTGTCATGATGTGCTAACTCTGTCCATCTGTTTTCATCAGAATTTAAATCATGATGTATTAGTAACCATATCCTCCAGACAGACATGGACAAATCCTAAAATCAATTAAGCTGTCATTTATTTCATAACCGTGCCAGAGCCACTCGCCTGCGCTGAGTTCTGACCAGCAGCAGCGAGACCTCGGCTGTTAATGCCTGTTGCTCTCCTCAGATTTGGCCCACGAGACCAGGGAGATGTGCTAGTTTGTGAATATGATGGCTTTTTACTGTTATTCCTGGCCTCTGTGTCTGCCCCATGGCTCATGGCACACATTTTTCATCCCGGCCGTCGAGTGCCAGAACCTTGTTTTCATTTGTTTAACCGTCATGTCCCTGTAAGAGGGTTTTCAGTGAACTGAACCGCCGTCTCACAGTTGACACATGATTGATGTCTTTCATATTAACCAAAGAATAATTGCCTGGCTCTATTTTAAATGTATTCACTATCTTCTGCTGTGAGCTTTCTATATATATATATATATTGTGTACGGATCATATTCTTTGCTTGAATCACTCTTTATTTTTCACCATTATTCCGAGGCTCATATAATTGCGTTCTCTTGTAGTGGGTAGTGCTTTGGTGTGGCCGAGGATTTCCTTCAGCTGTCCAACTGCTTATTTATACGTCCACATTTGTGTATGAATGTGTGTGAAGGAGAGTTTGAATCAGTATGCCTGTGTGTGCTTGCGCTTTATGTTTGGTCTGAGGGGTACGCTGATGGATGTGACTAAAGTTAATGAATGGAGTTCTCATATTATTCACTTGGATACTCTCGGCGCGATGGCCAGACAAACATTTATTAATCTAATGACAAGAATACTGTAATTTAAAACGGCAATAACACAATTATTAAAATTCATTATTTGCTATGATACGAGTCTTGTTGTATGTATTTGTTATTAAAAAAAAAGATGGAAATCTCACTTTCCTATTCAAAAGTAAGAGATTCTTACCAAACTGAGGTCCTTTGAGGATGCACCTCAAAACCTCACTTACATAATCAGACACGTCACAGGTTTGATCTGCTGGAAATTATAAAAATAAAAAACAGCTGACTTGTCGGACACTTAAGAAATACTGCAAACCGTTGTAGCAGACAACATTAATTCATGTAGACATGTATAGAATAGTGGTTTTATAATATCTGGACACCATCCTGTCAAAGACTGAATTTGGGTTGTGTTCTTACTGAGGGTTAAAAAGAAGTCAAGAATCTCAGAGGCATGTCACAACTACATGAACAACTATATTTTCAGCTGTGATTTTTTTGCAATTGTGAAAGTGAAATGAGCAGACTCACTGCTGTGAGCGGCACGGTTGTGGCCTTAGGATGCAGTTATGGTACAGTTTACAGTTATATTTATGAAGAGACAACATCAATCTATCCGTCAGAGAGAAACCTGTAACTGGAGGAGGCTTCCCAGAACGAGCTTGGCAGGCGCCGCAGAGCAAACTAAAACCCTGGACAATATTCCTGCTCCTTGCCTGAAAATCAATAATCCAGACCCCGGTGGTGAACACACGCGAGAAAGACCCCACACAGCGGTGAGCCTTTCCCCGTCCACTCCCCCTCACGGTGCTCAGTCTTCCCTTCCTCCACAGTGCAGAAACCCTCCACAACTCTCTCTTTTTGCAATGTTTTTTGTTTCTTAGTTTATGTCCTCTCATTTATTGCCTTCTTCAGCAGGCCGAGCTGCAGAACACCAGTGAAGGGTACTGGGAAACAGTTGTAAAACGATTCATCTGGCTGACCTTTGCTGCATGCACGCGTTTTTGTGCATATGTAGAAGCGAGAGGCCATGAGCGGGAAGGGGGTGCTGGCGTGCCAATTTCTTGTTTTAATTTCTCAATTGGCTCTTAAGGAGGAGTCAAAGGTTGGCTTAGCACAACAGCTCTGACAAGATAAGCACCTGTTTCTCTGCCTGTAGAGGCCTGAGTTATCCTATTACCCTCAATATGTAAACCTCTCGAAGGGCCTGTACACACATGCATAAATACTGACGCAAATATGGGAAAACACCAGGGCTGCTCTCTCCGGGAAAACACTAACACTGTCAACACCTTCCACCCCCACAACTTCACAGACGTCCAGTATTACCTGAAGACAAACTCACCATCAAGAGCTTTGTTTTGAGCTGCGTTTGATGCTTTGTTTACCTCGTTAGTGGAAAATCTGCAATTGAACACTTCGGGATGCTCATTACACTTCACAAGTCAGGAGAAGATGCTTTATACAAAAGGTGCTGGCACAGACACCTCTGTGGTCACATAGTCCTTTGGGTTGGCATCGCTGTATTTTTAGCCAGTAAATAGGGACAGAGAAACCACCTTTCTCTGCTCCATTTTAGCACCCATAATTTGACCCACCCCTTGTTTATGCTGCTTTTGGCTTGACTGATCTTTTTGTTTTTCTGCTGGTGAATGATGAACGGTCAGCAGGGCTGGACAGACTCACGGAGGCTTAAAAACGGAGATAGCCTCCTACATCTTAACAGTGTGTTTTCTTCATTCCCTCCTTGTTAATCCATCACAGTGATGCAGGAATAGCTTCATTTAGAGATAATCAGAGACTGCCAGTTGCTCCGTGTGGAGCTGTAGGCGTGCTATTGGCTCCGAGCAATAAAACAAGTGTACATCTTAGGGTAAATGATTTTAGTTTCTCACTGTGGCAGAGGCTGAGGCGTACTACGTGTGGCAATGGTGCGAAATCTTCCCATTTTCTGAAATATCATTAGGGCTGCCTCATGATGTTATATTTTAACCCTAAAACCCAGAGATACAGCGAGGTACGATCTGTTCAGGTGAAACTTGTCAGCATGCTGCAGTACAAACCAACGGTCATCCATTTTCCTATTCACTGAATTAGATTGCTGTTCTGATCAGATCTGATCACTAGATGCAGTAAGTTTCTGAAATTAAGTCAAATCTTGGAGATTCAGTAGATGTTGTTTGTGTTGTAAATATCAACTAAACGCTGAAGTGAATAAAGGAGCTTATATGTTACGTGTTTGTTTTTCATTTCCTGTCATATGTCACTTTCTCTTAGGCTGAGGGTTTTACCCTCCGCTGCAGAGAGTGTGTGCAAGTTGCTACTGGGCCAGCGGTCACTGTGTGTGGTACCCAGCCAAAGAGCAACTGTGTATTTCCGACAGGCAGCACTGTTAATCCATATATGAGGAAGGGGTCACATTACACTGGACTGTGCGTTTTTTTGTGCTGGGTGGTAGTAAATGGTGGACTTATCGTTGTGTGCTTGTTTGCATGTAAGTGTCTTCCCTCACCATTCATTCTTAATTAGGTAGGGTGATGTGAGTATGTTGCAGGCTTGCATGATCAAACGCAGCGGCCTGAATGTGAAACCGTAGAGGGACCAGAGGATGTAGTCACGAAAGCCGCCTTGGCAGTCGTGTGTGTGTGAGCTTGGCGAGAATGCTGTCTGGATGCTGTAGCCTCTCACTAAGCCTGGGCTTTCTGCTGTATTAATTACCCTCAGCAAAGTCTGATTTCTTGGCCTTGCGCTCTGAAACCAAGGCCTTGACACTCGACTCGGCTGTTTGAGCTGTCCATCATGAGCGAGTCAGCATGGTTTCCCACAGCATGTGGTTTCAGATGTGTGTGAATGCATGAGAAGGGAACTAGTACGATCTGACATGTGTATGGTTTGAGGGAGAGCGGAGCAGAGGGGCTGGAGGTGGGGAGGGGCCAGCTACACGCATGTATGTGTGACAGCCAACACTGGCAGACCTGATAAGAAGGGTCGGCCCAAATGAATGGGGGTCAACGCTGGAGTAGTGTGGTTGGGACCCAGTCTGGGTAGGAGAGGCACTCCGGGGCCCAGGGGTCCCACAGGTCACAGAGTCGCACAGACAGGGTGTGTAGCCGTACATTGTTCTGCAGCAGTCTGGTTGTATGAATGACGGTGTGTCACCATGAAAACACTTTCTCACAATTGTCTGTAAGAATGTGTGTGCTCATGAATTTTATTGTACAGTGTTACCCCACTCTCCTCTCACCTTGGACTATGAAAGTTATACTTATTATTATGTAGATATTATATCTAGAAAGTACGAAAGAGTCAACTAATGTCACACTTGAACTTTGAGCTTAAACCGTCTTGAGGCAGGACTACCATACTCATCAACATTGTCATCTTGTCATTTCATTTTGCAATTTTACTCTTTTTCATTTCATCTCCACATGTGAGGATACTTCTTGTTACTCTTCCACAAGTTCCTAGCCTTTGTCTTCTACTTTTTATGAGAGACTTGCTGTGTACTGTTGATTCACGCATTCTAGTGTCATTTTGTGTCTGTGTATGATTTTGGTCTTTACACACGAAACAAACCTGACCAGTAACCTTTTAATGTTGCAGGTCTAAGTGTTGAGGTCAAACTGCTCTTACAGTCTCTCCTGTGACCAGTACTGATGAGCCTTTTGGTCTCACACTCTGCATGAAGGAAGTAACAATTTGCTTGTCCAGTACTGTCATTTATGTAATGCATGTGTGTGCATGTGTGACTTTTTCTGATGGCTTTTAAGTGACACTGCACTGTAGACAGAAATGTATATCCACGCTCTAGACTGGATAGGACACTTAGCTTCATATTTTTCCTCATTATGAAATCTGACTGTATTAGTTTGACCTTCTCGCTGAGTCCATTGATCTTGGGACAAAAACTAACTGTACAGGACAAGATGGGCAGTGTGGAAATATCGTGAAACCAGATGTCCTTCCATAATCCTTAAGCTATCTGCTCCTCTACAGAGACGTTGTGATGTGTGTGTGGGATGTCAGCCTAGGGTTGGCAGTGCCGATTTAATGACCTGTAGCTTCTGCGTCCTAAGCCTGGACTATTTTCCTATTAGACCCCTGTATCTCTCATACAGAGCCTTTGCTTGAGTGCTCTTGTTACCGGGGGGAATCTGTCAGGGTGACGCAGCGCTGGTTTGTCTTGGCGGCCACTCCACCACTATGGGTTACAGATGTTAACGATCTGTGTGTGTTTCCCAATTAAAGCATTAATCCAAATCAGCCCAAATGATCGCACACGGCGTAACAACAACCAGGGAGGCCCCTCTTACTTTCTTTCTCTTCCCTGCTCTGTCCTCCCTTTCTTTCTTCTTAAATGTTCATCTTTTCTCACCCTGTGGCCTCTTTAATTGTCTCCATCACCTCTTCAGTTCATCAGTGTAATCCACCTCTCTCCTTCCTCCTCCCGCTCACCCCTGTGATTACTCTCCCTGCATTCCTTTAGCACGCATCAAAGCAGCCAGTGCTAAATGTGGAAAAAGTGAATGTGGAGAAGAGAAAGACAATAGGAGAATAAGGCTCCGCGCTGTCAACCATTTCATTTTTCCACTATTTTCTAAGATTCAAGTGCGTTTTTGTTCCTCTCTCTGCTGCAGCTGTGGTTTACTGTATATTACGCGGCCATGGGAGACGTGCAGTTTAACACAATGACAGACTTTAAGCTTTTCAGTGAGAGCCTTTAATTCGGAGGGATAACATGACTTTTAAGGGCAATGCAAACTCTAGTGGTCAACGTCTGGGTGCAAACGCATACACACACACCAACCACCCCCCACCCACACACTGATGTGCACTCTCGCACATGTTCAGGTCCCAAACATCCTGCTGCAGCTAACACTAACTCAACGTGTGTACAAACAAATGTCTTGTGGAGGCAGGATGCACTTCGGAAAACCCACCTGCGCAGGTCAAACAGTTCACAAGTTAGTGGCCTCACAGTTATGTTTGCACTTGCACATTAATGACCAGGATTTATCCGAAACCCCTCTCGCCTTCTCTCAAGGCAGACGCACACATTGTGCAGTTCATCTCCACTGGCATACGCAGCACATACTATACTCCCACTTCAAACATGTTTCTGAATGTATCCACAGAGCCAAGCAGGCTTAACAATGGCCAGATATAGAGAAATTCTGAGTAAACAGTCAAAATATGGGTTCAGGCGGGGAGTGGATGAGCTCCATCTGGAGACGATGTTACAAAATACGCATGAGTGTGCATATGTTTCTGTGTGTGTGTGGGAGCATGCTCATGTACAATGGCAGTTCCGATGATGAAGATGTCAATGTCCTTGTGTGTGTGTGTGTGTGTGTGTGTGTGGTGCAGAATGTCTGTGTGTGTGTGTGTTCCCCTGTCCTCCCAAACCAAACACAGTTAACAGTAGCATGCTGTCATAACACCCTGCCATTCGACAATGGAGGCCGCTGCTCATTCTAAACAGGCAGCGAGAAGGAGGAGGAGGAGGAGGAGGAGGAGGAAAGAAAGAGAAATGCTAAAGAAACAGGGAGAGGCTGAGGCAACGGCAGTGTGAAAATGAGTGAAAGGGAAAAGGTAGAGATAAGGTAGGCGTGAGATATTGGCCGTGCGGGTAAAAAGAGAGAAGAATGATTATTTTATTGTTAGCAGGTGCCGGCTTTCTGAGTGGTGCCAAGACAAAGTTCAACACACGACGAAGGTCGAGAGATAATATGCTTGCTGAGGTGACAAAGCATAGTTTGTGTTTAATTACTAGTGGGTGATATTGCATCTGTGAGTGTATGTACTCCCCCTTCATGTTTTAATATTCAGGCTTTGTTAAAACATCATTAGAAAGGTGGTTTTAGTCATTTAACCTAGCCCACTGACTAAAGTGGAGTGTCGGTAAAACATAATACAATTCAGTAGTACTACAAACCACAGCCAGCAACATTAAAACACAGCTGAATCTCGGTCTTGATTATTTTAAACAAATGCTGAATACCATAACCTTCACGCTGCTAAGATTTAAGGCAGGACTGTTTTATTAGAATGCGTTCGTTTTCCCTAGTGTACCCAATGAACCGGCAAGTGAGCGCGTACTGTGCATGCCTGGCACGTCATCAAATGATCATCGTTGTAAACTCATTATTGCTTGCTGAAAACAATCAAAGTAATACATTCACAATTACAAGAACATATCTTAATTAATAAAATTTACTTAGCTAATGTTAGATGTCATATTGTATGTTATATTCGTCTAAAACCCTTTTTAAAAATTGAAAAAAAGTTTTGCAAAATAACACAAAACAGACTTTTTTTTTCACGTACAAATTTCCACATGAATTTCAATGTGATCACAGGACACAATAATGCTCTGCAGCACAGTAACTCTAAATTGTTCTCTGATGGGGGTGAATTTCAAAATTTCCTTTGAGGCCAGCTCTCAATAACACACAGCCTAAACAGTAAAAACAGTGGAACACACACAGACTGGCACACACAGGCCTTCAGTTGGGATGGAGGGGGTCCAGTGTAAACAACAATGACATGATTTTATTTTCCTCATTTCCAGCATTTCCAGTGCTCAGTAAAATAGCTTTCACTCCTGCACTTTCTTTCCAGGAGCTTATAAAAAAGCCTGTTCAACACATTCTGCAGCGACGTGTCCTCGTATTCAGTATTCGGTCGTGCTCTAATAAGAATTAACAGCTTTAACACTTTTGATGGAATATAAAGAAATTTCTTTTAATCTTCTCTTGCCTTTCATAACCCCATCCTTGGCTTGATTTAAGAAATGCCCACATATGAAAGTTCAAAAATATGCACCAAGCACTAAACATGTATTTCTCACAGCTACAAACTAATCAAATATTTAAAATTACCGCACAAAGCCCCCTTTCTTTTAAATAAACATCACAATTTTTTAAGGGTTTTTCTAAGTGATCCTCCCTGAGTTTAAATGAGAGAAAATGAGCTATAAATGATTACTACCGAGCTTTCTCTCCACAAAGCCTTTCATTTCTGTTTCTCTGTGAACCTTAAATCAAATGTTAAAATGACAGAACAACTGCAGAAAAACATTTGCCTGATTACTACACCAGCTAAATCCACTGAAATTACAGAACAGCCTTTGAAACATTTTTGTTTAATCTACGTTTTGATATTCTGAAAATGCTGGGAATCCTTTTTTTCAGATATCACTATTAAATAAGACCAGACATGCTTTGTGTCAAATGTTCTTTACCGTGATTAGCTGCACACATCTAGATATAAACTTTATGCTTTCTCTCCGTGACTGTGTGAGGTAGTGTTCTGTCTCTCTTCCTGCCTTACCCCTTCACTGTGGTGCTCCGTTGAATTACAGGGTTCAGAGTGCCACCTAATAACAGGGTGCACTATGAGTTCTGCTGCAGACCGTTTTGTGGACGGATACCTGATACCTCAGCTCATCCTATCATTGTCATCTAAAATGCATGGCTCTAATTAACCGTAAACATAGGTGATTTCTTTTTCTTTCTCCAAATTATGCACATGGCCCTCTCTTATTTAAATCGAGTTAGGAATTCAAAACAGGTTGTCGAAGACATGTGGCTATGGAAAGAAATACGCTTAATTTATTAGAGTATACTATTGATTAACACACAGCCTGCCCAGTAAACAGAGTTATAGATCCCAGAACTTTGATTTTGCTTTTCTATGGTCATGCTGAACTTGGCAGTACTATTGGTGGACATTTTTCTTTGTCAGGCCGCAGGAGTCAGTACAGCAGAGCCAGCTGCCGAGGCTCACAGCCTGGTCTCTAATTAAAACAGTGGAAAATGAGATAACTCCACAGATCCATCATGGCCGCTGTTGGCTGTCAGAGCGCTCGGGGGCTGCCACCCACCGTATGTTTACACCAGGGCCACTCGGCCTCTCTGCTCTCAGGGTGTTTTTAGAGTCCCGGGCTGATTTCTCTAATGGGCCGAGAGTTTTTTTTAGCCTCCTTCCACCCTTGCTTTGCTACAAACCTCTCTCCCACTCTCACCCCTCCTTCAAGTGTTCCTGAAGGGGTTGACAGAGGCTTGGGGTGGCAGTGTACCCCTCTCCATCCCCTCCTCCAATATTTCCCACCCACTCTGCCTCGTTAGCCCTTCATTTATTAGGCCCTAATGGAAGTTGGGAGTGCTGTGATGTCATGCACTGGTGCACAGAGAGGACAGCTTTTCTCTGTTTTGTTTTCTTCACTCATCCTTTAAGCCGTGCCTCAGATTCTTCATTTATACCGAACTATTTTCCATTTTGCTCTTGTTTGCTTACAGCATCTTTCTCGCCCGTGTTTTCTTTCCTGTTTGTCTTGAACTCCTGCACTTTGCTTCACAAAAGTCATGTGTTCCCCATGCGTATGCACAGAAAAGAGCACCGCCAGCCTGAAAGATCCGTTGCAAGGTCGTGCAGGGAGTGTGAAGGAAGGCACAGAGGTCTACAGCACGCCATGGTCAGCAATTCATTTATGGGCAGAGACTTGGAACGTGCCTGCGCTGCTTGACTATTTTGTGTTAAATGACCTATTTTGACAGCTGCCATTTAAAAGAGAGTAAAACTGCGGCAGTGATTAGAGTCAGGCAAAAGCTGTCTTCATTCTTGCTGAATAATGGCAGAGTGTTAGCAGATATCCTTCAACCTCTCGTGCCAGCCTCACTAATGATCCTAAGGCCTCTTCCATAGCTTTTGCCAAAACACTGCAGAGGAATCCAGCTACCAGCTCTGTTTCCCTTCCATAAGCAGAGAACAGCAGCCTTTTTACTCTGGAAGGAATGTGGAGGTAGAGTTGAAGGACTCGTCACAGCTGGAGACATGTTAGCACCCTGTTAGCAGCTTTGAAATGTCAATTGTTGAAAATAATCCACAAATTACTTTTTCTAATGCAGTCTTGAAAGGAGAATTGTTTTCTCTGTTACTGAGATTGTAATGATTTAACAGTTAGTTTAATAAAAATGCCCAATATATCTGATGACAGGTATCTTCAAAATACATAAATTACATGACTAATGTATTGCCTTTTATGGCAAACAGCTGCTGACACTTAAAACTATATCCATAACGGATCCTGACCAAAGACTTTTGATTTCTATATTAGGATTTTGTCCTAGTGAAAAGGCAGAATTACATAAAAGACAAAAACAGATGCATGCTGGGAAGATGAGCTAGATATATTCACGTATGGAAGTATATGTGTGCGTGGTGTCCAGTGGGCCACCCAGCAACAAAGCTCATTAGTTTCAGCAACACATTACTTCATGTTTTAGGTTAAATATCATTCCATAAACCCCATTGATCATGAGCTGCGAAGGCAGCTAAGCTGATGACAAAGACCACAAATGTGATACTTGGTCCTGTAACTGGATCTGGATGTTTTTGTTCTCATTTCAGAGGCGTGTGCACCCAGCTTGGTCAGCAGCATGTGCCTCATTTAGAAATCAAGCAGGGATCATTACAACACCACACTCTCTCTCTCTCTCTCTCTCTTTCTCTCTCAGTAGTAGCTAACACGTTTTCAGACGTCAACAGATGTCAAATTACTCCACAATTAGCCCAATGGGCCTCCTTGCACGACTGCACAACTTTTGCCTTGGTAGATTTGGCTTTTGATTTCAATAAGATGACAAGTCATCCATCACGCTGAACACACTCTCCCTGCTCTCCTGCTCTCATCTCTCTCCTCCCTACAGGCGTTCTCCTTGCTCTCTCTCTCTTCCTCTGACCTCACTATATTGCTCCTTTTCTGCCCCCTGACACTTTGTCCCCTCCCTCCTGTCACTCTCAGTCAGGATGAAAAAAGGTCAATGTGAGAGTCAGCTAAGAGAAAGAACAGGAGAGTAAACAGGGGAGAGAGATCAAGAGCGTTTTACACCCGGTATAAATATTTGCAGAAATGTGGCTGCAACACGTGGAACACACATGAAGAAAAAGAGAGAGGGGAGAATATTGCTGCAGTCAGATTTCTGCACACATGCACATGTGACCCACATGCAGGCATGCATATGTACACAAACCTACAAAGTCTTAAATCTCTCTGTGTTGATGGCATTCAGACTGGCAGAGTGGTGTAGTGAGCAGGAAGACCACCCTTCAGCTACAGGGCATGTGGTGCAATCCTGCATGTAACAATGTCCTTGAGAATCACATCCTTCCAACTCCAGCTGACCATGTGTTTCATATTAAAAACTTCCTATATCACTTCATCTCCAGTGATTATAACTCTAAAGATCAGAACAATCTCATTTGTGCTCATCTGAAACAACACTGTGATAGTGTGATGACCTGCTGAAGGGCTTTAACTGTCAGACCCTTGTCATCCGACTGCTCAAGTCACTTGCAGCTGGTTTCAGTCTCAACACCTCCCTTCTAATTACTGATAAACAGGCAAACACCCATTGGTGTCATTGAGCATCTTGGTTCTGATGGATGGACAGGTGAGGAGACCCTGTCACAGAAAGTGTGATAGCACACATGGAACAGCAGGGTGCTGACAGAGAGATACGTTTAAACCAGTGGATGATAGATAACATTACGGAGCAGCAAAATCAGTAATGACTGACCGTGTTAGAGGTGCTGACAAGCTGCACGATGAAGAGATGAACAGGACTATTGTGAACAAGCATGGACATTTTTGAATGAAATGCACTGTGGGAGTTAGATCAAAGGGAAGCTGTAAACATGCTCACTTGTAATTCATTTTTATTTCAAATAGTGAGGAATTAATGAGTCTAAGTTACACATCAGGTGTCTGTGAATCTTGTGTCACCATAAAAAAAGTGCAACCATCAGCTACTGCTCCTTAGATGCCTGTGTAATCCCAATACTTTATTCTGTGTAGCTGCACTGCAGAACAAAGCGGAACATCACCGCTGCCTTAAAAGGAGGGAAACATCTTACAGACACAGAAACACACGACGTGACAAGAGATGGGAGCTCTCTGTGCTGTCCTCCCTTCGTCATTCACCACAGTCACATTCATTCAGTGCTCAGTCCCACCTCTGTTTCCATGTCTGTGTCTCTCCAACTCCCTCAAGATAATTTAGAAGTCAAAATCACACAGACCTCCGAAGCCCTCTCAGATACAGAGATTCAATTTAGAAATCAGATGATCACCATATGTTTAACAGCCTGTAAAATGATTCCTTACTTAAATGCTGTATTTCTTTTTATAACAGGCGGTTTTCCTCAGAGCATTGTTGCTTTAACTTGAAATGCTTGCTAACAAATAGGGCAAAAATGTAAGTAAGACAGTTGAGACTGGACTGTTTTACTCATTTCTTTTCTCCCATTTGGTGTACACAAACCTGTCAAACCGTATTTATCTGTAAGTAATGTTCCTGAAGAACGAAGCTGAAAAATTAACCAGAAGATAAAGTCATCCGCAACTGGGCTCTAATAGAGATTACATACGTTAGACGTAATTAACAGTGGATTACATTCACTGAACCTCTGAGCCGCCACAACCCACCTCTTCAGCCTTTATCTCTGTGCATGGAGGGTTAAAAGGCCATCAGCGGCCTCTGCTTTCCTCCCAGTTCAGCCCACTGTAACCCCCGGGCTGCTCATCTGAGGCTTCAAATGCCCTCTGCAGCGCGGGGTAATTGAGTGGTGAACAGATAAGGAAACTAGCTGGGTTGATCTGCTGGTATGAGGGGGGAGGGGTCCCAGGAGCATCGGGTCATTTGGCTGCTCTCACTGGATTGGCAGGAATGTCAGAATCAAGCAGACACATTTTATAGACCAACTTTCAAAAGACAATTTTGTTATTAAAAAGGATGTGAAAAACACACACATTGATACTTTTGTGCTGCTTCCTCTTTCAGATGTAATGCAGAAACTTGTTAACCAGTGGGAGTGTCCCCTATCTATGTTTTATTAATAGTTTCTGGCATAAAGGAGTTTAATGGGACTGTTTTCATTTTACTTGGAGTCAGAAAAAGACAAAAAACACAAACTAATTTCTTAATTGATAAGTGAACTGTACACAGCACTTTGTTCAGATGGTATAACAATTTGTATCATCATAAATGATTGCTGTTCAGTTGACATGACAGTGGCATCAATCTTCAGATCAATTTCTTGTCAAGGAACTGTGTGAGTATATTCCCAAAAGCATAAAACAAATAAATCTAATATTATTAAAAAGGGTGACAAAACTGCAAAAACACTCATTTGAGAGGAAAATCTAAAACAAATTACAGTATAAAAACATCATTAAGCGTAACCCTGTGCCTGTTCTTTCTCTGTGTCTGCTACATGGTCCTGCGCTCCGGCGTTTCTGTCACCCTCCAGCTGCTCCCTCTATTAGCTGTCACCACGTCTACAAGACCATCGCTGCCAATTAATTCCCCGCATCCCCACACTACCGCTGAAGAGCAGCAGCTCCATGTTTTTGTGTACTATTCTTGGGAGCTACATCAGTGGTGTTCAAGGCTGCGACGTCACCTCGGCAGCTGTTTTTATTCTTATGTCCTCCTCGCACCCACTCTCAGGGCCTGGCAGAGGGGTGCTGAGTAATAGCTTAATGCTGAGGAATTTTTAATGTTCTTCTCACTTGGGAACGATTTGACCACAGTTTCTACTTCCTACTCTGCTCTTCTAAAATTCCTTCAGTTTGCTGAGGCTCATGTTGGAGTCTTTTTACCTCTCACATATTTGTGAAGAAGAAGTTGTTTCTGAGGTGTGTTCAGGGTTTAGTTGTGCTACAGTCACAGAGTAAGATTAGGAGGAGGGGGGGTATTGAACCCTGGGGTCCTGTGCTGGCCCAGTAATGGCCCAGTTTTATCATCCTACGACTTCCTGTAGGCTCCTCTCCTGGGAAGGCTCGCTGGAGCTCTGCTGGAAGCCCTCTGATAAAAACCCTGGCTAATGTTCACATGCTGCTGGGAACAAGAGAGAGAGAGAGAGAGAGAGAGCGAGAGAGAGAGAGAGAGAGAGAGAATATCTGTCAAAAACACAGCAAGAAATAATCTATAAAAATAATCTAACGTGCCACTGCCTGCTCCTCCTAATGTACTTGAGAATTATGAGATAGAATCCGCTGTGGGGTCGAGGCGACACAACCACAAGAATGCTCTTTCTTAAGTCTCACATGGCGGTAGTTGTAAGACAGTAAGACTAGAGAGTATGAGTGGACAGATGAGGGGAGGGGACATTGTTATTTTGGTGTCTTTGGCCCCAGATGAGAGTGAGTCCAGTCAGAGGATAGGCATGTGTGGACGCCAGGCATGAAAAGCCATGGGAGCAGGGACCAGGCAGACGAGCAATGATGATCACACAGCCTCCGATGATCCCAGGGTACCGTGATGGCTTCCTGTTCGGAAACAAAGGAACAAAATAGATGTAGAAATGGGTAGGAGGTGAAGGAAAAGGCGCAGTCATGAGTAATGTGGTGATTAATGCATTTGTGGTAATCAAGATGAAAAAAAAGAGAAACACAAGTGGATAGAGATAGAAGATGAACTGATAAGCTCTCTGCAGGACATGCACAACTGCATGTATGCGTGCTATAAATGACCTTAAGCTGACACTATGTTGTGGCGCATCAGTAAATCTTGTGGCAGATTCTCAGTTTGTGAATGTCTGTGTGACACTTTCTCACATGTCTGAAGAGTATCTGCTGTCTTTTTTTTCCTTTTTTTTTTTTTTTAAAGACGAACAGCACTCACACAATCCATCATATTCATTTATAGCTATACTGTAATTTGGAGTTATCACAGTCACATAACTCTGTATCTGGCCTTTAATAAATCAGTGCTCTGTGGCCTGTTACTGCCCACTCACAGACTCTGGGTGCTGCCATCATAAAATGTCATTACAACTTCAAGCTCAAACAGTAGAGAGAGTTTTCAAGTCAAACTGTTGTATTTCTCATATAAATGTACTTATTTACATCTAACCATGTAACCAAAAGCTTTTTCTCATATACCAAATAAGGTTGAAATTCATTATTATCAGAGAGCAATTTGAAATAATGAATATGTTACTGACTCTTAGTTACGCCAAATCCCTACTACCAATGTTTTTAACTTCATAAACAGGTATATCCTGGGACTGTTCACATTCCCAGGCTTCTGGATTGATTTCATAGAATTGACTGAGTTGTAATGCAGCATTTGAAAAGTGTAGATCTAAATATAGCTTTAATGCAAACCATAAAAGCTATATTGCTTACCTGTCCAAGTGCGCTGGACAGATAAGCAGCTTATAATGTAGATAACATCAGTCACATATTGATGTTGGCAGTGAATTGTAGCCTCGCGTCAGCTAGTGATCTTATCATATCTTGTCCTACGGGGTTGTTATTTTATACAGATGTGAAATACAGTGAGTAACATTTTTATGGCGAGGCAGTTGAGTTACTTGTTGAGTTACTTAATATTCTAGCTGAAGTGATACGGCACCTCCCTCTGTTGACTCATGTGGTCGTTAGAGATAGGAATATTTTTCTTTCTGAAGACTGGTTATGTTGTGTAGATGAAGTGCAGTACTACTTGTAATGCATGTAAGTTAAAAGCTGTAATAGGACATTTCTGTGTTAGTCTGTGTTCTGCCTGCTGTCGTTTCAGGATGTCAGTGGAGTTTTTAATGGCTGAAAAGCTCAAATATAAATTTCCTGACTGTATCTGCACCTAAGAAATCTATTGTACATGTACTCTTGTGTAATTTTTACAACTTCTGGTATTTGCTACTATTATTTGAATTTTTTGGTTTTCACTACAGCTTCCATCAGTGTCATAGAACATTGTGTTGAGAAGTGTGTATATACCAGTTTACTATGATTATGAATAAGAAAACCCAGAGAGGGAAAGAGTGCTGGGAAACCACAGTATAATGCCACTGGGACAAGAGGGACAGAGGTTATAATGAAAAAAAAAAGTGTTGTGTCCGGGTCTCTGAAGCATGTTTCTTCATGTCCAACAATACTTAATTTCTCTGGAGATAAAAGGATTTCTTGATGTCCGGCACAGAAAAAAAACATGGTCTCCCAACAGTGCCGTCTGGGTGGAGCCAATCCACAATGTTGAATGAATTCCATTAGGTCCTAAATTACCTTTAATAATAAAACAACAGGCAATTACTGGGGTACCATTAACATGGTATTGAGGTGTTTGCTCGTGCGTGTGGCGCGGGGCAAACATATGGTTCGGCTCACGGCGAGCCCACCGTTATAAAGCTAACATTGTCATGACTGATGTATGGCGGCGTAGTAGTCGGCTCTGAAAGATCCATTTGTCTTCTCAATTAAAGCTGAGAGGGGGAAGAGAGGAACGGGATGTGGGGCCAGGGAGGTTGGGGGGGCTACCCCCTGTGCGGTCCACACTTAGGAGCATGCGGTGGGGGCGAAGCTGTGTGTATTTGTGTGTTTGTAACAGAGAAAGAGGGAGAGAGTGAACAAGTGTGTGTCCGACAGTTGGACGCAGGCCAGATGAAGCCTGGGAGTTGTTTTGGCAGCTCCTTTTCACCTAAATGCCCCTACCCTCCCACTTCACTCCCATATCTTTTTCTTGCTGTATTCCCCACCCCTCTCCATTTTGCCATGTAGTCAGTGATCTCTTCCCTGAGGCAGAGGCCACTTTAATGTGGGAAGCCTGGCAAAGGCAATCAGAGACCCAGACTCTTCTACGCCATACGCAGACACACACACACACACAAGCACACACACAAACTTGCACTTAAACATAGACATACACTCTGAGTAGTCTCTTATCTGACTTGACGACATGGCATGCATGCTCTCTATTTCCCTCCATGTTCTAACACTGTTTCACCATCAAGCACTACAACCTAGATAAGACCAAATGAGGGAGAAGGGGGTAGAGGGGAGCTATTATGACAAGGCTTAAAACTCCGCAAAACTGTTTTTTCTTTTACCCTTCTAGGGTATACTTTTCAACAACTAGTTAAATAATTATACTATCTACAAAGACATTCTTTGATGCTTGTCAGCTCATCCGGTTCATACATGATGTTTTTCATCTTATTTTATCTGACAAATTAACTTAAGTGCAGCACCACTTTAGCTGGACCCAGTATTAATTGGAGTAGCTGATGAATCAGTGGCTGCGGCTTTCTGTCTGAGCTGGGAAACACAACTAACAAGGATAAGTCATAGTGTTAACTATCAAAACACAGTTTGCCACTTTGCGATATAGATTACTATCAGTGTTTAGCCAATGTTAATTTGTTCAGATCAATAATTAATACTGAGACAAACCTTGAGAGTACTTTTTATGGCAGGGCCACCAAAAAGCATAAGTAAACACTCTGAACACCCAAACCTAAATTCTGCGTGTTTGCCATTCAGGAACTGAAGAAGTCTGCACAAAAACAACCACTGAGACTAAACAACTCTTTGTAATGTGTCATTTGTTATGTGAAGTAGCCTTTCATTAGTATCACAGCTCAAAAAAAGTATAAATGGCCGTGCCCTTCTATCTTGGTCATTTTATAATGAAAAGTTTGTGTGTTGTGTAGAACCGAAGGCACACACTGCTTCCATGAATTATAAGACAACAATGGGGCACATGCTACGGCTAGGCTTTTTGTCAAACGTCAACAACAAGCCATGACGCAGCACAGTAAAAATACTGCATTCAAATTTCTTCCTTGAAAATATAAGAAATATATGGAGTGAGAAAAATAATGTTTTAGAAAATATATTTTCTTCAAAAACCTCAATATCATGTTAATTGAGTGATTTTATTAGGAGCTAATTGTTAACCACTTGTCCCGGTGTATAGGCCTGGTACGTGCCGACCATATGTTTGTGTGTCAAATCTTTATCTGAAAAGTAACTATAAATTTATCAAAATGTGTATAGTGCAGTTAAAGTACAGTATTCTTCTGTGAGATAAAGCGCAACAAATGAACATATTAAGACATGTACACAAAAACTGTCTTTAACAAAACCTTGACAAATGAACAGTAGAGTAGTTACTCTCTGTCACTGGAGGCTGCTTCACTCTCTTTGCTAGCATGTGGAACACATTCAACTCCCTAAATCCTACAGTAAAAGAAAAAATCTGCTAAAATAAAAAAGTGTTGTCTCCGATACAAAATCAGTCTGATGAAATTATGGACGTCAGAAGGTTTTCATGAACACGCTGGCTGTGCTAATGCTGTTGAGAAATCACAATAGAGGCAGTATTGTTCTGAAACTTCCTATCCTGTCCAACAGCTCCTAATTGGCCCTCCTCATTATCATGCCTCAGTGGTACACTGTTGGTGGTATGCAGTGAAATGGAATAGCACTTCTAAGGGTCACAGGGGAAGTGCACTATATGCTCGGTGTGTGATGCTTTTTAATTCAAGGTCTCATCCAATTCCCAGTTGCTGCTTGTGCTGGAACATCTGGAGCAGGCGTTAGCCCTCCACCTGTGTGTCTAATAATTACTGGCAGAAATGAGAATGCACAGCAAAACAGACCTCACTGGTTTCCTATGACACCCGAAACAAAAGTGGGCTTAGTGATCTTTAATGGAGGTGAATGCATACGTCTACCTGTTAAGGCAGCTACAACAAAAGCACCTTCATTCACCTCATTTCAACTCATGCACTCTTCAGCTGGTTGCCAGCGTGGAAAAGTGGAACATGTACAGTACTTAAGAAGGTACAAGCACTTTTCTGTCACGGAGTAAGTCGACACTGTAGCAACAGTAACACCATGTGGGCTAGCGTTCACTTTGGAGCTAACCTCCTCTAATGAGATGCAAGCCGCACTTATTGTGAAAATGTATAATAACGTAAGCGAGCGGTTTATGGCGGAAATGTTTTGAGCACGGTCGTCTCGTGTGAAACTGAATCCTCCTGCTGCATTATGGAAATGCGAGGCTTCGGAGCGAGTGCTAAGCAAACTGAGGCGGCTCTAATAGTGTGGTGCACTCTAATGAAATCAGCAACCCCAGGCCTCAGGAATGAGGTCCATGCACCGCTTTTCATTCCCTACATCCTCACCCGAGCCGTTTTTTCAATTGGGCGTTCCAGTGCTGGTTTTAAGGAGAGGAGGCCTTGCGTCTCATCCAGCTAAAAGGATGGCAGGCTATCTTGGAAATCTGAAGCACTTTAGTGTTTCGGAGGCACTGTGTTTCCTGCCAGGGTCAGATTGAGAACAGAAAGGGACGAGACGTATAATGCACTGAATCATAGGCTACTGTAGTTGTGTACTAAACATACAGCCTGAGCCGGAGACAATGCCAAGTGTCGTAATTTTAACTTCGTATGAACAGTCTGATGAGAAACAGGTCAGAAAAACAGAAAAAAAGGTTTGCGTCCATCTTTCTTTTCGGTCTAACCACAGTTAAAATACTCTTTACTTTGAGGCAGCTGTGTCAAAATGCAACATTTTACTTTCGCTGAACTATAATTTAATATTTATTTCAACTCTCCTCATTTAAGTTTTGAGAATGACTCACATCATTTATCAAGCTACTTTCAAAAGGTGGGATGACAAAATTAAAGACTACATCATGAGCAGAGGAAATCAGTATTTCTGTCTATTTCTGTCTCTTAATGATTCTTATGCAACTCCTTTGCCAAAAGCAGGTTTTTAAAAGACTGACTGATGTATCAAATTCTGAGCGGCTTAAATGAGGAGTCAGGCGCTTTCAGACACCCACACGGCCCCTCAGACAGACGGAGGAACCCTTAGGAAGTCCTGGGTTAATTAGATTTGTCCTACAACTCAGCTCAGGCCTTTCCACTTCAAATATTTATGGATCACACATCAGAAAAACAGACATTTGAGACCTCTGTGAGAGCTGACTAACATGAATTTGCCTCATACCGCGCTGCTCCCCCAACCGCCTGCACACGAACACACACTCTCACACACGAGACGCTGCAACACAAACAGAAGACTGGAATTAAAGTACTTGAACACTCACCCACATGAGCACTAATCCACTCGTTTCCCATAATGAGCGCAAAAGAATTCGGGTAAATTTAAATTTAATGGCAGTGATTTATAATTTATGTTATTCTCGAGGGCTCTTGCATGCGAAGGAAAACTCAGGTTTGGAAACTCAGAAATTGAATCTGTTTACCTTGACACTGAAGTGGTCCTGGATTTACTTAAGCATTTTTTAATTACATTTTAACACTGCATAATTTCTGATCACAGCATCAATCTGTGTATTTTTTGTTTGCGCGTATGTGTTTGAGGCCACGCATGCATGGAATTTGGATGGATCACAAATAAGGTGGTGCATAGTTACGTTTTCATTCGAGCACGACATATGGGTTGTCAACAGCTGTTTATACAGAAACCCGTGAGGGAAGTCTGTCACTGCTCGTGTGTGTGCAAGCCTATATGTGTTCGTCGGGGTGTGTGTGTGCGTGTGACAGTGCAGTGTGATAAGAACTCCCTGTCGACTGCTCTGCTCCGTGATGGGTCACAGAAGACCCCTGATTCTCTGTGACCCCATTTGACACTTCAGGGACACTCTCTGGTTACTGTTTCCCCAGACTTCTGCCGTAACCCCTGCCAATACACACAGGCACACTCACACGCAGATTTATACCCTTAAATAGCTGTGTCAGAACAATGCTAGATGCTTTCTACAAGGAAAGACACTGAGACGCAGAGAAAGATGCCACAGTAAAAGAGAAGAGAGCAAGGGAAGAGCAAGAAGAAAAGAGATCAAAAGAAACGGATGAGAAACAAAGAGAAAGTTTGAAAAATAAGGAGACTAAGACTAAGGGAGAGAGAGAGATGTCTTGGAGTCCGCCAGGCGCCTGTTTGCAGCCTGAGACCAGGCCTGTCCAACTATCTCTCTTTGTCCTTTAAAGCTCTACAAAGCCTGGGAGAAGTTTTATAGTAGCAATCACTCTGATCCCCTTTGGCTCTTATTCCATCTCTGGCTTCCTCAGGATTGCATTCCCTTACTGTTTCTATATATAGACATAAGCTAAATTAACATTAAGATCTGAAAACGGTTGATAAAGAATATCAATACAATGGCTGCTTCTCAAAGTTGAAAATCTGAAACTGAAATCACTGAAAATCAGAAACTCTATAAAGTAAAGTGGGCGAAGGTGCTTCTACACTACGGTGACATTGACCTTGGAAGTTGTCTAAATGCTTGTCTCTGTTTGATATTGAGTGACACAACAGTTCTTTTGTGCCGTAACGAGATCTGATGTCGACTGGAGTGTTATGCTGCTATTTGATCCAGAGAGTGAATGTTGTTTCTGTCCCAGAGGGGGTAGGGGGTGGGGGCACGTTTCACTGAGCCTGCTGTGTCTGCTCAGGACCACACAGCCATGCAGCCTGGGACCCTGAGACCCCAAATCATTAGATATAAGAGGTCTGTGAGACGCTACATGCTCGTACCCCACCCCAGCCCTTCACAGGGACTGTTTTAGCCCAATCATGTGCTTCCAGCTGACAGATTGATGCAACAATTATGAGCATTTAGAGCAGCAGATATGTGAAAATATGTGAAAGGGCAACAGGCACACCAAAGTGTCTCTGAATTATGACCTGGTCAGTGTGTGTGAGTCAGAACAATGGGGGGTGCTCTACAGTATCTGATTTGTACTTAACATTTACCTTCTTTGAGATATTTCCAATAATGTCCTTATAAATGTTTGCAATTTCTGGAACTGGAGCTCTTAAAATAACTTTTATGTAACATTTTTTTATTATAACTTGTTACTGCCAAACACATGCACACTCAGTGGACACCACTGAAAGAATGAAATAAAGATAAAGTTATGTTTAATGAGGCATTTGAATGCACATTACACACCAGTTTTTATGATTCTCTTTTTCAGTCAAGTGTCTGTTTTTAGATAACCCACAGAACCTCAAAGCCTGTTAACGCCATCTAGAGGGATCTGCACTGCTCACACGGCTGAGTTACACACCCGGTGTCATAATGTGTTGACCATCATTATGGAAGAGTTTACGGTTAGAGCAGAAAAAGTAATTTGATCAAGTTTATTGGAAATAAAGCACGAGTTACTATAAGAATGGGAAATAGTGCACACTAATACTAAGTATTAATATAGTTAATGTATCAAGTCATAAATAAGGAAATATGTTTTTGCAAAAGTTAAAAGACAGTTTAAACATTCACTTCCCCTACATGCAAGTAAGTATGCTTTTCTTCTGTATGCAAAATGTGCAGCAAGTCATACTGTATGTCTAAGCCTGGAGAGAAGTAAATACACAACTGTAACTTTAAAAAGACAACTGTAGTAGAGTTACACATGATTTGGAGAAATTTCAAATATTTGTGGAAAGACTATAAGGGAGTTGATGCAACACTTAGTATCAGAACTGTAAAGAGTTAAAACAATTTATAGAAGAAGATGAATTATTTTGCCCTTTGCCACTAAAACTGACAGACTGCTTACAGCCAAACCTGAAGCTGTCACTAGTGATGGACACACTATTATTCTGTGGTCTCCAGCGATGACTGTGACAATAAATAATTCTTCGTTTGAAGGGAGCCGTTTCATTATTTTTTATAACCTTAAAACTACATGCACGGGCTGTCCAGCCCTTCTTATAGACAGCGCGCTACAGAACAGTACGGAACTGTTGTTCAGCTTTAACGCAGGTGCTATTTTGAGGGCAGGCTTTTATGTTTCATGCGTAATGTGTTGGTCACAACCCGTGCGAGGCGTCGTTGGCAGTGAACATGTTAGACAGCAATAATAACAGACGAAAAAAGAAATCATCTGGAAAGCAGTGAAAGCTGAAAGGCCTCAGAGCCAGACCTAGGGTGAACTTTGAGGCCATGCGTTCATATTTGTTTTAAAATTAACCGCGTGTATTTCGCAACACTATAAATATGAACACCAAATGAGAAACCCCATATTAAGAAATAATTATTATTTCTTAATATGGGGTTTATTATGGGGTAATTATTATTCTAATATAATAATAATAATGCATTAATTAATAATAAGTAGTAATAATAGTCAAATAAAGCAATGATTGTGTGATCAAAAGATTGTGTGTTCTAATGATTGTGCTTCACTTTAGTTCACCGTAGCTCCAGTATTTTTAAATAATTGTGTCATTGTTTGTTATGGGACTTTTCAGAGGTCACCATCTGCACACGCGGGTTGTCCCGCACGACCTGAGCGATTGACGCAGCATTTGGCAGCAGCCAGGACGGGAAATGTGTTGAAGCATTTTAGGACCATGTGCCCATGCTTGAAAAATTAAATGAGTCACCTCTCTCTCGTGCCTTCCTGCTCTGTATCTCTACTCCCTTTGCGTGGCTTCCTCGCCAGTTGGTCCTCCTTTTCCGAAGAGGAACCGATGGACAAGCTTGGAGATGTGGGGGGTCAAAGGGAAGTGGCCTACGTGAGAGTCTCATTAAGGAACAATTTAGAGGGCTGAGGACTTCTTCTGTCTGGAGAAACAATAGAAGGATCGGAGCCAAAGTCTTTCAACTTTTAATAGAGCTTAGCCTCACCAGAGACTAACATGTAACAAAAAATAAATTTTAATATTTTGTCCTGTGGCGCATTTAGGCCAAGACATGTGAAAGTCTCAGTATACTATAATAAAGATGAAGTATAAACTTGAGTTTATTTCTTAAGAAGAATAGCTGTAAAATATGAATGTTAATAGTTTATAATGATATTTAGGCCACTGTATGATGTATAAATATGATATTTATGCTGAACCACAGAAACACATAACCTTTGAATCATTAAGTGATATCTTAACTTTCTTTTTAGTGACTTCCTGAAATAACTGGTTTATTGAAATGGTGAAGTTAAGTGAGAAACAGTATGAAACAGTAGTAAACCACCACCTCGTCTGTTTTACTATTCTAAATATTTTTTTAAATATACAGTTTTAATAAGATCTTTATTTTTTATGTCTCCCTTACACAAAGTATACATTACTTAACTTATTTCAGTGCAGATATAGTGACAAAATATGTCCACAAATTTCCGTAACATGAGGTCTCGTCAGTGAATGTGCATTTTACATGTATGTGCATAACTCTGAGGAAACTTTGTCTCCACCGGTGTACAGAGCTGACCTCACTGATGGGGATCCAGACGCTCTTGTGGCATGACAGGAAGGACAGAGTCTGTGTTATTCTTCCCGTGTACCTGACAACCATATTTCAATTCTGCTCCGTGACCTTCACCAGCTCGTTACCCAGCATATGAGTGTCCAGGTCCCCTTGAAACTCTTTGCCCCCACTCCTCAGTACCACCGATCACCCATTCTCACCGTCATCTGTCTTCCTCACAAATGTATTTTCCACCTTTACAGGCTGCTACCAATTGTTTTTCTCAAACCTGCAACCGTGACCCCAAATCCCAGCCACTCCTTAGCCCTTGACCCTTCCTGTACAGACACTGAACCATGCCCGTGTCCTTGTTCAGGTTAACCCTTAGACACAACCTGTCAGTTTCTGCTGAGTTGAAGTTCAAAGTTCTGCCAGGTTGTTAATAAGTCTGTCCTTTTGCCCTTAAAGACTGTGAACATGCTATGTCAGGCCAAAAAATGCATTTCTTATTATTGAGATGCACAATGCAAAACGTGCTCACACAAACGCCCTGTCCACATATTTTATTAGCAGCGAATGTTAAACTTATTTCTCAACTCTCCTCTCTTACAGCCAGAAAAACTTTTAGTCAGTGGTTTGCACACCCAGTGATCAGGATTTATCAAGGCCTGCCTTGGTCCATGTGTTAGAACGAAGAATGCAGCTCGTTCCATTATGCGATAAAGGCCAGATGAGGAGGGATAACAGCCCAAGCTACCTGTCATTCGTTATCATAAATGTGGTATTAAACCTGGAGATAAGCGATGATAGAAGAAGGAGGCAGGGTGCTGAGGATTAGTGATGCACTGGAGGGTGTGTGTTGTAAGCAGGCAGATGGTGCAGTCCAGCCCCGCTCTGCCTGATCCCTCTGACAGCTGCACTAGATCCTCGATGGAGGTGAGCTTGGACTCGTTGCCGAACTCAGAGTACATCATGTCTTTCCAGTGGAAATGCTGACCTTGTGCTTGAGCGCGCGTGTGTGTGTGTGTTCTCACATGGTAAGGTGATGCGAGACAGGCAGCATGACTGGTGGCAGTGGGGAGTAATTGTGATTGAGAGCATTACTCCTCACTCCACCCTATGTCAGGCTGATACACACGCACACACGCACACACACACACACACACACATTCACAGGCTCCCTCATGGGTCATTCTGACACTGTCCAGATAAAGAAAGAGACTGATGGTTATGTCGAGTTGTGGAAAGAGAGAGAGAAAAAAGTGCATGCGTGTGTGAAAGTGTTTGTGTGGTATATATTTTTGTTTAGCCTTCACGTGTTAATTGGTTTGCCCGTCTTCTAAATTATGTGGGAGGGAGTGATTTGTGAAATACGATAAGGCTTTTTATTTTTTTGGTGTGTTTTTGATTTTAATAGAAGTTTAAAGGAAAGTTTCCGTGTAGTATTTTATGTAATTGTGTGCTCATGAATTTCTTTAATGTCTGTGCATGTTCATTTGTTGCTTTAAAGCAGCTGCTTTAATGGTTGCAGTGATTAAACATGGTTATATTATAAAACAGTTCTACAATGTTCATGCCATTTACAGAATCAATCAAACATATTTAAATCATTATGACTTTTATGTTTTTATGTCTTATGTAAAACAGAACATGATAATATGTAATATTAGATAAAACAAATGTTGTAAAACTTAACAAATACACTCTTTGCTATAGACACTTGATATGAGGGAATTCTTGGACATTTCCTTTTACCATACAGTAAAGGGAAATGTGAACAGTATATAAGGGTTAAGACAATTTCCTATTTATCTTCAATAAATATAATGTGAGACATTTAGAGAACTTTCTGTGACTTGTTTAGCATTACAAAATGCTAATCCTAATGTGTTTACGTTTTCCCAGCTAATGTTAAAATGAAATTTGTTGAACTATCAACCTCATAATATGTCATTAGTCTCATATTATATTCTGGATAAAGAGCACATATTTATATTATTAAAACACAATATCAGTATGATGTAGCTGTTGATTTTTTATTTTTTTTTGTAATAACTTATACAAAAAAATAATCCTTGTCAACACTTACATATTTTTCCAACATATTCAACTTTTTGTTTATCAACTTGATGTGATTTCCCAGATGATGGAGATGTGTTTTTTTTTTTTCCCCAGAAGAGAGTGCGTGCTTCCAACACTCTCCAAACTGCACTTTAAGATTTGGCACCAGAACAGCAGCATACTTATGAATCTCTTCCTGTTTCTGTTTACTCACTGTTACAGCTCTGCAGTATAGAAGGATCTCCAGTCAGTGGGTCAGACCTGCCAGTTTTTCTCTCATACAGAGCCTACGTAAAGGTTCATCCAGAGGGTCCAGCTTTGTGCCACTCTGTTGTTCCTCTATGCTCCATGTTGCTCCGCCCTGACCTGTAGTATGCTTTTGCCCACAGGGGAACCCTGCCGATGGGGCGTGTGCTTGCGTGCGTAGGCCCCTGAGCTCCGGCCCCTGTGTGGTCTGAATGCATGAGCATGTGTGTGGTCTTCCCGGCCCCCTGCTCATCTGTCCGAGGCCTGCTAACGGCCTGCCCAGTGACCACGGCTGTTTACTTTACTTCTGTCTGCACCAACTGAACTCTGATCGCCCGCTTCCTCCAGCTGGGCCAAATCAGGCCCCAGCTCCAAATCTCTCTAGCCCGTGGAGAGGCCCCAGAGTATGGGACAAGACAGGACACTGGGTCCTGGTGGATTAAGACGCCTTCAGACGTGCCCAAATGTCCCGACTTTGCTTTCCTCTCAACTCTTGTTCCCAACTGCTGGGTGACTGGTAGCCATACCCAGGCTTATGGTTGCTGCAAGGCAAAGCTGACTGTAATTATGCTGTCAGAGGCCTGTCCTCATTGGCCAGGATAATTGGTCTCCCTGTAACAGTCAGTATCAGAAACATTTGAGTCTCTCTCATCAGTGGAAACCAACAGCCTGGCAACTCAGTCAGAAGCAGACAGTCTGACGTTGGAAGTTGCTTGTGCTTTTTCCACAGTAAAGAAGTTGTCATAATTGAAGGTAGCTTTTTTGACAATAAGGTGACTAATTGTTTCTAGTATTATTATATTTATGGAAATGCTGTCCTCTGATATATCTATTTCTATCAGAGAACAGGTAGCTTTGAATTTATTAATTAACTTATTTACAGTTCAGGTCAAAGAGTTAAGCACCCAAGTGTGCCACTATCCACAGGGCATATGATCCTACATAAATCCACTAAGTAATGAGGCGGAGATGGCGGCATACCTGCTTCCCCCCTCAATGTCTCTTCTGCCCCTGCCTGGGGTAATTCCTCTTATTAAGAATGGACTGGTGTCGAGTGTGTGTGTGCATGTGTGTGTGTTAGACTACAGGCCCGGTTTTTGGACTCGGGAGTAGGGTGAAGAGAAGAGAGTCGGGGGAGGCTGGTAGTGTTTAAGACCTGTGTTTGGCCAGGGAAGCCAGCAGAGACCCTCTGGGGTCACCCTCTACTGCTTTACAAATTGAGGGCTCTGCCGGCAGGCGCCAGGGCCGAGGCGAATGAGCGAGCCTGCTGACCTGTGACCCTGGGCCAGCCCTCGTGCGAGAGCCCCTGTAACCCGGGAGAGGGGACCACTGACCTCTGGGGGTCACATTCCTCTTCTTCCTCCTCCAAGGCTGCAGGGGATTCCTGGTTCTCCCAGCACCCATCCTGCACGAATTAGATTTAACACAGACTGTTCTTAAAATAAACAGCTGGTTTAAGCTTGTATTTGTTCTGTAGAACCTAATGTCGAATAAAACGATGGGGTTGAGGAAGCAGCTTTATTGATAGGAAAGGCGAAGGAATAATGGTTTGGTTTTGAATTTTGTTTAAGACAAGCTTCAGGGACTTTTATATTTGTCATTAACATATTACCATCAGCGAAGTCTCAAAAGTAGAACAGACTGGAACAGACACAAATTTCTTTGGAGAATACTGAATATTGAAGAATATTGATCTTATTTCAGGGCTTCTGTGCTTTTGATGCATCAAAGAGATGGGTTAGAATCTAGATACAAGGCTTGTTTTGTACTCTGGCATGAAAAAAGAGAAAATCCCCATTTCACAAGCAACTTTCAAAGTTCTGTGAATGTGTGGAACCTTCGTTTTTTTTATTCACATCTAAGGCCCACCACTTCTCAACATGCCTCTCTTCATCTTTCCTTCATTCCTTATCTTACTGTATACAGTGTGTGTAACCAGACCTCTCATTTTCCATGTGAAGCAGAGGTACATCTGTCTGTAATGTAACATTTCATAGCATGTGGGTAAATCCTGACAGCTTGGATCCATAAAAACAGATTGGTGCCCCCGAAGCTCTATGCCCACCCACCCTCACTGACCCCAGCCTTTATGCCAGCCTTCTGAAAGTACTGTGGGTTGCGTCTGGTGTGGATGTCACCAGGCTCCTCGCCGAGCTTCACGTAAACAGCTTTCCACCTCTGTAGCCCACTCAGATCTATGCTCTCTGTCAACCGCTGCTTAATAGTAATTGCTCCAGGAAGTGGATCACTATGGTTCAAGGACTCCCTAATTCTATCAGAGGGCAAAAAAAAAAAAAGTGAGTTTCAGGGGCAGTGAAGAGAGTGGGGATAAGTTACAGAGAGAGAGAGTGAGAGAAATAAACACTCTGTGAGAGGCAGAGAGAGGAAAGGGAGAAGGAATGGAGGGGTACATTTTGTGATTGAAAACGTGTGGCGGCAATGGGAGACTCTGAAGGATTGTCACAGTCCATTAAGCATAAAACCATTCATATTCTTGTCAGAGGAAGTCTACAGTGGAAAGGGAACAATTAAAATACCAGGTAGCTTTTAAATGTAAATGACTGTTGCTTTTATCACAGGTTTAAATTCTGAAAGGAACAGGGAGAAGTCATAACTTTCCGACTGGATGAATCACTCTGCCAGGTCAATATACGATTACCAAGGGGCCCCTTTACTGTTCTTTTT
The DNA here is from genome assembly GCA_005024645.1 of Planiliza haematocheilus. Taxonomy (NCBI): domain Eukaryota; kingdom Metazoa; phylum Chordata; class Actinopteri; order Mugiliformes; family Mugilidae; genus Planiliza; species Planiliza haematocheilus. Next base: position 5,493,224 of record SRSE01000798.1, read on the forward strand.
ACTGTGTATATCACCTAAAAACTAAATGCCAAACATGATGAATTACTCCAGGTAAAGATCCTCTGTTAACACCCTGAAGTTTTCATACCTGGTATATTGTCTTATGTAGGAAGATCTTGTGCGTGTGTGGCCAGCTGGTGCACACCGCTCTTGACACCCACGAGATGCAGAGGCCAAGGGGTGCTGAGAATTTCCTCCACAGGTCTCTGAGCATGTCCACATGCATGGTTAAACCTCACCACTGGAAACACATCCTGCCCCATCACGTCACCCTCTGGCTGTAGCTCTCCTGGGCTGCAGTGTTTCCCATGGCTGAAGTGACACAGACAGTGAGAGGTGTCAGACCACAACCCTCAGCAAGGAATTCCACGCAGTCATACCCCGTCAGGCAACTGATCCCTCACACTGATACCACTTTGAATGTGTGTGCCTGTGTCAGGCATCTGTGTGGCTTGTGCATATGCATCTACATGCATGTCAAGTGTGCGTGAGCATGCAAAGACAAATCTCTCGCCAGCAATGCTCCCAGAAGAGCCCATGCAAGGGCCTGGTGACATATATAGAATAGCAGGAAGAGGGGACATCCGAGTTAGACTGCTGGAACTTGGCTGTTACATGCGACTTTGGATGCTTCAACTCTCCCACGTATGTCACAGGAATGCACAGAGAATAGTAGTAATGGAAAACTATCGGATCTTTGTGATCAGCTGATTCTTACACTTTTTGTGAATTAGACAACCAGATGCCAGACGTGTGATAGCAAAGATAGCTGTGTAGGGAACTTAACTGAGTCTGGAGAAAATACATTCTATAACATGAGTGGTTTTGTGCACATTCTAGTTGAACAGAGTTATTTTACCTCTGATCCTCTCTGTAGTCAAAAACACAAAGTGTGTGGGAGACTGACAGAAACACAGAACGTTATAAAAAGAAAGAGCTCTCCAGTGTGCTATGGGTAGTGAACTGTGAGCGGCCTGTTTGTAGGTGAACCATAAGAGTCTGCTCTGCTCCATATCTGTTTACGACGCCCTAACACCTTGGTGAGGCTCCTAAAATCATAGCTGCAACCAATTACACCCATAAAAATACACATGTGCACATGTACATCTTCACCATGAGAGATGAAGTTGTATACAGTGAGCTATGCAGCTAAGTTCGACCTTCCAAATACTAACTGTGTTTCTGGTGCACAGCCGTCAGTGAAAATGATCTGCACTATAGATATAAAATATCAGTGAAGTAAGGAACAAACAATCATGTTCCATTCTTCCACTTGAGCCTGTAATAGCTTGTGCGGCCCTGTAATACTCTGTGTCGGGCACAGGGATGGTCCCACTTGGCACTGTGTTAGTGCTGATGGTGGTCAACTCCAAATATGGGGCCTGTAGTCCCCTGTTCTTGTAGACTAAACCTGTGGAGACAAGAGCTCCAAACCTCCACTGGCTCCCCCCAAAACTGCAAGGCTGCAGCACACATGTGCACCTTCCAGCCCTCCTGCCACACCATGTGACACCCTCCATTTGCAACGCAAACTTCAATCAATGGGCACCAAAGAGAGGATTGGCTTGATGCTGAATACCGGCTGTTTGTACTGATCCCCCCAAATAACACTGACTTCATATAAAGATACCTAAAATTAGACCCACTCGTGTTCAGCCCAGACCTGTGTCAGATGGTGTGTGCAAACAAATAATTTATCGAATTTGTCAAAATGTCTTGCTGCGTTGCAGGAAATACGAAGCTAAATGTGGAACAAATTGAACTGTGCATGGAGTTCAGCACATAACCAGCTTCAGTCATCTGTAGTATAGATCGGGTTTTAACATCACCTGACCTGTTATCAGGGTGTTTGAGTCAGGATGTCAACAAAGGCATACAGATAGCAGTAATAATGCTTGTGAACAGGAGCATCAAGACAGTGGTTGTGGGAGACAACTAGATGAGGTAAGTGTAGATTTGTCAGTTAATGTTTTAGAAAGCTTTCTGTGAATCTATTGTGATTTTCTGTGTATATGAGAGAGCTGTTAAGTCCCACACTGAAGCATGTGTTGATGCGAGCTTCAGCTGGGCATTGGTGTTAAGCAGACTAGCCGCAAATTATTTTTAAATTGTTGCGATAACATTTGGATGATGAAAATTATTATGATTTAAATAATAACATAAATGAATTATTTGTACTGTATAAGTGTTCAGGCACTTGCACACTTGCACCCAAAAATGATGTACTGAACTCGGATTATTTTAGAGTGCTGTCATGGTTTAGGCTTGTCTTTATTCCAAGTCCACCTGAAGTCGTGTCCCTCATCTGTTCATGATCACAAGGACACTGAGTGGTAGCACAGTCTGTATAGCTTCGATAGTGTCTTAAATTGTCCTAAGAGGTGTGTTATGGTAGAATCAGCAGCTACCATCCCCCTGGACTTAAACATTTCCTTCCTCTTAACAATTTGTTCCTATCGCTAACTTCCTGTTTGGCCTCTGTTTTCATGCCAGCCACCGCTAAGAGAGATATGTGATATCATATCTCAATTATGACTCTGTAATTTAGATTATTATGCTGCACAAGAAAGTCCCGTCTCTAGAGGGGCATCTCTTTTTCAAATATATATAGCTGAGGTCAGAAACACAGCTAAACTGATAAAACATTAGACCGCTCACAGACATGTCTGCTCAAGATTAAATGGAAAGTGACCATCATGCAGTTTCCAGTCATCACTGCCAGTGAGTCAGAGGTAGGAGATGGGGCAGTAACTTTGCCCTTAATGTAAATAGACATCCCTGCACTGCCATCTTACCACCTCTGTGTCCTCATCACCCACGAAGTGTGGTGAAAGTCTTTACCTTTCCATCTTTCCGACACCCCTGCCATTGTACTGTCCCTCCTTCTTTCCCTTCCTTGGCTTTCAGGTTTGTTGGATGACTTTGGCTGGAGTTCAGTGTCAGGGGCTATGTCTGCACTGGGAGAAAGACTCTGCTGTATCGCTGCCCTTCGCCCTCTGGAGTTGTAGGCCTTTATTTATGCAGTGAGGCTGCCTTTACAGGTGAAAGGCAGCCAGTGGATTTCAGTTTTCAGGGAGGTCTGTCAGCAAAACAGGTAGAGCGGAGACTTCTCCTCTGATCTGCCTCCCACTGGGGAGAGTTGTGTTGCCATAGTAGCCCCTGGACATTTGACGATGGAGAAATATTTTCATAACTGATTGTGTGTGTGTGTTTGAAAGAGAAAAGTTGGGAGAGAAGGAGCACCAGGGTGACATGTTCTCCGAATTGACATGGAAAAATTGTAGCTGCTCGATAACCCCCACCCTGCATCTCTCCTGTGCTTCTCTCCCTCATTGGAGAGTATTTGTATTTCATACCAGAGATATGGGGAGCGGGACTGGAATGCAATGAGCTCCAGCTTCTGAGTGAAAGGCGTTGTAATACTTTTGACACTAATCACAGAGTTCACATATTGGTTTGATTTCTGCAGATCGGGCTCTAATGGCTAAACACTCTCAGGGTTTCTCAGGGTTAATCAATGTGTGAGTAGATGGGGTAGGTCTGGGACCTCACAAGCAAGCAGGTCGAAGTGTGTGATTACATGTGTGCGTCTTGTTGCTGGTGTAGAAATGACAGCACACACTGAAGCTAACTGGCTGATCTGAGTTTACTACCTCGGATGAGAAGTAAAGCAGGAGATGCTGGTAATGTGTTGAGGATCAGGCCTGTAGTCTGACAGATACACAGCTGGATGTGCAGAGTGCTAATGTGCTGGGAGTAAAAAGACTCCAGCTGGCTCCACAAGAGAAGTTAGACCACTACAGTGACTCCCATAAAGTGAAGGTCACAGGTTCAGTCCAAGTTTCTCAGTAAAACTGTATAAAGAAAAAACAAATCCCTACAATGTAGGAAAAAAATGAGCATATCCTGCAAATAAAAAGTAAAATGGCCATAATATTCACAATATTGGTTTGATTTATCTGAGTTTAGTTTAGTTTTATGCATTTTGACGTCAGAATTAAGTCCTGTATAATGATGCCATTCTCTCTTGATGTACCACTCAGAAGCATTAAAATAAAGAAAAGCAAGTCTTCAAACTATCTTTACAAGTCTTTCCTTCTTTAGTAAAACCAAACCCTGTCCTGAAAACCAAGACCTGGCCTATTGTGGTTGAGGCTTGGACACTGTGGTTGCCCAGAGGGAAAATATACAATTTAGACTCATGGTAATCTGATAAAAAATATACATAGCGGTGCAGATTAGTGTAACTGTCAGAAAGAAAAGTGATTTTTTTTTTGTACCCAAAAATATTCATCATTTTCTACAGAAACGTATTAATACTAGAAGCATCAGCTTATCTGAAAAAAGCAGACCTGATCATGATTTATAAATGAAAATTCTCCCTGTTGTATTACATCACTCTGTATGCTTGATATAGGAATGGAAATTCAATGTCACACTTTTTAAAAAAATGTTAAGTATTGCAGTTATGAGAGAAAGGCCAGATTGTGTAAACTGAAATGGAATAGGCAGCAGGCCTGCTGTGTGGCCTGGCTTCACTGAGAGAGTTTAAACAGATAATACGTCTTTCTCCTTTGACTGATAAGCACACACACACTCACACATAGCCTCCTTGTGGCATGCTGACTGTGTTTATCTCAGTCCAGACACTGGGCAATAAAGCACGGTTGTTGTCAGCGCCAAGCCCAGCCGCGTGCTCTTCTTTGCCCGGCTAACACAGACACAGCCTGGGTGGAGATGCTGGACCAAGGGCCCCCTCCGCTGGAGAGCCTGAAGAGGTTTGGCTGTTAGGCTGATGTGTGACAGCATGTGTTTACTTATAACAGTGCTGACTGTATCTTAAGTGACAGTGTGGATGATCCATTACAGTTGAGTCCAGGTCCCCTGGAGATAAATAATTGGATGGCCAAGTGCCACAAGACTGCTTTAAAATGCTCTGGTGCCAAAAACTTTGTATTCGAATGAGCACACTGTGGTTGTGGTAGCACACGTGTCCCCCTTCCTTTCTGTGCGCGTGGCTACAAGTCTGTGTAAGAGTCTATTCAGTATAAAATCTAATGGTATTGAGTAGAGGACTCCCCATTGATCCAACAAAGGTAGCTGTACAGATGAATGATTTGATTATTTATCACGGTGGTGAGCAGAACAGCACCTAGTTTATGAGGAATCAGTGGCAAATTCTTTTCTAATGTGGTGTCTCTAAATGAAGGCATGCGAGATATCGTGCATTGAAAGACTTATCAGTTGTCTCTTTTCTTGTTATCCATTATTATTAATATAAGAGCATGTGTTGTATATGAATACGTGATAAATCCTATTTTTTCTTTCAGGTGGTTTAGCTGGTTATTTGCAATAGCTGGTTCCTCCACATGTGGAAGTGGTGAAGATGCTGAACCCCAAGTTCAGAGCTTCAGATGGCTGCTCTGCCCCACTGTGCGTGTCTGAAGGGGTGAATGAGAAAAATCTGCAAACGGCTTTCTTTCCATTTATTCTGACAATGGACAATCTGACTTTTACTGTAAACTTGACTAACGTACGCTAGCTGGACTTGCTAACGTAGCCTGACGTTAAAATATCATGTGAGAGTGCCTGAATATGTTGATCACCAGTGACAAATGAAATCAAACACTCCCCTCACGGAAAATGACTAACAAGAATGTAACGTCAAACTGAACAGAATAGTGACAAAATGGCTTTTGTAAATATCACTTAAGGAAATTACAATAATGGAAGCTTTTGCGTGAAGACAATGTGTATTACATCATCAAGGGTTGGTGTAGCACTCTGCTAACATATATGTGTCCACACATAGAAAGCAGACAGGTTGTGTGCATGCGCACTTGGCCCTATGTATGCAGTTGTTTTGAAGTGTTGTTTATGTTAAGCCGTGATTAACACCATCCAGGTGCTCTTGTTGGCAGAGCTCCGCGGCCGATGCTTTAGACGCTCACACATTTTCCCTCTGCCTGGGTCCAGTCATCCATATTTACAGAGCTGGACGAGCCAACATTCTGAACTGCTGACCACCATTTATTCTGGGACTGTCTCGTAAACGGCGCTTCTCCATGGAAAGACACAGCGCATGCGTGCGTGCAAAAGAGACGAGTGGGGGAGGAAGAATTCCACAGTGACAATGAGTGCAAGTTGGTGTGTGAAGATAGAGGGTGGAGGGAAGGGATGTAGGCAGTGGAAGGGAAAGGGAGTGAGGGGGTGGGCGGAAGAAACAAAGGTGCATGCAGAGGTGTGATGGTCTGCATCAGCAGCTGAAGATGGATGCTATAGCTGTCATTTTGACAGCTTTCAGACAGCATTTCATTAACCCTATCTCCACTGGTCTAGACAGGAAGGCCAGTCTCACGCCTCACACAACCGCTGCCCTGTGAGGAGAGCAGGTCGGAGGGCTGCATGTGTGTTTGCCAGCTCCCCAGAGGAGCAGCGGCCTGTTTATTCTGTGCGGGTAGTGTACAGCGATGCATGTATCACTCCACACTGCGCTCTACACTACAGTCTGTTCTGTAAACTGGCCAGTGTGGTTTTCTATGTGCGTCCGCGCTGCACCTTGTACTGACTGAATTCATAACCAAGAAAATGTCAGGAAGTGAGGAGAAACAGGAAGACCCACGGAGGTCAACAGAAGGACAGTGTACAAAACACAGCAGAACGGTGAACATGAAGGTGAACCGAGACAACAAAGTTATTATCGTATTTTATTCGTGACCTGAAACGTGCTTGAGAAAGACATTAAGAGAAAGTGGGGTCAGTGGCTATTTTTGTTAAGGAGAGGGGGTAAAAGAGTTTCCAGTAGAGCAGTAGAAACATCTCATATTCACTGGTATGTGAAAAAGATTGTGTAAGAGTGGTGCAATCACTGACATTTATCAATGTCTGACTCCTGCTTTTGTATCAGTACAATTATGCACCTGTTTTTCAGACATTTTACTGGGAATCCAAAGAGCTCTAAGGGATTTAGCGTCACACATTTTCAGTAATTTCAGAAACTGTGATTTACCAACTGTATACAAATTATTAGTTGATGAATTCCCAGTAAAATATATTTTAATGTTAAAAACGTTCCAAAAACCAAACTCACTCCTTATTTAAACCACTTCATTCAACATTTATAAGCAGTATATCAACATTACATGCATTCTAGCTAGTTTAGCTGGTGATTTCCAACATCTATTCTATAAAATGTTAATGAATGTTTTTATAAAGAAATTAAAGTTGTTGACAAAACCATTAATTAATGCTCGCAAATGTTCTTATATCAGGTTACGACCATGCTGAGTTATAAACAACGTATTGATTGATTATGTACATATGTTTCCAAAAAATCCACTGTTGCGCTACGCTGGCTAATGATCAGAGAATAGCATGAGTGTTACTAAATTTAATGGTAGCAACAGACAGAGTTTACTCTAGTTTTCTTTTTGTAATTATTATCACTCTGGCTTTTTATTCTTCTTGTTATAAGGATGCAAAATAACAATACAGCTCGATATGAACTAAATCAGGTGGACTCCATTCACTACAAACAAAGTAGGCAGAACAAGCCAAATGAGCGGTAGAGACTGCCTCCTTGTAAAATAAATATGATGTCAGACAGATGTGGGTTATTAGTGGTATGTGTTTTAATTACCCGACTGGAAGATTTGGATCTGATTTCAGACGGAGATACTCTCGATGAGTTGTGCTTTCATACACAGTTGTAATTAATAAATAAAAAAACGATTTGGTTTCACATCATGAAATGTGATTCAGTCCTCTGAATTAGATCCTGCAGGTGTGGAGTTTTTTTTTTTTTTCATTTGTTCCCCCAGAATTTCAGGATATTAGCGTAGATTTGTTTTTCTTGTGGTTTATTTTCTCCCATATTTTGAGGAAATCATGAAGGCCCCTACATTGACATTTCCCCATTCCCATCTCCAAGAGGGCCAACCTGTTTACAGCACTCCCATAACCCCTCTGCTCTGACAGTGAGAGAAGAGCGTGCACTTTTGATTAAACTACCACAGCCGAGTGTTTACTTCTAGTTAAGTGGAGGTCACAAGCATATTTTTTTCTTTCATTCCCCGGCACCCCAATAAATCTCTTTCCGGCCAGAGGAGAAGAGGCTTAAGGCTGAGGGAGAGAGAGAGAGAGAGAGACCCCTCACTCGGTGGTCCTCTGCAGCCAGCGCTCCAGCGCTCGGCAGAGCAGGAGCTAAAAAAATAAACTCTCCCCTCTGGCACTGAGGGTGGGCGATGCCACTCTGCGACATGGGACGGCAGGCTCTGGCGAGTGTTACTGAACTGTCACTACCCCCATTCCCTACGAGCGCCCCCATCACTCCCCATCAATGTCCCTCTGGAGTGGGCTGGGCAAGCAGGACAAGGGGTGGGGTCAAAGTCAGGCATTCCCTGCATTCTCAGCCAGCAGTGAGGCGGCAGGTACAAGCAAAAACAGAAGTTCACACACGAGCGCACGCACGCACGCATGCAGACACAAAGTGCATGCTCACACCGCTGCAATAGTGCAGGCCACCGGGGCACACGTCACCGTTGTCAGATTGAACAAGACGCAGGGCTAATCCAAACCAGTTCCAGGCTTTAAGGGACACACATGCACACACACACGCACACACATGCATAAACAAACACACATACACACAGGTATACTCACACTCAGCTGCAAAAGATTCTCTATCCTTCACAAATACACAAACAAAGCCATGTGATATACTTGTGTGTGTTTGTACATATGCATATGTGCGTGTATATATGTCAATGTGTGTGTGTGGGAGTGTGCATGCGTGTGTGTGTGTGAGTGTGTGTATGTGTGTAAGAATGAAAGAGAGGGAGCAAGACCAGCTGCTTAATGTCTAACCGGAGCAGCTCTTAGTGGACTTGGCGTGCCCTGACAAAATCCATTTTGTGATGGAGCTGTGATTACAATGATAGGCCTGGAATTATGATGCTGGCTCTTCCAGGCCCCAGTTTGTTCACAGCTGTAGACTGCACCGTCTTTTGTGCTCTCATCCTCCTCCTCCCTTTCTCTTTCTTCCCTGATTACAGTGAAACGCAGTTTGCTGTAATACTTTGCTAATTACACATACTGAAGAAGTTGAACACAAACTTTGCTGTCAGATGAGTGTTGTCCACATGTGTGAAGTGATTACTTAGAGAGTAGAGGGCTTGGAGACGTCATACTGTAAAGTTTGTCTGCATGATAAAGAAGTCAGGATTATTTTTTATGGCTTTGTTTAGGATTTAATTCATAGCTATTCCTAGCATGACAAAAGATAAATTTAGCCATCTGGAGTCGCTTGCTAATATTCTCGTCATTGTGTAACCTCATCTTATTAGCAGTGATCAGTGAGATGAAGTTGACCTTCTGAAGCCCTCTAAGACAGAACACAAACCAAATGTGCATTTAGCGCAAAGTTCCCCCGGCATAAATTGGACTCATTTGAGATACTCTGAGAAATCAAACCCCATCATGTGGAGATGCTGAGATACATTTTTCCATTCCTCCTTATTCATCCAATTCAGATCTAATCTCTAATCTTCTCTCACAGTTGGTTCAGAATGGTAAATGCATGATGGCAGCAGATACTAACACTCAAGCTCTCTTTGAATTTTTGCACGCACACATCACTAAGCGCACACTACTACACTGACACACTGGTTTGAAGCTGTAGAGGTCCTGAAGAATGCTGCAGTTTATATGGCTGTGGTCCACTTAACCATGCTGTTACTCTAAACACTCCTGTGTGTGGCACTCCCATTGTGACTGTATCTGTCCATTTGGTACTCTTCATTTAGGACTTACTTTCTTCTTTTGGAGTGTAAGTTTGTGCGTGTGCCAGCAGCAGGGAGGGAACAGGGTAGTTACATGGCCATGTGTTATTCAGGGTTGGGAAGTTCGTTATCAGGACATATCTACACGTGTATACAACCACCTAATACAACACAAACACATACACACACTTCTCTTCCCTCTCCGTCCAGGATCGGGGTGTTCCACAGCACAATCCTCTGTCCTCTTGCTCCGGCCTTCCCCTGCACACTAAATGTTATCCTTTGGGCTCCTAATTGCCTGTAATTTGCTCGTTGAAAGAATCTCCAGCTTGTCTGGACCAGCGACGCGTGGTAACCTGAGAACCCCTAAGGGGGAGGCAGGGGAGGAAGAGCGGAGGAGGGAGGGAGGAGAGAAGAAGTGAGGGGAAGTAGACAGATTAAGAAGGCCAAACGTGAAGGCGAGGAGGAAGAGATGAGGTGAGGATAGAAATCAGAAAGAGAGGCTGGCCAAACACGAACAGCACAGCACATGCACGTGTTCCACTGAATACGAGTTTAGATTAGAAATCAAAAATGCTATACGACTTCTTTGCTCCAGCAAATGAATGATTCCCTAATAGAGGTACATATTCTCACTTTCATCAAATTATAACCAACCAAATGCACAGACTGTGGGTAGTTATTGGTTTAGTGTTAAGATCTTCTCTGAATATCATCTCTGACAAATTACGGCAACTTTTTCAGGAATAATTAGTTTTAATACTGACAAAAATATTATGACAATATAATATAAAAAATCTAGGGAGGATTTCAGATTAACTTTGGTCAAAATGATGATTCCTGTATTTTCAAAGCTGGGCTCTATTTTCCTATCATTTTGGATCAAAATTGTTTGCAAGTGGTCCAGTATTTAGTGAGACACTAAACACTAGGAGCAGGAACTGACAAAAGGCTGTAATCAATGTGATGTAATTTCTCTGATGTCCACCATAAAGCTGTTGTATTACTCATATAAAGAGCAGATTCCATACAAACATTAAAATATACATGAGGAGGCTTTATAAAGCATGGAAATGTAGTCTGTTTTCTTGTTTATTAGCGCTGAGTTATGTAAAGCACACAGATGCTCAAATGACTGGAGCACACTGTTAACTCAGCCATCCCCACATTGACCCACTCTCGGTGGGACATGCAAACACACGCGGTACCCACACTTAGTGTTGCAAACTTTTCTGATCAGAGCACAGTGCGGTCTCATGGACAGGATGTAAGGTCTTGATTGTTTGCCTTAATTTCATGTGGTGAGGGATGACGAGTGTCTGCCTGCCAGCTTGCCAGCTTTGCACTCCTGTCTCTTCCAGCCAGTTTAACATGCCTCCATACCAGCGTACCATAAAAGGCAGCAGGAAAGCCTGACACGCATGTTTCCCGAAAGGATAGGAGAGGATTTGTCACTATACACCTACCTGAAGCCCCCCACCACCAGCACTAAACTGGACGGGCGTCTAGCCCTCAACCCCTCAGCTTTGCATTGCTCCGCGCTCCTGTGGACAAGGTAAACTGCTGGGCCATGGCTCTGTTTAGGCATACAGTTGATTGCTATGAGATTACACTGCTCCTTTTCAGCTGGGGTCAACGTCCTCATGTTTGACAGTTGGAATCACAAGCAAATTGTGTCATTTCCTACTTGTTGTAGGTCTCAGTACGTATGTGTGCGTGCATGCATGTGTGTGGCTGTCTGATCTCCTTAGACAGCCAACAGTTTGCAGGCTATTATATGACATATGTATATGCAGTTTACTACAAGAACAGCTATCCTATTTTTCAAGAAACTAAAGCACTAGCCTACTCCCCTATGTGGACTCCAGTGACTCATCACATCTGCATTGTTCAGCGTGTTTCTAGGTTTGGTGTTAGATTTTCTTTCCGTCATCGTCACTGTGCCTTTCCCAAAATGTCAGTGCAGTAGTCTTATGTTGTTTCTGTGGCCAGTGCCAGCGGCATTTGGCCCATTGTAGAGTAGAGCTGGTTTACAGTTTACATCTCACTGTTTGTCTGTCCTCTATACTTCTGCTAACTGGGACCACCCAGGAGAGCACTGAAGTGGTACTGGTTTCGCTCTCTCTCTCTCTCTCTCTCTCTCCATTGCGTTCTCACAGTATATTTGTGTCTTCCATTCCCTCTGTGTCTTTGCAACTTTCTCCCTCTTTCTCTTTTTTTCCCTCTTGGTGAACTGGCATTCTTCTTTCTTTCCCAAAACCAAGTAAACAGTAAGTTGATAACTCACCATAAGACACAGAAAACAGCACAACAAACGACCACTTTTCTTTCATATCGTATATTCTGCATGGCAGTGCCCGCTCTCATTGCTTAGAAGTTGTCTTACCGCAATACCATGCAGAGTTTGTAAACTAGTTGTTCCCTTAATTCAGTTTTGATTGCCAGGTTGTATTTAGAGTTGTGCTCAGCTTTTTTTCTGACTAATAGAGTGAGGGGTTGTAGGAGGCCTTTATATTTCGTGGAAAAGCGCTTACATTTTCATTCACGGTTTTCATTGTCAGCGGGACTTTATTGAACAAATGCATTCATATCCACCCTGTGAGAGCTGGGACACTTACTTTGTCATCTAAAAAATATCTTTTAAGCAGAAGTGTGCTCTACTTCCATCTTTTCAGCCTGAAAACCTTCTGCATTTCTTCGCCATAGATGATAATAAACTAAATGTGTTTGGGTTTATTGGTTTAGGGTTAAGGCATTTGGTGGTTTTTACAGTTGCTTTCAATGTTAAAGTTAATACTGTGCAGTATTACTTACAGTACATGTAGTATTATAGTATACGTTCCTTAAATATATTTTAATATGCACAAATTATTTATACAATGAATCTACAGATGGTTACAAAGTGCTGTTATTTGGCAGTGAATCTTGTCCCACTGTATGCTCTCTGCGCCGTCCTCTCCTGTCTTAACACAACTACTGTTTACATACTGAGGTCATGGACTCTGTAGCTGAAGATACCACTCATATCTCTATGTCTTGACCTGCTCCTTGGGGACGGATCATAATAGCCCGTCTCTGCACTGCCATGGAAACATCATACATAGAACAAAAGAATGACTCATCACTCGACTGTGGGGAAATGCGTTTTGTTTTCCGGTGAGGCTTGCTTCAGTTTTGAGGGAACGGCATGTGAAATGTTTGACGGACTTTGAAGAGATGGACAGTAATGGGAAAGTTGTGGATTTCTTGCAATCTGATGCTGCCGCTCTGGTTTCTTTCAACTGATGATGGATGTTAATGCTGGAAATAAAGACGGGAAAAATCGGCCTTGAATGATAATAATTTTTAATGGGAAAAAAATGCGGCTCATGATGATCAGCGATCTATATGCAAACTATCTAGAGGCTCCACCTTACGCACGCCCAGACACATGGACTCAATCTTAAATTAGTTTTACAGAATGTGTGAGAGTTGCAGAGCAGAGCTGATGAGAGGCCAGCACTGCTGAGTGGCTAGTGCCAGTGGAAACAAAGAGATGTTGTGTTTGGAACGGCTTCCATGTCTGGATGTGATAGGGCCGGATGGGTGAGTGGAAGTGCAGGCAGCCTAATTGGAGAGCGATTGAAACAGCACACGAACGGACTGCTTGTGACGTCAGCTTGGCCCAGATAGTGCTGTTTCATTGAACACTAAAATACATATGCAACCAATGTTTCTGCTCAGCTGCAATCAGCCCTATGCTGGGGGAGATTCTGCAGTCTCTCATTATAACTAAATGCAGTAGAAGCTGATGTCTGTTGTGCTAAGCTATTGCTGAGAAAGGAAGATCTATTTAAGAAATCATGACACAGGACTGTGGAGTATACCATTTACATGGCGAAAATATTTACAGTGCATGAGTGTCTATTTACAGTATTTAAAAATATTTGATTAGGGTTATTGCAGAATATAGAGTTTAGTATTTCATTTGGGTGATGAGTTGAGCGTATAGCTTTTATGTTCAATGATAATGATTTTTTTATAATAATAACACACATTCATATTGTGCTTGCCACGACATTTAATTCCAGATTTTTCTCACCTCGATCGTCTACACAGACTTCACTCGTGACGGGTTTACAGTAAGCTAAAACTCACCATTTGTGCAACAGATTTTGTCTTACCTCCTTTTTTGGCCACAACTCTCGACTGAAGAGGCAGGATAGATGGGACAGAGGAAGCAGGATGAGATGGTTTTCTGAAAGGCTTCTCCTGTTAGCACGTCACAGCCAATCTAATCAGCCTGCCAGGACTAAAGAGGGGTACAGAGGAGCTCCCTAATTGCTCATTTGTTCTGTATCTCCAGCCACTCAGCAGCACTAACTGGCCCCAGCTTCAGCCCCCGAGCTTTCCCGTGCTCCAACTAAATGCATGCACACACGCACATGCCCACACAGTAGATGTTTACTTGTAATCATGGCATTTAGTTACAATAATTTATTTCCTCATGTACATGACATGGAAAATCTAAATCACTGCAGAAGAAAGACCTTCAAGCCAACTTACATATTTCTCTGAACATTATACAGTTGTGAATATACAGCTATGAATGCAAGCTGAGTGGGAATGTAGCCCGGCCTGTTTTATAAGAAGGTTAACCCCCAACATAACCAGTAGACCAGTTTCAGGTTCGGTTGGACTTGGCGGGACAGTCGGACAGCAGCTTCAGCACTGAGCAGGAACTAATGCAGGCAGCTGGACCAGATAACACAACTGTCACAACTACACTGTACTGTACACAGTGCAACCTCAAAGACAAGTTTTGCATCTAGCCAATTTTTTTTTCTCTTTCTCTCTTATTTACTAAATTTGTGTCTTTACAGGCAACACTCTTTTTATATTATCAGCACTATGAGGAAACACTGCAGTTATTGTGACTGTTATGCAAATACTTCACCTTTACATCTATCCGTCCTCTTAAATTTTTATTGTTTTTATTTTGGACTTGTACCGGAAAAACCTGCAAACCAACATTTATGTACAGTACACCGTTTCAGTTTTGTCGTTTGGGATGCAGCCTAATTAAATAGACACAAAACTATTAAAACTAAAAACAGAACAACATGGAACAGAAATAATATATAGGAGGATATCCTTCAAAGTAACATTAACCCATAATTTATCATTCAAACCTTGTACATATTGGATTATTAGGCTGTGTAAGCTGTCCATTATGTGAATATTCACATTAATCAAATAATGTAAAGCATGGTTATTTAGTCTTCTCCACAGACACACGGAGGCCAAGCCTGGCCCAGCAATAACCAGGTCACAGGGTTAACAAAAGCCAATTACCAAAAGAGTTAAGGAGGAGAGGGGAAACACATTATTTACCACATGACTGCCAGAGTGATGTACCACACCGAGAAACAGGTTGTTTATGCCTTGCTCTTTAACTTAACCCTTAGGCTTCACTGTAGAGATGAAATCTCAGGTGAGCTTGAACCACAATAAGCGACTTCAGAAAAGGACTCATTAATAGATGGTGTTGCTTTCGTTTTTTTTTTTTTTTTTCATCATCATACATCAACAAGAATATGACGTCATGAACAACCCTAATCTAACCCGATCAGACAGTAACCAAAACACATTTTAGAAGAAGCTGCATCAGTTCAGTCACATGCCGTATTTGGTCTCAAAGCACTCATGGTTCATTTTTGGCTGCAAAAATCTTCTTAAAATCAGCCCTTCAGGTTGTAATAAAGCGTGGAGCTATCAAGTGAGACTTGTGTCACCAAATCTGTTTTTCGTATACAAGAAGACAGTGTTCATGCTATTCTTTGATGTTTTGACAGGATTGATAGCCATGAATGTCAGTGTATCAGACATGTTTATCTTCGGGATGTTTGGTATGACCCTGGCGTGTGGCTGCGGGACACTGCGGGGGGTCTCGCTGTTTCCTGTTTATCACATCTTCCACATGAATGTCAAACAGTTTACCTAACAAGGTACTCTCTCTCTCTCTGTGTCTTCTTTATGTCACCCACATGTATGCACACACACACGCACACGCATATACACAAAGTACACACATGCACTTAAAAATCCCATATGCAATGGGCCGGTGCAGAATACAGGCGCTTTTCTCTCAAACACACACGCATGCACGCACGCACACACACAGATGGATACGTATGTAATATAATAACATAACAATAAAGACCACACTAAACTTACTTTCCGCTCAATTTATGTTTTTGACAGTAAATGTTTTATAAATCTATTATAGTTATAATTAGAAATAAAAGATGCAGTAGCCAGAGTACTGCTTTGGAAGCATTTTTGACAGCTGTACAAGAGTATTTGTTGTATTACACTATTTTACAAAATGTCAGTAAAATTTGCCCGGTGATTTGCTCAACCTTCTAAATGTCCAAACAAAAGTCATACATATTCTGTCATTTTTGCACTTTCCCATCACTCTGCAAATTTCGCATTTCTGACTTCTGGTTTGAGAATGAATAAATATTTTGCATATAGTTTAATTCACAGACGGATTAACAATATATAATTTTGCTGGAAATCAGTAAAACCAGAAAGACCCCCGACAGAAAAATAAACGTCGCTGTTAAGCGATGGGTTGGTCTTAATAAATGTGCACGTACAACAGCACACCTTATAGGCTATACTACTTGATTTTTTATTCCATCTGCCAGTAAAAGCTATGTCACTGAGAAGCCTTTTCAGGAACAACTCTGGTCTTCCTGTCTTATTCCGAGGGCTTTCTCCAGACTTAACTGTCTTGTAAACCATGCAAAAACTACTCAAAGTAACACGAGATCCTGCATGTCAGAAAGAGAGGAAGAGAGAGAGAGGTAGGAGGAAAGGGGGGGTTGGACGAAAGTAGACATGCATGTGAAAGACTGGAGGAGGTGATGGTAATTTGCAAGCTCCGTTTTAGAGCTTTAGAGGATCTGCCATCTATCTGATATCCACCATGGCTCTAAAACCCTCAGTGGGTGGCTGAATGTGTGTTTGTGTATTTGTCTCCGACCACGTGCTTCATGTGAACAGCTTGCTGAATGGAAGGAACAAGGAACTGTATCCTGAGCTTCCATAGAACCATGTTTTTTCCATGAACTCAAAAAACCCTGAAGCACATTTTATTTCTTTATTCACAGTGGCATAAAACAATAATGCATTTCATAATCATAATATAATTCCCCTGCTACACTGCATTTAAAATTACGTATGTTTAATATAGTAGCAGTGTCATGCAACTATAAAAATGTCATGAATTATGGAATTTGTTCAATCCTACTTAGGTTTGTTTGTTTTTTTATTAAATGAATATGCTTTTCATATTCTCATATCATCTTGAAAGCATAAATGTGCATATTTTCACTCAATTAATAATTTATTTCAGAAATACCTGATTCATTTAATGAAGTTATATATGGGAAATTTAATTTATGGTGCATTTAAGTCTTAAAATTAATTCCGCACCCAGCAGCAAAGTGTCTTACCAGAGACAGTGTACTTTGAGTTGATTTTATTGAATTATTACTTATATTACTTAACACCAGAGATTAAAAATAATAAATTAATAAAAATAGGACTGATGATTCTGACATCTCTACCAATGGCATCTGATGATTTTTGAAAGAAACCGATAAAAAGAATAATTGTTGTCTTTCCGATGTTATCACCAAAGCTCATACACCTTCACTGTCTTGGACTGTCTGTAATATCTCTTGTAGTTTTTAAACAAATGAAGTCAGTTAGACAGAAAAAAATGATCGGATGTCACAGCAGAGGAATGGGTCCTTTCAAATAACACAAGAGGTGGTCTGCCTAGGAGGCAAGCTAATGCTTTTACCCTCTTCAGACCCCAGGGCAATGCTGGTCCAGACCTGGGGCAGAGGGAGATGTAGATTGAGGGACTATTTAACCACATAATACACAAGGGATTAGGAGTCCAGTGAGACTTAGAGTCCCTAGACTGAGCCCAGTCACCGTAATCAAACACAGGGACGGGCAGGACATATATCCACAAGGGGATTTGTGAGTAAAAGCACGCGAGGAGATACTTAGAACCTTTCCGTGTACTTTTCCCTTTTTTATTTTCCTCTTTATGATTTTTTTCCATCCTGGGGGAAAAATGCAAGATGATGATTATTCTATTTGGACAGTGCACTATGTAATGCACGCATGTGTGTTTGTGCGGGTTCGACTTCATGTAAAAGAGACAGACGAAAGGAGCAAGTGAGACTGCGGATGAATGTACGTGTGTGGGTGGTCTTCTAAAACGAGAAAGCACGGCCATGAAGGTTCTACACGGCGAGCGCAAGTGAACTGTTAAGGGCCACAAGTGCAGCCTGAATGAAATCACAATATGCCAAATATGAAAAAAAAAAACTACATGGAGAGGTGGGGAAACAATCTCCCACTGAGACATGCTGAGGGCCTGTGGATGGGGCTGGCTGCTCCCCTCTATAAAGCAACCCTTTCACAAGGGGAAACATTCATGGGACGGCTGATTCGCCTAATAAAGTTTCAATAGATTTAAATAGCTGGACAACCAAAGCCAGGAGTAGAGTGAAGCAGAAGGCCTCGAGTCATGAGAGCCTGCTGCTGACTGCGGCCACCTGAGAAAGAAGAACAGCCTGAAAAATAATTTACTGGAGAAAAAAGCATTACAGAAGGTGCTCAGCTTTGATGAAAATGAAACATGGGTTTAAAGAGTTATGTTAAGGTTTCATTGTAAGCAGTGGTTACTAAGAAAACCAACCTCACCTAGAACTGCAGCTGTCTATTATATTAATATGAAGATGTAGTGGATCAACATGTCTTTGTGTGTGTATCTATCAAAGCAGACATCAGCAGACAAATTCTCTCTACATCCACATCCTTTCAGTCCACCCCCCCATCTCTCTCACAGTCTCCTCTGCTCTCTCTGACAGGCTTCAGTCTCTCAGTCTGTCTGTCTCTGTGGATTTCCTGTGGCCTCAGGGCTCCTCTATATCCACCTCTCTCCAGGGACACAGCTTGTTCTCTACACACACGAATATACGTGGACACACAAACACACACCCACATACACAATCAGCTCAGTGTCTCTCGGGCAGCGATGATAGGGATCTCCAGCTCGGTCCACCGCTTCCCTCTGGGGTCAGACTGGAAGAGATGCTGCCACTAACAGGGATGTAAGTATGTGTATGTGTGCTCTGTCAGTCATCCTGTGCATACGCAGGCCTGCTGCATATGTTCCTCTGAAAGTTTATCTACATTAGACCTATATTTTTTTTCTGTGTATCTCAGAGAGAAGAGAGGCAGATGGAGGGACACAGAAAAAAAAAGACAGACGGAGAGAGACAGACAGAGAGGCTTTACCCTGTGAAAAGAGGATAAAGTGGGCAGAAGCTCTTGTAGCTGCAGGGCTCCAGTCTCTGCCAATGGTTTCCAGATGGGAGTCATTTGCCCTGCATTGCTCTAGTACATGGACCACTGTCCTCCATAAAGGGTGTCCATACACACAGAGACACATAGACACAAACCCTAACAAAAAAAAAAAAAACAACTGATGAACATATAGAAGAGGTAATTATAAAGGGAGGCACGAAACAAATGCAACATAAAAATATGAATGAGAAATTGGGTTTTTTGAGATGGAGACCGCAGAAAGAGAAGAAGCAAAAATAATTTTTTTGAATCCGATTCAGTACAGGGCAATAATAATTTTAAATAGCATTTTTAAAAACAAACAACAAAAATTAGAGGGATCATCTCTGATGAACTTCTTGAATCTTTTTCAGTGCATTCATATTTCAGGGGATGTAACTGTGTAAAAATTTGATGATGAAGTAGCAAAAACACAATATAAGAACAACCAGAAGATAGAAGCAACACACTAAAATAATAGTGTTTTTAATATAGATTTTACAAATAACATTGTCTGTATTAAATATTAATATATATATAATATTTTAAATGATTCCTATTATTATGTATCTTAATTCATTTTGATTTGGTTGTTTATTGATGCAGAGCCAGCAAGTGGTGGATAGTTGTGGAATAGCAAACCACATATTAGATGATATATGATATATGATATTTTTATGTTTTTTTATTTGAATACAATACAAAATGCATAATCTGCAAAATAACAACTGCTGTCAGGTACTGTCATTTTAATGCAGAAGAGTAAAATGCACAATAGTATAATAAGCAGATGTACATAGTTGCTTTTGACTAATGAAAATCAAATGTAAAGATAGAGCAGAGTTAAACATGTAGCGGTGTGTGGCAGATGTCCCTTCCCACGCACTGCTGTGGCTGTACAAAGAGTCAGTGTTCAGAGGCCAACAGTGTGGCGATGCGTGACATGACGGTGTGAAGCTGCCTGTAAAACCCACAGAAACAGGTACGGGTCACAGGCAACCACACACATGGAGGGTCAGACTGGGCTTTCTCACTGTGTCTGGGCCGAGTGTTTGTGTGTGTGTCTGTGTCGGGTGGAGGCGAATATATGTGTCCATAACTCTGTATTTTTAGAAACCACATGATACGAAGCTGCGCGTCCATTGGCACTCACGGAGGCCTATCAGTGACTGGGAGCATCCGCTAAGCTGCCCCTCACCACCGCCATTCACACACACACGAACACTTTTTACATAAAAACACACCGTTTTCTGCTTTCACCTCTCACAACCTTGAGCACCACATATGGTATCAGTTTTTAACCCTCTCTATTCATTGTCCAAACCCAGAAGTTATCATCAACCAATGATGGATACATCTATAAACCGAGGATATATCATTAGCAATGGTTAACAGCCTCACAGTGTTTACATTATTGATACACAGCTGTTGAGGACTGTCAAACAAGCAGTGTGGATAAATAAGTTTTCCAGGTGCGGCTATTGATCACCAAAAGTTTTAATGCCCCCTCAGCTTGCGGCCCTACACCTCAAGATCGATTGATCCCTTCATTAGCCAACTGGAGGTGACCCTAACCTCAATACAAAATCTGTGTTTGTTATTGTGCGAAAGAAATGAGTCCAGTGGGGATAAAACTGGCTGCACTGATAAAAGGACAGGAGCGACGGTGACAGAGGGATAAAGAGAGGTAAGGTTTGAGGGAAAGTCGGTGATATATAAAATTGGATTTTGAAAGCGTGTTTAAGGGTGCGTTTTAAAACAAAAAAAGAAGAATGAATACGATGGCCACATTTATCTCACTCATTGGGGACATGTGCAAGCGTGTACGTGCCTTTGAGGGACGGTTCTCTGTTGCCTCACCATACATTAGATAGATGGTGCATGTATGCGCTGGCAGGCTGGTGAAACATCTGGTTTCCATGAGGGCCTGAGCAGACTGAGAGCAGCCAAGTACAGCACAGAAGGTATTAGAGGTAATTTACTTATTAGAGAAAAAAGACTCAATCTCAGGAGCTGTGATTGTAAATGGAGATGGGGCTTATCTGGAGGACTATCAGTATCCCTGCAGGGGAAATACAAGTAGGCAAGCAGTGGCAGTTTAACACAAACATGTGCACGTCAGAGGCACAAACACACATGTAAGCGTGCAAACACAAGCACACGTGAACACTCACACGGCATGACGCAACGTTATTCTGTTAGATTTTCACTTGTACATATATTGGATTATTTGAACCGCTAGCTCTTTGTGTCAGAGCAATTACAACGCTGCTGATGAATGAAGAGGCTTTTTAACGGAGGTCATGGCTTTACCGTTTAGCTGTGAGGACTGACTGCTGGCCCGCTGAATCATATGTGCAGTGTAGAACCATGGGACATCATAAAGTTAATTATATTACAATATCTCTATTAAAAAAAAATATTATGAGACAAGCCAGTAAAAAAAACTAAAAAAAAAAACTAACCTCATTTAAATATCTATTGTGGTCATGCAAAGTTCTTTTTTTGCTGTATTGTGATGACTCTTTTTATTGCAACTGTCACCCACACCCTTCTGCTGGCCGGTTGCCCTCCTGCACACCAGAATAAAGCCTTCTTTTCCTGTCTGTGGTGTTAGCATCGGTTGCTTAGGCCCAGCTGGTTCGGCTACTTCACAATATGTGGGTCCAGACAGGAGACCCAAATAGTTACCCAGAGAGGTTTCTTCACTGTTGAGACAGCACCACTGCAATAAAAAGCAGCGATTATTTTCCTAGCCATGTCAACTGATGTGCGTCACACTCGACCCGAGCAGCGTGGAAATAAACCAGAAGCTGGGCTCTGAGACTGGAGGGGTGACATGAAGGAGAGAGAAAAAAGGAGACATGTCTTACCTTGATTTACCCCAGACAGTCTGATTGTATACTGTACAGTAACCCTATCAGGAGGCTTTGTGTCAATCTTATCATCATCTCTATCAGGGAATGCTTTTATTCTGTGACACTTGCTGTTTCCCTGGTCAAGATGGACTTTTCCTTTCCGTTTTTTTCCCCCTGAATCCAGTCACGATGACGTTACAGAGATGATATCACTGTTTAGGGATGCTGTCAGTGTTAGTGTTCCTGAAAAATGGATGCTCTTATCTGTTTGTAAATCTGATGACGCTTTTGTGGCTAGTTAGTCACCGTCGTCATGCATCTTCAGCATCAACATTTTCACCTTTCTTTGAGTGCTGAGCAGTAAACTGGGGGTTCAGCTACGGGAGAATACTTGCATGGGGGGAAAAAGATGAGAATATCACTGATTTAACCAACTAGATCATCATCCCTAAATCTTCACTGGAGCCTACTGATTCTGACTGACCCGCTCTTATTTCGGTATGTCTCTGATATACTCCCCCTAAAAGAAGCCTTCTCCAAGATTGAACGGCCCCATTCATCTTGACTCAGCTGAAACTGGATAGTCCAAAAACCACAGGAGACATTAAAACCGAACAACACATTGGCCTTTGAACTTTGAAGATCACAAAATCACGCACGTCATGTTCATTCTCGTTAGATAGACTCAGACAAATGCCCCCGCATTGCGCACATCATGCTCTTTATCCTCCAGCTCCCACATATTCACGTAGGTGATGAAGAGCGGTTTGCCGTGTCAGCATGGATTTGAAAGCGTGCGTGATCAGTAACAAACTTAGGCTTGCCGAGTGGACTGAAATGATTTAAGTATCCCTGAACAACAACTTGATAATTTGGTGATTGATTATGAATGTTGTGCGAGCCCTCATAATTTATATTTATCTCCTGAATGCAGGAGTGTCCATGTAGCACCCATGAGAGCTGATATGTGCCTCGTGTTACCATCCACCACACCCTCAATTCACCTTTGCTCCCTGGAAATGGGCCACAGCGTGGTCAGCAGAGTAAGTGAGCGAGATCCGTTGAGATATGTTTGTGTGTAGGGGGCGGGAGGGAGGTTGCTGGATTAGGGTAGAGAGTTACCTAATCCATTGATTGATGGAGTAAATTGGGTGGGCCAGGCCTCACTGAAAGGAGGAGTGTGTGGGTGACGTCTGCCTTCAGCTGTCTGCTGTCTGATCGATCCCTGCGCGGCGGTGGCCAGAGAACCCCTACTACTGATAAAACAAACTCACACACACGCAGAAACACCCACACATTAAATCCCCTCCCCGCCGCAGTGTTCATACGCAGGTTAAAGCATCTATTTTTACAGCACGGGGCTTCAGAGTGAGTGAATGTGTTGGTGTTAGTGTCACTGTTTGCCGAGCCGGATCGCAGAAGACTGGTTGCTGAGTTTACGAGGGGGAGCTCTTTGTCTGTTCTGTGTCTCGGTGTCAGCGTGACTTTACCACAGAGATCTGGCTCGTTTCTTCCGCTCCAGCACTCCAAATAGTTTTTCTTTCACTTCTTTATTCTTTACCATGAAAGTGCTGTTTGAAAAACTGCAAACAAAAGTAAAACTGAATTCTCTCTTTGTTTCCTTCTTTACCTACTATATCCTCTTTCCTATTCTCAACCCTACATTGTGAAAGTATGCTAACACTAATCAATGAAATAAGTTGAAAGATAACCAAATACACGATAGCTCCTTTAATGTCCTCTTCTGCTGATGCTGTTTAGATCTTTGATTTGGAGGCCCATAGTATTTCTGTACTTTCACTGTACTTGGCTTTTATTGTCTGTCCATTTGTGCATCCGCCTGTCCATGTCTGGGTCCTGAGAGATGCTCTAACCACTACTGTCTGTGTGGCCTTCTTTGTTGTAACATCGGGCTGCTGTCGGCTTTCCAGAGAAACCACGGTGTGTCATAGCCACAGAAATAGACCTGTGTTTACATCACCTTAAACCCAGCCCGGTACTTGTTTTGAAAGATGTTCTGTGGTGAAGGGGGGAAAAAAAAATTCTTTTCCTCCGGATTGGAAAAGAAATCACCAGGTATACATATAATACCCACTATGGTTGAATTATCAGGGATCTCACATGATGAGGCCAAGTCCCGCTTTGCATAATGTGTTTCAAAATGTCTCAGCTCCGTTGTCGATATAACTTTCTGTAGAAATATTTTCTCATTTTATATGAAGACCCGTGTTTAACTGAACGGCTGTAATGACACTGAGCTACTGGGGCCTTCCAAGCTCTGGCCAAGTGATGGGCTGTGGATTCAGAAAGTGCCTCAGGTTTTATAACGTTGTGTAGCACTCCCCCTACAGGAAAGTGAATGAACTGCAATAGACAGAGTTGTCCCTTCGAAATAAAAAAATAAAACACAAAAGCATTTACAGTTAATTGGTTAATTTTCATTGAAATACACATGACCCCAAATTATGACAAATTTAACTGCAGTGACTATCAAAAGCAGTTATAACATTTTTACATAACTACTAAAATAAATAATGAGAAATAGGCTACCAAACTATGTTCCACAGACATGCAGCAAGGAAACACTGATCCTGCTTTGCATGAGGAAGAAATTTCAAAAATTACAACAGAAACCACTAAATGAAAAAAATTACTCTAGTAGTCAAAGACACCGAACCACAAATGTTACTTGTTGTTTGGAAACAGTCTGTAGAAGATGGATAGTTGCTGTATTTGTTTATTGTTTAAGCAGCATTTGTAAACTATATTTATTATGGACATATTTCTGGTACATACATATCCTGTTGATTTTACGTCTTTAAAAATCGTTAAAAGCGGTGTGGAGCGTATTTTATGTTTGACGATATTACCACACACTATTTCTTCACGATAGCTACTTTGACTAACAGTGCTCATGGTGCGTGGTTTGGATGAGCAAGCGACGATAAGTCTGAGTGTTCGCTACATCTTGATGAGTGGCTGATAAGATGGCAGGGGTCAAATCTGAGTGGTCATCTCCTCTCCACTCTCGGAACGGACCATAAATCACATGATAGTGTCTGGGTGCTGTCAGCGCTGCCTGCTGCCCACCAGGGTTAAACCAACAGAGGCCTGAGAGGGGTGGCGGACAGACAGGGGGAGGCCAGGGAACGTTCTGCTTTGTCTTCCTCAGTGACAGCAATACCGCTGTGTCAGTGATAGGGAGTGAAGGCACAAAAGTTACTGCAGACATACGCAGAAATTGCTCTATACATTTTGATTCAGATGTAGTTTAAGTAACTTTCTTCTGTCCTCCTCATACCTTCCTGTTGAAATAACTACTTGGTAAAACACGCCACTTGCTATAACATAGATGGCTTTCTTCCCATCGACTGACTTATTTTCGCTCGCCATCTGCTGCCCCGTCTTTCCCTTCCTTTTCGTCCCACCATTCTTCCCTTAAGAGCCAAGTGGTGGCTGGATCGCTGAAGGCCTTACCCAGAGCTAAAGATAGAGCTCTTTAGAGCCTTCATCTGTCATTCTGTGACAGTATTGTAATCAGGACTAGAAAATCCTGCCTACAGGCCGGACCCGACAAGGGGTTTCAGCAGTCCTGAGCCCGCTGGACAGCTGCCAACCCACAGAAGGCGTGCGAGTAAACGCAGCATAGCCCTCATACTCCATCTAATGTCAGAGCACGGAGGACAAATTTATACAATGCTGCTGAGAACTGTTGAATAACACGATTAATTAACCCTAACTTGGACTCCACTGGTGCCACCAAAGAGAGGACTCACTGTGTCGACGTAAATGTAAAACTGCAAATCACGTAGTAACGAAGAGGAATATATTAAGTCCTTGACACAAACTGATGACATGCATGGTTAGCAAATTTTCCCAGCGACACCATTAGGATTATCAATTATGTTGCCAGAGACTGAAATCTGATGTAAATGTTGCCAAAGACAACAAAAAAAGTTATCTTTGGCAACATTTTTAATAAAGCTGTATAAAGTGTTGCAACATACAGTATCTAGAACCCTTTCATGCTATTATGAAAAGCTGTTGCTACAGAGAGAGGAATATTTATCTAAGTGTAAATGTAATTTAGCTTTGGTGAATTTGGGCCAGTATAGCTGTGGCTCCGTCAGGATTAGACTGAAAGAAATTCAAGGAGAAATTTCAGCTGGAAATTGAGAGTTTAAACAGGCCACTGTACATGTATGTGACTGTTTATGAATAGGGATGTATGTCCACCTGGGAGAAATCTTTCTTCTTGACATTTAAAGCCTCCTGGAGTTCAGTGTCCCTGCTCTGAGTAATAAGTTTAGGTATAACATGGCACTGGTATGTTTAAATCCAATTATTTTGGATTACATCGGAGTACGTGTGTAGCGTAGTGTGAAGTCAGAGTGAAACCATAACATCTTAACAGTGGAATTTCCTAAATTTCCCAAAAAGAAGCGACAGTTTTCTTCCACTGCGAGTGGGATGAGAAATGGATGACACCAGATGACGATTAGAGCATTAGCAAGTTTATTTTTATGATCTGTCACACACGTAAGCATCAGAGAGAGTAGCACGTGGATCTTACGCATATGCACATCTTTGTGTTTGTTTGTTTGACTCGGTTTGTCTTATGATGACTCTTTGTCTGGTGTGGGGATACAAAGGAGGAGGGGGAGAGAGCGAGAGAGAGAGAAAAAAACAGGGTGAGAGAGAG
The DNA here is from genome assembly GCA_005024645.1 of Planiliza haematocheilus. Classification (NCBI taxonomy): domain Eukaryota; kingdom Metazoa; phylum Chordata; class Actinopteri; order Mugiliformes; family Mugilidae; genus Planiliza; species Planiliza haematocheilus. The sequence goes on from SRSE01000798.1 coordinate 5,519,983, forward strand.
AGAGGTGGAGTTTGTAAGATCTTATCAACTTCCTGTGTGTGACCTGGTGGCAATGCTCATCTAAGACAGCGATCTGCTGGCTCTTCTTAAGAAAACACTGAAGGTTGTATTGTCTGAGGCTCATACATGCATAGAGAATTGTGTTAACATAATTCCATAATAAAGAAATGTATAAAACATTAAAGTTTAGTCCATATAGAACAAAATATATATATCCTCAAATCCATCTTTTTCACAGTTGTTTTTTAATTTAAAGGGTCAGTTAACCCAAATGACACAACCACATCTCCTTCTTTACTCCATACTATTAGATTTCACGTGTTCAGCTTTAGAGACAACCATCTCTGGGATCTCTCTTCTGCTCCAGCACAGCGAAGATAAATGTAACTTTATTTGTAGTTCCCACAGCACTATAATGTGCCTTTACAGAAAGTGCATACTCACTCTAAATGAATCATTCAGCGAAAGATAGCATTTCCATTATAAATACAGTGTACTGAAGAAATGGCCCTTGAAAAGCTGCTGACAGTGCGTTCTGTGAATTTTCCTGAGAATCAGGGATGCTGTTTCTGGAAAGCTACGATGTTGTTTAAATTTAAACAGTTTTAAGCAGGCTTAGTGGATACCGGATCCAGTGTGTGGGTCAGCTACAAGACTGATTGTTAGGACTCCCATGCAACGATCCCCTGACTTTTCCTCTAGCTCCACCATGAGGATAATGTTTGTGGAGTCAAATGTCTCCACAGCTATAGGATGGATTTGAAACAGGCATTCTTTTCCACTCAGAATAGTTTGATCACTTCAGCAGTGCCCTAACATGTTTCAGCATGTCCAGTGCTTTATGAATGAATACCTGAAAACTCAAATGACATTTGAGTGTGTCTCAGCTGTATTTCATATTCCAATATATGACATTGTGCATGCTAAGTATTGTCGTTCTGGGCATATTAGCATGCTGATCCTAGCAACGGGATCAAGATACTGATGTAGCAAAATTAAGCCACACAGAGCTACCATGACAGCTGCAGACTTTTGTTTAAATGTAATGTAATGTAATGTTAATACTAAACCTGGACAGAAAAAAAAAATAAAAATCCATCCACCTACTGCTCCCATTTAGGTTTGCTACCAAGGGAGTGAAGTCTTTTGTATAATTAACCAAACTTTTACCAACATGTCACTGAAACTCCTTTAGTACTACTTTTGGTAGTAGCCTGTCAGCGCCGAAAACAATAAATAACCCAGAGGAGCACAAGTGCCTTGCCAAACAGCTGGACGCTCTCATGGCACGTAATGGTTAGCAAAGTGCTGCAAAGAGCAAGGAAAAACATCGTTCAAGGATGCATGCAGCCACAGATAGAAGTAATTTCCTGAGAAACACTGTGAGGGAGAGGAGACGAGAAAATGCAGCTCTCTCCCAGGAAGTCTGCTAATGTGGGAAAGGTGAGAGTCAAAGACACGGTGGGTTTAAGGGTTACGGGTAAGGTTGTGGTTAGAAAATATGTAGGCCTGGAGCTGTAGTAGGTCTGGCTAATGATGGATGGACAGTGCTAGAAAGTAAATGGAAGGTGGACAGGGGGGTGGTTCTTCCTGCTTTTTAAGCAGACCTTGACAATCTCCCCTTGTTCTATCAACAGTGATTAAGTCGCATTTCCCCGCTCACACACAAACACATACACACATCATCATACATGCGTGACCATAGTAAACATAAACACAAATGGCATCATAAACACATCAACACTGTATTTGTTCTCTTGACAACACACACATACTAGACATTTAGTCCAAATATAATGTCCAAAAATTATAACAAATGAACTTTATGTGGTCCAGTAAATATCTATCGGTTCGCTTGTGCATGTAGACAACATCGTCTGGGCTTGACGTGGGCAGAAATCCCCAGTGTGCAGGTATCACTGGTTGGCATCAGCACATTCAGAGCTCATCATCTCAAACTGCTCTTTTATTACAGGAAATTGCATGTGGAATGAGCAACAATCTGGCTCCCGACAACGCATCTGCACAGAGGGAGTCCGGTGACGCAGGTCAGAATTCTAGCAGGGAGTGAGTTTGTCGAGTTGGAATATGTGTATGCTCAAGTTTCACAGCCCCTGTGAGAACAAGAAGAGTTTAAAACATTCAAAGTGACATTTAAGACATTTTTTTTCCCAAGATAAGGCTTTATTTGCTCATAGCAGAGTTACATTTTCATTTTAGAAGTTTTATTAGAGAATTATGCTTGCATTTACCTTAGGATGATGTCTTTGACTTTAATTGAGAGATAACCTTTGAGCGTGTGTGTATTTGTGTTTGTGTATGTCATGTATGTGTGTGTGGTCCCCTTGAAATGATAGATGTGTAGAGGGAGGAGTGTGAGGCGGGGGGCAGTAAACAGTGAGACATGCATGTAGGAGGTCTGGGTGCAGACTAAATCCAGAGCTGTCAGGTTCCCAGACAGAGATACAGATAGATCCCATCCCTTAGTCTACACGGCACAATAAACCTTCCCACCTACCAGCCGAGCTTAACGGCCATCAGACCAATAGACCGTCGGTTCCCTAGAGCTGGGGTCAGTAAAAACCTGCATCACACACTTAGAAAATTAAAAACCAGGCCTTGGTGGTGTGTCATTGTAATGCAATGTAATGTAACACTACAATGGTGCAACACTGGAAATCCTAACAATACGCATCATGGTCAAGTCTTAAAATAGACTCGTTTATGAAACGTCACAGGTTTTATAATTTCTTGTTTATTAGTAAGTTTGTTCCTTTTCAAGAAATGAGAGATATTTAGTTGTCTTTCAAACCATACGGAAAATATCATGAAAAGCCATCAAACATAAACCTCAAGAAAACAAATGCAGCGCTCATGAAAACTACACTGTAAAGCATAAATGGAGAAGGAAATAACTGACAATGTGCCAGAATTACAAGGAATACAGAATTTGACTCTAGCAGAAAATCTATCACAAGTAATGCCAGGAAGTCACGAGACTTGTTTTTGCATCAGATTTCCATTCCTCATTTGCAATTTCTGTATATTAATCTGTTATATTTTGTTGCAGAGATCAAAATGTACAAAGGACGACTATAACAAAGACGGCTAAAACACACAGGCTTAAAAAAGACGAATAAAACTTCAAAGAATGTAGAGCTGATGCTGTTATTATGTGCTGGGTCACATCACAAGGGAATACAGTTTTTGTTCTGCAACTAAAAAATTCACTTAACCAATGTGATTTTTCCCAGAGATGGTTTACTCTCAGGACTTTTTACTTCCGGGCTGAATATTGTATGTTACTCATGGTGTGTGTGAGAGAGAGGGTATGTATGTGATGTGTGTGTGTATGGGCCTGAGGGTGGAAGTCTTCCCTCTTCTGACCCTCTTTGCGCCCAGGGGTCACACATTGTTCAGGAGGATGCAGACACCCAGGCTGATGGATGGCTGCTCAGAATGTTTCCCTGGTTTCAGCAATACTCGGGAAATCGTAATTCACCCCGTGGGAGAGGCAGAAGGCGGACCAGGTCCCCTCTTCGTCTCCGCACTCATTTTCTGCTGGATCCAGGATGCGATGAAGAGGCTGAGAGCTCAGCTGCTTTGGCCGGGCTTTAAGGAGGTGGAGTAAATCTTCAGCCACAGCTGTCCCCTCTCCAAACTCCACAGAGTTGCACTGCACTGAGGACTAATGCCGTATATGGTGCAACCAAAAATACGGCCTGTTTTTTCCTTGTGCCTTCATTACACACTCCTTCTGAACACGCATGTATATTTACACACATTCTTTGTCATCAGATGACGTGAAATAGGATGATACATCCAGTTACGCAACGTTGAGTGTGAAAACATTGCATTCTTTACATTTCTTTTTTACCTTTTGTCTTATAATTCAGGATAACTCAGGGTACAGTAACACTTCATGTGTGACATTTATATTGTATATTGCTTATTGTTTATTGACTCGTTTTATCTGTTATTTGCACCACTTTATGTTTATCTGTTATGTGCCTTAGTTTTTTTTATGAATTTTATATATGTATATGCTTTTTCTTTCTTTTTGTTTTATCTCAGATGTGTACATTTTATGTTTAACTTGTTGCACAATAGGTCTTTGAGGAAATACATTTCAGTCCTGTGTATGTGCAACACATATGTCAGGATTGACAATTAAGCTCACTTTGACTTTGACTTTTGACTTAGAACCCTGTTTCAGATTCAAGGTCAACTAACTGTCTCAGTTAGTGTGTTCACACAGTTTGGAGACATTTGCAATGTGCAAAATACAACTGAAAACCTCCATCCACGTGAGATATGAGAAAAAGCCCCTCTCTCTTCAAAACATGCTTGTTTAAACCACAAAAGGTACTCTCACATCCCTAAACTTTGAAGGAACTCTCTATTTCATGCCCAAAATAACACTGAAAAACAACTTTAGCTACTTTTCTCACACACCCATAAAGTGGACATGTGGACGAGTTGTTCCATTAGTTTCCTCGGCTTTACCGCATAAAGACATCATAGGTCAGTTGGGGTACCTAATGGGGCTAATGACCAAGACTGATGATTCCTTAGCTCAGCGCACGCCATCACCACCCGCACTCTCTGCCAAGTATTCAATTAGGGTCAGTGAGTAATTGGGTGTAGATGAGGTAGAGATCATTGTTAGGCTCAGTGCGGAAAGTCTTAGAAATGTGTGTATGTGCGTGTGTGTGTTGAGACAGAGAGAGAATTTTGCTGTCGAGTCTTGAGTGACTTAGTAATAAAACGAGTTTCTAAACAAGCCACATAAACAGACAGACGTCTCTGGAGCCGTCCAGGGCTCCCCAGCCACCATCTTGTGTGGCTCATTAATTAAACAAATGTCAATAGAAGAAGACAGGAAAGCACACTAGCTAAACGTAGAGGAGTTTCATTGCGATATTATCTCAGAATATTTCATTTTCAGAATTTAGCTTTTTTTTTCAGTAACTCTAATATAACAGGTATGATTGTATCTTCAAAGGCTTTTTGTCGCTGAAAACTTCTCACGGGTGAATTCAGTCATTCAAATACTAAACCATAGTGAGTTTCGGTATCGGAAGTGGTTTTACGTGATGACTGGATTTTAGGAAAGAACAGATTTCAGTATCTTTCACAAGACCACAAGCAGAGTGTGCACCTCCTCAACGACTTTGCCCTAATAATCTCCACCAAGACACTTAATACTATGTACCTCTAACTGCTGAAATGTCAAACAGACACGTTAAAAAGCCACGTGAGCTTCGATGACAGGGCAGTTTCAAACTCTCGAGGAGCGGTGAGTTCATTTGCTCAAGTACTGCGGTGCTTGTAATTTACTTGAGTGTTTTAACCACATGCTACTTGTTTATGTTTCAGAGGAAAATGTTGAACTTTCTGCTCCACTACGTAGAAAGCTATTTTAATATAATGAATTAAATAGAATCACTTGTTACACAATGAATTTCAGATCAAATGACAATATATAAAATGACTAAAACAGTTCTACCTGATGCAGTAACATGCTGTCTGGATGTACTGAAGAATATCCTGCAGTATAACATATAAAATTAGGCAGAACAATTTTCAATTCACATTTTTAGTATATTTTACTCAACAAAATACGTGCATACTTTTACCTAAGGCTTGTAATGTCATACTTTTATTTGTAATTGAATATATTGATAAAATGTAGTTGTATTACTACAACTATATACAGTATGTTATTTTTACAGCTAATCACTATACAAAAAAAAAAAAGGAATTTGGAAGAAAAGAGCAGAGGAATATCTATAATTGTGGTGGTCACGTGTATGACCTCTTTAGGCTTTAAATGTAGCAGAAATAACAAATAAACAGTTTGCCCATAAGCCCAAAGACAGATATGATCTGCTTTTCCTGAAGGAATCACTTTGGATAATGAGGGAATGGAATTGACATCAAGATGACCAACGCTGCCAAGTGGAACAAGATTCCGTTTGTTATCAGTGGTGAAAAGGCATCATTTGGAGGAAGAAAAAAAAAGAACAAAATGCAGTTTTACATCTCATAGCTCTTTTACCAGATAAGCTGATCCCACTGATTCCCACTGATAAACTGTTTACGCATTCTTCTTCTTAACAACACAGACAAAGTAAATATAATACTTAAAATCAAATAAGAATATTAAAAAAGAATAATAAAAGTCATCAAATGGATTGTCATCATTTTTATTACTATTTCTACAGATTGTGACCATTTTAAACGAACAAAAAATAGAATGGAGCTTACAAATAATCTGCCACTAGATGGCAATGTGAAGCCACGAGAGTTTAGCCTGGTATTGTTCAAGTTGTTTGCTTTCATTTAGAGCTAAAATCTTAAGGCAAGGCAAACACAATAAAAAATAAAGTGAAAAGCAATATTGCAAATGCAATATCCAAAAGCAAAAGGGCATCTTTCAACAATGGGTTATTTCCTCTTTTTGATAAGTTTCCCTATTTACTTCTCATACTTAGGAGCACTCTTATGACATGAGTCTTGCTTTTAGTCCCAAGTTACATAAGCAGAATGTTTCCCCATACACTCTCCCTTGATGTGAACTGTAAACTGTGCAAACCATCATGGTTAACTAGCCATAGAAGATCTGCTTCAGTGGTCCCCAGCTATCGTTTTCTCTTCTTCGACGGGGGCACAGCAGAACACAGAAACATTCAAATATTGGGACAAAAATATACTTCAGCCGCTCATCGGGTTTCTGCTTTTAAACATGCAAATTTTTCACAATTTCTCCTGTCTGCTAGATTTCGTTCTACTCCCCCTCACAACGATGGCAGTTATTTTTATGCATGCACATGTTTTTCATCATGAAGCAGTGTATAGATCAAGGTTTACCGCCACACCTTCAAAATTCAAAAATTGATTGAAGAGATTCACTGCTTGAGTGATAGAACTGTTGACAGGTAATTCCACCTTGGAGTCATGTGATAGTCGTGTTTGGATTTTGGCATTTCAAAGAAGGAAGTATGCAGTGTGACTGCACTTTCTACTAAGGCATGTGGTTGACAGACAGCTTGGCCCTCAGACTCTTCCAGCTGTACTGAAACCAATTTAGAGCAACTTTAAATAATCCATCCCTGCAGCACCTGTTGCCTGGTCAGTGTGTGGCCTCTTCCTCAGAAAGAGGTTTTAATAATATCACATGTGCAGTCGTGTAATTTTATAGTTGGAAACAAGGTTTCAAACCACAAAGACCCTGTTCCTCAATCAATGATGGCGTTCTGTGTAGTCAACCACATGTCGTCCAAAAACACAAACAAAAACAAAACGATTTACAAGGGCAGTGCAAAAATAAGAGCGTGCGCTCCATGTTTTCCTACAAACAGTTCTCGGGGTAACATTTTTTGTGGTAACAGCGTCCTACTGTGAAATACGAATGACACTAGTATGGACTTTGTGTTGTTGTCGTTATGATCATGCAGTGTTTAAAAGCGAATAAACATCAGTGTGTATTCATAATAAGAGTAAATTCAAATTGCCGATACTGCGGAAAAACTGTCTCTCAGGTGTCTTTCTGTTACCTCATATCTATCACCTTTCTGGCTACCCACATCCCGTCACCTCTGCGCTTTGCATGCACACACGCACACACACACAGTGAGCACTGAGCTGTGAGCTGCATATCAATACGGTTCTCATGCTCTCTTAACTCGGGCTCCTCAGGGACTGTTACCCCACCCTGGCCTTCCCCTCCTCATCACCATCCATCACCTTCCTTTTCTACTGATAAGTTCTGTTTTTCTTGAATATGAAACATAAGTATTCATTGATGTTTACCATAAACAACTCAATCAGTTTTTCTGTTAACTCTGCTCCAGTTTTTAAATGTCATTGTGTTAAACCATGTCAGTTTTGACATGTCCACGTCCCACAGATTCATGCGCTCTAAATGCTGTCATGTAGTTAAGCTGTGTGCTTCATCCGATCTAAAAGAAATCTACGCTCTCAGCGGCTTGGGTTGTCTGAGTCTTCCACCGCAGGCCTGTATGTCGAATGTTCCTCTTTTTGGGGGAGAAGTTGTGTGCTGAATCTTCTTTCTGGGCTCCTTCCTGTGTTTCCTGTCCAGAGACAGATCAGGCGGTCAGGGATCACTCTTGTCAAAGAGTGCAACAACCAGGACACGGCCTGACGCAATTCTCAGCTGTCCCTTCACCCACCGATTCAGATATAATGCATCCGATATCCTGTCTTTAGAGGTTCAGTCGATTCAGGTGTATGACCAGCACTATCGCTTTAATTAAGCTGGTCACTGATTTGACCAATGTTGTTTTGGACATCATACGTTCCAGCTTGTTGATAGATCAGCAGTTCAGTTAAATGCATATAAGGCATTTTGACTATGAGCACTGAGGTAAAGAGAATATTAGCGACGTTCCATTTTGAAATGGATGGTACATTACAGTAAACCCCTTTCCCGTAATCCAGCAGACTTCCTTATCTTCACTTTTACATGTCAAATCTTTCCTCCCACATCACACAATAGCCATTGTTTGGACATTTCTTTAAAGCTGCGTTGTTGTCCTCAGTCTACATTAGATTCCACATTACTAAAATACAACTATAGTACTATAATACTAAAATAATTTAGGACCGTTTTTACAGTTATTTGTTGCAGAACATAAACGGTTAACGGTGAAAGAAGACCGCCATAGGTAGGAGGCTACAGGGACCTTTGGTTTGAAGGACATGAACTGATACTGATTAGAGGATATGATCCTTGATCAGTGGCTACCGTGATGTGTGAGCGTGTGTACGTACACAACATGTGTGGTTAGGTGGCTTTCTCCCTGCGTCCCAGGATGTGGGCTTCTCGTCCACCTGTCTCTCCACTGACAGCGTCCTCAGCGCTCTCCCAGTTCCTCTCTGAATGCCTATTCTCATCTCACCCACACTGATTCTAAACCAGAGTTCTCCCCAGAGACCCCACCAACGCCTTTGGCACCATGGCTTGCATAACACAACCTGTACATGGTAAATCACAACTTCCCACCAAGACAACCTTTTTACACATTCTGTTTCATTCTTTTGAGTAAGGGTTTTAGTTTTAGATTTGCTTAATAATTCCCCCAAATAATTCTGAATGACTGCCAATCAAACAGCAATCTGCATGAATACATGTTTCTTTAGAAACTGTGAGTCTTCATGTGAAATTACAGCTGATACAAGCATTAGAAAATGACACCGAGTTTAACTGAAAGGTCAGTGCTGAGCCTGCAGGCAAACCCAGGGACACTAACTGAAGAGTCAGCAATACAGACAAATCAGGAAACAACAAAAAAAAACAAAAAAAAAACAAGAAAAAGTAATTCCTTAAAGCTGTTGGAACAACAACAAAAAAAAACTTTCAAAGTGTAGTTATTCCTCTTCCGGTTAGTTTCTTTGAAGCACTACCTTTCACGAAATAAGAACTGCTTCCTTTAATTCCCAGAGTCAAACACAGTACATTCAAACACTGTACCAGATGGCCACGGTCTCGCATGATGGCAACATCAGTTCTGTTTGTCGCACGTCTCTAATGGTTTATTGTGGGAAGCCTCAGACGCCACAAAGAGATGTCGCAATAGAAAAAGAACCACACTGCAGACGCTTAAAATGTGAGCAGAAAAGTGCCCTTGAGCAGAAATGTACACGAGGCTTTGTCTACTTCTCTCCCAGCTACACTCCCTCTGCAGAGGTGGACGGAGGAATCAAATCTTGCAGTGTGCCAATGAGGCAAAACAATATTTTTAGCTTGGTAAAATTCGACATAAGTAAAAGCATAGAGGCATTTCCTAGAAACAGAGTAATCAGAAGTAAAAGCACTGTTCGGGAAAAAGTATTCCTGTATGTAGACGTCCCTGAGTCTCTTCCTCAGATTTGGTTTCCCGGAATTAACTTTTCATATTGTACATCTCATGTTTGTCTAATGCACTGGTGGCTTGCTGAAAATATGACGAGGTCGAGCACATTGAACCATTAACTGTAAAGAAAGCACTAAACAGCATTTAGAGATGTCAAATTAATATTTCAGAGTTGATGTTTCAGTTCTAACGGGCAGAAGTTTGAAGACTCTAGCAACTGAAATACAACGATAAAGTAAACGTCTTAGTGTCTGAAACAAATATTTTGTTATGGTGTGTTATTGCGATGTTATACACCAGTAGAAGGTCAGTTCAGTTTAACAGTGGGGATTTTTCTGTCTTTAACAGTGTAAAGTGCTGGGTGTAAAGAGTCAGCAAATGCTCTATTACTTCTGACAGAGTAGTAATATTGTCATATAAATTTTTTTTTTTTAAAAACAGATGTGAAAATGTATTGAATATGATAAAACTATCTGTTCCTTTTAACATAAAGTATAAACTGTTACTATGACTGGCCTTTTAAAAAAAATCTAAGCATAATATTGATACAGTTCTCCATTTAAATTGATCGATAGCCTATCATAACATGATGTTCATTGTGGGGAGGTGGAGTCAGTTTCCTGTGGCAGTTTTTGAAGTCAGTTCCTGTTCTGTGGAACTTAGACAGTACTCCCCCATGTAAATAACTGCGCACACACACACACACACACACCACCCACACGCACACACATACACATACACACAAACACACAGACACAACATTCCACCTGTGTTTTTCATTCAATGAACCATTCATTCGATTTTCTAATTTAAGTCGAAGGTTTAACCCAGACTTGTCATATGAAGAGCACATGACTCCTGTAATTATAGGTGATTTTTGTGTGAGTCATTGCAACAAACTATCTTTCATTGCTGAAAAAAGTATTGGTATACCTCTGGGAGTAATAGTTTTGTGACTGTGTGCCTATTTTTTTGACCTTTATCTACTCGGGCAAATTTCACTAGGAACCAAATACTTTACTTGAGAATTTCACTTTACAGTAGAAAAGTGTACTCAGCGTTTGCAGCAGCATCTTATAATGACCATCTGAAAGAAATGCCTTTTGTTTTGGGGAACTGAAAACACACATGCGCAGAAAAACACTCTTTTGGGGACAAAATGCCAGTCCCCATGACGTAAATCATTTGATTTGATTATGAATGGTCAAAATTATCTGAGTTGGTGTTCAGCATTTGTGTGTGTCTGTTCTTTTTTCTGTGAAGTTTTGGAGGCCAAACTCTTACCATGTCGTCTTTTCAGGGCCATTTTGGGCCCCACACGTTTTAAAGCTCTTAAAACTTGGTTTGTGTGTGTGTCTGCGAATGTGTGTTCTTGTTTCCGTTAAGTTGAGATGGCCAAACTCTCGCCATGGTGACATGTTGTATTTGCATTTCTCTGGGCCGCACATCTTAGAACTTGATTTTAGTGTTTGTGTGTGTTTGTGTATCTACATGGTGCTTAAATCCAAACATATCACCGGGACTTTCATGCCAATACTGTAAATATTCCCTCCATATACAGTTTGATATGTTCATTGGTGCTCTCATCTGCCCCTTGGAAACTGTAAGACACGGACAAGTAGAAGTAGAAGAAGTAGAAGAAGAAGAAGAAGAAGAAGAAGAAGAAGAAGAAGAAAGAGAAGGGATGTCATTGTGAATCACTTGGTACCAACTGGTCACCTCTCTTCCTGTCCTTTCTCTATTAGTCATCAGGGAGATGTGTCGGGGGGGTTGTCTGAGAGTTTCCCCTCACTAAAGTTGTCTAGATCCTTCTTTTAGTTTCAAACTGTGTTGTAGTTTCATCATTCCACAGCCAGAGTAATAGATGCGATGTGTTCATCATACATGGTCATCTCAGCAATGGAGGAGTTCCCTCTGAATACACTTTTGTCAGTGTCTCTCAAGTGAAAATACCACTGTGTATGTGCTTTAATAACAGAAATGTAACCATTCATTTAATATTCAGTTTAGTTTTTTAATTCCATTATCCAAGAAAACAATATGAATCTTGAGGTTTGTGTGATAAATTTACGTGACTAGAAGTTGTGCAAATGTGTTTATATCTGGCATTAATTAAAGTGCATGTTTTAAAGTTTATTTTAAATTCTAATCAAGATCTCAATGCACTTGTCAAAATTCCTTATGAATGTAGGAAATAGTAAATCTAGTCAAGCACTGAACAAAGTAAAAGGAAAACACAATGCATGCAGTATGCAGAAGTACTTCTTAGAAATGTTGTCATTTCCCCACAGATTATGAACCACTGATTTGTATTTATTTTTCAGATTTCAGTATGAGACACGCATGAAGTAAGGAATCCACCTCACACATTGAGCTTTCCTTGTTTTTGTTGTCACATTTACTGTAAGATACATTACCACTAACTGGCTAAACAATTACGATAAAACTGAGGTTCATATAGATATAGATATACAGTTAAAATGATCTATACACATGTGTGCATATATCTATATATATATATTTATATGGCAAATGGTTAATGGCCTTGCTTTTATATAGCGCTTTTCCACCTATTGGTACTGCAAGCACTTTATAGTCATAGATACATCTATCCACTGGGGGTTCAGTATCTTGCTCAAGGACACTTCGGCACGTGGCGCATTCTGGGATCGAACTGCTAACCTTCTGGTTCATGGACAACCTGCTCCACCTACTGATCCACAGCCGTCCCATATGTGTATATATATATATATATATATATATATATATATATATATATATATATATATATATATATATATATATATATATATATATGCACACTTTTCCACAGTTGAAATGGTAAACAACACATACACACACGCACATATATAAAAGGCAATATTTCCTTCACTATTATGCATTTAGTTAATGATCTGAATCACGGCGGTGTGACTCTGATGAGGAGCATTTATATTTACTGGTCTAACCTGTGTCAGTGAGTTCAGTTTAGCAGCTGTCACACGACTGTAATGTGCATTTTTGTAATAACTGAAAAATCAAAATGACATAAAACAATAGGATTAAGTAAAGAGAAGCATGTGTTGTACATTTTAAAATGTTTTATTTAAAAAGCAGTTTACAAAAAATGATGAAAAAATAAGCAATATCAAAACAGCGTGATAGTAAAACCTATCTGTAATTTAATGCCACATAGCACCGAAAACTGTACGCAAATTTTATCACCACCTTTAGTCTGTTTCCTCAAATTGTCCCTGCAAAAGGAATGAACTAAACTGAAAGAATTAAACAAAGATGAAAGTACAGATTTAGCTTTGAGAACCAAACTGCCCACACAAATCAATCTACTGTTATACTGAAGAGAGGCTTAACTCTATGGATGGAAGATTTGTTCTGACCTGACCTGACCTGACCTGCGTGTAATATACTTAGACCTGGTCAAACCTGGATGTATAAAAAAATAAACATTATTCTACCTATACATACCGACATCAGCTTAAAAGTCTTATTGCCAAAGAAGAGGTCTTTCTTCTCTTATGTCATTTCACCTATCAGCATGTGTCAGAAAAAAAGGAATGTCCTTTACATGTTTTCAACCACTCAGTCTCGCATACATTGAAGAGCTCCTGTCAGGTATTAACTGCTCACAGTTCAAGCGGTGATGGGCATGTTGTCCCTGTAGCAGGCTGGCCTCTGGGGGCCACTGTAGCTGCACAAGTCCTGGTAGATCCGAGCCATCTGGTCAGTGGCCGCATCGTCAAACATCTCCAGGTTTGGGTTGTTGCAGTAAGGCTGGGAGCGACGCATGTTCATTTTCTCCAGCAGGTGCTGGCAGTTCATCACAGTGATCTGTCAGAAGGAGACAAATACAGCATTAGTAGTGAGAAGCCTTCTTTTGAAATGCTGATATGGTGTCAAGGCTCCAGCTTTAATGCTGAATAAAAACGGATATTTCTGTTGCTCAGTCAACATTTGAGAGAGACTCGTAACATGAGTAGACTTACCTGCACAATGATCAGTTTGTTCTTGGCACTGCTGTGGTCATTGAGCTCCTCTCCAAAACACAGGGTCACTGTTGGATCAGGAGCAGGAATCTGACCTTCCTGGTACAGTTGGAGAGCTGGAGAAAACAAAATAAATGAGCAGCTGTTTAAATCATCCTTACAATTTACAAACTGGTTCAAGCATTAGTATGAAATGAATGTGCCTCCGACTGAATAACTGAATAAATAAAGAGCCTCACCTTGAAGAAACCTTCCTGTGTCAAAAATCTTGACTACAGCATCCCTCTCAAGTTTGCCAGGCATGGAGCTGTACTGTGAGCTGATTTCCCCCAGCCCGCTCCAAAAGACACGACTCTGGCACAGCCTTTTGATGAAGATGCCCTCTTGGTTTGCACGGACCAGTACACCTCTCTCCAGGTGGCCCAGAAGCTTGCGGGTGACATAGCGCTGACGTTCGTACTCGATGAGCTCAGCCGGGGGAAAATGAACACTCTGCATGCTGTCTGAACTGTAGAGGGCGCCACGACCCACGTGCTGCTGTGGGGAAATCCGGCAGCCTTCAGGATGAGTTACCAGTGTGTTGTACATCAACTTTCCTCCATAGTAAAAACTGATCATCATTTGGGAGGAAGCTGGAGATGAAAACAAAAACAAAATGTCACAAAAATAATGATGTAATGCATTTATCCTGTGTTTGTTTCAACTGCCACTGCTTCTAAACAGTGGATGATAGTATAGCACGTAGCATTAATGATTACCTGAAGTGTGAGTGCCTGAAGGCAAAGGCTCCTGATGCAATGGGAAAGCTGTGGAATACAGGAGGAACATGTGAATTAAGGCCACATTTAAACACAGTGTGGACACAACCGCACTGTCATGCCATTAGTTTGCTGCATCAACAAAAATGCCATTTCTCTAGCACGATCACACAAAGGAATAATCACTTTAGTCAGCAAAAGTTCAACAGGATGTTAGTCAATTCCTCCATTGCAGAATTCAACAGACAAGCAAATAAATTCTATTTAGCACACAGGACAGCCATGATTTCCATTGTGGTTATTTTTAAGGGAATTAAAGGCCATGGCTCAGTAAAAAGAACAGTCTCACGAGAAGTCTGAGATAAACAGCAGGGAAGGGTATTGGCAGACATACAAACACATGCCAGATAAAGCTGAGAACAAATGAATTACTTCAGGCTAGAATATTAAACCGCTTTCAAAAAGCTGCCTTACCACTCATGCTGCTCTGAGACCAATACTCTGGGCTGGCCGGGATGCTGCAGACTTCCTCCTGCAAAGAGAAAACAATGTACATGACACGTCAACAACCGAACACCTTTGTACACTTTAAAGCCATGATGATGAAGTGGGAGGGTTTGACTGCTCGGTGTAACAAGTGTTGGAGGAGAGGACGTCGTGTGGTTATAAGAAGAAAAAAAAAAGTCACACAAAAGCTGAGTGGCAAAAAGAATAAAGAAAGAAACATCTCGAAACAGATGTGGGGGGGGGTGTGAAATAAAGTTCAATAAATTGTTTAGCGTGAGAAGGGGTCTCACCTCTTTAATAAGCTCTTCTATTTCTGTAGGGCTGCAGTCCATGTCTGTGATATCACCAGAGCTGGCAGTAGCTGTCATGGCCATCACCGAGCTTTTGCCATCTGTGGTTTGGAGAAATAAAAATACGAACGTAGTGAGTTTACATGAAGCACTGTCTTTTCATTATTCATAATCACTACACGAGGTTAGCGGGAATTTCACCCTGCGACATGCATTCCAATGTCATGTCTAACGACAAGTGTTTGATAAAAGCGTAATATCGAGACCTTGCATTCCACTTATTTTAATGTAAGCCCCAATAACACAAACTCACGCTTCTGTTCGTCTTCAGGTACAATGCGGTACACTTTATAGGGCTCAGAGATGTCCAACTGTGACCTCTCAGTCACCTCCTCAAAGTCAGGACTTTTATTCAGGGCACAGCGAAGTCTGGTCTTCCATGTTGCAGGCTCAGCCTTGTCCCCCTCCTTAAACTTGCCTTTAAACACAGCCCAGGCCTACGGAGGACAAAAAAGGTCATGTTAGGGTGGTGGCACTTTAAGAAGAAATATGAAAAGTATCATTGTCGTCTAACTCTGTCTAAGAGATAAAGAAAGAATTTTTGATTTCCACTCATATTTTACTACACTGTGTCAAAATGTACATTACCAGTTTAACAGTTTTTGTGGAAACATAACACATTGGTTTTAATTAACTATGACTTAGTTGAAAGAAAATCAAAACGACAGAAAACTCATAGATGACTTAATTGCCTTAATGATTTCAATAGTCTAAATTATCATTTCCACCAGACCACATAAGAATAAGATTTCTAAACCAGGAGCGCGCGAGAGCTCCACCAGAATTCATTACAACGCTTTGGATTTACGCACAGCAGTCTGTCTGGAGGACAACACAAAAGTGCTTTCAAACCTTAAATATGGATGCGTCAACTTCTTGATTGTAATCCTGTTTCCCGGCGTGCTTCCACGGAATTCGGAACATAGTGCGGCTTTCATCCTCCCACTGGAGTCCGGAGTACTGGCCGCTTTGGATCTGCTCCATCAGCCACTGCTTCAGTCTCCGACCTCCCGAGTTTGACATCTTGACGGAGAAAACTTTTTACGGAATCTTCTCTTGTGGCCTAAAGGAGGAATATATAGTTCATAATAATAAAAAATATATAATATACAAACAAATACCACTTATAATTAACAATTCGTCCTTAATTTAGTTAAATGTTATAAAATCGCATTTGTCAGTTTGATAAGAGTAGAAATCAAAAGCAAAAGCACTTACAGTATGATAAGCTGCTGAGCTCTTGGCCCTGTGAGTGAAGTTGACAGATGGCTCACTGTCAGATTTAATCAAGTGCGTCGTCCCCAACACGCCTATTAAGTTTATTGTGCTCTGTGTCATGAATGAAATAGCTGGTGCGGTGCGTGACGACGCTGCCTCTCTCTGGCCAATCGCGTGTCGAAGCTTCACAGCGACGGCCCACACCGGAAGAGCCGTTCTTCTAACTGTGGGCATTTACAAGAAATGGCCTGACACAAGAAGCGATGGTTGTAAAGCTGCTGCCCACGCCAGCAGGCGTGAGCGCTTATTAAACCCCGTAGAGTCACAAGTTACCCTGTGCTGTGGGGGATTTTTGCTCTCCAGGCCATTTCACACCCACTCATCACAGATGAGAAACCTCAGGGACTTGTAGAACAGGTACCGCAGCCCGATAAAGTCAGTTGATTCCGCTTGACAGTCAGTCCACCGGGACATGTAAACACGACTAAAGTCAATACGAAGGTACGATGACAGGCAGTGAAACGCAATTCGGTTAATGATAGATCTGATATAGACTCAAGGGGGGAAACAATATATTATTGTATATGTCTAAATTCGGTAATCACATTGTAAATAAAGTTTTTCCAAATGAGCTGCGCCTCATTTCGACTGAGCTGAAAGAGAAATCAGCGCTGCTCTAATGTTGAAGAGTTGTCAACTGATAGAATATTGGATTTATTATTTTTCGAACAAAGATGACAAACGCCACCATAATTCGGTTTA
The DNA here is from genome assembly GCA_005024645.1 of Planiliza haematocheilus. Classification (NCBI taxonomy): domain Eukaryota; kingdom Metazoa; phylum Chordata; class Actinopteri; order Mugiliformes; family Mugilidae; genus Planiliza; species Planiliza haematocheilus. The sequence goes on from SRSE01000798.1 coordinate 5,537,460, forward strand.
TCTATTATCACACAAATTAATCAATTTGCCTTTGTGAAATTGTAACAAGTCTTTTCACACCTTTTATTAAACAGGCGGTTGAAACAGATTGCGGCAATATTGCACCCCTAGATTGGTGGTTTGTAGACATAGAGCATTTCTTCAAGTCTGCTTGAAACAAACTTAATGAGTATCCTGTTATATATTAATCCTTATGATAACTGGATCCTATCATTACAGTCTTTTTTTTTTTTTTCTACGTGAATGAATGCTCCTCTGTGTCTGCCCCACTCCCCTAGGAATGGATTCTAAGGAAACAAGTTGCGCTGCATTTCCTGGAAGGTTTTATTAAGGAAAACCAATGCTGGTTTGGTTCTTGTTTTTGTACAGCATATTGACACACTACATATTTGAACACCTGGACAGACTTGTGGAAGACATTAGTAGAAATATGAGCCTGGTGTGTATGCACTGTGTCATTTTACTTCCCACACACATGGACACATGCAATGGTGTTGAGAGTACAGATTTATTAGCAGTTTCATCTTTTTGTCAGTTACTGCATTTCATTATAAAACACAAAACAACAACAACAAAAACACCATAAATACACAATTAACCCGTGAATAACACAAATTCTCTAAAAATCAGCTTTCTCACAATAAATCAGAGCTTCAGTAAAATCAGGAAGACTTTTCGCATAAGACTGCAGAGATCCTTCATGTGTCTCAGTCATTGTTTGTTATAGCTATTTTAACCAGCTATGAGTTACTTAAAGGAACATTTTGCCATTTTTGACACCTACTTTTATGAGTCAATCATAGAATGCAGTCTACATCTCACAGGCAAGTGGCAGCCTACAAATATCATCCCCCAGCTGATGTGGTGTCAGTTGATGGATGACAAAATACAGAGGGGTTGACTATTGCATTTTTCTGTCTTATCTGCCTGATAAGAGATAAGTTAGCAGCAATTTTCTGTTGAGGCGGTGATGCAACCCCCAACCCTCAATATCCAGACATTATCTACCAATGTGACTTGTTTGTGCTATTGCAGACACTAGTAATAGTGTGTGGTCTGAATACAGCTTGGAATTTTCTTTAAATTTAAAACAAATGAACCAAAACTTCCTAAACTAAAGAACACTATCCCACTTCTTATAAACAAGTGTTGTTTACTAGATTGGCAGTGATATGTAACACTCATTCATTCATTATGTTTAGAACATTTGTAAGTGGCTAGCTTATTGGTCAATGAACTCACTGGAATATGAAACATCAATAGTTTTCCTACATTCGAGAGGATCGCTGTAGCACTTGCCATCAGGCCAGCAAGTATGCTAACATAACAATTTACAGTGTTAATCAGGCAGTTATATTGTTTAGAAGTTAGACAGAACTGCAATGTCAAAATAATGTCATCAAAATGTGATCAGTCTGCCTGCAGATTTATAGATTTCACTTTCACAATCACAGGCCAGACATTACCGTAATTACAGGCAAAATGTTCATTTAAAATAAGCATCAATCAGTCTTTAAGGCTACTCAGCTGAACATTGCAGGTGTAAAGAGTGCACACTTAAAAACAAGACTCATCATGGCTAAGGTGCTGAGGTGTTTAGAGTAAGGCGTCTTCGAGCACCGATACCCCTGTTGTGGCTTTACTTAGTTTAGGAGCTTGGAAGGTTCTGCTAGGACTACAATTCAAAATCAACCTCCATTGCTTAAAAATAGTGAGACGGATGTGAATAAAGCAAAGCTATGCTTGAAAATGTCAAAAGTTGTTCTACAGTTGAGAGGATAGCTGTAGCACTTGGTTTTTAAGCTAATTTTATGCCAGTGGACATTCATGTCATCCTATGAAGGGAGGTTGATTTGGAAATGAGTACAGAATAATAGTAATGCCATTCCCAGACAGAATCAGGCATGGCCAGAGACTTATGTTTCAGCTGCTGCCTTCAGGATTATCAGTGCCGGATGGGAGACCACTGACACCTATTCCCGGATTTATCCAGCGATGATCTGCTCCTCTCCTCTGGCTCTCCTGTTGCTCTGTGTACTGGCTCAGCAGGGCTCCCACCTGCTCCTGGTCATTGAATGGACTGGGACGGAAACTGGACCGTAACCATGCTCGGTACTGGAGACAAGAGGCAGAATAAAAATCCTCATTAACCACATTAAACGTCAGTGTATTAAAGCCAAACAATGTTACAGCATTTACTGCTGCTCTGAATATACATCTTAAGATGGATACCATATACACTAGACTGTTCATTAGGTACACTACTTGTACGCTACACTAGAACGCATTCTAATGTAACAGTTTGTAGTACTATTGAATTGTGTTGTGTTGTACCAACACAACCCACGATTTGTACTATTTTAACAATCCCATTTTAGTCAACAATTAATTGATTATTTCAATCTAGTTTAACTACACCACAAACTAAATCCTCCAAAGTATGATACAGTTGAATAACCACCTTAAATACAGTCATGGCAGGGGATTTAGTGCAGGGGTGTTATATTAGAATGTGTTAGTTTTCACTGTGTTTCACCTACATCCACTGTGTCTAATGTTTTGTCAAGTGAGTGTAAATTTACTATCATGACAGGATATTTCATTTTTTTTTTCCCAGTTTGTATAATGTTCTAAACATATGTCACACGTCACGTCTGACAGAACACATGTAAAGATCAAAAATGGTCTGAGAGTGATTTCACTTTGTTATATAGCATGCACTTCAAATGAAGGAAATGAAGGTGAAACAGGCGTCCACATTCACCAGTCCGTTGGTAAATGTGGATGTTGGTTCACCTTCATTTTCTTGAATTCAGTTCAGCACGTGAATCTTCAGGGCCTCGGTCACAGTAGCGGCCTACATTTGACTGTCATCATCTGTGCTTCATGGAGGGAGTTTGTTCGTACCTGAAACATTTTCACACCAGCCCAACCCAAACCCACAACATAGTCCTAGTGAAAGGTACACAGTATTTTGTTTAAAGCGGTAGTCAGTTGAGATGGTTGCACGTATTGAACCATTTGGTGTGAAAAGATTTCTCTCTTTTTCGCCCTACAGTCCATTCTGTGGTTTCAAAAGTAGATAACAATATGAGAGTTTGGTGGGATAACAACACCTTCCTTGTACCCTGGTCTGATCACAGACAAGTCTGAAGACAGACTTGCAGCTGGTGAGCTGATAGTAATAGACAGTAGCATTGTAATTTGTGTGTAAAGGTAATGATTCATATTCATCATAATCACATCACAGTCATATTTTAATTATGTTCTGCAGCCTTTCTTTCAAGTATAACTATACCGATATTGTGTGCAATACATGATTCTTAATGAAATTTACTGAAGTGAAAGTCACTCTAAAAGTAATACACTAATCTTCCTAATTTTAGTGTTCACACTCATCATTAAAACCAAACAGTACAGGGTTGACTCATAATGTCAACACAAGAGTAGAAATGAATTCACATATCATGTCGGTATGAAGATAACATCGATCAGGAGGCTGATAAGACAGCCTTGCTTAACACCTGAAGTCTACTGTCATTGTGTCATCTTGAAAAAGAATCTCGTAAAAAGCCACAGAGTGCTTTCAAGTGTTTCACATGGTAGACAGACTGAAAGTATTAAAGTATAAACTCCATCAAACGATGAGAGGATGACAGTGCAATCAGATAAGGCTTCCCCAGTTTGCTCAAGTCACAATATAAAGGTTTAAACAAAAGGTCAATTTGAGTACAGTCTCAAGATTATTGCTATGGATACTTGCTTCAGCATAAAGGCAGTAAGACACTTAATGTTGCCACAGTCAGATCTTCTTAAGTAAAATTACGTTTTGCTTCTCAGGGCTTCTTAATAACTATAACAGAAAAGCATATGGAGATCATATTTGAAAATGTTTTCTTCTTCTTCCTTTGGTAACTTTGTTAAAGACAGTTGTGTCTGCATGGCCTGCACACTGCATTATATTTCACGTGCCTTTTTACCATGATGCGGATCCAGTACACAATGATGTTACAGAGACATTGAAGACAGAAGTCGTAGCCTTCTATAGTCTTCACTTTCTATCTGAGAATGATGTGGGAAAATCACAAATACAGAAAACCCATTTCCCCTTAAATCCTCGAAATCCGTGCAAGGTCTACAAACAATGAGCAATTTTTTTCAGTCATGTTGTGTTGCAAGATGCTGACAGTAATGCAAAACACGTGATGAGCAGTACCAGGCTAATGCAATCCCAGCAAACCCCCTGCAGTTCCCCTTCTCTGCTAAAGTACTATTCTACTGGGTCATTCACTAACTAAACTGACTAAACTACCTAAAGCAATGCAAAATGTTAAAGGTTTTGAACAACCACCTGCTTCATGCTTACATTACATGCATACCTGGTCCTCATATGACTCAAACATCAGGTGTTTTAAGGTTTGAACAAGTATTTTTGATAACGTACATTTTGGTACTGGAAACTTTCTGCTTTCTGTTTGAATAGCACTGAACACCCACATCTGAGCAAATTTTGGTTGCATGCAGGTATACAGTCATTGGAAGCATGGAGGCGGAAAAAACTGTGGTGACCTGAAGATACTGTAACTCGTCATATCTGATGGATGAGTAAATAAACAAAAACTGCTTTCTCACCTCTCATGCTTCAGACTACAGAATGAACTGCTAGCTACACTGGGACCGCCCAAAGGCTAAATCATCAGATGATGGCAAATGAGTGTCCAGACTGGACCGAACTGAACCAAACTGAACATAAACTCGCAAATTTGGAACCAACTAATTTTTTACTTCACACAATACTGTGAGGCTCTGAGGCACAAAAAACAAACAAACAAACAAAAAAAAACATACATTTGAGATAGATGAGTAGTCACATGACAACGCCCCTCGACAACACAGAAGGCCAAGAATCACTTGATCTGAGTCCTAAAGTTAATGTGATTAATAATATGGTCACATTAAATGCTTTCACTCCATTCTTATCACAGTATGAATCAAGTAACATGGCATTTGGATTTCATTATGGGGTGTTTCAAACACTACAGTAAGAAAAAAAATAACTCGGGTGCAGTTAGATAGTCCTACAACCAATCGGAGTCATTTAAAAATGAATCTCCTCGACACATCTTTGCCGGGGTATAATCACAGGACAACTACCGGGTTAGCATTAATACGTCCCTGCACAAATACATCTGTTCGTATATTGTACAGTTTTGTACTTTCAAGCAGCAAAATAAGTGTATTTATTTAATGAAGTGCTGCAGTTTAGTTTTCCTTTCAGTTGGAGCAGAGCTACGTCAGCTTCAACCTCTAAAGGTGACAGTTCCTGTGAAACGGACAACTGGAGTTTATTGGCTTCACAAAGAATAACAAATATACGGTGAACAATTTCAAAAATAATTCAATAGGCAATCATGAGACGACCAAGATTAACAGTTGACAGGTTAACCACAGACTACATGTGCAGTGTGATGGTTGTATGTGTCATATCCTGTAAGTGCCTGTGCATGGGGCTTAAATCACAAACAACACATTACATGCAGGTGTATTTACAGAAGTCTTACATATCATACACATACATTTAAAAATATATAGAAAACCTCAGATGATTTAAGGCTGCAATATTCAAACATTAAAAGCAGGTTGGAAGCTTTCTGTAGGACGTGTGTGTGTGTGTGTGTGTGTGTGTGTGTGTGTGTGCATTCATCTGTATGTTCTTTTACTTGTTTACCTCTGAAACTTGTGTAGTCTGGTACTCCTGCAGCTGCTGCTGGAAGCCATAGTTTGGGCCGACAAAGGAGCGAACAGCTTTGACCGCAGACAGACACTCCTCCCAGCTGTAGTGGGTGACAGTCATCAGATAGGCCACCACCATGGTAGTGCTGCGGGACACGCCAGCAAGACTGCAACACAAAGGGCACGGGGTCCGTTTCATTATTTTCCTAAAGCATTATGGTTAAAAACGTGTTTCATATCTGAACCATCATAATAGACAAATAAATAAAAAGAGGCAACCAACCTACCAGTGAACTAGGCAAGATCCACCATTCAGGCGACATTCATGGATGAAGGTGATGCACTCTTTAAAATGTTGTAGTCTAATTAAAAATCAAAATGAAATGACTTCAATTATATTACACGTATTACATTACAGTACATTTATACTGTTGTTCATCAAATCCAAACTTACTTTTACCAAGGTACAGTGGCAAAACTAAAAATGGATTACACGTTAAAGGATATGAGAAAGCACACCTTGAACTGAAACTACCGTGCTGAGGCACTAAATCTGCGTTTCAACCAAGTTGCTGAAACTATGATAATGTACCAGTTTTGACTGTAGAAACTGCAGGTTATTCTCAAATATAGTGAGAAGTCTCAGAGTAAGTTGTGGTAGTTTAAATGGATTAACACGGTTTCTAAGAAACAGGTTGGAGAGCGTTCATTCTTGTTCAAACCACTCAAAGTTGTCATGTGAGAAAAAGGTTTGCTCTGCTAAAACAGAGAGTCTGTGGTAGACCAGTGCACAGACAGGGAAGTGACTTTCTTCATTTTTGTCTATCTGCAAAATGACAGGAGTTTGCAGGTTTGATGTATTCTGTGTCTAAAAATGATCGACTGAATCATTTTAACTCACAACAAATAAGCGCCTGTCTTACGGCAAGCGGTTACAAACAGGTGAAAAGTCAAAGTGTACAGTATAAGGTCACAGACATGAATACAGCACAGCACAATGAAGTGCAACTGCTCCCCAAATATCCTACTTATTCACTGTCAGGAAACACTGATGTTTTGCATAATCAAGCTGCAGGGCTGACAGCACTGTCTCCTGAGGAGCAGATGCTGGTTACTCAATAGCAGACAGAATAACAGACTGGGGCTAAAATAGATTGACTGTCACTTTTCTTCTTTCCTTCTTCCTGAGATCCAAACTCTTCTTTAAAAGATGTCTCCTCAGCACTTTGTTCTGTCTTCCTAGCACAGAGGTTTCCGGTAGACTTGTTTAATATGCAGAAAATTAACTTGTGACAAGGATTTGAGGTTTTAACCAGCAGAATATGGAGAGCATTTCTGCTTCAGAAATAAGATGTCATATTAATGTGTAGCTGAAATGCAAAAAATAGCTGCTCTGTGGTCTCTGGTGTTAAATGCTAAATTTTAACACTATAATATATAATCATATTATGATTAAATATACAACATTAGTTAAAATACACTGTGTTGGACATGGAGACTTATCGCATTAATGCACATCTTGTTTTGGAAATGTTGATGCAAATAAGTTTACACCTTCATGGTCAATGCACACTGTGCATTGACCATGAAGGTCCAAAGCATAGTTTTCATACAAGAGTTCACAAAAAAAAGGAACCTCTTGCTCTTTACAACACCTACATATAAATAACATTTAAAGCAATTCCAATTAACTTGTCACTGCACTGGCTGGGAATTCTACAAAACCCTGACAAATAATCCCGCAGCTCTTAGGGAAATATATTCTGTCAGGCTACTTATCACCCACTGATACAACCTTAACCCTTGTTAGAGTCTGAGGTTGGCTGTCATTCCAGTTATCTTCATACATGATGAAGCCTCTTGAGACAGTAACTGTGCTTAGGGCTATCTAAATGAACCTAACCTCTTTACATTGAATTGTAAAATACAGACGCATGTTTTATGGAAGTTTTTCAGACAGCTTCATACCAGTACAGAGCAACCACTACAGTTACTCCAGAAAAAAAATACAGAAAGACAATCCATGCTGTGTACCTTACACGTGGGAGGGGCCATTAGACCTGACCATAGGGGCCCCAAGATGATGGCAAGCATTGTGGGGCGGCAGTTGGCCTCACCCTCCCATCAGTCAGACCAGTGATTGTGACAGAGGGGGTTTATTAAAGCCCTGGGTGGTCGAAGCAAAGAGCCAGATGTCACACTTAGGTTTCCTTCCTCTGCTGCCTGAGGGAAGGACGCCTGATTGCGACAGTGGAGGTCAGACACCTCCACCCCAGCCCAATCAGCAACATTCAACCAACCACTAAACCTCAATTCTCATTAAGTTACACTTCACCCAGTTTGGTTTTCTTTTTTTCTTTTTAACTAAAACAAAGCTGGATAACCACAGTGACTGTAGAACTCAGTCATGCTGAGATTTCTGGGAACCAACAAAAGTAAACTTTTTTCAGCTGTCAGCAAGGAACTTCAGATGCATGGCATAATACACATATTTATGCAATCCTTCCCGAGATCCCACCTCTATCTGTGCATGAACCCTGACCAACTGTAGAGGGCGGCTCTAAAAACAATAACCCCTCCCTAGCTCCAATACAGATCCCAAGTCAGTCATGAGCTGGGGTCGCAAGACATAAGACCACTCCGTTGCATTAATGCTCAAACTGCAGAGCATGACTGATGCTTTGTCTTTATTTTGTGCAGCTAGTGTTACATGAGGTTAAAGGATCATCGCTTTTATGACTAATGAGTTGTGTTAGCAGCCGCTGCATGGGTGGAGGAGTTGCTCATGCCTCTTTCAACACTGACTGTGCCTACTGAAGGACAGTGACACATAGGAGAAACGCACACACTCTCATACAAACATAGACAGTATATCTTGATGTGAGAGTTCAGTTCACTTGGCTGAAACTGCTAGCTGAATCCACTTCATATAGCTATATTATGAGATCATCGTAACTGAAATGAACAGGTCATAGGTCATTTTGACCTTTAAAGTGCTTCTTGAATAAGAAACTCACATTTCAAATTAACCAAGACACAATAAGCAGTAAATACTAACAGGATTTTTTTTTTAATTCAGATTTTGGCTGGTCCTCATTTTCTCACACTGCTTTAAAGGGTTCAAAATGTTAGATGGTTAAGACTAAGGTTAGGGTTGAGGCTAAAATTGGGTTTTGGTTAGGTTTGGTGGTGTCATTTATTTGTGATCATTCAGGTTAGGGCAAAGGGCTAGGGGATGCATTATGTGAGCGCATATCCTCACCAGGACAGCTATACAAATGTATATGTATATGTGTGTGTATGTGTGTATTTGTGTTTACTCACAGGTTCTGGTTGGAGGCATCAGCTGCATGAATACAAAGGTACGTCATGTCCTGTAAAATATTCATAACAAACTATGGATAACTGAAAGCAAAGTGAAGAATATAGATCATATTATTGCCCCTAAACTAACTGTCCCACACTCAAGCACTTACCTGGTAATTACACCAGATTTGAACAGCTAAAGAAATTATAAATTATTACACTATTAGCTCCTATCTCTATACACATGTGTACCGAAACCCTAAAACAAAAATCTCTCTCTGTCAGTAAAGAAAACCTGTCTTGCTCCAACCATGACTCATCACCACCCCCTGCTGGCTGACTTAATAAATTACATTGCAAAAGTCATAATCATACCAAAACCATCTGGAAATTTTCCTCAGAACTAGTTTGATTCATAAAACTTGTTATGAAGACAAACAAAAACACCAGCCAACATGGATTTCCCCACTTACCTCAAACACAGGCTTAGCATTATTGTACACAGACAGGATATGGGTGATGCCATTCTTAGACAGACTTTCCCTGTTTTCTGAATCTGAGACATGGAAAAAGTAGGGGATAGATCTCATCACATTTTTACACAAAGCAAACACACCAACAACTATATCCAGCCACACTGAAAGCAGCCGCTAAGGCAGGTCTGAGAGCCGTTTACTACCCTGCAGCATGTTTTGGTATAGTTAGGCCTGGGGTAACTTGCTCCTGTCACTTGAGCTAATCTTAGCCATTATACTCAGGTCATCATTGAGGCAGCTAAAGTTAGAGCCTTGCAAATGCCTGATTAACTGGGGAAGAGGTTGTGTCAGGCTAGGGAGTGTTGCACTAAAGACTGCAAAACCTTAAGTAAAGCAACACCCTCTAGCTTTTTAATTATCCTTTAATAACCTTTAGTTTTGCATCCTTTTACAATGAAATCTATGTTTGGCAGAAGGCCAAATTTCAGCAAAAAAATAAATAAAAAAAATCTCAGGATTGAAAGTTGAACCTATATTGTCAAATCATTAGGCACACTAGTGAAAGCGAATACATTTGAATGCATGTAACAGTCCTGCTTCATGACTGTTAGAGTGTTTAGTTTATGTTGAAAAACAGAGTCAGAAAGGTGATGATTTAACTGTCTGATTATTTTGGAGGATGTCGATTGTGATGCTGTTAAACTGGATTAATTTAAACGAAGGTGTTTTTTGTTATTCAGCCTATCCCACCGACTAAAACGGAACTGTCAAAATAATAAGCATGTGTCGGTACAACACAACACAATTCGATAGTACCACAAATCACAGCCTCCGCAATGAAAACACAGTTTAATTAAAAGGTCTGGGTTATTATAAAGAAATGCTGAATACCATAATCTTCAAGACTCTTTATTAGAATGCATTCGCCCCAACTGGTGTACCTAATCAACTGGTAACCGAGTGTAACTACATATGTATCTATGATAAAAATAAGCCATATATATAAGTACAGCGAGATCCAGATTCATTATTTCACACTAAATATGGACTGATTCATTCATTTCACTCTCAAAATATTTAAATACATTAAAATGCCAATAAAATCTAACCCTCTTTTAAGAATACTAGTGGTAAAATATACTATCACTTTCCCACGTCTTCATGTATTTGTAGTCTATAATGGCGGCCTCAAGCCTTATGTACTGAACAACTGCTGTATCCAGTTTAAAGCATCAAATCAAGTTACATGTTCATCTTACCTCTTATGTTCCCGAGGTAGAGCCCATCAACAACCTGTGAAGCAGCAGTCACAGACATGTTACATTACGATTTCATTACACTTCAGCTTCCAGGACTTCACTTGAGAAGAACAAGCGCTCCGTGTCGAGTCAGATTGGATTTAGGGCTTAAAGCTTAAGAACCAGCTACCAGCAAAGAAAACGCTCCCTGCAGCCATACATGGCCTGAAGCACTGATGCATGATTGTCAGGACGAAGTGATGAGAGCCTGCACGCCTTTGGTAACAGAACCATGACAAAGAGGCAATAGTTGTCTAGAGGTAATTAAGAGCTACATGGGCGTTATAACATTTTGAATCAAACAACCTGCTGTGATAATTAAGAATGGATACAAATAAGAATTCACCTGCAAATTATTTTAAGGGAGAAACAATGTTGTTAAGAGCTATCCAAATTTTTTTATTTTTTTTATTCACTGACTAGTTTTGAGATTTTGGGCTAAATCAACATGGAAGGTTTTATCTGTTAGCTACAATAATTGTACAATAATTTCTAGGCCAGTAAGAAAAGAAAAGTACTCATTTCACTTGAACTTGAACATTTTGGTTTTAACAGTAAATTATTCATTGTGGCAACAACTATTTAATAAAATTAATCAAAATGAATTGGTAATTTTGATTTCTGTGCATTATAGTAAGTGTGCCTGTGTCTTTGTGTAACTGTGCTTAGCTGGGTACACTGACCAGGCATAACATTATGACCACCTTCCTAATATTGTGTAGATCTCTTGTGCCTCCAAAACAGTTGTGACTCATCAGAGAATGGACATGAGACTTCTGAGGGTAATAGAATTTTGTGACGGGGGACCTTTGGGTCCTATGGCTTGAGGAGAGGGGCCTCTATGGGTCATCCTGCAGATACTTGATCAGTTTAGGATCTAGCGAATTTGGAGGCCAGGTCAACACCCTGTGCTGTTCTTCATGTTTTATGAGTAGTTCCTAAACCGTTTTTGTGTGTGTGTGTCTGTGTCAGGCTGCATCCTGCTGGGGATGGCTGCTGCCATCAAGGAGTGTCATTGCTATGGGGTGGGTGCTGCATGTCTAAGTAACATTCACATGACTGCCAGGTCCAAAAGTTTTCCAGAAAAACATTGTATTGTAACAAGATGGTCAATGTCATTTACTTCTCCTTCTAATGTTGTAGCTGATCGGTATATGTGTGCTTGTGTCAAGCAACTGTCAAAAACATTTGGTGCCTGCCTTATTTCACCTACCTCCAAGAATAATTATGAATCACTAATTCAATACCAGCAGTGGAATTATTCTGAGATCAGATGTCAAGCCATTTTTTACATAAATTGTTTATTTTTTATCTTAAATCAAAATGTTAGCTGTCTTGTGTATTAAAACGTCTACACTACTCCACAAACCAAAACGTGACGTGATTGACTAACGTTGACTAGCGGACGCAGGCGTCAACCAGCTAGGCTTTGAGGAGTTTTACCATAAAAAAACACACACAACATAACGCTACAACAACAAAAGGAAAAAAACAACAACAAAAACACAGCGTACCTTGTTCATTCCATTACCCATGATGACTCCGAGTTTACGGCGAGCTACAGCACTTTAATGTGTTGAATCGCTATGATATGTTAACATGGACTTTGCATCCAAAACACGAGGCTGGACTGAATGACTTCCGGCTCATAAAGCTGCGGATAACCTTCCCTTCGGTCGCTAAGTTCGCCTTGTATTCGGCAGCATTATTATATTCAACTTATGTGCCAAAAACGGTGGAATTCCTTTCAGCCCTGACCTCCTCTCAGCTCCAACAACAGATCCGTCATGCCGTACCGTCTTCCGGATTGTTTTGACGTGAAACAACAGCAGCTGCGTGCTCATCCGGTAAGTGACGTCACCACAGCTGTCCTTTACCCATTCTCCCTTTTTCACAGGGAATACTGAAAAACTGATAAAATCCTCCTCCAGTCCAGGATTTAATGAGGAAACCACTGATTACACAGGAGGGATCAGATAGGAAATAGCAATACTCCCACTTTAAGATCCCTCCTCTACGTACAGCCCAACAACTGTATACTTTATAGTGTTTCGTTCATTAACATCACAACATACAATGTTTTGTCACTGCCAATTTGATTTAAACAAGTATCAATGTCATTGTAAGTCACAGATAACAAAAAAGGTGCCAATGCACTGTATGCTCATGGTGATAAGTTATTTATACTGAAATGCTCCCAGAACTATAGCCCATAAAAATGTAAAACTATATCATATTACATTGAGCAAATGAGCCACTTTAAATCAAATAACCTTATCAAAATGTATGTCTTTCTCTCCTGTATTACTGACCATTCAATGCAAAATCATGTACACAAAATTGAAACAAGTTTTAATTCATTTAACTGTTTTTATTTTTATTTCTATGTTACACAAAGACCATAGGAGGAAGTGATCTTCCAAAATGCACAGACTGAGGTAATGTGGACAACTGATAAATACAGAAATATAAGTTTTTCTTGTCTGCCTTTATCTTCAAGTGTGTGTTGTTGGTCCTCTGGGTCTGTTACTTTTTCCACTGCTTGTTTTCGTAGTCCCACTTGGCTGAGAAGCCCTCCACTGGGCTGATTCTCATGTCCAGCATCCTCTGCAGCTCCTTTTGCTTGTACTCGGGATCAAATGTGTGTGGGACAGGTCCATACACTGTGAAGAGAAAACAAAATGTGTCAAGCGTAAATAAACTACAGAAACCAATGTAATCCTCCCATCCATATCTGAGCCTATAACATGAATACTATGGAAGATGCCATTTTAACATATTTACCATACTTCCTCTGCCACAGCACAACCAGGCCAGTGATGCCAATGAAGGCAAAAATCCCTCCAACCACAGACTTCCACTCTGATGATCTCTGGTTCATCTCAGCAAAGCTCTGGTTGAAGCTGATGCGGTACACTAAGGATTGGAAACACACAACTCTAGATGAAGGTTGTAGAACACAAAACATTACTACACATACTACTTAAATATGTGCTACTTATAAAATCTGTAAGGACATTAGTGCATCACAAGAAAAAAATATTTAGAGTTATAAAGCCTTACAAGCAATCTTCTCATCACTGGAGAGTGCAGCCCAAGAGCCTTTCTCCTTCTCCTTCAGGGACTTCTGCTCAGGACTCAGATTCTGCACGTAGCGGATATCTGGGAGAGGGCTCTCCCGCCTATCAAAGTAGACAGGTAGAGAATATTCCTCCACCTTAGCAACACCTACAGGGGCAGGGGGAAAAAAGTCTCATCAAATTACTTGACAACTACTGTACTGAATGCATTCATTCATTCATTCATTCATTCATTCATTCATAACATTCACTTGTAACCTTAAATAAAAGACAAGGCACAATCTCAGATGAAGAAGATTCGTCCCAGAGTCAATGTTGTCTACTGTGAATATATGGATGCTGGTAGTTGGAACTCACTGTGTCTGAAGTATTCCTTAGTTTTACAAATATATTCTTTGTCTGAATTCAACGTAGGTATTGTGAATTCTTTGTTATGGTGGATAAAACTTTAGGTGCACAGTGTCAGAACATCACAGTCATTTAAACTTTTCACAAAAAACCCAAGTTTAATTATGAGTGAATTAACAGGTAAACTAATTCTAATGAAATAACAGGTTTGGTTGAGGATGTTGTGCTAACCCATGAAATTAGATGCTGTGGCGTTCAGCCATCATGACCATGTCATTATGTCCCTTGATGTTTCCTCATATAAGAAGATACAAGCCAACAAAGCGACTCTGTAAGAATAAAATGTACGCTCTTTTTTATGTTCAATTTTATAATGAGTTTGTATTCAGATAAAAGTACTTGATGGCATATTACAATAAGCAATGAAACACCTGAAATCAGTGGTATTCCTGATGGCTGGAAAACATGTTCACAGGTTGAGAAGCTGATAATAATGGGGCAGATACTGATAAGAGCTGTTCCTTAGTGCAAACCTGACTTTCATTAAATGATGGAAACGTGTTTGAAAAAGTGATGTTTATATGATGCAAGTAAACAGCCTTCATGGCAAGGGCATTCAGAGTTACATTTTAAATTCTAAAATAAGTGACGTTGGATTCTGAAAGATCACACGGAATTTATACATGGAACAGGTTGCATCTGTTGTGATACCATGAGTCAGAAATAGAACAGACGCATTTCATGTTATGTTGTACGTACCATGTCCTCCACGTACACAGACAGATGTGGAAATGGCACGCTTGCCAATAAGGCTAAGGGCTCTTGTGGCCAGCATTCTGTGGGAAAGATCATATAAGAGATATTAATAAAGCCACACTGGAAAGATTTTCACAATCTCTATTCAATTATATATTTTTTAATCCTACAATTTTAAAGTAAGCATGAAAAATAATTCATTTTATCAACGGTGCATACATGACAAAAATAACTGAAACACACTGCAGGTAAAAAGTATCAGAAATAGTGGGTTTCTCAACAACAGCAAATATTAGGTTTCCATTGTCGTAAATTGTTATACTTAAAGTCATTTTGCGTTTTCAAAATTAGAATATGTAATTCACACAAACAATAATTCACTCCATGCATTGTACTTTTATGCGAGTTCATTTGTCATCGTTAGGTCTATGCGTCCAGTCCAAACGAAAGAGATCTGTGTGCACGGCAATGCTAGCTAGCATTAGCTACAAACACAAGGTCATTGCGCGAGGGAAAAAATAATGACCGAGACGCTAGTTTCTAAGGGACAACACTACACTATTCGCCATTCCCCAACCAACGGAGACTGCATTGGTGGTGGGTCACTGAAACATTCGCTTTTGGCACATCACATCTACCTCTTGAGGCTAACGACAGCTACCCGGAAAGTAAGCACGTCCTAGCTCCGGTAGGCTCGCACAAAGTCAATGTAAGGAAGTGCTTATTTCGATATAAAATACTTGGTCAATCTGGGTCAGTCTTTACACTTAGAGTGTATAAACTGTCAAAGCAATTATGAGGTAAACTACGATATATTTTGATAGGGTTAGATAGAAGTCGAAGATAATAAAAAACATACGACCTACTGTCTCTTCCTTGGTCTTGTCCGCGGATGCTATCAAGGGAAGTGTGGGTGACCGAGAGCGGAAATACGCAAATTGTGCGACACATGACGGAAGATAGTCTCGATTTTACGACATTTCTGTCCTGTTTTGCAGCACCACCGGTGGTACAGAAACGAGTGGAAGGTGGAAGTAAGATTAGCCCTTTGGTTTGGACACCGAGTTAAACATTTAGCATATAAAGCTAGCTGTGAGTTGTGATATATACGAAGCTTACATGAGCTCGTCAGAAAACATTGCTCCGACCTCATATCCTGTCAGTAAGGTGACTGCTGAGGTAGATATCTACTTTTCTCCGGGCATGATAAGTGACGATAGCTAACGGTAGCAGGCAGCAATCCCTCCTCGACGCGTGAAGAGCAACTCAACTACTTTGGCAGGAGCTGTCGTTCCTTTGCTGTTTTTCGTATAAACATGCCTATTCAACTGACAAGCCAGGCTTACTGTAAAATGCTTTTACATGCTGCCAAGTATCCCCACTGCGCCGTGAATGGACTGCTGGTGGCAGAAAAAACGAAGGAGAAAAAGAAAGACAGCCACAGTGATCCAGTGCTGTGTGTGGACTGTGTGCCTCTGTTTCACGGCACTCTTGCTCTTGCTCCAATGCTAGAAGTAGCTTTAACGCTGGTAAGTAGACATCAAGGAAACTCTTCACTAGGTTTGTTGGGTGGGCCTGGTTATTAATAAATGCAGTCTTATGTAGCATGGTGATAAAACATGAGTTTTTGAAGTAGTAACTGGGGTTTTCTACAATGGTCAGTATGCAGGTTGTGGGGCTGTTAAAGTCCACGGCATTACACCACCAGGTGTATAATATTATTATTAGTCTTTATTAGGTACACTAGGGAAATACAAATACATTCTAACACAACCGTACAGTGTTAAATTCTATCTTCATTAATGTTATGAGATGGTAAAACAACAGAGAGAGCTGTTGATTCAACTGTATTTTCATTTTGGAGGCTGCGGTTTGTAGAACTATTGAATTGTGTCGTACTGACGCACATCTCCTTTTAGTCAGTGGGTTAGGCTAAATAACAGAAATTAAAAGGTTTAACGGCACCACAAGCTACATCCACCAAAAAGATGGTGGAGCTGAATCACCACCTTTCTTACACTGGATCAGCGTGATGTGAGTGTGTAGTAAAGACTGGACTCAGTGTCATATTCACCTCTCCATTTGAAGAACTGCATTAATGGCGTCACAGACTGCACCTCTGAAAGTGACAACGAAGTTCAATCAACAGCTCTGTGAAGCAGTTGTAACAAAAACTGAAGTTTTCACATTCACTCGGCAACATGTACCCAATAAACCTGCAGCTGAGCGTAGTTTCATGTCTGTTTTTTTCCTGTTAAACGTTAAACTGATCTGTTCAGCTTTCATTCTCTCTTCACATGTTGCCTTCACACCCTCGTGCTGCAATCTCAGATTGATACTTGGTGTAAAGAAAATAATTACATCATGGCCGGATATTATCAAGCCAATGAACGCACAAAGGATTCAAGGTTACACACTCCGTTTTTCCATCGATAATAAACCATGCTATACAGCCTACTCGGAACCCCTTGCTGATATACACAACATTTTTGGTACTTTTGCTTTCTCTAGACCCAACCAAGTTGCAGAAAAAGTGGCTGCCAGGATTTCTGAGAACTTCAGCGACGCAGCAATTGTTATGGTAAGAGTAAATAATTTGGATAGAAAATGATAGATTATATGTTTCAAATAATATATTAATCAGGGTAACACAAAAGCAACAATGATAGCTCCACGGTGGTTTTCACATAGAGAACGTTTTTGCAAAATTATGGCTACCTGGAAAGTGGTAGCAATGTTATTAATGAAAAATGTTCTAATAATACTCTATAAAATACTTTTATTTTTAGGTAAAACATGCAAAACCCTGGTCTGTAACAATTACCTTAAGATCCTATTGGCCACTAAATCCTTTGTAATGTCTGTGTTTATTTGTTTTTCCTGCAGGTGGACAGCAGTAGACTAACAGTGAGTTGTTTTGAGCCCATTGTGTTTATCTATGATCATCATGAAAACAAGTGGAAAAGCAGAGAAGTAACAACGTAAGTGCCTCAGTGTTGATGTCTGTTTGGCTATTAGGCCTGTATAAACACACTGTATAGTTTAAATGTGCACCTCAGTCACACAAGCTCACTGTCTTCTCCCAGTAACTTAAATATTGAAGTATCTAAGGTGATGTTTTTGTATCTTTCAGTGACTCTTTTGAGGACTGGAACGAAGCACAGAAGATCACATCTGCTCTGCTCGAGGGCAAGTCCTATGAGAACTTGATTGACTTTGACAATCACTTGGATGATCTCAGGAACGACTGGACCAACCCTGTGATTAACAAGTCCGTCCTGGATCTGTGCTAAGACCTTCAAATCCGCGTTGCTGCCATTTCAGCGTGCATGATGCTACTTATTTTGTAGCACAGGAGAACAAAAATGCTTCCATCAAAAGGTTCCCGCACTGACGGGAACTTGCGGAGCACTGACCAGATGGGTCTCTAAAGGGCAAGCGCCACATGTGCATTGCTGTCCTGTATCCACCTTTACAAGGTGATACTAAGGTGATGAAGGCAGTTCCATTTTTGAATGCAACTTAATTATTATTTTATTTTTTTTTGCAACGGTTTGTCTTTATTCATAGTTATGTGCAAAAAGTTAAAATCTAAAGTATTTGATCTATATATTTCTTCTTAGCCACAAAGAGATCAAGTTCTAAATTATTGAAACATTTGGTAAAGATTGTACTGCTGAGATATGATGTAAAAATATATTCTTTATTAAATTTCTAGTTTAAGCTCTCAAACTAAGTTTGTAGGCAGTTTAATGAAAACAAATAAATGATTGATGAGATAGACCTAGAAACACAGGAACCTTAACGTTTTGTTCTATTTTACTGTACCAACCTGTCTCTGCAGCTACACCAGCAACAACAAAGGGATGGTTGACTCAAGAGCTTTGACTTGTTGTTGATTAATGCTTACACAGATGTATCTGAAATGCATGTCTCTCGTCATTGTTGCTACCGCGCTGCTGAATGTCATTCTAGATGATATACAGTATGTGTGTTCAGAAATCTGAATCAGATCCCAGGAATGTGTGAATTTAGTTTTGTCCAGGATATCTGTTTAAAGAATGAGGTAATATTATGTATTTTTACTTGATAATTACTTTTAATTGATAAATCTAAGTCCATCTATTTAAAAAGCAATTTTTTTTGTCAGACATTTTATGAACTGAATGTAAAATGAAAAAGATTTTCTGAAAGGATCCTTGCTGTTTATGTCATGTGTGAAATCGTTTTTCTGTGTGTCTTATACCACTGCCTTGACATTGCCTTGACCCAACTACAGGGTTTGCAGCTTCATTGTTTAGTTTGATATAGTTTAAAAGCGGCCTACCAATGGTTCCATTAATGTCTTTGCTGCTTTATCAGTAGCATGTGTGTCAGGGTCTTGGGGTACTGTTAGCAGGTGGAATGGAGAACAACATGAGAAGCATTATATATGTCAGTTTGCAGAACAACATTTGTAATAAAAAAAACTTGTACGTACTTAACATTATAAAGTAGAACGGTAATGGGTAGAATATGTTTTTAATGACAGGAGGAAGTTGCATTGTTATTAAAGTAATTGCACATACCTTAAATGTTATCTTTTTTAAGTGTAGACACTGTGTTGATGTGCTTTTATTCAACTTTTTCTTATTAACCTACCAATGACTTAAGCCTTTGTGACAACACAAAACCAGCCAGAAAGAGGAAGATAAGAACTTTTCAGATCTATGCCTGAACTGACAAGTTGAAGATTTGTTACTGTATTCAACGTCCCTGTAAGATTGTTTGTTATTGGAACACTGTAATTCTAAAATGAAAAGTAACTGATTACAATAAGACCATTACTGTAGCATCTCAGACATTTTTTTTTTTTTTCCCCAAATTATAGTGTCTGTAAGGTAATTTATTCTTACCTATTTTTTTTTTTTTTTTTTTAGAAATCTTTTGTTTTTGTATATTTTTACATGAGTACACAATTTATCATCGATTTTACAAAAAAAATACTATTTAACATAAATGTTGCTTTAGGAATAATGATATAATGATTCAATTCTGAAACCTAATATTCTGCACAACAAGTACTTTGTACATTTTATAGTTCCACTGCAGTTTTCTGTGAATAGGTAGTTTGGACTGCAATACATTGCCTCTAAATAACTAGAAACTTACATTAAGAATGCTTTTGGAAAAAAAAAAAAAAATGAAAAAAGCCAGTTAACAAAGTCACAAATACTTTAGTTTTAAAACAAATGTCTTTAACAACCGCTAGTACAATAAAACAAATATTAGTTGAAGTTATCTGGCTGGACTGGCACTTCGTGTTTAGCATTTTGGGGGGAATTAATATAAAAAATCCGCTACCATTATCAGGAATAAGTGGGTACAGAAGAGTAATGAATGAATAATATAAAAAATGAGGCTACAGCGAGTGATTAAAAGCTTTGGCTTCAAACACCTGCACTATTGTTCAGCACAGCAGTATGGTCCAGTATTAAACAATTTTAGAAAACTACAGCTGTTCCAGAGTAAAGCAACATGTATGGCTCTTTTATGTGGGCTGCCAGCCAATGTTAATAAAATTAACGAATGTCAAAGTCAGCGAAGTGACTACACCGAAACATTAAAAAATAATTAATTGATATATTGAAATAATAATACAACATATATGAAAAAAAAATAGTGATACTTGGTTGTGTCGGAGTCTGTCCAATGACTTGTGTTGTTAGCGTGTTGTCGCCGTAGGTACTAGTTTTAATGTGAATGTGGTAGACATATGTACCCGCTTCATCTTCCCTAACAGCACTCCATCCATCCATACTGCCGCCTAGTGGCGCACTTGGTCACATGCCCCTATCTTCCTTCCGGTACAGACAAGGCAGAAAACGAGGGTATAGACATTATCATCATGACTCCTGACGCGTCAATAAGCAGCTTTCACACTACACATGTTCTCAATATATGTACACAGGAGGCCAACGATAACATAGAAACAGACAAAAAAATTAAATACACATAACGTTAAACAGTGCTAACTCACCGGGAGCGCTCGCTCTGTGTTGTCGTATTTCCTGTTCGTGACGAAGCTGTCTCCTCCTTGTCTTCCGTGTAGGCTCGTGCAGCCTGCAGCGCGGGAAGATTTTGCATCGAGAGAGTGAGGGAAGTTTAAGAAAACAAAACAACAAACAGCCATGGATCCTTCCGAAGTCGAGTTCCTCGCAGAGAAGGAGTTGGTTAAGATAATACCGAATTTCAGCCTGGATAAGGTCTTCTTGATCGGGGTAAGTAAGGCTTATTTGACAACACGTTAAACTGTTAGCTTTACACCAGGTTCTGAGAACTTGACAACTTTACGTTAGCCGTATTAGCACAATAGTTAGCATACACTAACCCGTACGATGTTAATGCATTAAGTCAATCGCACAAGGCTCATGTTAATATTGCTGCTGAATGAATATATTCATGCTCTGTGTAACAAATGCTTCATAACAAAGTGAGCGCGTCTCTGTCCTCAGGGTGACCTGGGTCCCTTCAATCCCGGACTGCCTGTTGATGTCCCTGTGTGGCTGGCTCTAAACTTCAAACAGAGACAGAAATGTAGAATTGTTCCCCCTGACTGGATGGATGTCGGTAAAGTTGGAACACGGGCCCTCACAGCCCATGCCTTGTTTGTCATGTTTGAAAACATTACCTTTGTGTAAACTTTTTAATCAGATCATTTTTGTAGCTTATCCTGCCTTCTTACAACTTTTGCATGCAAGTGATCTGAATACATTAAATCTACCCTGGGAATATTTTTTCAGGTTTGAATTAGAGAAGTGATGATTGAATAAAACTATTTCTGTTTAGTTAAATCAATCTTAGTCGTTGTATTGTTATTATTACCATTAATAGTAACACTTTAACAGGTACTTGTGCCTGTATACGAGCATATGTCCTAAACAGATTCTGATTTATTTCCTCTGGATATGATGTGGCATGTTGTTGACTCTTTGCTCCGATGTGCAGAGAAACTGGAGGAGATGCGAGATCTTGAGAGAAAAGAGGACACCTTTACGCCTGTTCCCAGTCCTTACTACATGGAGCTCACCAAATTGCTGCTGAACCAGTGAGTCATAAAAACTGCATCAGTCCTAATGTACAAATGCCGTCGGCTCATGGTGTGTCTTGTCCAACCTCATGTTGTCATTTGTGCTATTTCCACAGTGCCTCTGACAACATTCCTAAAGCCGATGAGATCCGCACACTGGTCAAAGACATCTGGGACACACGTATAGCCAAACTTCGCCTGTCTGCTGACAGTTTCATCAGTCAGCAGGAGGCTCACGCCAAGGTAAAGCCGATCACGGGCAGTCACACTTCCTACTGTCAACTAGATATACACTTTTTAATGCTGACTGCTGCTGCATTATTTGTTTCTGCTTTGGCCTTTAGGGGGTCAGAATACTATTTTTCATCGTTTCTTCCAGATAAATTTAGCCCTAAAGAGAATTATAATGCTGATTGCTGAAATGCATCAACATTGATATTCAGTAAAAAGAACAATTGGTTAACGTGGCACCTGCTCAGCCAGGTGAGCTGTAGGAACCCCACTTAAAGTGAAGCCTCACCGCAGTTGTGCAATTCCAGTCTCCTCCCTCTGGTTGTCTGTCTCCACTGACTAGTCCGATAATGACATAAAAAAAGCCCGACTATTTTTACACTCTAAAGAGCATCTTTACGTGAACAACTCTCCCTGTGTTCATTAGCTCAAGTTAAACCATGGACCCGATTGTTTCTTAATGATTTGACAAGATTACTAGTAATTGTCATGGTGACTTGAAGAATAATTGGGTTTATCCTCTTTCCTTACTACCTAACTGTCATATTAAGATAGAGTAGACAGAGTGGCAACACTTTAAGATCCACCAGTTTTACATTTACAAGCAACCTTAAATGCCCTATAAAACACTGCACATTAACAGTATTAGCCCTCTAAATGTTGTTAACAGCCACTTTATTGTGATTTAAATCCTTAAATGTTAATAGGGGGCTTGAAGGAGAGCAAAAATTTTATTTTTCCACTTATTAAAAACCAAACAGGTATATGGTCTCACCCTGCTCCTGTCTCCCTACAGCTGGACAACCTGACTCTGATGGAGATCAACACCATACGAACGTTCCTTCTGGATTCTCTCAACTGCATGTACAAGCTACGCTCCAATCTGCAGCCCGGTACCAGCAAGGGACAGTTCACGGACTAGTGATTCAAAAGGGTCAAGGCCTACTGAAACTCGTTTGGATTTTGTCCCAAGAAACAGGGAAACCTTGGATTACAGAAAAGACTGTTTTCTCAGAAACTGAAAAGTTTTACTCAGCATTTTAAGGGACCATGCTTCTTCTGATGGATGCATGTGTCAATCTATACATATTTAAAAGCTTTATGTGTATCGGCTGTTAGTGATGAGTGCTTGTTTAATTTAATTGTTTAGAAATGAATTCACAGTAGATTAAAGCAGATGTCATTTCTGGACGTTTCATAATGTGACAAAATAAATGTATTTGTGGGTCCATCTTGTGTATACACTATATGTAGTCTATTTGTCCTAATTGTTTGTAATGTTGTAGAAATCACAATATTGCACTGGTGATTTGTACGTTCAATTTGCAAAATGATGGTGCGCAGAATTTCCTAAATTGTCTGTAAAGGTTGAAAGAACCGTGTCCCCATAGATCAGTTCAAACAAAGCCTCACTGCCTGTCTACTAAACCAGCACCCACAAACACACAAAGCCTGTTGATATTTAACATTTTTGCCATATTTTATTTTCTTTTTGTCGGAAAATCACAGCCATATATTCATAAATACCTAATTACTACATTCAACAAAGAATATATTACATTAACAATGAATTCAAACAAGTACATTTTAAAAACAGGATTTCACAGCATCTAGACATCCTCCACTGAGTAATGGGGCTATTGCATGGGCGTGCGTGGGTTGGAGACACAGGGAGGCTTGAGCAAGAGGCTCGCCGTACTGCACCTTCCTCCCCAGCTCATTGGCAGCTTTTACCTCAGCATGCATGCTCCCTCGCTGTTGGCTCTCTTCTGCTCTGTAAAAATGACAGACCGCACTCTGTGTTCCTCTGATCTGGCCTCATTTATTAAAAAAACAAAAAAAAACAAGGTCCTGTGGTTAAACTGATTTTGATAGACAATTTTAGTGTCTGCTCTTGACTTGGTGTGAGACATACAGTAGACACCTGGACGTAGAATGTGAAGTCCCTGATCAGACGTTAGGCGTAGAATTATGTGGACTGCAACTCATTCACATGCTCCCAAATTCTTGAGGCACTTGTAATATTGTGTATGTGTGGGACATTTGTGCTTCAGTGTTTTTTTTATTTTTTCATAAATTCACTTTTTGTATTTATTTTTTTTAGTTTCAAATACTAAAATCCTTGACCCTTTCACATCAAACTTCACTTCAGAACTGTGACTTCACTGATGGAAGTGTAATACTAGCCCAGCCTCAGTGTAGGATGAGAGAGGCAGCTTGACTTGTCATGCGATTTCCAGTCTGTTACTTAGAACATGTTGGCAACTTTGTTTAGTGGGCCGTCCTAACAATAGGGATGTGCGGGAAGGAGATGAGAAGGGTCAAAGGTATTCAGTACCAAAATTGGCTGTTCTGTTACGGCTGCCCAATTGCAACTTCACTGACAATTAACAATCCAAAATGCTATAGTTTTATTTTGGCACTATGTCCTCTAATGTCTGCTGATGAGGGCTTGATCTTGTAAGGTGTAACATTATGAAAACCGTCATTTAGTTTGAGTCAAATGTGATATAAATATCAAAGTCAAATGGAGGTCCAATGGTGGGGTAGGGAAGGGATTAAGCATCAAGACCAGTTCTTCTGCTGACTGCTTAAGAGACTCTTCATGTCTAAACGAAATAGTCAAGTGACCAAAGTAAGAACTATATATATGTGTCACTGTGGATCTTGTTGCTGCATGAGAATATCACAAGCTAACTACCAGTAGTCATGCCTGCAGCAGTGAAGCTGACCAGAGGAGAGAGGAATTAAAACAAGACACGTGTTGCTGTGAAGGAACAGGGCCGAGAGGGCAGGTCTCAGGACCTCTACGTAAGCTTTGCTGAGCTCGGAGGCCGGATGAGGTGGCTGTGGCTGGGTCTCGGCTGCGCAGTGCCAGGACAGAGTAAGAAGAGGAGTGCATCCTGCGTTCTCTCACTTAGTTAAATGTCTTAAAATGAGCTGTTCTGGCCAGCAGCAGTACAAACACTAAAAGCAAGGCTTTCTTTTCCAACCCCCCAAAAAAGCATAAACATATAAAAATGGCAGGCTTTGTCTTTTAAAAGAACAATGATTAAAGTAATAAAAACATACAAAATTCTTTTAAGTCTTCATATTATATACAATACAAGGCTGAAGCACCTTTTAAAATTCTTATTTTCAAATTATCTATTTCGAAATAAAACATTTCCTTAATTCTTTCCAAAAATGTGCATTTTCTAAGTTCTTCCCTAATTTGAACAGTTCTTCGTTGTAACACAGTACCACCAGGTAGTTCTTCAGCTTTTATTCTTAAGTGCATTTCCAGTTCAAAAGCTCATGTGGCCACTGTGATAAAATCAGTCCCAAGTGACCAGGAGCCTTTGTTTGGAGATTTGGAGCTATCAAGTCTCGTAACGACACCCCTCCGGGGTCTAGCTGCTCCCTCGTTGGCAGGATTGTCTGTGTAGCTGTGGCGGTGAGGGATGCAGGGACTGAACAACAGAGCAGCAGGGACTGAAGAATGTGAAAAGCAGGTGTGTGTCTGTTTGTTGATCTTCAGGTTTTCTTGCCCCATACTCTTGCTGATCTCCGGGTTGGCTACATTGGCACACATTAGTGGCTTGTGGTGCAGTCCCTGGCTAGCCACAATCCAAAGACTGCCTGTCCTTCACTGAATGGTCCAGTCTCCTGTGCACTCAACTAATTACTTATTCTTTCATCTTATCTAGCCAGCCATATTCTCCACTGTGGAGCCATGAGGACCTGGCCATAAAAAATAAACTCTGCGTGTCAGTCTGAAAGGGGAGGTGGCTGGGGCTTGGGGGCCATCAGATCAGTGTGTCAGGGTCACCTTGGAGGGTAGCCTTTGTAATGGCCGCCCCTCGGCCAGTGCGTCTGTGGCAGCGTCAAACACTTCCTGAAGTGCTCCAGCTCTGCTTGTAGCTTCTCCCTTTCCATTGCTAGTTTTTGTCTCTGGGTCATCAGGTCCTAAGCAACAAGGGAGGTAACAATAAATTAGAATAATTAATAAAAAAAAAACAGTAATAGGTATAGATGACTTCAAACTGGAAATCACAAAACAAAAGTATGTAATAAAGAAACATACGCTTCTTAAAAAGTGTGTCCTCTAGTTCAAAGATCAGCCACCAGCCTCTCAAATGTCGAGGATCAAACATTGCTTTACTCTGGTGTTCTTGAAACCAGTATTCAGTTTTTTTTAGCAGTTTATAATGAACCACTATCAACCATTTCTATGGACATTTCTTAAGGAACGTGTCTGACCAATAAATTCTTAACAGTTTCTGCACAGAATATTTTGGCTTTTGGACCTCTGCTACTCTCCTTATGTTTCATTGTGTCTGTGTCTTACCCCCATGGTGTGAGACAGCTGCTCAGCAGTCAGACTGAGGTTGTAGTTCTGAGCTTCTAGTCTTCGACACTGGCTCTGCAATACTTGTCGCTCCAAACTTTGCTCTATGTGAAAGAGAATAAGAGAACAAGGGTTAGAACAAAAACATGTCTTAAAGTACACCATAAAAGACATAATCGACTCAGCCTGATGGGATCTGGGTTGAACTTTATTTGAATTCATTTCTGGAACAAATGCTGATTATACATTCATTTTGCAATTAAGCGATTTGTGTGGAAGTGGATAAATACCACCCTCTAGTGACAAATTAACAATATAACAACTTAAACATCTTCACTCTAGTATCAGCAGCAACACGGTTTCATTATCACTTAGGTTTATATTTATTCTATTTGTTATATGCATTAGTCTTCATTTGTTGCAATTTGACATAAACAGTATACAACAAAAGTGCTGCAAAAGTATGAGAAGCATGAGATTTTCTAGCATCAGTATAATCACTACATTTTCACTGTGGATGCTTACCTTCAACGTATTCCTGATAGGCTTCAAATACAGACTCAATCCCCTGCCACTTAGAAACTGGGGCCTCCTCTTCCTCCTCATCCTCATCCTCCTCAGAGTCCTCAGGCCCAGATAGGTCCTCCCTCACCCCTGACGTCTCCCTGTGTATGGGCAGCGCGAAGTGCTGCCCGTTGGACTGAGGGTGAGAGTGTGCATGAGGATGAGGAAATGACTGCGCATTTGAATGAGACTGTGAGTGTGGCGGCGGTGGCCGGCCAGGGGCGCTCTGGAGCTCTGGAATGTTGTAGTGGACAGAGGACTCCTGGAGGTGGGACGACTCGGACGCCCCTGTGGCACCACCTGAGGGAAGAAGGTGATGGAGAACAAACAACCGTCATGTTTCATCCATTTTATTAGCGTAATATTATTTTTTATTTTTCAGTTTTATGTAACTACTGCTTCTAACAGTAATAACACATGAATGAGCTAAAATGCTTTTATTTTGAATATTTAAGTGTAAATGGTGATCTGATGAGTGCTTTTCACTAATTTGAACAATATGACACATTTCTTTTTTTTTTATTGAAAATGTATCAAAAGAGGAACAAATAATGTAAATCAGCGTTTGTTGCAGCCATAGAACAGTTCAAAGTAAATGGAACCTATTGATGACTTATGCTATTTAAACTGTGAAATATTTATCTATCAATACAGTGTCTGTGTGAATATTTAGCCTGTTAAGAACTGATGGACAAAGAATTACACCAGGTTTGAGAATTAGTTTTCCTTCCACTATTTGCTCACATTTGATGTCCTTCCCTACTATCTCCATGATCTTGACTTGAGACGCATACCTTTGTGTTTCTGCAGAGCCTTCTGAGTAGACTGAAGCACAGATTCATGAAACTGCTGGGCAAATTCCTCTGGGGTGAAGCTGTCCCAAGGTTTTGTGCGTCCATTGATGCTGTGAAGACCCTCTTTTGCCTGCAGGGGGAGTGGGGGCCGCAAGCTGTTTAGTAGGCTGGAGCTTCTCTTTGAGATCGGCCCCTCACTGGGCCCCCGGGCCTTGTCTGGGTAGACAGCTGGAGAAGGGGGTGCCTTTGGTCTTAATGTTTCCCCAAGGGGTTTTGGATGGCCATTGGGGGACGCTGGGCAATGTGAGGAGGGGGTATGTGGTCTGACACTGTGGTGGTCTTCTGATTCAGAGGGAGGCTGGGTAAATGCTGGATCTGCAATCATTGAGCATATGTTAGTCATGATGAGGTCAAGAAGATCCACATTACTACAGATGTAATGAAGCTATTAGGAACCATTGTCACTTTTACATTAGTTTATATTTAGATATGTTATATAAATGAACAAAACCAGTAATTCATAGATAGGAAAGTGTGGATGTTATATCATGTCTTACCAGACATCTGTGCTGGAGGGCTCTTACACAGCGGATGAGGCGCATGTCTGATGGTATCCAAGGTTACACTCTTTTCTTTAATGGCCTGAAGCAGCTCCACCACCTTTTCATTATCTAAGGCAGAAAAATGACTGTGTGTCATGCGTGTCTTAAACACCTGAAGGTGTTGTTTGAGTGCTAAGAAGAAGATGTTACTTGAGTTGGTTTAAGGGCTTAGGATACGGGTCCATCTAACTAACAGGGGTATAGCAATATATTGTGCATGTATTGTTTAATAGTTGCTGCATATAATAATATAGGGGTATGAGGTTGACATCATCATTTTTGACCCCTTTTATAATTTCCTTTGAGGCTTGAGTCAGCATGTTAATGAGAACATGTGCAAGTAAAGCAGCCAGAGCTCAGCAGAAGCAAAGCATCAGCAAGCTGTAGAGCCAACTGAGATATTACCACTATATTATAAGAGCTAAATGAGCATGCAATCAGTCTCCTTCTGTACTCTGTTAAAGAGAAACTGACTAGTTTTCAGACTAGCTTGGTGCAACAGACAGATGTGTGCTTTGTCCAGAAACATTCAAACATCTGTAATGTGAACAAAAACTATTCATAATTCTGATGTTTTCCCATTGAAGGCAATAAAGCTGGTTTCCTCAAAACACCTATTCTTTAACAATAAAGGTAGGTCATGTTTATTTTTAAGATTAGCGTCCACTAATTAACGCAGATCACAATCCATATTTAGAGAAACTGTTACACACGATCAACCATATGTACAGTGTATTAACCAGAGGATTCTAGGGGCTTCAATGTGACCAAGTAAATTAGAAGTGTGCATTACTAAAAATTGCCTTACCTCGCCTCTGCTGCACAGTGACGTGGGACAGTCTAAACATAGTGAGGAACCGCTTCTTATCCTCCAGCTCTGGTGCTCGGTCCATATCCTCAGGGGTGAAGCGCGTGCTGAGTTGAGGTGGAGGCGGAGTGCGTTTGGACTGCGAGGCAGGTGGCGAGGGGCTGCGTTCCCTAAGCATCCTCCTCCTCTTTCTTCTCTTCTGGTGCACCAGCTCGTCCCGCCGGCCCACCGTGGTCAGGCCGAACACTCCCAGAAAATCCAATTTCTGTGAAAAGTGAGTTAAAAACAATCATCTTACTACAATGTTCTCCCAGGATTTGTGTGTTCTTCAATCACATAAAAACACTGTGAGCAACAGTATGTGTTGGGAGATGTTTACCTCTGTGGAGTCATCTAGTTTAAGTGGGGGCTGCTCTGCTACTCTCCTGAGATGGGCTCTCACCTCCTCCTCATCACTCTCATCATATGAGTCATCCAGCTCATAGTAGTAACCTGCAAAAAACACAGAGGTCACTCCTGACACCCCACTTTTTAAATCCTCTAATGGGGATGGCTGTCTGATAAAAAGGATGTGGTCTATGATTTTCCTGGCATGTGAGAGAGCATGTCTAATAGTACCTTTCTCCCTGGCCTCCCTTCTTCTCTTCTCCTCCAAGTCAAGCTTGCTGACAGGCCTTCGGTGCTGATGAAGGAACTCGTCATAGATCAGCTTTGTTTCTGGACCCGTACTCAGCGAGGTTAACTGTCCCATACCAGGTCCGGTGACCATTCCTAGTCCTTGTCCATGCCTACTGTGTCCTGGGTGTCCCTGGAGATTCTTCAATGCAGCATTGCTTTTTACAGTTCCCTCCAGTTCATACTGGCTGGACAGAGACAGGGACGCCCTCTGCTGGCTCAAGAAGGACTGGGTGGATTTTTCCAAATCAGCAAGGAATGTGCTGGGCTCAGGCAGACCAGGAGGACCTCTCAGAGGGGGATATTTCTCCAGCACTCCCCCCTCTCTCCTTCGGGCTCCATCATCGTACTTGGAGGGCCCTGGAGGCAGCCGACTGAGATCGTAGTGTCCCATCCCTGAGGGCTCATGGTTACGTCTGGACTCTGAGGCTGTGTCTATGAGAGATGCAGGGTTCCACAGAGTCGTGGGAGGCGGAGGGTGGTGTTCACGTGGTGGCTGCGGAGGTTTAGGGGAGATTAGAGGTGGAGGGGCACCTAAGTGAGGGTGGAGTTCCCGGCTTCCTGGTTCATGGTGATTTGGTATGGATCTAAAACACAATGGAAAAAGGAATTCTGGATATGTTAGACATACAGTACAATATCCATATCTCTTTCTAAAATTGTGAAAGAGTGTTTCTCAATCACATATGCTATACAGAGACACACAACAGTGCTCACATGCCCTGCCTACTTCCTTTAATCCATGTCACTATGTTTGTGGATTTGCGTGTCGGTGCAAAGCAGTGTTATCAAGCCCAGACAGAGTAGCCCAGAGCAGAGTGAGGATGTGGCCAAAGCA
This sequence comes from Planiliza haematocheilus, assembly GCA_005024645.1. NCBI lineage: Eukaryota > Metazoa > Chordata > Actinopteri > Mugiliformes > Mugilidae > Planiliza > Planiliza haematocheilus. The sequence goes on from SRSE01000798.1 coordinate 5,568,368, forward strand.
CACACTGTCCTCCAGATATACAGACCTGTTTTTGATCTGTTAGGCCCTTGTACTGAAGCATGCTTGTGCACAGAGACAAACGCACGCATGGTAACACACACAGTATACTGTGGAACAGGCCAGGAGAAATCTTCTGACAGATAGGCTGCCAGAGTGACACGGGGATGGTGAGCATTACGATGGATTGTTGGACAGGGTTGCACAGGGTCCTAATGTTGAGTGTGGAAGAATACACACAGTACGTAAAGGGAGAACAACGGTGAAAAGAAAAACTTGAAAAGGAATGGCAAGAAAAAAAAGAATGGCAAATGGCTGATAGACACTGTCTTGAGTGTCTCTCTAGATCAAACCTGACAGGATGCACACTGCATGACCAGTCAAATTATCCATGCCTCGTGTTTGTGGTCTTTTTTTGTGTGTGAGAGTGAGTCAAAGTGTCTTATCTGCAATCTGCAGCCTGTGAGCTGTGATTCTGTGATTATACTGCTGGGATACTGATAGCAGACGCATGCATCTCTTGTATCCTACCAGCACAAACCAAAACCTCATTTCAGAATTACACACAACAACACAAACACAGACACGGTTACAAAAGGGGGTAGGGGGCTTATGCTGTGCAAGGTTGAGAGGATTAGCTCAGAATTAGCCATTGTGTATCTTAGTATTCCCACTTGCTGCCTGTTTGAAACCACTACCTATCCCCTGTCATGAAACAGCAGTCATTTTCCGACCTAAACACAGCCGCCGTGTCAGGCCTGGAAGGTAGCAGGAACAGAAATAGAGTAGATGTGATGCTTCTGACAGGATTTATCTTTTTTCCAGTCCTTCCTGAAAACAAACTTCTAAAGCCTGTCAGACTCCAAGGCTTCAAAACACAGGCACAACTGTCCCTATCAGGCTAGTAGAAACAGACAAAATCACCACAGTATGTGCACTGAAGGTATGCAAGCATTTTGGTGACAGGGACCCCAGAACTTCTCGCCTCAGATAACAAGGCCAAAATGACTCAACTGCCAAGTGAAGTTGAAATAAATACTGCCATGGAATGCGGTTAAAAATGTGTTTCAGCACAATGTGGCTGGACTGTGACACTTTAAGCTTTGTGAGTGATGCCTCACCTGTGTGAGTCTGTCCTGTGATCTGGAGTGTCAGCTGGCCGGCCCAAGTCCAGGTGCTGCTCCAGAACCTGCTGGCGGAATTCAGACACCTGGTACTGACGATCCTCTTTCTCCTGACGCAGCTTGCGTTGCCGCGCCAGCCACCTCTCCTCCTCATTGGTCCTCTGAGCGATCATTGAGGCTGGGAGCCCTGCCCCTACAGTGCTGGGCCCCATGTAGATGCCATGGCCTGATATCAGACCTGGGACCGGGTGATGTGACTGGACCACCGAAGAGTGGATTCCCGGCGGAACTGGTTTGGGAGCTGGAAGAGCGGGCTCTTTGGTTTTATCTGCAGGGATTAAATAGTCAGTTTAAAAAGCAGAAAATAAAGATATCTGGGGATACAACTAATGATTATTTAATACGGACATTATCTTCTCAATTAAATTTCAACTGTCGTAAAACAGTCAAATATGTCAAATGTAGAAAAGGGTACTGGTGTTCTCAGGTGTTTCAGAAGAAGCTAGTTGCTTCATTGTTTATCAGGCCATCTGCTTCTAAGCAGTATGACTGTAGCTTATGGAGGCTATATGGGACGCATGGACACATACCAGCCCGATTAGGAGTTAGTCTTTCAGGCTTGGTTCTCTCTTCCTGTCCTCTCAGGGCATGGAGCTCAGCCAGATAGTGGTTTTCCATGGCCTTGGATGCCTGCAGCTCCTTCTCCCTCAGCGCTCTCTCTTTCTGCCTCTCCAGTTCCTTCTCTCTTTCTCTCTCCTTCTCCCGTTCCCTCTCGCGCTCCCGTTCTCTCTCACGCTCCCGTTCCCTCTCCAGCTCCTTCTCCCTCTCTCTCTCCCTCTCTCGTTCTCTCTCCCGCTCCTTCTCTCTCTCTGCCTCGCGCTCCCGCTCCTTTTCACGCTCGCGTTCTCGTTCGCGATCCCTCTCTCGCTGCCGCAGCTCGTCCTCTAGCTGAAGCCTGAAAGTGGACAAGAAAAAAAAAGACAAAAGAAGATGAAGTTTGAAGGGAAAACGACACCACTGACATCTACTCTTAGTATATCGCTGTGATTGCATGTATGCATGCATGGATTAAAGGGACTTTACCTCTCAGGATGCAGTGCTGACAGTGAAGGGTGTGTGAAGTCTCCAGGGTAGCGGACCCCTGGTAGGTGCATGTGAACAGCAGAGGGATGGATGGGGGCTAAACCTGCCCCGGTTGGGAGCGAATAGAAAGGTGACCTCAAAGCAGAGAGGCAGAACGGGTCATCCATCCTGGGAGATAAAGATTACGATAAAAAAAGAGAGAAAGAGGGATTCAGTCTCCCTTTGTGACAGCGCAGCGTTCACTTTCATTAACCTGTGTGCCTCCATCTCCCAAAGAAGCGACAGCAAGGGATCTTCCATCTTTCAGGGAACCAGCAGAGTCTGTCAGCTAAACTCAATCACCACACAGCAGCCAGCAAGAAAGTGCTGTATGTTGACTCACAACTGTGAGTTTTTGTGTATGTGTGTGAAATCCACTGCTCAACCCCTTATTAAATCCATTACAGTGCAGTGTGTGATGGGTGCGGCAGTACTGTGATCCTGCTTAGTTGACAGACCAGGGGCACGCCGTCTGTGATAGCTCAGAGCAAGCAGCACACACACACAGTGCATATGTGATCATACATTACACAATGTGCAATGTACATTCAAAATGGTTTTTATTTTTTTTCCTTGAAAATGATCGTGGTGCTGATGCTCTTGTCCTTCTTGAAAGAATCCACAAAACACAGTTTTGAAACAGGATATTTTCCCAGATATATAAACAGTTTGAGGATTTTTTTATGGAGATGAACAAGTTCCAGGCAGACAGTTAAAAAGAGCAAAACCATCTGTAATCCTTTTCTCTCATTCTATCCAGGAGTACAGTATAATCTAGCTTGTGAAATGACATTTAAAAATGAGTCATGCTCTTAGGTGGATTGGTTTAGACAGCTTCAAAACATATACATTTATACAATTTGGAAATCTGTCAAATGAGTGCCGTGCTCCTTGGTTTGTTAAGATACTGCACTGAAATGTAGCAAGTAAAGGAGTATTGTCTGTACTTCTGAAGGATATCTTGAATCTTTCAAAATCACTTTGACACATCTGATCAGGATATTTTCAAATACAGGCTTTGTAGCTCAGAGACGTTGCAAAGATGTACCCCAGCACTCAATGCCAGTACCTTTTACTGATACTCTGTCACCTTCGCTTAAGTAGAAGTCCATGAATTCATAACATTTTTTTCCCATCTGTCCTAGTCATAGCTCACATAAACACTGAATAAAATCTCTCCGCTAGTTACACAAATATCAATATTTTACCCCTGGGAGCATGAATTCAATGTCAGAGCCATTACTGCTGAGTCTAAGAAGTACAAATACTTAGTTCAGTTATATGTTTTTTTTGCGCAGTATGCACTCAGATAAAACGGGTGCCAAGTCAACTAAACAAATGAATGGAAAGGCTTACCTGTATGGCGTGAAGGAGTGGTGGGGCAGGTAGCTGGGGTGGTAATAGGCAGCTGCAGCAGCTGCAGTTGCAGGGTCCAGGCCCAAGGGCAAAGAGGGCATTCGGAGAGCATCCTCGGTTGTGGCATAGGGCCGGAAACCCCGGAGATACTCCTCCGGTACATGACCAGGGGGGACTGCATTAGGCAACTGTCTGGGCAGGCTGACAGGAACAGAAGGAGTAGAGGCACAATAGGAAAAATATATGGTTAGTTTGATTTGTGTGTGTTCACTGTTGTGGAAACTCATTAATTTTCACCAAGAAACTGTGTGAATCTAAACTGTTCCTCAGCACTAATGTCAACAAGACAAATGTGCATTGTTGCTGCTTATTCCAGTATGTTTAACATAATCGTGAATTATTGATTGTGCATTTCTATCAAAGCCGGTAGAAATTTCCTTCAGAATTAGAAAACATGTAGACTCTGCACATCCACAGAAAAAGGCAGAGAAGTGACAGACTCACTTAAGGGGCTGAAAACGTGAATCCTGCATGACAGCACCGGGGGTGAGACCAAAGGCATAGGGGTTTCCCAGGAGGTGAGCAGGGACTGAGGGGCCACCCTTTTCCTGGGAGAGTGTCCCCTCTGCACCCAGACGTTCCCTGCTGGCCCCACGAGGCCCCGAGTCAGCCTGCAGAGAGATACAGAAAAAGAGTCTTAGTCATTGTTTGTGAAGACCTGTGACCGTCACGGTTGTCACTGCTCATGGAGACCATCCTGTGAGGGGGGGAGACAGGGGAAAGAATAGGCCTGTTTGTGGTTTGGCAGCCTCCCTCGCTCTCTCTTCTTACCTCAGTCACTTATATATGCTTTCTCTCAGACAACACCTCACAATAAATATAGACAGCTAAACATTTCTCTAAGGAGAATGTACGGTAAATTGGAGGAAGCAGGCACAGGGTGTTCAAGAAAGCACAGGCACATGTTCTTCTCTAATTGTAAACAAGATATGTCATCCTTATGATCGATGAGGATGTGGTAATGGCAGACAACAGCAGTGCTTCTAAGAGATGATGACTTTGATCTTCGCAAAGTGTGTGTGCCTGGGAGTGTGTGCACATTTCCTTCACAGTGACATCTACTGGGAAGACAACAAAGTCCAAATAGCAACATCCCTCTCTGCCTGTGTTTCTCCTTCTTCCTTCTTTTCTTTCACCTCCCTCCTTCCCTTTGGCAGCAAGCCTGGTCTCACTTATCCAATCCCACAACAAACACACACAGACACTCAGCAGGCACATACACCATTTCAGAGCTACAATGACACCCTGCTGTGGGAGTAGGAGGGCATTTTCTGAAGCTTTGGTTTCCCTCTTGCCACAAATGCAATGGCAGAACCAAAAATCTAAAACCTTTGTAAGTAAGTACAAGGAAATTGTTTATAGAGTGATACACAGTCATGGAGGATTTTCATGGGAATGGTGGAACATTTATCTCTTGTCTTGCAAAGTTGAGGTTGGCAGGGGAACAACTAGAAATATTAGAAAGAGCGAGGAAAGAAAAGACAGAGATGAAGCCATAAAGGTGAGTAAGAGGGGAAGGCAGTTCTTGCCCCACTAAATTAACCTCTGCGCTCCCTGGGATTAAAAAGAGACCTTACAGCAGTACTGCCCTCTCTCTCACCACTGCCTCTGGTAAAACAAATCCCATTTAGTGAGCCATTACCTCCACGTCCTGTTCCACAGCCACTGACCCAAGCTGACACTGATGCACTAACATCCAATCCTAAATGCCTCTTATGTTTAGACCCTTTGTTTCTTAAACCAGCCCCCACGCACCCCTCACAGTAGAATAATGTAACTGTTTTGGCCTTGTTGTTTCTTGCGCTTCACTAAACAGTATGGCCTCTTTATTCCCCCAAAGCATCCATCCCTATAGTCACCCCCACTCCATCCCAATCCTTTCATAGCTTTATGAGCACAGGGAGAAGGTGGGCTTTCCCTGATGGCCCCAGCAGCCAACTGGAAAAGAGGTTCATATATGTCAAAAGAAGTCAGTCTCAAGTAGTGGCTTGGGAACTGCAAAATGCAGTTTCTGTTTGCTCTTTGATCATTCTGGTTCTTTTTCCACAGTCTTTTTTTTGTATTTATGGCAGACACAGTGACACATTTATTTTCTGAACCTGCATTTACTTGCCCATCAAGTAATGTGAACATGTGCTTTGTGTATTTTTTCTATCCCTTCACTCCCGAGCGCCATAAAGCTGTACTGCAGCAAGTATACAAAACTGGTGAGCAATGTCTTGGCGGTTGTATGTATCGTAAAAATAAGAGGAGCTGCTTTCAGTCACAGCGTCAGTTAATCCATTGCAATAATCATACTGATGACAGATTTGCTAACTGAAAGATCATCGTTTATTGAAGCTGTCACCATCACTTGAACCACTGGTGCCACAGGTCTGTGCATTTATTTATGCATGTTTGTTATGTGAAAAGTCGGCAGCACTTTCATATTCCCAAGTTGCACCTTTTGCGTCAGTGTGTGCCCCAGTTTCATCACTCATCAAGTTGTTGCAACAGAGAATGACCTTATAACGAAGTGTATGCTAATATAAGACAAAACAATGCTCCACTGGCCACATTTGTTAACAACGCAAGGACCTGCATAGCAAATAAAATAACACACGGCCAGTTACAATGACAGTTCAAGTGTTGACCGCTGTCTGTCTGGCATTTATCTGATGACCCGCAGTAGGTAATCAAATGAAGGTTGAACCTGTGTTCAATACCCTGCGTCATACACAATTTGTGTGTCACAGGGGTTTTATAATCACGGCTATGACTCAATAACTGTCAATTGGTGCAATTCCCAGACACAGATTACCACTAAAATTGAATCAGCTGTTCCTTTCCAACAAATTTCACAGAAATCCTATCATAAGAGGATGGGACAAAGATGCCTGTAAAACAACAAAGCATAGTGGTGCTGCTGCAATTTTGGCACAGAGTTCTGATTCTGCCTCATACTTAAAAACTGAAAAACCCTTGCATATGTACGACTATTAACAAGGTAAGAATACACAGATTAGTTTATGTTAATACAAGTGTATATAGCTTATAGTCTTAAATTACGCATGTCTGAATAAATGTAAGCATACACACCTACAGAAAAGCATTTGGTATGGGTGTTACATGCCAGAACCTAAAAAATGCACGTATCATAAAGGCCCATTAGACACACAGCCACCTACACATTCAACCAGCTATCCCATTTTGACCTTTGACCTGCCCAAAAACAAGGCCTTCTATTCTCAGACACACACTTTTCACTGGTACCCTGTCATACACACACTACACAGCACAAATACAAACACTCAAACTCAAAGACACATCCATTAACAGCCATCTTCCTCTGTGTGAGCCAGGCCCCTGTAACCCTCAGTGAGGGTGGGAGACCCCGCACACTGTAGAGTGCTCGTTTACGCCTCTCAGATGGAGCCATGAATCCAAATTGCCAATTATAAAGCAATTACAGGCAGCAGCGGGAGCAGACTCCTGCAGTCATTAAAGCAAAATGCCAACGCACCAAGCCCTCCCTCTCTTACTGCCTTGCCTATCACCCCCCTCTGAAAACGGACTCATATCTCTGCCAGGAAGACCCTATAATACCCTTCTAACTCAGAGAAAGAGGGACACGTACATTTCTACACACAGCAACAAACAACTTCTTCTTGGACACTTCACAAAGGGTCCGTTCTACTGAACAGTTGAAAATGGTATGTATATATGTGTGTCCTCTACAATCTTCTGACTCTCTGAGACCACCGTTATATTCGCTTACTGAAGCGGCACTGCAAAAATAGGGGAGATGCTATGACGCCAGCTTTAATGACACATGCCTGCTCCTGCTGCTGCTGCTGCCCCTGCTTCCCCAACCTCTAACCTCTCATCCCTACCTCTTGTCCATATCACCTCCCTTAACCTCCTCATTCTTTGTCAAGGCGGCCCCGAGCTGCTTGTTGGGGCACCACGAACCCAGTGACACGACCTTTTCAATTTGAGCTTGACCTCTTACACACACACACACAGCCACCATGCAAAAGTCCACAAAAATAAGCTCACAAATACTGTATACACAGAGCGTTATATACCATATATATAGCTGTATATTTTTTTCTGCTCTTTTAAACTTCGATGCTGAAGAAAAGACATATGGGTGACATCACTGTGTAAGCTCCCCTGTGTTTCCAGCCCCTCCCAGCTCTGCCTGACCTTTGAAGTGCAGAAGGGTCATTCTGTAAAAGCTATAGCTACACCGGGTGAGGGTCAGGGGGGGTTTCCATGAGAGAAGACAATGGCCTGAATGCTGCCACACACTGCTTGCTGGCTGACCTCTTTACTCACCCTTCACTATCCCCCTTCTGTCTGTCTCCGGGGAACCGCCTAAGCGTCGCAGAGAGTTTGCGCATGTTGCAGAGTGCTGTTCATAACCGTGCACTTGGCCTCAACCATTAGCCCTGAGCTGAGATAAGATGGCTTAAAGCAAGGCCATAATCCATAATCCACTCCTTATCAAAGCAAGCAGCTCTCCCTCTTTCTCCCCCTCTCTCTCCTACTACGTAACCAAGATTGGTTGAGGAGGCAGAGGATACACTTGACTGCTCAGGTAAAAAGAGTAAGGCTTAAGGTGAAGTTGGGGGTTAAGGAAGCTCAAGGCCGGGACTCAGGGCAAGGGGGAGAAGGGCTGGAGTGGCCCAGATGTTTGCAGCCGTTGAGGCCGTCACCTCAATGTCTCAGTGGCAGCTGACATGTTTAATGCACAGAGCCTTTGGATTTGGTTGGGATGAAATGGTGGTGTGGGACGCATTCAATGACCTGCCAGCTATGTCACATGTACATATGTCAAGTGCATACTGTCACACTATGCATTTCAGGCAAGCTGCAAAATCCATTAATCCCTCAAGCGTCTGTCTGTGTGTAATACTACAAGGAAAGCTAGAGAATGAGAAGATCTGAATGCTGCTTTAACAGCCATATAAGAGACTGACAGGATAATGCAAAGAGATGAAACAAACGAGAAAAAAACAGACTTCATAAAGAGCAACTGACAGAAAAAGGGAGGAGAGTGGACTCAAGGTCAGTGTGTGTGTGTGTGTGTGTGTGTATGTGGGGTGGGGGGTAGTTTTACCTGGCGTCCCTCGTTCCTCCACAGGCCGTTGCTAGTCTTTGTTGGAGCAATGGTGACTACAGGTGGAGTGTTTGGCACACTATGGCCTCCTGGAGGAACCAGGACAGGCCCTGGAACAAGCGGTCCCCTCTTGGGTGTACTGACTGGTGAGCTGTGGTTGGTAGCCGGGGAGGACACTGGTGATGACTCGCTGCTGATGGAGGACGCAGCTGGAGAAAGACAGAGACAAATGAGAACTGTTAAAAAAGGTGCTGATAGTCTGTGATTTTCTCTACTAACATAAGGCGAATGTAACAACACTATGATCCTGTAGATACTTCACAAGGGAATAAAAAGGGGTTGTGTCCCTACAATAGCAACAAATAACGTCCACACACACAAACAGAGTGCCAGATGGATGGCCCTAGGCTCCTATTATGAAGTGACAGCGATCAGGATGGGCAGCCCTGTGAGAATCACACAGCCTTGACATACAGGACACACACAAACCACGAGAACACACTGCTTGAGACTGAGCAGCTATACTGTATGTATATGCAGGCACCCCCACACTGGGCTCCCCCCTCCATCTCTCACACACACACACACAGCAGGTGGTGAAAAGCTGGCCCAATGAGCTTCTCTGTTGCGCTGTAGCTGTGCCACATTAACAAAGGCCTCAAGGGAAACCCTGTAGCGCAGGGTCACGGTCTGGTCATATGCCTGGCTTTCCATATATCTTGTGTACTCTCTCTCTAGATCCAAAGCTCTCAAATGATAGCATGCTCGTGTACACTGATCACTGCAACTCCATCTTATCAACCTTACAACTGTACCACCCCCCCATTCAGGCTACACCCTCTGTTCCTCTATTACTCTCAACTACATCCGCCACATCTTTCCTGATTTTCTTATTGATCCCTTTTTGCACTGTTCCGCTTTTAGTCTGTGTGTTTTGTCCATGTTTCCTCTCATTCCCTCTCTTTTTTTGCAGGTTCCACCTCTTTTCCTGGCAGTACAGTGTGCTGTATGTCTCCTCTGCTCAGAGTGAACACAGTACAACACAGTCAAACTGGGTCACAACCCTCTCAATGAGACACACACTATGGTGCAGCAAAAAGGACAGTGAAAGATGTGTACTTGTGTGTGAGTGTGCAGGTAGTGTGCTTTTGTGCATCAACGTGCTTACATGCAGCCATGTTTTAAAAAGGCAGCTGAAACCTCAGGCCAGTTTCGGGTCTGCTTCCCTCCAATTATCACCACCAGAACAAAAACCACAGATCTCTACTCAACTGCCATTTCTTCCCTGCTTTGGTCTCCGTAGCAACATAACCCAACAGACAACGTGAGCTTGTAGTAGGCGCGGTCAGGATATTAAATGATTTTAAACACTTCATTCTGACTGATCCCACTAAATAATGGAAAGAATCAATAATGGCAATGCAATGATGTGTAGAGAAAATCTGAAAATCTATGTGTGAGTGGTTTTAGGATGGGAAGGGCAAGAAAAAAAAATGTGTGAGGAAAAGATGGTAATGATACATGTGAGGTGAGACATGAAGATGAAAAACGATAGGAGATGGGGGATGATTGGGAAAAAAACAACGAGCGCGAGTGCAAAAGAGGTGCGAGGTGAGGCGGGAGATGGAGCGGAAAGGAAAGCAAAGAGATAAGGGTTGCAGATGGGTGAGTGGGTGGCAGTGGTGGCGTGGGGTGCGGTGGAGGGGTACTGAGGGGGGCAGTCATATCTTGTCTGCACAATGGCAATTAGTGGCCTAATCCTCCCCCCTCACCTTGGAGAGCCATTACTCTCCCCTGCAAGACTAGGCCAATCAATAGCAGCCCACTCAGCCTGGGGAATGGAGCTACACTTAATACAGCTCTAGTGTCACAGCCTATTCACTCATCACACACACTCACAACATGCATACACATGGATGGGGGAACAAATAAAGCTGAAGGGAGGGAAGAGGTGGTGGTGGTGGTGGTGAAATGCTAAGCAACAGACCTCTGCTCCATCTATTTCTCTCAGATCCCTCTCTCTCCCCATCTCCTCCTTTTCCATGTAGAGGCAGAGCAGACCAGAGAAGAGGCAGGGCAGACTAAATAATTAAGAGAGCAGGAAGAGAAGCAGGTGAGGGGAAGAAGGAAATAAAAGAGACAAGGGCCGTCCACCAACGGTTTCATTCTCTCCAGAATCTGTGCGCACTTCCTTCCTCACACACAAAAATCACAAACAGCTATTATTCCTCTATCATTCCCTTCTCCTCCGCCCCACACAATGCCCACCTGCTCTCCACTTCTTCATACACCCTCCTTCATGTCCTTTCCATTAATCAAACACTGAGCATGGCAACCAGACGTAGTATGTCCATCTGTCAGTCCGGACACATGATTTTTATACACACATGTACAATATTTACAGCATGTAATGGATGTAGGGGGCTTCTTGGAGGAGCGGTTAAGTGTCCATGGTCCGTGGTTATTTATGTTATTTTTCTTTTATCAAGCCACCACCCCTTATCAAAGATCTCCTCTTGTGCCATTTTCAGTCCCCCTACTCTAATTTCCATACCAATGCATCTATTTGCCCCTCCCTCGTATCATACTGCCATGTGATTGGAGAAAAATGACATATATGAAACATGTGACTGGCATCAACCTGGTGTCGTTTCTGCCATATGCTCCTCTCTTTCCATCTATACAGAAAGAAGATGGCCACACATGCTGGTCCTGTAGGGACCTAGAGGAGTCAGAGGAGGAGGAACAGAGCCTTCGTCCCCAGAGTCTAAAATTGGCTCATCAGCTCTCAACCTGCACTTCATTAGCAGCACTGATTGTCACTTGCTTGCTGCGTTGGGGTGTGTGTGGTGTGATGATGGGGTCGGGAGGGGGCTGCAGGGAGAGGGCAGGGGATGGGCAGAAGGGGTAGGGACAGAGGGAAAGAACAAGAAGAGGAGAGTAAGAAAGAAAAAAAAATGCTGTCTTAGTCCCAAGCTGTGTGTGATTAATGTGAAGCTCCTTTCTCTATCGCCTCCTCTATTACCAGTCCCACTCTCCCAGACTGCCTCCACACTTGACCGCTCAAGCTGAGCCACGCATGAGCGCGCGCACACACACACACACACACACACACACACACACACACACAAAAGATACAACCGACAGCAGCCATGAACAAACCAGCCAAACTGCGGTCAGAGGCTGTGGCCAAGTGTCCATGTGTAAACGGCAGCCTTTACTTCAACCGCTGACCCATTGAAACAAAAACAAAAAACGTCACGGTGCCTCTTCAGTAGGTTCTTTTGGGAGTCAAGCTGCTACAATATGAATGAACCCCACTAAATATCTATAGTCTTCATGGGGTGACAACCCAACAACGTATCTTTAAAGCCAAATGTCCCCTTCCCATCCACTGCTGCCACCACGACCACCTCTGTCAAAACAGCCAGGCATAGCAAGCCCAGCCAGGCAGAAGCTACTTTTCTCCACCCTGCCAACACACCCAGCCCTCCGCACACCTCCTCCCTCCCAGCATGCATTACAACAACATCAGCACTTAATTAAACAGTCCATTTCACACCTGGTGTGCATAGCAGTGCCCAGCCAACCCTGCATCCATATGCCACCCCACCAGCACGCACTAGCACAAGCCTCAACACGTGCACTCTAACACACAAACACACTCGTGCACACAAACACTGCACACACCTGCTACTACAGTCTTGCCATGCACTGACAACACAACACAAAGCCTGTAATCTGCATCACTGAGCTGGGGGAGGGGAGAGGCACACAGTGTGTGTTGCTGTGCCAGTGAGAGAAAGGAAGACGGTACAAGATGGCGGACAAAAATAAGACGAGCAATCCTTGGTACCTTCTGCTTACTGTACATTATACTTAAATGCAGCTTCACTACTGTAGAGAGTTGTGAGACGTGTATGGTTGTTACGTATATAGAGACAGAGAGGGACGGAGAAAGCAAATGAGCTTGTTTGTGAGTGTTTCAGGGACAGTCACAGCCTGAAGGGTTTGCCTTTGAGAAACACACACACACACAGACACACTGAACACAGCAAGGCTGTGTGAGCTCCAGGCAGGCTCCAGATGGAGAGGTCAGAGACACACTGCCCCGCTGTCCCAGCATGCTCTGGGCTCCCAGAAACAAGGGAAGCCTCCGGCCACACACATACATACATACACACACACACAAAAGCATACACACATAGAGATACACAATCTGACCAGCACCCCGGGTTTTCACATACCTACTAATTACTTTCTGTTTTGTTTTTTTCTGTTTTTTTCCCAGACAGCTTTTTCCATCTTTCTGGTACACCTTTATTCACCCTCTCTTTATTCTGACTCCTGGCAGAGTACTACAGTTGGTATAAACATAGTCATGGAACTGGTGGTGTTTATGTGTCTAAGAGTGAATGAGAAGAAACAACAGAGAGGATTAATCCCAATTAATCAGATATCAGCAGGTCTGCCTTTTGCAAGCAGTGTGTTATCCGTGTCTGTGTGCTTGCATGTGTGAGAGCTACAGTGTGTTTTCATGCGAGTGTACATCGGATGAGAGTGTGTCCTTTATGCTGCTCCAATACTCATTATCCATCACCTCCCCTCTTGAGCGCAGCACTCACTACACAGAGCTATTCATTATACTCGCCACAGACAAGTGACGATGTATGTGTCTATGTGTGTGCAAACGTGTGTGTGGGTGTGTATATAAACAGCAGCCGTGCTCAGGGTCTTAAATCAGTTCAGCAGCCGGTGGCAGTGATACTAGTACTCAAACCTAACTAATTCCTCAAGGCCTTAGGACACTGAGTCATGGCACCTCATATATACAGCACCACTCAGCTCAAAGCATCAACCAGAGGGCAAGAGAAAGACAAAGAGAGGTTGAGTCAAAAGGTAATGAAAGGACAGCAGGCTGGAGCATGCAAAGAAATCACAAAGCTTACACAGTTGCAAAGACAACTGTTTGTATGTGTGTTGGTGTCTGGGTGTGTTGCCTATAAATACAGGCTGAGAAGACAGAAAAGTGACTTGAGTTCCTGGGGCCTCATGTCTCTCTGCCCACCCTGGAGCCGGCGCTCCTAACACAGGCAGTTGCCCCTTATGTCTGACGGCTGACTCACCGACACATCACTACTTCAACCAGGCGGTAAAGTCAGAGGGCCTCAAAAATAACAATGGGTCTTTTTGTGCGCTTAACAAAAAGGTGGTAGAGCTTCATAAGATAGGATCTGGTGTCTGTGTGACGAAGACACCGACAGGAACTCTCCTCACTGACACATTATGATTACAAATAGAACAGCTCACACTTATTCTCACCTTGCTACACAATGAGACATAAAAAAGCAGTAGTGTTAAAAAAATAGGATTAAGAGAAGACTGTCCTTGTGCTGTTTAGCTGCAACTGACAAAAAAGGTACATTCCACAGAGATAAGAAGGAACAATAAAACGTGAGTCCACAATAAAATGAAAAGGCAGGACAGGACGATGGAAGTAGTAGTTCTACAGAGATAAAGTAATATGGCTGGCATGAACAGATGAAGGACTGAATAGAGATGATGGGGAGAAAGACTGAGAGGGAGGCAAGGAGATGCTGGTATCCAAGCTCTCTCTCTCGCTCTCTCTCTCTCCCTCTATGCAATAAATCATCTGCAGGGTTCTGGGTCCCAGACTGCTATGGGCTGGGGAGCGAGGTGTCCAGGGACAGCCAGGAAGGAGGGGACCAACTGATTTAAGAGCCAGAGCAAGGGTGGACAGCTGGGGTAGCTGGGCCTCTCTGGAGCCAAGGCACAGAGCCACACATCCACACAAAAACATACAGCAACTTCACAATGAGAATATTCCTACAGAGGCTCTCCTGCACCGATTCTGCTTTGTAAGCTTGTTTATATGTTTATAAATAGATACTTAAAAGACACATAAGCGTTGGAAAATACTTGCATGTATATGTGTCCTAGAGACCATGTTAGCATTTACTAAACACAAAGAAAAGACGGGAGTAAGAAACTTGCACAACTCTCACAGGGCAGTTTAAAAACACTTACATGGATTTTTGAACAATCTTGTTTTAGGCATAGTTCAAAGCCAAAATATAAGGTTAATAACTGGAGACTCAACCACCTAATGCTTATTTCATATTCACACTGCCACAGGACAGAGTTCTGAGAGTTAGGGATTCTGTTGGATATTTCACGTGGCTAGCCACTGACAAGGAGCTATGAATGATGAGGAATTGAAGAGCCAAGATATACACACTCACAAGCTCACCCAAGCGTACATGGACTCACACACAGCACATTAAGTGGGTCAGCTAGAGTGGCTCCTTTTCATAGTAGTATCTCCAGGGATACTAACTAATTCAATTCTGTGTGAGTATCACTTCATTGCTATCAGCCATTCTCCACTGCTATACATACAGTACTGATCTTTGAGTCTACATGTATGCACACAGCTGAAATCAACTGTAAAGTGTATGCTGACAAATTATAAAACGTGTCACATCCACGTAGTGTAGCTTTACCTCGAGGTTCTTCAGCCTGTTTTGCCAGTTTACGGAGGGCTGCAGCAAATCCAGAATGAGCTGACTGAGCAGCTGGACTTCCATTGGCTACGATGGAGCCGTTCAGAGGCGACGGGGTAAGGGGGCTGACCGTCGCCGTGGTACGGGTCGCAGTGGAGATCATTCCTAACGATGGTGACTTTGGCTCATGGCTCATGCCTATGAATGGAAACAAAAGGGAGGACATCCAGGAAGTATTATTAATCAATACTGTATTAAACGGAAAGAATGAGAGGGAAACAAAGATAAAAAATAAATAAAAACATATTCCTGTATTGATACAAATGTGAAAGGACCAATGCAGACAAACATAAGTGGACAAAATAGTCACATAGCTGTTTTATTGGACACAGCGACACTCAGAGCAGTGTGTGGCGCTGGATATCTGATTGTGACAGCTGGGGAGGATGGGGATTGGTAGTGTGAGGGGCAGAGGGGCTTTAGTTGTATGGCTTAGGGTCAGAGGTGAGAGGTTATGAGGGCAGGTCACCCTTCCTCTGCTCAAAGAGCTGTAGTTGACTGTGTGTCTGCCAGAGGTCCATGGTCACGCAATTTACACACCTCTACTGAGCATGCTCCAACATTACCATGGTGACATAATTTCTTAGTGGCAATATGTTACAGTGTCATTAACAAATTCAGTGTTGAACATCCTTACTGCTCCCAGCTAAAATGTAACAAATTAACAACTCATTGGCTCCCTTACAGTATCATCATTTAAGAAAAACTGGCTGATTTATGTTGATGATGCTGCCAAAGAAGTGCTACAAGGACCTCTCTAATAAGGAACACAGAGAATTTTAGAGTAAGCGTAAGAGGGGGGAAAAAAACATGTTTCAAAAATGCCAAAAGCTAGACTATTTCTGAATTCAGACAATTTTGAATGAACTTTTGACTTTTATTTTAGTTAAGGGTCATTGTGGGGGTAGCAAATGTGAGGAAGGTTGAAACGGCTGTCCCTTTCCTTCCTGTGTATGTGTGTGTTGAAAAGTGACACCATGTTGACAGACCCTCGGTCAGTGGAATCCCTAAATGCCAGAGCGGAGTCTGGTAGCCCGACGTGCTCAAGCAAAACCGACACACACACATACACACTAAGGGTGGCTCAGAGGACACTGTGAGTTCAGACTAGTGACGTTCCTGTTTGGCTGAAGCATTAACGGTTACACACACACGTGCTGGAGATTGTTCAGGATCCTCCTTAAATCAACATTCAAAGTAAACTTCCAGTTAGGGACATATATGACAAAGACACACTGAAATGAGAGCTGCTTACTAAACGGTGTATCAATAACACAATTAGATGAGTAGGAGTTATATCTGGGTTTACCCCAGAGGCTCTGAAGGCTATAAAAAGATCATGTTCCCTCCTGAGAAGAGAGCAGAGGCATGGCACCGTGTGTGTTTGAGTGGACACATACAGCAGCAAGTCAGGCATAAGGGAGTGAATAGCATTCCCAACACCTCTTGAGTTGTCCTGCTTGTAACCTCCCAGCTACCCAGTGCACTTTGAATGAACCCAGCAAACAATTAATAATGGAATCGACAATGACGACGATGGAACAACCCACACAGCACCATTGATAGACTGGCAAACAAGCGAAAACACACACCATGCACAGTCTCAGTCCAATAACGTGACTTTGTTGAGACAACAGTGTGTTGATCTTCCCTCCCCTTTCAGAGAAAGTAAAAAAAAGTCAGAAAAGACAAGGAACTTTTTACAGAACTGAAGTCAGACCACATCGTATTTTAAGACTGTATCAACCACACATATAAAACCACAATACAAATAGAAACGCATGCGAGCAACACAGTGAGACAGACAAGCATGTAGCCTGACAAATCCACAGAGGCACACATCCGGAGGTCTGGCAGTGGTTCATGAACCCCCCCACCCCCCCACCCCCGCCCTCATAGATTAAAAGCATGGCCGAAGCTCCTTACTGCACAAAGGAGTGGAGCCGCCTGGATCCCCCATGGCTGCATCTTCACGTAGAGCCCAGCCCAGCACACACCGGCAGCGACGGACAGGACACACACCATCTTCCTACTCCCTCCCCTCTCTCTCTCTCTCTCCTATCTATCTCCTCTTGCCGGTCCACCCTCTCCTGCCTGCCTGCCTGCCTGCCTGCCTTCCTGTCTCTCGCACTGCAGCTCACAAAGACCGTTTAGAGCTTATCTAACAAAGCAACACACCACACATGCTGCCTATCTCTCTCCCCTCCTTGCTGGAGCTCTCTCTCTAAGTGAGAAAACAGAAATTCTTAGGCTAGCAGCTGCTGCGATGTCACATGACCTCATCCACCCTTTCCCTCCCTCCCACCTCCCCCATTACACTCTCCCTCACTCCTCCTCCCCTTCCCCTCTCAACCTATAATTCCTCAGCCATTTGTAGATAACAGACACAGGCATGCATGCTCTGCCAAGGCGAACTGGAGGAGGGGGAGGGGAGAGGAGGAGGAACAGAGGAGGGTGCTCAGCCCTTCACCACATATGACCCCATTGCTGGGGAGCATCAGGCAGTATGTATGAGTGTGTGTGTATGCATAAACAGGGGGTTCGGGCGGGTTAACATATAAGACAGCCTTCCCTTGCTAAAAAAAAAAAGAAAGAAAACATCGAAGAGAAAATAGAGATGATGAACATGCCCTGACTTGTGTTAAGCCTTGCAGCAAAAGAGAGAAAATCTTGCCAAATCTGTCTCTTTTCAATTGACTTTGTCCTCATAATTGTTCTTTTACAATAGAAAACTGTAGCTAAGAACCATTAAAACCAGAAATGAAATATATTCGTTCTTGTTAAGACAACTTCACCGTTTAACACAAACACGGAAGTCATATGAAAAATAGACAGGCGATTTACAGTTTCAGTAAACACACATACACACCCACACAACTACACACAGACAAATATAGTAGAATTACGTGGAGTTGTTATCAGCATGGAGAAAATTAATGCGTAACAGTGGTCGCCTAGCCGGGGGTGGAGGGCTAAGGAAAAGGGTAAAAGCGTGGGTCTGACTTCCCCTCTGCCTGTCCTGCTGTCTTTGCAGGGGTGTGAATGAGTTGTTTCTTTAGTCATTTCCTCCTTCCGTCATTTGCTGCTTTTCTCAGAATAGCAAAGGAGCAAGTGAGCAAGACCGATGACAGGGAGTAAAGCCACACGGTGGCCAGCATAGTGCCAAAGGCCACCTCTTGAAAAAGCTCTTTTCTACTCATAAAGCCATGGTCGGTCTCCCTTGAGAAAACAAAAGACTGTTAAACTCTTTCGGTCTCTTTCTTTCTCACTCTCTCTCTCTCTCTCTCTTCCACCCCTTTCCTGTCTAACATGATCACCCAGACAGTTTTAGAGAACATCTCTTTGCGGTCTGTGTTGAGACCATCTCTCTGAAGACACTTGAAGCAACCATGACAGACCATATCATAAAAATTAGAAGTCCTGTGGGTGTTAACATAGATTTCGCTTGTTCAGTTTTCTTCTTTTGGTACTAAGAAGCAGAACCATAATGCGTGGGGAATCCCTTTATTCTCGGGATTAACAATTTCCCTGGTTCAAGTCTAGCTTTGTTGCATGTCACCCCAATCTCTCTGCAGTCATTTCCTGTCAACCTTCCATTTCCCATGACCAGTAAAGTAAAGAACACAAAAATATGTCTGAGAGAGGTGCAGCTTCATGAGAAACCAGTAGGAACCAGAAGCACTGGTTGAAGGAGTCACAGAAGAAGAATGAACAACGGAATGAACCCAATTAATTCCTATATAAAAAACAGCATGGATAAACACAAACATGCACACTAGGCTTATGTGGAAATAAAGGTATTATATTTTGGGCGAACCTTGTCTAACAACAGTTTTGCCAGCTCATTATCTCTTTGTAAACTGGGAAACCATACAATTGAAGGCTGCCCTTTCGAAGTAAGTAATGGCGAAAACCGTGATCTCAGCAACCCAGGTTGACTAATGTCTTATGAATTTCCAGATAAGTGCGCCTATCTCCTCGTTTAACCACCACTCTGTTGCAACACACTTGCTCAATATTTTAGGCAGTCTCCTCACACATCCAGCAGATGGCATTGCCTCACAGTTAATCATGGTATTCCTCTGTCAGTGAAACAACAAACAGTATGTAAAAGTCTTTAAATCCAATGATGCACAAAGGAAAAATAGATTTATATGACATTATTATATTTTTATAATTATAAAAAGACAAAAAAGGGCTGAATCCACTACCAAGGTTAAGAACCTTTATGAAAAGTACTTAGGAATTCTTAGAACATTAATAAATTACATTTTTTTTGGCATTGCAGCAAACATTAAACATGTCTGTTGAACCCGAGGGTTAAAGGAGTCTGCTACACACCAAGCTTCCTGATGCAATTAACCCTTTGAATGCCGTTACTCCCCGAGGGAAAACAAACAAAGACCTGGGAAAAAAAGAATGCAGATTACAACAAGCCACATACAAACATGATCCCACCCATACACACACACATACACAAGCTTGCACACACACAGAACAGATTGACTGCTAAATGGCATACAGTAAACACACAGTTTTAACACCCAGCTGGGAGAAAAGCCGATCACTAACTCCCATAGTCAAACAAACACACTGACACACACATGCACAGACGCACACACACACACTCACTCAAACAGTTACACCCTTTTGCTAGTTGGAATGCAGATTACTCTCACACACACACATGCGCACACACATATGAAGTAAATCCTCTTGGCTCCTGTATGCCCCGGCCAGTGGAGAGATAATGCAGTGGCAGCTCTAGCGAGTGGTTAATCTTTAACCAGGAAGGGATTTGCCTATCAGCTTGTTAAAACTAGCGGTGCAGTGCTGCTGGGCCATCTATCTGATCCATTGACCGACCTGACTTAACCAAGTCCAACGCAGCCTGGACTAAAAGAGTACTGCCTACAACTGCTGTGTATCAGTAAGTTGCTGCTCCAGGACAGCAGATACCTTTTTTGTAGAGGTTTGGTAAAGCACAATTTAATCATGCCACAATACTGTGGCCCAGCTTAGGAACAGAGTGTCTGCCCTCAAATGAGCAATAAAAATGTCACCGCCATAAACTGATTGGATCAACATGTGTGGTCACGCAGCTAAAACACAACATCTAAAATTCTTGCCGTGTTTGGCTTTGAATCATGCTGGAGCTCCAGCGTTAACAGCCTCTGTAGTTTTGTGTTTTGTTCCACTCCTACATTCCTGTTCTTAGTTTCCTAAAACAAATAGCCTGATCACATATTTTTGATAATACTGTCTTTGTTGTACTACCAGAGCTCTATCTGCTATTACAAACAGACATTTACTGCCACGTCACATTAAACTATTTTCAATTGTTGCTGTAAGGTTTAATTAGATATTTACCACATAAAATTTGTCATATGGGCCTTTTTAGGTTTAAATATTGCAGAGAGGAAGTGTGTGGCTGTGGTGAACTGGTTAGTCAGAGAGCTCAGAGTAACATAACATTTACTGCCGACTGTCAAACCTGTCATCAAGATAAGCAGAACCTTTTACCATGTAACATAGATAACTGGAAATGTTTTTCATTGCTCAGATTATGAACTCTGAGCCAAGTTGTTCAGCCCAGTGAGGCAAATATGGAGGCATCACTCAATGGGAAAGCATACTTCAACCAGAGGGCACAGGTTGAACTATCCACCCTGCTAAAATGACTCACAGTAAGTAGCTCAGCCACTGATACAGGAGGGATTTAGAGTCAGCTTGATGAGTACATGTCATCATGAAAGGTTGACTGAAGTGCTTGCTGGCGCAAGATGTGCTGACAGGGGGACGGAATGGATGGCAGGATGGTGGTGTAAGAAGTTCAGCATGAAAGAACTTTCAGACTGAAGACAGAGAAGGGTGCCAGAAAACACCAGCGAAGCAGCAATATGGATCAAACAACTTAGCAAAACAGGATGTAACATGGGCATAATAGCCAGCACCAAAGCCACATTACCACGTGCTTCAACCTAATGTAGGCTTATAAATAACACCTACTATAACGGACTGAATGACAGCAGGAAGCATAACTGTGGCTGACAAAATCAACACTTGAGGTGATGTACTGATTATAAACGTCTCTCGTGTACTGTATCCATGAGCTACTTCTGAAGTTATGATTAAAGAATGAAGGATGATCTTCAAGCTGCACAGGCAGGTATTCCAATTAAAGAAAAGAAACAAAGCAAAGTCAGTTCATGCATGTTGAACAAGAGAACGCTGACTCATTCTCAAGGGGACTACAAATGTTCATACAAATGAATACCAGGGACAGAATATTAACATATTAACAGTGCAAATAGATGTATGTTATCTTGTTCTTGAACTCACATAAACCTGCACATTAATACACACACACAGAGTATCCAGGAGTACAGCAGGATAAACCTGCTCTGGTAGTTCCAGGTTTGTTTGACTTCTGAGATGAGATGTCAGAGCAATCTACCCTCAGGCACTACACAACGGATGTGTATGAGTATGTGTGTTTGCACAGGAACGCACACCTGTGAGTGCCATCCCTTTTACTTCATACCAAAGACAAAACCCTAATATCAGAGAAACACTGAAACAGCAGCACTACGTCTGCAGAGCAGCTGAATCAAAGGCAACAATTCCACTGGAGAAGGAGGGAAGAAAAAAGGGAGACAAAGATAGAGAAAGAAAGGAGGTGGTGGTGGTGGTTGGGTGCTGAGCAAGAGATCAATCAAGGAGCTGTAAGAAAGAGACACAGCATTGCCTGTGTGAGAGCTGTCATTATACAGCAGGCCTCGATTATGGAGCTACAGCAGAGAACAAAGTGCATCTCCCTCTGACCTGGCTTGCTCACTCTGTCCTGAACACAATCAAAAAGAGACCCACACATCTCTGTGCAACAAGCAAAGAGAGCAGTCTTCCTGTCTTCTGCCTTGTGTGCTGTTAAGTGATATAGTTGTGTATGTGAGTGTGCATGTGTGTGCATACCTTATTATTCATTCCTCACCTCCTACCTCTCTTCCACCTACTCTGTTTTCACCCCCACCCCAACCTGCCTGCCAGCAGCTTGCAACAAAAACATGGAGATTTCAAAAGACCAGCCGGCATCTCTCTCCCTCTCTTCACCTTCTTCTCTTCAATTCTCCAATGCACACGCGCGTAGCCACAGAGAGAAACCGTGTGTCTTGAGGGTAGGCACGCGCTGAGATGATTTTTTCTCCTCTCCTCCCTCCTGCATCCGACCCACCCACCCCAACAGTGCCATTTCCTCTGTCTGTTAATTACATAGCGGCTGTGGTAGGGGCTGTTGGGGTTGTGGTTGTCTGTGTGTGTGTGTGTGTGTGTGTGTGTGTGTGTGTGTGTGTGTCTGAGTGTGCGTGTGCATGTCATCTGGGGAGTGTGTAGTTGTGTTCTCTGAGACACCAGCGTGGGCGTATGACAGAACAGTCTGGTTACGCTTCGCAACACTGCTTAGAGAGTGTGAACACACACATGCAGAGACAAACATTCACACACACACACACACACACAGTCCCACAAGCAAACACAAGAGCCTCCTGTCTGTGTCTCTGGCTCTTTGTGGTCCATGCCCCAGGAGTCAAGCTGCTGTCTGTACGACTGTGCCCTCTGCAGACTCTCGCTGAGGGGGACACAGCCCTGCAGCTCCCCTGATGAGAAGGCCAGCTTCAGCCTCAGCCCAGCTGTTCAACCGAGAAACAACTCTGACTCACCATCAACATCACTAAGTCCTGTTGACGCTCTCTTTTAATCAGCCTCACCGGTTACAGGGAGACAGGAAAAGGTGGCAGTGTGGCACAAAAGGGGAAGGGGGAAATGACAGATCGTAACACACATGAACACATAACACAAAAGGAAGACTAACCAGACAGCTTGTCATTGATTCTACACGTGTTGCTCTTCGATGTACCTTTAGCCACATTAACGGCCACATGCACTCACACACAGATTCACAAATATGCAGACAGCCCACGTGTCCCACAGACTCGGATAAATTATATTGTTCCGTTCTGCAATCATCTTAGGGCCTGGGGACATCACTGCATGTAACATATTTTGGTTGTTATCATCACTCAACTTTCTCACTCCTCTCTTTATCGCCTGCCACAAGCCTCCTCAGGATACAAGGACTGTTTTTGCTGGCTTCCCTAC
Organism: Planiliza haematocheilus; assembly: GCA_005024645.1. Taxonomy (NCBI): domain Eukaryota; kingdom Metazoa; phylum Chordata; class Actinopteri; order Mugiliformes; family Mugilidae; genus Planiliza; species Planiliza haematocheilus. Next base: position 5,591,869 of record SRSE01000798.1, read on the forward strand.
ATAGAGTCCCCACTTCATGCTCGCTTTCTCTCTCGCTGTCCTTTATTCTCTTTTTCTCTCTGTGATGCACTCTGCTGGGTTGTGGTTGCCTAATTAGCACTGCATGTGCTCTGCATGGGCCCTGACTCCCAAGCGGCTCCACAGCACACACAGGCAGACACACACCCACACACACACACAAACATGTACACAGCACCCACTTGACTTTCCAAAGCAGGGTCCAGCTGCTGAGAGTTGCCCTGTTGTAATCTAGTAATTGGTATAATTGGTGTGTGTTCCTGCCCGTACATGCGTGTCCAAATGTGTGGATGGTGTATGGTTTGATGAGTGAACCTTTTCTCTCCTAGTGTGCAGGACTTAACTTGCTCTCAAAACGGCTATATGCACATTTAGAATAAGCCATAACCAGGAGGTTAATATTGACCACAGACCTGAGACCACACCTGTGGAGTTCTTCAATCTACAAAATGTTAATAACTAATAAATTAGTGGTCATTCGGAAAACACAATTTCCAATGGTTACAATCAATTTGAGCACAAGTATTACATAGTTATTAGCTGAACCAGCGGAATGTGTGCTTCAAAATCTACAAAGAGTACATAAACATATGCAAGGGAAGATCTGTTAAAGAGATGATGCCTTGACAGAGCGGAACCATTAAGTCAATTATTTGACTATTTAATCAATACACATATGGCGTTCAAAACAAAAAGCAATTATTTCTCAGCTTCCAGCTTTGTAAATTTAAGGATTTTTTACTTCTTTGTGTCATATTTCATAGTAAACTGAATGGCTTTAGGCAATAATGAAAAGCAGTCGTGTTTAATAGACACATCCAGTATCCTCGACCAACAACATAAATCAGTTCCCCAAATGCACATGCATACATTCACGGGTTTCATTAACAATATGCGAAACCCGTGTTTTCTTTTAGAATGAGACCTTCCTGTGTATTGATGTCATGTATTTACTGGATCATAGCACATAATATCCGTCAGTGCAAAGGGGAAAAACATATGGCTGATGTGAAACCGAGATAAGAGACAACACATATGGAAGATGTGAAACTGAGACATAAACAGAAGTTCAAACAAGTGCCCAAAATGGATACATTCAGCTATGCAAATACCAGCCAGATAAAACAACTCTAGCTGGCAACTAGATTTTCTGTGAGAGCACGTTTAACACAACAACTGTGGCCTCCACCAACACAGGCATGCAACTCTGTCCATGAGCTGATTAAAACACTTGGCCACAAAACCCACTGCAGTTCCTCAGGCACATATCTGACCTTGGTCTCATACACAAGGAGGCATGCTAACGAACAGACACATACAATATGACAGTCAGCTGATATAGTAGATATCTGAGAGAGAAACAGAGGAAGCAATAGAGGCAAACACACAGACATGTTGAAGAGAGATGGAAGCAGACACAGATAGAGGCAATAGGAGAGACGATGATGTGATAGCAAAAGAAAAGGCCTTTGTTGAAGAGTAGCCCTCAGCACAATGTTGGGTTATGCTGCAAAAGTGTGACTGGAGAAAGCACAAAGACAAGACAGATAGACACACATACACCAAGAAATACTTAATGAAAGAGGCTCTATTTGATGAGGGCAATAGTCAATTATGGTCAGCACTGAGCGTGTGTATGATTCGCTTATCTGCTGCTCTCATGTTGCCCGTGTTGTGTTTGTTTGGCCAGTGCTTATCAGACCCGGGGGTATGACAACGACAGCAGCAAACATGAGCTGCACAAAGGTACACACATACTGTATAATCTAAAGATCCTAAGATCTGTGGTGGTTTGGTCTGGTCAATGTAGCAAGAATGACTTGTGTGAATGAAAATGTTTTCATTTTTTCTGTCGCCTTAGGCAATTCAACCCGTGCTGAAGCCTGAGAACACAAACATAACATTGTGAAAAAGTTGCTGGTAGTTACTCAACTGCTGAACACTGCTGTGTTGTCTGAATGAAATCACACTGGATATGAACGCAGCATGGGACTAAACCACAGCAAAAGAGCAGTGTGACTCTGTCTAACTCGGTTGGAAACTATAATGATTCACGTTAATGGCATAAAGATGTAATGGCCATCTCTGGCAAATCAAATGCAGAAGGAGTAGGACAGTAAATAACTACAGAAACAACAATACAATGGTACAATCCAGCTAAGTCAATAAAGTACATAGAAAGATTATCAGTTAAGAGTAAAACACGTTAAACCACAGATGAAACTGGAGAAACTCTCATATTTACTGCAAGAGCAGTGGTGTAATCCAGTGAGTAGGCACCTGTTGCCACAATCATACCAACGCACATTTACAGATTGAGATAACAGAGTGAACGAGAAATAGGTCATTTCATATTAACAATACTTTCATTATATTCATCATATACTGACCAGAAGACCATATACTGCCATTGTTACTGCTAAAATCTAAAGTAGTATCTAAAGTCTAAATGAAGAGCACAAGAAAAGTTTGATTAAGCAAAGTGTGTAACGCTCATTACAAGGTCTTGGCACACAAGCCCTAACAATTCGGGCCATCAGCAACAGGTGTATAACTGTAATGACTGTGCAATTATGTGTTCACTTTTATTGGGAATCAGCCCTGGTTTTCATTGCCTGCAGCCTTCCTCGTCTAGTATATAGGATCGGGCCATGATTTGTTTTGGGTATGTGCCATACTGTGTCACAACCCCTTTACATATGTGAAAGCACGAGTCACACACTTAATACCACAAAATATCGTTTAAAGCCAACGCTAGGTCTCACCAAGGCATGTCTCTCCACAGACTCTGCAAGCTACAGAGCAGGTTTGGCTGGCTCTCACACACAGAGTAAACACACACACACACAGTGATAACCGGCTTTATCAGTGAAATATGGAGCAAAAAGTGCAAGACATGAGAACAAAAGTCACCAGCCACAGGAAGTTTTTGGTTCTCTGACTAGCTAACCTACCACATCTTCCTCTGTGAAACTGTCTGTCAGCCAGGTTGTCCACGCAGCATCCAGTTGGTCTTTCCCTCAGATAAATACTTTATGATCTGTTTGTTCAGCTGTCTTCACTGTCATCACATTTACAGCTAAACTTTACTTTAGATTTTTTAACACCCAGTAGGGGATTCTTAAGATGCCCACACATCACCTGATTCCACCTCAAGGGAAAAGCCATCAAACAGGGTTTAAGACCACGAAGCCTAAGACTTGAAAGGAGTGGGTTCTAGCTGGGAGACAGAGGAACAGAGATCAAGACAGAGCGACAGAGGGAAGGAGAGGCAGAGGCAGACAGAAGAAGAAAGATTGATGTCAGAAAGGATGGAGGCACGGTGGCTGAGGAAAACCTTAATTTCCTAAACAATGTACTGTGGTTTCTCTTCCAACACACAGTCAAACCACACAGAAACTCTGTCCTGACACAAAAAGAGAGTGGTACATGAAGCCACATTTTCATACCACCTCAGGACATTGTTGTAATGCTAGTCAAAGCCAAGCCTCGCCCAGTCAAACACATCCCATTCTCTCTAATAGGGAAGTATGTAAACCCATGCAAAGGCCTCTCTACAGTCTGTGCTATTCAAAGCTATCAATGTAGGCTGTTGATAAGAAAATGCAAAGTGGGTCACCTTTAACTCCAGGCTCCTTGTGTAAACAGTACAGGGAGCTGCTTGGGACTCTCCTAATCACTCTCTAAACAGAGCCAGGTGCTGTTGCCACAGACAAACTGTCACCAACACTCTGCTCAACACAGCTGCTGTCTAGCCCCCAGACACTCACAGCACTGCAGGCTACCGCGGCATGACAAACAGCACAACGACACCTGAAAACGTGCCAAGCTAGTATAAGCACTATGGCAGTATAAAGGTTCAGCAACTTTTAAATGGCAGATTACAAGAGAAAAATTGGGTGCCTCGGAGCAAGATTTGCCTGAGTAATCCTACATTCTTATCATGTGCAGAACTATCAGACACATGTAAGTCTGTGACAAGGTGGTATAAATCCAACTTAAGTCAGCTAACTAACTTCTGAAGAGGCCTGCGTCCTGTTTCTTAGTTTAGTAGATAAGACCTCAAGAAGATTTTATTTTCCTAAAACTTAGCAAGCAGAGGTTTTACAAATCACACTCACACAGACATAGTGGATTCGGAAAGAAACTGTCAGTATTAGCAGGTGTTTCTTTCCTTAAACTATACAAAGTGGATTTCTTCCAGGTAGGGGAACAAACTGATACACAACGAAAAGTTGTATTATGGTTTATAATAACTTAACAATTAACGAAGTTTTTTGCTACTTAATGACTGCACATAAGGCACACTGTACCAACGCTCAAAGCTATTTACAATACCTTCACTATCTGCTTTTGGATGCAGAAAGTCTGTCTAAATCCAAAAAAACGAATCAATCTACTCAATGACAAAAACGCTGCGGACAAACAACCGAGCTGTCCCTACTGCATGCAGTGAGTGTGGCAACCAATTATGATCCACCTTAAGTGCATCACCTGCCCAGCATCTAAAATTTGTTGAGCAAAAGGTGATGCTGAAATTTTGTACTTGTTGAGTCACTACATTTTCAGATGTGCAGTCTGCAAATTATCAAAAAATTAAAATCTCATATTCTTCTGAACCAAGTCAAAATTCCTTGCACTATGTCTTATCACAGTGACTGATCTGGACCAAGCGTTTTCCTGACATGCTCACTGTTCAGGTCCACCGATTTATTGCAACGTTATTACTTTAGAGATATTCAAATAAAATGCTAATCTAATATTGGCAAAACCACTGCTCGGCCCTATATATTAAACACATAAGCACATTTGTCATCCTAATAAAATAGCACGGGCCTCATTGCAATAATTAAAGCTAAGATTAGAGTCTATTCTTGTTCTCCTGCTGATTGATGGGTTCAGCAAGGAGAAAATAAATATTCTGTTAAGATTTTAATTTTAAAAAAGAAACATCATTTATATCAATATACTATATGCGGTAAAGAACGGTTTAGAAACACACAAAAAAGTAAGCCAGAGGTCAGTCTGTGACAGCAATTTAATATGAACAGACTAACAGTCACTTTGAATGTGAATTCATGAGGGGGATTTCCTATATAAAAGAGGTATTAGTGCAGTGGTGACACCGACTGCCATCAGTGGTAAAGGTGCGAGCTGAAACCTCACTCTGACCTGAATGAAAGATAAATCATAAAAGCACTCAGTCAGGGCACATAGCCTTGACTTAATCTGGATCAAGATATTTACCAAATACACATAGTGAATGACGACGAAAAGATATCCGAAGCGTACAAATCTGTTTCCATTCATTAAGCGCGGTGAAAATACTTAAAATATTGCAGCGCATATGTCAATAGCAGCTATTCTTTTACAGATCCCTACGCGGTAATGTTAGGTGAATGACCTATCTCCAGCATCAGTCAGTGGCTGTTACAGACAGCAGGAGGACAGCCTCACAATAAAAACCAGAAGGCTCCAATTCCCTGCTCTTGCAGTTATGGCTAACCTTATCAGCGGCAGCTAAAACACACAACAAGGCTCCTTCTGGCTGCAGATAAACTCAACCCGCTGCACAGTGTGTTCAGTAAAGCCTGTTGCTCCACCGCTGTGTTTGCAGACCGCGTTTTAAAGCCGAGGTGTGTGACGAGCGTGATGAGCGGCGCGTCTGCTGGTGTGTGCGCTCCCCACAGAAGCAGCTGTTGTGCGCGCCTGTAGTTCAAAAGAAGTGAAGGAGCGCGTGGGAAGTGATTCAACACGGTCCACCTGCCACGTGCACGCGTACGCACACACTTACGTGCGGGGTCATGTGTTTCACCCGAGAGCACCAAATGGTCAAAATGTTACAATTTCTACAGAGGAAATGGTCCTTTGAAAGACGGGCTTCCCTGCCCAGAAGGAGCAACCCAGACCAGACAATAATTTTGAAGGAGCCAGTCTGACTGGAGACGGCGAATTAGCAAGCAAGTAAAGCCAACAATACGGCTTTACAAAGGCTAAAGGGTCTACGGTGAACGTAAATGGCAGAGACCCTCTGGGCAATGTTTTACATAATAATCACAACAGAGCACCGGTAACAATGTTACAACAAGTTAATTTGAGGGGGTGGGGGTCGCCCGCTATTCTTTTCAGAGCTTCGGGCTAATCTGCATATTAAACACACGATTATATGAGAACCCGTAACAAAACGATATATAAATAGTGGGTGATTTAAAAGCGAAAATCACCACCTGAACGCACCATAGTGGCGGCTTCTTTCTCTTTCAGTTCCACCAACCCTTTTCTTTCACACGTTAACACGCACACACAAAACCACGCGCGCGCGCGCAACAACACACACACACAGAGACACACACCAAAGCTACGTTCACTCACACATACACAAACACACACACATACATACACACACACACACACGGGCTCGGCACCGACCTCCGAGGAAAAAAAAGAAAAAAAAATAGCCCCCGTTTCCTCGATATAGTAATGACTTCCTCAACAAAAACCCGCCGTATGCTCGCTCGTTTACACAAACGACCTCCGGGTTTGAAAACATAACTACAGATTTATACACATTCACTCACCGCAAACAAGTAGGGGCTAATCCAGTGTTTGTAAATTTGTAAATTTCTCCCTCCGTCAGCGGTGAAAGCGCGGATCCATCCCTCCGTCGAGAACAGAGACTCTGTACTTTTGTTGTCACGCAGGAAGCTCCGACGCCTAGCGAGGCCACAGGGACGGAGCACAGCAGAGCAGAGCGCCGGGGAGAGGAGGAGAGAGGCGGCCGGCTGCTGGGAGCCGGGAGGTGGAGCTTCCTCTCCGGCGGGGGCCGGACAGATAGACAGACAGAAAGACAGACAAGTCGGAGGGGGCGGAGGGTAGAAGCACCTGCTCCCTCCCCGCCACGCCCCCAATCCACGGGGCTGACCCCGCATTGTCATCCCAGAAGGATAAAGAATGCCATATCAATCGCCGAACAGGATGGAGAGAGTTACTTCCTGTTCATTAAAACACAGGCTACCACGAGCAAATCTTGGAGGGACTCAGTCTACATATAAGTTCATTTGACCAATCAAAGGATACAAAATAATTGTATTCATTCAATTTATTTATAAGCAGAAAAGCTTACTTGATTCTTTCTGTAAAACAAACTTATCTTTCTTCTCGCCATACACTGCATCCAAACCAAAAATACATCAATCTTGTAGTTGATCAGGTCATAATATTAGTATCTCCAGTTCCGTGTGAACTGTAAGACCATACAAGTCAGTTTGGATTTAAGGAATACCTGAGTTTAGTCACTTGCAAAAACCAACAGCTTTTTAGGAATTAGACTCATTTGTTATGCTAGTTACTAATATCCGATGACTACACAGCATACAGTAGGTCAATAAAAAGGAGAGAGTAATTCCAACAAGTGCCCACAAGGGGACAGTCAACTACAAAAAGCACAAGGCAGCCTCAGCTGCTGCCTCCTCTACTCCTGTCTGGCTTATCAATGGTTTTACTGTGGATTAGATACCAGCGACTGCACAGGCTGTAAAATCAAAGCCACACTTGTATGCAGTAAAGACAGGGTGTTCTCGTGGTGCCAGGGATGAAAACAAAAAGGATTAAGCAGGTGACGACTTGGGAGGAAGCGGGATGAAGCCCTTTGTACATTCTACTGCAGATTGCTAATTGCTGGATGCATTGGATCAAATGCAAGCCTAATTGCGTATTGTGTGTCTCCCGCCACTTCTAGGTACTAACAGGAGGCACAGCAGGGCAGAGAAAAGAAACTCTGCCCCACACACACGGCATTCTCCATCAGGCACCATAACTCTCCTTTTTGCATACGAAATATATAGTGTGTGTCAGTGTTGTATAGTAACGAAGTAAAAATACTTCGTTACTATACTTAAGTAGTATTTTTTTATATTTGTACTTTACTTTACTACTTCTATTTCTGACGACTTTTACTTTTACTTCACTACATTTTCCGAAAAAAATCAATACTTTTACTCCATTACATTTACCTGAGCATCTTCGTTACTCGTTACAAAATAAGAACGTGATAGCCAATGGACAATCTTCGTTCTGTTGTAGTGGGACCAGTAGCCAATGATGTTGGAGATACAGACCGCAAGACGTTATCATTGGTTTACCCCGTTGTGCGGCGGATGAAATCAGCGGCCAGCGGGTACATTTCAAATTAATGGTCGCATTATCATGTCAGTAGTCTCAGACAAGTCGAGTCTCTAATGTTATTTGAAGAGAAGGAGGAAGACAGAGAAGCCTCAAATGTCAGAGATGGAGGTGACTGAATCGGCGACTGAACCTGAACCTGCTGCTGAAACAACCAGCATAGACGACAACGACGACGATGACGATGAACACCCGTGGCCATACCTGCGGGGAATGTTCAGCTACATGATGAGGCTGAACATTCCCCGCAGACCCGGTCTGTAAGGATATGTTTGTGTATTTTTGTATATGTTTGGGTTTATGTAAGGAGGCGTTGAAGCTCCTTTATTCTGCGTGTTTAAGTGTCTTGTGACACTTTGCAAATTAAACAAAACTTAAAAACTAAATTAAACAGGAATAATGAAAATGTTACAACTCAAATTTCTGATTGCATTTTATTAACAGTACTTTTTACTTTTGATACTTAAGTACAGTAAATACTAGCTACTTTTTTACTTTTACTCAAGTAATATTCTAGCAGGCAACTTTCACTTTTACTTGAGTAATTTTCCAGTAAGGTACTTTTACTTTTACTCAAGTATGGCTTTTGGGTACTTTATACAACACTGGTGTGTGTGCATTTGTGCACTCCACGTCCTGCCTTTTATCCAAGTGACAGCGTATCCCTCACCTCTACTTGACCTGTAAGAGACAAAGTAGGTAGAAAAAGTAATCTACCGTTGCACCATACAGACATCAGCCTTTGATGTGCCTGCTGTCTGTACACATGACGGCGCTCTGGACACCAAAGGATCCCTATTCTGTTTAATTCAAACACTTGGTAATTAAAATTTCTTAGTTGACACAGACATTTTTAGTCAATTAGTATTTTTTCTGGTCTTTTTATCACCAATCACTAATGAGCTATTAGTATATAGTTGTTTCTGGTGATTAATCATTGCTGTTAAGGAAGTCAATACAAGACCCATATTATTTTAAACTGAAATATGCTTTCATCTACAATTAGCCCTAGTTTCTTTAATATGGCGGCATTAATAGTGAAAAAATAAATAAAACATTTTAACCATTTTACTTCGGCGTGTAAACATTTACATTTACATCTACATCTACAGTTTCTGGCGCGAGCGCTTACTTTCAAAAATACACATTTGCACAGTGAATCTCCCACAACGAGCCTCCACTTAATTATCATTCCTCCTCTCAGCTGCAGGTGTATTGCTGTATAACTATAGGAGTCTGCAGGGTATTCCTCTTCTCCTCCTCCTGTTCTCTTTCACCAGCCTCTCTTCTTAACCTCCTCCACTTTCCTGCTTTGATACTAGACGTCCCCCTTTCTTACCATCCCTCATTGATTTGACTACTTGCCATTTCACATACTCGCTCCTAACATTGCCTCCTCCTCCTCCTCCTCCACCTCCTCCTTTTCTCTGCAGCCTTTAGTTCCCGTTGCGCCACCTCTCCTATTCTCCTCTCTCCGGCTCCCCATCTCTCTCTCTCTCACCCTCCCTCCCTCTCTCTCTCTCGCTCTCCCAGCAGCGGACCTGGCCTTAGGCATCGTTAGCTTAATTTAATAAAGGGGCTTAAGCTTTTGAGAGGCTTTTGAAGGATCTGACTGCTGTTACATTCATTACAATCTATCAGCCACAAGAGACACAGCCTTGTTGCATGGCTGAGAAAGGAAGGAGAGAGAGAGAGAAAGAGCAAGCCAGAAAGAGACAGAGTGTGTGCATGTTGGGTAGATTGTAATAATGATGGCTCTAATTGTTAGCGCTTGACGGAATCCTTGTGAACTCACAACTGACTCTTTAGCAAAATGCTGTGTAGTGCAGGGCTGAAAGTGTCTACACCATATAGAAACCTGTGGAAGCTTTGCCCTTTACTAGAGCTTACTACGCCAAACCAGCAATCTGAGAAAGAACAAGAAAAGCAAAAGAAAACCATTGGGCTTTGCATATATGTGTGTGCGCGCGTGCAAGCCTAAGTGCATGTGTGCATTGTGAGGTGAGGGCTGGAGGGCATTTGCTATACCTCTGGGGTGTGTGTTCCACATTCTTTCCCAGACAGATATTAAATTAAGGCGAGAGAGGTAATTAACATGCAGATCAGATGCCAGACTGAAGACGGAAGGGGATCTGCACAAATTGGCAGGTTAAGCAAGAAAGATGGAATAAGAGAAGGGATGAATTATGCCTTGTGCTGTTATTTACCTCCCTGCCTGACCTGCTGTCATCGCTGTGTTACTGCACAGCTGTGCACAGCTGTCGTACACAGATTCATAATGGCGTACGCATAGTAGCAGAAAGAAATCACAGAGCTGCGACTAATGATCAGTTTCAATAATATGACGTGTATTGTTGATCAGCGGGTTAACTAGTTGCTTTACAAAATGACTTTAACAAAGAGCAAAATACTTACTCACCACAGTTTAGAAATTGTTAACTAACCCATGCAGCATGTGTCCTTCAAGCAATATATGTATATATGATTGTATAATGTGTCCTAAAAATATTTAAATGATGTCGGTTTTAGAACAAAGCCTCACCATACAACCATTTCACATGGATCACATATGGACAACAAAGGTCTAAAATACTGGACATGTTTGTGTGCAGTGACTTAAAATCTTCATCTAACCTATACAGTCTATTGGTTACTTGACCTAGCTTAGACCCCAACCCCACAGCCAAATGCCGCCTAACACATTTTGACTGACAACCACACCGAACCAATCACCATCCACTTAGGGTTCCTTTAGCCAATTAGGAAGGCAGGGGGTTGGCTGTCTTTGCCCCTGTGTGTGCTAGAGTAGACTTTGTGGAGATTAGATGAGGCCTGCACAGTAATCTCTTTCATATTTACTTTACATGGCTGCAAATATGCTTCCTATCTGCCCCTCCCCTTATTTTCATACATACAAATGCGGCACCATGTGCTGTGCTTACTGTTATAGCAGGGCAAAGGCCACAGAAGGGAATGAGCAAATAAAACAAAGGAATAAATGAAGATGTGTGCAAGAGACATGGGTTAAAACGGGGAGTGAACATGCTTGGCTGTGCTCCCTCACCACTATCCTCCTACGGTCTGGGTGTCTGTGTATGTGTGTGCGAGCAACAGGGGAGTGTGGTGAGGCCTATTAACAGACGTAGTGGTAATAGGCAGGGGGAGCCAGGATGTGTCTGAGCCACTGACCTACCCATTAGCTCTCTCCACTCCGCTAAGCCCTCACATCGATCACCCAGCCACACATCATTGATCTGGAAAACCAGGCACGAGCGCACTACTCAGACAAGCCTCCGTCTCTCATGTTGCCGTGTACGTGTGTGTGTGTGTGTGTGTGTGTGTGTGTGTGTGTGTGTGTGTGTGTGTGTGTGTGTGTGTGTGTGTGTGTGTGTGTGTGTGTGTGTGTGTGTGTGTGTGTGTGTGTGTGTGTGTGTGTTAGAGAGGGAGGGAGAGGGAGGGAGAGAGAGAGCGAGAGAGGACGTGTTTGTGTGTGTAGGAGGGGGGAGGTAAATGCACATGGGTTTCTACTTGTCTAACAGTGCATGTGCTTTATCTTTATGAATGTTACTCAGAGCCCCGAGTGTAAGTGGACACACGCATACACAGACGCCTTTAATTACACATACAAAAGGGCCAAGGAATTTAAAAGCCTGATGTTATATCATTCTTCCTATTATTCAAATGTATTCCACCTTCCCACCCCTCTGCTGCGACATAATTAACAATGTACACTCCTCTATTAGCCACGCTGGCATAAGCTAATTGTGAGCTGTCATTGTGAATGTTGAGAGTACGTCGAAACCCTTAACCCTCTGTGCATATTTCCCACTCATACAGTCTGAAGACGAGCACAAAAAAATTACACATTCACCCAACTATGCTTCTTGAACGGCAGTTTTTTTCTACTTTAATGTGCATGCAGGTCCACCTTTAAATGTTGTTGCAGTTAGTTCAGAGCTGAATCTTCACGGACGACACCTCAGCTGCTAATTAGATCAAATCCTTCCCACCTCACTCACTAGAGATGAAGCCCCGCTGCCTGCTCCCTTCAATGCACCAGCAGAAAGAGGCACCAGAATCACATTTTTAGTCTCTGGCAAAGAGAGAACCCAAGACAGGGGTGAATGCACAGTAAGCGCTTATACAAATGATTATTTTACTGTGACGTCTACAGCAGAGTGGGGGAATGGGGAAAGGTTTGCAGAGAGAGGAAGGGAAGAAGGATGATCCAAATAGAAAGTGGGGAAAGCAAAGAGTTGGCAGTACAGATGGAGACGTGCGTGCATGTCAGGCAGCAGCAGATGTGCTTGTATATCTCTGTGAGCGAGGAAAGACAAAAAATAAAAAAGGAAGATAGAGGAGGCGCACAGCAAAAGAATTGTGTCTGAGCCGCTTTTACGCACTCCATACAAACACACAGGCATCTTTAATTTTATGCAAACACATTCTAACATGCAACGGAGCAATCACTGGTACTATAGCCCTGTAGGTTGCAATACAATAGAACAAACAAAACAGCACTTATAGATGAATCAGCGCTCAGAACACAATACTTTATTGTAAACGAGATGTGACTGAGTTTGAAAGTAGACTCTGATATCCTTTGTTGTTTTTTTATTTGTACAGGTTAAATGGTTTGAACGAGAAAGAAATGTGTTATGTAAAGTTACAAGGATAGTCTTTATGTGACTACTGTGTCACATTTTACAATGAAAACATAAGCCCTTAAAAACCCTGGATCTTTTCCATCATGCCGCCCTTTCACTCACACTCGCTCGCCTTGCCTCTCGCACACCCCCACAAGCCCACATACCCTCAAACAGATGGCACAGGGATGATGATGATAGCCAAACCAATTATTTATCTAATTATGACTTACCACTTAACAGCATAATCTCCCCCAGCAATTGTTAGGAATTCAAATAGGGGTGATTAAGGAGGTTATGCAGAGCTAAACAAAATCATTATGCTTGCAAGAGAGTTAACATGGACGACCCAGCACGTCTACTTGAAAGGTCTTTACCGAACATCCGTGTTTGGGTTTTAATTGCTGTTTCTCCAATATGTTTTGAAATGTCTATGTACAGTACACCTCTGGTATATAGAGTGGTAGATGTACAGGAAATGAAGAAAGGGAGGGGGAGAGGGACGTAGCAGGAGCCAGGGTGAGTTCAAGCCCATGCTAATAGGGTAATTGCATTGATTTCCATTTAGCTGCACTCTCTGATGTTATTTACAGCATTTAGCCCTGCAAACAAGGCCTTTCTCTCTTCTCCCAGTTTGCTTTTAACCAGCCGTGACACGCTGTCAACCCCTTTTCCTTCGCTCTCTGACCCCTTCACCCTCTTCACAACTGCCAAAACAGTCAAATACATTATTAGGCCATTAATAGCAGTCATGCTTGCACGTCCCTCCACCCCCTCCGTCCTGATTCATTCCAGTATTGCAGTTCCGTCCTCCCTCCACTTCTGTCAGGCCTGCTGCCACAGGCACTGAGACGCTTTGAAGTGGCCTTCTTGTTTATCCAGCCAGTCTGAAATCTGGTTGTGTGTTATAGGGTGAGGCGTCAAGGGGTTGTTGTTGTTTTATCAATGTCTGTCATGTCTAAAAGTCAAATTTAGATGTTCTCTAACTAAGGGTATGACTGCAGCTGAGATCCACCTCCTCAAAATCTTTGCCAATGTCAGAAGTGTGGTAACTGCAGGAACTATAGACTAGTGTGACATGCACAGACACTTGTAGTTTCAGTAACAGTCACTCCTGGTTTCCTGTGCATACCCTGGCGAGGTAATTGTCGCTTTCTCTGTAACTAAACGGATAATTGAACGTAAACATGACAGAGGTGGTGGTGCTGTGACAGTCAACAGATTAATTCGGTCAGTTCGTCTTCTCTCACCTCTCTGCCATACATGTCTCACAACAATAGACTCCACGAGAAGAGGGAGACAGTGTGAGAAAGAGTGTGGCAGTGATTAGCATGCGGCAGACAGAGTGTTGTATTAGTACTATATTAATGTGGTGGTCACGTCCGGGACATAGACAGACTGCATTAAGCTCATCATCACTCTTCTGCACACATTAAGGACTCTGCCAAGACCTGCAACCTACCACACTAGTTAGAGAGCAACAGGAGATGTGGTTCATCTCTGCATGTCGAGTCCACTTTTATAGCCATTGATTTGGGTGTATTGACAGTGAGGCAGGACAGGGGGTCGCTCTGTAGTGCTGAGGACAATATAAGTGGGAGTGTTTTGTATGTTCAAGGGGAACATATGTGTTCTGCACGGCGTATCTGTGAAGAGCGTCCTCACATATGACTCATTTCATTCACATCCAAGGGACTGCGTTGGCGGTATTGTGGCTTGGTATTAACACCACAGATACACTAGAGTGCAAGTATGCGTGTTATACATACATATGAGTGCAACATATGCCATATGAGTTTATGCAAAGCACACTGCAGTACCATCAGTGCCCACACATTTTGGCAGCAGCTCTCCTTGTGGGTTACACAGTACACCGCGCAGCAGCAAAGCTCCAAGGTAGGAGCATGTGCGTCTATTCACTCAAGGCCAGAAGAGACCAAGGGGAGGGATCATCCACTGAATATGTGCACGCAGATGGTGTATGGTTTAAGGTGTTCTCTCAAACACAGTCCTTTTCACTAGTTTAACAAGGTGATATTTAAAGACAGTTGTGGAAAATAGAAAAAAAAATTCTTTGAGTTCTTTTATCCACCACAGGCTACCTTTTACTGAATGCTGAAGGTCTATTAGCTGTGAAGTATCTACCTGCCAGTCAGTGCAGCCATCTTTCAAATCTGCCGGCTCTCTTTCTTCCTCTCTGTCTCCCTTTCTGTCCTTCTCTGAGACGTTGAATTAGCATCGCTGATAAAGATGACTACCATACAAAAAAAGTGATGTCAGTCGTCTATTGTCCTTTTCAAAGAGATACAAGGACTGTGCTGTGCAGCAATCACCATGTCCCACTGCTGTAAGGCTATCTGTGACATTGCATTCACAGGGAAAAGAAACAGCATGGAGTCTCTGAATCACTGCAAATAAAACGAAAGATTACGATACTTCACACTCGGTGTAGGTATGTTTTTCTCACTCTTCCTCCCTCCATCACTTTTTTTTTTTCTCCCTGGGGGCTCAAACTGCAATACTGAGCGCCCTACTGTAAGACGATAAGGGAGGCTAAGGCGCTTCTATCCCTGCAGAACACACACACTCAGAGGGATAAGCTATGGACTAGTCTGGATCCTGGATACACACAAACATGGAGAAGCAGACGTTACAAAGCAGAAGCTCTCATCTCACTGCTAAGCAAGCAGGGGAAGGAGGGAGGGATGATGAGGAGAGAATGAAAGGATTTAGTCTTCATCTGCGGATGAACATGCCATCTCCTCCTCCCTGTTAGCACAGATTCCCTCGCTTCCGTTTGCTTCTAATTGCCAATTCAGCCCGCTTTTCAGCTCCATCAGCCTGCCCTCAAAACACCCACTGTCTTCGGACAACTGGGTTACTGATGACTGATACATGAAGTGTTTGGTAACACTTTACATTCCAAAGCAACATAAGCTATGGCTATGAACATTGGAAACACATTCCTTAAGCCAAGCACACACTTCACACGCCTCCAACACACTTTCTCCGCATGCAGATGGTGCATATTTAAAGCCAGCAGGGCAAGGCCATGCATGCATGTGTATCTGTGTCGTGTGCACAAATGTGTGAGCGCACTGGTCTGTGTATGCAAGCGCTCGGCATCTCACCTGGGGGACGAGAAATTAACACAAGCAAATTTTACTGCGTTCATTTTCATTTTGCTGGTAACAAGACCATCTGCTAACCATCCTGCTCCACACAGGAAGGCAAGAAAGAAGAAAAAAAAAACGAAAAGAAAAGTGGGCTGCACTGCAATCACTCCCACAATCCCCCTCTCTCCCTCGCTGCATCCCCTCCACACTCTCTCCAGCACAGTGAGGGGCAGAGATAACACCTCAAGGCCATGGTGTTGCTGCCAGCCTTTAAACCGCTTCGTCTTCCTCTGCCCTGCTCTCTGTGGTTTTCTTGATGAAAGAGAGGAGGCAGATCAGAGGAAAACATGGCAGGACAAACACTTGTATCCACAGCCAAGGCTAAAACCAGAGCAGAGATGCTGCCCTTCACCATTCACCTACAGCAAAGAGTTGTGGACGCCCTGCATGCATATAACAATTAACAAAATGAATGTTTATACATACAATACATATACAATACATACACATGTGTTTGCCCCCAACACACACACATGAACTCATTTGTATGTGCGTGCGTATATCGGTGTATTTGGATACAGATGGGCTCCAGTGGGCTGTTACAAACCCTCTCTGACAGCGGCTTAACGAGGGCACTGTCTTTTGGCTCCTGAATCTGTGTCGGTGTTGAGCAGCCAAAACGCACAAACGCACTGATTAATAAAAGCTTAAATGTATGTAATATCTAAACACACACACAGTCAGTTCAGTGGGTTATAAAAGGCCCTGCATGTCCAGTAACTGTCCTTTGACATCTGTTATAATGACAGAAACTTGCTTTCCATCACGCGCAGGAGTCCTCTGCACTATTCAGTAATGAACTAAGAAGTGTTTTGTTCGTAGCAAATAATGACACAGGGAAAGAGAGAGAGAGAGAGAGGGAGGGAGCGGTATACGCTGATCTAATTAGCAGCTAGTTAGCAGCAAAACAGTTGAGTCCAATTAGGGGGTGTGTTGTAGTGTACATAGTGAAGGGTTTAAATGCTATCCTGATTATCAAGCCTGTTTGTTTGTTCTTCTACCGGGAGACACACTTAGTGCATCTGACTGCTAGATTTAGACAAACAGGGTGAGAGAGGAGCAAGTGTTTATTTTAGACTGAGGAGGAGTGTGTGAACGTGTCTGAGTGTTTCGTGTCTGTTAGAGGTCTGGGCGGAGATTGTGCACTTGCACGTATCCACCTGTGCGCCCGCACGCCAGCGTCTCCGTTGTAAGAGGGCACGCAGTTGTCTGATACACTTAGACTCCTCATTAATATCCAAAATCTTCAGAGACCGTTTCCAGCAGCCTCAAACTCAGCTTCACTGGCGCAGCCCACAAACACACCCCATCTCTCAACCTCTCTCTCTCTCTCTCTCTCTCTTCTCTCTCTGCTCCCTCCCTTCCTCTTGGCAAAGTCTCCCCCTGCCGGCAGGTGCACGCTCCAGTGGCAGCCAAAGTGCCAACCTGCCCTCCATATGCCCGCCTCCGCAGTGCCAGCTTACTCTTGCCACTCCCCACCAGGATTCAGCTGGCTGGCCGTCCCCAAATCTGTTCCCGCTCCCCATCGCTCATCAACCCCCACACCCATCAGTGTCCACCCTGAGCCTTTCTTCTCTCTCACAAATACACCCCTAACCTCATCCTTCTCTCGTGCCAGTCCTCCTCTTGTCGTGTACAAAGTGGTGAAGCACTTTCAGCAGCCGGCTCACATTCTCTTGTCTTATCTTTCAACGTGCTTCACCCCCCACCCCCCAGCCCTTTTCTCACCTTACATTCTGCGTTCCTCTGACCTTCATCTACTATTCTCCACCCTCCTAAGCAGCCCCCAGTTGTCGAGCTCTTTCCAGAGACCTCCCTTGACATGATGCCGAGAGACCGGAGCAGGCACTCACACAGCCGAGAGCCAGGCCACATCAATCAGTGCAGGAGTGTAGGACGACTGCATGTCAGATCAATGCATCATCCTTCAACTGGTTGTACTTTGGGATTTATAGGGAAACCCGCTCCCGGACAAGCAGTGTAGGACAAGTTTTACTGCTAGCAAATTACTCTCATCTTTATTGGACATCAATGTATGGTGTAAGTATTTGAGAGGAAATGTGTTTATGTGTCTCACTGCTGTAACCTTGCCTGACCTTTCAGCTCATCCTCTTTCTCTGTAAAACCACAAAGCAAATGCACAAATGTGGGATTTATACTGGGTTATAGTTGCTATGTTATTTTTTCCGTGGTTGCTATAAGGCTTACATAAACACAGAGTGATGAAGCGGTAATCCTGTGTCCTCTCCTCATTACTCCTCCTCCTGAAGAAGTCATCTGACTGGCCCGGAGACATCTATTCAGGTCACAACCATCATCAACCATCCATCACCAAGTCTCTCCCTGTCTCTGCGTCTCACACTCAAGTCACACACAAATTTAGTATGTGACACTAATTTTAATAGGATGTTTTAGACCCAGTAACTGATCACTTGCCCCACACAAAACCATCGTCAAACTGGCAGCAAAGGAGAGAGTAAGTGAGAGAAGATATGGACAGCAGCAGGAGGGGAAAGAAGAGGGAGAAAGAGAGAGAGTGAAAGTGAGAGCGAGAGAGAGAGAGAGAGAGAGAGAGAGACCTTGCCTTGAGTCATCTTCAGTCTTTAACAGGATGTGATGAGCTCTCGCCATTCTCTTAATCTGTCTCCCATGATTCAATTCCATTTCCTGTGCGCCGAGAGGCTGGCAGCTCGGCACCAATCAGCCACACAAACAAGTACACTCTCACACACACATCCCAAACTGCAAATAAAGTGGAAGACAGAGGTTATTCATTCATTACTCCACTGAATGCACTGGACTGCACCTCCTGCTGACGTAGTGAGGTCATCGGCTGTTCATTCTTAACCCCTTCAAGACATTTCCAACCTCATCTAAAACCACTGCAGCCTCCTCCCTGCCTCTCACTCCACATGTATGATTATCAATCTACTGAGCATAACTGCGTAGACACAGATAGTCGGAAGCAGATTTTCATCTAAGATGGAGGTGGTAACACACTATGTTGCAAACTACATGTTGAAAACTGAACATCTTCATAAGGCGGATAAATATTAAACAAACGGAACAAAGAGGAGAACAGGGGATTGAAAAGGGGAAGACTGCATTTTCTTCATTCTTGTCTTAAGTGAAAGGGGCTGCTTTGATTGCTGAGCATTGAAATCCCATTTCCCATGATTGGAAAGCTGTCAGCTTAAAAGGCTGTCCTCACCACCCACAAAACAAGAAACATATACAAAGATGTGCACAAATTCACCCTGTGCTGCAGAGCTTCAGAGTGGAGAAATAACAGTTTCTCTATTACCCTCTCTCTGGGTGGTACAGTTCTAGGCTTCCCCTCATAACTCGTAGCCTTACGCACTCCTAATTACTTCAGGAACTGAGGGAGGATTACCCTGCTTCTCCCCTGACCTCATCTATCTCCTTTTTTGTGCTTGTTTCTCTTCCGACTGTTCAATTGTGGTGCAGTTAAAAAGGCAGGGACCATTTAAGATCACTGGCATTTGCAAGTTCTCTAGTATTTTGAGGTGAGGATGGTCGTGTTTATAAAAACTCTAAAATGTGAGGGCCTGACTGTTCATCCTGGTGCTCTGCCAAGAAGGAAGCTGAGAAAATGCAAGGTAACCTCTGGTGCCCTGCAGATGAAAGTCATCTGTTAACAGATACTACGCGTCTGTCTGTTTAATCGAGTGTTGAGGGCATGAGCATTAACATACCCGTAACGCGCTTCTGTGTTCATTTAGTTTACTTTACAAATACAGATTCGCTGTTCAGAAAGCTTTAACAAAATGTGAACCCCAGCCACATAAAAATATCCAACAATAAGACTCAAATCGTAGAAGGTTTGCCCAACATAGGTGAGAGATGATCCCGCACACGTACACTATGTATATACAGAGAAGGTATCTGACACAATATCCATTATGCTCGATATTCTTCTGATTCATTATGTTAAATGAATGAATAAATGGATGGGACCACGGCCCCAGGCTGTCTGGAGCAACTTTGTGGTCAGCATAAACGCATCACGTTGAGCACAACTCTAACCTTCAGGAGTCAGAGTTGTTCCAACATGCTGTTATGGCGCATGCTGTGTCAACAGTCCTGTAAAGCCCCTGTGCAAGGAGTCAACTCTGTGCCGCAGGTCAAAATCAATAAACGTTCTCACCTTAAAAAGATCACACACACTACCACCTGCCTCACATTCCCTCTTTATCTGTGTAGCTGCCTCTTTATACATCTTCAGTTTTGTTTCTTTCTTTTTTTTCTCAAAAACACCAAAATCATTTATTAGGTTTGGCCAGATATTGCTTCCTCTGAACATCCTGCCTCACATTGCATTACACCATTATAATAAATCAATTAGACAAATAACCGCAACGAGAGAAGCATTACATGCATGGTTTCCACACCCATTCTTAATGCACTTTAGTCATTCTGGTGGTCAGGTGGCGGTGAAGCCTGGAAACCAGTGGCCATACAGGCTTTTAATGCTAAACCGCTACTCATCCGAGCGCAAAAAAAAAGCCTATTGCACATGTGTCAGTGTGTAATGATGTGCATCCGTGAGCCTGTGTGTGTGTGTGTGTGTGTGTGTGTGTGTGTGTGTGTGTGTGTGTGTGTGTGTGTGTGTGTGTGTGTGTGTGTGTGTGTGTGTGTGTGTGTGTGTGTGTGTGTGTGTGTGTGTGTGTGAACCCAGCGCCATCAGATGCAGGCAGGGTTTAATTAGAATTCTCTGTAGTCTAATTTGATTAGTGGAGGCAAAGGAAGATGAAGGCAATTAGAGCTCAGCTATTTCTGCTGGCGGAATAATGTTTCAGGAGAAAGGTGACAACACACACATGCACACACGCGCATTTAACTACAAAATAAGTGAGCTCGCATACACATTGCTCTCTCAAGTGGAGGTCGTGTCAGTTCACGGCGACCCAACCCAAAAGAGCACAGATGAGTGTCTGTCATGGTAGCCGAGTGTTTGATGAGCGCTCCGAGCGTGACATGCAAGACCTGCCAAGTGAAATCCCTGCGTACCCACAGCTGTAAAGGAACCGTTTACCGTCCCATTGCTACTTCTGCATGTGTGCTGTCCACAGCTGCAGAGGAGCAGAGCAAACAAACCCACATAGAACACAATGCATTACACAAACGCCATTGCATCTCCCTGGTGCCAAACTGACAAGACTACCAGAGGGAGCAGAACGAGAGAAAGAGAGAACTGACCTCAGTCCATAAATCATAGTTGTTACAGATAGCCTACCAGTGAATCCCCCATTTGCCCTCGCCAACCAACCCACCCACCCACCCCTGCACCTGTTAGCACACCACATGTTTGTTGGAGTGATGTGTGCTAAGGTTTTTGTGTACATGCGTGCAAGCTGCTGTCTTCCAAAGCCAGAGAACCGAATGTCCTGACAAAAAAGTCTTCCAATGTGAGGAAGGTAAAGGAATTTAGGAAAGTGTCCAGCACATTTCATAAAACCACAAAAACAAGAGGTGTAATGAGCTTTTCGTGTGCATTATTGTGTGTTATTTATTTTACCTTCAGACAGAGCCAGACAAATATTTCTTCACAGAATCCACTTTGAGTGCAAATAAAAAGCATTTCCCAAAGTATCAAATCATTTCCTTAAGTATGTAGCTGGTGTCAGAAAATGCACGGTTTGGTTTTACATATGCTGAACAAAAAGTGATTATGTTTGAATAATGGCTTGGTTGAGGCTGTGCGTTTAGAATATGTAGCCAATGAAGGCTCTCTATTACAAGTGTATTCATACAAATGTGTGCGTTGTATTTCTGGAACTCCCACGACACCGTTGCTGCCGGAGGCTTGCATCCAGAGAGCAGCAGAGGCCACAGGTGTGGAGGGGTCGGGGTTTAACAGCCCTGGGTTTATGAGGAGGCTAACAGGGCAGCCGGTGAGACGCGCCACGGCCGACCTTTACAGCCATGACCGGGGCAGTGCCACCTGCGGACAGGCGTGGAACAGATGCCATACCGAGAATGGGTCATTGCTTTTATAGCAAGGGCAGAGTGAGGGAGAGAGAAAGGCTGAGGGAGATAGCAGTCCATCATTGTGACTGCTTTACTGCCGCTACTGCCATCTAATGACAGAGCTGTCAGAGCACATGGAGTGGGAGGGATGGAGGGATGGAAAGACTGAGGAGCAGAGGGGGAGTAAAATAGATAAATGGATACAATGATAGAGTGAACTGAGGGATAAACGCACAGTGGAAGGAGGAGAAGGATACAGAGAGATGGGTGACACTTGAGTAGATGCTAGCATAAAGAGAGTAAGATGGAGTGGAGATTTGCAGGAATTGATCGGAGGAGACGGTCTCAGCAAAGAATAGAAAGAAGGAAGACGGAAAGATATTGTAGTTAATTGGATATAATGATTACACTACTGCACTGATAATCTTCTAACACAGCATGGACTCCTCTGCTGGTTTTCATCAATGACCGTTCCATCTCTAAGGTTAGCCGCGTGTGGTGGTTCTGCGCGTACACACAAGCAAGGGAATATTATGCACATTTACCCCAAAGCTGTCTCCACACAGACCATTTTCTCCCAAACGAGCACTCAGTAATCAGCAGTGATTAGTCCACACTCTGATCCAGGGCTTAACATCCAGCATGGCTCGCACACATATTGATTACCCTGGTGTATATGCGTGTGTCTGAGAGAGACAGAGGAGAAAGGCTTTTTGTAGTGCTGTGTTCTCCAGGAATTGATTTTCAAAAAGAGCCAGGGTGATGGGAAGAGAGAGGAGCACAACAATCAAACTGCTGGTTCAAGATATGTTTTTATGGCCATCTTGTTTCTCTTTTAGCATACAAAGGACCTGCTCAAGTAAATTTCAGGTAAGACATCGGGTTACTTGTATTTTGTGTGTGTGT
The DNA here is from genome assembly GCA_005024645.1 of Planiliza haematocheilus. Classification (NCBI taxonomy): domain Eukaryota; kingdom Metazoa; phylum Chordata; class Actinopteri; order Mugiliformes; family Mugilidae; genus Planiliza; species Planiliza haematocheilus. The sequence continues at coordinate 5,614,787 of SRSE01000798.1, forward strand.
GTGTGTGTGTGTGTGTGTCTGGTTGCGCTTGATTACCAAGTGCCTTACAGGATCAGCTCTTAACAACAAAACCTTTTCAGTGTCAGTGGCTGGTCATAATAAAAGAAACAGCCGTTCTTGCTCTTTAACCTCAACCCTCTTACTCGTGTTTGCCTCAGTGGCTTTCTCTGTGGTTTCAGCTCCACTTAAGTTTTTATTTATTTTTTTCCTTTTTTGTCTGTTCTATGTCTCGGTCTTAAAACAGTAAAAGCATAAACACTTTTGTTCATTCTGTTTCCTTCCTTTTCCAGTTCTCAGCCACTTTATCGTCAGGCTATGATAAATGTTTGATATGTTTGTGGCTTGGGGTAGAAAGAGACAATTATTTTTGTTTTTAAGCGTATTTCCCTCTTTAAGACATTTTGCCCAGCAGTTATCTAGCATAAAAATCCTCCTGTGTAAATGATGGCATCTTAGACCTATAGAAAGTGGTCCATCTTTTTCAAAAGCTCTTTAAGCTCCTTCATCTTGAATATACCACTTTTATCCTTAGCATTTCCATAATGTCCTTGTGGGCCTCCTTGGGTGTTGAACCCAAACAGACAGTGCCGACTTCCAGTTTTCAATTACTCAAAACTGAAATACCTCAAAAGTTATTAACCTGCGACCCGTTCACATAATCACTGAGTGAATGACATGTAATGGGATCAACTTATCAGCAACCACTCAAATGCAGACACACACATGTATAAGGCATGATGCACACAGGCCTCAAAACAAAACGTATATCAAGATGAATGAAAACACGAGGTTTGCAAAAGTGAAGTGGCATGCAGACAGAGAACAACCATGACCCATCCTCCATTTTGAAGTGCTTGCTCTCTGCCTTGCTCCGCCGCGGCTGTGATGTAAATGCAGCCTAAGTTCAAGTGCTTCTTCTCTGCACCTTTATCTCCATGCCCCTCGCGGTTATTCTCTCCTAATACATTTCTTTCTCTGCTTTTTTTTTCCCATCAAAACCGCCCCCCAACCCATTCCTCTTTATTTA